>OY829327.1:99233234-100605387 GCA_963691655.1 Toxonevra muliebris
AAATGAGCTATACACTTTTATTACTTCTTACCCATTACTAATAGATCCGGTCGTGCATAATAACATTTTGGTATGGCATTAAATACTTCTTCTGTTTTTGTTTTTTGAAATTTTATTAAATCCGGTAATATTGTTGTATAAAATTTGACCTCATTGCTGTAAAGAAAAAAGCACAAATTAAATTTATATTCGTAAAAAAAAAATTATATAAAAATAGTTTAATGCTCAATAAAAACGAAAATATTCGCATATGTTCCTTTCTGTGAAATTACTATACGAAATGTTACAATTCATCTCCTAGATTTCAGAGCTTTAATTTATGTGCATATTTAGAATTTTTCTCATTTATTACCTAAACAATTTGTCACTCTTGTATGCTTCTCTTCGCTGTACATTATCTGGCAAACGTTTGCATATAAGATTTTTCTCCCATTTTTGCTTTTTTCCATCATCAGAACATTTTCGATGACCAGTCAAATGTATGCGATATAATATGGCTGTATAATTATCACCACGCCCAGATCCTTGCTCTTCCTGCAAAAAAATTAACAATTTTAGTTATTTTCCTTAAATATTTATTTACAAATACTAAAAATTTTTAATATTATGAGCAAAATGAAACTATCACACGTAATAATTTCAATCGACCAATCACAGCCACTGATTTCTTATGAGTGAGAACGAAATCCTCTCAATTTTCACAGTAGAAATATCAACTCTGTTCAAAACGAACTTTACAAACTTTTGATAGCAATATCGAGGCATGATTGCCAAATTATCGTAAGCGCCAAAAAATTATTTTTACAAAAAGTTTTTTATATTTACTTTCAATTCGTATGATGTTATATATAAAATTATTTAAAAGTTCTTAACTGATTTTCTCAAACTCTAAAATTGCTAACAATGTACATGAATAAGTTTGTGGAAAGATGCTCCTGGTGCTAGTTAATTTTTTGATAAAAAAAAACAATTTTCGACAAAATAGAGTTTTAGATAGTTTGGCGATCAAGTCTCGATACATAAAAAATACCAGACATCTTCAAAGTGGTGATCTTATTTATAAGTTTATCTGCACAATTCTTCATCCCATCAAAAAGCCTTTCAATTTATAATCGAGAGATTGTAGAAAGGGTGGGGGTTGAATAATAAGTGGGGAGTGATTTAGATCTCTTTATTCCTTAAAAAACTGTTTAAAATCATAATCCAGAGAGGATTACAAAAGTTTCCTTAGTTAGCAACACTGAATAAATTTTTGACAAATTAAAAAATATCAGATAATTTGGCATTTTAGTATAGCGATATTTTATTTAAAGTTTCTCTGCACACACCCAACATAGAGACAAGAAAATGCAAAGCTACTGAGAAGGAGTAGATAGAAATACCACCGTCATTACGGCAAGAAATTCGATTCGGCGTAACCTCAAACCTGTCGAAATATTTTGTGAGTACCAAATAGTATTTGGAGAGAATGCACCATCGCTTGTGAGCGTCTCATTTCTCTGTGGAGTTCGAATCTCGTGATGGCCGACTCGACATCGACTGATGACGTAAGTGTGGGTTTGGGAAGTCCAAAATTCACGAAGACTCAAAATTGACCCAGGAAATAATTCCTGAAGAACTCGACTTGAATGCTATGGTTGTATCATTAATATTCAGGGATCATCATGTTTGCTTTTAATTTCGTTCTGCTCAATTAGGTAATTTTTCTCATCTGAGAAGACGATATTTGGCAACTTCAATTCCTTTGTGCTTTGTAGCCATTATTGTTTCTGCTTCGGTGTAAGTTTATGTGCCGGTTGGATATTTTTAAAGCAGCAGCTATTTTTCGTACACTCTGTCTGGGATTTTGTCGAATTCAGGCTTTCACTTTTTGAACCATTTCCGTTGAAGTTGCTGTTTTTTTTTTCGTCCACCAGCGTAACGTTTCGCAGTGCTGCCAGTACCATTGTGCCGTTTTATGGTTTGATGTACAAACATTTTATTAACATTTAAATGATTTAGCTCTCTAACGATCGCGGCCTGTGACTTTCCTGCTAAATAAAGCGCTATCCATCACACAATTATTTTTGAGTTCCATTACTTACAAAATTTTTTCTGCAAAACTTAAACACAAATGCTTGTAAATAATGAAATGAGTTGCCATCGTACCAAATTTAAGCATGATTGCATTGAAAGCTCGACTGCTGTGGCACTTCAATATCATGCAAAATTAGGGTCATCATGCTTGAAGTCTAAATGTAGAGCGCTCTCAAAAGATTATTTCTTGAGCTTAAGCTCTAACTAAAAACATGTAAGATAATTACTGCTACCATCGCCGCTAGGTCAGTTACGTTTGGTTTTGTTTATTGGGGTTGAAATAATTGGCTTGTATCAATGGAAAAAAAAACTATCACAATCTAAATCTTATGTAAAACAACAATTTTTTCATTCGCATTTAAATTGAAATCCTCATATGCCACAATTGTTAATAGCTTTAATTTCCATATAAGTTTGCAGCGAATTAAACTTATCATTAAATCTACACTATGCAGCTATAAAAACTGAAATATTTCTAGCTACGTGATGAAGCCGTACATTATTACAATTAAAATATAATTAACATATGAAATATTGCATGCTTCATGGAATTTAAAGCGGCAAATAAAATGATGTAATGATGATGAAAATGTACAAAAATGTACTACCATTATGCATAAGTATATATGTATACAACATTCTATATATACTTGAATATCTATATATATGTATAAGAATTTTAACACATGTTGTAGATATATATATATAAATAAATATATGTGATGCAGCAGCAGCATAATGCCGCATTGTAGTCGGCAGGCGGCCACTTACCTCAAATGTATCGATTTGCACTTCCGGTTCGATGTGTTTGAATATATTTTGAAAAGTTTTCAATGATATATGTGAGCAGCTTTCACCGCTTGCACTTTCGTTATCATTTGCCGGCTGCTCATCAATGCCCATGTTCTGATAAATATAAATATATTTAACTCTACACACACAAAACAATTGAAAAGTTTTTATACAAAAATTTGCACACGTGCCAAAAAAAAAAAAGAACAAAAAACCGAAAAAAAATTTTGGGGATGATGATGTACTCGTACTTCGTAGCAGCAGCAGCAGCAGCACTAGAAGCAAAGCAATGCAAAGTGAATTTGCGGCAGACAATTTTTTTTTTATGTACTTTGTTTCTTTCGATTTATTTTATTTATAAATTAAATAGTTTGTACTTTTAATTACACTTTTCTTATTTTTCTAAATGAAAATTTTCAATTTAATATTTCTGCACTTATTTCAACTCTAGTCTTGAAGTATTTAACTGTAAATTAATTCTGATTGCCGAATGACAGCCGAAATTGTGGTTAAGTTGTGCTTTTCCATCACACACTCGTGGACAGGGATGCCAACTTAACTGCAAGTTTCTCTATTTAAACAGTTGCAGTTAATGGTAAAGGATGCTTTTTTTTCTAGAGGGATTGAACTTTTTTTTAAATAAATTTGATACCATAAAACACAAATTTCAGGGTATTTATGACCGCGGCTACGTTTCTGTTTTTTACTACCCCACACAAGAACATTGGACTTCAGGTTTGTTGCTGTTGTTGGCTTATCAACAGAGACACTTGCCTTTACATGGCTCTAAAGAAAATAATCCAGTGCTGTCACATCACTGGCCAGTCGACGTTTCTATTTTTTGACAAAAAAATTTGTTCAATCCATCGATTGCTTAAGATATTGTGTGGTACGTAGCGCGTCGTCCTGTTTAAATCAATGGTTTTCCAGATCAAGTGCAGCGAAACCAACCTTCCAAAAGTTGGCACAGGCCTCATTTTTGAAGAAGTACAGACCGATGATCCCTTCGGCGTGTAAACCGCACCAAACCGTCACCCTTTGGTGATGCAAGATCTCATACTGATTTTAATCGCCTCAAATATGGGAATTTTGTATATGAACGCATCCGTTCAACCAAAAATGCACCTCATCGCTGAAGATGATTTTACGGTAAAACAGAGGATCGCCTTTGAGGTGAGGCCCAATCTGGAAGCTCACGTCATCTTGCATGTTCAAAAGGCTTCAGTTTATGAATCAATTGAATCTTATATGGTCGTTGACCGAAATCGACGCCGAATTTAATTTACCAAAGCATACTGAACAACAAATAATCAAAGGGGAGATGCTCAATCTGACAGCTGGTTTTACAATTATACCTATCGGAAGTGCCATTATTCTAAAATTTTTTTTATATATTTTACATCGTTAAAATGGCTTTCGAATGGAATCCGCAAGAAAATCGGGGGCGTGACCATCCGCGATTAATATGGATTAAAATGGTGTGTGCAGAAAATCAGCTTTGCAGTTCGTGAAACGAAATAAGAAAGTTCGTTGGAGGGAGGTAGAGTCAGCTTTTGTGAAATTGAATACAGCCGAATGAGGGAAGTTCTCAGTTTAGAATAAAGAAAGGTTCTTTGCTAATCTGACTAAACGGAGAAGACCAAAATCCGTTTAAGGAACAAAAATAAGAAATGTTCTGAATCAGCTGAAAATACCTAAGGATAACGTAAAGCATTAGCTCACTAAAAAATGAAATACTTGGTAATGTATCAATTGAATTAAACAACATAAAACTTGAAAATTATAGGACTGAATGAAGTACTCTAGGTATGAGATTAGATAGATAAGGAGTGTAATTCAATAATTTCACAACTATGCGAAATCATTCTTGATGCTTAAATTCAGAGGAAAATTTGTGCAAATAACATGAAATTGAAGGATATAATTATTTTCATTCAATTTCTATAAATTTTCAAATACTATTAAAATATTAATTATTTTCTCTTTTCTAATTTAATAAAACTTGGCATCTCTAATTTCATTGATTTTCTTCCTTTCGCCCATATGATTTAAATTCTGGCATATGTATTTTACATGTGTCGCTCTTTCTATATCAATATGAATCCTGAAAGGTTTGTGTATTAACTAACCAATCCACCCAACCACAAACAAAATGTATGTTTACTGTGTAATGACGAGAGTTGCCTTACTCTTTCAGAAAAAGCAAAGTTTATCATTTGTTTTGTTTTACACCCTAGCTTTTTCAGGGTAAAATCGCTTTTAATATGACTGAATCAGCTGGAACAAAAAAATGAGAAATATTTTAAATTAATTTAGTATTCTATTGTGTGGTTAAGTCAAGAAATATTAGTACTAACCAAGGTGAATTTATGTGGAAGGTGAAATCAGCAGTATAGCAAATTTACCACGGCTATAACAACAGGGCTTTGTTGTTGCGGCTTTGGTACTAACAGTATGTCCCTCTGACTCTCTCGCTCTCTCCTCTCTCTTTACTTCTACGATATTTTTAGTATCTAAAATCGTATGCTTGAAAATAAAGCAAACATTTTAAAGCGCACTAACAATGAACGACTCTTTGCCGGCATTACTTAGAGGCGAATTAGAACTCTGCTCATTGAACTTCGTGTAAAAACTAAAAATAAAAGAAGTAATATTCAATATAAAATGACCAGTTATTAGTGAAAGAGTTACAGTTGATAAAAAAAAATTATACTCAAAATTCAGTGTATTGGCTTCCAATTGGTTTTACAAGTATTATACCCACCGCAAAGGAAAGCGTAGAGGTCCCTATGACCAATTGCAAGCTACTATCAACTACTGATGCATTAAAACATCCTAACGAAAGAAACTTACATTTCTTTAGAATATTGACTTGGATGATTAAAGCATTGCCACAATGAGATGAACAAGAATATTCTAAGGTAATTTTTATACTTTTACAGAAAAAGCAAAGTTTATCATTTATTTGGTTCTACACACTAGCTTTTTCAGAATAAAAATCGCTTTTAAAATGACTGAATTAGCTGAAAAAAAAACCGGAAAATATTTCAAATGGATTTAGAATACTATTGTGAGGTTATGTCAAGAAATAATGGTATGTACTAACCAAGGTGAATTTATGTAGAAGGTAATAGCAGCAATACAACAAATTTACCACTGCATTGGTACTAACAGTAAGTCTCTCTGACTCTCTCTCTCTCTCTCTTTATTTACGTCTACGACATTTTTAGTACTTACGCACTTGCCATCTTCTTTTCTTTTCCTTCCTCAAATTAATTAACAATTTTTCAAAAATTTTTTTTTTCACTTGTATTGTATACATTTGTGTGTGGTTTTTTGTTGTTGTTGTTATCAAAGCTTTATAGAAAAAGTTAACTTTTTATTTTGTTTGTTAAATATTGTAGCTTTGGTGTACCAATTACAAATACAATATCATTATAATGAAAAATGCTTAAAGCGTTTAAAGTAGATTTCAAATGTTAACATTAAAGTACTTAAATCTAATTGTGTTGTGTTCTATGTTATGTTCATGTGTGTTGGAGCTATTATTGATGTAATTGTTGTTGTTGTTGTTGCTGCAAATCAGATATCGTTGGATTCCCAGGTATTAAATTCCAATCAATAAGTTGCCGTGCATATGGCAAAGGGCGTTGTGGCCAAATGCGATGCTGCATCAAACTGTGACCATGTTCAAGTTGACGACGCAACGAAGAAATTGTTGGATAGATATTTTGTTCAATGAATTCAGCAATTGTATGCTAGAATAAAAGAATTTTTAATATGGTATGTTATATGTTAAACTTTAGCGAAACTCAGAAAATAGAAAAATCACTTACTTCATCGAAAATATCGTACATTATTTGATGCGCTTCTCTTGCCATTGCCGTCAGTTCGTTCACCAGACCCGGCGTATTCACTGTCAACTCATGCACACGCAGTGGTGAACTAAAATTATGGCGCACATTGTAATCAGACATCCATGCACTTTTATCTTGTACGTGCAACAAGTAGTTTTGCGTTTCAATTAGTTTATCATACAAACGCAAGGTGTATCTATAAACGAGACTACCGGGATAAGTGCATGAAGAGAAGAGTTGACTGTGATGTGAATTCGGATGTAATTCAATCCATGGGTGACCAGAGCGCCTGGCAATAAGAGAAAAAAATATATGAGTGATAAATATTAATGTGATCAAAGGACTAAAATATACTTACCTACTATCGGGATGAAATGCACACTCTAGAACTTTTAGTATATCATTCTCTTTGGGATTAGTGCTAAAGTATCCTTTGGATACGGTTGACAAAGATGTTATAAGGCTTGGTATACCAGTGGGTAGCAGTTCACAAAGTACAGCAAAATGATCATAACGTTGCCAGCCGGTGAGTGCTAAGCCTCTGAAGCCTTTAGAGAATCTGCAATTAATAAATTAAGAGTATTTAATTGTAAATCTGCTGTACTCCACTTTAAATTTAATATATTCTACTTTGAATTTACAATTAGTAAATGGAACTTCCGTTGGGAAATTAATTCCCATCACGAATGCAAAAGAAATGCCGACGAATTCGAAGAAAGCGTTGCCAACTAACAGAAAAAATCAGCTGTTTTGTGTCAACAATGAAAAGGAAAATTATTAAAAATTTTTAGAAAATACAAAAATTAATCAAAAATAAGTTTTTTTGTGCAGCAACAGCGATACTTTTAGCAGAGAAAGCCGCGAAATGTTAAAGCAGATGCTTGAAAATGGAATGCAAGCTGTTAAGTTTAATGCTTGCAATCCTCTTAATATGGAAAACCGAGTGTGAGCCGTCTATATATGTACAAGCAGAAATACCAAATAATTCTTTCTCTTAGGTTTGTGAAGAATTTCAGGCTCAACAAAAACGCATTCAAATACGTACTGAATGTTGTGAAGGATGAATGATGAGGATGGGCCTAATCAGAAGCAGAAACACATTGTGGGTGTTTTGTGATTTCTGTCTGAAAATGGATATCAGCATGGTGTTGAAAAAGATCAGAGTTGAAATGGCACAATAAATGATGTCGAAATCAGTGAAACGGAGCTTTAATATTTTGTAAGCGAAGCTTTGTGCAAAGTTCGTAAAACTGGATATGACTAATGAAGAAACAAGGGAGGCCAAAATAGATTTCTATGGAAGAATGCGATTTCCTGCTATTATAATGTACGTTGAGGGCACGGATGTAAAAATGATTCCCCCGGCAGAAGAGAAATTTTTATAATTCAACCGTAAAGGTTATTACAATATCAACGCCATGCTGGCTGTATTCCTGTTAATCTTTATTTTTCTTCTGCTTCCGACACACTTCAACATTCGTACAAAATCATCACGAAAAACGGTCAAAGTTCCGTTTCGTTCGGAATTAGTGATGCCAATCTCCCGAATTTCGAAATTTCGGGGGAAGGACATTTTGTGGCCACAACGGAATTAAGAATACGAGTTGCTTATTTGTAGCTACGACGGGAGCTCCATCGGAGTTAGTGGTAGAGTTGCAGAAAAATTTCCATGTAAACCACTTGAAAAGGAAAACTTTGTCCGACATTTTTTTAAAAACGAACCTGTACACTTTAAATTCACTTTACTCCACTTTAAATTCACTTTACTCCACTTGAAATTCACTGTGTTTCCACTTACCTTCCCCCCTCTTTAGCAATCACCGCCAACCATCTAATATTGTTCTCTAAATGACGCTGCAACGGCGGTATCATTAGACTCTCACCAAAAGCGCCTTTAAAAGCGGATGCAGCCCATGCCGTAGCAAATACCTTTGAGTATTTATCCCACAGCTGTGGCTGTACAAATTGATAAATGTCATTGGTATAAACCCAAATCATGGGATCGACATAAATGCCAATATGTGAATTTTGCATTTCGCTGAGTGTCATATCTCGCAGCATATCATCCCAAATGATGCAACGCAACTGTGGCCAACGATTACGCACGAAATTAGCCACCGTCGTGACATGTGAAAGGAAGATTTCATTACGTGAGTGCTGACGACATTTCTCGCATTCACCCATGCGCGCCACTTCATCACAACCGATGTGTATGTGTGAGAATTTAATGGGAAGCTCGGGGATGTTGTTGCCGCCACCTGCGAAGCCGGAAGCACTGGCACCAGCAGCATTACCGCCACCATGGTTTGCAGCAGCATTATTATTATCCATTGAACCCATACGTAAATGAAATTCAATAACTTGTGTTAGCATATTCTCAATGAACGATATCGAATCCAATTGACTGGGACATATCGATTGTGGGCTTTCGGGTATTTCACGCATATGATCGAAACCTTGTAGTTTCAAAGCGTATTCCATGTGACCAAAAGTCTGCACCAGGGGCATTATAGTTAAACCATGCATGGCAGCGGTTTCCAAAAAATCCTGGAATGAAACAAATGAACAAAATTAGATGAGTTGTAGTATCTTAGGTTCAACATAGTTTATAAGTTTACATAATTATTTATGTTTTGATTTTCATTTCTCTTTACTTTAATTCGATACTTAAAATTGCAACAATGTAAACTTAATAGAAAACAATACGAAAGAATGCCACTATGTAATTTATAGAAGAAAAAGTGGCGCTAATCACGAGCAACATGTGAATTTTTCTTTCTGACAAATAAATCTTAATAAATCTTTAAAAATTTCTGCCATCTTTGGCCATTATAAGTACATATATACCTTCAACTCGTCCACATTATAAGCATTCTTGGCGGAAAGGGCTTGCAAGACACCTGTATAAGGAAACATATCCTCATATTCGATTAGTAAGCCAGTAGCTCCTAGGGACTTCAACATGGGCAGAAGACGTTTCAGAAAAGAAAGCTGTAAATAATAAAAAAAATTATTATCATTAATAGCTTTGTAACTCACTAATACCTTTGGTGGTGCCCCCTTCAAATCTAAATGCACCAAACGCTCTGCCGGTGCACGCGGTCCCTCTGGTCCGATCCCCGCTATTGCTGGCACACCCATACGCTGCAGTTCATGCTCATATTGTGTTTGCCGCTCAGCTGAACTCATCATCATGCGTTCATAATCCATATTATTATTATTGATATCTTCAATGCCGGCGTTACGTAAACGCTGTTGATTCTCGAGTATCTTTAGACGTTCCTCTTCGAAGAGATAATTTTCTCCAGCAATTGGTATCACCTTCTTGCGACGTGCTACTAAGGATAGAGTTTGTATTGATGCCTCCGCCAGTGGAGGATGATTTTTTGTTGTTGGTTTAACAAATCGTACTATACCGGTTTGTTTCAATGCATTACCCGAGTGTGCTGCAGCAGGTACTGGTATTCCTCCAGTCGGTCTAATGATTTTTGACGGATGAATTTGCTGTTGATCGTTATTGTTGTTGTTGTTGGAATTGATATCCTGTTGACGCTGATAGCGTAGGACACGATTTGCTTGTGATATTAATTTTTGTAAGAGATATGCATGTTTTGTATTCGTATTATCACCGTTTGTAAAATCCTTTGGTTGTAAAGAGAGAGATCAGTGAGTGGAGTTCCCAAGTATTTTAGGTTAATTACTCACTTTCAATATAGGCCCATCTTCGGTGATATCATTAGTATTGGTATCAAAAAATGCCCAAGTCCACAAAGCGAATAATATGAGACTTGAGAAGATCAGTAATACTGATAATTTTCTACGCCAGAACAGTATAAATATGCTGGAGTGCATCTGAAATGAGAAATAATATATCAAGTAAGAAATCGAATTGATAGGTCCAAGTTATCAAAATTATATAAGACCTTAGTTTTGAATCGCAGTACCTAAGAATTCTGGTAGTTTTACTCAGAATATATTGGATCTTGACAGACGACGCTTCAGCTGAGCCAGCGAAAGAGTCTATTGAGGTCTAGACCTAACCTTAAAAGTTGTAAAGTCACGTAGCAAAATTGGTTAAAACATAATTGGAAACCCTGCAATACTCCCAGACGTCGCTCCTTCGGACTGCTATATGTTCATTTCGATGGCGCACGGCCTGGACGATCAGCATTTTCTAAAAATGGGTGGTATCGAAGGACACCTCTTTTTTTTGAGATGAGATCCGAAAATTGCCGGAGAGACGGGCGAAAGTTGTCGCAAGCGACGGAAATTACTTTGAATAATATATCTGTGAGTACTTTTTGACAACAAAGCTTTTAATTCCAGAAAAAAAAAAAAAACGGAGAAAGCAAAGTTGTTCACCAATAAAATTAATTTTCATTGCAAGAAATTATAATAATCAATATAGTTTTTAGTTTGAAGGTCACAGATGTAAAGGTCATTTCGGTAGTAACAAGTAAATTGCGAACAGTTGATTCGGTCGACTCATAAATCGCACCAAACAGTATATTTCGTTGGACGCATTGACAGCTCTTATATTGGCTTTTATTGGCCGAGTTTATTGAAATGAGTTTCGTCGCTGAACATAATTTTTTGGTAAAAAAAGGGTCTTCCTCAAGTTTTTTTAAGGTCCATTCACCAAAAATTCGACTCTTCAATTCTTGAATGAGCTGTACGCTTATCCGCTTTGAGACCGAAATCCTTGCGTAAAATTTTCCACGTAGTCGTGTAACATAGGTAATCCATAAATCTTGGGCGTGACTTTCGACAAACTCTTCACGTTTTCCAAGCATGCAGAGGCCACTGCCCAGAAGGTGAGGGGGAGGAATAAGATAAGGAAGGCACTATCGGGGAGTACTTGGGGAAAAGAGAAGTAGACGCTCAGGACAACCTATAACGCCATATGCCGCACGATTTTAAATTACGCTGCTCCTGCCTGGACCCC
Source organism: Toxonevra muliebris (assembly GCA_963691655.1). Taxonomy (NCBI): domain Eukaryota; kingdom Metazoa; phylum Arthropoda; class Insecta; order Diptera; family Pallopteridae; genus Toxonevra; species Toxonevra muliebris. The sequence goes on from OY829327.1 coordinate 99,244,905, forward strand.
CAGTATCAGCGACGAGCAATGGCGAAATCAACAGGTCATACAAAACTCCGCATTGCGCGTCGTCACCCGTCAACGGTTGTCACCTTATGACTCACCCGAATCATCTATTCCGAGAGACTGAAATTGTTCCAGTTAAAGCTCACTGGGAGCTGCTCACCCGACAGTTCGTAACTGGCTGTCTTGGTGTATATCATACGGGTCAGTCTTACATTCACGATCCTCCTCCTGATCTTCGGGACGAACTCCCAAACATCCGGGAATTCGCCCGAGATTTCTGCAAACCCACTCACAGCCATTGAACTTAAAAACGCGCTGGGCAACATACACATCCACGATAGGGAACATGAGAGACAATCACGTCCTTAATGATGTCCCTCCCCCTATTTGCAACTCCGAACGCTCATTGCCGAGAAGCTGATGGGCTACACTTGTGCAACTCCGCTCGGGAGCGTCCAGGACACTAAATTCTTACCTTTCGGTGATCAATCCTGGAATAACAAATTCATGCCCCAAGTGCAGGAATACCCCTCATGACACGACGCATTTGTTCCATTGCCCTGCCGATCCTACAGCATTTACACCTTTATCACAGAGAACGGAACCGGTAACGGATGCCAATTTTCTTGGACTGGACTAGGTTCAGAAAACTAATCTTTGTGTTTGTCCTTTCTTTCTTTTTTCTGTCAAATGCAACCCTCTCCACAGTCGCTACAACTACAACAACTGTGGCAGTAATATTTTCCTCTTTATGCACTCTTCGCACACGGACCATAAAATGCTGAAAGTCCGCTAAAAACATTTCATTTTGATAATAAAATTCAACAATTTGTAAGCATTATTCCAGTGAAAATCTTTCCATGATGAAATTGTAATGCTATCTAGGCATGTTTGACTTTAACACATGTCATGATTCACAAAAGACTGTCAACAACTGTTTTTCACTGAAAAAACAAAAAAAAAAAAAAAAAACAAAGACAGCAATAAAATCACCCTTTATATGCAGCTACATATCGTCATCAATATTTAGAAAGCTGAAATTCAATTTTAAGATTTTTTATTTCTAGCAAAATTATGGAGCAAAACTTCTCCCATAAAAAACCAAAAAAATATAAATTAAGGCCTTTCTAAATATTGATGACGATTTAGTAAAGAAAAGTAGTGATGAGCAAAACAATAATTTTTCAATAACGGTGACAGAAGTGATATTGATTTTTGAATCACTAGATATAGTGACAGTGATCACTGTTTCCTTACATCAGCGCGTTTCAGTTTTTGTTTCACTATTTTGTACGCCAAGATATTTACACGTATTGTTTTTAAAATACTTGTATATCGGTATTTACTTAAAAGCATTGCTTCGCCCCAGAAATAACCGTTATGAAGACAACAGTCAGCGCTGTCTTCTGGCAAATGTCAAATTATCTCTTTCTCACCCACTACAGCGATAGAGCATACTAATTCACCATAGAGCAGTCATTTGCAAAACTTATGCACATGCATTTCAATTTATTGCTAATGTATGCGTGAGTTTGTGAGAGCGGTACACTGAGAGCATAGGTAGAAATGCGTAGGTATAAAATAAAGTACCTTTCTTGTTTGAAATAAGCACATGCAAAATTTATTTATTCTGCATGTACCAAATTACGAGTAATTTGCTCTCTTGCAGTTATATTTTAGCTGGCGCTGAGACTTCATACAAAGTGTATTTGTGCGTGTTTGCTCAACATACTTGGTTTTTTAGCGTACCAACTGATATAAGTCTTGCTACCAGATCTCTCAATTTAATTATATTAAATATGTGTGAGCTTACGCTCAGCATTTGCCCGCGGGCAGTATTTTTTCTTTTTGAAAATGACTGCTATAGAACGAATATCAAAAGGAACGAAATGAGAATAATTGTCAACTTAATAAAAACTATGTACAATCACCGAAAGCCGTTTTTGGAACTCATTAGTCACAGTGATTAAAATCACCGATAACGAAATAACGACCATCACTAAAGCAAAGTAATAAACCAACGATCTGTCAAAAACCCAAGATCCACTCTAGTGGAAGTTATTATTAAATCAATGTGGTAGCTTTTAACCACTTCAATAAAAACTACTGCAAATTGGATTATTAACTTTCTTTTGCATCAGCAGATATTCTCTTTCAATATATAGAACTAAAAAAAAAATGAAGCAACTACGAAACAATTTTCGAAAACAATCTACCACGTGAGATACATGAGATTTTCATTTACCACAACATTTCACCGATGAAAGCATCGATAAATGCTTTGAGGCTACCAAATAGCCTCAAATGTCTTCTAACAACAAAAAATATACGAGCTGAAACAAATTCATATGTATGTTTGTATGTATGTCAGCTGCAAATAGCACGATAAGTGGCAAGCAAAGGTACCAATATCAAAAAGCCAATAGGTTAGGTATTTAGGTGTAATATGCATACATACATGTTTACATCGTATGTTTCATGAATAAGCTAGTATAAGACTAGTATAAAGGTAAAGAGCAAAATGCATTCACCAGCAGAGGCAGCAGCAGCACTCACTCTTGTGTACACTTATGTATGTAATGATGATGTTTGTTTTCATTTGAATAGCTCTATTGAGAGATGTGTAGAGGGGGGGGGGGAAGAAGAAAAAATGTATGAAATATATTTAGGTAAACATTTTAAAATATATGTTTATGTGTGTTTTAGTGGTATATTGAAAATCTGCATGTACATAGAATAACTACATACGTACGAGTGAATGAATGCATGAATAAGTGATTGAATGAATGATTTACTAGAAGTTTATAAAGTAAGGAGGAAAAAACTAAAAATGAAAATATTCAAAGAATTTTTAGTTTTTTACACAAGATTTATGCATATGTAGTTATGTATGTTAAGGAAAACTCACATTATTTTTGACATTTTTATGGCCTAATTCTGTATAATTTTAAATCTGATTTATGACTTAGCAAAATCTGTTGAAAGTACAACAAAGGTTAGGATCTAATAATGTAATAAAAATCAACAACAAGAGAAAAAACTGATAACCTAAATATAACCTAAAAAATTAGGCATTTACGCCTCAGATATGGATTCATGAAGCTTATTTTGGATCGCTGGTCATGAATTTGAGGTTGGAACTCGCCACGTTTTTAAAGTTGTAAATAATCGTCTTAAAATAATAATAATTTTTAATATTAAGTGCATATTTGATATCTGAGAGAAATTCATTCTGAATGAAATTATGAACATTTTTTGAAATGAAAATTTGTTATGTGACAAAATAAGTATTATGCCTGGTTTTCACTATATCTAATTCAATCAAATTCGCCAACATGTTGGCAAATTTTATATAGGAAATTTTCTCTTTCTCGCTTTCGTTCCCTCTCCTTTGTGTAAAAATACAATTGGGACAACTATATCAAAGAAAACAAACTTGCTCTTTGACTTTCTTGTTCTCTTTCTCAGCTAATACTCTCTTATTACAACAATTCCACCTTAGCAAAAATAACGCATCTTTGTTGTTGCGTCGGATATCATTAAATAACAAAATCAGCTGTACAACAAGACGTTGAGGCCTTAACGGCGACTATCAAATCGGAGAGACTATCAAAATGGTGAAAAAAAGTAAACGAAGAGAAAGAAGAAGAATGAGTAACTGGTAACTTCACCTTGTTAACGAGTAAATTTCTCTCACTTCTTTTTTTTTTTTGTTTGGTTCAACGGTATTTTGAAGGGGGAAAAGGAACAGATGAGGTGTATTGAGTATTGTAGAATGACGATTATATATCGATATGTAGTATTAGTTAAATATAATAATGTTTAAAAATTGTACTTGATTAATGATAAATTTATGAAAATTTATAACTGAAAACAAAATATGGCAGACGATCGTGCCACGAATGTCAAATCTAAGAATCCAAATTTTAATAATGGTAGGTTTGCGTTTAAATTTAATATATGTAAATATGGCTGTTCACGCGGGCGCAAGCATGAACGCCTGTCTGAAAGAAAGAGGTAGAAAAAAATTAGTAGTAACAAAGAATTAGAAACTCGTCTGTCTTATTTAGCTACCTATTTTTCTACCTGTCTCTTATTTAAAATTTTATTTTTTATTTAATTTTTTGAATTTTAAGAGCATAACTAACCGCAATTCAAAGGGCTCAAGAGCAAAAAAGAAAAATAAGAAGCAACGCAAAAATATCATTGTTGATTTCTCAAGCCTTGCTAACATATTTTTCATTATTTTTTTCTGTTTTTTCACTTTGAAGTGTTTATGGTGAAATTTTGTTTTTGTGCTGACAAAAAAACACCTTAAACCTAAACTTAACCGCTAAGTAAATAAACTAAAATACTCAAACTCAAAGAAGAAAAACTAATTTCAAAATTGAGTCCATTCTAAGTAACTACTTCACATTCATACGTTTATACTTATCCATAGTTAGTTCGAGGAACACGTGAAGAAGTATCAAAGTGTAGCAAAAACCAAAATAAATTTTCTTTAAAAACAGAGAAAGAAGAAACAAAGCTTTTCAAAGAAACATGAAAATAATATACACAACAAATTGAGAATAAAGAAAACAAACAATATAGAAAAAGACAGAATGCAAACACGTGATATTATGGCAATACAAACACACACACTGACACACATACATTCACCTAACTAAAATAAAAGGATATTGTGGTTAGTATACACTCATACATATGTATATGCGAATGCTGAGAAGCTAAGTGAAAGTGCACATGGTTGAGCATAAACACAAGACGGAAAATAGAAAAACAAAAAAGGATTATGCTGAAAAAGTAATAGTGGTAGTGTATGTAGATAGTAGAGTAGATGAAGATAAAGAGGCGCACAGATGTTAGTGTAGAGCGCCAAAAAAAAATATATATTTTATTTTTATTTATTTTTTTTTGTAAAATTGTATGCAATACTTGCATGCATGCCTTCGAAGGATTCTATAAGTATGATGCTATTTATATGTGAGAGGAATCTTCTGGGAATGATTATAATATTAGGTTTATTTTTCTATTTTAACCCATTGAGTATGGGTGGTGGTATATTAGAGTGGCAATACATGAGTGCACTTTAGTATGAGAAATAGTTAGCACTGATTTTTTTTTTTTTGCTTTGAAGGTAAAAATGGAAAGTAATAAGGATATCCCTGAAGATAATTGAAATCTTTTATTTATTTTATTCATTCATTTGTAATACAAAAGCCCAATAGGCCAAAAAATATATTACATAGCAAGTATGTGCGAAACTTAAATTAAAATATGAAAATTTAAATTAAACGAAATTAACTGAGTTACTTTAATTAGTTAAAAACCCATTCCAAAACTATTCAATATTGCCCATCATCAAAAATATTTAAAGCAGATAATCTATGTCAAATGATTAAGAAAAGTAAAATGAGGCCTATAACGACAGCAAATATGAACATATGTAAATACAAACAATGTTGGTCAAGAGATGCCATTAAAATGTTCAATGAGCTTACGCTTGAACACCATATAGGAATCCGAAAAAGAACGCAATTCCCTTGGTAATTGATTCCAGGTCCTAGCTGTTCTTACTTTTTTCTACTGTCTAAATATAATATAATGAAAATATATTGCATTGTGAAAGAAAGATTTAGTTTTGTAAAACTTAAGAAAGGCAATGTATAGGTAGCCGTTTTTCTATTTCCAATAGAATGCAGTATGACTCTCAACAATATTTGCTAATCAAGTTAACTCTCGACGGCACTTTTTATTTTTAATACACTAAGGTCCATATTCGTCGAATCGACGACGCCTTTTTTAACTAGATGCCAATTACACCCTATAAAAAAATGCTGTTTTTATTGTACACTTTATTATTTATTCAAAATTATTGATTGTTTAATTTTTTCAGTGCTTTTTATTACTTAAAAACAAAATTAATTAATTTATTGTTTTTTTCTGTTAACTTAACAAAAAAAAATTCGACGAAGAAGTGCCGTCTAGGGTTAAGTAACTTAAATAAGCTTGAAATTTTCAGATTCGATTAAGCCGTTACTTTCTATACGATTTGTTATTGCTTTATATGTCAAATTGAGTCTTACTCTGTGAGTGAATAAATGTGACGTATTTTTATGGAGAGAAAATAAAAACAAAGCTTGAAAGGGAAATATCATAAAATAATAACAACAACGACATGAAATGTAGGCTACAAAAACAAAATCAACAGTATATTTTATTTTTGTGTACAGGGTTAGAAAACTATGACTTATGTCAAATTTGTAAGAAAACATACTTCAACGAAATCAAAGAACTTGAAGAAGAGAGAGAACTTAACAAAATGGCTGATTACAATAAAAACGACTGAGAAAAAGATTTTATTTTGAGAGAAGCAAATTTATCGTGTCGTGCTAAAATTTTTGCTCAAAATGGAAATTCAGTTTTATCTCATACGCTTTAGTGAGAGTCGGTTCTCTCGTAGACATTTCTGCTTGATTGCAAATGGTTAAACATCTCTGCTTGATTGCAAATGGTTAAACATTCTTCTCATGTGTTGTGTATTTACGTGTACTACGTCGTTTTTGTCCCGTTAAGTGTAGAGAGTATCAACAGAAAAAAAAAACAAGAAAATAAAGAGAAGCGACTATATTAATTAAAAAATATTTGCAAATAGTTGCCTATGTTATTCTCTTTACTACATTTATTATTTTACACAGACACACACACATACACACCACATATACACAAATGCACTCGTATCTGTATATAAAATGTATTTATTATTTGACTCTTCAATTACCAATTTGTGGTTTGTAAATTGACATTTTACTTTTTCAACTTTTACACCACCACTATCACATAAATAACACAAAAAGTTCATGCTACTTCACAAAAACAGCTACCACTTCAGTACCACCACCACCACTATCACCCTCAATGTAAGCAGCAGTACTTGTTAAGCAATAACTGCCACCACACACACCAGTAACAACAACACAACAGCGCAAAATACCAGCAACATCAACATGCCGCAACCAGAAACAGCTAAATCTTAACACTGTGTGTATATAGAATTCCGATTGACGTTCGGTCGTTGCATGCACATACACAACCTCAGAAAACTTCATCATAATATTATTTGACAATTTGCCAAAGGATCCTTAAGTGTCGATGTCGTCGTCATCATAGCAAACAGCGTAGAGGAAATGCGCATCCAGTAGTAGCGTGAATTTTAAATAGATGTTGTTGTACTTAAGCTCATAAATTCCACTAAAATAAAAATCAAAAATAAAGAAAAAGATTTTCTGTTGAATTTTTGAGCTCAGCGCAATGGGACAGCTCCCGCCAATTTTTTGGTACATACACGATGCTCACTGAGTAAAAAGAGGAGCTGAAACAGTAGCAGTAATAGTAGTACAATAAATTATTCATATTCAACCAAGCATCTATCCATCCATCCATATATGCTTTTCCATTTTCACACACACACATACCTAAGCTGTGTATATGTATATATGTAAAGTATCATTCTACTTGTGCAGCATCGCATATAATTTTATTTCAACTTATATAGAGTATATATTTTTATATAAGTACGTAAATTTGCCAACAATCAGCAACAATAAAAGCAACAACTACAACCATCATTCAACAACAACAACAATCATACTTAATAATAATAATATCCAAGGAAACCCTTGAACGTACGAACTTTCGCGTTCACGCTTTTATTTTGGCGTTCATTCTTTGTAAGTTAATAATGTTAAATGAGCCATTTAATTGTCTCTCTCTCTCTCTCTTTCTCTCTCTTTATTATGAAATTAATATTGGAATTGTTAAAAATCATGTTTGGCAGGAGATAACTATTTAAGAAATTTGCATTTTATGAGAATGAGAATCGGTAATTAAATTATGCGCTAATTAACCTTTTTGTTATTTCAAAGTGTCACTAAAAAATTATAGTGTTTATTATGATAATGTTGATGATGACGCTGAAGATGGGACTTGTAATAAAGTTGATGTAATAATCACCATTATAATTAATTTGTTTTTGGAAAATATGAAAATTTTATGAATGTCAATCTGAAAACAAATGAGGATGGGTATCTATAAATTTATTAGTGTAAATACATCCTTATTCCAGAAGTATTACATTTTTAATATTCGCTCATTGAATAAAGCATTGCATTCATTTATTGTTGTAAAACTCATTGTTGTAAAACTTGAGCGAGAGTAAATAATAAATGAGAGAGAGAGAGGACATCGGCATCGGAGAACGGCATCTCTCAGCATTGTCTAATGAATTATCTGTATACGCAAATAAAAAAACAAAAACTAACGAGTAGTTTGTTTTTTTTTTTTCATAAAGAGAAATATGTAACAATGTAGAGATGCTATCCAGCATATATGTATATAAAAATTCAATTGGGTGATAAAAAGCTTTTGTTGTTTTATATGAAATTTCCACGATCTTAATTTAAGAGAGCGAAAATTCGGTCGATGAATCCGGCCAAGGTGAATTTGTATAGAAGGTGAAAGCAGGAGTACAACAAATTTACCACAACAACAACAAGACTTTGTTGTTGCGGCCACAATGGCGAGGCACTCTGAATGTGAAAATCAGCTGACGAAAGCAGCAGTACAACACGACAATCAGAATAAAGCTTTGTTGTTGCGGTCATTATGGCGGGCGAAAAAAAATAAACAAACGAAAAATTGGGGAAAAAACAGCGTCATGAAAAGGAGGAAGAAGAATGATTTGCTGGTAACTCCACCTTATATAAATTCACCTTGAATCCGCCTTCAACCACTGTTTCAAAATATTTAAAATTTTTATTCAGCCACCATTGCGAGAAAACCACCAATCAGAAAGTTGAAAAATAAATTGGGGCTAATTTTGATAATCTCATCAAAACCGCAATCATCCAAAACCCACAGGCTAGCCGGCTCAAAGAAGGATTAGCGAAAACTTGAAGAAGGTTTGCATATAACGAAGAATACTAAGCAAAACGTAACAGAACTTCAAGCGGTATCAAAATAGCAACCTACTCTTTTTACCTATCGGAACCAGCATTAAACTGATGGTTCAACCATGTGGTATTACAACGGACCGTTCTAGCCTAAGTGTGTCCCTAGGCCTGCCAATTAACCTAACCTATAGTCTAAAAAATTTGTGGCTTTCTGCAAGCCACCAGATAAGATCTCTCAGAGTGAATCCACGATCATAAAACCGTGAGTTTTGTTGCACCATTCTGCTTTCTTCCCTGAAAAATTCTGCCTCTAGTTATGTTATTAGTAATTAGTTAGAAGTCTGCCTAAGTTCACAGATAGAAATTATTTTCAAAACGTTTTTTCACTGGAAGTTCTAAGAATTTAGAAGATGTAGTTTTGGCTGTAGTGGTTTTTGATCTCTTGCAAAAATCCAAGTTTTATCCAAATACCCAAAGGCTGAGAGCAAAAGCGTGTTCAAATTTGTATAAAAGCAAAGTGCAACAAATTTATATCTCAGCGTTAGAACGATACAAAAGTAAGAGCAAAAATAATATAACAATTCTTCAAGAGCAAAAACAGCACAGTGATTGACTTAGGGCGGCAACATCCCCTATTATTCTACGGCTTACATTGACTGAGAGCTTCTGCACTATTCATTCATTTCCATTTGAGTCGTTTGATTTGGATAGCAAGTGAGCTTTGACTAGTATCTGGGGAAAAACTAATGTAAAAGTTATGGGGCTAGATATTGTTCAAACCCGTCTGAAAGACGAAAGTCTATCATATTCGCTAGCAGAATGTTAAAAGTAAAAAAAACTCTGTGTGTAGCATGACATACGGCGGAAATTAATATAAAATACGTTTCTCTTTTTTAATGTGTTTTAGTTTTTTTCATTCAATTAAATTCTAATAAACACAAAATTCAATCAGTACCGATATTTCTCACTCGTGGCACGATCGCATGCCATATTTGGTTAGTACTATTTTGATACACTTTTATATTTTATTGATATTACACATTGATATATAAACATCAAAATATAATACGCAATACACCTCATCTGTTTTTTATTCCCCCTCCACAATACCGTTTAACCAAAAAAAAAGAGGTAAGAGAAATCGTCGTTGCGTACTTGTAAAAATGGTGAATTTATACAAGGTGAAGTTACCAGCAACTCATTCTTCTTCCTCTTCTTTTTTTCTCCATTTCGATATTCTCTGCATGTCGGTATTATGGCCGCAACAACAGAGATGTGTTGTTATTGTATTGTTGTGCGGCTGATTTTGACATTTAATGGCATCTGACGCAACAACAAAGATGTGTTATTTTTGCTGAGGTGAAATTGTTGTAATGAGAGAGTATTAGCTGAAAAATAGAACAAAAAAGTCAAAGAGAGCAAGGTTGTTTTCTTTGATATGGTTCTACCGAATGTGTTTTTACACGAAAGAGAGGAGACGAAAGCGGGGTCGGTTAACATCTAGCGCAAATTTTGTCGCATAAGAGATATTCATTTGAAAAAATCATTCCTCAAAAGTGTTGACGATGAAACTAATTTTATTTTCTATCAAATGCCTAGGGAAACTTTGAATTTTTATACCCAGACAGAATTTTACAACTGTCATGTCCTTTTTAAAATTCTGCAAAATAGTGAATCTTAATATTCATTCACCTGTTAGAATTCACATAACTTTCATTGTTCATTAAAAACTTTTTATTCTTGTTGATTCTGGTTTGTTATTGTCAGTTTTAGTTTACTTTTTTTAGTTAAGTGTTTTTTTATATTTCAACTTAAGTGGCAAGGCAAACAATGGCAATTTCTACGTTGAACGAAAAATAACCCAGAAATAGAAGAAGAGGAAGAAAAAAACGCCAACTAAAGCGCTGAAGCAGCACGCTCAAAATATTTAGTTTTTTTTTTTGCTTTTCTCAAATTTCAATTTTAAGTTTTAATACAAAATTATGTACCAGTAGAATGAAGTATGAACTTAATTTAAGTTTAGTTTAAAACTTTGGAAAATTTATTTCTTTTGGCTTCTTTTGTTGTCGAAGAAGGAAAGAAAAATGAAAGTTATTGAATTTCACTAGTTGTGTGTGATGAATGAAAGGAAAAGTTGGAATCAAATTGAATGGAAATTTAAGCAAACAATTTTAGTTTATTGTTGATTCTTCTCTTTTTTGTAAACAATTTAAAATTACATATGTATTTTAATTTAATAAATACATATATACTTTATAAGAACAATCAATAAAAAATCGCTGGAAAAAACTGCATACATGCAGTGGTGAAAGAAATTCTAGCAGTATATGCTCGTGTTCTAGTAAATGGCAAATTATTGTTGGCAAATGCAACGGTTTATTGTTTCCAATAAAGCTTTTTTGCCCATTATGCTAAATTTATAATATTTTTTTTTTTATTCTTTTTCTTTTTTTTTTTTGCGGCATTACAATTTATTATTATTTTTGGAAATAAAAGTTTTAGTTTTGTTTCGTTTATTCAAAGTGCATTGCGCTATTGCTTGGAAATGTTGCTCTAGATAATTCAAAAACAGAATAGCGGAGAAATCCGCTCCTTAAGCTATAAAAGCTGGCACGCAAAATGAAAATTGTATCAAGAACTATGTCAAGTATAATAAATATTTATTTAATTCGTCTTCATTGTAAAGAAAAAATGTATAAAAAAACAAATCCAAACGTTTTTACATTAGAAGATGACAGTTGGGACGCTGACCTGTTTGGATCGGAGCTGTGAAATTAAATTCGCAATTGGGAAAAAACTTTCTTTGGGAAGGTTTGGAGACAGTTTGCCCCATTTCTGTATCAGACCAAGAAGCTTATAAGTCAGACCTTTATTATTATTTGCTTAGATTGTAGGAAAAACACAGTCAAGCACTGCAATCTGATCCTAATTGGAACTACCTTCTTAATGAAAGCTAGCACATTAATTACAGAAAAAGTTCGGATTTCATTGGGCGATAACAACCACTGATTGGGAAAACCCTCATGAAAAAAATATTGAAATTTTGATCATATGAGTATTTTGAATTCGATTCCAGTACTTTATTTAACGATTTTTACCACATTCCTTACTTGTCCTTAATATCGTTATCGGAAAAACGAATGCAACATTGCGCAGTAATTTACAACTCTGTTAATGGAATTCAGACAAGATGGCAGAATAATAGAGGTAAACACATCCGTGAGGGAAACTAAGCTTAACTGTCAAACTATGAAGTGAGAGTGCTGAGCGTAGACATACGCACACACCCCAGTTGAACTTAGGATGATAGTGACGACCTCGATAGTCTAGTGGTTAGTGCACTAGACTTTCACCCAGAAGGTTGCAGTTTGGATTTCCGTCTTGGTTTGGTGGTTAATTCTCATAAAACTTCTTACATTCACTATCGATGAGAGAAAGTGAATGAGAATTATAAGAAAGTTTCCAAGTACAAATCTTGGTAGGCAATGGCAAAACCACCAAGTGATAACATATTGCCACACCGACGTTAAACTATAGGCCCAACCATCGCTATTGTGGTCTAGTGGCAGAATGCCAGACTCTTGTCTCTGGAGACCGGAGTTCGGTTCGAATATGATTTCTTATCTAACTTTCTCTCTTCCTTTCTTTCTTTCATAGCTTGGGGCTTTGGTACAACAGATCTTATAGGTCGCAGTGTCTGACTTTTGGGTCGTCCCATCCTTCAAATAATAATAACTAATAGAATGACCGTAGGATTAATCACCGAGCACTCCAAAGCGAGCAATTGACTACTTCCTATTTTTTTTACTCCTTTTTAACGTTGCATGGTAGCAGAAACTCCATCAGCATTACAACTTCGGTGCTAACGGGGCACTGCATAATGGGGAGACATGTTGCAAGACTTGGACTGCCATTCAATGACTTCTGTCGGGGCTGCAGCTCTGAGGAGTAGGAAGAAACATTCCTCCATTTCATGTGCGAATGCCCATCCCTGGCTAGGAGGAGACTAAAACTCCTGGGCTCACCTTTCTTCACTAGTCTGTCCGAGCTATCATCCATAAATATTAAGGACATAGCCAGATTTATTATGGAATTCTCATGGTTCTCCACTTTCTTAAATGGGGAAGTCGCGCCGTACTGTGGTATCACAATGAGCCTAATTATGTGCTTAAGTGTGCTTTCGAGCAGAAGGCTGCCACTCCAACCTAACCTAACACTGCATGCCCTAGGGCGTGGAGTAATAAATGAGGGCATGATCTCACTTACATCTCATAGAAAAACAAAACTCCAAAATAATTGCAGCCAAAATTCATGACGCTATGGATTAGTTGTCTAAAACGTCAGTAAGCATGAAGCCACTTGTGGGTCAAGGTTCAAATCCAATAAAATTCTTTTTTTTTTTAATTTTTTTGTTTAAATTTTTTTTTTTTAATTTGAGGCCTAAGTTCAAATCTTACAAATTTACCAATTTTTTAAAAATTATAATAATGACATATTCATTTGTTCATTCATTTTTTGTTTGTTTTTATTTACCCCATTAAAAACCCCAATTGCACAGAATTTTTGGTTTATAGCATTGCCAACTGAATGAGAAACTGTAAATAAAATATTAAATTGTATGAATATAAGTTATTTAAATTTTTCGAGGTGAATTAAAATATATCCTGCCATGCATAAAAAACTAAGCAAAAGTTGGTACAATTTTTACCCTACCTAACTCTGAAGAGTTAAACTACTCAATCAGGCTGTCTTTGTTTATCATTATTTTAAAAAATAGACCATATAAAATTATAAAATTGTTTTAGTGAAATCCAAAAATTTTGTTACTGTATTGTAGTTTTTCATTTATTGCTCTTTTTGGAGTAATGAAACCATTACTCTCTTGAGGAGTACACACTATTTGTGCAACTGGGATCAAGCAGAGGCATCTAGGTCGGCTAAAGCATATACGATAAAACTGCGAGAAGTCGACTCTCTGCTTAATTGTATATAGCCGAATAACAACTGCATAACTTCGTTTCTTACTGGTTTCGTATGAATCCAACGAAAATCCGATTTTTCACGTAACGGTTGTTGTTGATGTTTTTTCACTCTCCTCTTTCTATTTTGTGAAGCTTTTATTCTGTTGATACTCTCTACACTTATCAGCACAAACACTACGTGGTACACGTATATACCACATTAGAAGAGAGTTCAGTCATATGAAATCAAGATCTCTCACCAAAGCATATGAGGTAAAACTGCGAGAAGTCGACTCTCTGCTTGATTGTGTATGTAGCCGATCCCCATATGACCTCGTTGGCTAAACACTAACAACAACATAACTTCGTTTCTTATTAGTTTTGTTTGAATGTAATGAAAGCTCGTTTTCGATGTAAAATTTTCAATCCACAGCCCCGCTAAAAAAATTTCACTTCAAAAAGGCGGAGCTTCTGAGCTCTTCTCAACAATAATTTTAAAGTTATTTCATTCACCATTTAAAGATTTCTACACACGCCATTTATTATGAATCTGGTATATAAGCTTAAAAATTTAAATTAACTAAGTACATACAATTTACAAAATTTAATCATGAGCATAAAAATAAAGTCCCCACAACTTGACCAGAAACCAAAAACGTCGATGTTTTTTTTATCATTTCGAAGAATTTCACAATTTCACTTGCAGCGAGCGCAGCATTCGCAGAATAACATGAGAGATTATCAATGTAGCAGAGATTTTGGTGTAAACCAAAGGAACAGAGAAAATTTTTTAGATTGCATCAATGTTTCTGAGGTTGCTATTTCATTTTCTTTCATTTCCCGCTCCCACTCTCTCTCGCACACACACTCTTGCAGCTTTGCTATTGAATTGTTGGACTTTGTTGAAATCGACTCCATTTTCTTGATGATGTTTTATTTTTGAGGTTGGCTATTTTTTTACTTTTTTTTTGGTTGTGGATTGAAAATATCGAATAAAATAAACGTTTCATAAAATAACTATACAACTTGAAAGAGGTTTGAAATATTTGTTTGTAACTACTACAAGAAAATCAAATACAAGGTTATTGGAAGGACAGACTGTGTGGATTGTGTGCGTGGTGCCAAAAAGAAACTTTTGTTTGTGGAAAAAACCACAAAACTATTTTTTCTTATTCTGTTTGAAGTTACCATATTTCATTGCAAATTGATGATTGTAACGAAATTTTCAAGAAAACAAAGTATTAATTAACAAAAAAATACACACACACACACACAGAAGCACACAGAAGGAAATTTCATTTGAAATTTAATTTTTCTTGAATTTAAAACTGAAATTTAATTTATACAGCATAAATGGAGAACAAGGACATTTCATTGAAAAGAATGTCCTCAAAACTCTTTTACATCGATTTTATTTAAAAAATGAATAAAAAAGGAAAAAAAAAAACAGAAAAACAAAAAGCGTGTGAAACACACACACACAATCACACGCAAATACCCAATGCAGCACGTGACTTTTTCCGAGACAACAAATAATAGATAGAATGACGACAACAACAATACAATAAAACATTTCATTTGTTAACACAATCATCATCATCTTTACATTTTCATGGCAGTATTCATCATCAGCATCGCATCAGATCATTCATAGACATTCATCATTATCATGAACTTCTTCATAATGACGTTTTTGAAATAAAAATTTATGTATGCAAAGAACGAAACAATAGAATAAAATTTGAAACAATTTTAATATACGAACAAATACATACATTTTTTTCTCTTTTTTTTTTTTGTTTTTTTTGGAAAACGACAACTTCAGCAAAAACAAGCAGGGACAAAAACAACAATAATAATAGCAGCAATACAACAATTGTTATTTTGTATTTTCTGTTGTATTTTCTTATACCGTAACAAGCATGCTAACATTTCTCTTTTTTCTTTCATTTTTTGTATTATTTTTGCACAGAAATTCTGTCACGTGTTTTGCTATTGCTATGCCATTTTACTTCAAGCTCACGCACACACACATACACATACCCTGCGGGAAGTGGGCAAGAATATTCCCGCGGTAAGGTATGCCTGTCGTAAGAGGCGACTGAAATACCCCACAGAGAGAGAGAGAGAGAGGGCGTGACCAAACTGTCACAAAGCTCTATACCATCCCGATGAATGACGCCACTTCAGTCTGCAATAAGACCACGCCCGTCTCACCAGACTAAAGCAACAAGGCGCAGCCCAAAAATAATAAACGCCAAGGAGACCCAGTCGTCTCCCGTGTTTATTACAAAACAGTGATCCCGACTGCAATGAGACCACGCCCGTCTCACCAGATCGGTTAAAACAAAAGACGCCACTTCAGTCTGCAATGAGACCACGCCCGTCTCACCAGACTAAAGCAACAAGGCGCAACCCAAAAAATAATAAACACCAAGGAGACCCAGTCGTCTCCCGTGTTTATTACAAAACAGTGATCCCGACTGCAATGAGACCACGCCCGTCTCACCAGATCGGTTAAAACAAAAGACGCCACTTCAGTCTGCAATGAGACCACGCCCGTCTCACCAGACTAAAGCAACAAGGCGCAACCCAAAAATAATAAACACCAAGGAGACCCAGTCGTCTCCCGTGTTTATTACAAAACAGTGATCCCGACTGCAATGAGACCACGCCCGTCTCACCAGATCGGTTAAAACAAAAAGGCGCAGCCAACAACAAACGCCCAGGAGACCTAGACGCCTCCAGCGTTTACATGAAACGATACCACGCGATATAACGAGTGGAACGAAGAAGCCAGGGTGTCAGCGACCCTGCCCCACAGCGGACGGCTACGAACAAGACCGACAAAAATTAAAACAGACGAGTGAGCAGTAATGCTCTAGACGGCCTCCCGACGAAATACTTAACGGTGGTTCCGGGAGGAGCTTTCCGTCGGACGAGAGGAGATGTTTAGCGGGTGGAAGTCTCGCACTGACTTTGGCTTTCAATGCTTTTACTCCTCGTTAAATAAAAAAAAAAAAAAACATACAAATTCGCACAAGAACAATTACATACCTACATATATACACTTTTCAATAGCACGTGCCACACTCTGTCATAACATTTGTGAAATTTTTTTTTTACACCCTACACCCGATGGAGGGTTTCTTTCTTTTTATAAGTTTATATAGCTATATAGAATATGTATTAATCTCATAAAAAGGGCACATTTGAAAAATATTGAGTTAAATAGTTTAAAAATAAGGTTAACCAAAGAATATGTCCGCCATGTCATCGGCTCTCCTTGTTATTCTCTCTCTCTTTTACTTTACTCGTTAATTTTTCTCTCTCTCTCTGGTGAGAGACTGCATTGAGAGTATTGAACGTTGTCATTGTGTCTGGTTGTCAATATGCCATATTTAGAGAGAGAGAGAGAGAGAGAAAGAGAAAATTTCCTATCATAATTTTAGCTCTCTTTGTTATTCTTACTCTTTTTTACTTTTTTCGTTAATTTCTCTCTCAGGTGTGAGACTGTATTGAAAGTAAGGAATGTTTTCATTATGCCTGATCTTCACTATGTCATATTCAATGGCAGAGAGAAAGAGAGAAAACCAGACATTACACTGTTCGAAATCGGTGCTTCCTACAAGATTTTGAGCGTAATTTCCAATTGATTTTGAGGCGCTGATTACAAATCTGTGATTAGAAATAGACGTTTTAATAAAATTTGTGTAATTGGAACCAAATCCATTAGGTTTTTGAAAAAATTTTATGCAAATGATTTTATGCAATTTAGCCTATGATATTGTAAAGGATAGCAGATCAAGACCCCACTTTCTTAATATCTCATAACCAGGGAGCGGATTTTGTGGACCTAAGAACTAAGAAAAAGACAAAATAAAATAGCAAAAAAGGCAAAAAAAAAGGTGGACTTAAAAGAACTCTGCAAAGTTACTTATTGAGTTGATCTACGACAGAAGGGGCCCCTTTTCCATGAAATTAAAACATTTATATGCCAGTATCTATACATGTGTGTGTGTATGTTTAACTGTTTATCTCTGTCTGAATGTTTATATGTACATATTAAAAATGTCTATGTATGCGTTTTGTTGATGTACGAAAATTTTTGGACATTTTAGTTATTCATTTAATTTGAAAGTGTAATTTTGAAATGCAATTTGTATGTGACGGAGGTTCCAACAGATGCCCTCGCTGCTCTCTTACTCTCTCTCTTTCCCTCTCTTCTTTATATTTCTTTTATTATGTGAATGTAACGAGTATCTGCATGACCGTGGTAAACATTTTTCATGTTCTACAGAAAAATGTAATTTAAATTTTTAAATGAGTGCATCAATTAAATTGTAGTTTCACATTTTTGATATAAATATTTAAAATACTACAAACAGCTTTCGTAATATTCTTTGTTGGATTTTTATGTTTTCTGTACACTGCAAAAAATATGAAAATAATTAATTGGAGATACTTACGAAAACTAAATGAATCTTTGTGTTTCATTTAACACAAATCTACTATAAAACGAATATTTATCAAGGATCTATTTGGGAAGATAGTTCCGACTATGAAAGAGTTGCTGACTCAAACTCATAACTGCAACATAAATATTATTTATGTGGTACTAAGTAAATAGAGCCAGAAGTGAACTGCAGCCATTAACTGCCATTATGAAAACTGCTATTTTCATGATGACATCAACACAACTGAACGACAAACATCAAACACATATGATGCAAATCTAAATTATTAGAAATTTGCAAATGCCTGGTGAGAAATTATGGTAGTAACTAATTAACTTTAAGTTCAGTTTTTTTTTTATTTTACATTTTTCGCAATGGTTGTTCTTAGTTTTAATGCATATATGGATGCATTATAAAGAGGCATAAAACAAAAACTAAATGACGTTGCATCACCACCATGCGATGTACTGTAGATATATATAGTACAACAACACATTCATCAAGAAGGCCGACTCCATTAGACACATACATGCACACGCCTATCTTCTCTCATATACTTGCACCTCTCTCTGTTCTCATTAGTGTGACCAGGTTGGTTTAAAAAAAGCGCATATTCTCCAAAAATTTATCGCCTAAAAGTGGCCAATTTACATTTCCATATTTAGTTTAGAATTAAAATATGTTCAAAAAAATTTTTCATATTCTAAAATATACATAGATAATAGAAGACATACGGATCGCAATAAATAACTTTAAGAAAAAATGGCACTTATTATTTGCTCCAAGCTTATTATAAGAACAAAAAATGTATATTATACTTACTATAGAACATGAGATCAACTTAGAATGCTTTCTAGTAGATTTCGACCGAAGATTCGGCTATAAATTTGATGTTCAGTTTCGGCTTTAACTTTAGTAAAAAAAAAAAATTCAAATTGCATGTGAGATATGATATGAAACATTTAACATTTTAAGGTAAGGGTTACTTATAATAGACCAACTTCATCAAAATATAAAAAAATTGGACATAACGATAAAATTGAATGGCAATATCCTTTTTTTTAGTAAACAGGGTTAGATATTACGAGGGGACTACTTAAGTTTCGGCTGTAGCAATGAAAAATTAATTTTTGAAAACGGCTCCCCATGAAGATTTATACACTTTTGCATCCGTTTAAACCAATTGTCAGAACAGATTTTTCATTCTCTTGAGACACCTCTAAAACATGGTTTTTGAACGCATCAACAGCTTTTTCGGGCATCGCAAATCGTCCACGCAGTTTTATTTTTAATGTCCGGAAATAAAAAAAAGTGATTGGGTGCCAAATCCCGCCAAAAATTCAGTTGTTAGACGAGATGTGTGGGAGTTCGCATTGTCCTAATGAAGAATGATTCGACGTTTGCTTTTTTTTTTTCTCAATCCATCGAATTCTTCTGGCAAACAAATGATGGTGTACCATTCAAAAGTGACCATTCTACGTTGCTTAAGTGCTTCGCAGAGCTTCGAACGCGAACAATTGCTGTTCACTTTCTGGTTCATACGTATAGACCTATGATTCGTGTCACCTGTCAACACGAGCCTTTTTTTTTTTTTTGGTCGTCGCTCGTCAATTCATGTGGAATCCAATTAGAACAAATCTATTTCGCCGCCAAATGATTATGCAATATCTTATGTATACTGGTGGAATTGATGCCTAAGGTTGCCTCAGTCTCATGGTATGTCACATGACGATCTCGTTTTATCAGTTTTCGCACAGCATCGATGTTCTCTGGCACAACAGCAGATTTTGGACAACCTTCGTCGGAATTCGTCGTCGATGAACGAACGACGACTAAAATTGAATTCTCTATACCAGCGAAGCATTGAAGATGCTTCATCGTTAAAAATTGTATTAAATTTATCAATGCGCTGTTGTTGAGATAGTCCATGCCGAAAATCATAATAAATAAATGCACGGAATTTTTAAATTTTTTAATTTAATGCCATTTTTTTGCCGTGATAAAATTTTTCAACTCAATGTAAACAACACAAATGACGTTTATATGACAAAACGTTCTGAGTATATATCAACAAATGTCAAACTTTACGATGGAGACGTCAGATTACATCTGACAACACTCAGTGTTGCCACAGCCGAAACTTAAGTAGTGCCTTGAAATAAAAAATGCAGCTACAGATAATTCAAAAAAAAAAAGTCCAAAAGCGCTCAAAAAAGCCCAATTGAACTTTTTTTAAATTTCATGCACAAATCTAAAAAAAAAATCGCCTGGTCACACTGCCTCACACACTCACTAACACATATTGATTTCAATCGCAATTTTAGTGGTCTTGCCAGTCTGTCTCTGTATGTCTGTCAGGCAGACTGTGTGTCTCTGTGTGCGTACATATGTGTGTGTGTGTGTGATGTCAACATATTGTTGTCATAGCCATTTAGTGTCATCAACTACAATATGCTGCTGCTATTTCGCGTTGGTGATAAATCTTAAAATGTCAAATGGAATATACATATCTTATTTATGTGAAAATTTAACATATACTATACACATACATACATACGCAGACATATGCACATATGTAGGGAGACATACATACATATATCACCAATCACTCACAACGCCGTTACAGTTGAAAGTGAAGTTGCAGCAGCAGCATCTGTAACATATTTGTATGTAGTAGTAGTAAGTGCAGAGCATGGTCAGAAAATGTTACTAATGTCAATAAAAAAAAATAAAAAAAATGAGGCAAATTCAAAACTGTTTTCAATTCGTAGCTTTTGTATGTAGCTAGCTGCCTGTGTAAATGAAAATGGAAGCTCCTCCCAAATGCTGTTCTCATGAAATACCTATACAACGTCACTGTGCTATGTATGTAGTTAATGCTAATATCACTTGAACATGTTTCGCATCTATTGTTAATGTTGCTGTTGCTTTTACTATTGTCGCTGCACGATGCGGGGAAAACTTTTTTTGCTTGTTTTTTTTATAATGACTTTTGTTGCTCACAAATTGCATTTGGTGTTAAAAAAAAAGTGTTTAATTTAAATATTTTTGTAATTAAATATTCGCAGAAAACTATTTATAAAACCAACAATTCTGGGGGGTTACTCTGTAGTTCGATTAGAAAAAAAAATACTCGAATTCGAACTGTTGGTACTCTAGAAAACATTTTAGAATAACATTTGCTCGATGTTCAGATTAAATTTTGTGCCTTTCAGAATCGAATTTGGCATTCGAAAACTGTCTTTCGAATCGAACTATAGAGTAACCCCCCAGAAATGGAGGATACAAGAGAGGAGGAGATTTGTCATCAAAATACATTTAATACGATAAATAGCTCAATCATTGTTATCGTTACTCCTGAATTCAGAGATTTTTTAAAGAACAAAAATATCTAGCGCCCTTTCCATAAGATTTGAAATTGAACTCTTGGATGCAAACTAAGAATCTCTGTCGTATTTTCTTGAAAAACTGGAAAGATAGTAAGTAACTTGTGAAATCAAGCAAATGGTTTTCGTTTTCGGTCTCAGTAATTTAGATATCGAAGAAAGAAAAAATGCAACCCTGCTTTGAGTTTCATATAAAAGATGAGTTTCAAAAGAGATTAGCTGTCATCTGATTGGTTTATCTCTTTGATGTATATCAGTGCTGATATTTTAGGTACAGTTGTACTTTTTTCCGACCTTTTTGGCATTTAAGGTACTTTAAGTACAACCGAAATATTTTAGGTACAATTTGAAAGTATTCTGTTTTTTGAGGGGAAAAATTAAAAAAAAAAAACATTAATTTATGAATTTTAGTACGAAGTGAGCCAAATCAAAAACAAACTCAATGACAGGCCTCCCCAAGCAGGATTTTCCCTTGGGGGTATTTTGAATAAAAAAAATATAAGAAATATATAAATGCG
This sequence comes from Toxonevra muliebris, assembly GCA_963691655.1. Taxonomy (NCBI): domain Eukaryota; kingdom Metazoa; phylum Arthropoda; class Insecta; order Diptera; family Pallopteridae; genus Toxonevra; species Toxonevra muliebris. Next base: position 99,267,178 of record OY829327.1, read on the forward strand.
GTGATGGATCAATAGAATTTCAAGAAGCTTAAAAATGTTTCTAAATAAATAATGTTCAGCATTTTTTTTAATTTTGTTTGAATATTTATTTTTTAAAAAATGTCTAAATTTATTCAGCTTTAAAGAGATTTCGTAAAAATGCTGAGCTTTTATTAAAACCTGAACCTTTTTCGAAATAATATATGACAAATTTCAATTCATTTATTTTTATTCAACGAAAAAAAAAAAACATATTTGAAAAAACGATTACAAATAAACATTGCTCTCGATTTCCGAGGTGGTTGAAAATAACGAAAGCCAATATTTTGCACTTATCAAAATTCAAAACGCTGATTCAGAGTAAAAAATTTCAAACAACTTACGTTTGTGGGTCTAAAACAATCCAATATTTCATAGAATCGCTTATGTTTGAAAAAAAAACTAATTGGTAAATTTTAAAAACATGGCACATTTTCCAAGAATTTTGGGTCTCTTGAGTAAGTCTAAATGAATAATGGATGTGAACAAATTTTTAAAGAAAACAAATCAAATATCAGCCCCCCCATCAATATAATTAAAAATTTAGAAATTTTGTCATACTTGTCGCTGTTTTTTAGCTATAGAAGCAAAATAAACCTATCATACTAGGTACAATTGGACTCAAATAGGTCCAAATTTCACTTGATTTAGGTACTATCAAAAATTTTCAAATATCAACACTGTTGTAAATAGCGGAATCTATGAATTTATATAAGCGATGGGAACATTTCAAATTCCCATAACACGCGTCTATAGCCAACAATATTCTATTTGCGCGATGTCGATACAAGTAAGTATACTATAAGCTTTTTCGTGTGCCTTTCGATGGTGGGTGTTCGGCTGTTGTTTTGTTCTCATTCCGGCGAAGCAAATCAAATCAGTTGCTGTTCAGCATTTGTTAAAGCAAGACCTCGCTTTGCAATTTTTCGCAAATGCAGAGAGAACATCAAGTTGAAGTTCTGTATGTGTCCATCACTGATTTATATTCAACTTCAAAGTATTTATATTATTTTTTTTTTATTTATACCATGTGTAACATAATTTCTAAATCTTTTACAAATACATTCAATTGTATTTGCTTATGTAAAATGTTTATAAATTAAAACACATTTCCCCCCCCCTTATGCCCACTTAAGCGTAAACACTTTCAATTTAATATTTTAATTGGATTTTCAAATACCATAAAATAACACAAATAATGCAAATAAACTATAAATAATTTTAAGCTTAATAAATGCAAAAATTCGATATTCTCATATAAATATAAGTATAAAAACTATAATTTTTCATATAACCCTGTACTGCAGACGTAGCGATATATGCCTTTTCATGTTTTGGTTTATTTTTGAAGGCATATGGACATACGATATTTTGATATTTTAAGGATCAATAGTTTCATTGCGAATAGCTCATTCTGCCCCCTCCATGGGCTGTTGTGCCATAAAAGAAGAAGAAGTGAATTAAAACTGAGATCACTGAATTTGCCGTAAAAACATTTTTTGCCTTAGCGAGTCAAAAAATTGACCGATATTTATAAACCTGTGTAATTGTATTGACTTCTCATACAATTCAATGAATATTTGTGTGAAGTGGAAAAGGACAATAGTATATTTAATGACACAAATTTGAATTTTCTAATATAGTACAGACACACGAGAGGGAATTTCAGGCAAATTTAGTATTGCGTTGAAATGCGTCTGAAACGCGGAATTTCGCCATACATAAACTGTTAAATGAAATTTCAATATAATGCACTTGAAATGCCGAAAGTAACTAGCAACCCTAAAACACAAAGTTGTAAAAAACAGGAAAACTTTAAGATCCATTACAATTTTTTAGACATTTTGTACTGTATTTTCATTACAGCTGCTTTTGTAATATTTATTAAGTGAAAAAATAAAATAATGAAGTCGGAGATCAACTCCTTACCATTCCTTCAACTATCCATAATTGCTATATAAATTCTTGGTTTCCAAATCCAATTGAAAGGCAACATTTTTTTTTATTTTTATTTATAGAAACAAACACAAAAATTATTTTTCTTCAAACTTATAATCTGCTAAAAACGAATTTGAAATTTCTTTTTTGTCATGTGCCCCACCTAAATTTGAAATTCAGAATTTCGAAGAAATTCTCTCTCGTGTGTCTGCACTATTAAACTAATTTATAGATTTAAACAAATTTTTAACGAAAAAAAAAACTAAGAAAAAATATACACATTTAGAATGAAAATGTACCAAAATTGCTGAACAACAATGTACTTTTTGATTTGAAAATTGTACCAAAAAAAAGTACATTTGTTCCAAAAATATCATCACTGATCTATATCTAATTTGACAGCAGCAGAGCAGAAAAGCAGAGAAGTGAGAGCAGAAAAACAAAGCAGAAGAAGAAGAATGAAGAGGTCATATGGGGAGCGGCTATATACAACTTCTTGCAGTTTTATCTCATGTGCTTTAGTGAGAGAGCTTTCCTCTCTTGGTATATATGTACGTGTACTACGTCGTGTTTGTGCCGATAAGTGTAGAGAGTATCAACAGAAGAAAAGCAACAATAAAATAGAGAGAAGATGACTGCAAAAACTTCAACAGAATGTGTTATAAATGTTTTCTAATAATTTTCAAAAAAAACAAAAAAGTTTCACTTCTACTGTGAGTGCCTGTAGACACATTTTTTTTTTTTACTAACTAAACTTGAAGATAAAAATATTAATACTACAAAATACATATTCCTTTTTGGAAACTTTTAGTTTTTTAAGAATCCGCATAAAAATTTGAAAAACCAAATTTTCGCAAGGTTTTTCTATTCTTAACTAAGTAAAATATATCATAACAACTAAAATTTGTGTTTCTAATGGGTTGATAATTCATGCAGTAAAGGGATAAACAACAAAAAAAAAAAATATATATTTATGATATTTACTAAGTGCTAAACACATATGTGCAAATGTCTGTATGTAAAATGCACTCGTAAATATGCTAAATTCGATTTTCAAACAATTTGCATAAATTTATTGATGATGGCAAAAGAGCAAATTTATAATGTAAAATTTATTAGAAATAACCACAACTATGGTAAAAATTATTTTAAATGTAACAAGTTATCAACTTTTGGCGTGTAGCAGTCGTAATCCAGTTGAATATTTAGTATTAAAGTGTTTTCAAAAGGATCTACAAATATTCACACAAACACACACAGACAATCACATACAAATACATCCATGCATATTTCGTTTTTGCTCATATGGATTTGAAAATTTTCCCTACTACATGTACATGTGTATGTATAAACATTTTCACAATTTAATTCAAATCCATTTCCATTTGTGCCTATGCAAACATTACCAACATATTTCTGTTGTTGCTGCTCTTCTTCTAGTTGCTGCTGTTGATGTTGATGCTGTTGGTACTCCCCTCTCTTAATGCTTTCATTCATTTGCACTCTCAACCAGTCTATGTACCTCTCTCTCTACTTCTCCCTTCCGCTTCTTATCTATTGCAATAATAATTTTATTCAACTTGCAATTCCCGAGTCATTTTGCAATGAGAGGAGTCTCCTCCATAATGTACATATGTGTACGTTGTAGGCACATATATACATTTACATTAACACAATATGTACATGAGTGTGTTTGTGTGTGTGTGTGTAAAAAAGTGCATTAAATAAATGTAGTATAATGTGGCAATGTGTGTGTTGATATCCTGACTTCAATACGCACTCATGCGTATAAATAAATTGTAACTTCTATGTGTGTGCGCAGCAAGGATCCTCCAACAATGTTTTGTTTTCAAAATTGTTTTTTTTTTTCTTTTTCTCATTTATTTATTTTCGATGTGTTTTACATTTCAACATTGTAGTGTTGTTGTTGTGACAAAATGCTTAAAGTAACTCATTTAAAAATGTTTACATATTTTTGTTTTAGTTTCATATTGCGTTTTGCCGCGCTGCATCATATACGAATATATCGCTGCCTTAATTTGCTAAAGCCCTAACACGCATTTTTCAAATTTTACAGGAGAAGCAGAAAAAAAACATTTTGGTATTTGGAGTACTTTTTCGAGAATTTGTAATTTAAACTAAAAGAAAATAACGTCAGTTTTCGGTGTAGGTCTCTACAATTTTCGGTACAGATGGAAGTAGACACGCTTTATCATATTCCATAAAAAACTCGATTTTGAAAAATTTGATGTTAGGGCTTATTAGCAAATGAAGGAAGCGATATGTACTAAATATATTACAGTAATGCCTCTATTTACGTCATCTTCATTAATGCCGTTTCGTTTACATTCTTTGCAAGTGGTTTGTCATATTTCAATTCGCATTCATTTCGATTTACATCGTAAAAATAACGTATTTTTACGCAACGGATTCCCATATCTTAACTTTGCATGTTTTCTAAAGCCTGGTTGTCCTCTCAACCAGAGTGCGTAGAGCAATAAAAATTCACTCTTACTCTTTTTAGTGCTCTCTCATGTGAGCAAATACTAGTGAGAATTCAGCGAACATGGCCATATTGAGATCGGCTACATACAATCAAGCAGAGAGTCGACTTCTCGCAGTTTTATCTCATATGCTTTAGTGAGAGAGACGACGTCTCTGCTTTTTTCATATAACTGAACTTTCCTCTTGTGTGTTATATATGTGTACTACGTCGTGTTTGTGGTGATAAGTGTAGGGAGTATCAACAGAAAAAAAGCTTCAGAAAATAGAAAGAGTGCAAAAACTTCAACGGTCACGTGAAAAATCGCATATTCGTTGCATTCATACGAAACCAGTATGAAACGAAGTTATGCAGTTGTTTTCGGCTGTATACATTCAAGCAGAGAGTGCTTTAGTGAGAGAGCTAACCTAGATGCCTCTGCTTGATTCCATATAAATAACCTTTCTTTTCTTGTGTTATATACGTGTATTACGTCGTGTTTGCGCCGACAACAACAAAATAGAGAGCACAAAAACTTTAACAGAATGTGTTATAAATGTTTTCTATTAATTTTCAACTAATTTTTTATAAGTACATATGAGCTTCATATATATTTTTTTAAATAAAAAAAATATTTCATTAAAAAAAAAATAAAAGATCTTCATTTAATTTATTAAAAAAAAAAATCAAAATCAAGCGAAAGTATTTTTTTTCTAAATGGTTTCATTTAATTTTGTGAAATATTAACAATATTGCATACAAAAATATATTAATAAAAGTTACGAACTTCTTTCTAAACTTGAAACAAATAACAAAACACACTGTTCAATCAAATTCAATCAAATTTGTCAACATGTTGGCAATTTCATAAAGGAAATTCTCTCTTTCTCTCTCTTTGGCATAAATGTGACATAGTATAAACTAGGCATAACAGTTACAAGCCAAAGCCCATAAGTGTGAGTGATACAAAGAGAAATAGTTGCATCGCGAATAAAAAGAATGTAATACCGTTATCGAAATGAGTTTATCATTGCAAAAGCTTTCTAGTGAGAAATATAAATCGAGCGAAAAACTATGAACTCTCTTTAACTGAGAGTTTTAAAGAGCGCATTCTGTGCGGTAAGTATTAAAAAGGAATAAAATATTTAACGAAAGAGCGCTCATTAGTTTTTTCTTATTGAAAAGTGAGAAAAACAAAGATATCGCTCTTTTAGTGAATAATATTGAGAAGGAGGAGAAGTGTAATATTTTTTCTCAATAGTGAGCTTTTGCGAACTTTGATCTTAACACAGTTAAATGTCATATTTTACGACGGGGAAAATGAGAGACTTATGTTATAAACATAACATAACATATGAATTCTGTCGAGAGAATGGAATTAATTAATGACTGTTGCAGTCATCTGTGGAATTTCAAAACCAAATCAATTCTCTTTCTTCATTCTTCTTCTTCTGTTTTGTATTTCTGCACTCACTTCTCTCTTTTGCTGTTTTGCTTCTAATGCCTGGTTTTCACTATGTCAAATTCAATCAAATTTACCAGCATGTTGGCAAATTTTATATGGAAAATTCTCTCTTTTTCTCTCTTTGACGGCAAATATGACATAGTGAAAACCAAGCATTATACGACTGCAATTGCAAATGGAGTCCATGCAGTATTCGGTATTTTTGATAGATGCAATCGCGAGTCTGTCGCCCTCTATGTGTTTATACCATTACTTATATAGAGTTTTTTTCTTTTATCGGGAGACGATTATTTTTTGGATGTCGTCAATTTAAATTTGACAATTTCTAATTTGACAAGCAACAAGATAAAGAAGAAGAGATCGCTTTTGTTGTTTTAGCTATGTTTGCTGTGCTGCTGCTGCTGCGATTTTGAAAAAAAAAAAACAGTTAAGGTGTTGTGGATTGGACTGATTCTTGGTCTTTTATGGCTGATAAGTGAAGTTTTTTGGAAACGGTCAACGCCAATCATCGATTAAGTAAGAAAATAGCATTTTATTATTCTCTTCTGGGTAACACAGAATTTCTTCAATATCATCTAAATCGAAGCAGCATTCATTCTTCAATAACCAAGAACCAAAAAATATAAGTAAACAAAAATTTATTTGCACACATATGAAGAGCTGAACAATTCGAATATAAATTGATGCACTTTGTCTCCATTTATCAAAATACGTTAAGTGCAACTAGAAGCAAAGAAAAGAAAAGAAAATCCATGAACTTCTAAACGTTTCTGGATGTCCATAGATATGGTGGATATGGGAAACTATGAAATAATAAATCTAACACAAGTCACACAATATGTTTTTGCCAACATCAGATGCAGCAAGCGAGCGGCAGCAGTGAACAGCCAATGTTAAAAATTGCAATATTCCGTTTACTTTAGCCTTCAGAACGCACACATACACACACACACACACACACACACACAGATAACTGAACTGAAAAAAGGATATGCGCGGTATTCAGGCATTGTGTCAGGCTAAGAAACAAGCAAAACAGGCAGACAAGCTGACTGGCACGAGCATGACTGTCGACCTCTTTATGTGCTTTCTCTTTTTCAGCTTCAACTACAGTTTCTTATTATTATTTTTCTTACTATTTACTATTAAATACGACGTTGTTATTCTGAATTGAACTGCGCTGGAGCTGAAGCTGGAGCGAGCATTGTTTGTAACCACTTTTGAGTAAATTAAATTTTGAAAACTGAAATCCTCCAACCAACAACATCAGTAAGAAGCAGAGAATGCAAGAACAAAAAAAAAAAACAAAAAAAATAAAATAAATGATGTGCAACTTTTATAAACAGAAAAGGAAAAATTCTCAACGGCAACTATTCAACTTTTGCACAACTTGAAGTTATTTTATTTTATATTCTGCATTTTACATACAGATAAGCGCGTACGTCATAAGTACAATGCAATATTTCTGTTTAATATTTATTTTACATACCTACCTACATATGTATGTATGTATGTATGTATTTATATAAGTAAAATATTCATGTTGTTGGCATATTCGAAAGAAAATTCAGTAAACAGTTTGTTTTTGTTGCAGCAATTGCAATTGTTTGTTTTTGTTGTTATTATTGCATTTCGAATATATTCGTCATCCATCGTAGTTCGTTATATTTACTACAACATAATTAAAATGGCCAACAACAACAATCGACGAAGCTAATTGTGAATTTTTTATTGTGATTTAAAATATTTATGGAAATATAAGTTTATTGATTGTAAAGCAACATGGCAAAAGCAATTAATTACCAATAAAAAGAAAAAATAAAAAAAAAATTGTTGCTCCTGTTAATGAAATTGGCTTAAATGCATCTCAAAGGATGGTGTAAGTGGTAGAGCAAGCACGTCGGAGCTCTATATATTTATTCAACCATCGTTGTAAAATATGTGAGGCGAAAATTTCAAATTTAATTTCTCGTAAAATGGAAAATTAAATAAATGATTTTTGGCTCACTTTTTACTTATATTAATTAACGTCAACATATTCGCATGAAACTTATATCGTTAAAAAGGTAAAGTGCTGAAGCATTATTCAATTTTATGCGAATCTGTTGACGTTAACGCAGGTAAAAATATGTAAAAAGTCGCAAGCATACTTCACAACTACAACAACAACGTTAGATTAGTTTTTACCTTAACATTCAGAATCGTTAACCGTACAGAATTGTTTAACAGTAAAATAGTTTGCCATTTAACATTCAGAATTGTTTAACAGTACAGAATCGTTTAACAGTTCAGAGTATTTTAACTAAAGAGTAGTTTTTTCATATAACATTCTGAATCGCTTAACAGTACAGAATCATTTAACAGTAGAGTAGTTTGCCATTTAATATTCAGAATCGCTTAAGAGTACAGAATTGTTTAACAGTAGAGAAGTTTTTTCATATAACATTCTGAAACGTTTAACAGTAGAGAAGCTTTTTCATTTCATATTCAAAATTGTTTAACCGTACAGAATCGTTTAACAGCAGAGCAGCTTTTTCATTTAACATTCAGAATTATTTAACAGTCCAGAGTACTTTAACAAAAGAATAGTTTTTTCATGTAACATTCAGAATCGCTTAACAGTACAGAATCATTTAACAGTAGGGTAGTTTGTCATTTAATATTCAGAATCGTTTAACAGTACAGAATTGTTTAACATTAGAGAAATTTTTTCATTTAACATTCAGATTAGTTTAACAGTACAGAATCGTTTAACAGTAGAATAGTCTTTTTTTTATTTAACATTCAGAATCGTTTAATAATACAGAATTCTTTAATAGCAGCTAAGTTTTTCCATTAAAATTCAGAATCGTTTAACAGTACAGAATTGTTTAACAGTCGAGTAGCTTTTTCATTTAACATTCAGATTAGTTTAACAGTACAGAATCGTTTAACAGTAGAATAGCTTTTTCATTTAACATTCAGAATCGTTTAACAGTAAAGAAGTTTTTTAATTTTACATTCAGAATCGTTTAACAGTACAGCATTTTTTAACAGTAGAGAATTTTTTTTATTTAACATTCAAAATCGTTTAACAGTACAGAATTGTTTAGCAGTAGAGTAGTTTGCCATTTAACATTCAGAATCATTTAACAGTACAGAATCGTTAAACAGTAGAATAGTCTTTTTTTTATTTAACATTCAGAATCGTTTAATAATACAGAATTCTTTAATAGCAAATAAGTTTTTCCATTAAAATTCAGAATCGTTTAACAGTACAGAATTGCTTAACAGTCGAGTAGCTTTTTCATTTAACATTCAGAATCGTTTAACCCGCTACTGCACGAATTATTAATCCAATGAAATTTACAAGAATTAATATTAAAAAAATTTCGGTTTCATGATTTTAAGTTAAAAAAAAGAAGCGAATTTCCTCAAAATCTAATAAATATTTAGTAATATTTCATTTCATAATCTTCAAAAATAGTTCATTTGTAACCAAAATTTGAATAACGCTAGTTTTGGGATTTCGTTAGTAATTAGCTTATTAATACTTAATATATCGTTGGCTTCTGGCCTTTAAACAAAAGTTTATGTATTGAAAAAAAAAAATAATAAAAAAAAAATAAAAAAATTATGTGTCTGCAGGCACTCACAGTAGAAATGAAACTTTGTTGTTTATTTGAAAATTATTAGAAAACATTTATAACAAATTCTGTTGAAGTTTTTGCAGTCTTCTTCTCTCTATTTTGTTGCTACTTTTTTTCTGTTGGTACTCTGTACACTTATGGACACAAACACGACGTTGTGCACGTATATAACACAGGAGAGGAAAGTTCAGGTGTTTAAAATCAAGCAGAGGCAACTAGGTCGGCTCTCTTACTAAAGCACACGAGATAAAACTGCGAGAAGTCGACTGTCTGCTTGATTATATGTAGCCGAACTCCATATGACCTCGTTCGCTAAACACTAACAACAACATAACTTCGTTTCATATTAGTTTCGTTTGAGTGTAATTAAAGCTCGTTTCAGTTATATTTTTCCATTTCAAAATATTTAATTCACAGCACCGCTCGATTTCAACTAGGCCTCCTTAAACAAGCAAGAAATGAAAAAAAAAAAAACAAAATTAAATTTTAATTAAAATGCTACTGTCCTCATTAAAAAACAAAAATTCATTGAAATCTCATTAATAATGTAATATACTTACATCCTAATTAAAGAGGCTATATGTGTCCTTGTTGTAACCACAACTGAGCACAACTACATACAAGTTAAATTAAAACGATGTGCATTTCAACACATACATATGCACATATATATACCTTTATCCTTCTATCTATTCACTTATCTGCCCATCTCTATGTATGTTTTAGTAATGCGTTTATAATAATGCACAGAGATGTGTCAATTTTATAAAATATGCATGTTTTGACATTAAAATCACACCGCAGCCGCTACATATGTATGCACAGCAAGCAGGCAGCCAAAATGCTAAGCATCCGAAACCAAAGCCAACCGCTTAAAACAACCCGCTCCCCCAATAAAACCAACTCAACTCTTCAAGTTAAAGTCATTTTCCACACCACACTCTAGAATTTGTCCATGGGGTATTAAGGTATAAAACTTACTTGCTGTAAGTTTTTGTATCTCAAAGCATCTGTGACACTTCATTAAAATCAAAGGCAACAACCACAACAAAAACAGCAAAACATCCAGCGACACTCTTTGAAGTGAAATGGAAATAGAGAATTGCTCTATCCCAAAAGTGGTTAAAGTGTCAAAGTGATTTTTCGCAAAAGGATATAAAAATTATATGAGACAAGTAAAAGTAGTACAGAGAGAATTATGTCAAAATTTCTGTCAACAAAATGTCTTAATATTTTTTTTGGAGTTGTTGTGTTGTTGTGATTTTCTTAAAAGTTTAGTAAAAGAAGAAGAAATAAGATATGCAGGCTCTTAAGTTGCAGGGAAAATTTAAGTTCAAGTTCAAAGAAACACAAATAAAAAATTTCGCAAATCTTTTTGAGTTAAGTTAATTGAGCATTTAAGCGTGATTGTTCCAAAAGAAAAAGAAAACAAAACGAAATTCAACCAACGTTATTCCGTAATAATGAAGCGTGTATATTTTGTATAAAAGTATTGTACTTCGAAATACCACCAAATTATGAATATGTTTGAGAGAGAAAGTATAAAGTAACACAATATATTGCTGCACAGTGAGGATAGACTTTTATTTTCAACACAAATTCACTGAAAATTGTTCCACAGCAAGTTATCGGAAAAGATCTGGTATTTTTTTTTTTATTCCTTTTTTTATGATCGAGTTCGAAAGATGAAAATTAAAAGCTTTCACTCACTACAATTAGTGCTCTCGCGATTAATTTCAATTGAGTGAGAAATACCGTTTTTATGGAGGAACACTCTCACTCTCTCTAAATTTTTCTTGAAGGAACAATAACGGAAGTAGACATAGCGTCAATTCTCTCTTCCTATTCTTTCATTTTTTTTTATATGAAGAGATTCAGAACTGTCAAATTCGTTGTCTTTGTTTTTTCTGTTCGCCATGCATTTGTTCTTGTGTTTTTAACATTTCTGGGTCTTTATAGCAACAAAGCAGTGTGTTGTTATTGTTTTGTTGTACTTGTTGCAATGCTACCATCTCTCTCTACATCTTCTTTCATTTTTTTATATGAAGAGATTCAGAACTGTTAAAATCTTTGTTTTTGCTTTCTCTGTTCCCTATGCATTTGTTCTTGTGTTTTTAACATTTCTGGGTCTTTATAGCAACAAAACAGTGTGTTGTTATTGCCTTGTTGTAATGCTGTTACTACTAAGTAAAATTCTGCCATGAGAGTGAGCTTTTTATTTTCTCTTTCACTAAATTTTGCTTGACAGAACAATAACGGGAGTGAGCTTCTTTACTTAATCAGTATGTGTTTCACAACAATTGATTGTCTTAGTACTCCCCATTTCGGTTTTTATTTTAAATCTTTATCACTCCGTGTTACAGATCTCGAACATTCTCAATTTGTCTATGATTTTGAAAATGCGTGATAAAGGATTAAGGATATTTGTCGAAGCAGACTATTAGTTTTTGGATTCTTTTTCGATCTTGTTTTGGGATATACTGCATGATTTTCATTGCAATCTCATTAATAATGTAATATACTTACATCCTAATTAAAGAGGCCATATGTGTTCTTGTTGTAACCACAACTGAGCACAACTACATACAAGTTAAATTAAAACAGTGTGCATTTCATATGTATGTAGGTACTATACTATATTATGATAATCTGGTAAACTAAACTTTATAAAATATAACCTTAAAATAAACGTAACATTTTTAAAAAATCCTAAGCATTCACTTGAGATAACCATATCGACTTTTAAAGCTGAATACATTGAACAAAAAAGTAAAGCAAACAATTTCAAAATAGAAAAATGCTAAAAAACAAGTCATTAAAAACTATGAAAAGATTATAAACACATATGTAAATAAAGGTGAACACTTGTGATTACAACCTTGATAGATAAAAATTATAATAGAGCATTCTCCATTCAGTCAAGATTTTCACTGCGCCTTCTATACACACTGTATGCATATGTACATTTCAATGAGTCGTTCACTTGGTCCTTTCACATCTATGTACACACATACATATGTATATCAAACATATGAAAGTGTATTTAACTAGTGAAAACAAGAAGCGTGCGTGTTTGTATACAATCACACAATGTTTTTTCTATACTATGTGTGGAACGGAGCGGACGGTACAATTGTCCATCAGGAGTTTAACCACAAAAGGACTCCCTGTAGATATGAACTTTTGCATACACACACAGTGTGACATATGCGTTGTCATATTTGTATAAATGTATAAAAAAAAAAAAAAAGATTCTTTGTGTATGTAGCAATCGAGCAGTAAGGTGAGAGATTCATAAAGTTCTCGTATTTAATTGTGCTAAAAAAATTTTTTTTTATTAAATTTTCCTTTTTTTCCTTTTTATGAGAATATGCAAAGTTAGTAGTGAAATGAAATCAATGTAAGTTGCTTCATCTGAGCACAATATTTCTAAACAGAATGGAAATAGTAGCGAACGAGAGGTAAAATAGGAGAAAAACAATGAAAGTATCAGTTGATGAAAGTAGAGTACGTTTTAAAAAGAGTTGATAAATGAGAACATGCAATTTATTCTTTCAATCAATTTATTAATTAATATTCAATAATAATTAGATTTTATCAAAATGTGCAATGTATCAATTCAGTTAAAACGAACTATAACTTGATTTATTTTTCAAGTCAACTCAAGTCAACTGCAAAATTTGTAAAAAGCAAACGTCAAAAATCAGTGGTTCAGCCGATTTTGACTCGTACATAACTTTCATCTCCCCTTTTTCGCCGACAAACAGAAAATCGGTGACTGATATCGGGCAGAAATTGGTGTATGTAGAAGTAGACCAAGCGGCATCTGTTGCATTTTAAAACAAAATCAATTTTTTTTTCTTCATTTTTCTTTTTCTATTTTATATTTCTGCTCTCATTCCTCTCTTTTTCTGTTTTCCCGCTGGCGAAATTTCAGAGAGCGAAAAACTTCATATAAAAAAAAAAAACCAAAAGAGATTGCGGCACTCGGTCGGAGAATCCGTTTTTACTGCCTTACAAATCAATGTAGCAGCTAAAATTCAAGTGAGATTTTTCGAAGATCCCAACAAAAGCTTTGAGAGTGTAATATGAGTGTAAAATAAATAGATAAAAATAGCGTGAGAACGAGAGCAAGAACTGAGAGTGCATAAGTACGAAGAAGATAGCTTGCAAATTACGTGTAAATAAATGATGTGGTTGGACTTAACATATAGCAAACATTATGTGCATTACACCAAAAACAAAAATGTCGGCATAACATACAGTAGAATACCTTACGTTGACACTGTATGCTTCTTCTATAAATACATATAAATAAGTATTAATATTGGCAAATGAATTTTTTAATATTTTTTATTTGATTTTATTTAAAAAATACTTACATTAATTAATAAATTCAGTCTTTATTTATGGTTTAATATTTAAAATTATGTCTTTTTAGAATTTTTATTCTAGAAAGTAGCCTAAGAGCAATGCTTACGTAGTAATATTATTACTAGTCTGTTTAAGATATCGAGTCTGTTTAAGTGGCATTCATCATTTTTATCAAACTACGATACATATGGATTTTTATTGCTCCAATCCACGTATTTTTGTACCATATCTACATTGTATTATTTTGACATGATGTTTTGGTTATTAAAAATGTCTTCAAATAACTTTATATGTATTTGAAAACAAAAATAAAAAGGGTACAAAGCAATGATCAAATTTCCAAATTTCTAATTGTACCTAATTTACCAAAAAAGCTGTTTGTAAATGAGCGTGAATATTCAAAAAACTTCTTATGACTTTGATCCTCTTTTGACACCAATAAACTTTATTAGATTTGGAAAATTCTTTTTGCATTATTTTTCCCTTTATAAACAGCAATAACAGAACTGTAAGCTTTGAAGTTAAGCAATACAGTACAGGCAAGTTCAATTTAAGTAGGTACTTATTACAAAATAGAAAAAGCCGGGAAAAGGTACAATTGTATCTACTTTTTCATCACTGCTATAAAGGCAAGAGCGATGAAAATAGCTTTCTCTCATTGAAAGCAGAAAAGCTTTAATTTCGATCAGGAAATTTTTTGATATCATTTAATATACTGAGTAGTCTGCTTTTACACACCGATTTTTCTCAGATTTTTTGTATGTAATTAAGTCTTAAATTTATTTTGGCCAATTACAAATTATGCCTAAAATGTACCAATTGTACCTAATGTCCTTTTTGTAGTTCGAAAAAGTCGGGAAAATGTACAATTGTACCTACTTCTACATCACTGATACAGAGGCAAGAGCAATGAAAAGAGCTTTCTCTCATTGAAAGCACAAAAGCTTTCATGTCGATCAGGATTTGTTATTTTTGAATATACTGAATAGTATGCTTTTACACACCGATTTTTTTCACCGATTTTTTCATATTCTCTTTTGTTTTTTTTTTTTTTTGTTCCATCGTCGATAGCTTTTATACACAACGATACCGACCGATTTTATATTTGTATTGATTCTTTAGTATTCATTTTACATGAGTGGAACAGAGATGCAAAACATGCTAAAGGCATATGTCAAAAATCGTTGGTACAGCCGATTTGGTCTCGTTCACTTTCGTCTCCACTCCCTCGCCCCAACAAACAGAAAATCGGTGAGAGAATTCGGGCAGAAATCGGTGTATGAAGAAACAGACATATGCAATCAATTTCTAGACATATAGCTCAAAGCTGAACAAATGAGTTGGTGTTGATGGTTTAAGGGGTAGGGTCTATTATTAAATAACAAAAATTGATTTTATAAATTTAAGAAAATTTTATTTTAGAAATCTTTTCGATTCTAAATTCTAAAAAATAAAATAAATTTCCTAAATTTTTAAAAATTTTTAATCCCAATTAGTTAAAAATTTATGTTTTTTTAATAACCAAGATAGAAAATTTTTGATACTAGATATATTAAAATATATTAAGTAGAATTACCCGATTGCGAATTGCTACAGATTTTTCCAACTATTCATAAAATTATGTACTGTTTTAGTCATAGGTCAGAGGTGAGAAAGTTGAACATCAAAAGAAAAATTTAGTCTATTGAGTACAGTTAGCAAAGAATTATGATGACGGCGAATGACCCAAAACCGATGAATCAAACAGAGTTATTCTTAGCTGGTAAAAGTAAATCTCAAAAAGATGAAAACTGCTGTTAAAAATCAGATCAATTCATATTCCCTTCATATAATGAGGTGCTAAAGAGCTAAGTCTTATTCCCCCTACGGAAAGTCGTGACAATTAATGCTCAAACCAAACCAAAAAATAAAATAAAAGTTACTCATACGCCACCGGACATTTTCAACTGAAGCTAATCCTTTTTTTTATTTTTTGTATACATAAGTGGCTAATTCAGTTGAAGCATGTAATAAAACATACAAACCTTTGACCTCATAAACTAACCAACTAACTACGACAAACACAAAAGTCAACACATTAATTAATAAAACAAACAATCAAAACAAAAAAAAAAAATTTTGCTTAATTAATTTAAAAAAAAATTAATTAAAAAAAATGCAATCAACACTCATTTTCCTTTGCCGTTAATGCTCATTTCCGTTGGTTGTGCGACAGAAGGAAAATGAAAATGCATTTCCGTTGAAATTTTCACCAACAAGAAAAGTTATGAGATGAAGAGAATAGAGAATGCAATACGGAAGTGCATAATTACCATAAAGCAATTACTAACTTTTAGATGCTGAGATGCAGTAACACTTTTATTTAGGTATTTTTATTTATTTTTTTTTTTTTAATTAAACCCAATGTTATTGCTTAATTTTCTGTTGATTTAAATTGAATTTTTAGCAACACTTTCCGTTAAAAATTTTAAACACATCGAATTAAAATTTACTAAACGGAACTGACAACAACAACACATCCAACAGTAGCGACGACAATGTCATGTCTCATAGACTTTTACAATCACACTATTTTCTCGTGTAAGTTTAAATCCCATGTCGAGTGTCTTTGTGTAATTTGTTAGCACGCGCGCACATGGTTCGATTCCAACTTAACCGCAGCATCACACAACACATTTTCATTCAAAAGGCAAGCGGCGGCTCGATGTGACACATGTGCAGGCGCAAATAGCCAGCTACACACTTCCAATGAACTCTATACAAAAATCTATGCTGAAGAAAATGAGACACCAGCAACAGAGTCTCCATGACCAATGCGTGACTATAAAATACGAAAAAAAAGAAAAAAACCAAAAGGCAGAAAACAAACAACCGCAACACAACAACAATGCGACAACATAGCATCCAGCTTCAACTGCATGTCCAACACAGCACACATCCATCCAGCATCCTCTGCAATGCAGTAACTGCTGCGTGCTACTTCTATTTACTACTACATACTACACATGCTCTTCAGCTTTTTTTTGTTTTGTTTTTTTCTTTTTTAAAGATAGCTTTTAGCTATAGAGTATGTGCACAATGCATACAACTCTGTGCTCTTTCTACATATACATACATCTCCAAAACATACATACCTACATGCATTTGTTAATGGGGTATAGGGGCAGGAGGATGGTAATAGGTAGTAGGAGCAAAAGGAGCGTATATCTATTATGTTGTTGTAAATTGCATTTCAGTGCTCACTAAAGTTTGGCGGTTTTTGTTTTTGCCCGCTTCCGCTCCCCTCTTTCTCAATCAGTCACTCTCTTTCGCTCTTCTCTATCGCATCGTTAATCAAACAATGCGTTTTTACTTGTACTCCACACAAGCAAACAACCATGCACACAGATTTACACATACATATATGTACAATGCATACATGTAAATATATAATTTTGTTTTTGCTCGTAAATATATGTTTTGTTTCATCTTTAGTTTCAACGAGTGCTTACTTCGTAGCACAATTAATACAAAAAAAAAAACAAAAAAAATTGCAACCAAAGCCCTCATCAACAAACAGTCCATTTACTCCGATTTCTTTTGCGGTAGCAGCAGTGCATCATGTGTTTATATATCTGTATGTATATGTGTATATTTATACATACATGTATGGAAGGACACACTGCAGTAATGATAACTCGAACCATTTGCTTTCCAACATGTTGGAGAATCCTTAGCCAACTTTGTTGTAACACACAGCACAGTGGACTAAATCGAATAAATACATAGATTGTGTAAAAAAAAGTTTTGTGTCTGCAGGCATTTGAAAACATTTGCAAAAACTTCAAGAGAATGTGTGTTACATTCCCTTGAAGTTTTTGCAGTATTTTTCTCTATATTTTGTTGTTGCTTTTCTTCTGTTTATACTCTATACACTGGTCGACACAAACACGACGTAGTACACGTACATATTTAACACAAGAGAGGAAAGCTCAGTTTTATGAAATCAGGCAGAGGCATCTATGTTAGCTTTCTCACTAAAGCACATGAGATAAAACTGAGAAAAATCGACTCTCAGCTCGATTGTATGTAGCCGAATAACAACTGCATAACTTCGTTTCTTATTGGTTTCGTCTGAATACAACAAAAATTCGATTTTTCACGTAACCATAGTTTTTGAAGTTTTTGCAGTCTTCTTCTCTCTATTTTGTTGTTGCTTTTCTTCTGTAGATATTTTTTACAATTATCGGCACAAACACGACGTAGCACAGTGCCCTATTTCACCAAATACAATTTACAATTACAAATTTATGCTTGTGAATTACAATTGCAAATGTGTAAAACCATCGTTTCATAAATTACAACTCTCAAGTTCACAAATTTGCAATAAGAGGCAAAAATTGAAAGAGAGCACTTGTAGATTACAAGTGTAAAAAAATGACGTTTCACGAAATTTTTGTATGACTTGTAAATAACCAATTTTTTTTTACAAATTTGTGACTCTTATGTAGGATAACAATTACTGATGAGTGAACAAAATAAAATTTTCGCGGCTGCTTTGATTAAGGGGTATTTTTACCTAAAAAGGAATGTTTAGCTATATGAAAAAAAAAAAGCTACGTCGGCTCTTTCACTAAATCACATGAGATTAAACTGTGAGAAGTTGATTCTCTGCTTGATTGTATGTAGCCGATCCCCATATGACATCGTTCTCCAAAAAGTAAAGTCGATAGTTACTTCGGGTGTTGTAGAACTTCACTACAGCAGCACTGCCGTGGTAGGAAACTCCAGTGTCGTAGACACTTTGACTCCCAAAGAAGCTACGGGGGTTAGCCAACGGCAAAAACGGGTTTCAAGATTAATAACACTGATGAAGAGTAATGATTTGAAAGCCGTTCACTAAGTTACATCACTAGCAAGAGGAATCAAGCGAAGGCCTAGTATAAGCAGTCTAGGATTTTGGGAGGCAAACTCTTGTTAGGCTGGAATAAGGAGTTGCGAATTTAATCCCATATGGCAAGTTTTCGTTTCCTGCCTTCTACCTTGCACTTCCCTATTTACGTTGCTTCCCATTTTATTTTCATTAGCAGCAAAGCGTAGGAAACCATCTCTGTAATCCAGAAATAAAACTTTGAGAAGCCTTGAAAAATTATTCTCAGTAATACAAAGGATTAGTAACAAGACACATTTTGAGAAGCATTGAAAAATTATTCTTAGTAGTACAAAGGATTAGAAACAAGACACATTTGAGTGGTCTAAAAACGGATCGAGAACAGAAGGAGCTGGTGCCGAAGCCTAAGGGGAAATACGTCAAACATGTGCCAAGCTGAGATCCTTGCCATAAAGCAGAGGGCACTGAGGTAAAAGGTCAAGATATTATAATATTATCAGACAGTAATGCTGCAATCCAAGCTCTTGACTATTTTGAGATATCCTCAAAGTTAGTAGGAAAATGTTTGGGTCTATTTGAGAAGAGTAATAACGTCATCATATTTTGTGTCCCTGGGCATAAAGGAATAAATAAGAATAAGTTAGCAGCAAATTTGGCACGCAAGGAGAGACCAAGAAATGTTTTGTTGTGAAAACTCTGCACTCTACCCTCTCTTTTCCCTATAAATATGTATATGAAGGCATAGTCGTTGATTCAGAAAATTATCGAAAAACATCCTCCTCCCTTAAACAATTTCTAAATTCGCAAGTGCTATCATATAATATACAGGCATAAAAGAGAAAGCATAAATAACAAATCATTTTTAAAAATCGATCCCAAAACCCTTCAATATTTCATATATTCATAAGTCACCTATTTTTTTCGTTTCAGATTCAAATTCTGAAAACAACACCAGCAGCTTCCTTTTCCTGTTTTCAACTGTACACAAACACTCAAACCAAAAAGGGATGAACACCAACATCAAAATGAATTGAGTAATCAGATTTTCACATCCTTTATCTCTTTCGCACACAACATTGCAGGAGAGTTTTATTTTTATGTCTACATGCAACACTAAAATGTAATTTATATCGATTACTTTTTTTATGACTATAACAGTGTTGTCATCGCACATACTGAAAATAATTTAGCAACGATAAAAATAGGGAAAAATTTTAAGCCAAGTAGTATTTTACCAAGTTTATTATAATTTTTTCCAACTAGTAGTTTCATATAACATAGCGAATACACACAACATGTATATATAATACGAATTGTTGCTAAAAATTTGCAAAATTTTATTAATACTCACCAACAGAGAGAAAAAACTTCAGACAATATGCGCAACAGCAACAACAAACCAAATTCAATTAAATGCAACACTGCATGTGTGTATGGTATACAAGAAAAAAAAAACTCAAACGCGAAAAAAGACCAAAAGGAGAGAGCAAAAATATAAATTTATAAAATGCCGGGAGCAAAAGCGAACGCTGTTCAACACACACACACACTCTACGATATTACTTTTACAAGAAAGAGAGAAACACTAGAGAATGAGATTTTCTCATAATTTTCCCAATAACCTGTTATCGAAAAGAAATCAATATACACGCGCCGACTGAATACACGAAAAATCGTCAAATGCGAACGCGCAACGAAAGCGCACTATACCATGGATAACTTCACTGTGTATAGTAGTAGGTGTGTTAGAGCGAGATAACTAGCTGCAGGATGAGTGGATGAATTCATTTTAATTTGTCAAAATAGCTAATACACGAAACAAAAAGAAAATTATAGTAAGCATAGACGAAGTGAATGTAAGCTACAATGCAGGTGATATAACAAGAATAAGAACAAGAATATATACAATATAATTAATAAATTAATGAAATCTTTTATATGTAAAACAATTAAAATAAACTCTAATGTAAAATATATGTATAAATATACTATTAAGTTCAAGTCCGAAATGATTAAAAAAATTGTAATCTAAAATTTTACTTTAAAACTTATTATTATTTGTTACTGTCTGCTTAAGTAATACTTACATATTTTCACCCTCTGCGATATAACAAAACAATTTTTTGGTTTATTTTCTTTAGTTCGTTACTTCACTTCTATTTGTGGGCATTTATACACCCGATATCTGATACACTTATTTACCCGCTTTACTTTAGTGTAGCACGTTTGAAAAGTAGAAAAAATCTCATCCGAGTTTGAGTGTTGTGTCGTATACGCCATTTAACGCGAGACGCACTTGTAGAAAAATCCAAAACATTTTTTTTAATTATTCTTGTAGAAAAAGTACATTTTCATTGGTGAAATTATTAATAAAATTATTTGTGAATTTTATTGAATTGTTTATGCACAAAATGGAAGCGAACGAAAATGCATATTATATCGAAAAATTGATTATGAAAATTTTGTACAAGCAAAAATTAAAGTGAGTCGACGAGTAGAGTAAGTGGAGAGAAGTGGACAACGAATATAAAAGCAAAGAGAACACCAGAGGAAAAAGCAGCAACAAAATCAAGAGCGAAGAAAAAAGTAAATTCAAGAAATCGAAAAATCTTCAAGTACGACGTCGACGAAGACTACAGCAACGAGGAATAGAAAAAAAATAATAAAAGTAAAAGAAAAAAAAAGAAATATATGAAATTGATGGAAACATTAAGGAATCGGGGGGTAAAATTGGTGTGAATAATATTGTTGAAAATAAATTTCGAATAATATAACTATTTTATTTTGCGCAAAATTTCAACACGGGTTTCGTTGCCATATACTTAACGTGTATAACTTGTGCATAATTGAGAACATACAAATACAAAATAATATAAAACTAATGAAAAGTTTATGCAAAAGTAAAAATTCAAGTGAGAAACAGAAAAGAAAAATTGTAATTAAAAATATATTTGTGGAAAAGATTCACAATTTTTGTGCAGTATTGCTATTCGTAACGTAAGCAACGTAACTATAGTGCAATTGTTGTAAACGTAACGCAGACTTCAATTACGTTATTACATTTGTGCTTGTTGTTTGTGCATTTGTAATTTATTCTTCTTTGCGTATAGCATGTAAAAAGGGAAACATTAAAAAAGCAACAACAAAAAGTATTGCGAAACCAGCACAAATAAAATATATATATATAAAAAAGGTTTGTAAACATTTAAACTATTTTTTTTCAATGCACTTCTATCCGAAATAGTTTTAATCGCAAGAGTGTTGGGAAGTTATTGCCAAAAGTTTTGTACATTTTTTATATGTAACTGAAATAATCGAATAATCCAACGTAAATGTTTATATTAAACGCCCGATAATAGGATATTTTAAACATTTCAAAGGAATTACGATTCAGATTTAGGATGATTTGGGTATAATAATTTATCCATATGTCTGTAAAATTATCTGCAAATTAAAATCATACTGATGGGATTGGAGCAGAAGTGATTCAAATAACATTTGTGAACTATTGAACATAAATAGTGGTATTAAATTTTTTGCCGCCCTTAGACTAAATTCACTTGATCCATGTCTATCTCCTTTTGAAAATCACTTCCCTTACTAGACAGGAGTTGGTGAAAAACCGATACCAGCAGATGGATACAGTATATTTCTATGGCGACTGTTCCCATCTGAATTGAGCTCAGGTGAAGGGTTATTCTCTATTAGTGTTAAATTTTGCGTTTCGTCTGCCTAGTTACTGTAATATCTCTCAAACCGAGGTAATAGAATAGACGATGGATCACAAGTCTTGTTAAGCTAAAAGCCTCTTGAAATAACTTTCGGTCAGAATATAAAAAGTTTCTTTTTCTATGGGAACCAGTAGAAATATACTCGAAAATGTCCATACACAAACGAAATTACATAATTTTTCAAATCTAAGCCCATGCAAAACCTAATAGTTATTGAATTTCTGTTATTCGCGATATTTTATTTAGCTAAAAGTAATCTAATGAAAATTTTTATTTTTAGAGATTTTTCAGAACAGGCCAATTCACGACAGCCCATCGATAGACAAAATATTTCTTTGCCGCGATGTAGCCAAAATGTTAATTACAAATATAGTAGAAACTGTGTTCTTGCAAATACTCGAAACTTACACATACTCGATACTTGCACACCTTGATACTTGCGACATTCGAAAATTCTGACCTCGATACTTGCGACATTTCTTGTTTTGCCTCTAAACACTGCTCTTTTTTACTTTGTATTAGACTGAATAAAATTCGGGGAAGTACCGTCGATTTTATACTGTGTAGTAATGAACAAGCGAGTCTGCACAAAACAAAACTATATCAAAAATTTGTTTAAATACATATGAAATACTCACTTGAAACTTATTATATAAAATAATAAGCTTAGATTGGTTGCATTTCACGGATGTAAAAATCAAAAAGCTGATTTGAGAATGATTAACCAGTGTTGTGATTAGCTTTGCGCCTTAATTAGTATGGGAATGTCTAGAGCTACTGAATAAACTAGACAAGACAAATAAGATCACCTTATTCTGGTTACCTAGACATACAGGAATATATGGTAATGAGATAGCATACAATCTAGAATGGAAAGCAGCGGCCAAGACATGCATTGGTCCTGAACCCATGGTAGGTCTAGGAATCCAAACCATAAAAAGCTCTCTATGAGTCGAGGAATAGAACAGTAGGTCATCCTACTGGGCACTCCTCTCAAATCTTAGGCAATCAAAGCTACTCATTGGGAACTTCGACCCCAAATGAGCGACCCTTTGTCTAAAGCTAAGGAAAGACCAACTTAGACTAATCATGGGCATTCTCTCAGGGCACTGTAAACTGGGAGAGCACATGAAGAACTTACGAGTAATTTAGGATAACACTTGTAGGTTCTGCCCAAAAGACAAGGAAACATCAGAACATATCCTAATACACTGCGAGGAACTTACTCGCAGAAGGAAAATATACCTGGGGCAATATTACCCGGAAAGTAAGGACATCATAGTCTTGAAGGCACATCAATTGCTGAGATTCATCAGCAAAGATGTCTTGTCTGGAAGCTTATAATTAAGCTACTATCGGGGGTACAATAGATCTTTAAATTCGAAGTACATGTTACTCATAATAATCAATGTAAAATTTTTAAAAATCATTAGATTTTAATTTGTGAAATGTTTTAATTTCATTCTTAAAATAAAATTATGGACGATTTTAAGTTTGTCTCGAGTTTCTCAATCAGAAAAATGATATGAATTTTGCTATTCTGAAACACTCAGCGACGCGTTTCTAACACTCTGAAATCAATTTCTCGATTTTTACGTCCGAGAAACGCAACCATCATAAGCAGACGTATTGAAAACGGAAACTCTGTACTTTCGACAACCTTGAAACTTGCACCGAGCCCGGTTTTCATTACGTGCAAGAATCGAGTTTCTAGGTAATGTAATTAGTATCGACTAGAATAATATACTAAATACAATTGCATTCCTAATCGGTACGGTTACTTTTTATTTCTATCGCACTCCAATTCGCAACGTAATCACAAACAACGTAAAGTAGCGTAAGCGCACCTTGCGTTTCTTGTTTTTCTTTTTTTTTGGTACAATGAAAACTTTTGTCAATTCCTTCATTACATCGCATTCTCATACTTTTATTTTATTTTTGTGCTCTTTTTTTTATAGTTTCGTGTGAACAATACGTATAGAACGTCGACAGCGCGCGGCAGTGACGGTGAGGCACACACAGTGAAGTGGTTGTACAAAGCAAAGTAGCAACAAGAAAAGCATAAAAACGGTAAAACGAAGAAGCAGCGAATAAGGCAAACATGAACTAAATTTGCACGAAAAGACGAGAGCAAAAAATTTATTGTAAAAAAAAGAAGCAAAGTAAAAGTGCTGGCACAACTTAAAAGCAAAAATTAAATTTCACAAAAAACAAGTGCTAAAATTTGAAAACGTAGACAAGCAAAACCGAAAAGAAAATAGTATAAAATAAACGCACAAATTACCCGTGAAACTTAACCATAAAAAAATGAGATGAAAAATGTTGGAAGTCATAGAAAAGAGAACGGCTGCGTGAGCTCCACAGTTGCAGCGGCGTTAAGCGCCAATTAAAAATATTGTGGCCTCAAAATAAAAAATTGTAAAGAATTATCCGATCAGAACAGCAGTCTGAAAAAATACTAGCAGAAATCTAAACACAAGCAAAAGGCAAAGAGAAAAGGACCAAAAACTAAAAACAAACGAAGAAAAAAGTAAGTCACAAAATCATACGTAAACAAAAGAGTGAGTAGCACTTGGTAGTAAGCATTTAAATAAAATCAAGTTGACAATCACCAACCAAAATTCATCTACTCCTACAGATTCACGAGTACAAGTACGAGCAGAGAAGCAAATCTCTACCCAATTTAACCAAACCAACTAAATAAACACACAAATACATCACAATGTATGGTAAATCGAAAGCCTCCTCGGTGCCCTCCGATGCACAAGCACGTGAGAAACTGGCACTGTACGTGTACGAATATCTACTGCACGTGGGTGCACAGAAAGCAGCACAAACTTTCCTCTCGGAAATTCGATGGGAGAAGAACATTACGCTGGGTGAACCTCCTGGGTTCCTGCACACATGGTGGTGCGTTTTTTGGGATCTATACTGCGCAGCACCCGAGCGTCGCGATCAATGTGATCACTCATCCGAAGCGAAGGCGTTTCACGACTATGGTTTCGTCAGCTCCGGCTATGGCGTAAATGGTATGGGACCTGGTGGTCCACACAATGCTGGTGGTCCAGCGCCGAGTCCACTTGGACAGATGCCACCGGGAGAAGGCCCCATGGGGCCGGGTGGACCAATGGGTCCCAACTTCTTCCCGAATTCCACAATGAGACCATCACCGCCGACGCACGCGTCAAGCCCGCAACCGCCACCATCGCAAATGATGCCTGGTCAGCCGCCGTTTATGGGCGGACCACGATATCCTGGTGGGCCTAGACCAGGTGTGCGCATGCAAGGCATGGGCAATGAATTTAATGGTCCACCAGGACAACCCATGATGCCGAATAGCATGGATCCCACGCGACCGGGCGGTATGGGTCCAATGAATCCGCGTATGAATCCTCCGCGGGGTCCCGGTGGCATGGGTCCCATGGGATATGGCGGCCCCGGTGGAATGCGTGGTCCTGCACCTGGACCGGGTGGCATGCCGCCCGGAATGGGTATGGGCGCGGGCGGGCGGCCACCACAATGGCAACCGAATGCTACAGCGCCCATGAATGCCTACTCATCATCGTCACCTGGCAATTATGGACCAGGCCCAGGTTCAAATGGTCCGCCTGGGCCGGGCACGCCGATTATGCCGTCACCGCAAGATAACACACAAGCAGGGCCGGGCGGTCCGGGCGATAACATGTACTCGCTAATGAAACCAGAATTTCCAATGGGTGGTGGGCCGGATGGTCCGGGGGGCCCAGGTGGCATGGGTCCAATGGGTGGTGGGCCGAATTCAATGGGTCCTGTACTTAATGGAGGCGGCGGCGATGGGACTGGCCTCGACGGTATGAAAAATTCACCAGCCAACGGAGGACCCGGTACGCCACGCGAAGATTCGGGCAGCGGTATGGGTGATTATAATCTGGGAGGATTTGGTGGGCCGGGGGAAAATGATCAAACGGAATCAGCAGCTATACTCAAGATCAAAGAAAGTATGCACGAAGAAGCGAAACGATTCGAAAAAGACTCGGATCCGGACTATTTTCTGCAATAACAACATACAACGGCAACAACAGCGCACAGTGCAGCAGCAGCAGCGGCGGCAGCAGCAGCAGCAATTGGTGTAAGTTTATTAGGAGTCGGGACATCTACCAGTGCGGCGGCAGCTGTTGCTGCTGCAGCAGCTAACGCTCATAATCTTAACAACAATGGTAACAGCGGCAGTAACATCAACAATAGCAGCAGTAGCAACAACAATAATAATGTCCCAAATCCAAATTGTACACCGCATTTTCCTAAAGAACTTAATTTTTAAAAATTTAAGGAAATTGGGAAAATTTTGCAACAACAGCAAACACTTGTATTTATAATGTTTAAAATATGAATTTTATATAAAATATTAATAGAAAAACAAAAACAAAAAAAAAAAAAAAAAAAAAGGAAATAGAATATTGTAGAAAAAAGCGTAGCGGTAATACGAAAACAAAACAGCCAACAACAACTAGAAAAAGTAAAATGGGGCGCGATACGTCGTCGCACGCGGACTGCAGCTGACAATGTGTTTGGCGCCAAAACAAGATAGCACATATAGAGACATCCCTGCCTACCTACCTCCCTCCCTCCGAACGCCTACTTTTCCCTACCCCCTAACCCACTTTCCTACTATTCTAAAATGAAGTATTATTACAATTGTACAAAAAAATTATTAGAAAAAAAGCGCAATTAGAAATGTAAAAATGACAAACGTTAGCAAACAAAAACATGAAAATTTTTCAAATGTATGAAAAAAGGGAAATCAAGAATTTTTGTATTGGAAAAATCTAAAAAAGAACAATGAACATTGTAAAATTATTACAAAATAAAAAATGTACTTATTAAAGCGAAAAACTTAATTAAGTTGTAAAATATTGTAGTAAAAAACATTATTAAGATTAAGATGACAAAAAACTAGTAAAAAAAACTAAAAGCGAAAAACGCACTCGAATTTGCCACACATACATTTGAGAACTACACACACACAACTCTCAAAAAAGCTTTGACAGTTATACGCAACAACCAGGAATAAAAATAATAAAAAAAAAACATTGTCAGCTGCACTTGTTCCGTAATTCTCCATCAATCTCTCCCTCTGAAAACAAAAACAACAACAAAAAATGCAAGGAGTTGCCCTAAGCCATGATGGAATAATGAGATAACTGTTACAACAATTACAGTTGCAGATGTTCACATATTTGCTGTGAGTGTAAAAAGCATACATGTTGCAGGGAGCAAAAATGCAACCATGAATTTTAGTTTCTCACCTCTTTGTCCCTCCATGTCTTAGGCGACATTAGAAGTTTGCGCTCTCTCACATACAGTGCTCCCTTCTTAAACACACTCTCGATACAATGTCGATCACAACTCTTTGATTTTTTGTATGCGCTTAATAATAATAAAAAAGCATTAATTGTTTGAAAAACTGAAAACAAAAATTCAAAAGTTGAAGAAAAAACAAAATTGAAATATAAGAAAAAATAATGAATAACTTGAACAAGCAAAAATAATAGCATATTTTTTTAGAAACGATTTTGTTTTAATTATTTCCTTTTTTTCTTTTTTTGATAATTTTAACAAAATGTGTTTTTATATATATATATAAATTAACTATGTTGCATTATTATAATTATCGTGTATTAAGCATATATACATACTATTATATTGTACTTTTTTGTACGGTCGTCGTATTTCTTCTGTTTGTGATTTGCATATAGGTACATTTAACATTTAAATTCATTATATACATATATTTTTAAAATATTGTTTCTATTTTTACTTATCTACATTTAAAAACAGTTTTAAATAATTTTTCTCTTCTTTTTTTCTATTAAACTATTATAGCAAAGTAGCATGTTATTCTTACAACTAATAAAAAATCAACAAGAAAAGATAAAGAAAATATATCATCAGCAGCAAAAAACAAAACAAAAATAGTTAGCATTTTAATGTTTAAAAGAAAAAAAGGGAAAAACAAAAAAAAAAAAAACAAACTATTATGTATTGTCTCATAAAATAAAAAATACAACGTATAAATTAAATTGCTAAAATTAATGTAATTGTATATATATATATATATCTATCAAAATCGAAATATGTATTTGTTATATGCTCATAGAAAAAATATTTTTAAATTTAATTAATAACTGCCTATAGTTTACAATGCAAAATTGCAAAAGCAAAGAGTTCATTTTTTTGTTTAGAATATTTTCTTAAATTCTCTCTTATTCTTAATGGATTTCTGGTATATGCTTTTTATTTTGTAAACTTGTATGAATACTGCGTATTTGAATTTTTTTTTTTTTTTGATGTGCAATGGTGGCCACGAGTTTAGCACATATGTACATAAGTACAATACTTTTCACTTATAATGAACCGCATTTTAAAATCTAGTTTTGGTTACATTGAGCTAATATTAGTAGACTAAATAATCATAAAAGTTTTGTCCTCTTGAGAAATTTTCCCATTATTTTCGCTATGGAATAACAAACATACCATGGTTTTTGAATTTTCATTCTCAATTTATGTTTAATACTTTAGTCATGCCTTGCAATTTTCTTTAAACTACAAAATTGAATGCATATGCAATTTTCCTGCTGGGTGCTGCTGCTGAGAGAGCGAAAAAGAGAGCATGATCAGATAACTGTGCCCCGGTTTGTTATGTCTTAATGGCTGCCTTTTACCACTGTATCCAAGGTGGAGTTACCAACAACTCATTCTTTTTCTTGTTTTTTTTTTATGGCGGCATTTTTTTTTCGTGGTGAGGAACGCTAGTTGTCAAAAGTTTGTTTATTTACTTTTTTTTCGCTCGTGACAGCAAAAACAAACATGTATTGTCATCGCCTGCTTTCGTCAGCTAATGTTGGCATTCAATTCAGAGTGCTCCGCCATTATGACTGCAACAACAAAGCCCTGTTGCCGTGGTAAATTTGTTGTACTGCTGTTATCACCTTCTACATAAATTCACCTTGACTGTATCTCTCTTTTATATTTACCTACTCTCCAAATACCAAATATATATCCAAATACCCCATCATAGAAATCAAAATACAAAGTGAATTTCAATTTTACAAAAAAAATAAAGTATTGGAAATTGTTGAAATGTAAAAATTTAATTAAATTCCTAAATGTAAAGTTTAAATTGTAAATAATACAGAAGAAAAAAAGATTTGGTTTTATATTGTTGTAAGAACTTTCGTTCGTTTACATGCTTCGTTCGAAATACAGAAAGTGATAGTTTCTTTGCACTCAAATATTTTACCATTTTAGAATCTTATTTTAATTAATGAATGCTTTCAATATTCATCCTAGTTTGTTTTTATTTATTTTTTTTTATGAAGAAAAAACTACTAAAATTCTATACAGTATAAAAGATGCAGTCATGATACACTAAAATCACCTAACGATCATAAAATAAATCAATGATCGTCTTGGTAACTTAATAATTTCGAATATTGCCTATAATTTCCCAGTTTTTTTTTTTTTTTTCAAAAATAAATTAAATCAATTAAATTTCTATGAGCATATTATATACCGAAAGAAAGATGTAACCTTTTTGGCGTTTTTGCTGCTTTTTATAGCGTTTATAAAACCTACAGTAGTCGTCAAGTCAGTTTGAAGTCAAAGTCAGTGAGAAAAAACGCCAAAAAATGTTTGTTTCTTTTCTGCTTTTTGCTAATACACATGAGAAAAGAAAGAGGAGGCAAATTGTTTTTTTTTTTTGAGCATAGTTACATTAAACAAAAAAAAAAAAAAAAAAAAAATTAAAAAACACTTAAATATTAGAACTGCTACGATGTATTTGTAAGTTTAATTGTTTAAATAAAAATAAATTGTTTTTTGAATATATAACAAAAAAAGAAAAAAAAAAACACAAAAGAAAAATAAAAAATAAGGAAAAACGGCAGCAGCATAAGAAAAACTAATAAAAAAAGAAGTTAAAAAATATTATATTTTATTAAGTAAAGTAAAAAAACTGCAAAAAAATTAGCGTTCTTGTTTTAATTATGATTATTATTATTTCCGCATACACATATATATTTTAAATATATATCAATAACTTAATATTGTACAAAAGTTTAACATTAAAAATATATTTAATATACACACATCTATATTATAAAAAAAAAATATATATATATATATATACATATATTATTTTAATTTAATTTCTCTAATGTTAGTACATATTAAATATAAATTTTATAATTAAAACAAAATCTTCAAAACAAAAGATACAAATTTATATAGAATTGTGTGTGTGTGCTTTGCACCTTTACTTGACACAATATATGTATTTTTTTCGCAAAACTTAGCATTAAATTTCAATTTAAATTAAAATATAAATTAAATAAATTAAAATGAATCAAAAAAAAAAAAAATATATATATAATATAATATTTAATAATTGCTTCAATAAAATGAATTCTGAAAACAAAAAAGAAAGTAATGGGAATATGCTAAAAATTAAAAAAAAAGAAAAAAAAAAAATTAAAAGAAACAAAAAAAAACTTAAAAAGAAATCAACTTAAAAATAGTATTTTAAGTATAATTATTATTATGCATATTAATTGGAAAACAAAACAAACAAAAAAAAACGGAAAAATATGTTTAAATAAGTATTTTAGTGTTAATTATATACAATTTGCAAATACCACAACACAACAACAACAACATAATATAAATGAATAAAGTTTTAAAACAACAATATTTGTAAAAAGTAAAAAAAAAAAAAAAATGTTAGCATGTTTTATTTACCAACAGAAAGAAAACAAATGTGAGTTCCAGTCCAAATACAGATTATACAGAAATACGTGAAGGGTTCGTTTCAAAAAAGCGGGTTAAATAGAAACATACGCAGATAAAACATTTCCCTTCTCATTTGTTATTGTTTTTCATTAAGTTCCGATTACCATAACAGTAAAGTCCTTTTAATATGCGTAGAAGAATTTTCAACTGGAATTGAACTATACAGAAAACACTCGTGTATGCAAACTAACAGTTAAACCAAAAGAGTAATGCAGATGGGAGTTCTTATACTTTCTTTCGCCCTCTCTTTATCATTTGTCAAAACCCTGTTTTATTTTCATACAAAAATAAACTCATGGTGAAAACGTGTATAAGGTGATATCAAGATTACAACAATTTCATCTTGGCAAAAACAACACATCTTTGTTGTTGCGTCAGATACCATAAAATGCCAAAATCAGCCGTACAACAAAATAATAACAGCACATCTTTGTTGTTCGGGCCATAATGGGGGAGTAAAGAGAATATAAAAATGAATGATCTTGAATCCATCTTGAATAAATTATTAGTGCTTATTGTTTTGATAAACTACTCTAGTATTGTAAATGAGTAAAACAAAATTAGTTCGTGAGAAATTTACTGTTACCGTTATTCATTTTCTTGTTGCATCTGATGAATCCGACTACATATTGTTATTGTTTTTTTTTATCAAGTCCTCAAAGAAATGCCATTTCAAGAATTTATAAATGAGCTGGGTAGATATCTACAGGGTGACAATCGTAAAGTGACGCACACATTTCAGCAGTTATTTTCAAAAGGACGTACTTCCATTAAGTACAAATAAGTGTTAACATTGCTGAATATATAAGCATTCATTTGAACCCCACCTCATTCAATATAACCTCCTTTAGCCTGCACACATGCCTTCAATCGATCCGGAAATCGTAGGACTGTTCGCCGCAGGACTTCCTGATCAATTTCAGTCCAGGCTTTCTCTAATGAATTTGTCAGCGACTCCAGACTGTGGTGTTGAGATGCACAAGCCTTACTCTCTAAAATACTCCAAATAGAGTAGTCCATTGGATTCAAGTCTGAGGAGTATGGTGGCCATTCTTGAGATGTTATGAATCCAGAAAAATTGTCTTTTATCCATGTTTGCGTTAATTTTGCCATGTGGGAAGGTGCAGAATCTTGCTGGAAAGTCCAGTTTTCATTTCCAAATGTATCTTGGGCCCAGGGAAGAACATGTTCATTTAAAATGCTCCGATAAACAACCTGGCCAATTTTAACACCCTCTTCAACGAATATTAGAGGGGTTCTGGCATTAGCGGAAACTCCAGCCCATACCATAACTGAAGCTGGCTTTTGAACTCGGCCAACAGTCCTATTTTGTTGCGATGATGATGTTAGCCACATTCGGTCATTTTGCGCATTGAAATGTTGTTCAACCGTGAAAATTTTTTCATCTGTAAACAAGATATTTTCAACATTTTTCTCAAGTCCTCAAAGAAATTCCATTTATTGAACAAGCAACACACCTTTCAAGAATTTATAAATGAGCTGGGTAGATATCTAGAGTGCTATATTTCTTTTCAACCGAGTTGATAATTCTTCTCTACCAACTACAATTGGGAATGTACCGTGGGATATACTGTTTCTCTCTGCGAATGTCTCCTTTTAGATACTTAAATTTTCAAGCGATTTCTCTCTCTGTTTTGCTTTTTTTGGGCAAGAGAGGGAAAAAGATGAGTCCCAATTGCACGTACCAGCGATTTGCTGCGATTTTTGACGTTTATGTTTTGCATCTCTGTTAGACTCATGTAAAACGAATACCAAAGAAGCAAACAGAAAGACGACATCTGCCTTCTAAGCAACACATATGCAGACATGAAGAAGAAAATTGAGCTAATTGTCGAAAACGCAGCAAAAGTTGGCCTCAGAATAAACATTGGCAATACCGAATGCACTCAGAATCTCTCTGAGTAGAGAACGTGGAAAAGACAGGCAAGCATTTGGCGCCCTAGGCCCGGTGTGGAAATCGTGTATCATTTCTCGTCGAACCAAACTTAAAAGTTTTAATTCGAACTAAAATCAACATTATTATATGGGTGCGAGACTTGGAACGCGGCCCCAAAAGATATAAAATCCGTGCAGGTCTTTGTTAATAAATGCCTTCTTTCTTACTATCTATTTTTTCTACCTCTCTCTTTCAGAATGGCGTTCATGCTTGCGCACATGTGAACAGCCACAAAAAGAATCGCAGAGAGAAATCGCATGGAAATTGTTGTGTTTAAAAGAGGACTTACAATTCAAGTTTTGAGCGAATCGCAGTTTTATGCCGAAACCATGTTGGGCCACCGCACCACTAGCGATTAAAAT
Source organism: Toxonevra muliebris (assembly GCA_963691655.1). NCBI lineage: Eukaryota > Metazoa > Arthropoda > Insecta > Diptera > Pallopteridae > Toxonevra > Toxonevra muliebris. The sequence continues at coordinate 99,300,830 of OY829327.1, forward strand.
GCTGATAAGAAAAAAGAGAGAAGAACCGATTTCCCATCAAAAGCCCAAGTCTCCTTTTCTCGGGAATATTCGGGCCTTATTTTTGTATTCACACATCTCATTATCTTCATACACACGACTTTCTACTTCTATTTTCATGCACCTGAAAATATAACACATAAGTTTTATGCAACAAAAAAAAAGTAAATAAAACAATAAAAAAAAATGGAATTATGACGAGTTTAAAAGAAAAATTTTTAATAAAAAAAAAACAAAAAGTGTGCGTCGGCCGGGAATCGAACCCGGATCAACTGCTTGGAAGGCAACTATGCTGACCATTACACCACCGACGCAACTGTATGCTTTCTCATCCAATATCGTATATAAGCACAAATTTGCCATAGTTTTTTAAATAAAATAAACAAACAAGAGAGTTGCCAGATTATGCTTTTCTAATAAAAGCAATCGGGAGCGGGAGTGAAAAAGAAACTTCAATTATATATTTTAATATATTTTATTTTCATATAAGTATGAAAAATATGCGATGGAATTATTTAACGCAGTCAACAACAATATTACTACTTTAAATAAAACTAATAAAAAAACATGTTGCGCAAAAAGTTTTAGTTTTAGAATATATTATATATAATTATAAATTTTCCTTAATATTAATCGATTAGAGAAGCTTTGCTCCTAGTAGTCTTAACATATGCTGAAGATTAAAGATAGACACCAACCAAACATATGGCCAATCCTTTAAAAATGACTATCTAAAATGATTTCCTTTTTGGAAAACAAATAAGAACACACATACTGCTGGCCGGAAGATAGTATGTAGGCTGTATTTTTAACATTGATGTCCACATTAGTTGAAAGTAAGGCACATTCAAGAAAACAAATTCTCAAATATTGTCGTTCAAAGGAAGTTGCTAAATATATCAAATCAATTAACTTCCTTATTTTAATTCACTGTACATCAAAACGAGTAAAGGTGCAAGATCGTTTAACAGGAACGTAACCTGTTCCACAGGCGGCTACTGTTCCTCCACTGCCTGCTCCTGGCCTACTATCTTTAGATTGTGAGTATGGTGAAGTAATGCTATTGCTATTACGCGCTGGTTGTAAAACTGTAAATGTATCCTCTAAGCTAACAGTATTGGCGCGATTAGTGCTCTGTTATAAAAGAAAGAAAAAAATAAAGGAAACGTTCATAATTTATAAAAAGAAATATATGTTTGACCATCAAAATACCCAACGTTCCAAATCACAAAAATGTATATCATAAGAGTTGGCAGTATTGGATGCATTACGTCTTCGAATAGCAACTGTTCCTGTTCCACCACTGTTACTGGCATCAACACTGGTAGTGGTGGTTGTTGTTGTTGAATTAGCAACTGTTGCAAATGAGAATGCTTTCGATACACGTAAGTGAATGCCACGATTTGTTGAGAATAAAACTGGCGTCGAACGATTTACTATTGTTGTTGTTGTTGTATATCGATTATCATTGCTACTAGTATCCGCCGGTTCAAGAATTGCTACATCTCCATTGTTATTAGCAGTACCACTGCCGGTAATAGAGCGTGTTCTTCGTGACCACGCTGCTGGTATCAACGATTTGGCGGAAAACTGTTGTTGTGAATATTGTTGTTGGTGCTGCGATTGTGATTGCTGACGACAATTCCGTCGTTGCTCAACGCTTCCTCTTCGGAACATTGTAATCATTGATGATAAAATTTAAAGTTTTCTTTTCACTTTTTAGTTTCATTTGTAAATTTTATTACTTTTATTATTATTATTAGTATAGGATGGGTGCAAACGTTTCCAACATTGTTTTTTATTGATTTTTTTTTAATTTCATTTTTTTGTGCTTTTAACAAAGTCTCTTTATAACATCGCTGTTATTGTTATTTTTGCTGTTTGTTCCAAATGTGAATTGTAATTAAAAGTCGAAACGGGAGAGAGCAAGTTAGCGGTTACCCATTGCAGAAGCTAATGAACTCAAACACTTCCGTTTTTAATATTATTTAATTTTTAGTTAGTTTTATTTCACTCACACATTACTACATTGAAACTATTCTATTCAAAACTATGTATACTAGTTTAATTATTTAGGACAATTGGTAGACTATTTATTGTTTATTCTTCTATGCGCTGCTCATAATTAAAAAAAAATTCCAAAAACAAATAAAAGGGCTGTTAAATTCTCTGAGGTAAATGGGTGGTATCCTTGCCTGTCATAAATATTACTCTTTGTTGAGTTGCCAACTTGGAGAGCAGACAAGAGTTGCCAACTCCGCCATTAGAAATGAGTTTAATTGAAATATTTTCTATGTTTTATAAAAATAATTTCTTTTAAATCATTCACAATCAGACTCAACTGAAATTGTAAAATATATATTAATGCAAAAGAAAAGGGACAATTTAGGTGACAATGAGTTGAAATTTAAATATTAAAGTAAAAAAAAAAATTGAAGTACACCTAAAATTATTTTGCAGTACGAAAAATGCCAAAAAAAAATTAGAAAAGTCTTTCAAAATTTGAAAAAACAATGTCAGCAATGAGCACATTACAATCGAAGGTCACCTGCGTGGACAAATTCTGCTATCTAGGCAGCATGTTGACCACAGACCGTGGAGCACAACAAAGCCAAAGCTGCGTTTGGAAGATTACAGCCAATATGGAGAAGTTCGTAAATTTACAGAGGAACAAAAATCCGAATATTCAACGCATGTGAAAAAAATCAACACTGACATATGGAAGTGAAACCTGGTTTATTTCAAACAACATCACACAGAAACTACAAGTTTTCATTAACAAATGTCTGCGGATCATAAGCAGAATATTCTGGCCAAATTTAATATGAAATGATGACCTTTGGATCTTTGCAAACGAAGAATCAATATTAACGCAGAAAATAAATTGAAGAAAGTGGAGGTGGATAGAACATACCCTAAGAAAACCAGACGAAAGCACCACAAGAATGGCGCTTGAATGGAACCCACAAGGAAGCAGACATCGTGGGAGACCAAAGGACACTTAGAGACGTTCCATACATCTAGAACTAACATATAAAAATACAACATGGCAAACGTGAAAATGACTGCACAAAACAAGGTCTTAGTAAAAGCTCTTAGCTCTCAGGAGTAGAAGGAAAAAAATCTAGAAATATTTAAACAAAAATTCAAAACAATCGCTCTATATAAGTAATGCGCTTATTTATTTTTAATTATTTTTCTATAAATCAATATATGAAGGTAATATTGGGAATCGTGTTTTTAATTTAAATTATAAATTAAAGAATTAAATACTAAATACACTTTCTATTTTTGAGAAAACCATTATTAAAAAAAAAAAAATCATCTAGTAAATTAACACACACAAAGTAGACATGCACTTAATTGTTAACCTTATGAAGCTCATGAAGAATTGCTTGTCAGGGAAGCCATTAGAAATTCCATTTTGTTGAGAAAACTTTTACCTTCAATTTTATCAAAACGTACCTAAAATGAAAGATAAAAAGTAATACCTCAAAAAATACAAAACTTTATAATTTTCCACCATCACTCACCTCCGCAAAGTGACCGCCTAAGTTTTCCCAAAACTTCTCTGGCACCAATGGACTGGGAAAGAAATCAGGACGTGGGCTACGTGCAATATAGACACGCACCTCTATTTGTGGATCGCAACGTATTTGCACAGCAATCATGCGATCACTATTCGGTGAGGCTAGCAGACAAGAACTGGCATTGCCCAGCGGCTCTACCTTGCCAATACCAAGATTATTACTATTCGAGAGTACAGTCCAGGCCATGCAGCGTGCCAAATTGAGTAAACAAGAAATTTGATGTGAATTGATTTGGCAGAGTATGAGATCACGTAGCTCTTGTGGTTCGTAAGACAGATGCATAACACGCCCATCGCGGCAAATACACTTGAGTGAACGTTCTTTTACGTGAATCACCAGAGAGGTGCGGTTGATAGTATCATATCTTGTAAGAACGAAAAATAAATTATTTAAGCAATAAATATATACAAAAATAAGAAAACAAAAAACATACCCATGTGTTACAATATTAATTTTAACACACGACATAGTAGGGCTATTTTGCGCATTCCAATGCGATACTATTTGCGGATCTTTGACATCACGCGCTAGTGTATCCAGCACGTATTGTGTACGCTTACGCATAAAAATATGTTGAGCCTGTGCAATTATTTGCTCTAGAATAGTTTGGGTTTTTGTCATTTCCAAGAGATTATGCCGATCGGAAGCCATAGGACCCGCAAGCATACGCTGTTTGCTGGGACCCAACGGGCCACTAGACGGATGTGGAAAGGGATAATGTGAGTTCTTGTGATGCACTTCACGCAACAGCTGATGCAGTGAATGTTCTAAGACATGATCATGATCATTAATAGGACCGGGCTGACTCGAATCGAAGGTGGTCGAGTGGCAAAGCGAAATAATGAGCTGTATGCCAGGCAATAGTGTGGCACGTATTTGATTACCAATCACAACATGTGGTATGGGGGCCTGCAATTGGATGGCCTCACGAGCCAGCTGACTAAAGAGTTCCTTACAGAAGAGCACATTTTGCGCAAATTCTAATGTTTTCTGCCAAACGCCAGCCTATATACAAGAAAAAAATGTTTATTTTTCGAATAATTTAAAGCATTTCAATAATAAAAATACCTGCTGTGTTAGATTCGGCCCATGACCCATTAAATTTACGCTGGCAGTGCAAAGATCTTCTTGATCTTTCTGTGTAATAACTTTTATATAGGCCACCCCTTGCAATTCTGCTGGCACAATGACACGCAATGCAGAAGTTGATTTCGGCGAAGGGTTTGGTAGGCCATTATTGCTGCCACTACCACCACTGCCTGATGAGGAAGCAACATCATCATCGGTAACATCTTCAGCTTTTGTTACCTCAAAAGTCCCACTCATACCGAATTTCGAGCCTGCAGTGCGATAACTCAAATCCCCAATAATTGCATTCGATACCTTCTTTAGACGCCAATTCTGACGCAGACGCAACAGTTCAATATGAAAATCAGCAACATTACGATTACGTTGTTCATTCTGCGAATTGCGAAGACGTTCTGCGCCACCCAACAACACTTGCGCTGCCTGACTGAGTGCCTTCTTACGACTATATACTTGGACAATTGGTTTTGCTTCTTCTTGCTCTTCAGGCACAGGATCCAATACTAAATAGCGTTTATCCTTTGCTATTGTTATGACGTCAGAAAGCACACATACCTCGGTTAAGGCATCGTTCAGTTTGTTGCGCACTGAGTCCCAAGGCCAGAGACTCGGCTGAAATTGTGACGCCGCATCCTTTGTTTCATCTTCAGCTAATTTTTCCTCCTTTTTCAATTCATCTAGTGAGGTTTTACTGAAATCAATGCGGGCGGCACACTTAGCTAGACTCTCGGAGAGGGTAGGTGGACTACACATAGAGATTTTTCTTTAGTTTGTAAGTAATTTTACCCAGATTATTGGAAAGCCAGCCGGCATAATACTTACGGTTGATAAATTTCGGTGCCATCGTAGGTTATTTCTTGAATTTGATTTTCGCACGGTGTTTCCACAGCAACATTGACCGTATTCGTTATGTTCATGGTTCACACTTTTCTATTTTCATCAATTTTATACAATGTTATAAAAAGAAAAGTGCTTAAAATATAGCAACACAGCGAAAATACACAATTGGCAAACAAGAAAACTGGGATATTGTGTTTGTTCTTGTCAATGACGAATTCACAATTGGCATTGTTTATATTCACGGTAGTATTTTAGAAACAGATTTATGTATCAAAATTTAAATTTGTTTTTTAAACATTATTTAGAACCAAAACATGTTTATTTTAGTAAAACATAACAAATTTTATAAATTTAAAAGTAAAACATACAAAATGTAATGAAATCCCACATTTTCTATATACCAAACACAAAAGGGCAAAAGTAACCGCATCCTCACGTTTTAATCAGCTTCACTTTCACCAACACTAATACAAACGTCAGACAGTTTTATTTGTGCTAAAATTTGGAAAATAATTTTGTGATTTTAATGAAAGACAAAACTATCTCGAAAACATGGGAACAAAACGTAAAAACATCGAGGATGAACTCTCACGTTTCGAAGCGGAAATATCAAAGCCGGCAACGACGCCGTCACGTAATCTTTTCGTTCCAAGTCAAGTGCGCCCAATAATCGCAGCGAATACGTATATTGATTTGTTAAATAAGGTAAGAGATTTTCTATTGTTCTCCACTCCTTCCTTCCTCTCCCGATATTCAATAAATTCTAATAAATGTCTGTGCAACTTTTAGCAAAAGCTACAGCAACAACAACAGCATTCTGCTGCAGCAACTGCTCCTTCAACAACCACAACAACCGCAGCACCAAGAATTTCAGTACCACCACCACCCATGCCACCCCAACCGGCATTCATGTCCACATTTGTAAATGTTCCTAATAGCAAATCACCTCAGAATGCACCAGTTGCAGCTACACCCGTTGTGCTAAGTAGTGCTCCCAAACTTTACCAAAGTCGCCAATCGGTTAATGTACCCGCTGTTGCCACTCCGCACATTGATATTAATGCCATACAATTCGACGTTACACAGAAATTGAAAAAACTCAAGGCCGAGAAATCTGGACCAAATCCTATTGCTGAAGAAGCCATAAAAGCAGCACGTGCTTCATCCGCACTCCAATCCTTTCAATCCACCGACCGCAAAAAGAAGGATCGTAAAACTGTACGCATTGCAGGCGGTACAGTGTGGGAAGATTCCTCGTTGGCCGATTGGCCTGATGATGATTTTCGTATATTTTGCGGTGATTTAGGCAATGATGTAAACGATGAAGTGTTGACGCGAACATTCAACAAATACCCATCATTTCAGCGTGCGCGTGTAGTGCGCGATAAACGCACGGGGAAGAGTAAAGGTTTCGGCTTTGTAAGTTTTCGTGAACCGGCTGATTTTATACGTGCTATGAAAGAAATGGATGGCCGGTATGTGGGTAGTCGTCCGATAAAGTTGCGCAAGAGCACATGGCGGCAACGTAGTTTAGATGTCGTGAAGAAGAAGGAACGTGATAAGCAGCAACTCTTGCAATCATTCAACACTTGAGTGTAGTCATGCAGCGGAGTGTTCAGGTTATTTTTTTCTTTATTCGGTTCAAACAATTTTATGTAATTATGCTGCTGCACATATGGAAATAATACTTAGAAATCTAGGTTAAGTTTTGGCTGAGTACCTTTTTGGATAATGAAATCATTAGAACAAAATAAATACTTTAGTTTTTGAAAAAATTATACAATGGTGCTTTGTTTATTTGCACTAGAGCTGGCCACTACAATACACGTCTCTGTTTTCCCCGAACCGGTTTCACGTTGCATTGACTGTATGAACTAAATCTAACACTTGTGGTCTTAAAATCTATTTATTTATTTATTTTATTCATGGGATTATAATATAAATATATTTCGAAAATGTTTTTTTTTTTTGTCTCCTTAAATCATGTCTCAGGTTGTAATTTCCATTAATTTTTACTGTTTTATTCCTTTTCATACAAATATTTTATTTATTTCAAAGTACTGTTTATATACATACAAAAGTTTCTTATGGAAGTGCAAACACCAATACATATAAACTTGATTATTATAAACGAATACGTTAGACAACAACAAAATCTACGTTGAAGATCAACAAAGCATACGAAAGTGTTGTTGCTTTGCATTTTGATATAGGCAAAGAGAGATGAGAATTGCTCAACCTATGCCTAAGTGCTTTTACAAAAACAAATGTGCACCAAGTGCATAGACCGTGGGCACCTCTAATGTACGATATAACATTTATACATTATTTTTCAACGATATCACCTCATGGTCGATTCTATCTACGATTTTTTTCCGTTTGTTATAACTATTTGATTGTGACATTTTTTTAAAGTAAAAACTATAATATTTTACCTATAATGGTTAAGAAAAAATATATTTTTAAATGCGATATTATCTCAAAACTATAATTTTGCATATACATTATTTCATTACCAAGGTGAAGGTATGTAATCGTAAATGAACGAATAATACAAACAACGTCACAAATACATCATCTCTCTCTTAATTTTACAAGGGCCGAATAACGGAGATGCGCAAACCATAAAATCGTATTCTAACATTCTTTGTTGGTAACCCCAAGCACTTGCCTCTTCTCTTTCTGTCAAGTAGGGATGGTTGTGATGCTCTCGGAGAACTGACTTTTGTGGACTATTTAACTTCTGAAGTGGTTGTATTCAAGAAACATAGGTACAAATAAGCATACATAGATTTTTATCTATAGATAGATTTAGAATGTGTTTTATTATTATTTCAATTCAAATTTTACAAATTTTATTAATAAAGCACTAAAAAATACTTATTTTTAAACATTATTATTATCATTTTTTTGATAATTAATTTACAGGTAAATAAAGATTTTCTTACACTGCTAAAGTCAAAGGAGAACTGCATATATTTTTCGATACAAAAATTACACCAAAATTAGTGATAAGAATATTTTTGTCATATGCTGGTTAAAAGATTTATTATTTTGACGGATAGATAATACAAAAAAATATGCAGGCATTTGATGAAATTCATTTTCGTTGAAATAGGAATAGAAAATTAATTAAGTTTTAATTTTATATATTAAGATAATTGTCTTATTATATGTAAAGCTATTGGCTGAGCTGCGGTTTACATTATACCACACAATTCCTCACATTCCTTTTGGTAGTGATAGTGTAATTTATAATAATTAATATATAGATACCATAGCTATTTAAAATTATTGTATGCATGTGATCTTAATTGAATTAATGAATTGCTAAGCCTTTTTCATTTTATAACGAAATAACAATAGCTTAAATGGTTGCTAATTTAGCTCACCATGGCCCGGCCCATATAATTTTAAATAATTTTTATAATTTAACGAGAGCTTTCAAGAATTCTATAATTTTTACTACAGAAGGGAAAAAAGTGCGCGTTAACAATCAAAATAAGTATTAATATTGTTTTAAACAATTAATAGCAAATAAAAAAATTCTTATTTCATTATTTCTTTCTAAACATAATAAAAAAGAAAAGCCCTGTTATACCTAAATACTTTAAATACCTTAATACTTTAAATACGCTAACGTCCATAGATTAAAGGATGATATTCTTCACTAGCCACAGCTTCAACTCCAATAGCGCTGCGCGCCGTATCAACATCAGAAATATCATCACCAACATCAGCACCTTGCAACAAATCGTATGATCTGTCAATTTGTTTATGATAGTAATCAATTTTGCTATCGCTAACACCACGTGGATATGACTGATGACAATTCGGTGAAAATATTGAAGGATAATATTGTCTATAGACTAGATAAGTGATACTAATGCCAATCAGACCGCCTGCCACCACATCTTGCCAATGATGATGATAATCACAAGTGCGACTGACGGCCACTAGAGATGCCAAAATAAGAGGCATAATTGAAATGCATAAACGCCATGATTGCCCACGCCCGCGTGGACTCAAAGCATGCAATTTTGCGCCAACATAAATGGCAATGAAACCGAAACCAACAAAAGCAACTGTAAGCAAGAAAAGAAATATGTAAATGAAAATAAAATAAAAGTAATTCTTTATTCAGCTTACACGATGAATGTCCGCTTGGAAAACTTTTGCGTCCCTCAATTATATCACGTATATTGCCTGTGCAATTGTATATATCCACTGTACCATTAAGCGTCGCCTCAGTTAGATTATTAAGTACAGCAATGCCATCAGGAAAACAGCGATAAAAAAAATCTGGCCTATGACGACCTACAGTTATTTTTAGCAAACTCGTCACCAGGCCATTCAACCCCAACGCCAGTGTCCATACCCAGCTAGCAGCCCGAAAATCACGACGATCTCGCGTTATTTGTAAATGTATTAATGTAATGAAAAGTGGTCCAAATATAACTGATAAGATGAGCGTTGCTGGTGAAACGATATCAGGCATGCGGGGATTTTTATACAGCCACATTTCTTCCATATGAATTTTACGCTTAAATGAGTTGGTCGTTTCTAGAAAGCTGCAAATTTGAAATGGTTTTTGTTTGTTGTAATGCAATTAGTAGTGCTGCACTTAACGATTTGATTTTTATAAATAACACACATTGCTAGAAACTAATTTTAGTTTATTTTTATGCTATACTTACACGAATATTATCACCAATCCAATACGTATTCCCACATCGATCATGTCACTAATATGATTTCTATTGCCACCCACACATTCTACCACCCTTGAACGTTTACGTTGCGGCTGTGCGTTTGTACTGCCCGGATTTATAATCATTTCATTGTTCCACATTTTGCGTTTTGTACCACCGCTTCTATTGACTGTTGTATTAGTTCTGTTGAAATCATCGGCAAAACTTTCGCTTAGACTACGTTTTGTTGGATTTCGTATTAAATTCGCCGCCGTGGTTGTAGCGTTGTTTGCTATCGTCGTGGCGGCTGCTGCTGCTGCTGTTATTAGCGCTGGTTCTCTTGCTGCTGCTGCTGCTTTTGGTGTTAAATTCGTTTCTGTCATCGTCATTGATGGTGGTAGTGGTTGTGATGGTGTATTATTGTCGTCTAGTCTGCGGGGTGAACTCTGAAAACGCAAAAAAGCACACAAATATAAAAATTTTAGCAATATCATATGAGAGATAAGACACGGAAATAATAACAGCAGAAATATGAATAGGCAGTAGGGAGTTTATAATATTTTAATATCTTATCAATATCAGCAACTTAGAGATATATGTTACAATATAATAGAAGGAAGTGACTAGTGGCTAAAACGTTCCTCCGTCGGTTAAGCTAATCCTCCGTTGATCTATCAATCTAATCTAAAGTATTGTTTAAAGAGAATAATAAACATAGTAAAAAAAAGCGAAAGTGAACATTTATTGCAACATCGTTCAGCAACATTTTTCTAAATCAACAAAAATTATCAATATACCCAAAATTAGTTATAAAGTACTTCCAAAGCGAGGTTAGGTTTTGCACACAAAAAAAAAAAAAAAACAACTGTGATTGCAGTACATTATAGCCTAGTTACAAATAATATGTAAATAGGTTAGGTCTTTAACCTAGTAGTGTTCAGAAAAATGGAAACAAAAAATGGTTTACGATACCCTCTATCTTAAACAATATTACTCTATTGTATTAATTTTGAACCAACCTGCACTCTTGTTTAACCACTTTAGGTGAAGACTAAGAAATTATAGTACTGCTGCACTTACAGACGAGTGCACAAACTCATTCAAAGAATTAACTCTGGTTACAGACCATTCACCGATTAAGTGAGTTAAGATATTTTAGCAGCAATGTTAATAATATCCTTCTTCGTCTGTGAAACCGCTCAAAAACACTGTAACCGAAAATTTGCGGCATTGCGTACAGAACCACTGAAGACCTTTATGAGCAGGACTGCGCAAAGTATCACCAACTCTGGCACTAAGGTTCACACAGTTAATGTGGAAAGTGTTGTGGCATGCGTGACAGGATATAAAATTAACGTAGGCGCTCCGCTCTGACTTGCAAACTCCATCAGTAGCCATTATTTTAGGTTAGAAAAATGTTGAAATTAAATGACTGATAAAATTATTACAACCAGGAAATAAAGCAAAAATAGGGCGGTAAAAACTGGTTGCAGTATTTATAAACTTTAATAATTGAGAAAATTTGAATTAAAGATTATACGCAGCGGAAAATTCAAAGATGGTCTTAAAACAAGGTTGCCAGATGATTGATTGGTTCTTGGCCAACCTAGATAGGTCTGTTTCATTTTCAAAGGTTAAAGTTGTTACCATTCTGTCTGCATTTGTTCTTACAAACCCTTTGACGATCGAAGTTTAATGGGGCTTGATATAAACCTTTTGTTACTTAGGTCTTCTACAATCATGACACCAAGAGCTGTATACAACCACTGGATAATTCGATTCCTCCATGTCTTGGATTTTCATATACTCTTGTCTTTTATAAACATATCTTATAAAGAAAGTTTCCACTTAGTAATAATTAAATTGTTGCACTTAGGTTTTTTGCTGCACTTTAAAGAACAAAACATTAAACAAAAAAATGGCTTAAGCAAGAAATTTCAAATGTTCGGCAATCAGCAAACGTGAAGAATACCTAACAGAACCGAACACAGAAAGCGTTAATAGTAAAATTTGTTAAACATCTTATGTATGCTATATAAAAGTGAATGTTGCATATACGCAACATTGGGTATGAAAGAGTTAAGAAACGACCATAAACCTCGGACATACATTCTGTAATACTAAGATCTGTTGATCATGCTCTTTACTTTCTGGTAAAAATATTTTATTTTCAATTTACATGCGTATCTTCATCGATATCAGTTCATTTTCAGAACCAGGTATTTAACCCCAAAGTTTTTCGAAATTAGCTGCAAGAGATTCCGTCAAATAATTTTTTCGAATTTATTATTGTAATTACAAATTCATAACTATTATAATGGATTCTGGAAAAGAAAGGAATATTTCGAAAAAGAATATCTAAAAAATAACTTTCCATATTTTAATTTTGATCAACCTTGACAACTTGTATTATTTTTTATCTATTTATTGACATTACTGCTTGATACTGAAAAGATTTCTAACTGAATGTTATCATACAATATGTAAACAATTAGTCATCTTCATAAAAATTATTATTTAGTATAGCATATGGCAATGACGGCATAAAAGAAAAATGGTATCAGAAGAGAAGCAAACATGTTCCAGCCGGAAAAAACATTATACTATATGCAGACTAGAGCTGTGACTAAAGCTGTGCGATTTATTGAACTTTTCTTGATTAATAAGAATTTAAGTTAAACGATTAATATAACTTTTAAATTAATCCCAATTTAGGTTAATTAATTAACCACCTGCACTGAATAAAATTTTATTTCCCAACATACTTTAAGCCCAAAAGCATGCAACACATAATTAATATATATTGTGAAAATTGTTCAGTTCTTTTACCGACAAATTATTTGAATAAAACAAACTGTGTAATGTGTGAAGTACTCCTACGTTATCACATTATGTGATACTTGGGGCACTACCAACCAAGTAGTGGGGGTATCATAGCCTTAAAACCACATCTGGGATTCCTCAGCAGGATTGGCTTGTCTGACAACCTTTAAACAGGTTACTATCGGGGGTACAATAGATCTCTTAAGATCGAAGTACGTCATAGCCTTTCTAATCTATCTAGCACATTATGTGACGAGTGCAGAAGGGACTGATTTTATTTTATTTTTCTATATTAATCGAATTTAATTTATCAAATTTCATACCAAGCGATTATTCAGATTTCTAAACTGAAATTAATCGACTTATAGTGCAACTCTAGTTCTTTACATTATCTGTTACAGGTTCGTTAAAAAAAGTGCTTTAAATAAAAGTAAATAATTAATTTCAAATCACAAGTGATTTTATTTTATAATGCTTCTAACTCCATGCTAATTCAAGGGCAAAAAAATAATAATACAACAATGACCTTTAATCAAAACCTCCTAGACATGGACCCTAGATAATTATCTTATATTTTTCTTACAAGTATATAATTGTATTATAGTTTGTGTGTTAATGATTTTAGTTTCTCAGTAGAAAATACTTAGTAGAAAAATCCAAACTATTTACTTTTATGTAAAGCATTTTTCCATGTTTAATCAGCAGAAAACAATATCAACCTCATTAAATATTTACAAAGTACGAGTACATTATATGACGAATAAATTGACACACATGATATGAATAAAAAAACAAAACAGCAAAAATATTTAAGAATATAAGTTCAGTTGTTCAAAAAACAAATAAGAGATATCACGCTATAAACTCTAGTATTTATGCGGTTAAATAAATGAATCGTTAATGGGAGACTAAACAGATAGTTTGGTATATTAATATGTATGAAACAAAAAAATGTTAATCCACATTTTACCAGCATGGCATAATACAATCAAAACGGCAAAGGCATGTCTATTCACACTTGCCGGCAAGACATGACACGGCTGAAATCAATTACTGGATCGTAGATCAACAGTATTTCGAGCCAGTTAAGCATGAATAAACATATAAATGACAGATTGAAAGCAATTAAGAAGTAAAAAATTATAGCTAGCAAAAGTGCATTAAAACTGTTTGAATGCAAAAAAGAAACAAAAATTTGGGCTCAGATAGCTTTGTTCTACTTCGCCATCCCTTATTTTTGTTTCGTTTTTGCACTCAAATATTTTTAAGGCACTTTCGCTAGCTACAATTTTTTACTTCGTATTTGATTTCAGCCTGTCAAATGTGAATCAACCGTTCAATAGTGATCAATAGGATTTACATCTTTTGCAAATCAAACCTTTTAACTTTAAAATGAGCCACATAACAAATATTAAGTACACAAGAAATTGCCTCTTGGGTTGTTTATTGACCCTCAAAATTAAAATCAACAAAAAGTATCAGAGTAGTTTTGAAGACAGAAACTTTCTAATGGGGCCTTTTTATGCTAACAGATGCTACTTAGGCCTATATCACATTGGCACAGTAGTTTTTAATTCTATATGGGGAAACAACAACAATTTTGTCTCTACTACAACAACTGTTGTCAGTGTAATACAGGCCTTACTGATATGCTCACTTTTTAATTTTATAAATTAAACGCATATTTTTTCAATTGTATTTTATAAGTTCATGACTAATTGGCAGCTCATTTAAAATTTTATAATATTTCTACAATCTTATACGCTCTTAATAGTATTTTCAGTAAATTTGTGTTAATAATTTTTGAGACAGGTGGCGTGAATAGTGTGATAAAGTATCGCTTATTTTTGTTAACTCATTAAGACTGATTACTTATTATATTTTAGTTGTGTTTAAATATTTAAATTGCCGACAACGTGATGCAAAATAAAAATATATCATCGTTAAAACAGCGTTAAACCGAGTATAACATATTTCATTTGAGTATTGACTATTTCAAATTCAATCAAATTGGCAATTTCAGATGAGAAATTTTTTCTTTCTGTCTTTTTGGCATGGAATATGACATAGTAAAACCAGACATTAGAGTTATACGGTGTATACGAAAATTCAATATTGAAAAAAAAATACCATAAACGTGCAAAATCCTCGCAAACGTCGCAAAATGTGAACTTTTCCCACGAAAAATCTTTTGCATAACCGAGATAAGTTTACGGTACGGCTTTCTATTTATAACGAAATGATCGAGGCAATACTAAAATATTAGCGGGGTTCATATCATGAAATAAATTTACCATTGGCTTAAATTTACCTGCCGCGTATCATGAGCAACCCCTTAAAGCATTTGTATAAATGTTGTATATTGATCAGCTGTTCGGTGTCATTCGATATAATTAGAAAAAAATAAAGTTAGAAGGTGGAAAAATTACTGCAATTAACGATAGTTTAATTAAATTAAAAATGTCATAAATTTTAACAGCTGAGAGTTTTGCAAGGTTGTATTAACATGAGTATAAGTTTACGCAGTTGTTTACACATTAAAATCGTTGCGTAAACTTATATGGCTTGTGTTAATATTTTTTCATACAAATTTTGGCAGTTAATTTGCGAGCTGGAAATATATATGCAGTTTGCGCGACATCATGAAACCACTATTGTCGAAACATACAGAAATCAAATTAACGTTTTTTTCAAAGCGAATTACCCAACAGCTGTTACCAATTGCATAAGAGGTGCAATGACGGTGCGCTCATAAAATATATATCCTAAAATAGCCTATTTGCACAGATGGGACGCATCTTTGCTATTACTGTGTATATATTGAAATTATTATTTGATATATTATCCGCTGTGATTTCAAAACTGAAGAAGAATGTTACAATCATCAATTGAAAGTTTTGAGAGTGAATGTCCCCTTTTCCACAAGGCAAGTTTTCTTGTCGGCAAGTCGAGTTTGCAGGCAAGAGAGGAAAGACGAGAGAAAACGAGTACAGACTTGCTCGTACCGGCAAGTTTTCTTTTGTGCTGTTCGTTCTTTGCTATTTCTTTTTATTCTTGTTTGCCATTTTATGCGCATCCAGCATTGACTTTGGCTTATTGAAAAAAAAAAATAAACCTTTTTATTTGAAATTCCACTTTTCTGCCATTAATCTATTTAATTTTATTCAATAAACCGATTTCGCTTTTCATTTATTTATTTTTATTTAATAAAATGTTAATAAAAAGTTTTCCGCAACACGAATGACAGACAAAGTAAGGGCCGAATTGCCAAAGAAATCTTGCTGTGTGGAAAAGCGAGTGGCAAGAGAATTGGAAACTTTCCGACAAGAAAACTTTCCGTGTAGAAAAGGGGACTATGCATCTTTTTCTTTTGGAAATTCTTTCATGGAGATCACATCCCTGTGGTTGCTTTTCTCGGATTAAGTAAGAGTTCAGAGATGTTCAAAAAAACAACCTTTCACAATTTTCGTATACATAAATTAATTTTGCACTATAAAAAAAGTGAATTTATCATTCGTAAATATTATTCTCCAGCAAAAAAGTTGAAAAACACAAAGTAAATACAATATACATTTATGACACTTAAAAAAAAGAAAACAAAATAATAATAATCAATTAGAAAACACGTGCAAAAGCTATACAGTGAAAAAGGGAGATTTATTAAAAAATCAATAAATACAAAAGCTTTCGCTATTAACGTGTTACGTGTATGGTCGTTGGGAGGAGTAAAAATTCTTTCTGCGCAACTTAAAAATTCATTCAGTACGATGGCACAACAACATGGACCACGGCCACTTGTTCTTTGCGGACCTTCTGGCTCAGGAAAGAGTACGTTACTCTACAAGCTCTTTGAGGAATTCCCGAATACATTCGGTTTTAGTATATCACATACCACAAGACAACCACGTTCCAATGAAGTAGAAGGTGTCCATTACTATTTTGTTTCGAAAGATGAAATGATGGAGAGAATCTCTAATGGTGAATTCATTGAAACTGCAACCTTCAGTGGGAATATTTATGGAACCAGTAAGGCGGCGGTGGAAGATGTACAAAATACCGGAAAAGTTTGTATTTTAGACATCGAGCCACAAGGCGTTGAACAAATTAAGAAAACTAATCTTAATCCAATTTTAATATATAATAATCCACCAACACTAAAGGACTTGGAAATTCGTTTGCGTAAACGTAAGTCCGAAACAGAAGAGACCTTACAAAAGCGTTTACAGTCCGCTGAAAAGGAAATAGAGTACGGTCTTACACCGGGAAATTTTCATAAGATTATCAATAATATTGAAATCGATGCTTCATATGCTGAATTTAAAGAGTTCATTGTAAATGAATTGAAAGCTCAAGAGGCTCTGGATGGTATAAAGATCTGCTGGTGATAAATGCAATTTAAATTACTTTTACTAGAAATTACGTTGTTTAATTAATGTGCATTATGTTGTATGATTCAGTAGTTTATGTTGAAAAATAAAATAAATTTTGTTGCATAATAAAGTACCATTCTTGTTTTCTTCATTAAAGTTTACCGAAAACGTAAATACACATTTAATGAACTTTTCTTCATTTAAAAAATTTGAGCAGGTGTTCAATCAAATTAGGTAATCATATCAAAAACATGCTACCATAATCAAAATTTCAATTACTACACGCGAGTGTGTAAATAAAATGCCGAAACTGTCAACTCATTCGTGTGTTTTTTTCACAGAAACTTAGTTATGCATTAAGGTATAAACTTTATAAAAAAAAAAAAAATTGTCTGCATGCGTCACTGATATATTTAATGTGAACTTATAAAAGATAACAACATCGCAAGTACTACCTTTTTCAACTTTGGTATATCATCTTTAGAATTATATGCATACGCAAGTTTTTGACTATTTTCCAATATTGTAGATGAAGTAATTGTGTCAATGTTTAAGCCACGTCTGCGCAATTGTTGAAGATCCATTATTTTTAATTAATGTCTGCCACTTTAGTACACTGACTCATGTGCTAGTTGCTATAATACTTTCGTTTCCTCTATGCGCATAATACTTTTCTGCAAATATTTATGCAAAATTTTGAAGGAGTTTCCTTTTGTGCTTTTATATCTTGATTGTGCAATTATTTGCTTTTTTTAAATTATTTTTTTATGATTTTTGTTCATAGAAAGAAAATGCTCTCAAACGAAAACCGCGTGTAAACAAATCGATGTAACACTAGCACTTTACTCTTATACAATACTACTACACACACGGGACCTACTGCCATCACCGCACTCCATTCACTGTTCTAATAACTAATTTCACTGATTTAACGTTAAACGCTTAACATCAAATGCTAATGCAAATGTTTAATCTTGATATTGTTATTCATTTGTTTAATGTAGCTTTCTCTTTTTGGTGTGTATTTTTACTTATATATCTTTAGATTTTTCGGGTTTGCTCTTTACATATTTTCTTCCACATATCGTAACTTGCATTTATTTATCCATGCATTTACTTACCCAATTCGTTGCCTGGGTTACAGTTTGCTAGATGTTTTCAATTCATTGATTTATTTTTCATTACAATTTTATTGGCTTCATTATACTATTACTAAATATTTACGATTTTAATTTAACTTTTTGCATCTTTCTTTACTTCTGCTTGAGATATATCAGCTGACAGGGCAGTGTTGGATAACAGTTACATACTTGTGTAGTATGATTTGAGGGGCGATAATTGTCAAAGTTTTAGCAAATTTAGAGGCATAACTTTTCTATAATTTATGAAGAAAGGTTGTATTGTAAAACTGTTTCCAGGTGCCTTCAATATCAGCATAATAAAATAAAAATATAAAATTGGAAAATCAGTTTTAAAATTAAATAACCGCATTTATAAACATCCCTGTTGTTGCACAATTACCCCATATACAAATGCTTAACAACACCAACCCCATCATCACATGATTTTGACACATTCTAACGTCAAATACACGATATCAATACATTTTTTTGTTAGTGAAAACTTAATTTATTTGAGGATTAAACAAAATTATTTAATACATACAATTAAAAATGTCTACCGATGCAACCAAAGAAAACATTGGCAGTTTACTGGATACACTTTACCTGGAAATGTTTGATTTAATTGAACAGCAAACAGCATGTCGTGTTAACATTGAACGTCTCAGCAATGGTGGTCAACTTTTGTTGGCCAAAACGCGTTACTTGCAAGGATCACAAACAATTAGTGCAGCACATATCCCAACAGAAAATAGCGGTGAATTCAAAGCACTTTGTAATGTAGAAGAAAACCCAAACACAGCAAAAGTGGCAGGTGTGGAGTACGCACTACAGCGACATAAAGTCAATCGATCAGAGGGATACGTAGAACCAATGCGTTGGTTTGCTATATTGGCACCCACTTGTTTGCGAACAGCAGCAGAACAATTTAAAAAAAGTATTGAATTCGTGCTTGAGAGTGCCAATATACAGAGGGAGCTAGTGGCTGTCATGGAAAATATTGAGCAGTTGAAGCAAACGATGCAACAGTTCAATATTGCTAAATAATAAGTGTTAAGTGTTAAAATGAATTACATATCTAATAAAAGAATGCATACGCATGTGTACATTAAACTTTTAAACTCAATTTATTATTGCATTTTGGCATAATTCGATATCAGACTACATTTGTTTCGATATCCTTATATACAATATTCATTCTCCACAAACTTTGAATTTCATTTCCAATAAATTTGTAATACCACATTCAACGACATCGCCTGACACAATTTCCGAAGCACCATCTGGTGTGCCTGTGAGTATCAAATCATTTGGCTCCAATGACATGTATTTGGTAATGTGCTCGATCAGATCTGGAATTTTAAATATCAATTCACTGGTGCTGCAATTTTGACGCATTTCTCCATTAACTTTCAACCACAATGGGACATTGTGTGGATCTTTAATATCTGATTTTCTTATAAACCGTGAGACAGGCGTTGAGGTATCGAATCCTTTGCCCAATGCCCAAGGAAGACCGCTAGCGCGTGCAATGTTCTTTGTGAAAATAATGAATGGTAATAAGAAGTTTTTATATTTTTAAATACAAACACACCAGTTCAGAATGTGCTGTTAAATCCAAAGCCAAACAGTATCCAGCGACGTAATTCATGGCATCAGCTTTTGAAACGTTTCTACATTTTTTTCCAATAACGACACCCAATTCAACTTCGTGGAACACTTTTGAAAGCGTATTTGGAATCTAAAAACACAAAAATATAACAATTTCGGATATCTTTTGGAGCGGCAAACCTCTATACATACAACAATATTTTGATTTTCTTGTATATAGGATGATGTTGGCTTTAAAAACATCACAGGAATCTTTGGTACCTCTACATTCCTACTGCGCACCACATCCCTTTTGAATACAAAATTTATAATGTTGTTAGTTGCAAAATTTAACACGTTAAAGTCAAATTAATTACATATAATTGAGTGCTGCTCCCACAATTTTTTTCCCAGCACAAGCGAAATTAGCTCCACACTCTGTTCCCATTTTTCTGATCGTATGGTTCAGATTACAAAGTCGACTAATTGAATTCATATTCATATTTTTGCTCAAGTAGAGAATAGTAATCACGGTCGTTTCAATGTTAGTCTCGTTTTGGAAAAGCGAAAGTGATGTACGAGTTCGAGTTCACTGGAATAGTTCTCTCTTAATTACGCGAATTATATGATAAGCTGATAACGAAAGATTTTGCCAATTGTCAGACGAAAGAAAAAAAGAGCTTTCGAATTTGCTAATATTGTTGAAATTCAGTGTTTTGTTGTTGTGATAGTCAAAAGCAACTAACATATTTACTTTATTTGATTCCAGCTGAGCACACAAATCAGCGTGTATACGACTCATTTTCATGAATGTATGAACATTTAGCATTAAAATTAAGCGCAGTATAACATTTGAAAACTATTTAAAAATAAATAAAAAAGGTTTATTTACAAAATTTGTCTACTTCTCTTCTACTACTAGTACTAAATTAGCAACGTCTATTTTTTTCCATAATAATTGTAAGAGATTTTAATTTTCATCAAGTTGGCAGCACTTGCGAAACTGACAAAGTTGGCACACACACCACTGTCCACTGTTCGTACCAGTCAATCAGTCGCATTCATTTTCCATTTGCCTGCGTTTGGCAAGAGTTAAAGTTAAATTTATGCTTTTGCATACGTTCTTTCAATTTGCGAAAGCTGAACGCGTTGTTGTAAACGAAAGCATAATTGTGTAGTAGAAGTAATAACTTAAATGTGTTTGGCAAAATTACTGCATTAAAATTGGTATTTTATTGAGAAAAAAGGTGTCGAAATTTTTTTTCCAATGACTTGCTCTTGCATGTCATATAAAAAATAAAAGAGATCACCATAGTACGGGTATTGCAATTTTCCCTACAAAAAAGCAAAGATGACCGTATACATTAGCATTTGTATGAGCGTGTAAGCTATATCTGCACGTCTGCGTGTGTAGTGTATGTAGCAGCAGCAGCATAGCTCAGTGTATTGTAATAGATTTAAAAGAAAGCAAAGCAAAAAGGGTGCGCGAATGTGCTTTGAGCATTTATTTCGTTATTTGAACGCAGTGAGTGCAAACGAGACAAACATATAGTATAGTGTTAATCATTTTACAACTGTGAATCTGTGATTCGATTGTCATAGCTTGGGCAAAAAACAAAAAGGAAAGAAGAAAAAAAGCGAAAAAAAGAAACCCACAAAGAAAAATGATGAAAATGGAGACTGACAAAATTATGGATGAGACCAATTCAAATTCGCAACCAGTAAGTTCACGCTTTATTATTTCACTATTTAATAATTTATTATTTATATGCACATCTCATTAATTACATATTAAATTTTCATATATATTTGTATAATAAATAGTTGCACAATTGCTCACGTTCATGTTGATGCTGCTTCAGTTTTGCGCTTATTGCTGTAGATTTCTGTGAAAGGAGGAAAATGTATTATCTATTTTCTTTAATATATTTTCCGTGTGTAGAAATTCCGTTTGTTTGACTCGTGTGCATATTATTTTTTTTTTATCGTATTTCGGTCTAGTCTGCCTGTCCTTGCCGCTATCGTCGTCGTTTTCGAATTTATTTTCAAGTTTATTAATAACATGATTAAAATCTTTTTGCGAGCAATAGATAATTGATTAACACCTATATCACTATATTTCATACAGGGTGATTACATATGAGTATTTAATTGAAGGTTGACTTTTGTTTTGCTCGATTGCGTGATAGGGTTTCTGATGAAAGTTCATTTGGGAATACCGATCGCATCATGTATGCTTAGTAAATGTAATTAATTGAGGGTATCTCAAGAAATAGACTTGTTTTGCAGTGATTCATTTACATGAAACAACACTTTCTCAATTGTGGCAGATCTACCTTTTTTTTTTTTCTTTATTTAAGTTGTAAAAAACTAATAAATACATGCAGTTTTAAGATTCGGAGTGTTGGAAAGAAAATGGATAACAATATTTCGTTTGAGTTGTTGTTGAATTCCAAGAATTCGGAGTTAGCAGTACTATACAATGGCAATATCAGCAAGTCAGTCATTCACCACCAATGTAAGAGTCAAGCAAGAATGTAAGGGTAAACAAAATATATATATTCGACAGTAGCGGAAAGGGTTAATTAGCAGTTCAGTTAAAGCCAGATTAAAAAATTTGATCGATTACCTTGTAGTTGGTCATTTTGTTTTGAGTTGATTTCGACATGTGTACGCAATTTGGTGAGGATTAGATTTGGATTTGATTATATTTCCTTATAAATTTGTTTTAAAACAATATTGGTTGATTGATCAAATAGTAGGTTACAGTTTTCGATAAAGAGATGAAGTAAGTATTACAAAAACAAAAAATACCAGTCCCACAATTCTTCATATTCATGTATTTTGTTGAGAGAAGTATTTCGCAGTAATAGTGTGTGGTTATGTTGAAATTGTTGTTGCACTGAACACAAAGAGAGAATTTTTACCATAGAAATAAGATGTATTCATCGAGAACTGCGAACACTAATAAAACTAAATCTGACACAAAGATGAAGTCTTTACTTACTGATATTCGATTTGTTTTCTTTAAAAAAAATTTTACATCCATTATTCACTTTCCCAAGGGACCCAAATTCTTGGAAAAAGTGCCACGTTTTTAAATTTTGCTTACTTTTTTTTTTCAAACAAAGCGATTCTATGAAATATTGAGTTGTTTCAGACCTACAAATCAAATTTTTTTGAGTTTTCCTAAGGGGAAAAATATTGGTTTTGGTTATTTTCAATCAAATATTTTTTTTTTTTTTTTATTTGAAAAAAGGTATTTGTCTTACATTATTTAAACCACATTTATGTAAAAGCTTAGCATTTTTACGAATTTTTTAAAGTTAATTAATTTAAGACATTTTTTAAAAAATAAATATTCAAGCAAATAAAACTCGAAAAATTGTAAACATTAATTATTTAGAAAAATTTTAAAACTTCTTGAAATTCTTTTGAAAGCACTCTTTGGATTCACCATTGCATTTATATGTATACATATTTCTTATATATTTTTTATTCAAAACACCCACAAAGGAAAATCCTGCGGGTGAGCTTGCCTCTAAGTGTGTTTTTGATTTGGCTCACTTCGTGCAAAAAATTCATAAATTGATGATTTTTAAAAATTTTTCCTTAAAAAAAAGAAACAGAAGAATTTCAAATTGTACCTAAAATATTTCGGTACAGCTTAAAGTACCTTGAAGTTGGCCAGAAAAGTCAGAAAATGGTACTTAAAATATCAACACTGTCTCACACCAAACACTATATGCTAGGTGTAAGGAGTTCCATCTGAAATAAGAGTACTAAAGGAGAGATGTCACCTGATTGGTGGTTCGTCTTTTTATTTCACCATGAGTAAAGAGATTTAAAAAAAAAAATAATCACTTCTAGCAAATCAAAAGTTTCGTGCAGATTGCTATAGTGTATTTTAATAATTCAATGTCAATATTAACAAATAGCAACAGTAAAAAAAAAAATATAAACATTCAATAAAAAAGTTTACAATAATAAAACACAAACCTATGCACTGGCGTTATTATCAGTAAAGCACACGCGATTTACAATTTGTTTTATGCACAAAAAAAACAGTAACCGAAAAGATAAAAATCCCTGTACAAACGCTTATACAATACGATATTGGCTAGTAGTAGGCAACAGCATTTAGAGTTTTGTATTTGTTTGCTAGTTTTAAGTTAATATCTGTTTTTTTTTTTTTTTTTTTTTTTTTTGGGGGTCAACAGATAAAGTAAAGTAAATATTTGTGCGAATGTGTGTGGTTGCTCTATGAATGCGAAAATGAATAAACATAAACCACATTTTCACTGAATTTCAATTTCAGCAGTTGCTTTTTTGTTGCCTTTTTGCATTGAATTCAAACGAACGAATGAATTCGCTCGCCTCGTTCGACACGGCACCGCACGGCATTGTACATATTATATAAAGTTTATAGTTTTTTTTTTTTTTGTCGCTTTTATCATCGAAGATTCAACTTAGCAAAACGAAGCAAAATATACAACGTATGTTTTCTATGATTTATTTATTGTTTATTTATTTGTTTTCTGTAATTTTTCAACATAATGAAATTAAAGATGTTGACATTGACTACTACGACAATTTCGTATGTTTTTTAATATAATTTGTAATTTTTAATGTGAAAATAATGCGGTGCGTTTGTAGATATGCATTTTGCAAAAATTTAATAGTTTTTAACACTAATGTTTTTTGTTTTTTTTTTTTGTTATTATTAAATGAAAAGTATCAAATTTCATTTTATTTTCCCTAAGTGGAAACAACAGTTGTAGCTAGGTGCAATATTTGAACTGTTTTTTTTTTCTTGTATATTTGTGATAATCGACCCCGCAGGCTGTAATCACTGAGAACTAAGCATATAATAAATTTATTTTACTACACATTTACCTACAAATATAGTTAAATCTTTTATTTAATACATAAACCCCTGTATTTATGAATGCTTATAATGAATTAAAAAAAAAAAATATTTCATAAATTAAAGACTTTCTTCTTGAGAAAATATTCGTTTCTCCACTATTATTTACATCATTAATCATAATTCTATTATTATTTTAACTTGTGTTTTATCGTTAGTCATTACCTCTTTTCTTGGTTTATTTTTTTATTTTCTTGTTATCGTATTTTCATATTTTTTTTTTTTGTTTTTTGCAGTTCACATCAACAATGCTATATGATCCCGTCCGTAAGAAAGAATCATCACAAGTATTTCAAGAGCAAAGTGAGACCTGCTTAACATATTTCTCACAATGGAACGAAGCTGATCAAGTGGAATTCGTTGAACAACTTCTAACCCGTATGTGTCACTATCAGCATGGTCACATAAATGCGTTCCTGAAGCCAATGCTACAAAGGGATTTCATTTCATTGCTGCCGAGTAAGTTTTAAGATTTAAATTTGAATTTTTTAAATTTTCCGGTTTCTCTACACAATATAGTTTCAGTTGTTATAAGTTCCTTTAAGCGTATATTTTATTCATCTGAGCTTAGAGTAAACAAACTAGGGTGGTAATGTGATTTGATACTAAATTCAGTTGTTCAAACATATATTCAGCAACCTGTTTGCGATGGGTGTCTTGAAACGAAATTTAGTTTAGGGAATGCAATATCTTTATTTTTGGGTGGTAATGAGTATCCCAATATACAGTATATAGAAATTTTAAAAATTCCTTAAATGTCCCATCTCTCCTCAGTCTATAAAACCCTGAGATCTGATCGTCCTTAACACTTAAATACTAAATTTTTGTTTTAAATAGTTTTTGAAGATTTGTTAACATTTAACATATTTCTGTATATTTATATTATCCTGTATAGATTTTAGAGTTTGTATCAAATTTGACGCAATTCGCCTTAATAGCTGTTGTGTTAGTGTTTAGTGAACGAGATCAGATGGGGATCGACTGCATACAATCAAGCAGAGAATCGATTTCTCGCAGTTTCATCTCATATGTTTTAGGAAGAGAGCCCACAGCCGACAGACTTTTGTCTCTGCTTGATTGCATATAGCTGCACTTTCCTCTTATGTGTTATATACATACGTGTACTACGTTGTGTTTATGCCGATAAGTGTAGAGAGTATCATTAGAAAAAAACTTCAGAAAATAGAAAGAGGAAGAGAGCAAAAACTTTAACAACAACAAGGATCACGCGTTTTTGTTGCACTCATATGAAACCAGTAAGAAACGAAGTTGTGCAGTTGTTTTTCGGCTACATACAATGAACAGTGTTGCCAAATCTTGGATTTCAAAATCCACCAAAACTCCTAAAAAAAAAAATGTGCTTTTATGGAAAAAATCCGCCAGATTTAATTAAGTTATTGATATACCTACGAGTATATTTATACTAGGAATGCCGATCCCGGGATCCTAAGATTCGGTCTAAAAGTGGCCTAGTAAATTCCGGAATTGAGAAAATACAAAATGAGAGAAGATACAATTTGAATTCTGTAATATTTAATAAATTGGGCTATTCACGATCTGGTGCAAATGATCTTGCACAAGTCCAATTAATTATTGTGGCATTCTTTAGACAATTTGTTTGATTAAATGTATCAACAACTTCCAATCCAAATTGATTTCAAGTGAATTCAATTGACTTTAAATCCCCAATTGACACCAAATGACTTCAAGTGACTCTAATTGACTTCAAAATACCAATTTACTCCAAAAGACATCAAGTGACTCCAATTGACTTCAAATTCCAAGTGACTGCAAGTGACTCCAAGTGACTTTAAATGACTCTAAGGGTATTCAAGTGACTCCCAAGTGGCTTCAAGGCAGTCATGATGTTGGAGTCATCAGATTTGCATTTCCATGATTTAAAAAAAAAATGACTTCTAAATGAATAATCAATCGGTGACTCCAAAAAAGACTTCTAACTGCATTTTTTATTCTGGAGTCAAATATGTTATTCAGTAACTGCAATCATGAATTGTCGGTTATTAACTGTGACTTCAAGGTATTGCAATTAAATTGAATGCATTCTTTTACAGCTCTGATCTACACAAACTTCTTGGAATTCAAATTTTTATTTTTTGTAAAGAATCTTCGAATATTTTTTTTCATCAACATTTTTCTAATTCGTTCATAGCATAGTACGACTCTCAAAAGCTGACAAAGTGTGTGACAATGTATTCTATGATACATTGTTTTCTTTATTCTACGAAATTTTAACTAAAAATTTAAATGGACATCATATCAACTGTCAACATTTCATAGATAAAAGAAAGTATTATGTGAACACTGAGCAAATTTTCATTTGCACACAAAATTAAAGAAAAAATATTATAAGTCAGAGAAAAAAGCACTGCTGTAAAATCAACAATTTTTCGCATTTTATTTTTAAAAATCCACCAAATCTGCGGGAAAAAGAACTGATTTGGCAACACTGACATTCAAACATAGAGTCGACTTCTCGCAGTTTTATCTCATGTACTTTAGTGAGAGAGCCTACGATCTGTCATGTATGTGTAAAAGCACATAAGCTCCACATGTGAAAGCACAAAAGCAGAACGGCTGGGCTTACCTGATGTAGAAGAGAGTATCAATAGAATAGAAGAAAAACAACAACAAAATAGAGAGAAGAAGACTGCAAAAACTTCAACAGAATGTGTTTATAAATGTTTTGTAAAGCTTAGGTTTCAAAATTGCCATATTCCCTGCCAAAGAGAGAGAGAAAGAGAGAATTTCCCATATGAAATTTGCCAACATGCTGGCAAATTTGATTAAGTTTGACATACCAGGCATAATAATTTTCAAATAAGCAACAAAGTTTCCCTAACTAATTTAACCTTATTTGTACTTGGCATGAAAGTTGTTGGATTTGGGTAGGTCTTTAGTTCAAGGGAAGCCTTTCTAATTCAGACATTACTATAGCAGTTCCTGAATTAAAAAACATCTTGAAGGAACGAAACTATCCAAAAACCTCTCTCTTCCGCAATCTCCGGGTCCCTAGTGGCTACAATTTTAGAAATCATTACTTGTTGCTCCTTTGTGAGCAGTGCTTTATAACCCTTTGCTGTCACTCTTCTGCTCCTCTCTCTTAACTAAACTTGGAAGTGAGTTTTTTGTAAGTTTCTGTGAGATTCCAAGGCCTTGTTACTTTTACAGAGTTTTACAAACAAAAACATTTGAAATCCAAAACTCTAATATGAAAACCGACAAATTAAAGCGTTAATTCTATTTAAAATGTTTTAATTAATATAGTTGTACAATGTCAGGAAGTTTCCTCCCTTATTGTTTTCTTTATTATATTGTTATATTTTATTATTATATTTTAAAAAGTATTAAATATTTCATAATTATCGCCAATTATCATAATGATAATTATAATAAATTTAAAATAAAATATTGTATTTTATGTAAAAGGCTAAATGGGTGAGTGAGTGTGTGTGTGTACAGTGCTGCGACTATGTGAATGCATGTGTGTGTATGCTTCACCTTCGTGTATAATTAAACGCCTTTCTCGTATTTTGCGTTGCGCTTACTTTAAAACCTTTCAACGATGTTTTATTACTATTTTGTTTTTTTTTTGTTTTGTTTTGTATGTATGTGTGTGTAAGTATTTTAAATCTTTTCATACACCTTCAATAACAGGTTTTTTTTTAAAGCCTTTTATTTTTCACAATTTTTTGTGAGTCTCATCTCTTTTTGTTTTTTTTTTTTTTTGTGCGTGTGATGAGAGATTTTCTTAGTATAGAGGAAAATTGAAATTGTTATACACGGAAAAAGTAATAATTATTGTATGTATACATATTAAAAAAAAAGAAGCCAAACACCGAAAAAAACAATAACAACCAATACATAAGCAAGACTTAACGATGAAACGACAACAAAAACATACAAATGGATTTAAGCAATTGTTGCTGACTCAAAGGTCATTGCTTCATTATTTACACGAAACAACATCACAGAAACAATATAAATAACGAGTTGAGTCGAGTACTGTAGTAATAAAATAAAAAGTTGAGAAAAAAAAAAAAAAAGCATAATAAAACTAAAATACTGAGTAGTCAGTCGGTCATATCGACTGATGAGAAATTCCGTTGCAGCATATTGGAATCAAGACAGTATCTATGAGACATGCACATCTGTTGCATAGAATGACATCACAATCGTTACATTGATTCACTACTTTAAAAAAAAAAACAACAACTGCAATAACAAACAAACTTTACTGTAAAAATATTCATTCATTATCTATCTTTCATGATGTTACTGTTTCCAGCAGTAAATTTTATATTATGCACACAACACATAAAATGTAATGTAGCGCTTGCGGTGATCGATGCACAATATAAAGTAACTGAAAATGTAAAACAAAAAACAAAAATATAATTAAAGCTAAAAATAATCACTGCTAATAATTTTACAGTAAAATTAGTTTGTTGTGTTGTTCAGTGTTCATACAAACGAGTATTATGTATTTTTGTTTCTTACTTACTTGCATTTTGAATTATTGTTCATATATTTATTTTCCTTATATTGTTGTTGTTGCAATGGAATGGAAATGAATGAATGACTGACTGACTGTTTCCCAACGTATGTATATGCATTCATACTTAAACATACATCATAGATGAGGGGCTTAAGAAGTGACCTCCTATTGTACTATGAGATGAAAATAGCATTTTTTTTTTTCAATTTTTATGAATGCGCAATGTTGTTGTGTGAAGTCTTCGAAAGTGATAAATCATGTTTGAGTGATAAATTTCTGATTATTTGTTGTTGGTTGCTAGGCAATAAATATCAAAAAAAAAAAAAAAAATATTGTATATAAGGTCTCTTTATATTAATATTTAATTTTATTTCTTTATTTTATTACTAAAATTTGTGGTTGCTTGTTTCATTATTTCCAACGTTTTTTTTTATTTAAACTTAATATAACCGCAATGTTGAAGTTATAGTTTAGATAAATAAATTCCACCATTTCGTAATGAATTGGGAACAAAGCTCAACTCTGCTGCTTGCCATAAAATTCAAATTTCACATATTAAATGAGTGCGCATGTGCCACCGTCTGTGTGTGTGCACCTTAGTTTTATTTGCCAATTTTTTTGTTGTTATGGTTTGTTTTTATTCATTCACTCACTTATTGTTTGTCTGTGTGTGTGCGTGTGTGTATGAGTGTGTGCATCATTGTGGGCCAAAGTGCGTTATTTCGCCACAATTGATGGTTGGCTGTGACTCTCCTCTCAATGTCTTTCTCGCTATTCGTATGACTCTGTATGGTTGTTTGTATGTACATAAGTAGGTATGTGTGTGCACTAATTGCACACAATTAAGTCAGACAAAAATTAATAGTGGAATTCCTTTTTTTTAATTTAATTTAATTTTATTTCTTAAAATAATGATTTCTATTTTCAACTTAACTCGAATTTCATGACATAATTAAAGTTTCACTTTGCTTAAATAACTGTTAGTGCTTATATACATCTACAATTTGCAATATAATTTATAAACTATATGTACTTGAATAATATTAATATTTATGAAATGGTATTAAACTATTAACTTGAATTAGTTTGGCTTGATTGAAGCTTTTTGCTATTACAAAAATGTGTCTAATTGCTATGATAAATCCTGAGTTACTGCTAAATATGAGCAAATTTTTCAATAGAGATAAAATTTGGGAAATTATTTTAGTGTTAAGGGGTTTAAACCCTTCCCTGTATATACTTTTTTACCTAATAAAGCCGAATTTACTCACATTTGTTTTTGTAATATGATTCGTTTTATAAAAACGACGCTCAGAGAGAATATGTCTCAGAGTATATTGTCTTATCTATTCGGAAATTATAGAAAGAACCAAGAGAGAAGTTACGAAAGAGAGAGCTTGCTTTTTTGTTTTTGTATCGACATTTTAAATATAAATTTACAGTTGAAACGTGTGATAGCAACGTCAACTCTCTCTTCCTCTTCCTTCACTTTTTCATATGAAGAGATTAATAATTGTCAAAATCTTTGTTCTTGTTTTTCCTGTTCCCCATGCATTTGTTCCTGTATTTCTAACATTTCTGAGTTTTCATAGAAACAAAGCAATGCATTGCTATTGTCTTGTTGTAATGCGACCAGGTGATAGCAGCGTCAACTCTCTTCTTTTATATGGAGAGATACAGAATTGCCAAAATCTTTGTTTTTGTTTTCTCTGTTCTCCATGCATTTGTTTTTGCTTTTTTAACATTTCTAAGTTTTCTTAGAAACAAAGCAAGTGTATTGTTATTGTCTTGTACTTGTTGTAATGTTACCACCTGGTATAATTCTGCTATTGTTGAAACACAAACTTTTTTTTAAACCATTCTACAGTTTACTATACATATTATGGCGGAAAAAATAGTTGAAATAGATTTTTCTTTTTCAGTGGTTGAGAATATATTCAATTGTATTGCTGTTCTAAAAAATAAAATTTGTAGGGTTTGAAATAATTAGCGGTAAAACAAGAAACCATGGACAAATTAAGCAATATTTTGTAATGTGTAGGGGTCATGCATTAGAAATTTTGTTATTGTTGTTTAAATAAAACCGTTGCAACTTACAAATTTATTAGTACTTCAATATTTTGTTGAAGTATATTTGTTTTGAATTGATTCCTGATACAAAAGATTCAACAAGGTTGATGCAAGTTACATTTGGTATGGCATACCAAGCTTACTGAACGTTTTATCATATTAATACTTATTTTATTTTTATTTATTTATGAAAAGATATTTTCATATATAATATAGCCGAAATGATAACTTCCAAACACTCCTAGAAGCGCTGTTTTCATACTAAAAATATTTCCAACGTAAAGTCAGCTTTTACACACAACGGTTTTCTGTTTGTTCGCGAGCGAGAGGAGACGAACGTCAACGAGTCAAAATCGGTCGTACCAACGATTTTACACTGATTTTTAACGTTTGCCTTTTATAAATTTTGCATCTATGTTCCACTCAAGTAAACCGAATAACAAAGAAGTACAAAATCGGTCGGTCGAAATCGGTGTGTATAAAAGCTGTCGCCGATTGAACAAGATAACAAAAGAGAATATGTAAAAATCGGTGAGAAAAACCGCGACAAATTGGTGTGTGTAAAAGTAGACAAAGCAATGAAAAAAAAAAAATCTGATCGTGAGAGTACTTTGAGCTGTGTTCATAAAGATAGCAACTTATCTAGGAGTATTTGTCAAGAGGCTACTAAAACCATGAATATAATTCTTTTTGAAAGTTTTGAGTTAAATATATTTTGTACATAAATTTAATTTATACAAATTTCTTAAAAATGAGTTGTAGGAGATGCGTGGTTTTCTAGTTATCAAACTGTTGAACTATTGCAAATTTTAGTCAATATCTTGATATTCTCTTATTTCTTTATTTATTCATTCAACATTTCTTAAAACTTACTTTAACTTGGAAATTTCACAGCAGTTGTTTCCTATATACATATGCACGCAGCAAATAGCTGAAGTACCTTCACCCACTTCCAATTCAAAGTTAACATTGCAAATATTTTTATTTTTGTTTTTTCTTAGTAAACATTTTGCTAAAACTGAAATTGACAATTGGTTTTCTTGAGTTGGATGAGGCATTGAATTGAATGTGTGTGGTGTATGGATATAATACATACTAGTGCATACTTCGCAGAGAAAATGTGCTTTGTTATTGACGTGTGTATTCGAACTTCTTTCTTTCTTCTTATGTTTCTATTTTTCGTTCTAATTTGGATTGTAATTTATGTGATGCAAATAATGAAATTTTCAATATACGATAAAATACAATTCATTTAAAATGATTTAGTATAGTGGGTATATATGCATATATGATGTTTATTCTTTTTTTTGTTTTACAAAAATTTGCATATAGTACCTACTCCTCTTCGCATGCCGATATATGTCTGTGCATATGTTTACTGTTTCCTTTTTCTATAACTTACTACTCTACTCTGCTCTCTGTTCTGCTCCTCTGCTGTTTTTATGGGAGTCTCACTGTTGCTGGGGCTCTTCTGGAGGGAAAAATGTAGGCGGATAGTAAACTAACAACCAAACAAATAACTAAGCAACAAACGAACGAACGGTAACTAAATCAAGTTTGCAAAGTTTGTTTCTATTTTAATTCAATTTTTTTTTTTTATTTATTTATTTTTTTTTTTTATTTATTTATTTTTTTTTTTTTTTGGCTTCAATTGCAAAAGCGAAATTACAGATGAAATTAGGTTGAACGTGATGTGACTGTGTGACTGTATTTGATTGTTTTCACGAATCTCGAATGAAGAGTTATATTATTATGGATGTGTGCTTATGCTTGTGTGTAAACGTTGTGTGTGTGCATGTGAAGTTAATGGTTTTCATAACTGTTTCCAATTATATTAGTATCTTAAGTAATTATATAACTGCTGTTTACATACTCGTACATACCTATAAGACATGATAGTGTTGCAGTGAAATTGATATTAATATTTGAATCTAATTAAATGTTAATTTTAAAGTTCTTGGGTTTGGGTTTGTTTTACTCTCATTAGTGTTTTTGATTCAGATAGAATGCTTTGGATGAATAAATATTATTGCTATAAATTTGCGTAAGTATTTTGCGACAAGAAAGAATTGGACACATAATTGGCTTCTTGAAAAGCACTCAATAATTCAAATAGTCTAAATTGGACTCCTTGGTTTCTTAAAAAGCTGATTTATATGTTCTGAATTTGAGTTATCGACACCATTTTCTATTTTATTTGGACTGCCGCAATTTCTATCAGATAGTCTTTTTGAGAGTAAATTGTTTTGAACAAGAAACCGCAAGTTTCTTTTTTGTTTTTTTTTTTTGTTTTTGTTTTTTTTTTTTTTTGTTTTACATTAGCAATTTACTCTCGCAAAGACTCTCTGAGAACAATTTGCGGCCATTTTCTTGATGTCAACTCCGAATTAAATTTATTTGATGTCTGTTGACTTCAATAAGACTTGTTCTCTCTCATAGAAACTTTGCTTTCAGAGAGAGTGAGAGAGAGAGAAAGCTAACCAAAGGTAATAGAATGACGTATACATAAGCTACTTTTTTGTATAATCTGCATTTGAAAGGTAGTCTTAAAAACTACAATTTCAGACATAAAAGTATCACAGAAATTACACTTTTAGGATACACTTAGACATCAAGTCAGATTCACCGATCGCATTCTCTTTTTGTTTTTTGTTTTCCTGAAGTTTTTAAGCTTTCAATTTAAGAGAATAAAAGCTTCATATGAAAACTATAACTTTACTTTCTCAATGCTTTTTAGTGCACATGAAATTCATTAACACATTCAGCTGAAGTTTTTGCATTCCTATTTATTATTTTATTTAGTTAAATATAATCGAAAAGCCAGATATGACCAAGTTTGATTACAGAAAGAAAAATAGCGAGAGTAAACAATAAGAAAAATTAAAAGAAAGTAAAAATCAAATAAAGAATTGTTTTACAAGAAAAATATGAAACTTAATTAAATTGAAAAAAAAAGGAAAAATAAGGAAAAAAGAAAAAGGTGGAAAAAGGTGAAAGAAGAAAGCAGAAAGAAATGTAGAAACGGTAAAGGAAGAAAGAAAGGAAGAAAGAAGACCAAAGAACATAGCACTCCACCCCAAACGAAACATGAGGATGCCTCTTATTCTATCTATTTTGTTTTGATTTTTTCTGTTCTGAACTCTCTACACTTACTCCTCTTTCTATTTTGTGTTGATTTTTTTCTATTGATACTCTCAACATTTCTAACATATTTCCTTTTATCGCTTTTATTATTATAGAAAAAGGTCTGGATCACATTGCCGAAAATATACTCTCTTACTTGGATGCGGATTCTTTAAAACCAGCTGAATTAGTTTGTAAAGAATGGCTGCGTGTTATATCCGAGGGTATGCTGTGGAAGAAATTGATCGAACGAAAAGTGCGTACGGATTCATTGTGGCGTGGACTGGCAGAACGACGCAATTGGATACAGTATTTGTTTAAACCACGTCCTGGCACAACGCATCGACCACATTCATTCTATCGTGAATTATTCCCGAATATCATGAAAGTATGTGCCTCATATACATAAATATAAAGAGATTATATTTTTTTCTTATTGTGTTATTTTATTGATGATTTATTATTATTGTTTTTAGGATATTGAAAGCATAGAAAATAATTGGAGAACCGGACGTCATATGTTGCGTCGCATCAATTGCCGTTCGGAAAATTCCAAGGGTGTCTATTGTCTGCAATACGATGATGTGAAAATTGTATCGGGACTGCGCGATAATACTATTAAAATATGGGATCGCACGGATTTGCAATGTGTTAAGGTATAGTATTTAAATACTGAAATATTGATTACATTGATTATATTTTGTTTTTGTTTAGACTCTTACCGGTCATACCGGTTCGGTTTTGTGTCTTCAATACGATGACAAAGTCATCATTAGCGGCTCATCCGATTCAACGGTACGCGTGTGGGATGTCAATAGTGGAGAAATGGTTAATACGCTCATACATCATTGTGAGGCAGTGCTACATTTACGCTTCAATAACGGTATGATGGTCACCTGCTCTAAGGATCGTTCAATTGCCGTATGGGACATGACCTCGCCCAGTGAGATCACATTGCGTCGCGTGCTGGTCGGTCACCGGGCCGCTGTGAATGTTGTCGATTTCGATGAGAAATATATTGTGTCTGCCAGTGGTGATCGCACTATTAAAGTATGGTCAACATCAAGCTGTGAATTTGTGCGCACATTAAATGGTCATAAACGTGGAATTGCATGCCTGCAATATCGTGATCGTTTGGTTGTTAGTGGCAGTTCAGATAATTCAATTAGGTTTGTAAAAAGAAAATACGTAATATATGTATGTATAAATGAATATTTAAAACAAAAAATATTTTTTTTTATAGACTCTGGGATATTGAGTGCGGTGCTTGCTTACGTGTGCTAGAAGGACATGAAGAGCTGGTGCGTTGCATACGATTCGATTCGAAACGTATTGTCAGTGGCGCATATGATGGCAAAATTAAAGTTTGGGATCTAGTGGCTGCGCTCGATCCACGCGCTCAATCGAATTCACTTTGTCTCAATACGCTTGTGGTGAGTACGGTGAGATTTTATTTATTTTCCATTTTTGGTTTTGTCCCATTCAAACACACATTCACATTTAATTTAAGTCATATATAGTATACTTTTTGGCATATTATTTCTGACTTGAATATAAACATATGTGAGCGTGTGTTATCAAATTTTCGGAACTAAAAAATTGATTCGGATATTCGTAAGACTATTATGCTTAATTAATTACAAAATTTTAAATAGATTTGTTTGCTTAAAGAAATAATTGACGGGTTCGATTCGCTAACCACATTACTCTACTCGACTCTTATTCCGAACATAAACCAAGTTAATTCTAAAAACGAAAACGAGTAGTCCCCAGTTCTCTGTATTTAAGCTTAAGCAATTTGAACCTGGTATTGAGTGGCGAATCGAACACACCAATAATTTTCTTCTGTTTATTGTGTGTTTTAAACGTTTGTTTATTCTTACAATTTAATTAATATATTCTTTTCCATTTGTTTTGTAGGAACACACTGGTCGCGTATTCCGTT
Source organism: Toxonevra muliebris (assembly GCA_963691655.1). Lineage (NCBI taxonomy): Eukaryota > Metazoa > Arthropoda > Insecta > Diptera > Pallopteridae > Toxonevra > Toxonevra muliebris. The sequence continues at coordinate 99,337,540 of OY829327.1, forward strand.
TACAATTTGATGAATTTCAAATTGTCAGCAGCTCACACGATGACACTATACTCATTTGGGATTTTTTGAATTTTACACCGAATGAGAATGCCGCCGGACGTTCACCATCACGTATGTTTTTTTTAAATATATAAGAGTAGTTCGTTTCAACAGAGTTGATATTTATTTCTACTGGGCGTAGAAAAGAAGAAAATGATGGCAAGTTTACAACAATTTCACTTTGGTAAAAACAATACATCTTTGTTGTTGCGTCGGATAACACACATCTTTGCTGCTGCGGCCATAATAGCGAAAAAAAAGTAAACAAACAATCAAAAGTAAACAACGATTTGGACAGATTGGTATTGAGCACAACGGAAGAAGAAGAATGAGTTTGTAACTTCACCTTGTATAAATTCACCTTGCTCTGCAGATTGAGGGAAATTTACTCACACTGCACATATTGAAAGAAGTTTACTCTCACTGAACATACTGAAAAAAGTTTACTCTCACCGAATGGTAACCAAAGACCAGCACTGGTCAATTAAAGGCATTTACTTCGAAAAGTTCTCTCTGCGCCTACTTATAAATAACAACTTCTTTGAAATGATCTATACTTAAATTTTCTCGCAATTGAAATCACTTTTATTAACATTATATTGCATTAATTTCTTTCTAGCCGCTCTCATGGAACATTAACATTAACAACAATAATTGGTACAAGATCAAAATCAACAAAATACTGATGGATGATGATCTTCGGGCAGACATGAAGTTAGTTATTTACTTTAATTTTTTTTTTTTTTTTGTTCATCAACAACAAATTTTATTTGCTACAGCAGATCTCCAAATTAACATTTAACGAAGAAAAGCTAAAACAAAGAAAATTCTTTATTTTTTTTTTCTTTAAAAAAAAGTGGGTGATATGTCTCAGTATATGTGTCTTGATACAAATACATACACACACATATACGCGCAATACATACACACATACACAAACACTCTCAATCACATAAATGCATCAAGGCACGTAAAAATTACATATTTACATAAAAGAAACACAAAAAAGCAGAAAAGAGTAATTTATTAAATAAAGAAGAAGAGAACAACAAAACCAATTTACCAATAACGTTATTACTTATATAACGTTTAAAAAAAAGAAATTATTTGAAAATTAAACAGAAATCATATAACAAAAATCCATAATTAATTAACTATTTGTAAATTAGCATAGAAATGTTTAATATATAGAAAAAAAATATAATAAAAACAAAAAATATGCGCATTAATAATGAAATTAAAAAAAAAAAAAAAAACATAACTGAATCTTCTCTCTCTCCTACCTACCTACCTGCTGCTGCTCCCCTCCTTCTTTCCTTTCAAATGAAAATTTACAAAGCAAATAAATACAAAATATTGCATAGTTATATTTATTATTGTAAAACATATGAATAATAAAATGAAAATAATTGCGAAAACAAAAACACATCTATTATATATTGCCAAGTTGAAACTATAACTAAGAAAACTGAACATACAAATTGAAAATCAGTAAAAGAGAGAATTGAAAAAAAAAAAAACAACCACACCTACAAAATATTACCTACATACATATATATTTACGATAACTATAACAAACAATAGAAATTACCATATATACCTACAAGACAAACAAAAAATGTAAATCAGTGAAAAAATAGAAGGAAATCCATTAAAATGTTTATAAAAAATATAATTACTATTATCATTGTAAAAATCGATTTTTTTTTTTTAATTTTTTGGTTTTAATTGCTTATGTATTTCTTTAAATAGTTTTCGCTTAGAAAACAAAAATTTGTTGAAAATGTAAGAGATTTCTTCTGTCATGTCGTAGTTGAGAAACTTCTCGGTCATTCACGGGCACAGAGTGTAAGGGAGAGAAACGAATTTCAATCTTTGAGCCTGTCCACACGAGAGCAATTATGCTGCGGAATCGGAATTTCTTAGACGAGGGGGAGGGGGTGGGGGAGAAACGTGTGTGCAATATGTTATACCAGACAGAGACCTGCTGCAAAGAGACTAAAACACTAACACATGCACAAAAGTCGTTTTTTTTTTTTTGGTTTAGGGTTGCATTTTTATTTTTTCTGAGCGCGCGTCACGAACACATCCAGAAGCAGTTCATGTACACAAACATCTTATGTTTGCTTGACTATGCTCGTGTGGCTTCTAACAAGTGCGTGAAGCTTGTTTTGCTACATGCGTAATTACTCTCGTGTGGCCAAGGGGTTTCAAATAACTGGGTTTATGCACTCAGAATATCAAATACAATATAGAGAGAGGTGGAACCGTTTGATTCTGAATGCATATTTACAAAATTCAATAAGTGAAGATCATTTAAAACATTAAAATCTGATTACACCAGTTCATTCCGGTATATAACTTCGAAATTCTGCGTAAACAAACCATTAAATCGAATCCATACTTACAAAATAGAGAGAGAGAGCAAAGCACTAGATTCTTAGTTCTTAGATGAAAGTAAACAAGTCAAAATCGGCTGTACCAACAATTTTTTAACGTTTGCCTTTAAATGAAATTAACAAAAGTTTTGCATCTCTGTTCCACTCATGTAAAATGAATAACAAAGAAACAAATAGAAATGCATATGTGTGTGTGTAAAAGCAGACTTACAAAAAATTACAAAAAAGAGAAATCCACTCAATTATGACTCGCTCTCTTTCAGTAAAGTAACAATGAGAGAACATTTAAAAACTGGACAACTGTATTTACGCTCTCAAAACATCAAATGAAATGCATACTTACAAAATTCTACAGTGGCTTGCCTGTTCTTTCATATAAAATGTTTCCAATATCCGAGAGACCTTCTATTTTCTACTAATTATTTAAGGCATTCACAAGCTGTCGTATACTATAATATAATCATAATATCGTATAATTTTGCATAAAAAATGAGAGAATTTATGACAAATGAGAGGATACGACACTGAATAAGACACCTTGTGTATACCCTAATTATATTTGGGATGTTCACATGGTATTTGCCGTCGTATACTCTCATTTGTCACAAATTCTCGAATTTTTCATACAAAATTATAAGACTTTATAATTATACAACAACTTGTGAATATCCCAATTATTTGATTCGATTAAAACGATAATGATGAAAAAGTGAAATAATTTTTTCTGTGAAAATATATGCATGCAAAAAATTAAAAACGCAAAACAAATCTTATGTTAATTCTAAGATTTTATGATTTTACTCAACTGAAAATTGTAACTGCTAAATAAATTTGAAAGAAAACAGTATGTAAAGGCCGACCAAATAGTCAAGTAAGACTATATAAAAACGAATTATCGTCTTCCGTCTACTATTTTTAAATGAAATTAATCATACCGTGTCTGTCAGTTATTTCTCATATATAATTATGATATTTCTTTGTAAAAATAATTCATGTTTAATTATTAAACTAGAATCTGTATGCATACAAAAAAAAAAAAAAAAAAGTATGGTAAATTTGAATTTATAATCTTTGAGTATCAAAACTTTTCAACGTTTTTACTTTTAATGTGTATATTTCAAAATTCATCATTGGGCTAGAAACATAATTTCATAATAAATTTCAAGTTTCTTTCTCGCATATTTAAATACGTAACATTACAAATCAATTCTGAAGAGTTTTTGGCATTAATTTTTCTAATGTGTGTATGTATACTTTTTAGGGACACTAGGGCATTCTCAACCTCTTCCTCCACTCATTCATCAAAAATAAAGTTTAGGGCAAAATAAAAATAAATAAAACATAACGTGTATGTTTTATAAACAAATATAGTTAAAAATAACACTTAAAAACAAAATACTAAAAAGTTTATGGGAAATACAAAAAAAAAAAAAATTGTTACAATGCAATGAAGGCAAAAAGATGAGAGAGCGATTATAAAAAAATTCAAAACAAAAATGTGAAATGATGAAATAAAAATCCTTAATAATAATTACACTAATCCTAAATTAATAAACAAAATTTCAAAAACGATGAAAACTATTAGATTGTAAATTAAATGTTTTGTACAAGTTGATGTGTTTATTTGAGAAAACAAAAAAAAAGAAATTAATTTAAACGAAACTGCTTTGTAAGATTTAGAAAAAAAAGGCGTTAAAGTCTCACCATGCTGCTTTGCATATCCATTATTGGTTTTTTTTTTTTTGTTTTTCTTCGTTATTTAGCAAATTTTACTGTGTTTTCTTAGTAATTTCGTTTCGTTTGTTCAAAGACACTCAAAATTGTTGTAATTATTGTTGATTAAACCCAAAATTGACGATTCAAAGAAAATAAAAAACAAAAAAAAAAAAAAAAAAAAGTTAAAATAATTAACTAAAGTGTAGCTGCATTTCGTTTACTTTTATTTTTTCTTATTATTTTATAAATTAGAAAAAAAAACACTTTCTTTTTACTATCAAATAATGAAATATTTAAATACATACTTATATTAAATATTATCGCTTAATGCATATTATATTTATATAAATACATACTTTTGTAATTAAGTTACTCTTTTTTGCCTTAGAAATTCTTCGTTTTTTTTTTTTTGCTTTAGTTTATGTATACTTATGTATAACTCTTGTATGTTTTTTAATTCTTTTAAATTATAATCTAAATAATTTTCTGATAATTTTAGTTTCGAATAACGAATGCATACCAACAACATGAAATGAAATAAATAAAATAGTTTTTAGTTATAACATAAAACGAGTATGGTGTTTTTTTTTAATTGCGGATGAAGGGTTCATGACAAGAAAATGTTATAAAAGTGTTTTCATAGAGAGAGTTGATCATAAAGAGTTGAACGGTGGATAAAACATACTCCGATGCGGCCAAGGCGGATTTAACAACACGCTACTTTGTTGTTGCTAAAAATCGTAATTGTACAAAAGCACAAGAACTAATGCATGGAAACCAAAAAAAAAAAACAAAGATTTTGACAGTTAAGATTATCTTCATATAAAAAAAATTAGAGAAGAAGAAGACAGAGCTGACGCTGCTATCACCTATTATAATTTCGCCATGGATGCGGCTAGTCAACAGCCCCAAAAAATTCTCTTCAGTGTTTCATACATCAAATAAAATGTAGCAATAAAAACCATTGAGACAGCTGCACCAAACGAGTCTTGAAGAAGTTTTAAACTTCCAAGATGAGTAAATTCAAAAAAAGTATAAAACTGAGGAATAACTAAATTTGTTTCTCAGCAATTTTTTAAGAGATTACAATCTGCTGGGGTAATTAATATCGCGGCTGCACTGCAATTGACTGCAATTGCGTCATGTAAATGCAAAAATAGTATACACTTTTATGTCGGTATATATTGCATGAAAATAGGGCATTACTGGGAAATCTGTCAAAAATATGAATAATTGTGAATAACTGTTAGACTGTGATTATATTGGGAGTATGCTCCAATGAGTACATGAAGCGAAACTGAGAGGATTTTTTGGAAGTAGCTGATAATTCTACCTCAGCTAATACATATTATTGTCTTACTCTAGTGTAACTGCTTCTAATGAAACTTCCCATAAGAGTAAAAGAAATAGCAATTGTGATTTATAATCAGCTGCGGGGCAGAATTATCAGCTGCTTGTAAAAAATCTTCTCAGTTTCGCTTCATGTACTCATTGGTATGCTGCTCGGCGAATACCATGAAATTGTTGTTGCACCGAACACAAAGAGAGTCTTTTCTCATTCTCACACCAAACACGATATGCTCGGTGTATTGCACAAATTATATATACACAGTGTGGCCAACTTTTGTTTTTCAAAATCCGCTAAACTGAGGAAAAAAAACGCATATTTTCTTTCAAAAAGCGCTAAATTTTTTCCTTATAAAGGTGTTAAACACAAATTTCTCAAAAAAATCTCAATAATTCGTAAAAAATTGCTGGCCCATTGAAAAAATCGCTTTAATTCGCAAAATTCTACACATTTTGTTCCCCTCACTAAATCGTTTTTCAATACAAGGTCTGTTTAACTTCTTGTAAATCGAAATTGGTTGTTGACAACCTCTTATAATTCGTAATGCAAAGCAAAATTCTATGGAACTATTATTCGAAAAAAAATCAATTATTTTAGATAGCTACGTTCACTTTTTTATGGAATTTTTGAGGGGTTGACAAGATACGCGAGAAGAGTCTTAAACTACAAAACCGTTAATTCGTATTTTTCTTATTTTAACCTCGTTAACCCTGGGTTTGTAAATCCCAATAATGTTCGAAAACTTAATTAAAATGAGAGATACGGTTTTAATTTTATTTGAGCTTTCTTTAAAATACTGATGCTGGCTGTCAATGAGTGAATTGTATAAATGCAGTGTCATCGCCGTAAATTGGCTTTGCTATAATTCCTGATTACAAAGGATAACTGTAAGGATTAAGAGTTCTGGAAATAATATTTTTTTAAATATATTTTAATATATGCATAAATTATTGAAGAAACTAAACCAGATTTTGAGGAAAAACTCGGGGGTGAAAGGGTTAAATCGAAAACCTCTGTAATTTGTAAAAAAAATTTGGTCCCTTGCGATTACGAATTAATGGGATTCTGCTGTATTAAAAAGAAAATTAATAATATACATGTATTTTTAAAGTTTTTAATTCACAGCATTTTTAAATTATATAATCACAAGAAAAACTAAAATAAGATAATGGAAAAAGAGTATTTTATACACTTTGATCACAAAAAAGTATACAGAGTAATAATTTATAACTATCACATATCGATGTCGAAGTCTACATATATTCTCCTCATTACTATCAGCTTCTTCTGGCCATAACACACTCTTTAGTCTAAATTCAGAAGCATTATAAACACTAGTGCGGTTTATTTACGTCCTCAGGTATTTTGTAGTTTTTACCAAATGAATTTTCGTGTTTTAATCCATTTTTTATATGCAGTAAAGAATTTTTTGAATTGAGTGACTTGCGGCTACGAACTTTGGTTTTAAATAAGTTCATTGCTCATTGTTTCGACAAAAAATGTTGTTTGGATTATTCAGGAAATGGGTTATTTAGCGGAGCATTTAGTGTCTTTTAAATTGAAAAAAAACGCGCTAAAAAACCCGTTGACCGCTAAATCACTTTTTTTCCGCGTTTTAATTTTCAATAAGCACTAAATTTAGCGGGAAAACGCGCTGAGTGGGCCACACTGCATCTACAAGATTACGGTTTACGCATGTTCGACGAAAACATATGTTTTTTGATGACGTAGTTATTGATGTTTACAGTGAAAGAAATTCTTTGTCCAGCAAATGATATGCTGAGGACTCATAATTCTGACTCTTAAGAAACTATTTTTTAAGAGCTTTTTCTGAGCAGCCTCATATATATATGTGATTTATGATAATTTTTGCCCTTTCGAAAATATAACTCATAATATTATCTTAAAAGCATTTTCGAAGGGACAATGGAAAATAATTTCTATTTGGTTGTAAGGCGAAATTTCATTTGAACGGCTATTTGCAATTTTTAAATGCGGCGGTGATCAACGGAAGAAAATATTTGAATATTCAAGTTAACATAAAAAATATTTCTTTTTAAATACTTGGCAGTCGACTCTTATTTGACTCTTTTGACCCCCTTTTTTTTTTTTTTTTTTTTTTTTTTGATTACTTTATTTGTCTTTTTCGACTCTCATTATCTTTCTTTTTGCCTTGTTAAACATTATTTTTTGATTCTTTTCCTCTTCTGTTTTACTTTTTTCACACTCTTTCTTTAATCTTTTTATCCTCTATTATGACTCTATCCTCAGATTGGTTTTGATTCTTTATGTGTTCTTTTTGGAATATTTTTTTGTTCCATTTACCCTCTTTTATGACTTTTCTATGAGGCTTTTCTGATTTCGAAAACTCTTAAATAGTAATTTTAAAGCTAAATTTTTTGGACTCATTTTTACAGCTCATAAAGAACAACCACTTTCATGGGAAAAACTATCTTTCCGCATTCTTTCATTCGTGTTTAATGAAGTTATTGTGAGTGGAAAAGCATCGAAATAAGAATCATAAATGACTACTTTCGGACTCAAATGGGTGTTTGAAAATGTTTCGAATGTGTGTTTGTAAAACCAAAAGAAGTAAAAAAATCATCGTTCGAATTTTAAAAAGTGGTTTTTGTGAAAAAGTGAAAATGTGTTGTTCCATTTTTAATTGTAAAAACAATAATATGAAGGAAAAGTGGGGTTTCTTTAGATTTCCTAAAGACAATGCCATGCAAAAAAATTAAAAGTGGAAGTAAAAGTGAAATTAGCAGGCATTTATAATTCACATTTGACTTCTGAAGATTTTAAAATAAATATGCAGTCTAAAATGGATACCAACAGCGAAAGTTAACGACCACATGAGATCCCTTCAAAGTATTTATGACGTAATAAACGAGGACTATTTAAATATATGGTCCAATTATTTAGAACAACATATGACCGCCCCTTCAGAAGTTCAATGCGACGAAAAAATTAAAAAAAAACTATTCTTTCGCGCACGAATGTACTTCAGAATAAGAACATTAAATAGAAACTGGAAAATTGACTTTTGGGACTTAACACGCTTTGGCCCTGAGGTACGGAATATGTATATATATTATTTAATGTTTTATTGGAATATCCACAATTTTTGATTCCTTCAATAATTTTTCTTTTTTTAAATGAACTTTTAAAACAATAAAAATTCCCCATATATAGTAAAACACGGACTGGAATGTTAAAATGATACCTTTTTTTTAGATATAAAAAAATTTGATTTTAAAAATTTTTAAATGAAACAAAAACGTTAGGAAAAAATTATTAGAAAACATAAAAATTCTGTTGAAATTTTTGCAGTCTTCTTCTCTCTATTGTGCTATTGCTTTTCTTTTGTTGATACTCTCTACACTTATCGGCACAAACATGTCGTAGTATCGTACATGGCGAAATTATAACAGGTGGTAGCAGCGTTAACTCTGTGTTTTTCTTCTCTAATTTTTTTATATGAAGATAATTTTAACTGTCAAAATCTTGGTTTTTTTTTGTTTTCCATGCATTTGTTCTTGTGTTTTTGACAATTACGATTTTTAGCAACAACAAAGTAGTGTGTTGTTACTTTTTTTTTTGTACTTGTTGTAGTGCTGCTACCACCATATTAAGTCCGACTTGTACACATATATAATACATGAGAGGAAAGCAGTTTTATGGAATCAAGCTCTATTACTAAAGCACATGAAATCAACTCTCTTCTTGATTGTATGTAGCCGATCCCCATATTACCTCGTTCGCTAAACACTAACAGCATAACTTCGTTGCTTATTGGTTTCGTATGAGTGCAACAACAATGCGTTTTCCGTTGCAAAATTTTCGATTTACTTAAAGCTAAGAAAGTTTTCATCTGAACTTTTTCTCTTGGGGAAATTTTTATCAATAAAAAAAAACATTTTAAAAATATTTAAAACAATGAAACAGATGTTTCTATAGTTGGATCAACTTTAAATTGAAACCACTGCCCTGACATTGTTGTTGTTGTTGTTATTTTTTAGAAAGTTTACTTCTCGGTTATATTATATTTATTTTTATTGATTTTGCCTACTCAGCACACGTTGCTTGTTTTTATATTCGAATATAAGACTTTGAATTTTATTATGTAAATCATCTTGTAATTCTTCATCTGTTATGTTGTACATTTCCAATTTTATATAATTGGTAAAAGCATCAACATTTTGAATGATACTTTGTCTACCATTTACTGTGTGCTCAGCTGTTGGTATTTGGGGTATTAGCTTTAAAGTGGTAGATGGTGGCAAAGTTGTCATTAATGGTGTAGTTGCTGCTGTTGTTGCCGCTACTGTTGTAAATGGCTGAGTATCTTTTGGTCTTAATCCAGAATAAATATCAGAGCAATGCAGCACGTATTCCTCAAATGTATTATTTTCTGGCTCATCATCACTACATGGCTGTTGAAAGAGGAAAATTATGAATTTACTTATTAAAAGAAAAATGATGATAAATCATTAGATTACTAAATTTAGAAGAGCACTGGCTACCAGGTATAATAGATTAGTTTATAGTTTTAAAAATGATGAATTTAGTCAAAAAAAAAAAAAAAAAAAAAAAAAAAAAATGCATAAAAGGAACTTACACTTGACACTGGGCTCATTTTAACGTTAACAAAATTTATTTCCTCTGTTGGCTCTATTTCATGGTCTTCTCTTGTTTTTGGTGTTCGACTGTTTTTTTTGTCAAACAAATCTGTTTGTTGTTGGATTTCTGTTGGTTCTGGCGTAATTGATTTTGTTGTTGACGATTCAGCTACTGCTGATAGTGATAAATCATAATTTTCGTTGCTTCGTCGGTAATTAAACAAAGTTGTGTGTGGTATTCCATAATAACGAGACGCTGCTCTGTACGACATTCCACTTTGCATTGCAAGCACAGCTTCTCGAATAACAGCAGCATTTCTTTTCTGTGGCTTTTGTTTTGGTTTACCTCCACGTTTCATTTTTTGCTTTACTGTGAAAAACTTTTAAAATGAATATTAAAAAAAAACTTCAAGTATACGCTTATTTTATTTATTTGTGCAAAAATATTAAGAAGAGACGCTAAAATTCTCAAACAGCTGATAACTGACAGTCAACAAATCACACCTTTTGATAATAGAAAGCAGATATAGAAAGGGCTAGTCGACCAGTGCTGCCGTTTACGTTTTATTGTGAATGTCGGTGTTGGTCTGAATTGGAACATGTCGCACAATATGAATTGACAGATTGAATGTGACAGCATATCTGTTCTGTTCGACGAACACGTAACATTTCTATAGTATTGTGTACAATATTCTGTCTGGTGTAAATGCTGGGTTAAATAGAGTTTATTGAAAAATTCATTGTGACTATGCGTTTAGTTCCCTACACAGCAAGTTACCAATTCTCTATTGGTCTTGCCACATAGCAAGATTTCTTGGTTTTACTTTGCCTGATATTCGTGTTGTTAAAAAACTTTTTAACAGTTTATCAAATAAAAATAAATAAAACAACAATTAAATGAATTTATAGATAATACTTGAAACATGTCTGTCTTCTTTCGCCTTTTGCCGATAAAGCCGGATTGACGCAAAGAAGAAACAGAAACAGAATTCCGTACATTTGCGACAAAACTAGAGTTCTAAGATTCTGGCACCAAAAGCTACAGCACCAGACTTGTTTCTGGTGTACTTTTGACTTGTTTCTATTTCTGTTCTTTGCGACAACCCGATTTTTATGTCCTTCAAAGATAATTGTTGGATTTTCGTTGGTGGTGGTGTTGATATCATCGTTGATGACGTTGCTGCTACGTTATGATTTCCGTTACTTCGTCGGTGATTAAATAAAGTTGTTTTTGGTATTTCAAAATAGCGCGATGCTGCTCTGAGCGACATTCCATTTTGTATTGCGAGCAAAGCCTGTTGAATAACACTAACATCTCTTTTTTGTGTTTTTCGTTTATACCCGCGTCCCATTTTTCTAAACAAAACTCAGCGAATAACAACCTAAGTGGTTAAAAAAAACACAAAAATACATTGTGCACACCCATTGTAACCATAAAAAATGTAATAGAAGAGGTGGTCTGAATTGGAACACGCGCATTTATTTGTATATCAACCCAAATTTAGAAAAAAAAAAACAGATAAACAATCATTTCATTTCATATTTTTAGAAAGACTACCTCACTACAATCACAAATCCTTCTTACCTACCTTCTGATACCAATTAATAAAAATATTTTAAATTACTTGTTGCAGAAAAAAACTAAAAAAAAAGACCAATTTCACAAACATACTAAAAGAAATGTATTCAAACAGCTGACAATTAATTAAAAAGCCGCAAGTATATCAGGGTTACCGTCTCCGAATTAGTGTGGTCTCTGTTGGAATACGTTCTTTCCAAGGACTTGGTTCTTCCTATATTAAAAAACATTCAAAATGACCTGGGACTACTCACCAGCATAGAAAAAATCAGTTTTTTTAAATTTCCGGAAATTCACTCTCTATTAAAAATTTACAAATTCGCTCCAGGTTCCGAATAGGAATTGAAAGAAGCTGGAAGAGAAAAATTCAACTGGGAAATCGAAAAATAATTTGTATTATAATAAAGCGTTTATATACCACATAGCTGGTGTTTTAATTAATTTTTCTTGTATTTTTAGCCTCCCCAAAAAGAAAACCAAGAATAGAATTTTAATGTGCTGCTTCAATCTATTAAAATTGTTTGCTGGGCATACGGTTCTAAAAAAAAAAAACCGTCTGATACCCGAGAACATTCTCTTACCATTCTACATTTTTTCATTATTATTTAGAAAAATGTAATGTATTATAGTATTTAGTGACATGTAGCGGCCTCCTGCCTACCTAAAAATCGCTTCAAAATCATGCGCCGTTATATGCCCCTCAATTCTTATTAGCTTTGTTTGTTCAGAGCACGTTGTTTGCTTTTATATTCATAGAGAAGATTTTGTATTTTATGCTGTATCTCATCTTGTAATTCTCCGTCTGTTATTTTATGCATTTCCAATTTAATATGATTGCCGAATGCATCAATATCGCTTTGAACATTTTGAATGATATTTTGCCTACTGCATACTAGCGGAGATTGTAATGTTGCTGTTAAATGTGTAGATGATGGTACTGTTGATACTGCTGTTATTACTGGGAGTGGTGCAGTTGCTACTACTGTCGTAGCAGCCATTAATGGTTTCATTTCTTTTTCAATATCATTGCTTACTTTTGAACTTTCATCTTTTATTCTGCTATTGCTTGCGCTCTCGGAATAATCACAAATTTTCGAACGTTTAGCTCTTAATTTAGACGGCTCCCGCAATAATTCCAATGGATCGGTATCAGATTCGTCTATGGAAGGCGAAATCTGTGAGCAATTTTTAATTAATTACAATACAAATATCAATATAATTACTATTTGGGTATATACCGTTTTACTAGCATCATTGTGTTTTCTTTCCTTTGTTTTAATAAATTCTTTTAAGAATGATATCTTATTAAACCAATACGTTGTTGGAACATAACTGAAGGGGTCATCATCTCCGCCACATCCATCACTATCCGTACCATTTTTACTGTTGTTTTGCTGCAGGCGCGCCAATTCGCGAGCATATTGACCACGTAAATAGTGAATTTTTGTTTTCACATCGTTTGGACCAAGATCGGGCATACGATAATGCAGACTCTCAGCAATATTCCTGAGCGCATTAAATCTTGCATTCTTATTTGTGTAATAACGATGAGAATTGTCATACAAGCATTTATGTACTATCCATAAATCTATTAGTTCAAGTACGACATCACTGGGCCACTCCAACTGTTTGCATTTATGGTGGAGGATAAAAATTGGGAATATGAAACTTTCCACAATGTTTTTTATTGAAGTTTTATGTACCTTTCGTGGTTGTGTTTGCATTTTATTGATATATTCTACTTCCATACTAAATTTATTTATTCAGTCTATGAATTGAAAACGTTTACAAGTTAATTTAAAAAATACTTTTCGTATATCTTTGAAAAACATACGAATTTGTCAAATAAGAAATAGTCATCTGATCTGTCAAAAGGCGACATTTCTTCTTTTTTGAGGCGACATTTCTGTATTTACCATCCACAAATAAAAATATATTTGGAACGGAAGTGGAATTTATTTTACTGCGTAAACATATTGCGGCCCAATTATTGAACTAGAATTTTTATAGAGTTTAGGCAATTTTTCACTTCAATAACTTTCTATATTTTATTGTAAATATTATAAAGGGGATTTTAATTTGTTGTCATTTTGCAATTTTTCTATTTATAACCAGTGATTACAATGTATGGGATGTTCATTGCTAAAAGGGCGATGGGTTTTAATCCCAAAAGTCTCTCTCCCCTTGGATCCGCTAGTGCTTCCAAGTAAATTTAGAGCAGTGTTATATAAAGGGTAGCAAGCATAAGGAATTTCACACGTAAAGGGCTGGCTCATTTGCATAGAAAATGAGCCCAGATAATAACTGCGGATGTAAAAGAAAGCCATCATTGATTTAAAGAAATTGAAAAAAATAGTATGAATAAAATTTTTAGAACCATTTCCATGCTGTCGCGCGACGCTACTTTGTTTTTGTAAGAAGGTGGAAATGCATAAAGGCCATTTGAATTGAAATATGTAGGAGTAAGGAAAACACAATAACATATGTGTGTATGGACCACATTTTATGGGTAGTGAGATATCATTCCGTGGGTACCTGAAACCTATGTTCGATACTCGGTACAGTAGCAAAACCAAACCAATCTCCAAGTCTAAAATTTTGCGTAAGGGAAGCTTTCACTGTAGATCCTTTTTATTGTGGTACAAGTATAATTCGCATATCATAAGCAGATGTTAAAATCTCGGCCTACGCCGTCCATGGTTGTTTCACTATAATAGTATCAGTATATATATTATTTGAAATGTTTATAGTATAGTTTTAGGCGAGGAAATTAGTTTCTTGGAACTGTTAAATTGTATTGGGCTGAGACGAAAGGGGTACCAACATATTTGACAGTCACGAGCAGCTAGTTTCCGTCTAAAAGCAGACTAAATAAAAAATGTCTTACAAGACAGCAAAACTGCGTTGATACAAAATTGTAAACAGAAATGTGTATGAAGAAATAAAAATAATTCTAAATAATAAATACAGCTAATTATAAAATAATACACAATAATTCTTAAGTAAAAACTATTAGACTAAATATTTGCGCAAGTTGATGTAAGTATTTATTTGAAAAAAAATAGGTTTTGAGAAGTTTAGACAAAATAGCCATTATCTAAGCTGGTACTTTACATTACCTATTCTTATTTTACTTTATTATTTAACAAACTTTATCATTTTTAATAATAGCGTTACGTGGCACAATATGATTTCGCTTTAAAATCGTGTGACGCTATCTAAATGTGAATGGGCCCCTTTTAGTTTTTATTAGTTTTGTCTATTTAACGCACGTTGTTTGCTTTTATATTCATAGAGTAGATTTTGTATTTTATGCTGTATCTCATCTTGTAATTCTCCATCTGTTATTTTTTGCATTTCTAATTTAACATGATTAGCAAATGCGTCAACATCACTTTGGACTGTATGTGTAGCTGGTGGTAGTTGCGGTGTTACTGTTAAATGTGTAGATGATGGTATTGTTGATACTGCTGTTATTATTGGTGACTGTACTCCTGCTACTACTGTTGCTGTCGTATCAGTCATTGATGTTTCCATTCGTATTTTAATATCATTTCTTACATTTTTAATATCTGAATTTTCTTCCTTAATGCTCTTAGTACTTGGGCTTTCGGAATATTTACGAACTCTTGAACGCTTTACACTTATTTTAGAAGGCTGTTGCAATAATTCTAATGGATCGCTATCAGATTCGTCTATGGAAGGTAAAATCTATATACAATTTTGAATTAATTACAATACAGATATCATTACTATTTCGATATTTCGAAATACTTTAATACATACTGTTTTACTGGATCTACTGGTATCATTGTGTTTTCGTTTTTTTGTTTTAACAAAAGCCTTTAAGAATGATATCTTACTAAACCAATAAGTTGTCGGTTCATAACTGAAGGGGTCTTCATCTCCACCGCATCCATCACTATCCGTACATTTTTTGTTGCTGTTTTGCTGCTGTCGAGCCAACTCGCGAGCATATTGACCACGTAAATAGTTTATTTTTATTCTTACATCATTTGGAGCAAGGTCTGGCATACGATAGTGCAGACTATCAGCAATATCTTTGAGTGCATCAAATCTTGCATTTTTATTTGTGTAATAACGATGGGATTTGTCATACAAGCATTTATGTGCTATCCATAAATCTATTAATTCGAGTACGACTTCACTTGGCCATTCCAACTGTTCTCATTTATGATATAGAAGTTTAAAATTATACATTTTTTAATATGTATTTATATAGGTACCTTTCGTGGTTGTGTTTGCGTTTGATTGTTATATTCAACTTTCATGTTGATTTGATGTGGTTTTTAAGTTAAATGATCGAATTTTCTCATTGAATCTATGAAAAAGACACCGCGATATCGAATATTAAATGTCGTACGTTTTTAGAATGGCTTGTTTGCAATACATACACACAACAAATAGTCATCTGATCTGTCAAATGGCGACATTTCTGTTTCACCATCCACAAGAAAATTATACAGCGGAAGTGGAATTTGTTTAGCTCTGCAAAAATTGAGTCCAAATTGAATAGTAATAGCGGGTTTTCGTTACTATAAAACATTATCTAGAGGATTTGGGCTATTATGAATTCCAACCATGTCTCGAATTCTATAGAAAATGGTCCCAAGAGTTTTTATCCATAGCGAACGAGTAAGTACAGGACTGAATAAAACGTATTTTTTTTTATAAAAATCTTTGAATAATTTTAATGAGGGGAAAAATTCCTTTTTCAACCTATTCACAATGGACAACGTTTCATATGTTTCCAACACTTTCATTTGGAACTCAAATGTAGAACGTGAAAAATCTAACAGTGTCTCATCTTTAAATTATGTCATATTTCCCTTTTATTTGTAACATTTTATTTTATACTAATCAAAGTGTTTTAAGACTGTGACTCAGCTACTGACTAACAGAACATTTTTGCTTTTAATACTTGAAAAGATATATATGAGAACCTCAATTTACCACCCCATCGTCAGATTTAACAAATTTATCTTGCTATTGGATTATACTTATGCTTCTAATAATGACATTTTAACATAGCACTTTCTATAAAAACTTTATTCCTAAATACAAATAAATATTAAATAAATTATTTAAACAAATTTGTGTACTTCCACGCTTTTATGAATGTGGGTAAAAATTATGAAGTACGCAACACTGAAGTCTGTCGTGTACAGTCAAGTGGTGTAAACATTCTTTATAAAAAAATTTTAAGGAAATCTTACAAATTGAGCAAATTAATAAGAATAATGTGCAACAAAACACATTAAATACAAAGACAAAATTTCTCTAAACAAATTTGCTAAAATAACGCGAGAAAAACATATTTTTTTTATATTTAAACGCATTGCAAAGTTTTCCAAGAAAATTTTCTTCGTGCTTGTCTTATTTTCTTTCTACGTAGACAGACATACTGGTAGTAGAAAAACACCCTCAAAAAACAAAAAAAAATATTTCCCATAGCAGCAAAGCAGAAACAGCAACAAAGCAACGACAATAGCAGTTACAGCGTATACGAAAGTACGAAAGCAAGCAGCGACCCAAATAAATATAAAATCACAACAGCAACAACGGCAACATCATACCCAACAACAAAATAAAAAAAAGAGGGCTCATTAAAAATTCCAGTCATGGACGAATCGAATATGCAGGATAAGGAGCGGTTTGCAAGTCGGGAGAATCATTGTGAGATTGAACGACGGCGACGCAATAAGATGACTGCTTATATTACGGAACTTTCGGATATGGTGCCTACGTGTAGCGCTTTGGCACGTAAACCGGACAAATTGACCATATTACGCATGGCAGTTGCACACATGAAAGCGCTGCGTGGTACGGGCAACACCAGCAGTGACGGCACCTATAAACCTTCGTTTCTCACTGATCAGGAACTGAAACATTTGATATTGGAAGCAGCGGATGGTTTTCTGTTTGTGGTATCTTGCGATTCGGGACGTATTATATATGTTTCAGATTCTGTTACACCAGTGCTAAATTATACGCAAAGTGATTGGTATGGCACCAGTATGTACGATCACATACATCCGGATGATCGTGAGAAAATACGCGAACAGTTGTCGACACAGGAATCGCAAAATACCGGGCGTATACTGGACTTAAAAACAGGTACTGTCAAGAAGGAGGGCCATCAGTCGTCGATGCGTCTGAGCATGGGTGCACGACGTGGTTTCATCTGTCGCATGCGCGTCGGAAATGTTAATCCTGAATCGATGGTCGCTGGTCATTTGAATCGTCTCAAGCAACGTAACTCATTGGGCCCATCTCGAGATGGCACCAATTTTGCGGTCGTGCATTGTACTGGTTACATTAAGAATTGGCCCCCAACCGATATGTTTCCAGGAGTGCATATGGATCGTCAAGTTGACGATGATATGCATTCCTCGCATTGCTGTTTGGTGGCTATAGGACGCTTGCAAGTAACTTCGACCGCTTCGAACGATATGTCCGGTTCGAATAATCAATCCGAGTTCATCACACGTCATGCCGTGGATGGAAAATTCACATTTGTCGATCAGCGCGTGCTCAACGTACTCGGGTATACGCCTACGGATTTGCTTGGCAAGATCTGTTACGATTTCTGTCATGCCGAAGATCAAATGAACATGAAAGACAGTTTCGATCAGGTGGCCAAGCAAAAGGGTAACTTTTCCCTGATGTATCGGGCACGCGCCAAAAGCGGGGAATACGTTTGGATACGTACACATGCCAACGCCTTTCTAAATCCATATACCGAAGAGGTGGAATACATTGTCTGCACTAATAGTTCCGCCAAAACCTTGCACTCCACTGCAGGCCATGAAACAAATACACCCGATCAATCGGCGGAGCATGTTTACGTGGCACCAGTCGTTGATTATACATTGCAAGGTAGGCGTGATGTTACACCCAGTGGTGGCTCCGCAGATGGTGGCGGCGGCGTTGGTGGTGGAGGTGGCATTTACAGTACGCATGGCATGATTGGTGCGCACATTCAACCACAAGCTACTTTGGCTGCGCAACAGCAAGCAGTCGCAGCTGGGCAACGTCCAGCATCAGCACAAAATCCTGTCTCCTACAATTACGATCCCACACATTCACCTTTGGGTTATGGATCTGGAGGACCTTCACCGAATACTGCACACTTGGCGAAAATAGCCAAATCAAATACATCGCCTACGCCAGCACCACCCACATGGACTCTGCGTCAACAACAGGCGGCTGCTGATTATCAGCAATATAACCAAACCAGTCCAGCACGTTCCC
Source organism: Toxonevra muliebris (assembly GCA_963691655.1). Lineage (NCBI taxonomy): Eukaryota > Metazoa > Arthropoda > Insecta > Diptera > Pallopteridae > Toxonevra > Toxonevra muliebris. The sequence goes on from OY829327.1 coordinate 99,356,518, forward strand.
CTAGTGGACCAACATATACACAACTAAGTGCTGGCAATTCAAGGCAAACATCCTATCACACCGGTGGCCCGCCACAAGCTGCCACGAATGCGCCTGCTATGTGGGATTGGCAAAATTCAGCACAGGCACAACATCCTGGCCTGGGTGGCCCGGGCGGTCATCCACCACATCCAAGCGCACACCCAACACATCCACATCCTACACATCCGGGGCATGTGCAGGGACAACAGGGTCAAGAATTCTCCGATATGCTACAAATGCTCGATCAAAGCGGTGCAGCTTCATTTGAAGATCTAAACATAAACATGTTTAATACACAATTCGAATAGGCAAAGCAATTAATTTTTTCCCCATTACTTTTTTTTATATGGCTAAGTTACTATAAGTAATAAAAATGTAAACATTGGCGCCACAAAGAAATATCTATTTCTATAGCAGAATCAGCCGTAACAGTTACGAGATTGTAGCTTCATTTAGAAATCAGAAAAAACAACCGTATTTTGGAATCCAAAAAGCACTTTTGGTATTCCGATTTCCTTTCGACTTTAATTGGATACAGAATTCTACGAATTAGTAAATGTTACGTCGGATTTTGTGATAGAGATGATCATTCATTTCCGAATTCGAATAAGATCAATTGCTTGGTTGCAACTCTCATATGAATAAATAATTAAACTAAAAATTTTAAATTACTTTTAAGCATACATAAATATGATACTTTAAAATGTAATTTGAATTTCAAACGTATATAAGCTCATATATTTATAAATATTTACTAATGTAGACACATGAAAATACAAATGCTGTATACTATATGATTTGATGTAAAATTGAATGAAAACTTTCGCATAACAAATTGAAATTCTATAATATTCAACTGTTTGTTTGAAGTTTCTGTTTTCTTTTTCGCTTGCAACTCAATTCCATATAATTTTGCGCAACCTTGCACACTTGCATTTTGTATTTGTAGCTATGTATGTAAAACTATTTTGCTTATTTTGCAAAATGAAGCTAATTATAAAATTAAAAGTAATAAATATAATGTAGTGTATTTTAATATGTACTTTTTGTTTTTGTATACAGAAGTATAAAGCGCTATAGAATTTGTTAAATTTAATATAGGAAAATGTATTTTTAACGAATTCTCACATTCAATTCTTCAATTAAAAATTACATTGACATCAATATTTCCAAATTCATGTAAAATTCTATGAACAAATTTTAATTTTTACCCATTATAAAATATTGAAAGTAATACTGTTTAGTCTTTTAATCATTTTTACCTACACATAATATTTAATTTTTAAAAATAATGTAAATTTAAATTGAACATTTTTTTAATAAATGAATAAAGTATTTTAATTTTAATTAATTGAGCAATCTCAACGAAACTTGGTAATTTTTCATGCCATTAAGTACATGTATCTTGCCGCCATCTGGCTAAATTTGCTAATTAAGGTTAAGTGGGCGTGTTATTCCCCATACAATTATTTGAGGAAATCAACAAAAAGCATTTACACAGTCCGAACCAGTTTTCTTTTTGACTGAGCAGCCTAGGCAAATTTCAGTGGTGCTGTTGATGTAAATAACGTATAGCATTATGTTTGGTCAGGAAAGGAAGATAGATAAGAGGTCATGCTTTTACTGACAATCGAACCCAGGGCCCAGCGATGTAAACCCAACATACAGTCACTAGACCCCCTAAACGGCGGTCAAAAATGTGTATCAAATAAAACACTATCAAGCTTTTGGTTAGATTAGTCAGATCCCATAACGATTCCCCAGTGGCTAATGGTTTCTTCATATTATTCGTATTGACTAGTAAAATTTTGATATGTGTTTGAAATCTGCGTTGTACCTAGAAATTACAATTTTCTTAAAACAAATTCCAGTTTTTATGTGTTTAATATATTTTTATTTAAATAAAAAATATTATGCCAGCTTAATCTTCGGGTTTCTCTGGCGGTGGTCCACATGGCTGCAACATACGCTCCATTAAATTAAAACGTATCCGTGCTTTCGATTCATTTTCGGCAATAGCAAAATAATTAAGCATATCATAGTGGCCCATGTAGCTGGCAAGCGAGTCACGATGCTGATTTGTTAACCATTCAAATTTAGTGGTGTCTGCATGGCCAGTGCCAATATATTTACTCTGTAAATGCTCCAATTGACTGTGAATATTATAACGTTCGCCCATTTTTGTTTTATTAAATAAACAACTTTAAGTTTTTGTGAAATTAATTTTCGGTGAACTTCACGCTTCTGTTTTGATTGTTTTATTTTATAGAGATGTACATATAAAATGTGGATTCATCGACTACCAAGTACTTTAGTTATTTAATAAGTATGTTTGAGCATCTATTTACCATATTATAAACAAATAGTATCACAAAGACTTTATTTTCGCCTATGTGTACATAACGGATAATACTTTATTTTTTTTGCCTATTTTAACACATTAATTAGAGTGATTATTAAAGTGAATGATTAAAAGAAATACAGAATAACACCGATATCTACATCACTGCCGCAATAAGCTTGGCAGCACTTTTCCAGAAGGTAAAATAATCAGCTGTGGTTGGCAACACAGGTTGACAGCTGTAAAGAAATTTATCACAGTGTCCGAACTTCACAACTCCCGGCTTTTTTAATTAAATAAAATACGAAAAAAAATCTAGTGAAATTATGTGTGGACGAACATGCCTGTAAGTATTATAAAAATGTTAAACAAATTACTGTTAATTAATTTTAATTGAATACTGTAATAAATCATGTAGAACTCTGGAACCAGATCAAGTTTTATGTGCCTGTCGTTTTAAGCCAACAACAAAAGTGGTTAGCAGCAGCAAGAGTAAAGAAAGTGCAGCCGCTGGAGTAACGGAATCAAAATCAGTTGATAAGAAGGATGAACTAGAAAAACTGAAAACTGTAGAGGCTGGCGCAAGCAAAAGTGATGATGACAACGACGAAGATGATTATGTGTTGCCTGACTGGCGTGCAGAGTACAATAATGGACGCAAATATACTCCTTCATTTAATATTGCACCTTCAGAAATAACTCCAGTACTTGTTTCCAACGATCATTTTATTGACACTACTGATCCAACTGCCGACCCGGACGCGCCGTCCCGTGCAGTAGTTCCTATGTTGTGGGGTATGATACCATTTTGGCATAAAGGCGATTATCGCAAACATGGTCTCACTACTAACAATTGCCGGCTGGAGCACATGAAAGAATCAAAACTATATAATGGACCGTTTCGACGTGGTCAACGCTGTGTAGTGTTGTGTGAAGGCTTCTACGAATGGCAGACTACAAAATCAGCTAAACCATCAGAACGAGAAGTTAATTTTTTGTATATGCCTCAAGCGGAAGGTGTGAAAATTCACGATAAGACTACTTGGACTCCAGAAAATGTCAACCTATTGAAAATGGCAGGCCTTTTCGATGTGTGGGAAGATGGAAATGGTGATAAAATGTATAGTTATAGTGTAATCACATTCGAATCATCAAATATCATGTCATGGCTGCATCATCGAATGCCAGCTATACTGGAGACAGAGCAACAAGTAGATGTTAGTGGTGAACAAGATAGATTGTAAAACACTATATTATGCCGTATATTCTTTCATTTTCAGGATTGGTTAGATTATAAACGTGTACCTCATGAACGAGCACTGGAATCACTGCGACCTGCTACAAAATTGAAATGGCATCGTGTCTCGAATTACGTGAATTACGCGCGTAACAAGACCGAGCAATGTAATAAGCCAGCTGAAGACGTACAGGCTCTGCCTTCTAGTAACACTACGCCCAAAAGCAAAACTATGATGTCATGGTTAAATACGCGTAAACGACGTGAAGAACTTGCCAATTTATTAAGTGATGATGATAGTCCACCTGCCGATGCTGCTACTACCAGCGAGAGTGAGGCAGAATCTGCGCCAAAACGTCCACGTTATCGTGATTACAAAAAACAAGTAAGAGAACAGAAAGCATCTTCCACTACTACAACAACAACAACTGCCAGTGCAAGTAAATCTCCAACCGTTGAAGGCAGTTAAAATGCTCTTCCAAAATTTTGAAATGTAATTTGATTATCCTTATATATGACGCCTGCCTTCTTTAAGGCCATAAGTTACCTTATTAGTTGTTGGATCACAATAAAAATCCTTTTGTATGTTTATTTTTTATTTTAATGAATTATAAGCTAATTTTAAAATTTAATTTTAATTTCTATAATAAAGTAAAAAAAAATATGAGTTGAGGAATCAAAAACTAAGATTGACGCAGTTCCAATGATATTTTGCTGAGGCATATACTAATTCTAGGAGATCTTTGTATCAAATACATATTCCCCCTTGTTCAAGAATCCGTCGTAACAGTTACGAATTCGTAGCTGTATTTAAAAATCCGAAGAATTTTTATGCTGAAGGTGAATTGGTTAAATCGGATTTCCGTAAATGCATATGGTCGATTTATATCTTCTTTTATAAACTTCCACAATTATAAACTTTCAACAATCTTGATTCAATTTTCAAGTTTCTTTTCCATGCAAATACCATATATTTACCCCTTAATTTTCTCAGGCAACACTGATGATTTCCATCATTTCGGCGAATGCTGCATACGCAATGAAATGCAAACATGCTACATTGAGAAAAAGAATTTAACGTTGACATCACTGATGTCAGTGCTGAACAAAAAATAGCTGAAAAAGCATTATAAAAAATTAAATTCTGTGCAGTCTCGATAATAAATTGTTCTTCTATTCCAAATTTTTGTTTTAAAGGATCTTAATTGTTTATAAACGTTTAATAATCCGATTTCGGACGCACACAACAAATAAAGTATGCAAAAACTCAAAAGAGAAGTTATTAAAAACACTCATGAAAATTCTTCGCAAATAAAGTAGCATTTTTCATTTGTCATCGCCACTGAAAAAGAAATGAAAAAAAGCTAAAAAGAGGTGGTGATGATGATTCTGATGAAGAATAGGGGGAAAATGAATGAATTTGAAAAGAAAACCAAGAAGGAAATAAGGAAAATTCGACAGACGAGCGCATCGGTAAAAAGTGCTCGTCGTCGTCGTGTTGAAAAAAAATAAAGCAATAAAGAAATTCACACGAGAAAAAATTATGTGAAAATTGCGGAAAATTCTGAAATTTCTTAATTGCGTAGAAGATATATGTACGATCCGAGAATATAGTAATCAAGAAAAAGTAAACTGTGTGCCTCGCCAAGCAAAACGTAATTAAATGCAATTTGCGTCGCTTATATTTATTTCTAGTGTTCATATTTCTTGGATTGCATATGCAAAAAGTTGAATAAAAATAAGTGAACTCGTAAGGAATTAATACACTACAGCTTGCAGAAACTTTCAATGTAATTTGTTTAATAAAACAATCATTGCGAAGAAGAGTTTTCGGTATTTATGATGATAAGTGTTAAATAATGTATACTTGCAATTGATTATTTAACAAGAAAAAAGTATAACAAAAACCCTCCTCTGCGTCTGGATTGCCTTTTATAATATTCTTCCTTTGCCACTGCACCGCAACGCACACCCGACGTATTCCGTATATATTCGTGAAATTCCTTTTTCATTGGACGATAGCAAGTGCAGCAATCAGAGCAGCTGCTACTGCAGCATTAAACGTCCGCTGTCGTCGTAACACCGTCGCAGCTTTTGTCTGCAGTTTACGTATGCAGTAGCAGTGTGTTAAGTGCCAACATTTTCATGTTCGCTATAAACATTATTATTTATGAATTATATGTCTTAAAGCTTTTCTAAATTTCTTGTTTATATGCACTTCTACTATACCCGTATTTTCATTTTATTATGCTGATGAAAATAATTGCAAAAATATTTTGTTTTTTTTTTTATCATATATCCATCCTTGTTATACATGTGACATTTGAGCAACTCGGAAAATGTGACAAAAAGAAAATTATAATTTGTGCGTTTGGGTGTTGCACTTTTAGTACTATTACTTATTTCCCTCGTGAGAAAAGACTGTATAGTGATAATATGCAGCATTTAAGCACTTTTAATTTATATTATTCATTTGAATGTGCTTAAAGTTTTACTATTGGAATTATTGTTTACCAAATTATATAGTGATTATAAGCTTTTTCTTATTTTGTTTTCTAATTGGAAATTCAATTAGATTTACTTAACTTTCAATAATATGTGTACAAAAAAAAGTTCCCTTACCTTTAAATAGAAAAGCGAAAAGAAGAAGCAACACTCAACAACGAAGACTTTGAACGATATACAACGAGAAAAGCACACGACCAAACGAGCGAACGTTTCAGAGAGAAAAGTTAAAAATAAATTTGCAATGAAAATTGCGAAAGAAAAAGAAAAAATCTAATAAAATATTTTCCGAAAACAAAGAAATTAAAGATTCTTTTGTTAAATTGTGTTTTTTCTTTGCCAAGCAAAAGTTTTGTTAAAATAAAATCAAACGAAAGAAATTGAAGCAAAACAATTAAAAAAAAGTTGATTTTTTTATTTGGCGAAATCGAAAGAAGAAGAAGCGAAAACGAATAAGGTACAAAAATGGAAAAACGAAAAGAACCGTAATAAGGCAAAGGCAAGAAAAAAAAATAAATGAAAAGTTTAATAATCCAAGGGAATTCTGCACATAACAGAATAGATGGATGGATAGGCAGGCAAGCAAACAGACAGACAGACGAACATACTGACAAGCAGGCTGATAGTCATATTTCATAGGAGTGAAAGATGATGAAGTTTGCGAAGATTTCAATATTACATTTTTTTTTTTTTTATAAAACCTGCAAAATTTAAAATTTATTTCTTTTTATCTCTTACAGTTTCAGTTGCTATTATTTCTGCCAATTTACAAGACCGTTCTCAAACATACACAGAATATACAGAATTTTAACATAGCTCTATATTTGCCGAAGTAAACACAGATAGACGTTTGGCTAGCTGGTTGCTTGACTGAGACACAAACTAATGAGTGGGGAATAATTAAGCACTAATTTGAAACATTATCTTGAAATACTAGATACTTGATTATTTATATTGAAAAAGCAAGCAAAAAAAAAAAACAAAATTCAGAACAAGAGGCAAAGTGTCATCCTGCAATTGTCGCGGTGTGTGCTGACCGTAGTCCGTAGAGCCGAAATACAATTACATCGTCACACCAACGTGCATAACACTTCAATTAACCAAAAACAAAAGACGTTTATGTTCACCATTTGGATTTTTGGTTGTGTTTTCGAATAACAATAACAAAAACAAATTTTAACAATTCGATACACCAAGTTTTTTGTTAACAAACACGAAGCACGAAGAAAACGAATAATAATACAAAAAACTTTCAAAGGCGATACAACAGACAACAGTGGTGGGTGCACGAGTGGCAGTGTGTGTCGAATTCAGTTTTCGGTTATTACATCGTCTTCTGAATAATGAGTCGTCATGAAGGTAATTTCAAGTAAATTTTCATTATTTATATACAGGTGCATGCATATGTGCATTTTTATTTATCGATAGTGTTTAATAATGATGTTTCTTTTTGTAATGGTAAGAATGGATAAAATTAATACTGAGCGCTCAACTAATTCACTTTTATTTATTTATTGTTTAGTTTATAGCTAAATTTGTGAGTGTAGTTATTTAGTATTTAATATACTCCTTATTGTTTCTTGAGTTCGTTCATTTGGGTGTTATTTTTAAAATCTTTCATGGCATTTATCTTTTATATTAGACCATCACCATTTTATATATTGCAAATCATTATGTTAAGAATTATTCACTTCAAATTTTAGAGTTTGCTAATATTGAATTACACTGTGCAACACATTTTTCTAACAGAGAATCGTCTAGAGTAACAAAACCCTAATTGTGTTTTGCAAAGTTAAATTGGCTTTAAAAGATATAGGCATTCAAAATTTGCCTCTTGCAGCTTATTTTTTTTAAAAAATAAAGTGCTAATTTGTTCCTACTTTCTTCAGAAATAAGAACAAAAACAATTTTATTATTATAGAGTTTTCAATATTAAGAAGTTTAAACTCCTCATTACGTGACTTCTGCAGAAAAATAAGCAATAATACTATTAACAAAAATGTATAGAATTTAATAATGTTTGGGTTTTAAAATTTTTGTTTTTATCATAAACAGAAAATAGAATTGAAAAATACACTAAAATAGCTCAACTTTGGAAGGCTATAACATTTAAAAGCGAGCTAACTTTTTAAAACTCTCTTAGGATTTTGTTTATTCTGGATGAGTGCTACCGACCTGTGTTGGTCACTACTCCGTTAGATTCCATGACCCTAAAATTGTTGCACAGTGTTATCGATACTCAAATGAAAATGTTATATGTGGTTTTGCATTCTGCTTAAAGCAGAGGCTTGTTAATGGGAAGTATAATTTTGAAGCGGAACATCCGATTTTGATGTTTGAGTACATTTTCAACAAGAACACAAGTTCGAATAAACCTTTCCAACAAACATAAGATATGATGCTTTAAACTAACCTCCTGTCCAAGGTAGCTCCTCCAAAAAATCAATCGCATTTAGAATATTTTTTCTCTTTCACACCCACCTGTTTTCATTCATGCTGAAAAAGTATGTTGCACAGTGTAATTAATCAATATGCCTACTGTCTTGATCTCTATTTTGGTTCCCGCTCGTCCTTAGTGAGTTAACTCTGAGAAAGTTACAATAGTAAAAAAAAAAACGCTGTAACAATATCCATTGTAAGAGATTACAACAAACAACCTCTGTATCCAGAATTAAATTTCCCAGCTAAGAATTTTAATTTAAATCTTGTATTACAATAAATTTTAAAGGAAATAAGGCAAGATAGGTACCATATACACTTTCACCCAAAAATAAAGATGATATTCCTTTAAATTAATAGGTATAAAATTTTCCATAACTTATAAATAATCAATTTTCACTTTCCACCAGGAGTCAGCTGCGATTCATGTCTTAAAAGCAACTTTAATGGACGCCGTTACAAGTGTTTGATTTGCTATGATTATGATTTGTGTGCCGATTGCTATGAGGAAGGTGTAACCTCAACGCGTCATTTAGTCGATCATCCAATGCAATGCATTCTAACGCGTTCGGATATTGAACTTTTCTTTGGCGGCGAGATGCTCAACTCTGAGCAACCACAAAGTTTTACGTGCCCCTATTGCAAGAAGATGGGTTTCAGTGATGCTTCATTGCTAGAGCATGTATCGGCTGAGCATACGGAAACTAGCCTAGAGGTGGTGTGCCCTGTGTGTGCCGGTTTGCCGGGTGGTGAACCGAATCTAGTCACAGACGATTTTGCTGGTCATTTAACGTTGGAACATCGAACGGGACCGCGTGAATTGATTTCATTTTTAATATCCTTTTCAAGACAACTACAACACATTTACTTAAATATTAGTTAGAATTTATCAGCAAATATTGTTTCATTTTTCCTTAACTCTTTTTTGTTGTTTTTACCAATACGATGAACCCTCAGCTATACGACATGGTGGCGGAGTACGTCGTATACCAGGACGTACACTGGGTGGTCCTCGTGCACGTCGTTCCAACATGCACTTTAGCTCGTCGAGTGGTCTGTCGGCATTATCGCCATCTGGACGGGAACCGGTTGATCCCATAGCGGAATTGTTATCACAGCTGTCAGGAGTGCGACGTGGTGGTCCACAAACATCACAGCTGCAACAATTACAAATGCAAATTCAATTGGAGCGGCAACAAGTGACGGTAGGTGGAAAAAGAATGTTAAAAGAGATACAGAGAAACAATGCATATTGCGCAGGGGAATTGTTTTGTGTGTAGAAAACTAAAAGATTGCAAATTATTTGTTACAATGAACTTGTTTTTGTATGTGGCATGTGTTTTGTTTTTCTCTTTTTTGGTTTTGTTTCAATTTTAGGCAACACGCCAGCAACTAGAACGCTTACCACGACGAGCACATCAGATGGTCTCTTCATCGAATTCGAATGCAACTATGGCCGAGGTGATAAGCGGCAGCAGTGTTGGTGGTCACATAATAGGTAGTGGTTCTGGCAGCAGTGGAATTGGAGGCGGTGGCTCTGGAAGCGTCAATGGGGGGAGTGGTGGTGGCGGTGGCTCGTGTCGTACCAACGATTGGTCGGTTAATGCTTCCGGGTCAAATCAACAATCACAATCGGGCCTGGCGGCTAATGCACTCAACACCAGAGAAGTAACAATGAATTCCTCATCTTATCTGACTGTCAACGAATTCGGTTTGTCATCATGTCCATTTCTACAGCCTGGTCTTAGCGGTAGCAGCGGCGGTGGGAATACCAACAACAGCACCAATGGCAATAATGTGCTTGGAATGTCGGTCGGTGGAAGCGGCAGTGGAACAGTGGGTGGAGCAAATGGCAATGGAACTGGTACAGGTGGTGCTGATGGCCAATCACAATTCTTGCTAACAAAATTCATGCAACCAACATATAACGATGCAGAATGGTCGCAAATGGAACGGGATCGTGCAGATCGGTATGGAAAATACACTACAGTTAATTGTTATTATATAGTAATTTAAATTTGTAGACGAGATACATTTTATTTACTTTGGTTTTGTTTTTTTAATTTTTATGTAATTGTTGAAAAATGTATTTTTGATTCCTTCTCTCAAAATTCTTATTCCTCTGCAGGTCACAATTTGTACAGGCACTTCTGCTATCCACGTTAGCATGTGCCTCGCTCGATGCAAATACAATAAATGCTGCTGATAGCGAGCATGAAAAACGTGGCGAATCGCAAGAGACTAACAGTGATAATGTAAATAACGAAAAATCCGCATCAGCGAACAATATGAACACAAGTGAAAGCTTAGCTGCCGATGCGATTAATGAGACAATGATGAATAACAATTCAGATGCGTCTGCGCAAACTACAACAACAAATGTGGGTAGTGGTGGTGGTGTTGGTGGTGGACGCCAACAAGTGCATCAACAGCAACAAACCTCGCCCGAGGATTTTGCCGATGATTACAGCAAGCAACCACAACAAACGTATTCATCAAAAAAGAAATCAGCAAGCAGTACCGGGCCAAGTGGCGGCGGTGGTGGGGGAGCAGGAGCTGGCGGTAAGCCAACAGCAGATAGAGGCATTGAAAGACGTGGTCGTCCACCACCTCCGCCCGTTGTGGGTAGTGGAGGTGGTGGCGGAGCAACTGCTACTGGCTCACAGCAGCAGCAGCCACCACAACAGCAACCGCAACAAAAATTTAAACAACAACAATCTTCTGCTGCAACAATGTCAGCAACAAATCAAATACCCGATTCTAGGTAGTGCTATCGACCCTATCACCATTACTATTATAATAATAAAATTAATCACATCAACAACCACCACAACAAAAACAACAACAACAATAGAAACACACACACAACAACACCCACTACTACACCAAACACACCATCAACAACGGCATCAGGACAGCAGAAAAAGCGACGGCGACATCATCATCAACAACAACAATAAATATCTCTAGAAGAACTGCAACCACAGCAACATTTACAACAACTACAAATATGGCAAAACAAACCCTTAAAACCACAAACAAAACACATTATAAATATCGTTTATTAAATATATTATTATAATTATTAAAACAAAACAAAAATTTATATAATTATAAAAAAAGAAGGAAACTTATTGTAATCAAATGAATTAATTTATAATTTAAACAAAGAAAAAAAAAAAACAAAGAAAAAACGTATGCATCAATGCCTAAATCATATAAAAATTTTTTCAAAACGACTGTTTACTGTGCGTTGTAAGCAACAAATGCGCGACGCATTATTAAAAAAAAAAAAAAAAAAACAAAAATACATACAAATCATAATTTATTTTTCCTTTGGAGTGTAGTCGTACGTAGTCGTCGGTCAATTGTTGAAGAATTTTTAAACAATTTATACACATTTTGCCTCAATTTATCTTCATTCATCACCATACATCAGTAGCAATAGCAATGCATCGCAACAAAAAAGTAGCAAACAATTATGAAATGGTTCTTAAATTATTAAAAACTAATGATGCATGTGCATATTCGAAACAAAAAAGAAAGGAAAAACTGTTACAACTGTTATTTCTTTCTTCACTTTTATGCGTTGAAACGCAGAAGATAATGTTGCAACATTTTTTTTTTTTTTTTCATAATCATGTGTTAATGTTAAAGGAATTAATGTTTTTCTTTTTTTTTTTATTAATATTTTGCTTTGTTTCTTTTTGTAATTTGTTAATAATACATTAAATCATTATATAGAAAAAATCAAAAATTCTTATGTAACTAGAAAAGAATCATGCTTACAAATTACAAAGTAAATGAAAATGTGAAATGTTCATTATTTCATTTAAACAGATCACTAGGACTCTATAAACCAGAGCTGTTGAGTACTTGTGTTTCTTTTTTTGAAGTATCAGAACCGATACTCGTATTGGTTGTCAGTACTTTAGTATTGGTATTCTGTACTTTAAAACTTGTATTTAGTGCTTTAGTACTGGTATTCAGTACTTTAGTACAGGTATTCAGTACTTTAGTTCAGGTATTCAGTACTTTAGTACTGACATTCGGTACTTTAGCACTGGTATTTAATACTTCAGTACTGGTATTCATTACTCTGATACTAACATTCAGTACTTTAGTACTAATATTCAATACTTTAGTACTGGTTTTCAGTACTTAAGTACTGGTTTCCAGTACTTAAGTACTGGTTTCCAGTACTTTAGTATTATTAATATTCAATACTTTAGTACTGGTACATGAAAAATGCAATTTTTTAAGTATCCCGGTCTCAGTACTTTATTCTCAAGTATCTATGCCAATAATCATTAGAGTGATTGGAAGACAAAATTTACAAAATATTGTCACCTACATTTAGGAGAGTTTGTTTTGAAAATTCTAAATACAATAGAATCTCTATAATACGAAGATCGATAGTTCGACAACTGTTTTTCGAAAAATTGCTTTATTCCCTTCTGCTCAAACTCGAAAACCTCAATATTTAATTTTTCATTGTTTTTACCTCTATTTTTTAAATGGAAAAGAGACAAAAAATGCACTGGTTTTTTTACGAGTGAGTCTCACTTTATCGATTTAAATTTCACAAAGAAATCGTCTATAATAGGGATTTTAATTTTTTTTAACTTCTATAATTCTAAAAATCGATAATTCAAAGAATTTAGCTTATTCCTGGTTGGCGTACGAGGTTTTGAAAATATTTTAAATTCTTGAATATACCTGAATATATTTATATTTGAAAATTAAATACTAAATAGGGATACTTGAAAAAAACTGATACTTCAACTTTTTCAACTACCAGTTAGAATATCGGTACTGGTACTTAAAATTGCACAACTTTGTTCCATACGTCAAACACCCCGCAAATCAAAAAACAAAATCCAAGAAAACTTAACTATTTCTTCATTTTTGTTTTCTCGATTAATTTTTGTTAACTCTTCTTCTTTTTACTTGTGCTAAGTGTAATTTTCTTTCGCATGAGTTAATTGATGTTGTTATTTCAACAGATGTAAATAGTTTATAATATTACTTTAAAAAAAAACAAAAAGAAAAATAATCTACTTTCAGTTTGACTAAAAAAAATTTGTTTTATTATATTAAAAAAAAAATTGTTTGTTTTCAAATTTAGTGAAAGAAACAAATTAACATCATCGTACATTACTTCTTTGCTGATGAGAGCCTGCTGTTCTCTTTATGAACTTGAGTTTAAGCGAAACAATATTTAAATAAATATATATATATATATATAAATTAAAAGAAAGGAAAATATATATATATACATATATATAAAATAAACAACTACCAAATACTTTTATGAAATTCAAAAACAAAAAAAAAATTATAAAATTTTAGTAATAAATGTCAAAAGAAGTATACAAAAAGGAAAACAAAAAAAAAACAACAAAAAACTATAAAAGTGAATAAATTATAACATGAAACAAAAAAAAAAAAAAATAAATAAATAAAGTTTTTGATGCTATTGCCAAAACCAAAAATTTTTACATTATTTTTTAATAAAGTAGCGCAAACAAAAATGCAAAATTCTTCCACTACTTTCCACTAAATTCTTGCTTCTTTCCATACTAATCATGTACATTTGAGGAGTTTAAGATTATTTAAGTTAATTTTGTTTTTATTTCGTTAATGTCTCTTGTTTTTAATCTTATTCTCTGTCTGTTTATCTACTTGTATGCACTTTGTTTTAAAATGCATAAAAATTTTTGGCTTACGGCAAGCGGCGGCGGCGGTGGCGCAGACGTTTTCATCTAAACAAAATTTAATACAAAAAATTTCTAACAAATTTTTGGATACCTACCTACGCTAGTTTTTAAAAAAAAATTAATTGTTTTATTTTCCACTTTCGTTTTGTATGTGTATGTATGAGTGTATACAAAAAAAAATACAAAGTAATAAAAGTAAAAAACAAAAATATATATTTCGAGTAAAAAACCTATAACTACCATTAGTAAATGGGAATTCATTTTTTTTTTTTTTTTGCATGTGAAATTGGTGGGGAATTAATGAATGAGAAACAAAATAAAATAAAAAAAAAAAACACAAACAATTCAAATTAAGATGTAACGAAATTTAAACAAAAATCTTATGGCATTAATTTTTGAGAACAGCATTAAATGCTTTATATACATATATTTCACACATTTTTTTTTCAAACTTATATTTATTAGATAAATAATAGAAAAAAAAACATAGTTTTCCTTCATTTGTTGTAAATTTAAACGAATCGAAATTTGTAAGAGATACAAGATTTTAATTTTTAGTACTTTCTGTTTTTTTTATATAGATTATGTGTTTATTATTTTTTTTAATTATAATTTATAATAACTTAACCTGTCATTATTTATAAAATAAAATTTATAAATATGAAAAATAAAAATAATATTAAAAACAAAAAAAAACTTTATTGTAAATGTAAGAATAATATTAAATAAAATTGAATATATTAAAATTAGATTAAGCATTCAATTATTTTCGACTGTTTGCAATTTAGTCCAGTGTACGGGGTGTCCAGGTATAAGGTGATAGTAAGATTACACCAATTTCACCTTGGCAACAAAAACACATCTTTGTTGTTGCATCGTATACCATTAAATGTTAAAATCAGCCGTACAATAAGACAATAACAACATATCTTTGTTGCGGTCATAATAGCGGCATGCAGTGAATATGAAAATGGCGAAAAAGGGTAAACAATAATTTTGGCAGCCTATAATATTGACCACGAAGAAAGAACTTAACCTTATATAGATTCACCTTGGTGTGAATTGAGAGGTTATAGTGGGAATACTTCTCGCAGTTGTTTAATTATGGCATCGGCAATTATCCTGCCACTGGGGAATCTGTTCTAGAAACCCCAATCATTAATGACGTTGACTTTCTGTCGGTTACACGTCTCTGAACTGCACGATTTATATCGACCAAGAAGATCAATACCGACAGAGTATCATTGTACACTCTAAAAATATTCTGCCATTTTCGTTTATCTTTTAACGCGACTTTCAAAGCTGTGTATTTATCAACCATCAGGGATTTCATTGTATTATACGAGGACATTTGGCTGTTGGCAATGCCAATTCAAAAGCACGGCTAATTGGATTTGATGCTGTAGGCCTATTATGCAAAGCGCGGCGGATCGTATGTGAGGGCGGAAATTAATTTTGGTAATATGAAATCCGCTTTCGCCTCTTTCGCTTCACTCTAAAGTTCGAAAGAGAATAGAGTTGACAACTTCGTTTAATTTTTTGGATTGGCAAAAAAAAATGAAATGCAGAAGAAATATCATTACTGACGAAAATCAAGTGGACATGAGCCACATCTGATCTATCGCTCATATCCTTCTTCCACCTCCTCTCGTTCTGTAGCCAAAAACACACTCAGAGTATCCATTTTTTTAACTAACTTGCACTATCGCAACTCAAGAGAAATATGGTGGATTAGTGGCGAACCTATTGGTTTAAATAATTCACAATTTTTTCATTTTTCTTTAAAAAGGGTTTACACATTAATTTTACGTTAATATTACCCTCAAAATATTATTATTTACTTTTTTTATTATTTATTATATATTTATGCTTTTTGCTTATTCTTGCTTTTTTTTATTGTACCATTCACAATTGAAACTGGAAATCTCCCATCAAATACCATGGAAATAATGGAACAAAAATGTCCGCCTCGTTCGCCTTTCATAATAGAATAGTTCGAAGCAGATCGCACTTCGTAAAAGTTGGGTTGCCAATATAAAATATAAAAAAAATTATGCTTATATATGAAAAGTACTCGATATTACGAATATTTTGAAAGAATCGAGTATAGTATCGAAATAAGGTATCGAGTACGTTCCAACGCAAAGTATCAATACTACTCAGTATCGATAGTATAGTCCGCTGGTACCGAACCGCCGTCGACTGACCTCTACGCGTTATTTGATACCAAACAAGCTTTCGCACCAAGTGATCCTCTATCGTAAGAAGAGAAAACGAATACTCCTCAAAAAATATTTCAGCCCATATGGGCGTTGCTCTTAAATTAAAACACTTTTTGAAGTGGCAGACTTTTGGATCTGCTAGTGTACTTACGCGTATTCCATGCCAATGAGAATGTATATAGAGATGAAGAGAGTAAAACATTACATTACTCTTGAAAGCTGTCGCATGCAAACATAAGCGTTTGTAAGTATTTGTTTACAAAAATGCAATATTTGTTTTGTATTATAACTTATATTGAATAGATATTTATTTTCAGGTTTTAGAATACTTTCATTCTATTATACACTGCAATAATGATGCATAATAAATGATAGGTATATATTTAATATATATATTTATATCTAATGAGAACTACACTAAACAACTTTAAAACTAAACACTAGTTTATAGTATTAGAAAATACAATATGTGATTAATGAATAACTTTCTAATTGCTATTAACAATTATATACTTGGTATATCTTCGAGATCTTCAGCGGTGACCACAGCCTGATGCAGGCAAAAGAACTCCTCCACCGTTTGCTTAATAATACGTTCATCTAAAACGTATAAGAATTGAAATTAAATGTTAATGGTTTTAAATGACTTCGGTTTTCAGACTTTTTTAGGAGAAGTTAGGTTAGGTTCAACCTAACCTAACCTTTTATATATATATAATTTACTGCAAAACTTACCTGGATACTGATTTACCATTATAATGCTGTGAGCTAATTTGCGAGCCAACTTTTTAAATAAGTAACGATTCGCTATCAAACCATCACGCATTGGTTTCATTAAATGTTTTACCATCCAAGGTGATATACGTTTAATGCAACTACCAATCAGTATCTCATCGAGATCAATCGATGGACTGCAAGCAGCAAATTCATCATCGCTATCCTCACCGAATAGCATTGTGAATTTCCATTTAATTAGCTCATGCCAACGAAAATCTTCTTCGATAAGACGATTTAATGATTCAGTGAGCAGGCGACGCTGATGATATAATTCACACGGCCACAAACTGTTACGCAGGTCTTTCGTTTTGATTGCATTTTGATTTTGTAGTTGAAGTTTTGAAGTTGCTGGAGATAAGGATATTGTATTAGGAGCAGCTATTACAACTAATTTAGTGTCGTGTGGGCTATGACAATCAATGATGGGTGATAGTATGTTGCATGCACTGGGTGTTTGCAGTTTTTCAACAGTTTGTGCCATTGGCATTGGTGCTAATTCATGCGGCAGTTTAGAATTCTTAATTTCTTTGAGTATGCAACTTATTTGTGGATCATCTGGCTCATCATTTGGATCTATACCTAATATCTCATCTAATTCAGTCTTTTCTTCACTAAATATCTCTGCCAGCTCTTTAGCGATTAGATCATCTTTTTCATCATCAGCAACATCATTATCATTTTTAACAGTATTAGTAACATCAGCAGGAGTAACAGCAGCGGTAACAGGAACATTTGTGCACGGTTTAAGTATTGCTGCTACTGGTGCAATCGGTGTTGGGCTTCTCGACATTGAAGGTGGTGTTAGAGGTCTTCCAAAGTTTTGTAGCTCGTTTTCTTTTACTGCATCTGTGTAGCTACGTTTACGTCGTTTATATTGACGTTGACTCATTTTCTTTTCATACTCATAGTTCGCATTGTTCGTCTTTTTAAATGCTAACACTTTAGCTGCATTCTCTTGATTGAGACGCTGTTGAAACATGTCAATTTTTTTTTGTAATGATAGAGTTGTGAATTCATCAGTACCGGTCTCTTTTACATTCTCCTGCGACGTTATTGGTGTTGCCCGCTGTTGATGCGGTGCTATTTGTATGCATGTTTCAGTTTGTGTCGCTTTTGTTGCTAGCTTAGTGTTGTTGAAATTATTTTTTGCCTCATTTGCTGCAATGATTTTTTGTAAATTATCTTCCAAACGACATTCATTTGTATTATGGCGAACACTAGCAATCTAGAAAAAAAAAGGTGATGGTCTTTGAGTTATATGATTGAAGGAATAGTTTTACCTTCTCCAAAGGCTCTCAGATAATTATAGGAGGTGAACATTATTTTCCGGATCGCTATGGCAAAGCTTATCGTGATGCCTAGCGATTAAAAACACTGTTTTATAGCTGCTTTATGAGACAATAATTCCTTGCATTGGACATAATTATCTCTTAAGGAGACCTAATCTCTATACTGAGCTGTTGCAGGAAAGTCGTGCTCTCATAGGATCTTCAGTAAGTCAAGAAATGCTCCTCTGTTGTTTTTTCTCTTCTTTGCACATCGCCCTGTATTATAGCAACAACAGATAAGTTTTTCTTGACCTTACATGCTCTTCTTAAGCCCTACTTTTTTGAAGTTAAAAAATTAAGAACTTCCCTCAAGCTCAATTCTATATGAACACACTAGATTCTCTAAAAGTCGTTAAGGGTCACGAATTATCGTCGATTTTCTTTCAGCTACTTTGCATTTTTTCTAGGCGCTATTGTTTTAAGTTTTATTTAATTGAATACCACAGAAGCCAGCACATTTATCTCGACCTATCGTCTTACTTTTCCTATAAATATATATATATAAATATGTAATATAAGAACTTTGGGTCTCCAAAGGTTTCGTGCTTATTTGATTAGCATTACATTGATTTTTCAAAAAAAACCGGAAAATAAAATCCTTGCATTAAAACTTACAATTTTAACCATATTTCGCTGATACAATTGCGACATCTGACAAGCTGCAATCGCTCTATCTTCCAATTCTTTTGTACATGTTTGTATATGTTCTACCAGCAATTTCATAGGTTTCTCATCGACTTTTCTCCCATTGTCTTTTGCATACCATACACGTACATTTTCCCATAATTGTTTTTCTAAATAAGCGGAATAATGCTTTCGTACCTGTTATCCAAAAAATATTTGTATTTTAATTTGTTTATTTACGTTTATAGCACAAACACACTCACCACTTCGGTTAAACGTGTAAATATCAAACCCGACTCTAATTTTACATCTTCTCCTAGGTTATTTTCCAATTCCTCATCGTCGTCGTTGTTGCAGTGTGCCATCATTGTTCAAGTGATTTTCGACAGGAAGTGAAACGTAATGCAATAGCAAAATTAATGCAATTAACTTCTTTAGTTTTTTCAAAATTAAATTTTGCTGAATTTACAATAATACATGATGATAGCTCGGATATTTCAAAGCAATAACAAACAAAAACAATTTTAATTTTTTTCCTGGATACAAACGTCAGTGTTGCACTTTTGTGGCATTTTAAATGAACAGTGAGCGGGAACATTTTCATCCTTAACCTATTATGGAAGAATGTGCAGTTAATGTAAAGCATTCCGTTTTTTATTATATTTCGAATTTATAATATGTGTCTTGTATATATTTTCATTAAAATTAATACTTTTTAAAAACAAAGCACAGGATATACAAACTAAATATAGATCAGGAAGCATGATTGTACACCTTCATCCATAATTTATGTATAAGTTAGATGCGGATCCCGCATCTAATCCAGCGTGGAGACAAGAGTATGGGAAATATTTTCTTTATTATAATTTGAAATCTTCATTTGTAATTAAATTAAATCTATATATCGTAGCGCCAAGGTTTTGGATACACCAGCAATGCCATTTTTAAGAAGATAAAGGAAATAACCCTTGCTCATAACGTTTGTATATATCGTCAGATCAATTTTTAAGTGAATAAAAATATTTTAATAGTATAAGCATACGTAAATTTGAAGATCTGATGGCCACAGTCAATATCAAATCAGAAACGGTGAACTGAAGCAGTGATACATGGGATTAGCCTTACGTTTAGAAGAGCGATCGTCGGCCGACTAATCAAAGAATACGAAAGCTACATAGAGATCAGCGTCTCAGGGTAAAACATGTGTCGGTACTCAATGCCCTACTGATGGTGACAGAACAAGACAAGAAGATACTGTTTTTTTTTTTTTTTTACAAATTTTCACATTGGACATACAAACTAGCTCATTGGATGCGGTTAAATTGTTCAATTTTGAAAAAGCTGATAGCCAAAAAAATTTAAAACGAAAGATTGTATGAAAATGATTGGCTTCTAGGGCAAAAGTGGCGGCTTAAAGTTAAGTCTGACCCAAATCAAGGATTATCATTGGTTTGGTACATATTTCTCTGCAAATTTACAATTTTTAATGTGGTTATGATAACCAGAATACGTTTGGCGTTACGACCTAAACTATGACCACCTTATTGAATTGCGTTCACTTGGTCTATGATCGTTTTTCTTTGTTTTGGGATGAGCTTTATAATTATTGTTATTATATTTGGGGATGTGCAACGCGTCGTAAAGAACTATTGTGCCTCCTTCGCGGATTATATTGTTATAATGGTATAGTATTCCTATGAGCCCTATAAACCTTAAAGGGTTATAGTATTTCTATAAGTCCTATAACCGTAATGAATCTTAGTATGAAACCTATTTTTAAGTGTTTCAACATGCCGTCTGGTATTGGATAAACTCCATAGTACATTTTCCAACTTTGCATAAGCATAGGACATTGTCCTAGAATGTGTTTTGCAGTTTCGATATACTCCTCACAAAATCTACATAACTCATTATTGCATATTCTCAGTTTTGTCAGGTGATAGTTCAGCCTGGAGTGCCGTCAGAATACCTATTATAGTTCTCAGATTCTTTTTTGAGAAATTCATGCATTCCTTAAATCTTTTTAGTTTATATGTTCCTAGCAGAGTTTAGATTGTTCCATTTCTGGTAGACTGTCCCAGTATGATGTTCGTAATTTTTCTTCTTCTTTCATTCAAAAGTAATTAATTTGATCAGATCGTTTTTTCCTTAATACACTATTGCATACATTTTTTTTTCTAGTTTATAACCATCATTAACTTATTTTGAAAAAATGTGACGACGTCTCAGTCTTGTGATTGTAGTTATAAATTCAAAATTGTTACCAAAATAAACTAACTTGCAATTTTCCGGAACTCTTCATATATTTTAGACATTTTATTTTTAAAGTATAAACAAATTTTGTAATTACAATGTTTTTTTTTTATTTTATGCAAATATTTTATATAGTTTAAATAATCAACTTATTTAAAAAACAATAAATTTGATTGCGTATATTTTTTATTTAGAAGTAAATTTAGGTATTTATAATGAACGTAATATAGTTTTTAACGCTCTTTTGTTTTAGTAATAGAAAATTGTAAAATAAATAAAGCAAACCAGAGAAACAATAAAAAAAAAACGAGAATCATTATCAGTATTCTTTTTTCCTTCAAAGAATTAGAATTAATCAACGCAAACTATCTAAGAAATCTTATTGTTATACTATTTTGTATTGTATTTATATGCATGTACTTATATATGGAACAAATTATTTATTATTGTTTTTTTTTTTCTTTTTTTTTTTTTTGCTGTTGTTACACGAAATCGTATTTCTAATTGTAATTTATAATATGTTATTAGTTTTAATTATTTTTAGTAACGAATTTTACATATAAGATTTATTTTCTTTCTTTCGAAAGCAAATTTCAGAATTGTTGTTAATGTGCAATTTTTGTTTTACTTCTTCTTTTTCTTCGTTTTAATTACAATAATAATTTTGTAAGCTTCCTCTTTATATTTCTAATTTATACAAATACATATTTAATGTTCATAAATTAAATTGCAAATTCGTACAGAATTTGATGGGGTGTTTTTGCGGTTATTTTCTTTTTTTATTCAATAGTTCGATTTAGTTAAGATTCTTATTAGAGTACATTTTTTTGCTTTTTTTGTATTTTATGTGTGTTGGTATGCAATTTAAGTTTTTATTAAAAAGAGAAGAATAAGCATTTATAATAATTTATTCAAACATTAATTCGCAAACGAACTAGCTACATTGTAAAATACTCGAGGAAAAGAGTAGAAAAGCAAAATAGAAGAAGAAATGAAAGGGTTTTTTTTTTTTTTTTTTTGTAATTATAAAATTTTAAAGATAAGAAAGTTTTGAAACGCTTTTTGGCATTGTTTAATGCTATATTTGCTATGCTATGCCATGCCCAATTGAAAAATAGTCACAGGATAGTAGTAATAATAGATTTTTCATCATGTTTGCAAATTGATTCGAAACTCATAACTGATCCAAAAAAAAAAAAAAAAAAGTTTTGAAAATGACAAATCTTTTTAACAAACTGTGCTGTTTCAAAATACTCGTTGATTTCATTCAATCCAGATCTACATTGCCATCATCAAAACCAAAAACATTATTTCCTTGATTTTGTGTCTGTTGACTAGTGTTGGCAGCACCACCGCTTCCAGTTCCAGAATTTATCGGTGTTGAAGCTGCAACAGTCGAAGGGCCTGCACCTGCAGCATTCGTTGTTGTTCTAAACATTGGACAGTTGGTTCTGTGCTCAGCACCTCCTGCGCCTTCACCACCAACATTTCCTCCTCCGCCTACATGTGCATTCGTCAAATTTCTAAAGAAAGGACAATCGGTTCGATGTTCAGCACCACCTTCGCCACTATCCATGCTACTACCACCTGCACCCTCCACATCTTCGTCAGTTAGAGATTTTCGGCATATGGGGCATGTGCCGTGCAAATCCAACCATGGTACAATACAATTTTCATGGTATATATGTGAGCAAGGTAGTTTACGCACAATTTCATGCAATTGAAAGTCCTCCCAACACACCGAGCACTGCACTTTTCGTTCCACATCTTCTGCAGTGACCTCAACTTTAGGTATTTCGGCTATTTTGTCCTTGGCTAGCGGTGGCGGCCCCGACGTCTCCATTTGATTGAGCAGCTGTGTAACTATAGTATCGATACCTTCACGTCCCCATGCATAGTCGCCTGGATTTCCGACGAATAACATTTGTGGATTGCCGAAAGGCGTATCAATGCCACTGTGTGCTGTAAGTGATTGTAAGAAATCCAATAAAGCATTATCAAAATTGTGCGGATGCACACGCCCACCACCAGTACCACCGCCGCCGCCACCTCCACCAGCACCACTTGTGCCACTACCACTGCTCATTAGAACACTACGCTGATTACCAGGATCAATTGAGATCTCAACACTTGGGCCATTGCGCGACATTAGCAATGTAGCAATTTCACCACGTATGGCATCCAAATCGCTGAGTCGATTAAAGCCAAGCGCATCAGTGGCACTACTACTGCCGTCATTGATGCTAGTTGCACTAGTGCTGCCGCTGGCACTACCGCTGCTACCGCCTGGTGGCAATGCCGGTAATTCCTCAACAAAACCGCCGGCACAAAGTGGGCAAGTGAAATCCGTCGTATTTGGAATGATGTTTATTTCGACACTGCACATATGACAGTAGAAACGTGCCGGCATTGGTGTCCGTTCGTCAACTACCGCTTCGGCCATGTTGCTGTCGGCTGTTACTGTTTCTTCCGGTGCAACTGTGGCTGCTGGGGTGTTATTGGTGGGTGATGAAACAGTGTCGTTGTTCGGATTAGAATCCGGTTGCTTGTGATTACTTATTTTTGCAGTTTATATTCGACAGGAAGTATTGAAAATTTAATTAAAAAGATTTGCACACTTGGTAGGTGTTGTGTCTTGTTCTTTTTTCCTTTTGCTTCGATGCAGTTGTTCAGTTTGACGTCTGGCTATTTGTCTGTCTGTCTGACTCAAATGTCAATCGAATTCAATTCCCCCTTCTCTTTTGTTACTGAGTCAATGAGATGAATTTTTTTTGGGCTTTGCAATTTTTTTCGTTTTTTTGTTTTACAAAGATAATATTTTTGATTGGATTTTGTTTTTACAGCGGCATCGGCTTTTAAGTTATCCAAATAGCACAAAACTCTCAATAATTTTGCACAATTTATATTTTAAAAGATTTTCGTAATGATTCTGAAGAAACTAAAAATGGGCATAAGCCCATTCAATGTTGCCAGACAAGAAAAATGTATGCGGTTTCAACTCTAATGCCGATGATTTTCACGCTGTAATATCTAAAACCTAAGTTCCTATGGGGCATTTCAAAATCTTAATACCGGACCTCCCACGGTCGGTATATTTTCTGTATTTTAAAATACTGAGGCTTAACTTTGATGAAAAGTAATTATTCGTAGTTTTCCGGCTTAATAACTTCTCGTCTTAAAGAAACAATTTCCGAAACAGAAGCGTATTCGCACAAACAAAAGTCTCAACTTCTTAATTTTAATTGGAAACTTATTTTGTATCAAAAATTTTTTTTTCTGTTTATTTCACAAGTTTTTACCAACAAAATGAAAAGCAAAGAATGCAATACGTACACAAATTTACATCACTTCTATGCAAACCGACACACTTGAGCATTTCGATCTGACGTCCTTCAATTTATCGATCGACATGGTCACACGTAGGACACAAACGAGATTTTTCATTCGAGTTTTGCACTAATTTTAGTTTGCACTTGCTTTTTACACAGTATAGGGCAAATATTTGCACACATTTTCTTTCGTCCGCACAACGCAACAGAGAAAGTTGCTCGACAACCATGCGACCGCCTGATAGAGGGTACCTCCAAGGCAGCAATCGTAAGAGCATCAATAAATAAAAGGTTAACGGGGCGATCTATAGGGCCTGAAAACCGAGATAACCCAGCGAAAGACTACTATCTCTTGGACTGTCCCCAGGACAGAATAGACAAACAGTATAGTTTTGAGAAACACTTTGTTGCAAAACTTAGTAGTAAGAATGAATGGGAGAGTGTAGAACATAACTGCACACTCAAAGAACACACGATTAAGTGGTATACATGTGGGTCACGAATCGAGGATGGAACTGGGGCAGGAGTATTTGGGCCAAGAATCAAACACTCTGAGCCGATGGGGAAGTATCCTAGCATCTTTCAAGCTGAACTTCACGCAATCGATATATGTGTGCAATTCAACTTGAATAGGATGTACAAAAGGCAAGATATCGCTATCATGTCGGATAGCCAGGCAACCATTCGAGCATTATGCTCTTCTGAGATCACCTCTAAACTGGTGTGGGACTGTTTGAGAAAGCTCAATCAACTGGGCAAGAACAATAAAGTCGCTCTATGTTGGGTTCCTGGACACTTAGGAATGGAGGGAAATGAACAGGCAGACGAGCTTGCTAGAAAGGGAGCAGCGACCACTTTCGTGGGACCTGAACCCTTCTGTGGAATAGGAGATAGCGTAATCAGGGAAGTACTCAGGCAGGAAGAGAAGAACAACAGGCAAGAACTCTTTAATAATCTTCCGGGACTGAGGCAATGCAAAACGCTTCTAGGTAACTATAAGAAGAATAGATACGCATCCAGCATTGGTCTCAACAAAAACAGTCTGTGTATACTAGCTGGTATTCTGACTGGGCACTGCGGGCTCAGAGAACACCTTTGCAAAATAGGAGTTGAGGAAAGCTCAATCTATAAGTTTTGTAATGAGGAGGACGAATCATCAGAATACATTTTAGCTCAGTTTGGAACACTGATCCACAAAAGAATGAAATATCTGGGTATGTACGAAGTGCCCAGTACAGAACTAGCATCCATAAATCCGGGCGCAATACTCAAATTCTTGAGGGAGACTGGACTGGATGAGGCCGTCTAGGCAAATCAAACTAGATAGAGAAAGAGAGACGTGCAATAGATCTTATAGGTCGCGGTACAAATACATAAACCTCTTTAATACAATACAATGCGGCCGCGTCGAATCATAAACTTTTGATTTTCATACAACCGTCTGTGAAGCTTGAATTTTGTCAATCGACAAGCCCATACACTATGCGCTAACTTATTCGAAGTTGTTTAGTGTATGGCAGCCATAAAAGCAGACTTTTAATAAATGTACAGAAGCAAAACTGAAGTTTACAAACATTTCCGTGCTGGGTTACCCTAATTTCCATATATCCATAAAAATGAAATATTAAAAAAAAAAACAAATACTATGGCAGCATTAAAATGTTTTGCCTCTGTCATTCCACAAACTAACCTCAAAACTTTTAATTGACAAACATTTGACAACTCAAAGAAGAAACAAAAAGTCATCGTCAGATCGAATCATAAGCGGCGGTATTTGTTTCGTTATTAGAAGTTTTTTGCGAATTTTAGTACTTTAAAATATTTTTCAAACACAATTAACTTTCGTAACTTCAACAACAATATGTCTATTACGGCTTATAATGGAGGCTGCGTTGTTGCAATGCGCGGCGATGGCTGTGTGGCGATTGCTACCGATCATCGTTTTGGTATTCAGGCACAGACCATTACAACTGATTTCAAGAAAGTATTCCAGGTGAATCCACGCATGTTTCTCGGTTTAGTGGGACTGCAAACAGACATATTGACGGTGCACGACCGTCTTAAGTTCCGGAAGAATTTATACGAGACGCGGGAAAATCGTGAAATGGTACCTGCCCGTTTCGCGGCGATGCTCTCAAGTTTCCTGTACGAACATCGTTTCGGTCCGTATTTCATTGAACCTGTAATTGCAGGTCTCGATCCAAAAACGTTTGAACCATTTATTTGCAATATGGATTTGATTGGCTGTCCAAATGCCCCCGATGATTTCGTGGTGGCTGGAACTTGTGCCGAGCAATTGTACGGTATGTGTGAAACTTTATGGAAACCCGATCTAAAGCCAGACCAATTGTTCGAAGTGATATCGCAGGCGCTAATGAATGCTTTTGATCGAGATGCCATCAGCGGTTGGGGCGCCTCTGTATACATCATCGAAAAGGAAAAGATTACGGTCAAGACACTGAAAACGCGCATGGATTAAAGAGCTCGCAGTGAACGGGACATTATTTTCTTCTTTTTTTTTTATAACAATTTAATTTTATAATCCAATAAAAAATATATAATGGTCCAAGAAAGGCATTAAAATTGATTTAAAAAAATTCTTTATTTTAAAACTTATTTGCTTAGTAATCTTAGGTTTCATTTAATGTTCGTCTTTCCATTCTACACTTTTTATTGCCATTTGCAGTGCAGACTCTTTGGTACTGGCGCCGCCAATAAATCCAGTATGATGAACAAATATCAAATTTGGTATGCCAGCTAGTTGTGATAATTTATCATCTCTGAGTCCACGCCATTGCTCCGGTAGAAACTTGCGTCCCAAGAAACTGGTTGGTGTCACAGGTACTACATTAACTCTCCAAGTTTCGCCCTCGCTAAACATAATTAACTTCGGTATACCTTCAACGTTGTACTCCTTTTCTAAGTCCGCCAAGTGCGCTTTCCATGGACAAAAACGTTCTAATATTAAAATTTCTCCACTTTTATACACTGATGTTGCATTTTTCAAAGCATCACGAACATATTCTCGCGCTTTAATCCATGAGCCACCCATAGCCACAACATTTTTTACAAATTCTTGTCCAACAACAGTCATTGCATGCTCAAAGCGTTCTTGAACTTCAACATTATCCTCATCCCATGAAGGATTTAGTTTTCCAATGCGTGCTGAAACATGCGTAGATATCTTATAGACAGGTTCTTCACCGCTCTCGAGAAGTGGGATACCATTGTCAATGGCGTCAATTTCGCTGATAAAGTTTCTATAAATTTGCACAAATACTAATTTAAGATTGTCCGGTGAGAGGGTAACATTAGCATGATGTTGCAAAATACTGTCCAATACGCGTTCCCCATAAAATGTGTAAATAAGACCAGCAGAGCTAAGTCTAAAAGCAAAGAATGTTAAATTAAAATAGAATCCATTGTTAAATTTTAAGTAAATAGTAGTTAAATTTTACGTTACTTTATTTTGAATTCATCACCCAATTCTGGCCGCAGTGAACTTAAGGTTCCCAGAAAACTTCTCTGATGATGATCGTACCTTATAAGTTAAACAGTATTAATTGTATATCACTACTATGTATAGAATTGCATGCTGTTGCTTACCATTTTTTCTCATGGCTGAATTCGTCACCAACATCTAAAATTATATCGCATTTTTCACGCAATTCCTGAATGTTACGGCTTCGAAATATTTTAGCATTTTTATATTCTGACAATTGTCGCAACATGAAACAGGCTAAAACTTCATCACAATGAAATGTCCCACTGTGCGTGCCAATTGTTGGCGCCTCATTCTCACATCTCATTCGTTTAGTTAAAGCTTCTCCATTTGCGCTAGTCATTATTGTGGCAGTTTGCTCAATGTTAAATTTGCTAATATAGATTTGACTACCTAAATGAAAACTTCAATTATCTTTTATTTTAAATTAAAAAAACATGTTTTTTACCTTTTTGGAAGATAGTACTGAAGTTTCTGAGCCGCGTTGCCGAAAAAAATCGACATGTAAGAGAAAACGCTGCTGTCATTTCTTTGTTTATCAAGAAAAAAATAAATGCTGCCATATTTTCATAACTTTTGGGTATTGTCGTAAATCGATAATAATTGTAATAGAGAAAATTAGACATATAAGGATTCTTGTGTTGCTAGTGTCACACTTAGAGATAAGAAATTAATCTTTTTCCTGTACAACAAGAATAGATGGCACAAATCCACTTAAAAAAATTAAAATCAAAAAGTCTCGCAAATATAAAATTAAAGTCACTTAAAATGAAACAGATTAAGATAATTTTATTAGAAAAATAATTAAACATAGAGTTTGTACATTTTTCTGTGTTGGTGGTTGTTTTTATTGTTGTAGGAAAAAAGTTCAAAGTTCTTATTGGTGTGAATGATTCTACAAAATCAAAATTACAATAAAACAGAAGAGATATAAATGTCAAAGTAGTACAACAAAGATATTACTTGTACAAGTTTTCAAACCCTGCAAGCTTCTCACCTCTTCCATCCACAAGTTGCCAGCAACTATCTGCACGAAGAGTTGAGACATGTAACAGGAGTCTTATACTTTGACAGAACACTAAAAATCGAATCGGATTAGTAAATTCGTGCCCTTAGATAATACCGAATTTAATACGCTTTGAAAGAGAAAAGTGTGATGAAGTACAGTTTTTGAAGTAATTCGTGTTTTAGTGTATGAAAATTATGGTCTAAAGGCAGTAATTATGCATTTTCCTTCCTATCTCTCTCTTTTTCCATTGAGTCCTTCTTCCTTTTCCTCTCTGCTTCGAAGTAAGTCTGCGCTTAGACGTGGAGATCATTCTCTTGAAACATTCAAATTGTGTTGGAAAGAGGGGGTGAGATGAAAGGGGTATATCTCCTCTTAGTGCCTGGTTATATTGGTTCTCGGTGTTCAACGAACACAAAACATTTTCTCCCGTGCTCGGTCGAGGTGGTTACATTCAGCTCGCTGTAGAGTTGCTTTTTGTTAAAATATACTCGTTTGTTTAATACTATTTTGGTTGTAATGATACTGTTTTGAAAAATAACTCATTGCCACCCTGAATACTCGGCGTGCTCGGTGTACAATACACCGAGTATATCGTGTTCGGTGTGGGAGTGAGCAAAGACTCTCTTTTTGAGTTCGGTGCAACAACAATTTCATGGTGTTTGCTGAGCATACTACCAATATAACCACACCCTTACCAACATATTCTGGAAACTGCCAAATGTGGCAAGAGGGAGAAACATGAAAGGGATAACAGAAGATCGTTAGTTGGCAACACTAAATACATATTTGACAAATCAAATATTGCGATATTTGATCTTAAGTCTTAGGCTGTGGTTATATCGCGCACACCAAGCACGTCGAGTATTCAGGGTGAATGTAACCACATCGACCGAGCACGGGAGAAAATGTTTTGTGTTCGTCGAACACCGAGCACCAATATAACCAGGCACTAATTGCAAACAGTCAACATGGAGAGAAGGAAACCGAAAGCTAATGAGAAATTGCACCGCCATCACAGCAAGAGATTTGGTTTCCCATTCTTTACGGATCTCGGGGATTTGTGTAACTGCAAGCCTGTGGAAATATTCAATGAGTGCCTAATAGTATATGGAGAGGACGAATCTCGTGAAGGTCGCCCGAAATCTTCCGTTGATGACGTAAGTGTGGCTCTGGTGAAGTCCAAGATTGTCTCAGAAAATAATTGCTGAGGAACTGTGCTTGAATACCATGGCTGTATCACGAATATTTAGGGATCATCTTGGACATACTAAGAAATCAGCACGATGGGTTCCTCGAATTTAAACTGATTTCCAAAAAGAGGCGTGTATGCGTTCTGCCCAATATATTTTTCAACAATTTAAAAATGGCCACTCCAGGACTTTCAATAAAATGTTAATAGGTGATGAAGCTTGCTTCTTAAAGTACGACCCAAAAACCAAGCAATAGTCGATGGAATGTAGCCCAGAAGATGTTAACCCACCCATTAAAGCCAAGCAGATAAAGGAAAGTTTCAATTTATTTTACCAGCGAAAAAATTGTAGCTGTTATTTCTCTGAAAACTAGACAGATGGTAACTGTAAATAGTATACCAAAATTTACTTAACAAAAGTATTCGAAAACTTGTTGGGAATCCAGAAAAAAGTTGAACTGTGCCTCTAATTTTTCCATCACTGTAACGCCCCATCTCACACGGATGATAAAAAGCAGAAATTCGTTCAGCATTTCAACTTTATAGGATGGGTAAATCTATTAAAAAAAGTATTTGTCAAAAATCTCGAAATCACATGGGTTGCAAAGACTGAGTTTCCATACATAGGGCTTACATTACTTCCAAGAATTATTGCCTAAAGTAAATATAAAGTTGTGACGTATTATAAATGTTATTGAGTGTTGTTGATTGCAAGAATTTAACGATTTTTATAAAGTGGTTTTAGATTGTTGTATATATGTTATTTGTTTAAAATATAAGCTATTAAAATCTCAAACAAACAAAAATATCGGCATATAGATTGCTTATGAAATTTACCTATATATGTAAAATCGCAAAACTTGAAGAATACAGTACGGGTGTATATGAATATATATATATATATTGGCATAAGCAATTAACAAATCACAGCTAATTTGAAATCAAAGCATTAGATGTCGCGACATATCATAAGTGTATCAGTGATATTGATGATATTTTGTAAGATATTTTGCAGAAATATGAATGTTTTTAATGAAGTAAGACTAGACAGATATATTTTAGTATATGTGAATTAGTCTAAATGTAGAGACGGTAACGAAAACACGAAGCAACGACAACGACGTGGCGCAAAATTGGCGTACATTAATTCTCTATAAAGCGAAA
Organism: Toxonevra muliebris; assembly: GCA_963691655.1. NCBI lineage: Eukaryota > Metazoa > Arthropoda > Insecta > Diptera > Pallopteridae > Toxonevra > Toxonevra muliebris. Next base: position 99,388,178 of record OY829327.1, read on the forward strand.
AAATATATTTTGAATAAAAAAAAAAGAAAAATAAGTCATTTCAAAATGGCGGAAGCAAGGCTTAGAAGGAATGTTAGTCGTCATATACCAGTAATGTAAGCGTTATTTTTTTCGTAATTTGATTGTTGTTTGTTTCAAAATGGAAAATTTAGAAATATGATAAATTTCAAACATCGGAATAAAAATTAAGTGCTTTATTAAAGGTCACAATAATATATCAACATTTTTTAGCAAATTTATCAATCAAAATCTAAGAATCACAACTTTTTAGTACACTAAATTGCTGTAAAGAATTTAAATTTGTTTTTACAACGGCAATAACAAAACTAATGACTCTATGTATGTACATAGATAACCAACCGAAATGAGATATATTTTACAAAGTAATAATTTTGAGATCGATGATCACGTGCAGTTTAAGCTTTTCGTATGTTTTGTTTACATCTCTCATTGTTCGCAAAGATTCTCATGGCCTTCAATGCATGTGAATAAAAACGATATGTGGAGAAAATGTAAACTTTGTATACATATGCACATTTGTATCCTAAATTTAACAAAACAAATAAAAATAAAAACACAAATAACAAAACATCATTCCATTAAATTTGACAATAATAAAAACAACAACAACAATAACAGCAACAATAATGTAACAACAACGGAAAGTGAATGCAATGCAAAGTGAACATGTTTTATTGCATAAATTACAACTACCATATAGCCAACCATACGAGTGGTAGAGTAGTTACACACATCATTCATAGTTACGACTACTTACTACTCGCATGATATTTTGTAGTTGTTGTATTGAGTGGTGATGAAAAGTGAAGCAATTGTTTTGTTTTAAACTTCAATTTACTCACACACGTTTATGCAAACATACATACATATGTGTGTATGTGTGCTGAACTCAACTCGTATAGTAAAACAAAATGTTTACTTAAATATATCCGTCAATAAATGCAGCAACAACAACAACAAAAATTGGTTTTAATGATGAATTAACTGTGTTACAATAGGTTGATTTCACTGCAGCAACAACAACAACAACAATAAAATATCTACTAGCACATTCATAAAAAATTCTTGATTACGTTGTGTAACTTCATATACTTATAGTTTATAATGTGAATTATAAAAGAAATAATAAAACAGAAATTATTATTAATGTTAGTTATTATTATAATCGACCTTCAGAACGTTTGTAAACACATTATATTTGCTAGTTTAATTAAATTTTACACTTGAGAGACGAAGAAGAAACTTAAGCTCTTAAATTATGACTATATGTTATTTAAGTGCTAGGTGCGAAAAGTCATCGACAGAAATTTGAGATTAAAATAAATGGAATGCTTTCTTACGATTCAAAAAAAAAAAATATTCACAGTGATCTTTAAAATTTTAAATGGGGCGACTAACAGAAATATTTTTAGGTAGGTGACAAAAAAAATAATCTCGATTTACTCTACCAGCGCGAAAATTGTAGTTACCATATTCTTGGAAACGTTATACAAAAAACTACTTACCATAATTTTTTTGAAAATTTTTTAGAAAGCCAGAAAAAGGGAGAGTTGCTTTGCAATTTTTAACGCCACGGTAATGCGCAAGCTCACACAGCTGGAAAACCAACAACTTTACAGTGTTTTCAAACATAGAAGAAATTCGTCCAGCACCATATTTCTTAGATCTAACGCCGTGTGATTCCTGCTTGTCTCTAAAAATAGCAAAAATTTGAGAGGAAATGTTTTCAGTAGTATTGCAGAAATAATAACAACATAACTACATAGTTTAATATTGAAATTGAAAAGCTTAAAAAAACGATTTTCAGGAATGTTTTTAACGGGGGATTTGCCGACTTAAGAAATGTATTGAAATTAGTGGAAATTATGTAGAGAAGATAAGAAATTATGAAAATAAAAAAAAATAAAAATTTTTGTGTGCTTTTCCAATCAACTTAGCGAACTTTTGTTAGTCCCTGTGTAAATCAAAAACTGAACAAACATTTGAATAATTATACAGTCGCTGACTCATGTGCTGGTTACTACATTTAGCAAAGTACCAATACTCATTGAGTATTGAGTTTAATAAGTTTAATATTTTTAAACAATATTATAGAAAACTATAGTTATATTAGTTAGAGTGATCGTGGATCAAAGAAGAGTATCGGGATGAGGATAATCTACATAGTCTAGCAACCATTTCTGTGGGCCTGCTAGTAGCTAGAATACTAATCTCAAAATAATGAATTTTTTTGTAATGATGGAAGATTTCTATTATAAAATATGAAAGGAATATATAAATGTATAGGTATAAAAAAAAAAATTACTGAAAATGGAGCTCCAATGGGGTTTGGCGATTGACACTCAAAATCTGCCACCTTATGGGCTGCTCTGTGTTCTTCGAGTGAACAACAGCAAAAAAGTTTAGTGCAGTGTGGCCAACTTTTATTTTTCAAAATCCACTAAAATGACGAAAAAAACGCGTATTTTCTCAAAAATAGCGTTAAATTTTTTCCCTTATAAAAGTGCGAGAAAACTCAATACATTTAAACTTTTTTACTAACACAGGCACACATCTGATACTTCTAGTCATTGAAAATTTCTTCGATTTTTCGAAAATATTTTTAATTGAAAAAACGCGCTGAGCGCTAAATCACTTTTTTCCCGCGTTTTAATTTTCAACTGGTTTAGTGTATATTAGAAAAAACAAAATCAGTAGAATAAAAAAAAGGTAAACAAAATATACACGAATTTTTAACATTTGTTTTTTAGCCAATAAATCTGTTTTTCTTCTTTTTTTTTTGACATAGATAGAGTGCAATAAAATAATATCTATAATTAATTAATCATGTTAAAAATAATTAATCTCAAAATAATGTTTAACAAAAAACACTTTTGAAGCACTGATAATTTGAAATAAGATTTTTTAATTATTATTTGTTGAATAAAATGAAAAAAAATATGGTAACATATTCAGCACCCACGATAAATTCAAATGTTGTATAAATTCATCTTGCTATATGTCGCTTGTTTTTCTGTAAGTATTGAGAGGACTTTACTGTTATTGAGATAAAATTTTAGGTACAATATGTTCCCGTATTTTTTGGGTAAAGTTTGGTAAACTGAGAGTAAAAAAAACACTCTCTGGTATAGACAGAAATGCACAAAAGTACGGGAACGCAAAAAAAAAACGTTTTTCTTGCACGAAGCAAAATGTCAATTTGAAGCGGCAGTTAAATTTAAAAAACAAAGATATTTAATAAAATAAAAATTCTTAAATCTTACAAGAAAATAAATAAATAATAATAATAAATAAATCTGTGGAGAATGTAGTTGAAAATTAACAAATATACAATTAATACATTTTCAAATGTCTTTTGAACATTTTCCATTTTAGATAACACTTATTTTTCCAAACAATTCTTTATTTATTTATAAATTTTAAATTCTCAATATATTTTTACAAAGGCAAATCAGCTGATAAACACAAAACAGCTGATTGTTTGACACTTGTACCATTTTTACCCGATGAAAAAGTGCGGGCTGTTTCGTGCAAGAAGAAGAAGACAATTACTCTCTCATCTCTGCTCTCATTTGCAAGTTTTTTAAGTACGGGAACGCTTTTGGGCTGTTTTGGGTAAATTCGTGCACCCGCGGTAAAGTACGGGAACGGACCTTTTAATGGGAAAGAACAACAATTGAGACTAAACCGTGGTGAAGGTGAATTTATATAAGGTGGAGTTACCAGAAATTCATACTTCTTGTTCTTTTTTATGGCGCTATTCTTTTCGTTGTGAGAAACTCCACTTGTCAAAAGTTTGTTTACGTTTGATTGTTTGCTTACTTTTTTTCACCGGCTATAATGGCTGCAACAACAAAGATTTATAGGGTGCGTTTCCCGGGTGCAAAATCAGAAAAGCTGCTTTAAAAGTGTGTTAGAAACGCGTCGCTGCGTGCTTTTGATTAGCAAAGCGAACACCATTTTTCAGGTCAGCATGATTTCTCAAAACTTTGACAGTTGGCAAACTCGACACAAGTTCGAAATCATCCAGAAATTATATAAATATATTTTTAAAAGGAAATTAATAGATTTCACAAACTAGATTTTAAAGATTTTCAAAAATTTTACAACTAATGCATCATGCCGTTTCTAAAACGCAAACACTGATTACTGATTTTTGATTAATCACATTGAAATCAGCTTTTCTGATTTGCAGCCGGGAAACGCATCCATTGTTATTGCCGAGTTATACTACTGCTTTCGCCGGCTGATTTTGACATTCAGAGTACTCTGCCATTATGGCCGCAACAAAAAAGCTCTGTTGTTTTTGCCGTGGTAAATTTTTTGTACTGCTGCTATCACCATATACATAAATGCACCTTGCTGTGGAACTTGATCTTCTTAAAATTGCTGGAAAATTTTCTCAATTTTCACTCATATATTTTACGTTAGTTTATGTTTTAAACTTGATTTACATTGAAAATTTTATTTTTCAGTACGAGTTTGCACTGAGTATAACTGTTAAAATATATACGAAATTTTAACAATGTTTAAACTTCTTATATCTTATAAGATCACGCTGAAAATTTGGTAAGAAAGTTACGCAGTTCTTCAGATGAATTTTAAATATTTTTATCATTAATAAGATCAATGGTGCTCACTTAACAATTTTGCCCATTTTGATAAATTTAAATAATGCTAATACACATTCATAAAATAGCAGAAATATAAACTGACCCACATTTGATTTAAATAAATTTTGCAAATATTTTGAATATTTTTTTTCTGGGTTATTCATATGTAAATTTACTTGAAATACTTGTAAATCGCAATCGCAAGACTACAAAAAAAAGTAACACACAAAAATAGTAACACATAAATTCAAAAAGAAGATCACACTTTTTTGTTAATGAAAAAGCAATCGAAAACGCGTTTATCTTAATAAAAAATAAAAGCCTGGAGGTTAATAATTATGACGATGATGCTCATGACGAAAACGGATTAATAAAACTTATCTAAGGCATTTAAACTTTCTTTTCTATTTTAATTAGGCACACACATAGACACACACACACACATTCAGGTATTTATACACAAAATAAACACACCACAATTTCAATTACCGATTTAAATCGTTAAGTACACTACATATTTTAATGAAGATGAGACAAACGGAAGCTTTTAAATTTTTATATAACTTAATTTCAAATGTATTAAAAAGTAATTTTAAATAGAAAAGGAAATGTTTGTAATTACAAAATATACAAAAAAAGAGCAAACATTAAATTGTAGGTATTTATTATAAAACTTTTTTCATTGAGTGTATGAGTGTATCGAATACTACGATACGATTGAATATTTATGTATTGTGTATTTTTCTATTTTGATCATGAGTTTCTATGCAACAAATATTAAAAATAAAAAAGATCTCAGCTTTACTTCGCCTTAATGATTTATAACTATGCATAAACCAGAGAAAAACTAGTAGGTACTTACTATACACAAAAAAAAAAAAAAAAAACCATACTAAGAAAAAAAAGTGAAATAAAAACAAAGTTTACAGTTTATTGGCAGAATTTTTAACCAGAAATTAGTATAATTTGAACCGCGAAGGTGCGAAGATGTTTTTAAACCGTAGTCTACTAAAAGTTGGTTAACTTGTTTTGATTTAGCTTTCGAGCTTTAGATTTTAACGTGAATTTAACTTTTCATTGTTTTTTTGTCGCCTTTTGTGTGATACACGCATGCGCTAAATCGCTCCGAATTTCCTCACAAATTTTTGCTGATATATTGAATAATTATAAAATTATGCAAATACAATAATTAAATTTTTGACAAATTGTGAATCCTGTTCATGATCATAAAGAAATGTGTTATATATTAATGTGATTTTATATTTTTTACTTACAAATTCTTTAATTAGAATTAAAAACAATAATAAAATTATTAATTAACAACAAAATGGACTTAACAAAAACCAAAAAATTTAAACAAATGAATGAATTAAGAAAATAAATTAATTATGATTAAAATTTTATAAAGCCAAGTTCAAAGAAATTATAATTTGATTAATAAAAAATGTTAATAATCTCATAAATATTTAAACAATAAACAGTATCGGAAGGTGCCAGCCGCGTGTGGTTTTAAACTTAATTGTAGAGTGAATATCTTTGATGAAGTTCATAAATAATATATAATTCCATATCAAATATCTCAGATGTTAAGGGCTTGTGGCGGAATATCAGGGCGCATGTGCAACAGATATGATTTAAAATTGTGGAATTAAGCATTCACGCTCGAAGTCACAGTGATTAATGGTTATAGTTAGGGCCTACAAATTAGTAAAATTCTAAAATTAAAGCTGAGTTTCTAGAAATATTTGCATACCAACCAAGTTAGAGAGAGTATTCACGTTAGAGAGAAGAAAGAAGCAATCAGACCTTTTAAGTGTACATTAGCGTGTATCAAAAAAAGACTTTTTTCGGAAATTCAAACTTTAAAATCCATAAAAAGTTGTCTCTTTAGGCCCATATATACCACAAAAAAATTGGTCCAATTTAAAAACATTTAGTTCTCCTGCAAAGAAACCAAAAAAATTTATAACTTTTTTTTTAAAAAATTTTATTTTTCCACATTAAAACAAATAAACACTCAAACGTAAGTAATAAAACATATATTTAGTGAAGAAACAAATTTTTAGCAACATTTCTTAAATTAGGAAAAATACATAAATAAAATTACCTAATAGTGCGGACACACGAGAGGGAATTTCGGGAAATACGGGATTTCGACATACAAAAACTATAAGTTGAAATTCAGAATTTCAAAAGGATTCTAGCGAAATGCACTTGAAATGCCGAAAGTAACCAGCAGCTCTCAGACACAAGCTTGAAAAAACATAGGAAAAAAATAAGATCTATTACATTGTTTTGGACGGTTAGAATTTTGTTTTCATAACAGCTGCTCTTGTAATATTTATAAAGTGTGTGGTTATACTCGTATTGGTGTTCGTTGTTCGATGAACACATCTCATTTCCATCTCTCTTTCTGTACGATGCAACAACAATTTCATGGTTTTCGCCGAGCAAAAATTTCAACATAACCAAGTACCATGGTAAAATTATGTATAAGGTGAAAGCAAGATTACAATAATTTTACCTTGGCAAAAACAAAACATCTTTGTTGTTACGTCGGATACCAACTATTAAATGTCAAAATTAGCCGTACAACAAACAATAACAACACATCATCTTGTTGTCATTTATAGAACAGAACAAAACACAAGAATTCTTCTTTACCAAACTTATAATCTGTCAAAAACGAATTTAAAATTTTTTTTTTTGTCGTATGTCCATTTAAATTTGAAATACAGAATTTATTTATTTATAACATATTCTTAAATATAATAACATGTAGAAGAAAGTGGAACTTCCAGATTGTAGTATTATTTATTTGAGCGTACTTGCAATAAAACAAATAAATATAAAATTTGTTTCAAACCTGTTTAAATATTTGTGTTCACTGAAGGTAAATAGCTATTTGCTAAAATTCGTGTGATCCAAACAATGGTACTTTAATTTTAAACGCGTATACAAGTTGTAAAGATGGCTTTAAGCTCTTCTCTAGTTAATCAGATCTTTCAAGTTCAATAGGTTGATTCGAATTAGTTAATGTCTCGCCTACGTTCAGTTCAAATTTGAGTCTTGCTAAATTACGAATTCAATACAAGTATAAACTAACCGGCCGCTCTTGTCGCATATTAAATATTTACCATAATGTATAATAAGTACATAATTGCAAATTGCAAATGTTAATAACTGAAAATATATTTTTATATACATATACGTATGTATGTATGTAGATATGTAAATATTATCACATTACATAAAACAATACACGTTAATATAATTTGTGTCAACCATGACTTTAAATGTTGCTGCTAAAAATTAAAAACAAATATCAACAAAAACAAAAAAAAAAAGTTTATTATAAATAAATTATAAAGCGTGACCATTAATATTCCTTAGATATATGCTCAAGATAGGGTAAATGATTGGAATGTGTTAATTATATTAACATATTTGCATATAAATTATTATTTTAGAGAAATTAAAAACTAGTAAATACATTTTTCATAAATGTTTCACAATTAAAAGATTGTATGAATGAGGCTGATCTAATGAGCCAATAATAATGAGAAATTTGAACAAAAAACATAGAAATATATTAAAATATGCGTCATTCTCGATTGATTATAGACACAATTAAACGATCACGAAGTTAACCGGTGTTTTACTGAATACCTAGAATATAAAATTATACAATTATTCAATTTTTTTTTGTTGAAATTATTTATTAATAAAAAAAACCAGTAACTATTTCAAGAAAAAAGAAATGGGAGCAAGTATCAGAGAGAGAGAGAAAGAGATAAAGAGAGCGCACACAAATGCATTGTTGTGTTCTTGTTGTTGTTTGGTTCATAGAAACATGTATGCCATGGCGAAATTATAATAGGTGATAGCAGCGTCAGGTCTGTGTTCTTCTTCCCTTATTTTTTTATATGAAGATAATCTTAACTGTCAAAATCTTTGTTTTTTTTTTTGTTTTCCATGCATTTGTTCTTGTGCTTTTGACAATTACCATTTTTAGCAACAACAAAGTTACGTGTTGTTATTGTTACGTTGTACTTGTTGTAATGCTGCTACCACCATGTTAGATCCGCCTTGATGTATGCATTGCAGAATTACACCAAGTGGTAGTAGCATTACAACAAGTACGACAAGGCAATAACAACAGATTGCTTTGTTGCTATAAATACCTAGAAACTTCAAAAATACAAGAACAAACGCATAGGAGGAACCAGTGATGTTAACTAAGTTTTAAAATTACTGTGTTATTTCTTAAAAATTACCGTTTTTTACTCAATATTACTGCACGCTGGAAAAAACGAAAAAAGGGGATGATTGAGGTGTAAAAAAACTTGCATAGTTATTCAACACCTTAAAAACAAATCCGGATTCTGTAATTTAATTCTGGTATGACTTATATGGAACTCCTTTCGTCTAACAAGGCGAGTATGTAATTTCATATAAACTCCACTAGATTTTTCAAATCTATATACAGGGTGCGAAGATTGAAGTGTTATAACTTTTAGATCAATGAACAGTTTTTATTACATATGTAGCAAAAATTATGTAAAATAATTGAGTTTTAAAAAGTCATTTCAGATTTTCGATATAACCTCCTTTATTATAGTGTCGATCCAGTCAAAAAAAAAAAAATTGTTCACGCTGTACGAATGCGGTCGTGGGAAATTCGTTTCCATTCTCGTTCAAGGGTGCTTTTAAAGCTTCTGCATTTGTGTGTTCTTTTGTAAGGACCTTGGAGTCTAAAATGCATGAGAGAAAAATCCAGCGTTTGCTGTTTTTTTTTCATCTGCCAACGTAAGGTTTCGCAGTGCTGCCAATGTCATTGTACCGTTTTATGGTTCGATATACAAACATTTTGTTAACATTTAGATGATTTAGCTCTCTAACTAAATAAAGCGCTGCTAAATAAAGCGCTATCACACTATTATGTTTGAGTTCCATTACCTACGAAATTTTTTCTGCAAAACTTAAACACAAATGCTTTTGCAAATTTGTGAATACAATGAAATGAGTTGCCATCGTACCAAGCGCGATTGCAGTAAAAGTTCGACTGTTGTGGTGAATTGAATTTGGTAATACTTCAATCTCCGAACCCTGTAGGATAATTTTATTTTTACACAGACATTTTTGGCCAATTCACAAGCTGTCATATACTGTCGTATAATCATCATGTCGTATAACTTTATATGAAAAATGAGAGAATTTATGACAAATAAGAGGATACGACGCCAAATAAGACGGCTTATGAATTGACCAATTATAGTTGGTCCAAAGTAGTCAATAGAATCTATATTCTATCACTTCAGGGTTTTGGAAAAATTTCATTAACCCAATCAAAAACTGATTAATTTTATTTTTTTTAAGTTTTTATTAATTCCATTTTAAAATTGCTGTTTTTCATATCATTTTGAATTGCTTTATGGTTAATACCGATCGAATGTTTTATAACGTCAAATCTCCGAAAGGAATTTTAAAACTTCTTAAAGAAAAAAGTACTTGAGATTTGTTGTATATTATTTTTGGAGTATCTAGAAACATTTCCGCATTAGTTTGACCCTATATCTCACAGAACAGAGATCGAATCGGAACAATCTAAAAACGATTCGAAAGGTAAAAGAAAAAGATTAGACGTTGATTTTATATGCATATGATTGATTTTGTTCGTTTGGCCAAAAGGGTTCTGCTTGTGTTAAAACATACTTTTATAAGCAAGATGGGGCACAGTTCCTCTCTGAACTCTGTGTCTGTTCATCTATGGATGAAAATAAATACTATATGTATACAATTTTTTTATATTTTTGGAATTCAACGAACGACGGGCATCTATGGATACTATATCTGTCATACCTTATTGTATGTGTTACAAACGGATAGAACAAAAGCATTGCCTGTAGCTATTTATATTGTATTTATTTTGTCTGGCTCGTTTCTATCTAATCTGCATAAACCTTAAACTTGCGGTATGATATCGTTAAATGCACTAAACCACTGATCCTGTGTTAAAAATGAAATGACTTATCTTATAATATCATATACAAATGCATAATTGTATATATAATATTTGCAAAGTATAATATACAAAACATAAAAGTTCATTTGTGCAAAAAAAAAGTATATTGTTTTGTGGTTTTTTTTTATAAGTACTCACGTTTTACGACGTTATGTGGTATTATTTAATTATGTACCTACCCATATTGTATGCAGGTATTAAAATTGCGTATTTAATTTTTTAGCATTAACAATACTTCAAGAGAAATATACAGAAAAACAAAAGTACCTACACTTAAAAAGCAAAAATGTGTAAATAAATTAAATATCTACATATAAAATATAACAAATAAATTAATTTAAAATAATAAGTATATAATGGAAGATTCACGAAAAACGATTGAAGAGAAAAATCGGTAAATATTTTATATACTATAAACCTAAAAATATATTTACACCCTTTCCGACAATGCTTGCCAAAATTGCAAATTGATTTCAAATATAAGTAATTAAGAATACTCCAAATTAATTTCAGATTATTTCAAATATATGTACTTCCGAATCTTTCTTTTGTAACTATTTTAGAAAATTTTAAACTCATTACAGAAAAACAATTATAATGGAGGGTCTCGCCGCCCTACGTCATGACAAGTTGTATGGCCAATGTACGCGGCGCCCGTAGAAGAGAATTTAAAATTTCTATCTTTTTGCTTTGCAAATTTTTGGTATTGATAATTTGAAGTTTGCTTCAATCAAATATTTTTAAATGAATTTGGTAATGGAAGAAATGGTATTTCTGTCATCGTGGTTGCACCAATTATATTTATTGGTACAAAAAAAAGAAAATTTTGGGTACGCGGAAAACTTACCATCCCAATTCATGTTTAAGCTAATTTCGCTCCATGCTTTCTGTAATCCTTCCTTCCTTTTTGATAAAGGTTTGCATGCTTTTTAATTTCATTTATTAGTTTTTCATCATCCATCTTGGTAAAAATTAAAAATTTGAATGAATTTTGAAGAGAGATTGGTAAGGTATTTCCTTATTGAAATTATTGTCTTTGTTTACAAATAATTCAGAACAAAAATTTATCGAACTTAAATATATGTTCGATTGAGGCAATGCTGTCGCACGCGGCACACGCGGCAAATAGTAAATTGGTCTACTTTGAACGGCGCCGTCGCTTACATTGGTCCTAGGCGCATTTGAATTCATTGATTCTACTTTTATTTGACAATCGCATGCCGTCCGTCCACTATAATAATTATAAAAAATTCTATCTGAAGTACATTCGGAATTATCTGAAGTCCAAATCAAGTATTCTGAAATCAATTTGAAATTATATTTAAACACTGTTTTTAAGTTGTTTTATTTTTCGCGCAAATTATTAAACATTCATTTGCTGTATATAAATTATTTTAATTAAAAATTACGCTAAAATATGTTTTGAAATTTTCCTAAATTAAAAAAAAAAACAAAAACGTAGCGTAAAATGTATTTAAAATACTACAGCAATTGCGTTAAAATTACTAACTAATTTGTTTTTGTTTTGTTCTGTTTTGTTGTTTTATTTTTTAGATCGGTTAATGATCGTCCATTATTTATGCAAAATGGAAACAGACGTTTCTCCGCCTCTAACTCCACAAACGTCAATGATTCACAGGAAATCAGCAATTTTCGCAGTGCATTACCGCAATTTTTAGCTGTTAGTGTGAAAAATACATTATTATTTGGTAAGGTAATCCCCAATCATACGACAAAATTGATTTAACATTAACATTTAAATTAAATGAATTTTAGTTTATGGTATGACACTTGGGTTTCCAACGATTGTTATACCAGCCATACAGGGTGGAGATGGTCGTGAACCCAGTGATATAGTATTAAATAGAGATGAAATATCATGGCTTAGTAAGTCGAAAATTGAAACACAATCAGTCATGCTCTAAATTTCAATTTCGAGTGAAATTGAAATTGAAGTAATATGAATTGCGCTGTTTCGATTTCAATTTCACTCGAAAGTGAAATTCAGAACATGGCTGAATATCTATATTGAATGAATTTTTATTTATAGGTCATATTTTCTTTTATTTAACATAGGTTCTATTAATTTAATTTGCGTCCCATTGGGTTGTATTTTCTCAGGATTACTCACACAGCCGATTGGCAAACGAAGAGCAATGCAGGTAAGGTACTTCTTGAAAAAAATACGTATAGATATATTACATATACATAGGTATAAATTTCACTTCAATCCCAATTATATTGGGTATATAACTTGAATATTAAAGTTTTACAATTGTGGCGTAACTTGTACTGCACCACATCTAGCAATACTTAACTACTTTCGTGTTTTAGCTACTCATATAGCTTTTGTTTAAATTATGTATCAATTTGCCAAAGTGTAAACAGGATAACCTTTTAGTGCAACAAACATGTCCGCATACTCGTCAAATAAACAGCATTTGCGCGTAGTTTTGCTTTTCTTTTTTAATTCGAAAAAAAGTGCTGCTGAAAATCATCGATTCCTGTCTGAAGTTTACGGTGAATATACTCCATCGATTAAAATATGTGAATTCTGGTTGCGACGCTTTAAAATTGGAGATTTTGACAGGGAAAAGATAAGGAATGCACTGGTCAAGTGCAAAAGTTCGAAGATGAAGAATTGGAGATGTTACTCGATGAAGACTCGTGCAAACGCAAAAGTAACTTGCAATAACATTGGAATTTACTCAAGCAGTAATTTTCAAACGCCAGAAATCATAGGGGTTCATTCAAAAGGAAGGAAACTGGGTGACATACGACTTAAAGCCGAGAGATATCGAAAGGCGATTTTTCATGTGTAAGTGCTGCCTGGCCAACCAGAAAAATCAACGCTGAAGCTAAAACCTGGTGAAATTATTACGGAAGAGCTGTATCGAAAATCATTGATTCGTTTGAAGAGAGCAGTGACCGAAAACGATCAGAATATGGGACCAGGCACGAGATCGTCACTTATCAACATGAAAACGTGCGTTTTCATGTTGATAGACCGGTTAAAAAGTATTTGTAAAATAGTGAATGGGAAGTTTTGCCTCACCAGCGGTATTCACCAGACCTTGTCTCGTCTAGCTATCACTTATTTCGATCGATGGAGAATGCCCTTACTGGAATACGTTTTACTTCCGTTGAAAGTATTAAGATTGATTGAATTGATTCGTGTTTAGCCTCACTGACGGTTTTTTTTTAGCAAGTTCCATAAAATGTTTGAGAGATGGCAAAATGTCATAGCTTCCGATGGTCACTATTTTGAATATTTTATTCAACTTGTTATTGAAATAAAAAAAAAAAATTCTTAATTTTAAAGTTATACACCCAATATATAATTTAATTTATTTTATTTGCACCTAAATAATGTTAATTTATTCTTGTTTTTCTTCTTACAGCTAGTTAATTTACCTATCTTAGCCTCATGGCTACTGTTTCATTTTTCCACCAAAACCGTGCATTTGTATGCGGCTTTATGCTTGAGTGGCCTTGGTGGTGGTCTCATGGAAGCTCCAGTAAGTAATTAAATTCATAATTTTTGTTTTTAATTCCCCCTCTCATTTTATTTAAAAGGTTCTGACATATGTGGCAGAAATTTCAGAACCAAAATATCGTGGTATTTTATCTGCAATGGGTTCAACTTGTGTCATCACAGGTGTTTTCATACAATTCATTATGGGCTCAATAATGGATTGGCGTACAATAGCCGCTGTAAGTTCAGCATTTCCGGTTATCTCAATTATAGCTTTATGCTTTATACCAGAAAGTCCCACATGGTTAATACGTGAACATCGTTTTCGTGAAGCGGTTAAAGCGCTGCAATGGCTACGTGGTTGGGTGCCAGAACATAAAATTGAAAGTGAATTTAATCGACTCTATGAGGAGTTAATAACGCAACCAGCATTAGAGGAGGCTATTGAAAATCATGGTGAAAAACCATCAAAGTGCGCACATCGCATGCGCATGTTCCGAAAGAGATCGTTTTTGGTACCATTTTTACTGGTGGCATTCACTTTCTTCACGGGACATTTCTCGGGTAAAACAACTTTACAAACATATGCAGTACAGGTAGAATTGTGAAAATACATTGAATGGTTTAAATTTTTTAATATATTTCTTTTGTTATCTTTAGATTTTTCATACTTTGAAGGCGCCTATTAATAAATATCATGCTACTATTTTACTTGGAGTTGCCGAAATGATTGCCACAATAATGGGTGTATGTCTGATACATTTTACAGGGAAACGTCCATTGGTTTTAATATCGACAATTGGTGTTGGTGTATGTTTCTTTGGAACGGCAACATATGCACACTATCTTAAAGAAGTACCAGGTTATACAGTGAATAATGTTGTCGTGAATGCTTCATCGATTATTTCTAAAGAAAATATTATATCACAAGATAATATTACGAAAATTTTTGAGGCTGAAGGAAAAGCATTAATGCTTGCTGCAGCAGCAACGGAAATGGAAACGGAAAATTATAAACTTTTGGAAACAACTACGACTTATACAAGTTTGGATGATATAGACATTACTACTACTGCGACCACAATAATACCTGAGGAGGAAATATATAATCGTACTAAACGAGAAGGAGCAGAGTTATCTTTGGATAGTAATGAATTCAATATTGATGATAATCTAACATTTGTGGATTTACCCACATTAGATTATCGAGATTCAAATGAAACTGAAAACAATTCAACGCCTGTATTGCTGGATTTTTTCGATTCTGAAGAAGAAATGCTAAAAGCAACCACAATAACACCAATACAAGCTAAAGATCAATTGATTGATGCTTCAGATGCTGCATCGAAAAGTAAAGAAGACAAAGATAAATTTCCAACGACAAAGGAAGTTGTCAATAAAATATTACTTCCCGTGCCGAAACAAAATCAAAATTATTTAGTGTGGTTGCCGTTGATTTTGCTACTGGGTTCCGCTTTCTTTGCTCACATTGGCATACGTATGATTCCATGGATTTTAATTGGTGAGGTATTTCCAGCAGAAGTACGAAGTACGGCTTCCGGTTTAGTTAGCGGTTTAGGTTACATATTTGGATTCCTTGCTAATAAATTATTTTTACAAATGTTGACAACTCTCACATTACCGGGAACGTTTTGGTTCTACTCGGCTGTGGCATTATTCGGCGCATTAGTTCTGTATTTTATTTTGCCTGAAACTGAAGGGCGCACATTGGCCGTGAGTATACTCTTCGTATTTTTAGAAAAACTAATTTATTTAGGCCATTTTTAATTGCATTTGCAATATTTATTTACAGGAAATCGAAGCTCATTTCTCCAAAAAATCCAAAACAAATTTATTGAAAAAATCTACCAAATCGAATCCAGACAAATCGTCAATACAACTGGATACTTTACAAAATTTACACATTCCCATAGATGCCCAGACAGAAGCTAAAATCATAAAATTGCAACAAAGTGATTTTCTACCAAATCGAAGTTCAACTAACGGAGCAACAAATTTGGCTTTTGAAGAAAATAACACAACACATTTATAGAAGTATGCATACCATATGTATGCATTCATAAAGAACAATTTGTAAATAGTTACTAAAAATAAGTCAGTATTTAAAATTTATACGTACAATATATGTTTGTATATTTGCCACATAAATGTAGTTAATGTTTTATAATTTTAGCTAAGAAATAAATTCGAGATTAAATGATAATATTTCACGTTAGATTGTAGATGCAAAATTTAATTTTTCACGAGTAATCACAAATGCTCATTCTCATGAGTGTGGAGTTGAACAAAAATCTGAGTGAGAACGGATGATGATTAGTTAGAGCAAGATAGCAAATTTGCGACAAAAATTCGCATATGAAAATAAAAATTGGCGCGGATTTGAAAGTTTCGTTCTCATAGTGTTCCGATTGCAGGAAGCCTGCTTTTTTATTTTACTTTTCGTTTCATAAGCATAAGCTCATGTAAAAAGGTGAAAGAAAAAAATATTGTATTACACAATAATAAACTCGTACTTGCAAGTATATTTGCTGCAGTTGCAATCAATATTTTTCACCCATTCCATAAAATACAGAGATAGTCGCATTTCAAACATTGTAATGGTGTGATGTTACATGGGGTGGAAAGCTGTTGTTAGCTAAATAGCGCTTAAATGGTAAGAGATGGAAGTTTTGGCAGTGCATCATTGAAAAACAGGTTAAAAATACATTAGCTTCAATCATAACTAGAAAATTGTCATTTTGGAAGTTACGACACTTCTATTGTCATGGTGCGAAATAAATGAATCAGCAAAAAACAAAATTGAAATGGGAAAATTGTGGCCCAGTTCTCATGTTCCTTAGCGGTTTCGTTCCCTGTACTACGTTCAATGTGATGAGCATGTGAACAGGATAGTCAATTTAAAGACAGTCAACTCCGTACTCGTGTGAACCCCGCCCAACAGATACGCTTACTCATGATGGCGCACAAAACGCAAACCCCATAAGTCCAGCCTGGGTCAATAATAAGGTTATGTCACCAGCATATCTCTCTTATTCTTCTCGATTTATTCGTCTAATTCTTATATCAAATAAATCAAGCAAAAAATATGATTTTGAAAGAAGAAAGGGATTTCCAACCCTGCATACAAAAACAAGATATACGGTCGATTTTGTTTTATAGCGCTGTTATGAGTAGAGTACTTAAACAATGAACACACTAGTGCAAGCATGAGCAACAGTGTGAAAGAGACAGGTAGAAAATTTGGTAGTTAGTGGCTGCTCACACGGTTGCAAGCATGAACGTCATGGACAGGATGGTCGTGCTAACATGAGGGCAACCAAGACGGACTTTTTCTAATCAAAAAGGAACTGTGAAATTGGAGTTTTGTCACTTTTTCTTGTGCTCATGGAGATAGGTTCTTTTGTGAAAATTGTGTGTGCACTAGAGGCGCATTGTTTGTGGCAACATGACTAAAAAATTATGAAGGAAAGTGGCAAAATTGGAACAATATAAACATGAAACATTTATTTTTGAATTTTCCGCGCATCTCTCATATCTCCTTCTCTCTACCTATTTTTCTACCTCTCTCTTTCAGACCGGCAATCATGTTTGTGTCTGTGTGAGCAGCCACTAAGAAAGAGATAGCAGAGTTGATGAATATTCCATGTTCATATTGTTCCAATTTTTACAATTTCCCGCATAACTTTCTGGGAGTTGAATAGCAACATCAACACAAACAACGCGTCTCTGCGGCACATACAATTTTCATTTCATCGCTATTTTTTTGCAAACTTATTTTATTCTCTTAAGAGATTGTAGTTTTTAGTTATTTGTAATTTTAAGCATACATTTAAAGCATATAATGTTTTTGCTGGAAAAAGAATCCGTCTTCGCTCGCATAAGTAAAAGAGATGAAAAATGTTAAAATATCAATTCCTTCGTCCCTTTTTGTTAGTGGGAGCATGGCAGCCCTTCCTATGATGTTTATGATTGCGCTGGTATGTTTATGGTTTTACGAAGTGTAAAAAAACGGTTGGCAAATCATCAACAACCAGTTGGCAACTTGCATTTGTTATCAAAGTTGTATGCCTTTGCCATTCACACGATAGCTGATTCCAAAGAATCAGCTGTTGTTTGTTTTGATTGGAAATAAATAAAAACCTTTTTTGACATTTTCTTTTGAATGTTGTCTTCGTAACGTAATTACTGTTGTTGTTTTACCATATCATTAATCGTTTCAATGAGGGATGATGAAAATAAAAATTACACATTTAAATGTAAACAAATTTTGTTTTCTGCACATAATATCACAGTAGTCTTTCGATAAGAATGAATTATAATTATCAAATTGATATACATTTTTCTGGAAACAATAATATTTGAGCTGTTATGACGTCGTGGTGGCTTTAGTTAGGTGGTTGTCTATCGCGCAAACTTAGGCAAAAGTCTGCCCATTTTCATACTACGAGAGTGTTTATTCCATACTCATTATTAAACCATGTTGAGAACTGAATTGAAAATCGGAAAATGGGACGATCAGAAAGCCCGGTGACTTGTAACCCCGTAGCTCGAATGGCAATAATTCTTGTCATAATTATTGCATAATTTATTACTAAAATTATGACATAAATTCAAGTGGGTAAATTTTGTCAAAATATTTCATTTTAATGGCGAATTTATAAGTATGTGCAACAAGATATGCAGTTACACAAAAAATAATTAAAATGTATTATAGCTTTGAAAGAATTAGAAAAACTTCAGCAAATTAATATTTATATAATAGAAATCGTTTAATCGAAATTCTTTGTCTTCAAAATAAAATATTTGACAGTAGTTTCCGTGCTATTTCTTTTGTTTTTGTATAAACGTCAATTTATTACAAGATTTATTGCTACAGAGTTGTCTTGTAATAAAGTCTCCACTCGATTTTTTTATGACAAGATAATGATTTTTTCATAAATTATTGCCAGTCGAGACACGGGGTAAAACCGCAAATTGTTATGAATGCATTCAGACTTGATTATATATTCTAACAGGTATCCTAGGGTGTTTTTTCTACAGTTGTCCAAGGCTGGACAGGGACAAAGGTAATTACAGAAATTCTCCTCTCCTCTTCTTCTTTAAGTCCTTACAAAAATCAGCTTCCGTTATTAGAGCGATATAACGGACATGCACAATGTGTAATCTGTGACGCGTTATTAATAAGAGGTGGCGGCAGTAACACTGCCCTATTCTGTTTCCATTCATTTTTTTCTTTTCGTTTTTATTAAAAAACTTCTGATTGTCAAAATCATTGTTTACGTTTGATTTTAAAGCCCAAAAAATGCAAGTTTATTCCTTGTACCGGAATAACTTTGACAAAATACGTAAAGAGGATGTTTGCTAAATATTTTTACTAAAAAAAATATAGTCCAGCACACCATGGTTATTTCAATCTGCATTCTAAAGTGAGAATCCTTGTTACCATGATTGCAAGTTTGATGTAGAAGATAATAGTAAGTAGGTACAAGGCTTATAAGCAAATTATAGTAATTATCAATCTCAGATAACAAATAAATAATATCATAATTATGTATCAAGATGTTAAGTAGTAAGCGAATTAACACGGCACGGTGATAAAAATCATAATTAACTTTAACCTGTATGAGTATATCACACAATACCATTTAGCCTTGTTAAAATTCCGCACATTTTCATGGAGAACAATAAAAAAACGAAAGTCTGGCATCACCTTCTATTGATTCCATATTTTAGCTTCTTTCGTTTTTGTCAAATGTCAGACACAAGCAAAGGGTTTGTTAAGCGTCGAATTGTTATACTGGCAAAAAAAAAGTAATTGGCAAATAATTGAAATAACCATATTGGCCAAAACCAAAATTGACTCAAAATCATGGCAACAGAAACGGAATTAATGGAATCCTTCGAAGCCTGCCGTACGTGTGGAATTTGCTTTTTGGCAAGCTCGAACTTCCTGCGCCAAATGTTCGCAACCGCCATTGATGATTCCGAAATGATGCTGATTCGTATAGAATTGTCTCGCTGGAATATTGAGGTGAGACGAAAGCTAAAAATACGAAAACTTTTCGTAAACATAAATTTTTTTCATATAGTTGAACGAAAACGATGGACTTCCACAGTTTATATGCATATCTTGCATTCATGAATTCCAAAAACTTTTCAAATTTCGACGTTCGTGTGTGGATATGCAGCAACAATTTCGTAATTTTTACGCTCAGCGACAGGAGAATTTGAAGATACATATAAAAAACGAACTGCCCGATCCACGGGAGGAGGCAGAAGAAAATAATTGTGACTTTATTTATGTTGATGATTTGAGCGATAGTGAATATGATGCTGGGAGTATTACACCTTTCAACATTCCACATATACCAATTAAGGAGGAGCTCATTGAAGCAGCTGCTGTACCAAATGAAAATCTTAGTAATGTTTCAGCTAATGATAAAACGAAAATATCATCATCGTTCGAAGCAACTCAACCGCCAGAAGAGGCACATGAAATTGTTAGAACTGAGACTGTTGCACCTGTGGCTGCTGTTGTACCACCATCATCACCAGAAGTATTGAAAAATGTACATGTCACGACCTCAGCACCAATATCACAACCCCCACCGTTGTTGCAGGAAATTGCCGATAAAAGTTATATGATTCAGAATTCCGGAAAAATTGAATGCAAGTTATGTCTTCACATATCGACAGATCAGCTACAGCATCGTCAGCACATACAGCGTATACATGAAATAAAGGACACAGAGTGTCATATTTGTGGTAAAAAGTTTAAAAATTCAACTCCAACACGTTTGAAATTCCATTTAAAATGGCATAAAATTAGCAAGCACATTAAATGCGCACAGTGTGGATTCTATTGTGATTCGCGGAATACGCTAAAGGAGCATGTTCGGGCTGCGCATACAAAAATCGAATGCAATATTTGCAGAAAATGTAAGTTGGAAAGTTTTTAATAAAAAGTTGTTAATTGAAGTGTATTTTTCTTAGTGGTGCCATCAAAAAAAATGAAGTCGCACATGCGTGCGCATCTCAATAAAACTGAGTGGCCATGTTCCTATTGCGATATAGGTAAATACATTACTTTATTATGTTGACGAATATTTAATTATATTTAAATTAATTTAGTTTTCAATAATAAATATGAACATGAGCAACACAATCGGCAGGCACATAAAACCGAAGATAATACTATTCAGGAAAATAATATTAATTATCAAAAGATGGTTGAGCAACAGCATCTGCCTCATTCTAACACTAACTTAAATGAATCATTGAATAATACAGTCCCCCAAGAAGAAGTAAGAGAAAAAGATCAGCACTACTATAGACAAGATTTGGAAATTCCGATTGATTTCATCGACAATAATTGTTACAATTTGCAAACCTCATTGAATGATGAAGAAATCAACACAAATTGCTATAGTGGCATCGCTACTGAAATAACGCCTACCGATACTGATGAAACCAGTGATCCGGAAAGCGATGGAATAATATCCCTCAACACAGAAAATATAATGAATGAAGTGGGACATCAATTCGTTTGCGCTCAATGTACGCAAACATTTGCGACCGTCGAGGAACTATGCCGACATCACAAAGAACATACAATCAAGTATAAATTTAATTGCCACATTTGTGGTAAATCCTTTGATTTAAAATTTACTCTTAATCGTCATTTGAGGAAGCACACTAAAGCACCATTTTAATGCGTAATAATAAAAATAAGCCTATTTGCAATTCATTTCAAATATAATTTTTTGTAGCACTTACTGCGTCATTTGACCTTAGGAAATATGGACATAAAAAATTTGACCCAACACATGGAAAACAGGTTTCTGGTAGTTAAGTTATCAGTTAAAAATGAATTATAATAGGTTCAATATTATTGATTTGTCCCACTGAACAAACATTTTTAATTTTATGAATACAATTCAAATTTAATTTCGAATAAATAAAACGTTGAAGCCCTGGAATTATTTTGTTTATTATAAAAAAAATCGTTGGCAACGCGAACTGTATAGTATTTGACTGAATGCGCCCAACACTAACCAGAACTGTCACTTTTGGTGTGTTCAGCACGCAAAAACTGTAGGAATACGTTTGGAACAGATGAGATGAAACAAAAATTCTTGTATTATATTTAAGAAATCGTAAATTCTTTTAAATCGGTTGGCTTATTTGATTGGTACAACATTAGTAAAATAAATCAACTATATTATTGAAAAGATAGAGATAACAAGTAAAATGCCCAGGTTTTCGGGTATCCACTGTGTCATGGTCGCAAATGCAATACAAAGACGTTCATTTCAATTTTCTAACATGAAATGAGAGTGAATGGGCGTTACAAAAATTGTAGTGTCAAAATTATTACTGTGGTAATTTTAGTGTTGAACAGCTGTTTTTTGACACTTTGATCTCTTCACCCAATCGGGTTAAATCAGTACACAGAAGTCGTCTAATTTTGTTGTCGATTTATGGTATTGATTTTGTTCCTACTAGTTACTGATTTTTCAACTGAAGGCATACATTTAACACATTCGGCGTTTTTCTTTTTTAAATCAGAGCTCGGAGTAGAGTAGAGCACGAGCACGCTCTTACAACTGATTTAATTTTAAAACGCATAGAGCACGAACTATCAGATAACAACTATTTATAACTAAGTTTATTTTTCAACAAAGTTTTTTTCAATCGTTTTTTTTTTTTGTGGATAAATTAACTATTCTAAGCACTTGCCCGCTATTTCAAATTTTTGTGTATTGTTTCAAATTTTCGTGCTGTCTGCTCAGTCAATTTCTTCTGAGCACGTAGAGCACACTCTGGGCGTGCTCTGATCACAAAAATAAACACAATTACGTTCGCTCTGAGTGCTAAGAGCTAAAAAGAAACACGATTATGTTCAACGACAACTCGTGCTCTGCTCAGAGCTAATAAAGAAAAACGCCTATTGAAGCATTAAAAAGAATTGAGGACGCTCATAGCTGTATGAAATGGAACAGAATTACGCCAGTGGACGCTTTAACACAGACGTTTTACTTTGACTTAAGACGCTACAGACGGAAAACTTATGTTGTTTTATATGATCAAATTCAATAAACATTTAATTATTTTTGATTTGTACAACTGATTTTTGAAATTGCAATTGCAATGATTCTCCTAAACAAGGCACTCCGAAAACAAAGAAATTTAAAGAAATCGCTGAAATATACGGAAAAATTATGCAAAAGTTTTTGTAGAGGAAACAAAATTTTCAGGCAAAATCAAAAAAGTTTAATAAACCATGTTAGTTGTACTAACTCGATTATATACAAGATGTCAGCTCGCTGTATTTTTATAGCAATAATTAATTTTCGGTGAGCCACAAATAGAAAAGTAAGCAATTGTGACCTCTATTGAACTCATGCATATCAGTGTGCGGTGTTACTTTTTATTTTGACCATTAGATTATTCCAGATTCCTTTCCACAAACGTTGAACTGCTTTGCCCGAATTTTGATATATTTTTAAAATATTACACGAGCGATTTTGCGTTGTGAAAAAACTCTTTGCTTTTATGTAAACAGAATGAGTATGGTGCGAATGTATGATTTATAACCAATCGTTTTGAGTGCAATCGTTCGATTAAAGCAATAACCACTCTTATATATTCTTCCGAAAGGTATTGTGCGGCATACAAGTATGCAAATATGTTTATTTTGCCAGATGTCGGCCCCGTCGAACGACGTCCAAAAATCGTATGGTTAGCGCAAAGCGTCAATCAAGAGCGGCTTGTATTAAATATGTACTATATATTTAATAGTACTTTGCCAGGGACTCGTTCTCTAAATACAACCTTAACCTCCACCATGCTGTACTGTTTCACTATTTTCCCATTTTGTTCCGCCCCATAGCTTTGAATTCAACAACGTTGCTAACCTACTGACCAAAAATTAATATGTTGAGAAAAAGAATTGAACATTTCAAAGCAAAATGTTCGAATTACATCAAGTTGGTGACAGCGAGTGAAAAAAACACATTGCTCACCAACACATTGCCAGCAGAAACGAATGATTTTTGCGAGAAGAAAAGTAGAAAATGTTAAAAAGTTGGCAATAAAGGAACTTGCAAAGAGTAAAGCGTAGTGAAAATAAGGAAAATTAACAAGAGTCCTCCTGGTAAAAATAGGATTTCGTGGAAGAGGTAATTATTGCTATAGAGAGTGGCGGCCGCGTCGCGCGATGATGCAACGGCGACGACAATGAAAAAACACGAGTGTAGAGAAAAATTTAATTGAACTTTTTACTTATTGTGTTGTTTTTCTACATTTTCAGCGGAAATAAAATTTGTGCATTGTGTGAAGCGAGTGAAATCAAACGCGCGTTTGGCCACACCAATCAAACAAAAAGAACAATATGAACCACTCCCAATCGACGAACTCGGAATTGAGTGAACCTTTTGATGTAGAAGAAGAAAGTGATTCTAGTTCGAGTAGTTCCGATTCCAGTGCGAGCTGCTCTTCATCTTCCACATCAGATGACGGTGACGATTCACAATTAGATGCACTGGAGCTGGCCAAGATCACAAAAGAAGTATTACGATTGCCGCGTGGTCTTTGCGAGAATGCAGCAGTTTTTCATGAGTTTTTCTCATTTGAAACTTGGTGTATAATCCCGGAAGAGTTGCAAGCGCAATTACAAGTGCATTTACCGCGCTTTTCGCATTTACTTGATCCAAATGATGCTCTGCGTGAGCAACAACGTACCATATCAATGCTCTTCAATGGTGATTTACAGCGTTTCGGACACACGCCGCTCTCCGATTTGCAACGTAATTTGGAAGAAGGTAATTGTCGCCCGGATGTATTACAGTTGCGCAAGAGTATCGCCAAATCACGTCGGCGTGAGCAGCGTTTTCAAAAGTGTGAAAGTCTCAGTCAATTGGCAAAACAAATGTTTGTATCACGCGAGCGTTTGCTGAGCTGTGCAAGGAAATCAGCTCCTGATGCTCCTTTAAGAGCAGATCGTACGCTACGACGCCAGCAGACTTCATTGTTATATGGAGATACTAAATTATGTGCGGTTCGTGCGCGTAAACGTTTCTATATGGAAGTGGATCAGATAGCACAAAAGTTGGGTTTCAAGAGTGATAAATTTAGTGCTGACGAAGAAGATGAAGATAGTGGTGGGATTGCGGATGCAGCAATGGCAGAGCAATTGCAATGTGAAACAAGAGCATTAAATAATACTGCTGATGATGCGAACGCAGTAGTGCCGCCCAAAACTACAAACACGCCCATTGATAAATGCATTTATGGAACATTCTTCAAGCGACGTCCAGATATCTCAGACGAGGAAACTGTACGCTTTGAGCAACAACTCAAACAGCGACGACTTTGCAATCGCAATTTTCGAGAATATTTACTCGAGCACAAGCGTAGGAAACTCACGGAACCTGTGAGTATTAAGATTTACTTTATTGTTAAAAATATTTTTGATATACAAAGAAGGTTACAATAAAATTCAATTCCAAATACGATTCTTAAAGTCAAGTTCAATAAAAGCGAGTATTTGGCTTATTAAGGATGAGTAATAGCAGATCAGTGGAACTTGAAAAAAATGTTGTCCGAAAAATTAGAAAATTTCAAGACTTTTAAGTCCCTTTTGGAGCCTATAGTTTCCTGTTACCCACAATATGATAATATAAAATATTTTTGAATGAATTTTCTTTGCAGAATATTCCTGATTTCGAGACATCCGATATACGTTTGCGTGATGTTTGTGCCCGCGCACAAATGGGCGGAAATTTCAAGCGTATTTTTGCAACAGGAAAAGCGCCAGGTCGTAAACCAAAGGCCAAAATGAATGAACCTCCTGCATTGGTGCCCATACAACAACCATTCAAACAACAACAACAACAGAATGTGCAACAAGGTGAAACGAAGACAATGCAAACAAATGATTTTCAACAAATATTGGCGGCGGCACCTTCAAATCTTCATAAAAGCACAGAAGCAGAAAACTACGGCCCCAATGTATTCGCTCATGAGTTAAGTAGAGCACAGCAGCAACAGCGTCAGCAAAATCAAGAAAAACTCACTGAAGTTACTTTTAGACATGAAGAGAACGATCAATACCATTCCATAATCGATGGCGGCGAAGTTGAATTACAACAAGAAGAAGTGGAAACCTATGGAACGTGCGAGGAAACAATACCAGCATTTTTAATTGCCAATGAAGTTGTATTGCCTAATACAGTGCAGCAGGTCGCACAAAATGTAAAACTACCACAAAATGTTTTCCAAACGAAGAACAGCGATAATACAAACTTGTCCATGCAAGATTTGAGTAATCATATGACTATGGAAAATTTACCTAAATTGGAACCTATAATTAACGCCAGTCAACATAAAATAATAAAAGATAAAACCAAAAATATTACCGCATTTAAAGTGGTTTCTCAAGCTAATGCTACAACTGCAACGACCATCCTTCCTAACAGCGGCAGTGGTAGCAGCAACATTGCAACCTTGACACCTATACGAAAACAGCTGTCTTTGTCATCATCGTCTTCGTCGATTGGTAGCAGCAGCAAACCTGCCACACCTACTAATTCCTTTATTGCCAGCACTGAGCTCATACAGGAGACGCACGCCTGTTTCTTCTCGTTAATACGAGATTTCTTTTGTGCCACTCCCAATCATCGCATGAAGTTCGATGATCTCAAAGAGAAAATTGATATTTGGCTTTGCAATCCGATTACCGCACTCAATGATTGGTATTCTCAAGCTGAGAGTTGGTCATCGTTGCTTACATCGGCTATTAACTTTTTGGCGGGCGATTTTATCGATCAACCCGATGAATATGTTCCTTATATAGAGTATAAATCGCAGTTAAATATTTTCCAATGGATTGGAGCAGGACGCGATTCAGATACGCGACTAGCAACGCTGTGCAAATATTGGATGCAACATCGCAATGAAATTTCCAGCGACAACAAAGCTATCGAAAGCCAGCGTGAACAATCGTTAGCACCGTCATTGCGACGGCGTTCAACCGAAATTGAAGAGGCAGTAAGTAACTATGATAATGGAGGTGGTGGCATTTCACCACCACCTCCTCCGCCACCACGCTGCCCGACTACATGGACCGTACGTGCAGCTACCATGGATGAGGTGAATGAATTTCAACGGCAAGAGCGCGAACGCTTTGAGAATCCACATCGTGCGTACACGTATCGAATGCACGAGTATGAAAGTGTTGTGGGTCCGGTGAAAGGTATCTATTCGCAAATACTTGCGCTAACAAAGGCACGCGGGCACAGCATGATGATTGGCGACCGTCCCAACTTTGTAACCATTCTGACTTTGGTGCGTGATGCCACCGCACGCCTGCCAAATGGCGAGGGTACACGCGCCGATATCTCAGAGCTGCTCAAGTGTTCGCAGTATATCAATCGTGATGCCGCTGAAAATGTACTGCAGACAATTGTAAGCGGCGCACTGGATCGCATGCATACTGAGCATGATCCATGTGTTCGTTACGATCCCAAACGGAAGATTTGGATATATCTGCATCGCAACCGAAGCGAAGACGAATTCGAGCGCATGCATCAGCAGTATCAAGGTCTGGGTAAAAATAAAAAGCCACCAAATCGTAAACAAAAATCGAAACCCGTGACTAAGGTGGGTCAAGGTGCGAGTGGTGAAGTGGACGTAACAACGACGGGTGTGCTTACTGAGAGTGTTGCCAGCGTCAGCGCTACTGCTGTTGCTGTGCCTACAGTCAGCGTGACAGCAGCAAAAACTTTCACGCTGCCCGCTTTGGTACCAGCCAATCCTATAATTGTTTCGTCGAATAGCCAAAACATGGTTAGTAAGCATCAACAGCTCCATAATTATCAGCAGCAACAGCAGCCACAGTCCATGAAGCAAGCACCACTGACAAAGAGTCTACCAGTGCCCCCACTTAAGTATAATATACCAAACCAGCAACAGAAATCGCTGCTCAAAACAACGCTGCAAGCCCAACGACAACAACAACAGCAAGACCATAAGCAATCGTCGTTGTCGTTATCGGATATTAGCGATAATGCAACACGCTTGGATACGAACCAAAGAACGGTACAAATGCGCGCGGCCACCTCAATCAATAACAACAACAACACTATTTCGGTTAGCGCCAAACAATTCAGTTTCTCAATACCACAAACAAAATCCGCAACAGCCACCGGTACCAACTCAACAACACCGATTATTGTTGCCACACCTGCTGGTTTGCAAACGGTGCATGTCTCGAACGCCACAGCGGTAACGGTGCCATCATCATCCACAGCAGGAACAATGCAGTTGCAAAGCGCTACGGTGGGCGGCAAGAAAGTTGCACTCAATAAACCTATAATCATAAATCAAATCACAACAACCCAACATCCATCAGCATCTAAAACAAAACCGCCCCAAACTTCAACAAAACAACAACAACAGCAGCATTCAGCTTCTGTTTCGACCAATACTCAACAACTACAACAACAACAAGCTCAACATAATTTCATCATACCCATCAGCATGGCGGGAACAGTTACCACCTCATCTAACGATAATCATCAAGTACATACTAGGAATACCACAACCACTACCCACCACAACATGCCAACAATATTCATGGACAATTCACAGCTTATAACTAGCACCTCTGGATTACCTCAGCAACAACAACAACAGCAATCACATCCTAAGAATATAATACGTCTTGTGCCTGCCACTATGAGTAGCAGCGGTGGCGGCATTGTAAAGTCATCGACGACGGTCACTTCTTTGCAGCAGCAGCAGCAACAACAACAGCAACAAAATATTAAACAGCCAGTTCAAATAATTGGACAGCGTGTAATTGCAAATACTACAGTGCGCCCCCAACATATATTGCAACAAAAATCAATTGGTGGAGGCATTTCGTTAATAACCAGTGGTGGCAATGCTACAGGCGCTACCAATGCTGGAGCGATTGTTAAAATGTCACCACAAGCATTTGCTCAGCTGCAACAAAAGCATGGTCAGCACATATTGGTAAAACAGACTGTTTCATCGCAGCAACAACAACAACAACAGCAGCAGCAACAACAACAACAGCGTGTAGTTGTGGGTATGTATAAGAAAAACATTATTTTTTATAAAAAATTTTCATGAAACTATTATTTTTTTGTATCAGGTAATACTGCTATTGTTGCTCAACCCACACAGGCCATTAACAAGAATATAGTAGTGCAACATATGCCAGCAAAATCAGGTGCATCGAACAATACCACAACAGCTTCCTCGGTTGGTTCACAAACATCAACTGGCGGATTAAATATATCATCAACTTCAACTACAAATAGAATACAAACAATCAATGCATCCAATCTGACACCACAGCAACAACGTGTACTACTCCAGAATTTAAAACAGCAACAACAGCAAATTCAGTTTAAAACAGTGCAAGTTGTATCCAATACTCAGCAGCAACAGCACCAGCAGCAGCAACAAGTCGAACACTCTCAGCAAGGACAGCATATGCTACGAAATCAATCAATTACCGTTGTGCCACAGCGTACAGCGACTGCTGTGCAAATGTCACAACAACAACACCATCAGAGTAAAACTGTAGCTGTTGTTGTGTCGCAACCCCAAGGATTGACTCGAATTTTAAAGACTACAACAAATGCTCAGCAACAGCAGTTCCATCAGCAACAACAACAGCAACAGCACATAACCACATCAAACGAGCCTACAGGCGGCACGCGGGTACTTACTAGTTCGACTGGTCAAATAATATCATTGGAAAGCCTATTGCAAAAGCAAGGTGGAGCATTAAAAATCACCGGTGCCAAATCGGGCCACACAACCAATCTGATACAATTGGCATCCAATGCAACGCAGCAAGGTGGAACCGGCACAGTGGCTCCTACGCAATATGCAGTTGTATCACAAGGTAGGAATATTGTATCACTTGGAACGCCACATCGTCTCATCACAACACAGGCGGGTAACACAGCGATGTTAACAACACCAGTTACACATGTTACAACAGCCTCGCCTGCAACACAAGCTAAAGAAATGTCGTCAAAGGGAAATGCAAACACAGCCAGATTGATAACATCAACAGCAGGCGCTACAGCGCGGGTATTTAATAAAGCAGGAGCAAGTGGTGGCACTGTGACGACGACTTCCGCCGCCGCCACTTCATCAGCGGGCAATATCCGTGTGATTAATGCGACGGGTACGCCCACTAGTTTTAATATAGCAAATATACAAGGCAAACAGGTTGTATTCGCTACCAGTAAGCCATCGCAGGGAGGTGCCAACATTAAGAACGTTACGACTATAAGTGCTAGCCAAGCGCAGCAACTGCAAAATGCGGGCGTCGTTATTGGTGGACAAACGGTTAAAATTCAAGGAAATGTAAGTTTTAAAACACAAATATTTCTAGTCAATAGAATAAAAAACATAAAAAATTGCGCATCTTGAAAGAAAAATATGAAACGAAGTTATGCAGTTGTTACTGTTTAGCGAACGGGGAAATTGGGGTCGGTTCGGAATCGGTTACATACAATCAAGCAAGGAGTCGACTTCTCGAAACCAGCAAGAAACGAAGTTATACAGTTTTTATGCCGCTGCTTGATTGCATATAGCTGAACTTTCCTCTCTTGTGTTATATACGTGTACGTCGTGACTGCTGATAAGTGTAGAGAGTATCAACAGAAGAAAAGCAACAACAAAATAGAGAGAAGACTGCAAAAATTTCAACAAAATGTATTCATGAATTTCGTGCGCGCCAAAAAAACATTGAAAAAGTAATATAGAAAAAACTCTGTGTGGCATTAGACACTGCGGAAATGAATATAAAATACGTAAAAACGTTTCAATTTTTTAAGTGTGTAGAGGCTGCACATTTTATTTATTTTTTTTTTTTACTACCACACCGCCGTTCGGAATCGGAGTTAAGCTGTAGGTCCAACTATGTGGTATCACAATGGGCCGTTCAGGCCTAAGTGTGTCTCTCGACAGCCACTGCAACCTAAACTAAAACTGCAATTCCATCATGGAAAAAAATTCCATTGCTCTCAGTGTGTTTTTAAAAGTAAAAATTTACAACTTCATTAAAGTGAAGTTCCTAACAACTCATTTTTCTTTTTTCTTCGTGGTCAATACCATTGGCAGTTAAAATCATTGTTTACTTTTGATTGCACTGCTCTGCATGGCCATCTTATTCGTATAAGAAAAGTCTGTCTACTTTTTTCTCCATTTTGACATTCACTGTATGCCGCCATTATGGCCGTAACAACAAAGATGTGTTGTTATTGTCTTGTTGTACGTTGCAACAACAAAGATGTGTTGTTTTTTGCTAAGGTGAAATTGTTGTAATCTTGCTATCACCTTATACATGATTTCACCATGAACTTCATCAAGCACGATAGAATAAAGAGGGGGACGATTCTCTCTTTTGGAAGTCTTATTCTACATCATGGCAGAATTATATAAGATGATGTTAACATTACAAGGAATTCAACAACATCAATGGAACAACACACTTCTTTGTTGTTTGTAAAGAATATTGCAAATGTCAAATGTCTAAAATCAAACGGCACGACATCTTCAAGTACGGGTCATAATGTTTTTTTATTTTAATCTCGCCGTTACAACTCGCTCTCCCGCATATGACATGCGTGTTCTTCACGTTTTATATTCTTTTGTGCCACTCATAAGAAATATATGAATTAATCTCTATTTATAAAATTTGCAGACTAATTTACAACAACTAAGCAAAGCTATTAGCGGTGCTGGTGTTGGCATAACAACACAACATCATCAGCCAACTACACAAATGCAAACTGTGATTATGGGCAATCAAATATTGCGATTACAACAGATGACACAACCGGCAATGAAAAATGCAGTACAACAGCAACAGCAGCGTGTCGTTGTCTCTTCTTCCTCTAGTGGTGTTGGTGGTGGTGCTATACCTGCGAATGCAATAGTAAATACAAGTGCTGCCGGTACAATTGTAGTGAACAGTAATGAGGCTATTTTAAGTTCCCACAACTCCAGTGTTGGCGGCCCAAAGACTTTGGTTTTAGGTTCGACAGGGCAAACTATACGTCTACAGCCCACAACGACACAGCAAACAAAAGTACACCATAGCACAGGAAAAAATGTTGTTCTAGGAACAACGCAGCAACAGGTAAAATAATTTTCAGTAAAAGAAATACATTGCAAATTTTTCAATTTAATTCTACTTCTCAACTACAGAGTTCTGCTGTCAAATCATCACCTCCAAGTCGCGTCGTTTTAGCCGTTCAAGGTGGTGGCCAAATATTTCTCTCGCCCAGTTTTCATCAAGGCAGCTCAGTTAATTTGAAATCTTTACAAAATATGAAAGTGGTTTCTTTGGCGCAAACGTCAACAACACCTAAAGACGGGCATCAGCAGCAACTGCAACAACAACAACTACAGCAGCAACAGCAAGAGAAAGCGACAACGCATAAATTAAACACGCAGCAACAACAATCAATATTAAAAAGTAGCAGTAGCGGAAATAGTGGTGCGGGTTAAATAGTTGTCATTCATCTCCTGTTGGGTGACTATTGTGTTTTTTTATGAATATGGATTACAATAAAATTTTACTGCTGAGCTGCTCAAACTGGTAAAACTTTTCATGTAAATAAAACTAAATAAAACATAATGCATTGTAAATAATGTTTACAATTACTACTACTACTACTTTAAACAACTAGGTACTTTTATACCCCACTCTCTTTTTTTTTTTTTGTTTCTTAATAATTATAATAGTGTAAAAATAGTAAAACAAATAAATTAATTATTTAAATTATTAATAATGAATGTATTATTAAAGAAGACAACACATTTAATGTAATTTTGTTTAATAAGGAAACATACTTGAATAAAAAATAAACTAAATGGTAAAGTTAATGAAAATTAAGTTATAAGTTTTCTTAATGATTGATTAATTTAGTAAGGAATATTATGATAAGTTGTAGTTTTAGGGTTGCACTAGCCATTTCATTTGAAGGAATTTTGTCGCACACGACAATAGCTACTGTCTACATGTGAAAAACGAGAGCAAATTTTTGGACGGCTACCTATGCCTGACACTTCTAGGGTTATAATATCCCTGTTTTTGGTCGTATTGGGATATGCTCTTATGTTTTATAATATACTCAGCATCAGCAATAAATGTTTTCCTGATCTAGGACTAGCGGCCATTCACATATTATTTGAATTACACTATATCCCAGAATACTACTTACTTTGCTATGGTGACGTCACGCCATGCGATACATTTTGATACACTAAAATTTTAATATATCAATTACGAACTACAGTGTGCCATAACATGCATTGTTGAAACAATTTTTTTGCGCTAACTTACTGTTGTAACCTAACCTAACAGTGCCCTGAGAAGAAGCTCCTATTGCGTAACTAACCTCAGTGACCTGCGCCCAGATTTTTCTTAGCTTCTTCTTCTTCAATAGAGATTTCCTACGAGTGAAATGGATTTGTGACTAAAGAATATCTTGACAGCTGCCTTCTGTACCAATCTCTGTACTTTGTTGTATAACGGTGATGTGAGGAGTTTTCCTTGGAAACTATCGAATCTCTAAACTTTCGAGAGAGTAGTTTAGAGACAAGTGTGATATCTAAAACATCTTCCCGCTCATTGCCAGTATTAGAAATAAGTAGATTAGTACTTAATAAATAATCAAAAACTAACTCACCCCATGTGTTAGCGTCGTTGCTTCCCCACGCTATGTGGTGTGCATTCGCATCCCTGACAACAATGTATGCGATTTTGCGCTTGTCTGTTTCTTTTATGGCTTCTTGATAGTCATGAGCTAGGTATATTGATGTGACCTGGAATCTGCCCTTCGGATGTTCCAGACTCACCATAACTATATCTCCGTTACTGTAATTTGAAGAGATATTATCGCCCAGGTTTTTCTCTACTGGGATGCCAGATCGAGGTTTCCACTGTCCCGTACATAGAAAAGTTTGAGTCCAGGATTACTGAGTCCTCTTACCTGCATCTTGGATCAAAACGATATCTCTCCTCCTGACATTAGGTGAAAAATAATAGGTTGCGAACTGATCTCTAGGGCGACTTCTAGTTTGGCTACGAGCAAGACTTCCCCAAGCCTGGCAACCGCAGGACAAGCCCTCAACTTAATGAAGCGTTGATGCCAACCAGCATCTTGAAACGATAGCGCTGGGGTCTAGGTTACTACTAAGAATTTTTTAGTAGATCATCATCAGCTTGGACTTAACAAGCTTGCAATTTAAAGGCCTGATGGCGCCATCATCGATGGCTCTGTCGTTGACCGTCAATGTTGAGTGATCTTTGAGAGCCTCAAAGAAAGACTTACTTAATCCTCTTAAGGTCTTTCCCTTTGTACCTCCTCAGAAGATCTTTGATATTCGGCACCACCCACAGAGTTAATCGAAGACACCAGCACTCATTTATGGTGCATACGATGGAGGTTATCTGCCGTTCAGATAAGACTGCCACAGGAGTTTACCCAAACTTCTAATGAAGCCTCCCTGCTTTATGTGTTTGAAAAATTTGGGGCGGGTGGAGGTCGGATAAGAAATATCCCACTGAGATGGAAGAAGAGAGAGGCGATTCTTGCCTAAAGTAGACTAGGCAATTATTGCCAGCAAACTTTTTAGTTTATTAGCGAGGTTGGAACAAGAGAGGATTTTTACGGGCTTTAATTAAAATTTATAAGTAAAATTAAATTAAAAACAAAATAATATTCCATTAGAATATTAGAGGAAAACTTTTAATTAATCTGGCAGCCACAGCATTAATTTATCCATTGTGAATAATTTTGGCAAATGTCAAAAAGTCAGTTGGCATTTGTCAATTAAACACATCTTGTGTGTATACCTGAAAATTACAATTTTTAGCGGCTCTTGTGGCAAATTTTTTCAGTAACGTTTTGGTTTCTTCTCTTGGCAATTTACAAAAAAAAACTAAGACAAAAAAGTTGCAAAATGTTTTAAGTGCATTCGTTTTGTAGAATCAGCAATGAAATCTTTAAAAATTAAAACAAATGTGATACCAAGCTGAATTTGCCAAGTGAAGAAAAGAAAAGGTGAATCGAAGCGAAGCGACATAAGCTCGATTTTTACGAACTTTGTTGAGATTGGGGGGAGAAGAATCGGTCGCTGTCGAAGGTGAGTTTGAACTTCTTTAGGAAAATGCATTGGAAAAAAGAAGATATTCTTGAAGAGGAAAATTTAAAAAGAAAAAATCGCTTTAAGAAAAAAATCATCTTAAGAAACGGGTGACGGGTGAAAAGGGGTAAAATACATGCATTCAATTTGACGCATCGAAAAACTTGCATACAAAAAAAAAACAATTGAGAAGAAAAAAAAACTATTGAGAAATTGCAATTTGAGACAACGACGAACGACATGCAAACGCAAAATCACAACACATCGCCCAATGAAGAACAATAAGAAAAAACCGAAATCGCTGTAGCAAAAAAGAACGAATAAAAAACTAAAAGAAACGGACAAAAGCAAAAATGGGGGGAAAGTATAGCAAATCAAAGAAGAGAACCATTAAGCTAGTTCTTGTTGCGAAGGAGCACAAGCACTCAACGAATGGACGGACGAACCGAACCGAACGATGTTTGAAAAGGTAGAGTGGTTAGTTATCAATTGTGCTGGGACACTGAGATTAATGTGTTGCTGGGAGAATGAGTTAAAATTTGTTAAGAAAATAGTGGTGGAAATGTGCGATTTCTCTTAAAGGATGCTTAGTAAAGTTCCTGAAGTGTTGAAAAAAAAAAAGATTTTTTTTTCTATTAAATATTTTGGTTTATATTTCAGATAACGACCGCCAAGTACATTGGATTCATCTGAAAACCATAGATACTTAAATTATTTAAAATTCGAAAACCCAGTACACACAGTTAATAGTTTCAACCAGGAAGCTTACGGCACAGACACATCTACGGCACCACAGTTGAAACGTTTTCGGGGCAAAACACTATACCCATGGGCAAAGAAATAGTAATCTCAGACTCTGAAAAAAGTTCGGCGGACGAAAGCAGCAACAATATAACAAAAAATAATAGAACAAAAAAGAAATCTAGAGATTTGAAAAAGGTGCCCTCTCATTTCAAAGACGATGGCAACAGCAACCAGAGCGCAAGCAACAGCACAAGCGGCGTAATCAAGAAAAACGGAGGCGAAGCTGTGGATAATAACCTACTGGAAGAGAAGACCAAGCTTTGTGTAGCACCAACAAATAATCAATTTAAATTGCGTATTGTGCCGCTTGAGAGATTGCTCGAGAGACCGCTTTCAGCCACAGCTAAAATAGCGTCTGAGCCTGAATCAGAGATTGCCTCAGAGCCTGATAGTAAAAGACAGAAACCTTATAGTAAAAGTGTACCACAAAGTGAAGTTACTTCTACGGTACAAATTGAAACAACAAACCGGAAAATATTGCCCGAACGTTCGAAGCGTAAAAATTATTCATTAATTGAAATAAGGAGCGATTCCAGCGAAAGCGAGGACGACACTAGTAATAGTTGCACAGAAGTAGCAGAGAAACCTTCGACGACAAGTAAAAAGAAAGTTGTACGTGTAGAAAAAGAAGCCGAGGAAACAAGGGTCGTAGCAAGCACCTCAAAAATTTGTATTACTGCTACTACTGCTGCTGGTGCTTCTGTTGTTACTGCTACTACTGCTATCACTGCTACACAAAAGAGTAATAAAACTAAGCAACTACCAAAAATAAAAAGGTGTGTTATACGCTTAAAGCGTATAGTATTGCCAGTAATAACAGCAGGAAAGAGCAATAGCAAAATCACTAAAGAAGCACCTACCACGTCCACATCCACATCGAATCGCAAAATGAATAACAGCACCAAATCGTCAACAATGACGCTGATGGCCGCACAGAAATCCAAGCGCAATACCGTATCTTCATCTGATTCGGATGACTCAGATTTCGTGGTGAGGAAGAAGGCAGCTGTGTCAGAATATGATTCCGAGTCGAAGAGCAGCGACAGTGAAATTATGCCAACGCGAAAGAATCGTGTCTTTAATAAGCGAAAAAAAAGTTCCTCAGATGATTCTGATTTTGAACCAAAAAAACCATCGAAAAAGCGTAGTCGCATCAAGAAGAACACCAGCGACAATACAAGTGGGAAATCCGATGACGACGACGATGACGAAAAGAACAAGAACAAACGTAAGCATATCCGGAAAATAATTAAGACCAGCGATTTGAATATTAGCACAAAAACCGCCACCAAGGAGGAGGAAGACCGACGCAAACGCATCGAAGAACGTCAAAAGCTTTATAATCAAATCTATGAAAAACCCGATAGTGTTGAGGTTACCGAATTAGTATTGGACTTTGATGAAGAAACAAAGGAACCGCTGCTTGAGGTAGACAAGGGATTGCTGAAGAAGCTCAAACCGCATCAGGTTACGGGCGTAAAATTTATGTGGGACGCTTGCTTTGAAACATTGAAAGAAGCTGAAGAGAATCCTGGTTCCGGTTGCATTTTGGCACATTGTATGGGTCTAGGCAAGACGCTGCAAATTGTTACACTGACGCATACATTGCTAGTGAATTCAAGAAAAACGAATATGGAGCGTGTGTTGATTATATCGCCGTT
This sequence comes from Toxonevra muliebris, assembly GCA_963691655.1. Lineage (NCBI taxonomy): Eukaryota > Metazoa > Arthropoda > Insecta > Diptera > Pallopteridae > Toxonevra > Toxonevra muliebris. The sequence goes on from OY829327.1 coordinate 99,426,005, forward strand.
GAGCACATTAAACAATTGGGCACGTGAATTCAAACAATGGATGGGATTTGCACGCAAAAAGAATATCGAAATATACGATATGTCCAAGTACAAGGATAAGGCAACACGCATCTTTAAGCTGCATGAATGGTTTGTGGAAGGTGGTGTCTGTATACTTGGCTATGATATGTATCGCATACTGGCAAATGAGAAAGCTAAAGGATTACGCAAGAAACAACGTGAAACTTTGCAGGAATCTCTAGTTGATCCTGGTCCAGATCTAGTAGTATGCGATGAAGGTCATTTGCTGAAAAATGAAAAGACGTCGATCAGCAAGGCAGTGACGAAAATTCGCACTAAGCGGCGCATTGTACTCACCGGTACACCGTTACAAAATAATCTCAAAGAATGTAAGTAAAAAGCAGCTAATGAGCCTAGAAATCAATATGTTACTAATTTTATTTCATATTCACATACAGATTACTGCATGATTCAATTCATTAAACCTAATCTACTCGGAACCTACAAGGAATACTTGAATCGCTTCGTCAATCCCATCTGTAATGGTCAATACACCGATTCGACGGACCGTGATTTACGTTTAATGAAACATCGTTCGCATATACTCCACAAATTACTAGAGGGCTGTATTCAACGTCGGGACTATTCTGTTTTGGCACCATATCTGCCTCCAAAGCATGAGTATGTTGTCTACACCACATTGACCACGCTGCAGCAGTACCTCTATGATTATTATATGACCGAACAACGTGATATCAGCAGCTCCGATATTGGTAGCAAGGGTGCACGTCTATTTCAAGATTTTCAAGACTTGCGTCGTATATGGACACATCCGATGAATTTGAGTATGAACAGCAACACTGTTATACGGAAACGTTTGTTGGCAAATGAGTCTGACTCGATGGAGGATTTTATTGACGATGACGATGACGATGAAGAAGGGGAGGAATCGAATGATGGTGGTAACTGTTGGGATTCTTCTTCCAATTCATCTAAGTCATTTGCTAGTGGCGGCGTTGAGGGAAGAGGTAAAGGCAATGGCAATGGCAAAGGAGGCTCAAAAGCGCGTAAAACGCGTAATAATCTAAATGTTAATGGTGGCGAAGAGGTGCCAGTTCCGCCTGTCGAAAAGGATGATCCATCCGAGTGGTGGAAACGTTTCGTTGCAGATAAGGAGGTTAACAATATAAATCATTCCGCCAAACTGGTGATACTCATGAGTTTGTTGCAGCAGTGCGAAGAAATTGGCGATAAATTGTTAGTGTTTTCGCAATCATTGCAATCGTTGGATGTAATTGAGAATTTTTTGTCGCTCATTGATAGTGCGACAAGAGGACAGGAAATTGAGGGTGAGTGTGATGGAAGTATTTATTATTTTTTTTTTTTATAATACTATTCTAATTAATCAATACTTATAAATTTATTGATTTCGAAAGAACTGCAAATGGAAATATACCCTTGAAACACTTGATAGCTGAAGATTATCCAGCGAGTTGCTCGAAAAATTCAAATCGCTTGTGAGTCTTTCAGAAAGCCTCAGGATCTTCTATTTTATACTCTCTTCACCATAGTGCAAAGAGTTGCCTGCAAGGTGAATTTATGCCAGTTGAAGTTACCAGCAACTCATTCTCCTTCTTTCTTCGTGATCAATACTATTAGCAGTCGAAATCATTGTTTACTTTTGATTGTTTACTTTTTTTTCTCCCTTTTGATATTCATTGCATGGCGTCATTATGGCTGCAACAATAAAGATGTGTTGTTATTGTCTTTTTGTGCGGCTGATTTTGACACTTTGTGGTATCCGGCGCAACAACAAAGATATGTCGTTTTTGCCAAGGTGAAATTGTTGTAATCTTGCTATCACCTTATAGATGATTGCCTGGAATATTAAAGAATGAATTAATTTTCTATCGCATTGATGATTTATTTTCCTAGACTTTTCCAAATGTTTGCAGGGTAGAGATTTATATATATTTCCTTTTGGAAGTTTGAAATATTCAAATGCATTTCGAAAAACTTTTTTGATTCACCTTAAGCTTGTACCTTTGATGAATCACAATAATATTTTGTATGCAAATTTATTTTAAAATTTTTGTTTTGTTATTTTTCCCTTTTTCTGTTTTTAAGGTGATATTGGCGAATTCAAGGGTCTGTGGAAACCTGGCATTGACTACTTTCGTCTCGATGGCTCATCGTCTGTCGAACAACGTGAGTCAATGTGTAGAAAATTCAATGACATTTCTAACTTACGTGCCCGTCTCTTTCTCATCTCGACACGTGCCGGTGGCTTGGGCATTAATCTGGTCGCTGCCAATCGTGTTGTTATCTTCGATGTATCTTGGAATCCCTCGCATGACACACAAAGTATCTTCCGTGTCTATCGTTTCGGCCAAGAGAAACCCTGCTATATTTATCGTCTTATTGCTATGGGCACCATGGAACAGAAAGTGTACGAGCGACAAGTTGCCAAACAAGCTACAGCAAAACGAGTTATTGATGAACAGCAAATAACACGACATTACAATCAAAACGATCTTCAAGAACTATATACGTACGAGCTGCAACCAAGCGCTGAACGTGAAATACCAATTCTTCCCAAGGATCGTCTATTCGCTGAGTTATTAACTAAGCATGAGACAATGCTGTTCAAGTATCATGAACATGATTCACTGCTGGAAAATGAAGAGAGTGAAAATCTTAGCGAAGAAGACCGCAAAGCGGCTTGGGATGAATACGAAGCGGAGAAGACACGCACCGTACAAACAGCACAATATATCTCGTATGATCGTGGTGCTTTCGGTGCTCAGTTCGGCAATGCTTCCGGCAGTGTGACCTCAAACAAAATCTTTGGTTTCCGTTCGGATGTTCTGTTGCATTTGTTAAACAAAAAAATTGAAAAGGATATGCCTGATCTTAATCAGAATCAGGTCATACAAATGGTTCCAGCTTATCTGCAGCGTTTGTATAGTGAAATGAACAATGGAGATCCGACTATATATAAAGATTTACTGTTATTGCATGCAACATTGGAACATCCAAGTGGCATGTATATGAATCCATTATTATACGCAAATCAGAACCCTTCAGCAGCTGGCTATTTTCAAGCGGCCTCGGCTCAGCAGCAGGGAGGAATGCCACCACCACAGCAGGGAGGAATGCCTCCACCACAGCAGGGAGGAATGCTGCCACCACACCAAGGAGTGCAGGGAACAGTACCAGCAGCTGGATTTAATCCTAATGAAGTATACGAAATTGATTAAACTTTTACTTGGTGACAGTTGGAGGGAAGGAAAGAAAGCTGCTTCTTTTATTGCTGTTGAATATGAAAAAGCAGTAGCAACAACAACAACCACACTTACATTTCAAATATCCTTTATATTCATTCAACAACTATCATCATCAATATTAATATAGAATTTAGTAATGTATGCATGATTGCGCTTGCCGTTCACACTGTAAACGTCGTTTTATGTAGTAGTTTGCTAAAACACAACAACAAAACATTTTAATAAATATAGTACCTACTATTATTTTATTTAAGTTTTCAATTCTCCTTTTTTGTTTCTCCTTCTACTATATACTATTAAAATAAAATAACAACAGCAACAAAAACAATAATATTGCATTAAAAAATATACGCATGCCTCCTACATATAAACATACATAAACTAATATTTTTGTTTTTAAGAGAGTTTTTTTTTTAGTGAATAAAGCAAGAAAAACCTTAAATTTTAAGTTAATTTCCAATTGAAATATGTATTGGATTTCTTTTTAAAAGGACCTAATGGTTATTATTAATCTTAAAAGCATCCATAAATGAGATACAATAAAAAAATATAAGTACACACACACACACATAATTAACATGCATACATGTATATGTAATTTAAATAAAATTATTGAAAATTTAACAGATAATCATGTTATTTTGTGCACTATGAATATCATAATTTGCTTTTATAAAGTAATAAAATTAAAAGGAATATCTGTGGTAAAAATGAAAAGCAGCCTAACGTTTGTGGAATGGAATCGAGACAAATTAAGAATAAACAAACATTGAATTGACAAATTAACCGCCGTTCCTATTTATTAGTTATTTACAAAAGACTTTTAAGTTTGTCTTAAAATAATTAATTTCGAAAATGCCACTACACAAATCATAACGCCGGAATTTGCTTTGTAAATATTACACAGAAAATCGAAATAAGAAGAAAAAAATTAGACTTTTCAGCATTTTAATGAAATGGGTTTAATACATTTTATAATTAAAGTGCTAGAGAATATAAAAATGATAGAAAGAAAAAATGGTTCTGGGGAAAAATGTGTGTTTAATCACTGCAAAGTTCGTGCACTTTTCAGTTTACAAAAAAATACGAAGTTTCTAGAAATAGAAATGAAAAGTATTTAAAATTATTGGATATTTAACACAAAGCAAAACAAAAATTACTCCAAAAATAACTAAAAAACCACCAAAATCAGGTTGCGTAGCCTGTCCGAATTTTTCTTCACAACCAATTCTTCGTAAATTTGTGTGTTGGGTGACGAGACATACTTTACCATAGAAATCAACGAATGTCAGCAGACATATTACTTTGACTCTCTAAATTTAAACGCATCAAACAAGAACAAATATATATAAAATACCAAGCTCCCAGAAAAAGTTTTGTTATGGTTGACCATTAGCGAACGTGGAATCAGTAATCCTGTATTTTGAAAAGATGGTTTAACATTGAGTTCGCAGAACTATTGGGAAAGGTGATTACCGGTGCTTGGAGAGTTTATTTCTAAGCCTCACCAATAGGACAAAATAATTTTTTGCTAAAACCTAGCGCTTTCACATTACGCCAACATAAATTCCTACTCTTTTTTTCTAACCTAAAGAGGAAGGTCTAAACCAGAAAATATTGACCAAAAATTGTAGAAGAATTGAAAACCAAAGATACAGCTGAAATTCAAAAGTCGACGAAGGAAAAAAGTCCGTAAATCAAACCTCAACGGAATTGAACCGTTTTTTTTTTATTATAAATATTAAACTGATGGTCTCTGATTTGGGCATAACGTCTTCTAAAACAGCGTCATAGTTTCTTTAGTATTTCTAACAAGAAAATAAACTTAAGCTTTTGGTCCTTTTTACCACAGATATATAGTTTACCTCTAGAAGTCAAAAGTAAATCTATGACGGGCAAAACTGTCTCATTGCTTCTTACTGCTTTTTATTAATTTAGAATTGCTTTCTCTCTGCCTCTTATAGTCTATGAATGTTTCAAAGAGCCCTTTTTAGCCTTTAAATGTTAAGGTGTCAGACTGGTTTTATTGCCTCAAGCTGTGGGATATTGCCTCTCATTACTCCTTATAACCTCTAAACGTTCTCACTGTCTCTTATATCCGCTGTAATATTTTTTATGCATCTGATTACTTATGACTTCTTTTGAGGTGATAAGCCTTTTATTGGATTTGACTGCACCTTACAAACTTCGGCTGTACAGTAAAGCATTTAATATTTGAAAGGAACAATATCTAGTTTTTTGATTGGTACCTACATTTATTGAATAATAACCAAGGCCATTGCATTCTTTTTCTGGGTTTTCAAGCGGTAAAGGTACACATTTAGAAAGTCTTAAATCTTGTAACAAATTTCAAACAACAAATTAGTATAGATTGAATTTACAAACATGTACTGTACCGCTTTAAGGTAGAAAGAAAACATGTGTCTAAGATACACCCACCGAGTCGGTTCAATTTGCGGTGGTTCATAATTTGTATCACTTTAGTAAAATACTTTTCTTATTGAAATTAAAAAAGTTTTCCTTTTGTCATATTAAGGGGTACAATTTTGATCAACTCGTCGTCGAACAAAGAGTATAAATCGAACCGCACTACAATAAAATAATCCTTTCAAACAAATAATTATAGAATGCATACAAAAAAAAACTTTATTCTCAATATATTAATAGCGGCTTAAAGTTCCGACTAATATGTACCATTTAACAATTCTTTCCATTCTTGCACATGGTTATAGTATTTTTCCAGATACATATCCAGTTTTGCAATCTGACGACGCAAATGTACATTTTCAACTTTTAAGCGCTTCTTCGGTTCCAGTGTAGAGGTGACAAAACAATGTACCCCAAAGAATGTAACCATTTTACGAGCCATCATTATGAAATGATCTATTGTTTTTTCTGTTTCGTATTTTAGTTCTCCTCTGTGGGTGTGGTTGTGATCTTGCTTAGTTAGCATTAGGATACAATTTTCAGCTGCTTCTTCAAGTCTGTCCATTAGAGTGGCACAATCATTATTATTAGATGAATTCATTTTGTTTTATCTTCTTAATTTGATAACTTTTTTTTCTAAAGAAATTTATATTTATTATTATTAGATAAAATTAACAGAAATATAACGCAGTAATATATTATTGCTGCAAAGTACCGTATACTATACAGCTACAGATAATGTTGTCACTATACAGAACAAAAAAGGACGCAATTTGAATAAAATTATTGAAAACTGGGAAAAATCATGTTGATTTAAAAAGGAACATTATGAACATGTTTCCATGGTTTAACTCCAGATTTCAAAAGCAAATCAGGAACCAAAACCATTAGCATTATGCCAATCGGATACTTACTTTAATTGTACAATAACGAAAGGACAAAATTGTGGTAATTGAGCTTAGTTTTTTACCCGCAGGTATAGGATCATTGGCTTACATTCGGTCATTTAATATTAGCAACAGTTGATTTAGTACTTTTCAAATAAAAACTACATAAAAATATAACAAACAGTTGTGAACCATAACATGTTCAGTTTTAGTTTATATTCTATTAAGTATAATGAGCTGAAAGGATTTCTATGGTCAGCATTTAGAGCGATTGATGTTCTTCATACACAAACAAAAAAAGAATATGCCTTCGTCTTAATGTAAATTTATTACAAATAAAAAGTAAACCTTATAGTAAACTTAATTCTTAAAAAAATATTTTACTGGATATGAGTTCATATTCATCATAGGTCCACTACCCGCAACAAGCCGATTAGGTCCTCCTGCCATACCGCCGCCCATTCCGGTGGGACCCATTCCCACAGTATCTGATCCTATGCCTCCCATTGCACCGCCGCCGCCCGATACTCCAGCTCCTCGATTGTGTACACCCTGATTTTGTTGTATGTCCGATAAACATGCTTTCCACTCTTCCAAACGGCTATAATGTTTGTTTAATAGCGTTTCCTTGCGTAAAATTTCATTACGCAAATCTTGATTTTCATCTCGAATGAGCATATCTGGTTTCAGCGTAGAGACGAGAAAACGTTTTTGCAAAAAGAATGCTTCCATTTGACGTGCCACATCAATGAAACGATTTGTAGTTTTTTGTACCTCTAATTCGATTTCCTCTTTGTTGGTGCCGGTATTGGGCTCTTGTTTTGTTAATGAAAGTAGGCAAGACTGAAATGCTTCTTCAAATTCGTCCATTAAGTTGCCGTTTTCATTGCCAGCTGATGCCATTGTCTTGAATTTAATAACTTGCGTGTTTTTTATAAATTAATATTATTTTTAATATTAATATAGTTAAGAATTAAAGGAACTAACAATAAATGTACGTGACACCAAACAAAAAATATTTTCACACCATATGTAATGAGATATAAGTGCTGCCAGATGTGTGCACATTCATTCTACAAGCCATATGTGATATTGAAATTGTAAAGGGAAATAATGCAATGCCAGATTTAATGACTGTTGGCATGTAGTTGTAAAAATATTAGAAATAAGCATGCTTATATTTGGAGTTTTTAAAAATTAATTTTATTAATATCTCGAAATAAATTGAATCTCATTGATTTAGCAGAAAAATCTTCAGTCTGGCAATATTGCTTTCTTGGCTTTAGTTTATTTGATCATTCACAATAGTGCAATACAAAACATGCAAATATTGACAAATATATTTTGTTTGAAATACCAGCTGATAGTTCCTGGGAGATAATTTCTAATAGGGAATCACCCTACTCTATATAATATTAACTGTGTTTTATTCGCCAGCTGGTTTAACCTATGCGAATAAAACGACCAAGCTGTTAAGTCTCTTTTTCGTTATATTGTTATTCACAATAAAATTGCTCAGCAGTGTAGTTTTTTAGCCTTTATAAGAATATTTAACGATGATTTTAACTTATTTTCACCGGCAGCCATTCTGAATCATTTCATTTTTTGTTTTTTTTTTTGCAATCTATCATGCTTTTTCTTCCATTATTGGCAGTTCACAATAGAATTTGATGTAGCTAAACTACTTGTTAAGTATACATAACAGCTATAATTATACGTGTTATCTCTGCCTCTTTGTTGTTGTTTCGCATACAATTATCACTGCTAGTTAAACATAACTAGAAGCAAATGGCGAATAAAACGCAGCTATTGTAAAAATTTCAACAACTTTTTTCATTTAAGTTTTATTGCTTTGAACAATTCTGCGACCAAATTTGGATTTAGCAGTCGAAATTGTATAGGCAATCACCTGAATCTTGGATGTAGACAAATCGCATGAAGGGAGATTAGGTATATGTTTATGGTAGTTGCGATCATTTAAATTATAAGATATAAAAACAGATCGACAGTTAAAACAAATTCCTAGTCACCAGTTAAACTCAGGAGAAAACATTTTTTTGAAATTATGCAACAATATCTGTAGGTCACACACGATACTCCAAAGTTGCGAAATTTTGACCAAAATTGTCAATTTAATTTTTCAGGTGAATATTTTACTTTATCATTACAATTGAACTATGATTTCTGTAATTACAATTGCCAACTATATATTCGGGGAATAACTTTATTCGTATTAACTTAATAACGCAATAGCTTTTGTTATCACTTTTAGGAAATTTGATCAGCCTTTTTTCTACACACGTCGTGCAATGCAATGAAGTAAAAAAAATAAAAGTTTTTTTTCAATTAAAGAAAAAATTGAAATGTTTAACTATGTTAAATGCAGAATATAAAATTGGCGTAATAATTTTTTTACCATTTAATGAAAACCTAAGACAAAATTTTATAATGAAAAAGGATATTTTCATTAGCAGAAAAAAAGGCTAATTTCATTAACCGTGATTTTTCGTCATGAGCTCGATCCCGACCAGTCAACTGCATTTATAAACAAAACAATAATTTTTGACTTCGGAAACCGTCAATTAGTTGTAACTCTAATCAATTCGGAACAAGAAGCTTTGATAATCGCGCCTAACAATTTACGTTATACACTATTTTGGATTTGTACCTTCGGCAGCTGGGACTCTAGTGTAGCAGTCTACCATTAGGCCACCGGTTATTTCTTCTTTTTTTTATTGCTGTAAAATCATCTGCAATAAAAAAAATTGTTGGCAAATTAGGAAAGAAAATAACCAGATGAAAATGCTTTGTAGAAGATCTATAGGAACTGTTGATGATCAAGTCTCAAAAAAGTGATTCTTTGCGAATAGTTTTAACTGATACTGTTATTTTTTTTGTTTTTATATTACATAATTACATTATATCTATCTAATAATATATTCTTGAGATTGAAACAATATATCTTGCTTTTTTGTTGTTTGTAAGTTAAAAAATACAACTTTATTAGTAAATCTGAAAATAAAATATCAAAAATAAATGTACAAATATTTTTCTTTTTTCTACAAATACAGTAAATTGGTTTCAATTTTTTCAAACAAAACTTAATTTTATACATATTTTTTTCTGTTTTGCAAATGTCTATGGAAACAGTAATAAAATTATTATAAAAAATAAAATAAAAAAATATAAATGTTAATCACAGTTTTCTATGAAATATGTTAGCTTAAATAATTTTCATTAAAATCTTCTTTCTTTTTGTTTTATTTGTAGGTGTTTTTGTTGTTTTGTTTTTTTTTTTTTTTGAGGAGTGGGGCAATTAGTGGAAGCATTGTTTTCACTTTTTTGTTTGTTTGTTATTTTTTTGTATACCTGTTTTATTATTTCGAATTTATATAATTTGCAAATATTAAAATTTTAGTGGTGTTAAATATGTACATACATTTGTGGTATCTATATACATAAACATATGTCTATATATTTTTGTCATATGCTAATATCAATTAAAAATTGTATATGTGAGTACCTATATATACATATACGTAGATGTATGTATATATGTATGCACTATATACTTTTGCAAGTTCATCATACAAAAACCAAATTGCTGTTAGACAACAAATTATTATTGTGTGCTTATTTTTTTAATGACAATTTTTTTTTCTTCTTTTTGTTTTTGTAAAAGTCGCCCATATGAATAAATTCTTAAAATTAAACTGGGGTGTTTGTCGCATTTATTTTTTCATATTTTTTTATTTTATTTTTTGTTTTTTTTTTTCATGGCTTGTCAAATTAAATAAATTTGCATAAAATTAATGAATGACAAACAGGTTCGTATATACATTACCAAAAAATTTATATATGTGTATAGAAAATAGCATTGTTAAATATAAAATTCGTTTATATATTTTCAAGTAGTTAAAATTAAAAGCGTGTGTTTGCCAAATTTAACATAAAACGTATACCTTTTTAAAAAGTTTAAAGTGTAAAAGCAAGTTTATTTATTTTTTTTTTTCGTTTCCACTTTATTTTATATTTTAAATTAAAGATAGGTACACCAGCAACATAATGAAAGTAAGAATAATTTTTGCACTATTATAGTTGATTAAAGTGCAAAAGAAAGGAATTGAAAAAAAGAAAAAAAAAAAATTTTTATTGCGCTACAATTTACTTTAATTTAAATAAAGTAAAGTATATATGCAAAGTAGTTCACTGGAGTGTGATTTTGCAATTTTGCATGGTGTGGCGAGAAATGTATTTAATTTTTTGTTTGAAAGGAAAACAAAGTACGAGACAAGGCGCTGAAGCTAAAGTTGAACAATATATATTCACTCTTCTTTTTATTATATACTATATGACTAAAGTAAGCAAGATACAATAATTCTTCAGTATAGCTTCTGTATACATTTTGTATCTGATGTGATAATTTACAGACATCAACAACAATAATAAAAAATAAAAAAAAAACACATGAAAAACATTGTACAATGAATTGCACTGCAATTTGTTACTCTCTAAACACATCAAATATATACTTGTATAAATGTTTGTATATTAAATTAGCTTTTAACAAGTTTTGACTTTAGCTTTTATTTTTATTTATTATTATTATTTTTTTTTTCGCTTGCTTTTAATTAAATATTAAAAGTTAAGGCACACACAGTGACGACGATGATAAATAAAGTTGTTATAAATATAGTTTCTTTTTTTCAAATATTTTTTCCACTACTATTATGTATAGATAAGATTAAATTTCATTTTTTTTTATTTGTACATATGTATGTATGTATCTGCAATATATGTATATATATGCATATATGTATGTAAGTTGATTTATTTATTATACACAAAAAAGCACAATGTTCAATTAAAAAACAACTAGCTATAGAATAAACTATGGTTATTAGCAACGTTTCAAGTGCCCTACATTGAAAAGTAAAAAAATGTATGTGAATCAAATTTTTTGCAATTATAAATAAACAGATTGATAGAAGGGGTCAATGGCTGCGAAAAGTTCTACCTAGACCGAGTTGTGTGATAAATAGTAGTAGTAGCAGATTGGGGCTGAAAATCGGGTGTCCACTTAAAGCTCGTCAGCTTTTTTAAATAGCTAAATTGATGACGCTTCAGAGCTTAGTCGTGATCATTAGAAAATACTTCTTTCATCATTATGAACATATTTCAACATAATTTCAAGAATTTTGATGAGACATTATGATCTGAGTTGATGAAAACTTTACTTATTCCGATCTTCTCTTCAGATTCTGGCATATCTTTTGAAAGATTAGAGACTGTATTAGCATTCAACTTGGTTTCAGTACCGACGCCGATCGGTTCGGCAAAAAAAAAAAAAAAATAATAATAATTGGGCGGACTCAAAATCGCTCATTTACTAAAAGACTGTCATAATTCAAAAAAAACGCGATTTTGCAGAAAACGCGTTTAAAGTTTTCAATTAACTCCCACTTTGCAGAAAAAAGAAGAAATTTTATAATTCTCACGCGCAGAGTATACAAGATATTAATATGAAATTTTTACACAATATGAAGCGTGACATAATGAATAATTCTGCATCATTAACCCAAAAATCGTGTTTTTTGACTTATGACCGTCTTTTAGTAAATGAGCGATATGTATAATCATTAAATTCCTGCAGTGAAGAGTTATGCAAATATGACCATTAATTTTGAATATTTATTGATTCAGACATGTTTTCTTAATTTTAATGTTAAGAACAAAGTTTGAGAACCATAGACGATTACTAGTTATTAAGTAATTAATCTCATGTGTGATTGTCAAACTTATTTTAATTACTTTCCTTCAAAACCGTAACCGGAACGAAACCGAAACCCGAATGAATGTTAAAGAACGAAACCGTAACTGAAACTGAAACACTTGACAAAACCGAAAACGAAACCGAAACGTTATATTGATTCCCTTTCATTTCTTGGAATTTATACTGAAGAGCCAATAGAACCAGCATTAATAAAACTAATGCTAATGACAAGCCGATAACTTAGAGCAATCAATTAGAAATAACAGTTTTAATGAATAAAAACAAGGATAAGAATTCGACCAATTTGAATTAAATTTAAAAAATTTTGTAAATGCTCATATTATTAGTATGAGCTTATCCCAGTAAAAAAGAAAGAGAGAGACAGAGTTCCTTCCTTTTAATTGGTATTATTGTCAGCTCTTCCACGGTGAAACTGGTTGCATGCGATTTTTTGTTTAATGAGCAGCATGCTCACCATTTTGTCTGTCCCCCTGTCATTTCTCTCCTCTTCCCTACATTATTGATAGTTGCACGAAACTAGTTTCACCATGGAAGAGCTGACATAACACCCAATGGACACCATTTTATAGCATACGAGCCAGTGTTGATATTTGAAATTTTTTGAAAGTACCTAAATTATGTAATAGTTATATCTTTTTGAGTCTAATTGTACATAACTGAGGTATATTTTGCTTCTATAGCTAAAACCCCGCGACAAGTATGCGAAAATTTCTGAATTTTTTATGATATTGAGAAGAGCTGATATTCGACTTATTTTCTTTGAAAAATTTTTTACATCCATTGTTCATCTAGACTTACCCAAGGGACCCAAAATCCTTGGAAAAAGTTCCACGTTTTTAAATTTTTCTTATTTTTCAAAAATAAGAAAATATATTCTATGAAATATTGGGTTGTTTCAGACCCATAAACTAAAGATCCTTAGAATGTTTGAGTTTTCCTAAGTGAAAAATATTGATTTTGGTTATTTTCAATCAAATATTGTCTTTTAGCGTTGAAAAAAAAAATGAATTGAAATTTGTCATACAATATTTATAACAAGGTTCAGGCCTTATGTAAAAGCTAAGCATTTTTACGAAATCTTTTTAAAGTTGAATAATTTTAGACATTTTTTTAAAATAAAATTAAAAAAGGAGGATGTGGCGCCTCTTTATCTCAATATTCATTATTTAGTATGGAAGTATATAAATTATAAACATAATATCAAACTGCGAATATGAAAATAAATAACAGCAGATAGAAAGATGTACTTTATATGGGAGAAAGCACCATCTATATGTCAAATGCGAAATATGACATAAAGATGGCGTTATTTTCCGCTATTTTTAAAATCGAACAAACCTTTATGTGTAATTTTTTTTTGCATTTTAGTTTAGTTTTGCTAATATTTTATATAAGAATTTAAAAATTATAAAATTTTCATACGAATACGAATGCTTAATAAAAGTGTAAATTAATGCGACCGAAAAAATTGTAAATGTTTGTATATGAAGAAGAATATGGACAGTATTGGACAAGTGGATTAGAAATATTGTTGTAATTTTCATATTACCCAGACTTTGCAAGGGCTGATCAGTGAATTATAAAATATATTTTGATAATTAATTTTTCTTGAATATTTAACAAACATATTTAAGTCTAGAATTCATTCTGATATTTATGAGGAACTCAAAATGGTTGCATTGTTACATTTGGAAATAGATTTCTCAATATGGGTAAAGTATGTAATGCTTAGAACTTATTTATTATCCCATGGTAATCTAATCTATTTTCAGAGTATATATACTAATTAAGCATTCAGAAGCTGTCAGTATCGCTTAAATGGTTTCAATGTTATTAATTTTACGATGGAAATGAGGTTGTCTGGAGAACTATAATCTGTAGTTGAGATATTTAGAAACGCACAGATCTTCTAGTTTACAGGGGTATCAAAGCCAAGGGGTTTAGGGAGATCAGATCGCAAAGAGGCGATGCCAATGCCTTACTTTGGAAAACAAATTTTTTGCTTAATATTGATAAGAAAAAATATGCTTTAATATAATGAACAAAAATAAATAAATAATTGCGGTTCACTCGATTTTTCAAGTATTAGCTTGGACACTCACGATATTAAGTTTATAAAATAAGCTCATTTTCATACACAATCCATACGGTGTAGTAATTAGTTACTTTTGCCTATAACTTTTGAAGGTAAATTACTAAATTCTTTTAATGATTTTTTTATTTTATTAAGGTTTTTTATTGTATGACTTCCTATTGAATTAGTGATTAAAATACAAAACTGACGATTTGATGAAGACTTCAAGTTCAATCGATATTAACCCTAAATCTTGCATAACAATTATCGTTAGCTCTGATAGGCAGTGCTTTGGTGATTTACTAAAATTTTATTTTGCAATAAATTTGCGCTCAGTTATGGAAGAGTACTGAATTTTAAAATTAAAAATTTAAATATCTGAAATTTCCGGTTTTTTATACTTAATTGTATTATTATTCATAGCTAGAAGAATAATAAAAATTACTGAAAATCTTACTGGGGATAAAAAATAGTATACAGGATACAAGAGTACAACGACAAAAAACTTTTTTCCCGACTGCCAGGCTCACTAATGCGTTATATATTCCAAAGTATACAGATCTGAAGAACTTTAAATATTCTATAATAAAGCGACATTTTTATTTATTTTTATTTACAGAAACAAAGACAAAAAATCTTTTGTCTTCTCCAAACTTATAATCTGTCAAAAAACGAATTTGAAATTTCTTGTCCACCCGAAGGGACCGCACTATAAACTTCAAAGTTGCTGAAGGAGCATTTATTGTGCACATACAGACATATATACTTCGTGTTAGAGGCTACAGTACAACTAATAAATGAATGTAGGGTACTTAATAAAACAAATATATTTATATATATATAACTTTAAATATATGACACATATCTACGTCGTGCAATTATATATGTACGATTTTTTTTTTAGTTTTGCATGCAATTTCTATTAGTTTATGCTTTAATTACTACTCAAATATTAAATTCATCTAGCTGAGAGATGTGGTGTAAACAAATAAATTAACTGCCGATCTGGTACATTTGTAGTATTGGGTTATAGTGGATTTTCTTTGATTGATAACGATATTTTATATTGGTGATCGTGCTTGGTAGGTAGGTACTTTGTTGTTAGCTGCTACGTTAACACATTTTAATAATAATAAATAGGTATACATATGTTTGTTTTTAATATTACTTTTTTATATATTGTATATATTTTATTATTCTCATTTTTTTTTTATTAATATTATAATTTCGTGTTTAATTTTTAGTTTTAGCTTAATTAGTAATTTTTTTTTTCGTTTTCGTTTATTTTCTTAATTTCATTCATCATTTCTATTGTTTATACCTATTACTGTATATATGTATTAATAGATTTATTATTTTCAAAATAAATCAATTATTTTTTATTATTTTCGCAAAAGTTCAACATTTCGTTATCTCACAAAAAAAAAAAAAAAAAAAAAAAACAGAAAGTAGAAAAATAGTTTCACTGATATTAATTTCAACTGACATCATATTCATTTTTTTATTATTATTATTTTCCGCTCATATACATGCATACGTTAATAACTTATACATATGTACATATATGCAGATATATAGACGAGTGTATAATTGTTGTTTTTTTTCGCTTTTTCCTCTTTTTTCCTCTTACTTTAGGTTTACGTATTTTCCGCATTATGAGTTTGCAATTGAATTTAATTACCTATGATCATCAATATATGGCTAACTAACAGCAAAAAAAAAATAAAGACAGCAGCAAAATATTTCAATGGCAAACTAATAATAAAAGAAAAAAAATATTTCAAATTTAAAAGCTGTAAGAAAAAACAATTTAAGAATAAAAAAATGGAGCAAACAATAACAACTACATACAGCAACATCCAACGTGTTTAGTAGAATTATTTTTAGCTTTTCGTTTGGAATATAAATTAAGCAAAAGCGTAAACAAATTCGAAAAAACAGCGCATTTGAAAAATGTTGAAATTGAATTGTATAAAATGAGTTAGCCTGATGATATTTTGCTTTCATATTATTATTTTGTTTGATTTTCTAAAGAGATAAAGTGCTAAGATCAAAAATAAATTTAAAAAAACTGCGCAAAAACTTTTTTTTTTAATAAAAACAAAATAATAGTTTATAATAATACAAAATTATGCACAAGATTGTGTAAGCTATCTTTAAATAAAGCAACCCTGAGAGCATCTCAGTGAATAACAGATGCAACTCTGCTGACGAGCTTCAACTGATCGATGAAGCAAAATTAGTAGTCACGTTGTTTTCGAACAAATTCTTTTGAGTTTTTGTATGTTTTTTTTCACAATTGAAAGGAATTATGTATTAAATATTTTAATAAAAAAATCCATAGAATAACATTTAAATGTGGCACTTTCCTCAAAAAGTGAAATAAAATTGAACTCCGCATGTAAGCGGAGTTTGTTATTTCTAAGGGGCTTTTATTGTTTTTAAAGTAATACACAAGTTTTTAGAAATCTTGGCTAATATTCAGTATTGCTTGCATACTCCAAATTAGAAAATTATTTGAAACATATAGTAAGGAGTCGAGCAATCTGAGAAATTTTTATACTTTTATTCTTATATTTCTCACTTGAAAGGGGATTAGAAGCAAACTCATTCTAGGATTGCCCTTGTTTTCGAGGACGGTCTTCTTACTCCATAGCTTAAGTAAATTCAGAATTTTGAATTCTATACTATATACACACATGAAGAATTTCTACTGAATTGTTTCAGTTCTGAATTCAAATTCGAATTTGGATAGACGATTAAACTCCAACTTAAGTCGATTGCAGTTCAATTAGATAGTTTTGTTCGGACCACGTGGTATAATGGAGATTTGTTACTCATTCAAAATTGACAAAGTATGATACATTAGGCAAATGAATTGAGTGCTATGGAAGACCTATAGCCCTTATTTTCTCATTTAAATTTAAAGTAAGAATTAATACTAAAATTTTGTGAAAAACTATTTCCTTGAAGAACTTAGGTCAAAAAAAGTTTGGCTTTTTGAAAATGATTTGACTTGAAACGAATTTTATTTTACACATTTTTTGACTCAATTTTATACCAGTTAATAGACTAGCGTAATTTTTAATATATTTTGATTTAAATTTTAAATCAAACAGAAAAGAAATCAATCCAGAAAAAGATTGAAATTAAAACCAAAAGGTTTAGAAATTAGTACAAAAAGTTTAAAAACTAGAAGGACTTCCTTCAGAAGAGAGATACAGAAATATTTTGACATCTCATTGTCAATGAGCGAGCTTACTATAATGGCTGCCTTGCTGAATTGGTAAAGTAAGGTGACCAAATGTGTAATTTTTTCTTTAACTTTGTATTGACGCTAGGCTAGACGCTTAGAAACATTAGATACAAAATAAATGACTCCATTAATATTGATGATTTTCTATTCTAAATGAATTTTATTATTTTAAATGAATCTTTGCAAATTTTGAATCTGCAATTCCAACGATTTCGAATCAATATCGAAAAAGCGATTGCTGCTATCGTTATTATATCGCAATTAAACTGCCTAAAATGAGGTAACGTTTAATTTTAACGTAACGTTTTTCAGGGAAGTAGAATATCTAAGCGATATCAGAAATTAAGTAATACATTTATTTTTACATAGCTTTATAAAAATACTAGTTATTGTTAGTTATGCTGTATAAGTTTACAACATATCTACTTTATATTGTTTAGTTCAGATGTTAATCTTAGTATTTTAAGATAATGTAAAATTTAATTTTAAAATTTTTATAAAATCAAATGACAATCAAAATGTAAACTGATTTTCTTTTCTTTTTTTTTTTAATTAAAAACAAAAAATATCGTGACCTTTACCATATACAATTCAAAAGCTTTTAGTGATAACTCAAATACGAATGCTACGTTTGAATGATTCAAAGTCTATCGCTGTTATCGTTTCTTAACAAACAGAAAAAGTTGTTATTTAAATGAGTTATATAATAACTAAATGATCTATTGTGTAACTATTAATAAAATGCTACACTCCTTGGATTCTTCTATACAAAAATCCATCAAAAAGTCGTAAATTGTTATTAACCTTGGTCAAAGTTGACATGCAAATGGAGATAGTAGCCATGTTGAACTTTTGCACAAATTAAGTAATATTTTATATATATATATATGTACACAAATACCTAAATACATATATACATTTTTACACACACTCACACATATGCATACTATACTACACACACACACCCTATTTCCTTTTCCGTATTACAACAGAAATGATACCCTCTTCCTTCGTTGTTGTTGTAGCTGGTGATGTCCTATTATTCCATTGTCACTGTTGGCCTGTTCTCAAAGCACATAGTTACGCTGTTTCTCAGTTGGGAGCGTTTTATTGACAAACGCGACAATGGCTGCTGCCGGTTGAGTAATTGCCAAATCACAAAACACATGACACTGGTTATCCTTTGAGCTGGGTGAACGTCTTGCTACAAAAGCAAAAATGGTTTTTTTCTGTACAATTGGATTGCTCTTGCCATCCGCATCTAGTTCTTCATGGGTAAACGAACGATGATCTGGATCTATGGCACAGCAGGATATAATATCGGCTGCATAATGTTTGCGGAAGAATTTCTTGCGTGTATTATCCGTGAGTGTGATACCATGTTTGGATACTTTGAAATGCACCTCAGTGGGTGATGGCATAGGTTTCTGTGTGCTTAACTGACGTGATGCTTTGCGTATAGCTTCTTCGCCTGTGAGGCTTTCTGTTTCACATGAATATAGCCAGAGGACATTGCAGGCGGCACCCTGTGTTATCAGTTGCTTTAGTTCTGGTGTTGGTTGAAGTAGAGGCGGCGCAAGATCATGCTCTGGAATGCGCAATTGACATGGCAAGGCTAATTGATTTATCGAATGCTCATAGACGAGCGCTGACAGCGATGTGAAGACAGGTTCATTGGCGCATCCCTTCAAGCGGACCCCGCGTGTTGTGGGCTCAATAAGGAAATGGCGTACTAATTCATCTTGCTTGCCCGATGAACTGCCTGGCGGTGGCTGCGCTACGCGCAACACTAAACCATATGCATTTTTATAAGTGGTAGAGTCACGCACGACGAATGTGCCTGGTGCAGCATTGAGCAGCAGTGATATGGCTTCTTCGCGTGACAGATTTGGTTTGTACCAGAATTTCGAGGAGTCTTTGGCAAATTTCACCAGATGGGCGGCAACCTCTTGTGGTTCACTGTTTGTCAGCGATAGATTGGAGTTGAGGCGTGATCTATTTGTATTATAATTATTCGTTTGATATATAGTTTCTGAGGAGTAATTTTGCATTTCAGTTGGTGTCTGACCATTGGGGTAATCCAAACGTTGTGGTACGGGACTGTGTGGATAACTCACAGGACTGTTATATCCATTATTTGCACCATATGGTGTGCGTGGCGTAACAGGAAACGCAGGCGTTTCGGGGCGTGAGACATGCGACGAAGCTGAAGGTGAAACCATACCAGCAGTAGCAGTATATGGATAATCAACAGTTGACAATTCTGGTTCGATTGTATTGCGTTGTTGCTGCTGTTGATATGTGGTCGTTGTTGTTGTTGTGTTGCTGTTGATGCTGTTGCTGCTTTTTGCTGCTTGCTTTGTGGTAGTGGCATAAATGGGCGATGACAAGTCGTTGCGACTGCGCGTTGCACCTCTCAATGTACTGGTGCGACTGCTACCATACTCGTCGTTGTAACCGCTGCCGTTGCCGATACCACCACCATAACCAGACGCATTTCCATTACCATATGTGGTGGTGGTGCTGGTGGTAGTGATGTAGTCGGGCCTCAGTAGCTGCTGTGATTGAAAGCGTCGCTGATACGCCGCTCCCAATGGAGGTCGTTCACGCTCTTGTTGTTGTTGTTGTTGTTGCTGCTGCTGCTGCTGTAGTTGTTGTAGCTGCTGCTGTTGAAACTGTTGATTTGCAGTTTCTCTAATGGCATTCGATGAGCTAATTGTGTGATAATTACGTTCCACATGCATTGCCTCGCGCGCCACTGGAATATCGCGAGTGCGATACTGTTGCAATGATGAACGTTCCATTGTATTAGCGCGTCGTGGCGGAGCTGGCACATCATCATCTAAATTCAAATGAAACTCAAAGTCATAATTGTATTTGCGATGAGCTTGATTTGGTAGTTGCCCATTTCCATTTGCTAAGCGCGCCGCCGATCCAGACGCAGACGACAGATGGTGCTGGCGCAGTGGCGGTTCAGGCAATTTTCTAAGCGACGATGCTGAATATGATGGAATATCGTGCATAGTTGAGCGGTCATACTCATTGTAAACTTTTTCACGACTTTCACGTAACAATTCCTCAAAGTCATTGCGTGCTGGTGTTTTACGTAGTGTGCTGCTGTTGCTGGTGCTGCTATATAAGTTGTTGTTGTTGATATTTCCATTTAATCCACCACTGTAGCCGCTACCATTGCCGCTGCTGCCATAGTTGTAGTGGTATGTGTTTGCGATTGTATTGGTTGTAGCGCTATTGCTGTTGCTGTTATTTCGCGTAGGTGATCTACTATTCAATGTTTTTCGCACTAGTATAGGACTGGTAAGACGTGGTTGTGCCTTGATCATATTTGCATCCTTTCCACTTCCCGATATTGTTGCACTATTAAATTTATTAATATTATTTTGATTATTATTAGTATATCCGTAATTACGATCACCACCACTATTTAAATTATAATTTGTATCAGATTTTAATGTATTCGAATCAAAGTCGAATCCACCAATAGCGCTACGATATGGTCCACACCCACCACTAGTTCCCGCACCACCACTACCACCAACAGCACCACTACCGTTTCTCAGTGGCGTTGATGTTTTATTTATTTGACCGTAACTGAATGGCAACGAATTTTCACGGGCGTGATACGGTATGGCACTGTTTTTAGTTTCTTCGTTATCCGAAACGGTGACAAAATCCTCATACGGCGACCTCATAGTTCGCGAATATTCACAAGACTACTCTCGCTTGCTCAGAGCCTACTTGTAGTTAGCCAAAAAACAATACACCTAGTGAGCTCGTTCGTCTATCTGTTAGCTAGCGCTCGTCTGTTCGTATACACATGCTATTATTGCTGTTAAAGTGTTTAAACAACGCCGCCGACAACCAACGATAAAGTGAAGTCTATCGATATACAGATACACAGATACAAATGTGTATCTGTATGTAGGCAGACAATCGTTTCTTCATTTGCTATACTCTCATTTGCTCACTATCCGTTTCTCGTTATTCAAACGTAGCTCATAAACGGGCATCTGCCTCTGCTGCTGTTGCCTCTTTATCACCCACCCCCTTTCCGATATCTTTAATACATGCATGTGTTAAAGTTTAGCTGTATGAGTTTGTGTCTCTGTGTGTGTATGTATAGTTGTGGGCTTTTTGTGCAAAGGTGTTGATTTTGTTGATTTCTTTTCTCGTCGTCTGTATGCCTGTATGCTTTGTCAGTGATGTCATTCCGCTGCTGCCGTTCCGCCATCGCCGCTTCACATAGGCACATCACAATTTTGTTGATTAACGTTGAGTATCTTATGCTCAGCTCACTCACTGCTATTCAAATGCAGACATGAACACACACACACACACACATGCATACAAATGTTTATGCAGCGCTGTTAATAACAAACTGTATAAGATGCTCTTTCTCTTTTAGCTTTATAGGGAGAATTGGAATTATTTGTATGTACATATGTATGTATGTCTGTTTGCTCCCATATGAAATGGAATGCAATGAAGTGCATTAAAATCTAGAGTCGGATGCTCTTTTTGATGCTTTTTTGCATTTGTTGTTTTGTTTGCTCATCTGGAGTATTTCAATGGGTTATTTCTTTATGCACTCGAATGTGTATAGCGTCGATCGATATACTCGTAGTCGATTTCTGGCGGCATTTATTTTGTTAAGCTTCATAATTAATTGAAATTTTACAGCAGTGAAATTCAATAAGCTTCAATTGTTTGCGCTTTATGCTTATTAATTTTCCTTCCCCTCTTTGATTGTATCAATAAATAATCAAACAGAAATAATCAATTAAGTTTTCTAGATCAATTTTTCCATATAGGTACCTACACACAGATGTAGTTTTTTTATTTACCCAACAAGCACAAACAAAATTCTCTAACCTTCAAGAAATATATTCAACATAATACTCTATTCGAGTTCTAATATTTTTCTCAATATTCGCTTTAAAGTTGAGAATGAGCTGAGATATATTTGAGAAAATAGTTACATATATTATTATGGCAACACTGCTATTGGATTTGCAAAAAAAATATGTATCTGGCAGTGATGGCGAATCATATGTTTTTCATTAAAAGTGACAAAAAAGAAGTGAAGAATTTTTGTGCTTAATCATTTTTATGAAAAACTTTAAATTTAAAAGTAAGAATAATGTATAAAAGCAAAAACCTAAATTGAGACAAAGCTAAGTCATAAAAAAATCAGTTAAAATTTCTTTTTATTTTTGGTGTTTCAAATTAAATATAAATAACTGCGTTAGAACTCAAGTTGAGAACTACAATTTTCTCTAGTTGATAGCTATAATTATTACCAAAAAAAAAATGCCGATTTGAGAAAGGTATTTGATATTAACTTAATCTCAAGTCGATCTCAAACAAAAATGTTTATTGGGTATTGATAAATTTATATCAAAAACGAACATCTCAAAGAAATGGAAGTTTAATACATTTTAAGGTCTTTTTAATCATTCAAGCTGAATTTCTTTGTAGGAAATATCCAAGTGCATGTATTCAGCAAGAAACGATGTCACATACCAAATCAATCTATAATAATAATAATAATATAAGTGTTGGCTATATTTATGTTGAAATTTCGAAAAAGATCATCATTGTTAATAATAATTGTAATAATGAGAGAATATCCAGTGATGAGCTCTCAATTATTGATAGTTTTTATTAAATACATTGTGCAACAAAAACTAATTTTTTTGCACAGATTCATTGAATTCATGAAGTGCTTTAGGTTGATTTTGGATTATAAAACTGTGGTCTCCTTTTTGTGTTTTAAAAATACAATTAGCTTATACAACCTAAGCTAATCGTATTTCTAAAACACAAAAAGTTATAAGGGAAACAAAATTGTGGTAAAATAATATTAATTTAAAATATTACATACTTGTTGTCCAAAGAGAAAGTTTGAAATTCTTAATATTTGTTACCTCTACTACTAAGGCCAAGGCCGAGCTTTTCGTATCCATTCGTGTTGTGTGGTTTATATTTACACACGAATGGAAGGGACCTACAGTTTTATGCCAAATCCGAACGGCGAAGTGAAAAGCTTTTCATAGGCATTTTTTACTCTTGGAGGTTTGCCATTGCAAACCTTTGATTTTTTTTAGCGTACTAACCACTAGACTACGGCGACCTACATATTTGCTACCTCTAAACCATCAATCTCACAAGCTCCTTCATCCTCTCATTTTTAATTTTTGTAATAAACATTTTTTCTTAGCATGCCCCTACAAGACAAACAGCTGAGAAAAGTAATAAATGCTGTTCGGGAAAAATATTCCAAATTTTGAATAAGCCTACGGAAATTGAATTGATTACTTTTGTTTTTGGGTCTGAAACAATTTAACATTTCGCTAACCGGCTTCACTTGAAAAAACCAGACCCCATATTCGTGATTACTTAATGAATCCGCATCTGATGAATCTATCATATTGGACGCCATAAAACCGTGAAAGCATCTCAATTAATTTACCGCAGAAGAATGTACCTGAGTACATACAATCACAACCAACTTTACATATGTAAGTTGACAGTGCAGCCAGCACTACTTTGTTTTCGCGTGTCTTTTAGTAAAACTTGATGAATCAGTACGAGGAGCTAAAAACGCTTTGTGTTATAAACAAATTTCGAATGATGTAAATTTGCTTAAATGACTCATCCATGTAAAATGACACATAACACTTGTATCACATTCCATGCACATGTTTCAAAGTTTATGAAAAACAAAACTGCACTAACTATTTGGAATTGACGTTAGGAATTTAGTACTTATACCAATATAACCAATGATCAATAAAAATTGTTCTTCCATACATATAAATCGTTATAGTTAAAGAAGTTCTTGAATGGAATAATTAAGGAATGACATGAACATCTGGCAATTGAAGTACATACGAAATATATGTATTTCATACATAAGAAGTAGTATAGAATTTCAATTTTCTACGAATGAATTTAAAAAGATATTAACAACGGCATTTTATAGTTTGTGTTCCCTCAAAAATAATAAATATTTTTTGCTTAGATCAGCAAAATCATGAGTACCTACCACTGATATCATGCACAAACAACAATAATTTTCACTATTATCGTCGTCGTCGTCGGCGGCGTCGTACTCCTCCACTTCTACTCGAGAGTTATTCTCTTTACATCTCGCGCCATATGAACTCATATGTATGTATGTAACTCTCAATGCCATTCGTTGTCGTTGTTGTGCTTAATGGTGTTGGTTGGTTGGTTGACTGGTTGCTGGTGATAGTGTGATGTTTACCTTTTGAACATCTGTTGTTTGTAATACTAAATTGTTGGTGTTTTACGTCATTTGCATTCGTTCGCAGAATCAACTGTGCATGTATGCAAGACACATAGATATTAACCTCCCAGAGTAAAATTTTTGAATATCTTGAATTATTTCAACAATGCTTATGCATGGGTATGTGTGAGAGAAAGCAAATACACGAAAAAAGAGAATATAAGATATGAAGATATAGAGAAATCGAGATCTAGAGAAGGAGAGCTTGAATAGTGAATTTGATCTTCATGTTTTGCTGCTTGGGCGGCGGTAGAAAATGAAATGAATGTCGTTCTTGACTGACAACATAAGCATAAGCGGCACGGCGCGGCGCATGTGTGGAATTTTCGGAATATTTTGTTGTTGGTTTTGATTGTGTGATCTGTGTATATGTACATATGTATGTGTGTGTAGGGGCAGCAGCAATTCTTGGCCAACAAAATTAAGCAGAAAAAATAACATTTTATGCCATCATAAATACATAGTTGTTTTTTCCTCAACTCAACTTTTGTTTATGCATGATTTTTGTTAATTGTTTGCTTTGAGAATCTCAGTATTTAAATGAGAAGTCTTAGACCTTTTGTATTGTAACAAAATTTTAATTTATGTCTACATAGGTATATATACAAACTTACATCCTTACATACATATGTATGAATATAAGTACGTACGTATGTATATGAATATAAGTACGTACGTATGTACTTGTTTATTTCTCCAAGTGATTTCGTTTTTAGCTATTCCATCTTTTCTTTTTTGTATTATAAGCAGTTCTCAGTAATGCTTTGAAATTCGTTTGCAGCGTAGTATTTTTTATTTTTTTCTTCATTTTCTAGATAAAATAAAATCAAACCTACACTGCACACACCTACATACACTTACACAATCAACTTAGATCATTTCCTCATTTGCGTTTTAACTTCCGGCCAAGTGCCAAAAATCCATTACCATATTCGTTTTTCTTTTATTTTATTATACTATAATTCTTTAAATTGCAAAATATTTCTATTTTTGGCATTTGTTTTGTGTGCTGCTCACTTTAATAACGTAAAATCACGCAAACTGCTACAATTTGCGCAGAAATATTCAAAACAAACTTGAGAAAAAAATTAATTTGCAAATGGATTAAAGAAGAATGTGTTCATTCTTACACATTGGAAAATTTCAAGAATGATTGTGGCGTTAGAATATGTATGTATGTAAATCATTTAAAGCGAATTTATTAATACCCTACATAGTTTTATCATATAAACACAAGTCAATTACTTTACACATGAAAGAAAGACAACACAGGCCTACAAAATTTTTTTCTATACCAGATCCTAGAACCAAAGTAATCATTTTACATGCAGTTTCTGATAGCATTCAGGTTAGAATGTCTTGAAATACTGTCGTGTTAGAAAAATTCTATAGCAAGATTTCAATTCACTACCGAAAATTTCACTGGTTCCCGAATTTGAAAAATTTCACAGGTCTGTGCCATTTTCCAAATTAAATCACATTTCTAAAAGTTTGCACATAAAAATACTATATTCTTCATTAACATTTTGATTAAATTTTATTGTTTTTATTCTTCTTTAATTTATTCATTTTTAGGAGATTTTTTTACTTTTAGCATTTTCCCATTCATTCGTTTTTTTCATATTAGTGGAAGGAGATTTGTGTTGGTCCTACAGAGGAAAATTTGTAGTCTTTCTTATAGGAGATTCTGGCATTTAAAAGGGGGCAAAAGGGAGTTAGGGGCACAATTTGCCTTTTCTCTACAAAGCCCTCACCTAAACTACGATTTAAACAAACCCAACCTGAGAAACGAAGTGGACAATGAACTACAACAAACAATTCAAAATATAAGACGTTGGAAGAAAGAAGTAGTAGAATTTAAAACAGAATTAAAAAAAGTTTTGAGCATAGTAAAACTTATTATTTCCAAATTACTGTATTTTTTCACTAATTACTGTCGTACTTACTGTTCAGGGGTCAAAATTACTCCATAGTAGTGAAGGCTAAAATAATAATTGTTGATTTTTGCCTAAATGTAGGCAACGAAGACCATGTCGAAATCTAAGCCTTTTTTCACAGTGAAGGCTAAAATAACAAGGCGCACGAAAAGTTCAAGGTCATTTGAAAATTTAAAATTTTGTTTAAATTCATATGCTTTGTGTGTGATTACCCCTATTAAACTATGTACACAAACCATTAGCTTTGTTTAGTTTACGTTAGCCCATTAATAGGTCCGTTCCCGTCCTATAACGCGGGTGAACGCGTTTGCCCAAAAAACCCAGAGAGCGTCCCCCTACTCAAAAAACATGGAAATGAGAGCGGAGATGAGAGAGTAATTGTCTTCTTCTTCTTCTTGCACGAAATAGCCTGCACTTTTTCTTCTGGTAAAAATTGTAAAAGTGTCAAACAATCAGCTGTTGCTTTTGTGAAAATATAATGAAAATTTTAAATTAATAAATAAAGAAAAATAAGTGTTATTTAAAATGGAAAATGTTTGATTTTTTTGTTTTGATGTTTGTTAATTTTTAACTACATTCTCCACAGATTAACGACGCAAGTGTCTTCTGATGCTGTAGGAACTTCTGCTATTTCTGGAAAATGCAAATGGTGATTGTAAACCAGAAAATTCTACAGAAACTTTGTTTTTTGAATTTAAAGTCGTTATAATTTGAGGTTTTATTTCGTGCAAGAAAAGTGTTTTTGTGCATTTTTGTCTATGACACAGAGTATTTTTTGTTTACTCTCAGTTTACCAGTCTTTACCCAAAAAGTACGGGAACGGGTCTAATGCTTGTACCCTGACTTCAAGCTTTTCGAATAATAAACAGTTTCAGAATAATTAATTGAATACTATTTTTAAAACACGAAAGAAACCTTTTTTCGGGTTCCTTGGCACAAATAAATGCATAAAATGTAATTTTGGTAACTATTTGAAAAGTTGAAAAGCTTATGCTGAAGCTATTCTCTCTATTCTGTAATTTTTTTATAAATGAATAAATATTTATAAACAAATGCAAGCATTTCAAGAGATAATTTCAAATCGAAACTGAGAAAACAAAAAATTTTGTTAAATTCATTAGTACACAATCATATCACTTCATGCTTATTAAACACATCCCGTTGCTGCCAACATTGAAATACATACATTAAAAAAAAAAACGAATGCCATCACTCAACCAATTCGTCACTTTTGAACGAACCCCAACGTAATGGCGGCAAGTAGGCGTCGTCATAGTAAAAAACGAAATGTATAAATACGAGTGTCGAACGAAATTTTCACTCATTCGATATCAGTTTGGAAAGCTTCATAGCCGGCTACTCTGAACAACGATAGCAAACCTAAAATAAAATATTTCTCAACTTTGTGAATTTGTGTAATTAAACTAAAAACTCAAAATGGTAAGCAAAATTTAAAAAAATGTTAAAGTGAATTGGTTAAAAACAAAAACTAAATTGCATTAAGGATGTTAAATGTGAATTGAAAGAAAACGGAAGTTGTGTGTCTGTGTTTGAAGCAAAGCAAATTGATGACGTGAAAAGTATTTTAAGAATATTTTGATTGAAAAAAATGAATTTTCGTTGCAAAGAATTTTAAATGAAATATTGACTTAAAACTTGCATTTTAAAGTATAAATTATACTATTTTTCGAATGCTGAATTTTATCTTCAATTTTGCTTTCACTATCCACGCCGCATACCGGTGTGACGATGGCCGCACCCTGATGACTGCAGTCAACGTCGTTTTCGGCAGCGGCGTCGCAACTCTGCTTGAAGTTAATACTTTTCTTTTTTCGTCGAAAAATCGATGCCTATTAAAAATTTTGTTAGAAATTATATTCCAAGACAAATTGAAATTAATTTTTCTCTTGTTTTCTTTCTCCTTTTTCAATTACAGCGTGAATGTATCTCCATCCATGTCGGTCAAGCTGGCGTTCAAATCGGTAACGCTTGCTGGGAATTGTACTGTTTGGAACATGGCATCCAACCTGATGGTCAGATGCCATCCGATAAGACTGTCGGCGGTGGTGATGATTCGTTCAACACCTTCTTCAGCGAAACTGGCGCTGGCAAGCATGTGCCACGTGCAGTCTTCGTCGACTTGGAACCCACTGTCGTAGATGAAGTACGTACCGGTACCTATCGCCAATTGTTCCATCCCGAACAGTTGATTACTGGCAAGGAAGATGCTGCTAATAACTACGCTCGCGGTCACTACACCATTGGCAAGGAAATTGTCGACTTGGTGCTAGATCGCATCCGTAAGTTGGCCGATCAATGTACTGGCCTCCAGGGATTCCTCATCTTCCACTCATTCGGTGGTGGTACCGGCTCTGGTTTCACCTCATTGTTGATGGAACGTTTGTCCGTCGATTATGGCAAGAAATCCAAATTGGAATTCGCCATCTACCCAGCACCTCAAGTATCGACCGCTGTCGTTGAACCCTACAACTCGATTTTGACCACTCACACTACCCTGGAACACTCTGACTGCGCCTTCATGGTCGACAACGAAGCTATCTATGATATCTGTCGTCGTAACTTGGATATTGAGCGTCCCACATACACCAACTTGAATCGTTTGATCGGCCAGATTGTATCTTCGATCACTGCTTCTCTCCGTTTTGATGGTGCTCTCAATGTCGATTTGACTGAATTCCAGACCAATTTGGTGCCCTACCCACGTATCCATTTCCCCTTGGTCACCTATGCTCCAGTCATCTCTGCCGAGAAGGCCTACCACGAGCAATTGTCGGTTGCCGAAATCACCAATGCCTGCTTCGAGCCCGCTAACCAGATGGTCAAGTGCGATCCTCGTCACGGCAAGTACATGGCCTGCTGCATGTTGTATCGTGGTGATGTTGTGCCAAAGGATGTCAACGCTGCTATTGCTACCATCAAGACCAAGCGTACCATTCAATTCGTCGATTGGTGTCCAACTGGTTTCAAGGTTGGTATCAACTACCAGCCCCCAACTGTGGTACCTGGTGGTGATTTGGCCAAGGTACAACGTGCCGTCTGCATGTTGTCCAACACTACGGCCATCGCTGAGGCATGGGCTCGTTTGGATCACAAGTTCGATTTGATGTATGCCAAGCGTGCTTTCGTCCACTGGTACGTCGGTGAGGGTATGGAGGAAGGTGAGTTCTCCGAGGCTCGTGAAGATTTGGCTGCTCTCGAGAAGGATTACGAGGAAGTCGGTATGGATTCGGGTGATGGTGAAGGCGAGGGAGCTGAAGAGTATTAAACAAGTAGAAGAGAGTATTGAAAAGAAGCATACCCGCTGCTGAAAAACATGAAATTTTTTTAAAGAAAAAGAATCTGATGAAAAAAGAATTAAAAATTCTAAAATTTAAAAATGCACAAGATATAAGATCTACAACAACAAGAATGAATAATTAATTAAAAAACAACAAATTAAACGAAGAGTTGCATTTGAAAATCAAATAAAAATGGTACTTTTATTTTTAACTTTTGAAAGGGAGTGGAGGGGTGTGATTGCTGGTTGTGCAGGGAATGGAGGAGAAAAGTTAGTGTAGCCTAATAATGGGCGCATGAAATTCGAGAAATTTCTATGGAGTAATTGATTCCATGCTTGGCAGCAGCATGCTTAATTGTGTGTTGTGTATGTGTTCGTTTTCACATCTTCCAAGTTGAATGAACTCTGCATTAATAATAGCAGAATTTTACACGCTTTCTCTAGCGCTTATTTTCTTTAAAGGTATTTTTATGTCAGAGATTTTAGTAATTAAATTCCCGCAGCTTTGGCGATTGGTTGAGTGCATTTCTGTGTGATATAGGGAGAAAATGTTTGCGTGTAAATAGAAATCTAAAATTAAATGGTGAATTTTCTTTTGGAGTACTTAAGTGCTTCAATGGATTTTAGAGGCAGAGTAGAATGGAAATGCAGATGCAGTCTAATATAATTTCCATAGTTGGTTTGTGGGGATATTGATTGCTTTATTTTTGTTTTTCTGCTTGCATGAGTCATCGTTATTGTGCCCACATAATATAGCAAGTATTTCATTACAAATACATACAGGCAACTAAGACTTTGTCGTCAACGTCTACGTCGACTTCAACAACAATCAAAACAACTATACCAACAATAACCAATCAGTGTAGGTCGACGTTGTCGCAAAGCAGCGTGAAGAGGATAAAGTAATTTTTTTTTCAAAGTGAACGATGACTTCATGTTTCGCTTTATTTTGGTTGTTATTCAAAACGAATACTTGATGTCATTATTGTTGGTATTATACTTATTGTATACAGTTGTAGTAAAATTTATGTATGTTGTCATGCGATATTGTATGCCTACATCGCATGCTATAAATATTTTAATCAATAATTTTGTCGCATTCTCTGGTGCATTTATACAAAACTGTATATCCTTTTTTGACTCATATACCTCATTTTTACTGTGCTGTTGTTTGTGTTTGTGTTTTTTAAGGGAGGTTCTCTTCTTGTATAACATTGTTGTTCTTGTAAAAGGTTATGTATGATACAATTATGCTGAATAAAGGAAAACGCAGATGTTTTTTTTAAATCGCAATTTTGCCACTGCAAATTGAAAAAGCAAACATGTATTATTACATAGCGATTTTCTCTACATGAAACAAAAGTGTAGTTTGCTCTAGAATATTCGTAAGTTAGTACCTACTTAATTTTCTTTTTAATTTAATGAATTTTATGAGGACTTCTTCAAAAAGGCAAAAGTCGAAATCTAGAAATGAGGCAACAGAGAAAACTCCATACAATTGAATAGAAACTCATCAGTTTTTTCCTTTGAAAAGCCCTGGAGAAAATAATCAAGTCAAGGAAAACTGTAATTTGCTCGTTGTTGTTGCTGTTGCTAAAGTTCTTAAATGTAAAAAAGGCAGATGTAATTGTCTGGCTGATTTCAGAACCTTTCAACCCAAAGGATTCTCTATATTTCTAGCTAAATCAACATGCATTATAAACACTCAGCTGTTTTTTTGAAGGCTTCTAAAATAGTAAAACAGTTTTAAAATATAACATAAATTTATTTAATTACAATATTAACGATATAAACTAAAATGTTAACCATATGTTACAAGAATTGCCTTAAAATCAAATAAAATATTAACATCTGTTAGTGCTCCACTAAAAATTAGATGAGCTCAGCTATTAATATTTTGTAGCTATATAAATTTTTAAGAAAAAAAAAAAAAAAAATTATACCACTATGAGAAAGGTGTCTACGTTAGCTTTAATCGAATACTCAATGTTTTGCTACCCACATTTCTCACACATCCAAAATAACATAGATGACGGAAAACCTGTTTCAAAACCATTACGCTACACCGGTGTACAAGTTTGTATAATTACACTAAATAAGCAAATGGCACACCGCAACATAGCAAAACACTTTGCTTGTTTGTCGAATGATGACGTTATGGTTGTGATTTTTCAGCATGAGTGCGTCCAGTTTGCAGCAGGCGATTCAATTCACCAAATCCATATTTAAAAATGAATGAATTGAATGAATGTGTAGGCTGAATTGAATATGGCTTTAAAAGGCGTTCTTGGCACTTTTCAGAGCACCAAAAGCAAATTGGCTTATATGTATTGGTATATGAAGCGTATTTGTGTATGTCTGTATTTCGTTTGAATCTGGATTGATTGCTCGTAATTAAAGAAAGAAAAATAAAAATCAGAGAAATTGTTTACTGCTGTTGCATGATTTTCAAGTGAATGTAGGCTGTTAATAGCTCAAGTTGTTACATAAAATGCATGTATTAGATTTAAGTATTATTGTCTATAAATATCAGAGCTTGTCATGAAGACGATGGTGTTTTCCAAACAATTTTCAAAATAATGGAGATTTTTTTTATTCCTTTAAAATTTGTTTCTGAAGTTTATGCATTAATACTGTAATGATGACATTGGAATAGGTTACATCTTCACCAACTTCCTATTTTTACAAGATAAATATTGCTGCGTTTCTCACACTGACAATGATGTCATTGTGAGAAATCTGCCAAGAACTCCATCAACATGCAATATAATGCTTAAAAAAAAAACAAGGCCATTGAAATAAAAAGGTCCAGGACAAATTGGGTAGGTTTCAAACCGGGAGTAAATTGAAGTCTTGCGTGGCCCAAGGCTTCAGTAACTTTTCAAACAACTCCACAATCATGAGCTCATTTACTGTTTCTCTTGTGGTATTGTCATATTAATTGTTTTTAAAATAAATACTTATAAAGGATTTAAAATAGAAATCAAAGTTCAGTTTTTAAAATATATAACAAAATCCCACATGCGCCACAATAATAATCGAATGATAAGGCAGTTCTGTAGAAACAGATGTCCGAAACAGAGTTGCATTGAAATGTTTTCTTATACACAATCATAGTAAGCTCCTATTCCAAAGTGGCTGTTACACGAGCGCAAACATGAATGCCTGTCTGAAAGAGAGAGAGACAGAAAAAATAAGTAGTTAGAAAAAGGCAGGCGAGTTTCTAACTCATTCTTACTACCTATTTTTTCTACCTCTCTCTTTCAGACAGGTGTTCATGCTTGCACTCGTGTGAACAGCCAAAAAATACTGTTTCTGCGGTTTTGCGGAATCCACAGCGATATAAATTAGTCCCTAAGAATAAAATTGGTTAAGTATCAAATTTTTACTATGAGTGAAAAGTCTGAGTCAAACGTCAACTTGATAACAAAATTTTCGGTCACTCAAATGAGTTCGAAATGCATTTTCACTCCATCAGAAATGCCAAATTCATGTAAATATTAGTCATTTGAATCGCTCCGAATAATATAAGCACCGATGCATAACAGCTTTCCATCAATAATATTTAAAAAATCAAGGAAACAAAAAACACTACCACGCCTCTCATTATATGGACACATAAAAGCATTCATATAAAAAAATTAGAAACAGGCTCAAGCTCATTATAGTTCAACTATATTTTATTTTGTTTTACGCGCAAAAAAAGCGTTTTAATCACATCAATCGATGTTTTCAATAAACTCAATCCACAAGCTTCCTTTTTAACATATTAAACAGAGTTTTCACTTAAAAGAAGCCATCGTGGAAGAATTGTTGAGTTTTGAATGGCGGTTTAGTTTCATAAGTATAGCTAAAAGGTTGCACTACTTTTCTCAATCACTATTCTAACAATGCAACCGTGTACTAGAATACAACGAACGAACTGCTTTATCGACTCACATTGTCAAATTATTTTGTGTAAACAAAAAAGAAAACAGACAGAGAAAAGAAAGTAAACTGAATTACAGTAAATTAGAATTACTGCCAAAACAAGAAGGCATCATATTTTAAAAGTATCTAAAATTGAAAAATATAAAATAAAATCCAGTACGGAAAACTCCAAGAATAGAAAAATGACTTTAACCAAAACTGTTGACCAAGCAACTATTCTAAGTGGGGATCGTTCCAAGTATGTTCAGTCTCATACCGTTCAGTATCTAAAATCATAATAATTGTTTCTCTGATATTTGTTTAGACTTAAGGATCTTCTATGTAATCGCCTTGCCGAATGTGGTTGGCGCGATGAAGTTCGTCTGATGTGCCGTAACATTATCAAAGAAAAGGGTAGCAATATTAAAGTGGAGCAGTTGATTGCCGATGTTACGCCAAAAGCGCGTGCCATCGTTCCGGATACAGTCAAAAAGGAGTTGCTTATGAAAATCAAAGCCATACTGGCGGCTCAGGAAGGCATTGACTTG
Source organism: Toxonevra muliebris (assembly GCA_963691655.1). Taxonomy (NCBI): domain Eukaryota; kingdom Metazoa; phylum Arthropoda; class Insecta; order Diptera; family Pallopteridae; genus Toxonevra; species Toxonevra muliebris. The sequence continues at coordinate 99,460,752 of OY829327.1, forward strand.
TGAAGAGGATGATGACAACTAGTAGTAGCTAGAGAACACATTTCTTAAAAAGAAGTGTTAATTAAAAATTACTAGTATTAAAATTTTTTTTGTGATGACACCTGAGTGGTGTAATGATGCTAAAAAAAAACTAGTAAATAAAATTAATTTCTGAATATTTTGTAAATTAAAAATGGCCGCGTTTCGCAGACGCAAATTACACAAATCCTTTTTAATTTAAAGATACTAAACGATTACCTCAAACTCATAAACAAAACAAAATAATACGCTCGCGAAAGCGGCGACCGCTCAAGAACATTTTCCCTTAGCACAAAGTAATCAATTTGAGTTTACGCGACACTCGTGGAGCTGTGGTAGAGTACTTGCGTCTGGAAACGCGATCACTGCATGCATTTTTCATAATTTTGGAATAAATTGTTTATTGTAAATTTCAGCTTTTATTAATTTTGCAATACAAAGTAAATTAAGTTTCTTCAAAGTACAGAACTAAAATGGCCACAATAACTGATGGGACTTATTCTCATTTGTGCATATTCACCAACACGTACCACCGACGCCCTGCATCTGCGAATGTGTCGGTACATGGCAATATAGTATTATTGTATAACCAAAAATAGGAACTTGAACAATATCTGTACTTTGCGTCGTGGCAAAGGAGTTTATCAATATATATTGTAGATTTTAGTAAATAGTTGATACATTTCATCATTTTTAGGGAAATTTATTTTGGTCATTGTGGGCTTACCTGGAGACGTTTACAAGTAGAAAGAGAAAACATCACGTGGGACACCGCAAAACGAAAAGCATCTAAATAAAATTTCGTATGTAAATGCGTTGTAGAAACTTTTTGTTCCCAATGGGATACAAAAAACAAAAATTAAATCCGTCCCTTCTGCACTCGTCACTCGTCTTAATACGTTTTACGTATTACACACTTTGTGCTGTTCGGGCAAAAGTACTGACAAATGCAACAGTGGGCACAGCTTTTTTAATACGACAAAAATATTTCACAATAATTTTTGTTAAATTCCACAATTCCATAATTTTTGATAAAAAAGTATAATCCATTATCATGAAAAGTGTGACATGGAAATATTTCATGGAAAGTGTGACCTGGAAATTTATGAAATACCCTCTAGTAAAACTATTATCACATCAAACAGTCACTGGGATAACATCAGTTTTATGAAGCATTGCGATAATGAGAGCATAATGATAATGAGTTCCTTAAAATTACACTCTTTGGAAGTTATACAAATCTATTGTAACCATGAATGTATCGATGAAAGTGATTAAATCGTTGTCAACTTAAAATATAACTGCAAATATTGCACTATAATTATTTATTAATAAATTACTTAAAATTTACCATTAGAAAAATAATAAAAAAGCATTACAAGTAAGTAATCATTCCATTTCATTCAAAAAAAGATTTCAATAGCAAATTATTTAATTTTTCATGTTTTCGGTTTTTTTTTTTTTCTTCAAAGAACAGAACTACAAAGTCCACAATTACTGACAGGGCACATTTTCATTTGTATATCTTCACCGACACGTACCACCGAAGCCATACCACTTTCCGAGTGTGTCGATATGTGACAATGTAGGATCCAATAGCCAGGATTATCGGTATAGAAACGTATAATTGTATAGCCAAAGGCGGGAATTTGTACAGTATCTTTAAGTGGAGCGCCGCGTTTACGACGTGGCAATGGAGTTTGACGATCGATTTCTTCAATCTGTAATAAGAAATGAAGGTGAGCATCAAATACAAATACATAGTATGAAGAATAAGCGAATTCGTTTTATCACTCTCTGTTCAATTAAAATCATTTATTATCGAATTTTCCATGGAATGCTCGCTATCATTAACGAGTAAAGAGTGGTGGAACGAACGCGTCATATACATATGAGAAGCTGAGAACAAAAGCGGTACAACTTCTAACGGAAAACTATCCGACGGGCAACCGCTGTCGAAATTAAAACGTACTAAATTGCAGTTTTTTACCGTCGTGTTTTTTTCAACGGAGTGATGACACATGGTTGCATATCTGATCAGCCGATTGTTAGTTTATTGTTATTGGAATTCATGATGGTAATAATTTTTATTATCCGCACTAGAATTTCACTTCAAAAATTATTTTCTTGGAAAAAGACAATGGCAGCCTATTACCGCAGTCCGTCGCAATTGTGTGTGCTCAAAGGGATTTCTCGACGGCAATCGATCAGCTTGAACCTCGATTACTTGTATCTATTCCACTTATGCTCTTATAACACATTTTAAATCGCTTTTGTTCTCAGCCTCTCATATATTAATATTTCTTTTACTTTATCTATTTTATTTTCGCCTAATACGCCCATGCCTACAACACGAAATGTATAACCATGTAAGTGAATCGGATGTGCTGAGGGTGTGGTACTTGAAATGACAAATTCCACATTCTTAAATGCGGGCACTTGTATAACATTAGTGCATTTGCAGTGTCTGTTGCGGCAATTGAAACCTAAATCGGCCTGTTGTGTTTTATTGCAAAAAAATCTGCCTATTCCTAAATTACGTGTCTGCATAAGAGATACTGAGAAAAGTAAAACGATATATGATTAAAGAGACATTATTAAGATACTTACTAAAAATAAGTGCATTCGATTCACCATTCTCTTTCTGCTTAAACTTGCTTACTTTCAAATTTCGCTAGTCACTGATCATAGCTTGTATTCTTATAGAAATTCAAACATAAACAACTCTAATTGAGCAGAGAAGGATGAAGCAAACATAGATACTTATTATACAAGTAATTACCTTTTGGCATCGTAAATGTTATATCGTCCATTTGAAATAGAAAACCATTACGTGTTGTCACTGACATGCTAGTGTAATATGTGCGAAACGGTGTTGGAGTTGGTGGCTCCGGGCGTAATTGTAAGGCATTCGTTTCGACAATGGCAATATGACTTCCATCACCTTCCGGCGCCTTATCTACCGGATTCAACTCAATACCTTCTGGTTCATAAGCATAAGATAAATCGCCCCTTGGCATTGCACGTTGATTGGCGCCTGTGTAGTGTATAATCGCTTCTTGATGTAGTTTATTTATTTCACAGAAGTTATAACCTTTCAAACGAAGCCAGTAGTTGTCTGTCTCTTGATTTGCATGCAATACAAAATCAAAACGTTCTCCTAGAAATATGTATAAAAAATATATTTATAAATCTGTATGCTACTATGGTATGAAATAGTCCGTTTTAATCACCTCCGTGTAGTACAATCTTTTGAACTGTAACTGGTTCAATATCATTGCCATCGCTTGCGATCACTACAAGATCATGTTGATCTATGCTTAGACTGATGGGACAATTGGCGATACCTAGGAAAGATAAAAGAATATTTATTTCCTTGTTTGTGCTCGAAGACTGACGAAAACTAACCATTGAATATAACACGGAATCGATAACGTCCTCCTCGTACAACGGAGAATGTTTCGTAAAGTGTCGGATTGGCACCATCATTCTGTACATTTCTTCCCAGACCATTTACAAGTATATTCTGCGGTACAGTCTCATCAAAATTATACATCCAATCTTGTATTAGTATCGTATGCTCGGAATTATCAAAATTATACATATTCTCATGGACGTTAGCTTTGACCGGTTGGCGTATGACCATTGCTCCAGCTAATCCAAAACCACGCTGATGATCCGTATGACTATGCCACCAATGTGTACCGGCATGATCTGCTTCGAAGCGATAACGAAAAGCTTGACCAGGCTCAATGGGATATTGGGTTATATGCGGCACACCGTCCATATGCGGCGAGGTACGTTGATGTATACCATGCCAATGTATTGTAGTCGTCTCGTGCATACTATTTATTATATCCGCTACAATTGTATCGCCTTCACATACTTCAATTTGCTGTCCAGGTAATTGTCCATTAACGACCATAACTTCAGATTTCACACCGTCTGCATATTTGCAATCTTCGTAACCTTTATAGTCGTGCACCGTATAGCTGTCAATGTATTCCTTGCCTCCAAATTGGAAACGATAAATACGATCCAAGTAACGTTGACAACTGTCACCGAAAGTTTCATCATAATGTGCTATGAAGTAATAGTAGCAGGTCATCGATTGATTGCCCGTACATTTGCGCTTGCAAGGATGTAGCTTGAAGTCATCATTAGAAGCCATTCGCCAATGATTTGCTTCTATGTTGGAGACTTTCGGAAATAGTTGACGCATTTCGGTATATTTACAGGGTGTGTGGTCGTCATCATATTGAGCTTGACGGATTAGTTGCGGACATAAAATAGAAAATAAGTAAATAAATATACTCTCTAAGTGTAGAAACTTCAAAACAAGAATGAAATTTTAATCGAAATTCATTCATAAAAATTTTCTAGTTCCTTCGGCGACTAAAGTTCACAAGTTTTGCTCATAATTAAATAAAACATTTGCAGCTTTATCACTAATTCGGGCGAAGCTCCCGTCGGGAAATGAATTCCCGTCGTGAATACGAAAGAAATGGCATTACTAATTCCGACGAATTCGAAGATAGCGTTGCCAACTATCAGAAAAAAGTTCTAATAAAAAAATCAGCTGTCTTGTGCCAAACAGTGAAAAGGAGAATCAATCAAAAAGAAATGTTATTTGTGCAATAAGCTATAAAAAAATTGGATGCCATGGCAGCAACGGTATTTTTAGTAGAGGAAGAAACGGAGTGTCGAAGCAAATGCTTAAAAATAGAACACAAGCTATTAAGGTAAATGCTTGTAATTCTTTTAATATGGACAATCGAGCGAGCGCCGGCTATATATGTACAGGCATAAATACCAATTAATTCTTTCTTAAGTTTGTAAAGAATTTTAGGCTCAACGAAGACGCATTCAAGTACGTACTGAATGTAGTATAGAATGAACTTGGGCCAAATCAAAAACAGGGATTTACAGATTTGTGACACGTTGGCGTTGGAAAACATAAGGCAGTTGGAATGGCGCAATCAACGTTGCCGAAAGTAATAAAACGGAGGTTTAATATTTTGGACGCGAAGCTTTGTACAAAGTGGATAAAGGCGGATATGATTAATGAGAGAAACTAAGGAGGCCAAAATATAATATTTAATTTAGAAAAAAAAAACGCAAAGAAATCCAGATGCTGCTTTGAATTTAAAACAACAAGTCTCATTTTTACGTGCAGATTGGAAAGGGCCCAAAGCAGGTTCAGCTTACATCGTCGATAGCGCACTGGAGCTAATTAATTAATTAGTTTTGCGGAACTTTAAAAAAAATACGAAGCCCAAATTCCGTAGAAAACCAATTCACATTATACGACATTTTTTGTAGTGCCCTATCGGCATATGTTTTTAATGCGCATATTAATGACATAACGGATTTCAGTTTAGCGGATGGGGATGCGGATGCGATTACGAATGTCTTAAGCTGACATTCGCCAATGCTTTTGTGCTTATGCTTATGTCTTTGTTAGCCAAAAACCAAACAAAGTTGCAAAAGCAAACATGTTCGTAAAAACAGTGTATTTAGGCCTAATTTAAACATTCGCTATACATTCGCACAAAAAAAATTACGATTGCGAATGCTGATGCGAATGTTAAAATAATGCGAACGTTTCGCATGTAACGAATATAGACATCCGTTACATCACTACTACATAGTATGCATATTTCATTTTTAGTATTTGGTATAATCGAAAAAAGAGTTTTAAATTAACTTGCGATTATTTAAAATGAGCGACTGGCACGTATTACCAGCTGTGCTCTAAACAATTTCAATTATTCCAAACAGTTTATAATCACAATACTCTTCAATATTTTCTCTTAAAATAATTAGAAGTTCAGATTTATTTTTACAACAGCAAATGGCAAAGTAACTAGGTATAGTTCGTTTCAACTGAGTTTATAATTCTACTGCGTATATTGAGAGGATTGTAGTCTTCCCTCTTCGAGTATATTGAGAGGGGTTTAGTCTTTTCTGTTCGAGTAATCCAAAATTCGATGTTGTGTCAAATGTGAATAATATATTTTCCAAGTACCTTAAGTACCTTCACTAAATCCACTTTGCGCGATTAATACACTGAATAGAAAAATTAATTTTAATAATTTTCCCAACTCAAGTGACATTTTCCTTTGTTGTTCTTTGTTAATAAAATACGACAAAAGTGTTTTAGTTGATTTTTTCGGGGAGGAAAAAAAAAAAAAACACAGTGATTTTCTATTATTTTAAACGTTATTCAACCGTTTTGTCGTTCACTGTTATTATAGACGAATTCAAAATTCTAACTGTCTGTGTAGATTTTCATTGTACCACTTTTATAGCAGGCGATAAAAAAATAATGAAGCGAATTTTATCACAAAAAAGAACGAATCTTAATTGTATTTTTCGCCAGAATATTTAAAATTAAAATACAATTTTAATTATTATGAAACTTAACCGAAGTTTAAGAGATAATGTATCCTTACATTATGTTTGATATGTGGAAACTTATCAGTTTGTTAAGACTTAAAAACAAGACAAAGTGAAGGTGTAAATTAATGACTGTAAATTAGCCTGCTGTATTGCAGATGGAGTGATGAGGCATAATTCATGTGTCAGTCAAAAATTTTGTTGGCATAGTTACTATTTAAAATTGAAATAAATTTTCTAGCTTCAAAATTGGCTATAACAATTTAAAATTGAATTTTAAAATTAAATACTCAGTTACATCTGGGGATACGCGATATGCAACTTAAGGGGGTCTACTTGTGTGAGCATTTAAAAAAATTGTTTTTTATTGCATATTTTTAATCTAGAAATTGTTAGAAATATAATCAAAACTGGAGAACTCTACAATGCTGGTACTGCAGATCGAACGTAAGTTTCAGGTAATCAAATTTTATAGCGTTCTGAAACTTGAAACGCATTTTTCTCGAAGTCGGTGGCTACGATTGTATAAAATGGATTGCATGAATCGAGTTTCCATATTTGTTTAACTCGAGGTCTTGATATAAAAGTTTTTGTAATGTTGTTTCATTCCATAATATAATATAACTAGAAAAAAAGAAAACCAAATTAAAAACGTCAAAAATTCGGCAAGGGAGTGACAAATAACGCAATATTTCACATATTTGTTTTAATCGACCAAACCGAGCTGAATCGTGGCCACCATTTAACACTGCCATTTCTACGAGATCTCGTTCTATTCATTGAAGAAAAAACTCTGTGTGTAAGATTAGACACGGAGGAAATGAATATAAAATCACTTCTTTAGTGTATAGCGGCTGTACTTTTTAGTTTTCTTTTTTTTTTCATTTAATTAAATTCTAATAAACACAAAATTCAATCAGTATCAACATTTATAAACAAGTTTTTGTTATATTTAAACGCAGACATACCGTTATTTAAACTTGAATTCGTAGATTTGTCACTCGTGGCACGATCGTCCAACATATTTTTTTTTCAGATAAATTTTCATTGATTAATCATTTATCAAGTATTTTTATACACTTTTATATTATACTAATATAATATTAGTAATATTACACCTGGATATGTAATTACTAAAATATAATTCGCAATACACCTCATCTGTTCTTTGTTTCGCCTCCATAATTCCGTTTATCCAAAAAAAAAAAAAAAAAAAAAAAAGAGGTGAGAGAAATTGTCGTTTCGTTTTCGTCAACGCAGCTGAGAATAAAACACCGATTTCTACCCGTTTTCTCTCACTGATTTTCTGTTTGCTGGCGAGGAAGGACAGACGAAAGTGAACGAGTCAAAATCGGCTGTACCAAGGATTTTGCACCGATTTTTGACGTTTTCCTTTTACAAAATTTTGCATCTCTGTTCCACTCAAGCACGAATCGGTGTGTGTAAAAGCAGATAAACAAAGTGCAACTATACTCAAATGAGAGAGTATTTGTTGGAAAGGAAGAGATCAAGAGAACACGAAAGGCAAAGACCAAGTTTGTTTTCTTTAAAGTTGCTCTTCCGATGGAGAGACAAAAGCGGGGTCGTTTGACATCTACCGCATATACATATCGCAGAAGAAATATTTATTTAAGAAAGAAAAAAAAATTTCTGAACAATCTTTGGTAGTCCTCCCAGAAAAAAGTATTTAAAATTGACCATCACACAGGTGGACCCCCTTAATGTTCAATGTAATTTATCTACATTTTTATCATGAAATCGTTCATTCAGCCCCAAAATGTTTAAATTATACAAAATCTTAAAATATCGTATTCAAGTTTAATTAATGTTAATTACTTACAAGCATATCTAGAATATTTTTAGAACAGCTAATATGTAATAACTGCAATAAAGATAAAGAAGAAGATATTGTTGTAGGTGTATATTTAGATTATTCCATATTCCAATTTCCTTTTAATACCTATTCATAATCACGTTGGTATTACACGCGCGTTTTGAATTATTGCTTACGGAAAGTTTTATACATAAATATTTAAGTAAAATAGATAAATACTTAACTATTTTCCTTCGTGAACAATAGCTCTTTTATTATTGCCTTGAACTTACATATATTTACCTAAATTTCAACAATTAAAGCATGTTAACTTTTTTTTTTTTTTTTTTTGAAAACATTTCTTAATCATTTTCATATGAAGTGAAATTATTTATGCATGTATGTTCTTATTGTTGTTTTGTTTTTGTTTTTTGTTTTTTTGTTTTTGTCTTTGAACTTTTTCGATAAGCAAAATGTAGAACTCTCTATCTATATTTAAGTTTTTGGTTTCTAGATAATTGAAAACGGCTTGAAAGTTGGCCAACACACAAGTGAATCCGCTTAATGTTCATTGTAATTTATTTACATTTTTATCAATGGGGTAAGTTGTTATTGTCTTGTTGTAATGCTGCTATCACTTGTTATAATTATGGCCAGTTTAAAAACAAATAGTTAGGAAATTGTTATAATTGAGATTGTTTGTCACTGAGATGCAGTTGCAATCAGATTTTCTGATATGAATGTTGGAAGTTTGTATTACTTTCTAAGACCATGTTCCCATTAGCCCCAGTGCACCGGCTCATTTTGACGTTTAAAGGCAAAGGCGGAAGTGGAGAGAGGTAAAGTAACGTGAGACAGAATTTTTTATTTTGTTAAAAATTTCTCAACTCTTTTTGAAATATCAATCAGCTTAAAAATTTGAAACAAAATCAAAATAATAGGTCTGTTCGATAAGATTTCAGACAGCAACAGAAAAATTCTATCAAAAAGGCAAAATAATTCGAAAAAGTTTAGCGGTTTAGCGCCTCAGCTGTTGAAAACTTTACTTAAATTTTTTTAAATTATTCACCTAGAACTTACAAACGCATTGAGAATAACTTTTCTCAAATTTTCAAATAAATTAACTTACTTAATTTGAAGTAAATTGACTCATTTTAGATCTTCCTTGGTAACAAAATGGCCGCACCGATCTCAGCTGATTTTTGTCAGCTTTTACACACACCGATTTCTGCACTATTTCTCTCACAGATTTTCTGTTTGTTGGAGAGGGAGGGGAGACGAAAGTGAAAGAGTGAAAATCGATTGTACCAACAATTTTACAGCGATTTTTGAAGTTTTCCATCTTTGTTCTTTTCATGTAAAACGAATTACAAAGAAGCAATAGAAGTACAAAATTGGCTCGTCGATATCATTGTGCATAAAAGCTGCCAACGATGGCACAAAAGAACAAAAGAGAATGTGGAAAAATCGGTGTGTGTAAAAGCAGACTAACAATGCATTTCGAGTAAAAATAGGAACAGTTTGACGTTAACGAACAGAGCTAATAGAAACGGGAACCCAACAGTGTTACCATATCCAATTTATAGCAAAAGGTAAAACTTAGAACATAGTCTGCTTTGAATCATTCTCTCTGCTTGCGCCTATAAAAAAAAACTACATTTCATTCAGGTTATAATTTAAATTTTTATTTTACTTTCGAAACATCTGTATTTGTTTTTATTTTTATTTTATTTTTTTTTTGTGTTTTGTATACTTGGCTATTTACAAACTCGCTATTAATAATTAATTTTACTTATTTTTTATTGCAAAAAAATAAAAATTAAAAAACTATTACGTTTCACAAAAAAAAAAAAAAAAAAAAAAGAATAAGAAACTGCGGGTTTCTATACTATCATACTACAAGAGATAATTGGTAACTTAAAATTAAAAATAAAAGTTAAACATGTTGTACATAAAAATTCAACACAGTGTGGATGCATTTAAAGAGACTATTTCATTTTCATAGACAATTTACATACATTACATTTTTAGTTTTCCTTAATGCTGCATTAATTAAAAATTAATAAATACCATTCATTATTCAATTATTCACTTGGAAGAGAATATATAAACTTATATTTAAGGATTTATTTTACGTATTTTGCGCTAAATTTCATGTGTATTTCTTCATTTATTTTTATTTTCTGAATTTATTTACTTTTTTTTTTTTGTTTTGCAGTTATAATTACACAATCGCTTGTAAGTGTGTATTTCTATGAGAAATAGGATGTGAATGATTTTTTTTTTCACTGTTAATGTATTGTATGTAGGTTTGTGTATTTTTTAGATTTGTTGTTGTTGCGTTTAGATTTTAGTACAAAGAAAACATAATTGAAAAAAAAAAAAACATTGAAATTATAATGAGAAAACCTAGAAAGTAGAAATAAAAAAGACCTTAACCTAAATATGAGAATATCTACTAATATTTAAAATAAAGTCTTATCTGGGAGGAAGGAAGAAAATAAAGTGTGAGAGTGAGTGAGTAATAAAAGAGAAATTACAATCTTAAAATTTTGCATAGTTTTAGTTTTGAATACATATTTATGAATAAAAAACAGATTTTATATTCATTTTAGTAACTTAAAAATAAAGAGAAAAATTTATTCATTTATTTAGCAAAGAATCAATAGAGAAATCTTTAAATTTGGCATTGGAGTCATCGAAAGTTTGATGTTGTTGTAGCTGCTGATGTTGGTAAACATTTGGCACTTTTGCCGTTGTTGTTGTGAAAATTGTATTGGGTAAAGTTGGAGTTGTTGTTGTTGTTGTTGTATTAGTTGTAATATTTGATATTTTCAATTTACTGCGTGGTTTACGTAAAAATTTCGTTGATATTGTAAATTTTGTTGGCTTTGTTGGAGTTGCTGCTGCTAGTGTTGGTATTGTATTTTTCACATTTCTATTAACTGTTGCATCATTAGCGTTTTTAATTTTCTTTAACATGTCATCATTCATCATTGTCAACACATTATTATAATCCATTATTTGAAAACAATTGGCAACACCACCAATGTTGCCCTCACATCTACTCGACACTGTGCCCAGATTTGTATTTGTTTCACAACATGTTGCTGCCTGACTATACGTTGCTGCATTCTTAACAATACCAGCACGTTCGTTGCTGTTGTTGTTGTTGTTGCTGTTACCAAAACAATTCAAAAAATTCTGTACATTTAATAAATTTTCATTAGCACGTGGTTTATTTTTACTACGTCTTGCTGCTTCACCATCATTGTCATTTTCATTTTCATCTTCTTCATCAGCTTCAGCTTCATAAGGATCATTACCATCGTTATTCAATGAAAGTTGAGATGAGGAAAGTGTTGAGGATGTGGTTTCTTCGGTGTTGTTACTATTGTAGTTGCCATCATCGTTATCGTTTGCCGTTGGAGTGATTATTTTTTTGAAGGAGAATCCTGAAGTGGATGTGATGCTGACATTTTCATCTTCATCTGAAGTTAACGCTATAATTTCACTGCTTCCATTTTCTTTTCGGTGTTGGTGTTGTAATTTTTTAGCATATTTGAAATGTAAAAATGTTGGCGTTGGTTGCGATTTTTGTTTTCTTTGTCTCTTACTTTTTTCGTTTGTTTTTGTTGTAATGTCCCATGCCTTATTGAATTTGCTATTACGCTGTAATTTTTTGTTCGTTGTTGCTGTTTTCATTATTGTGTTTGTTGCTATTGCAGCTGCTGTTGTTGCGGCTACAATTCCATTCTTGGTGCTAGTCTTTAAAGTTTGCTTATGTATTTGTTTCTGTTGTTGCTGCTGGAGTTGTTCATCGCTATCACGATATATTGCTTCGGACATCGATGAGTTTCAGCTGTGCTTTGCTAGGTTATCGTCGCGTCTTAGTTGGGACTGTGTTTTTGATAGATAGATAAAAAATATAGAAAACAAAAATTTGTATATTTTTATTAATTAGAAATATTTAATTAAGTTTTGACTATTTATTTATATTTAGGTAACATTAAATTATGTGTTGGTGATATTGTGATTCTGAATTTGCCATATTTTTTTGTTTTTTTTTTTTTTTTTTGTTTTCAATCAATTTTTGGTACACCGTTTTTATATTTATATTTGTACATTGTTTTTATATAATTTTGGTCAGGGATGGGGTTGTGGATGGTCAGTTGGAGGTTGATGACTTTGATAATGAAATATGTTTTTAGTTAGTTGATGATTAAATAAAATCAGTTTTTTTTTTGTATTTTTAGTAAGTTAACCACAGACAAATTAATCTAAATCTAGATCCAATATAATAATTACACAAGCCTGCGAGGTCTCAGACGATTGAGAACAAGGAGTAAGTAGAGAAAAAATAGTAAACTTTAAGGTTAAAATTTCTCGAAATCCTGACGTGGTAGAAAAATTCTGCTGCCAGATTGGACAAGTGAAATTGCATATAAAAGCATTATCTGTTCTCGATCATCTTTTAAAATCTTAAATTTAGCAAACCTGTAGAACGATTATGCAAAGCGCGGCGGATCGTATGTGAGGGCGGAAATGAATTTCAGTATTGTGAAGTTCGCTTCCGCCTCTTTCGCTTCGCTCTAAAGTGAGAAAGAGAAATTGAATTGCCAACTCCATTGAATGTTTTGAGTTGGAAACACTGCAAATGGAATGTCATTATTGACGAATTGGCAAATAAGTGTGGACGAACTAAAAACTAATTAAAATAATAATAATAATTCCGCAGCCAAAAACACACTCAGAGCATCCATTTTTTTTTTAAATAACTTGCACCATCGCAGCTCTACATGTTCACTTTTGCGCTTTTTATTGTCTCATTCACAATAGAAACTGGAAATCTGTCAAATTTCATCTGTTCAATTTCATTGGAAAATGTGAGCCTCGTTCGCTTTTTATTATAGCAAAAGGCGGAAATTGTACGATCCGCTTCGCTTTGCATAATCGGTACGCTGTGTTATCATCAGGTTAGTATTTATGTATATCTGAAAACAATTTCCGATCGAAATTAAAATCGATTCTTACGTACTCAATCTGATCTCCAATTGAAAACGAGTTTCGAAACAGATAGAAATATTCACCCATGGACTGAATACAATTTCGATCCAAATTGAAATCGAGCTCTGACAATTCTTACAATTTCGATCGAATTTTATTTAACTTGCTTTGTTTATTTTGTTTTAATAAATTAATATTTTTGTTATTTAATCATTTAACGAGTTCTACATAGGTTAATTAGTCTATTGTACATACATATAAATAATTCAGAATTTCAAAGGTTAAATTTTCTACATCGTTTCAAGATCAAATTCAAAAAGGTTCAATGTGAATTCAAAATAACCAAATTAATTTCCGAAAACGTTAAATTGAACTCAAAATAATCAAATTGATTTCACAAATAGTCAAATTCAAATTCAACAAAGCGAAAAAATAAATTCAGAATGTATCAAACTAAAGTCAGAATAATCAAATTTAAAACGCGTCAAATTGAATTTAGAATCGTCATATTGAATTTAGAATTGTCAAAACGAAATCAAAATGCGCCAAAACCAATTCAGAATAGTCAAATCGATTTTAGGAAATGTTATATTAAGTTTCAAATTCGTCAAATTGAATTCAGGATGCGTCAAACTAAATTTAAAATTCGCCAAACTGAATTCAAAATTGTCAAATTGAATTCAAATTAGTGAAATTAATTTGAGAATGCGTCAAAATGAATTCAAAGTAGTCAAAATGAATGCAAAGTAGTCAAAATGAATTCAAAGTAGTCAAATTGAATTCAGAAAGAGTCAAATTTAATCTCAATTAGTCGAAGTGAACTCAAAATTCGTCAAATTGAATACAACATGCGACGAACTGAATATAGAAAATTGAAATTGAATTCAGAAATTGCCAAAGTGTCAAACTGAATTCTGAATAGAATAATAAATTAATTTCAAACTGAATTCAGAGCAGCCAAATTAAATTCAAAATACGTCAAACTGAATTCAGAACAGCAAATTTGAATCAGAATGTGTGAAACTGATAAATTCAATTTATAAATTGTCAAACAGAATTCAGGATAGCCAAAATGGTCAAACTAAATTCTGAATAGTCAAATTAATTTCATAAATCGTCAAAATTAATTTACAATATGTCAAATTGAATTCAATATGCGTCAACCGGAATTCAGAATAATCAATTTTCATTCAGAATAGCCACATTGAATTTAAATTGTGTCGAATACACTTTAAAATAGTCAAATTAATATTAGAAAGTGTAAAATTGAATAACCAATTGATTTCAGCATAATCGTATTGAATTCAAAAAGGTTTAGGATACCCAAATTGATTTCGAAAATCATTAATTTTAATTCAGAATAGCTAAATCGAATTCAGAATGCGTCAAACTGAATTCGGAATGCGTCAAATTGAATTCAAAATCCGTCAAACTAAATTCAGAAGCTCTGAAACTAAGTTCGGCCGTCTGATTTGCCCGTCTCTGTATACACCGTTGTTGTGATGACTACATATATACGTTCCTTATGCCTGGTATACATTACTTAAATTAAGTTCAAAATAGTTAAATTAAATTCGGAAAGTGTCAAATTGTATTCGAAAAACGTCAAATTGTATTCAGAATACGTCAAACTGAATTCAGAATGATCACATTAAATTCAGAAAGTGATTTCAAAAAGCGTCAATTTGGATACAGAAATAATCAAACTGTATTTACAATAGTAAATTTCAATACGGAATAGTTCAACTGCATTCAAAATGTAGATATAATTTTGAATTCATCATAAAAATCAACAAATTGAAATCATAAATCATTGTCCATCTGTATCTAAATGTGAACTTTTACAGAGGCATACACCAAGTATATACATTTAAGCAGCTCATTGAATTCTTTACGGGAAATGACTGATCAAAATTCTGTGCAATTCAAAAGTTTACCTAACATGTTAAGTAAATGAGGGACTAAGAACCAGAATTAGGTAAATAAACTTTTTAGCGAAATATGTTCTAGGATATATTTTTCCAAGAAATTGTCAAAAATGTAATTGTGAATGGTAAATTTATTGTGAATTCTTTTAAAATTGAATTCTCTTAAGGGAAAACAAATCACTAAAGAGAAAACATTTCAATTTCGTGGGAGCGAACCGAACGTATCAATCCAATTAGATCTTAATATTTTTGAAATATTAAAAGTAGTGATGTAGTAGAACGGAAGTCTGTATTTCTCACGCCACTGTGTATGGCTTTTGCCCAACAAAGTCGAAAAAGCAGCGAAACTACTTACATATATTCTAAGTTGAAACAAAAATTTTGTTAAAGAATCTGGAAATAACAATTACATGAAATTCCAAATTCGGCATTCGTATACACATTGACATTTGCATCCGCTTAACTGACATCCGTTACCATCACTAATTAAAAGCTTCACAAAATTAAAGTATTAAATCAATTATGTATGTAGGTAGTAAATATTTTCGAATGTGAAATGTATGATGATTGCAACAATATATTTAATTAATTTTACAAAAACAACATTTAACAAAATGTATGCATGTACATATGTATATTGATATTGATGATTGTATGAATATGGGTGATATGCTTGCAACATTTAGAACATTTAGCCCCGCCCACAACACGCAAAATGCAAATCAATCTCCCACCACTACTACCTGATGATGAGTATAGAGCGAGTGATACGCGATTGATGGGGTGCCATCCACGATTGGTGCTGTGAGGACACCAACACCACCACCACCTCGATTACTACCACCAACACCACCAATTATATTTCCACCACCAACACCACTACTACCGACTGTGATGATTGATGATGACGACCCACCTCGTCCAACGTTGCTGGTATTGCTGCTGGCACTCATGATACCGCCGGCGCCGCCACCGATACGTATCGCTGCAAGCGGATGCTGTTGATGCGAATGTTGCTGTTGTTGTTGCTGTGATGCATGTGGCAGCGATTGCTCATGGTGTTGTTGCAGTTGTTGTTGTGCCGATGACGAATGTTGCGAATGATGTGAGGAGTGCGCTTGGTGTACCGAATGTGTTGAATGTGCTGAGTGCATATGATGATGTTGTAGCTGTTGTTGTTGCTGCTGCTGCTGCTGTTGGTGCTGCTGCTGCTGGTGATGATGTTGTTGTTGTTGTTGTTGATGATGATGATGATGTTGTTGTTGTTGTTGTAATGCTGAATGTGCAGCAGCAGCATGCTGCTGTTGCATGGCATTAGCAGCTGTAGCAGATGATGATGATGAAGCAGTATGTTGCTGTTGCATATGATGTTGCTGCTGCTGCTGTTGCTGTTGCATTTGATGATGTTGCTGTTGTTGCGCTAAGCGATTGGAAGCAGCTGTTGCTGCTGATGTTGGTAGCATTGTTGATGTCGTCGATGATGCTGCTGAATTACTACTATGAATGCTCATATTGTTGTTGTTGCTGTTTGGATTTGGATGTAATGCATTTGTTGATGATGATAAGTTCGCAGTTGTTGTTATTGAGGAGGTATAATTCGCATGAGGAGCGGATGAGGAGTGTCTACGCATACACATACATACGTGTTACATATATATATAAAAAAGAGAGAATGTTGAAAACAATAAAAAAAATAGTGAGAAATGCGTACAAAACACAAATAAAAATAATAAAGCGGCAAAGGCGGCATAATTTTCAATTTGATTTGCAGGAAGAAGTGCGCTTCATCAATCTAGTAGAATGCTATTAAATGAAAACTCACCTTAAACTTAATGGTGCTGCTGCAGCAGCAGATTGCTGTGACATTGCTGTTGCAGCTGTTATGGAATTAGCTATAGTTGCTCCTGCTGACGGTGTAGATTGCCGGAAATCAATGCCATTCTCCATGGTGGGCAATGTAGATAAATGCTGTTGCTGTTGTTGTTGCTGCTGCTGTTGTGCCGTAGCTGTTGATGGGTTTGATGCTGCTGCCGTTGCATTTATACGTGATGTGGCCGTTGATGTTGTTGGCAGTCTTGAGTTGTTGCTGGTTGTCGATGATGATAATGATGAGGATGATGACATTGATGTCGTTGCTGCATTGGCTAATGATGCTGCTGTAGCAACTGTTGTTGCTGAATTAATGCCACTAACGTTAGATGTTGTCCCTGCTGCACCTGCTGTTGAAGTAGTTGATGCTGTAGTGCCAGCAGCAGCGGACCCCGTTGATGATACGCTCGTGGCTGTAACATCGTGAGGGTTGCATTTCAAATTTTTGTTTTTTTGTTTTCTTTGCTTTTATGCTTTATGGTGTTTTCATTATTTATTATATTTTTGTTTGCCCTGTAAATGCCATACCCACACATTTCTCTGAATCACCCTCGCCCTCTCCCCCCAAATAAATTCAACTACAATGGTGTACTAAGAAATTCTCTAGAGTTACAAAAGAATATTGACAACAAAATATATGAGCGAAAAACATATGACTGAGAGATTAATATAAGGTTATTCTCTTCCATGGAATTCAATTGTTTAGATTTCTCCCAAAGCTCAGTTCCTTTTCATGGCCCACATGCTCAACGGTCTTTTGACGTTCTCTATTTTTTGCAGCCTTTCTTAACATGGCTGCATGTTGTGAAGTAAACAATGCTAATCCATTGATGTTTAAAAATATAGGAATCGAAAAATTAAAAAACATTATAGTTTAACAAATTGAAACAACAGACGATGTAGAAATCGAATGGATTCCAAATATCCGGCTATAAAAATCAAAAATCAAGAAGAGTCTGCCATGTTTAAAAGGAGATGAGCTAACAAATTGTTGCAGTAAATCAATGGTGTTGACAACTCGTAAATAGTATTTCACTATTTTTAGAAGAAGAAACAACCAAATCTCAACAAATGTATATAAAAAATATGTTAAAATTAGTTTTCAAATATATTTAAAAAAGAGAAAAATATATTTGCAATAATTTTATTTTCAAACTCATTGGTCATACGTTGGCCCCTCGTAAAAACTTTTCACCGCTTTTGGAAGGGATGATCAAACGTATGTAGTTTTTCACCACTTTTGGAAGAGACGACAAAAAAGCAATAAATGTACATAAAGAATATGTAAAATTATGTTTTAAATCATTTTAAATAAGAAAACAATATTTTTGGAACTATGTTTTTTTTGTTCATAGAAATTTATTGCGTTATTGTCTTGTCTTCCAAAAGTGGTGAAAAGTACTTACGAGGGGTTAACGTATGACCATCGATATGTAGTTGAGAGAGTCACAAGGAAAATTTTCTTGCATTAGTTGGCAACACTGAATGCTTTATGTTAGTGTCGTTGTTCGCGGAGATGAAGTTTTTGGTTATGTCCCGAAGTTGAAGTCGTATGCGTTTATTTAGAGAATGCATGCCATGAAATTAGTTCTCTCTAAGTTTTGTGAATTTTTTATTCTCAAGGTGGTAAAGGTGGAATGTAGACGTTTTTTATAAACTAAAAATAATTAATATTAAATAGAAGTATCTTTCATTGTGTTTTTCAACTTTTACAGTGAATTTTTTTTGGAGGTTGTCCACCTTAGGGCCACTTTTTTGAAAGTCGAAATTTCGAGTTTTTTTTTTTTAAACCAGCTTAAATTTTATTTTCGTTGGTAATATCAAAACAAGTTTTCGATAGAAAGTTATGTCCAAAATATAAAATACCATTTAGGCTCCACAGTCGTTTAAAAAATGGGTACCCATCTTGGGCCCTCTCCCCTAAAAAATAAGTTTAAAATAAAAAATAAAAATAAATCCAAAAACAAATTTTTCTTATTTAAAATTATTTTAAAACCGACTTGTGCATATACTATACATACATTAATTGTTTTTTTTCTTGTCTCTTCCAAAAGTGGTGAACAACTACTTACGAGTTGCCAACTTATGATTATCGAAATATTGAGGAGTGCCATGAAATATCTCTTTCTCTCTCTTTACCTCCTAAATCAGTCATTTCTAAAACTTATACAGACGCATTTCAACTCATTGATAGTGTATGCGTGAGAGCTACTCTGACAGCATACATAAATTCATTCATAATTGGGTGCCTACATATACATATATGCATAGTATACGTATTACAATTAACGGAACATAGAAACATTTTTTACTTGCCTTTTACTGGGCTATCGCTTCAATAAACATTAGAAAAAAAAAACATAACCTCGTTTTTTGGCCAAATACTGTCATAGAAATTCACACAGAGCTGCACTTTTGTAGTTCCAAAAACGTTTTAGAGAATATATACTTTTTGAAATTCCAATTCCAATACAATTTATGAACCTAGATAAAGCCAACATTCCATATGCACCTTCATCATTAGTTATACAGAAGAATCAATCAAAACCGAAGAAAAAAATCATACAATGTATTTGCACAAATCCATAGTAAAAAAGAAAAGAGGAGGGCGAAAAAATATAGACCTTAAAAGTGTATATGTGTGTGTAAGTAAAAAAAAAAAAAAGGTATTTGAAAATTATTTTTTGTAGTAAAGAAAAAAAAAAAAAACAAACACCATTTAGATTTAAATTTTAAAAGTAGCAGTTATATTCAAATAAAATCAATTAAACTTATGCCTAGTTGGTACGTATTGTAGGTATAAATTATTGGGCATATAAACATGTACATAAGTGTATAAAGTAGTAAGTAAATAAATAAAAAAAAAAAAAAAAATCTTAGATGCAAGAAAAAACTTAAAAGTAATTTAGAAAATTTAAAAATAAAAAGCATTTATGTTACATATAATTGGGTGTGTGTTTCTGTATTTTTAGTGAAATGAATGAAATGTGAAATTATTAATTACTAACACATGATTTTTGTTTTTTTTTTTATATGTATATATTTTTTTAAATTTTTTTGTTGACTTATTTTTTAAAAGAAAAAAGAAAAATTCAGGAGGGAAAAAAACACAAGTCATTAAGCTTAAATTAAATATAAAATTAGTATTGGTGTTTTATGTATATGAGTATATATATGTGTGTGTGTGTGTGTATGTGTGAGCTTTAACCGAGTGCAAATCATAAAGAATAATAATTTGTACATATAAAAATATAAAGATGAATATAGAATAGAAGAAATTTAGATATAAATTATTATTATAATTATATATATATATATATATATGTATATCTATCAAATAAGTTTTTATGTACAATGACGCATCTTAACACATAAAACAATATAAAAAATTAGCATTGAAAATTAAAAAAGAAAATCATTAAATTTATTTTATAAGTAATTTGTATAGTTTTTTTTTATAGAGACAAACCAAAAAAAAAAGTAAGGAAAAAAAAAGTTAAATATTATACAAATAAATTAAATACTGTGTGCCAAAATATATATATAAAATTTTAAAAGTAAAAAAAAAACATAACGACAATGAATTTTAACTTAATTCCAAAATTTGTATATAAAAGAAAATTTAATTTTTTTTGTTTAAGTTTTTGTTTGCAATTTTTATAATTTTATAAAGCAAAGAAACTTGAATGTGTTTAATTTTTGTCTTTGATTTTAACATATTTAATTATTTTTCATCTGTTTTTGTTACTTCTCAAAATCACAAAAGTCAAAATGCCTTGGATCGTCACAAAAGTTGTGTGAGTGTGCACACACAGATAAGTGAGCGAGCGAGGAAGTGAGCGAGCGCGACGACTGATTAGTGTGAGTAGAAATATGTATGTAAAAGTAATTTGTAGTACGTACAAGTGCGTGCAAATTAATAGCAAAAGTCACGTGCGTATAGTGGTGTAGAAGTAGTAGTAGTAGTAGTAGTGTTAAAATTTTTGTATGCAATTATTCGATTTTGTTGAACACACTTGCAATTGAGATTCAGCTTCATTTTGGCATTCGTACGTTCGTACTCTCTTTCTCTCATCTACTCATCATCATCAAATCTCTCTTTATCACTTGCATTCCATTCGACACTTTCTTTCTCTCTATCTTCGTCTCTCTCTCTCTCTCACTTACCTTGTTGATTCTGTGCGGTATTATTGTTGAGCGGTATTGCCAGACGCGCATTTACCGCTAACAAATGATCACGCCGTGCTATTAAATTTGTAACATGCTCTTCGAGTCGTACATTTTCCGATTGCAATTGATGTAAACATGAGAGCAGAGAGGCAACTGTAATTAAAGAGAGAGAGAATAGAAATTTTATTTTAAAAATACTTGAGCATGTGTTGAGGCATGGTGAAATCATGTATAAGGTGATAGAAAGATTACAACAATTTCACCTAGGCAATAACAATATATTTTTGTTGTTGCGTCGGATACCATTTAATGTGAAAATCAGCCGTACAACAAAACAATAACAACAAATCTTTGCGGTCATAATAGTGAATTCCAAAATGAAGAAGAAAAGTAAACAAACAATCAAAAATAAACAACCATTTTGATAGCCAATGGTATTGACCACGAAGAAAGAAGAAGAATGAGTTGCTGGTTGCTTCACATTACAATAAATTCACTTCGTGTTGAGTGTTATACTTACTATCGAAATGTTGCGCTTGTTCCATTAGAAATTGTGATCCTTGCTCCCATTGACGTTCGAGTAATTGCTCTAAACTTTGTGGTATAGCTAAGCTGCCATTTACTCCGCTACCAAACATTGATGCTAGCGAATTAGTACCTGCAGGCGGGGGAGGAGCAGTCGCAGCTGTTATTGCTGCTGTAGTTGAAGATGTGCCACTGGCGGCAGAGGAATTGCGCTGAAGACAGAGAAAGGAATACAAAATAAATAAAAGCATATTCAATTTAAGAGCATAAAATTATGAAGGATATAAAAATTATGAGGGAAAACTAAATCAGTTCAAAACTTCATTTTAGGTATATAAAGCGAAAGTTTCATCAATAAGAACAGTTGAAAATTTAATTTTTTGTTAACCAATCCAAAGTTTCCTTAACCCCTTAAGTGCCAAAAATGTGCTGACCAAAGATTCGAATTCAGCGACCCTGAAAACCCCCCGGTAAGCATTTCGGCTACATTCACTTAACATTTTTTGGTCACCATTTTGACGTTTTAAATTTTGACCGAAAATCCTCCGAAGTAAGCACTTTCAACTAGATTCGTTTACTTAAAATTTTTGTTTGCCACTTTGAATTTTTAAATTTTGACCAAAGATTCGAATTCAGCGATCACAAAAACCACCGCATAAGCATTTTGAGCTAGTTTTGTTTGCACAAAAATTTTTTGGTCGCCATTTTGAAGCCGCCACTTTGAATTGTTAAATTTTGACCAAATATTCGAATTCAGCGACCCCAAAAAACCGAGTAAGTATTTTCAGCCAGATTCCGCGACCCCAAAAACCCCCGAATTAAGCATTTACAGCCAGAGTTGATAACTTGAAAATTTTTTAGTCGCCATTTTCAAGCCGCTATTATAAATTTTGACCAAAAATTCAACTTCGGCGGCCACGAGGCATAAGTGGCACGATTTTTTCGCATCTATAAAGGTCGGGCACAGTGAAGAGGTTAACAATGTCAGTCGAAATTAGTTCAAAATCTCACGTTATGTACATTAAAGTGAAAATTTCTTAGATAAGATCAGTTCAAATTTAAAGCTTATCGTAAATGTTTATAATTCAATCATAATTTTCGTCGTCTATAATAATTCAAAATGCAACAATGTAAATAATAGAAATACATACTATAAAAATGCAACACTGTAACATGTACAAAAGCAAACGACGTAAGTTCACTTAAATGTAATTTTAAATATAAAATCTATCAAAGGGCAATAATAATACTATTTCTACTACTCACCGATTTCCCTGGGAATGGTACACCGATAAATTGTGGCGTCACTGCTTCGGGTGTATAAATGCTGTGATCTTGTATTTCCATGTGCAATTGATCGGACAGTTTCTGGGCGACATTACTATTTGGATTCAATTGATTGCCAAGCATGTGTGCGGCAGCATGCGGCATAACTGATGATGATGCAGCAGGAGAAGCACCGGCACCCGCACCACTACCAGCTGATGTGATAGTAATAGGAGTAAGCGCCGTCAACCCAGATGCAGTAGTTGTTGCTGATGTATTGCCGCCACCATTTTGAAATACTTTAATATCTTTCAAATCATTAACAATGGAAATGTTTGATGCTGCCGTGTTGCTATTTGCTGCTGCTACAGCAGCTGCTGCGGCAGCTGCCGCCATCGCTGCAGCAGTCGTATCTTTTGCTTTACGTCCACGTTTTCGACCAGGACCACTTACGCCGCTGGCGATTGCAGCAGCTGTAGCAGCTCCTCCGGCACCGATAATGCTGCCACCCACCGCACTCAACTCGGAACCAGGTGAACTGGGTGGTGAATCTTTAATTGATGCTGGCAATAGATTTGCATCGAGAATGGGCGGCATACCAGGCTGCGCTTCATAGCTAAATTTGAGACCACCCCCGCCGCTGCTACTTCCACCGCTTCCAACATTATTGCTTAATGACAAAATGCTCGATGGTGTTTGATTGGAGGATGAAGTGTTACTGCTGTATGGCGATGTCGAATAGATGCCGCTATCGGGTGTTCTGTGTATAGCAGCAGCAGCAGTTGCGGTTGAAGCAGCAGAAGATAATGTTGGTGTTGTTAATATTTTTGTTGTGTTGTAGTTGTTGTTGTTGTTTTGAGTTGATGTTGCAATTAGCGATGATGATGTTGTTGTTGATGATGATGTAGAAGTAGAAGAAGCAGAATTTGTAGGTGTTAATTGCACAATTTCAATTATATCAGTGGTATTGCTAGTTGTGGTAGCAGAATGAATAGTAGTAGTAGGTGTATTTGTGTTAGTAGAATTAGCAGAAGTAGAAGAAGAAGAAGAAGCAGAGGATAATGTGGAGGAAGTGTTAGAGGAAGATAATGTGGAAGAGGAAGAAGCTGAGAATGCAGCAGCACTAGTTGAATGTGTTGGTGTTGCTTGCTGCTGCAGCTGCTGATTGGAATTATGATTTTTATTTGCAGCACCACTACCACCAGCACCAGCAGAATTTTTACTACGCTCTGGTGAGTTTTGTGCTGCCAATTGTTGTTGTTGCTGATAGTGTGTTTGCTGTGCGCGCAACAATTTCTTATTCAATGGTTTATTTATGCTTGTGGTGGTGTTGCTGGCAGTGCTTGTGTTTGCATTGCTACCGTTACTGCCACCGCCGCCACCACCACTGGTGACGGAATTGGTGGGCATGGTTAGAAGACTTGCGTGTGCATCAGTTTTGCTGCTACTACTACCACTACTATTATTATTATTATTGTTATTATTGCTACTATTGTTATTACTACTACTATTATTGCTATTTTGTTTACTATTATTATTGCTATTATTATTATTATTATTGTGTTCGTTATTGTTGGGAGGCGTTGATGAGCTTGAAATGTTAGTGGAAATATTTGTGTTGCTGTTGTTGTTGTTGCTGCCGATATTGGGCGAAGAGGTTTTGTTACTATTGTAAGCAGATGTTGCTGAAGCTACTGCCGTGGCAGTAGCCGAGGACGATGGAGACGGTGAAGAGGAAATAGCTGAGGAGGAAGAGGATGGGGAATTCAAATCATTCATGTTGCTGTTGTTGTTGTTTGCGCTGGTCACAGCTGTGGCTTTGTGACGTGTTGGCGATGCAGTTTTTGTTGTTGCAGCCGCTGCAACCGCCGCCGTTACCGCCGTTGAATGCAACATTACTACCGGCGATGATGAAGGTGTTGCTCGTGGTGTCGCTGTTGGCGTGTGTGTTGGTGTTGGCGTACTCGGCGGTGGCAATGAAAGTGGTGAAGGTACAGTGGGCGGTGGTGTTGGTGTGGCAATTTCACTGCGAAAATGTTGTTGCTGTTGTTGGTGTATTGGTGAATTTGTTGCCGATGATGTTTTCGAAACTTTTTCAGCTGGTGATTCACTTTTGCCACTGCCATCTGACGTTGTTGATGATGATGCGGCCGCAGCCGCCGCTGCTGCAGCTGCAGCTGCACGCTTTTTACCTGAACGTGAATTCGATTTTTGTGTTAGCGATTGCTGTTGCTGCAATTGTTGCTGTTGCTGCTGCTGTTGTTGTTGCGATTGCGCAGCCGCTGACATTCCACTTTCGCCAGAACGCGATCTATTTTGATTTTTGAGTTTTCGAGTTTTTGTTGTTTGCAAATTATTTTATCATTGGAGGTGAATTTTTTTTTTTTTTTCAAGTTTTGTTTTTGCAGTGATGTATGGTGAATAAACATTTATTTGATTTGGTTTTTGTTTCATTTCAATTTCATTTAAAAAACGTGTGTGTTTGTTTGCATTAAGTTGAAAAATAGAGAAACAGAAAAAAAATATTTGTTGACAACATTTCAAGCAATTCTCTTATTAAGACGTAATTATTTTTTAGAGAAATTCTTTTGTTTTTATTGGTTAAAAAACATCAACATGTGGTGGTAGTGGTGAGTATATGTGTTTAGATTGGTTGGTATGTATGTATTATGTGGTTTGAAAGTTGGTTGTGGTGAGTTTGAGTTTGAATTTATGTGTGTGTGTGTGTGAGTGGAGTGTATCATTTGAAACATATACGAGTATACATAAAAAATGGAAAATAGTGTGAGGTGAGTTGAGTTATGGAAAATAAATTGAAATTATTACCCAAAGAAATTATTTCAAAGAAAAAATTAGAAAAATATTAAAAAAAAAAAACACACAGAAAGAAGAAGCGCGCGTATATTTCAACCTGAAAAGCAATCGGTCATGTGCTTATTGAGATGCAGATTCTAAGTTGAGTACTATAATAGAAAATGAACCAAAATTCATTTTTAAAACTGTAGATTAACACAAAACTAGTTGGTTCAGAACCATTTTGCGGGAAAAACTGGGCTACAACTAGAAATATTTATAAGGATCACTTTTACAACAACAACTTTGAAAACCGAACCCCTAATATACTCCTACGATAAACCAGGCACTAAACAACATTGCAGAACCAACTGCTAATAAAAAATTTGATTTAATGAAGCGCAGAGCTTGAACCTCTTCATATAACTCTAGCTCACAAGATTCATAACTGTCAAAAGGGAATCTCCCTGAGAAATCCCAATAAGAGTCTGGCCATCATTATGCATATTAATTGCCATGACTTTGATTATAGACCAAAACTGTTAAAGAATGCATTCAATTTAATTGCAATACCGTGAAGTCAGACATAAGTAAACCATTACTTCGCACAAATCCCCAATTGACCTTAAGTGACTCTAAGTGACTTCAAGTTACTAAGTGATTTCAAGTGACTTCAAGTTACTCCAATGGACTTCAAAATGCTAATTGACTTCAAATTTTAATTTAGTCCAAGAAACTGCATGCGACTTCAAGTGTATTTAAGTGACTTCATGTCAAATCAAGTGACTTTAATTGACTCCAAATGACTTTGAATACCCAATTGATTCCAATTGACTTCAAATTTCAAATGAGTCCAAGTGACTGCATGTGACTTCAAGTGTATTTAAGTGACTCCAAGAGACTTTAAAAGACTCTAAATGACTTCAATTGACTTCAAAACCCCCATTGACTCCAAGAGACTTCAAACGACTCCAGTTGACTTCAAATTTCAATTGAGTCCAAGTGACTGCATGTGACTTCAAGTGTATTTAAGTGACTTTAAGTGATTTCAAATGACATCAATTGACTCCATTGAAGTAGCTTTAAGTGTCTTCAATTGATTCAATTCAAATAAAAGCGAAAAATGCTATCTGGTTCTATGTTTAAATTTTTCATAACTCTACTTATTTTATAGTGCCCTGATAAATAGTTTTTGGGGTTAACTATGCTACGACTAGGGGCCTGCTTAGAACTTGAATTATAAAAAACTTCGGAAGAATGCAATGAATATGCCGGGAATCTGCCTCACACCAAGATCTTTATCAAGTTTCTAACAAAATCAAAATTTTAAACAATCAGACTTGATTTACTGAAACCTTCCACATATCTTTAGCTCCTCGTCTTTCAAGGAACCTAGGGTATTCTACATTTGCAACTGTTAGTTTCCAAATAAATTTTAAATCGCAATAAAAAGCCAATGGCAATTCCACTTGATTAATGTCGATTTCAAATTAATATGCAAAAAAGAATATAATAATTAAAGAGCAACGAAGAAACAAATATTTGATTGCAAACAATTTGTAATTTTTATGAGACCGACCAGAGATCAACAACAGCAACGAAACACAAATTATTTAAAAAAAAAAATGTAAAAAAAAATAAACTAAAAAAGATAAAACAAACTTTTGATTAGATGTGTGGATTAGTAAATTCTTATTTGTTAAGGTGGAGTGTGAGTAGGTGAGTAGTAAGTGGGTGGGTGGGTGAGTAAGTAAGTGAGTATAAAGCTAAGAAGTAGTAGTGTGGGAAAGTGTAATTATTAAATTTTGCATGCATTATCACAAATCAATAAATACATTATGAGCAGGAAACTAACCTGCTGCGTCTCACTGGTGCTGTATCCTGTTCCTGTAATTGCGTTACACGTGTCGTTTGTTTCTCATAGCTTATTTTAATGTTGCCACTCTCCGTAGTGGTTGCAGTTAAATTGCTTGCTGAGACAATACTAGGTGAGGGTGATTTGCCACTCTGATGAATGACACTGTGTAACGACGAGGCAGACACGGAGGAGGAGGAAGATGATGATTGCATGGCAGCAGCAGCAGCGGCAGAGTTACTAGGATGATAGTTACTATGATCAGAAAGCGATAGCGCAGGCGATTGATGGTGAATACGCGGTGACTGACGTTCCAGCAAACTAGAAGCACCACCGCCACCACCCATTGAGGACATTGAAGAGGCGGCGGCATTAGCTGCAGCTGATAATTGTTGCTGTTGTTGACTAGCAGCTGCACCGCGTGTTGATTGTGAGGGGGTAGTATGATGTTCTAGAGTAAATGTGAGATTTATTAATAATTTACATAAATACATTTTTATTTAGACACGTACCTGCTGTTGTGCCTACTGCAGTATTTGATGGCAAATTAATTCCAGGTACATTGGCAGTTGAAAGCGGCACTGAAACATATAAACTAGGCGCATTAGCAGCAGCAGCTGCTGCCGCAGCATTCGTTGCCGTTTGCTGCGCTGAAATTCCAGTCGTTGAGTTATTCGCTGCTGCTGCAGCTGCACTAGCTGCTGCATAACGTTCATCACGATGGTGATCTTTTAATGCCTGCGCAGATAGGGACGAGGAGGAGGATGAATTTGCGCCTATTCCCGTTGTTTTGTGCGTATGCGTAGCATTCGCTGATAAATTTGTTGCTCCTCCTTTCGGATTGTCTATTAGCGAATGCGTTCCATGTTTATGAGAGCCAGAGGAGGATATTGATGATGCACCTGCTCCGGAAGCATTCGCCAATGATGTTGCTGACAAAGAGGATGCATTGGTGTTACCGCTATGCGTCGCGCTTGAATTACTTGCATCATTATGCAGCGCTTGATGTGTTGGTGGACTGAATTCAGTTCTTTGCTGTAATAAAAAAAAAAGAAACAAATTGATTTGATTAATATTTTTTCTTTCGTTTGGTTGGGAAAATTGAAGAGAAACTTAACTAATTCGGCTTTCTCAGATATTAAATAAATAAACTAAGATTTTTGAAGTGAAACTTTTTGGCGGAGCTGTGAATTGAAAATTTTGCATTTTCGTTGCACTTATACGAAACTAATAAAAAACGAAAGTTATGCTGTTGTTAGTGTTTAGCGAACGAAGACATATGGGGATCGGCTACATACAATCAAGCCGAGAGTCGAGTTCTCACAGTTTTATCTCATGTGCTTTTGTGAGAGAGCTTAATACCATATAACTGAACTTTCCTCACATGTGTTATATACGTGTACCAGTGTTGATATTTTAGGTACAATTGTACCTTTTTACAACTTTCTTGGCCTTCAAGGTACTTTAGGCACTACCGCATTATTTTAGATACAATTTGAAATTACTTTGTTTGTTTGAAAGAAAAAATTTGAAAAATCATAAATTTATTATTTTTAGCACGAAGTGAGCCAAATCAAAAGCACACACAGTGGCAGGCCCATCTGCAAGATTCTTCCTTTGAGGGTTCAAGAAATGATATCAATAGTGAAGGAAATTAAGCCAAATTCGATAAACTTAGTCTCAAAAAACAAATATTGTAAAAGTTCTCAACAATGGGCAATAACCACGCCTACTTCTCGTACAAGTGAAATTTTCAAAGAGCAATATTATAAGAATTATTCATACGAATACATTGAAAACAGATAACTAGGCTCATCGATCGTTCGAAGCAATGTTAAAGTTCGGTCGCGGTGAAATTTATGTTTCTATCTAGTTTTGCATAAATTCTCGCGGTGGTCTGCTTCCAAATGGCTGAATAATGGCATTTACATATCAATCATTTAAGTTCTAGTCCTTTCTGGTATTTTTTACTGCACATTCATTAAGATGGCAATGACACAGGTCGAATCGACCAGTTGAAAAATGGTAAAGTTGATCTACATATACACACTTTAACTTTAAAACGGACCCCGAAAAATTGATAAATTAAGTTCGTACTACTAAAATCGAAAAGATTCAGATGTTGTATTTTATAATAGACAAAATTAGAAAAAAGCTTAAATTTTATGTATTTCATATACAATTTGTCTTAACTTTGCCATAACAATATTGTTAAAAAAAAAAATAAAAAACCATAAAGAAGAACAATAATGTTGTAATAATAACAACAAAAAGTCTGCTTGGAAATTATCATATCATCATAAAAGCCACATAAATTTTTGTATACTTCCGTTACATTGAAAACAATCAGTTTTTTATTATAAATGAATGTGTAAACATCTGTTTTGACATAAGGAAGTAAGCTAAGAAAATGTTAACAAGAAAAGAAAACAAGAAAAAAAACCAAGTAAAATCAGAAGTAAAAGAAAAAGTCATCATAAAATAAAAATAACAACTCTGTCAAATACAAAAAAAAGAGTACCAAACCCATAAAGATACACGCACACACAAACACATACATACATATGTATGCACATACACAGGAAGCTTACCTTCATTTGACAGATGCACTTCCAACCAACAGGAGTGCATAAGAAAAAAAAAACTGCTAAGAATTATAGAAATGGTAGAGAGCAAAAGTTTGAGAGAGTTCATCAAAAAAAAAAAAAGCCTAGAGTAATGAGAAGAAAACCATAGCAACAACAACTACATACACTAACAGTCAATGTCAATCATATAAGAAAAGAAATCTTGGTTTACAAAAAATAGAAATAGAAGAAGTAAAAGAAGACAAAAAAAAAAAAGGCAAAAAAAAACTTCCCAGCATGGGCAATTTGATATCTATAGATACTAAGAAGACTATTATGTAAAATGCGAAGAAGATTTTACACGAAATAAAATAAAATAAAATGCAATTTATGCGTACGTGATGCATATTTATCTATACATACATCAGTTTATAAAAGTATGTATGCGTAGTGTATTTTTGCCTTAGAAAAAAGAAATAAAACAAAAAAAAAGTATAAAAGAAAATAAAAAAAAAAGAAAGAAGTTTAAAAATATATAGTTGAAAAACCAAAATGCATTAAAAAAAAAGAATTAAACTTCTCTAGAATAACATGTACATATGTATGTATGTATGCATGCATGAGATAAAGAGAGAGAGAGATCGAGAGTGCGTGTGCTTTTATAGACATGTATGTAAATATCTGAATGGCACA
Source organism: Toxonevra muliebris (assembly GCA_963691655.1). Lineage (NCBI taxonomy): Eukaryota > Metazoa > Arthropoda > Insecta > Diptera > Pallopteridae > Toxonevra > Toxonevra muliebris. The sequence goes on from OY829327.1 coordinate 99,491,655, forward strand.
TGTTAATACCAAAGACATACAATAGCACTAACAACAATAACAACAGCAAATGTTATTAACCGCACACCATCACCACCACCACCAACACCAACGGATGGAGGGAATCAACAACACACCCGCAGAGTATGTAACAAAAGAATGAGAAAAGTTCAGCAACAACATCAAAGTGCATTCACCAAATGTGTGTATTTGCTATTCATATAACAAAAATAAAAAAAAAACTTATTCATCAACTTTATTGCTTTTGTTGTTGTGGTTTTGAACATGTCATACAAAAGGAGTAACTACTTTGTTGTTTTCGTTTTGCAAAAACAAAATTTAACAACTACCGAAAATTACAGGATAATAATACCCCAAAATAATATATGCTGCTAGCTACAAGGGAGATAATTATTGCCCACATGCAGGAATAATGCGATCATTAAAATCGAATAAATGTTGTTGCTCTTCTACACGTAGAAAAAATACAACTTTCTATTAGAGGGAAAGAGAGAGAGCAAAAGACAAATTGATGCAAACGAATGAGGGCAGAATCTATGGCGATCTTTGAAAGTGCTAAGATTTCATTGTAAATTATTGACAGTTCGTTATATCAGATTTTGTATTCCTCTCATTTATCATACAAAATTTTGTGCTTGCACCAAAAATGTCTTCTTCATCCTTTCTTTTAAGAGAACGTTGACTGCCAAACACCTTTGTTTACGTCCATTTACACCATTGTTTACACCAACAACAAGTGCAATATTAAATTAGTGTGTTTTTTTAATGTTGTACTTGTTGTAGTGGTGTCAATATATCTTGTAATTCTCCAATGGTTATAACCATGACACCTTATACTGCATTTCAAAAAAAAAAAAAAACAAGAGACAATTTTTTCTCAATTGTTCATTCAATTTTGCTCTCAATAACAGTTAAATTCTCTTAAAATGCACAGAAAAACAAACAACTCATTTGAAGCGAAGTATAAGGCGGAGCTTACACATCTGCAAGGGAATTGCCGCCATTTTTTTTTCAGAAAGTCTTTTTGAGAGTAAATTGCTTTGAAAGAGAAACCGCAAGTTTCTTCCGTTTTTTTTTTGTTTACATCAGCAATTTACTCTAAAAAAAAACTTTCTGAGAGTAAATTGCAACAATTTTCTTGCAGATAGATGTAAGCTCCGCCTATAGGAATAAGTATCGTGACTACTCTCACTACTTTGAGAGTATAACTAATACTATTGAGAGTGAGAGCGAAGTGCAGTTAGTCGGGCTACATAAGAACATTTGTGATTAACCCTTTGTGGACCAAGGCCCGACGGTTATGAAAAATGTATTTTTTTCGAGGACATCGTAGTTTTTATGGTTTCTTATAGAAAAATACGAAGTTTAAATTTTTTTTTCAGGAATCTACTAAGATATTAGTGATAACTAGTACCCCTAAATACCTTTGGATAAGGGAGACCGCGAAAACTAAGAAATTATAAGAATTATAGTGTACTCTAATAAAACTTAAAGATTTTATGAGCCGATAATGGTAATGGAATGGTAAATAAGTTCCATTGGTCGACAAAGTGTTAAATAAGTATTTTGTTCTTTTGCGACCGTATTTTTGGTTTTTTTTTTAGATATTTGAATTTTTTTGATGAACTACTTGTGATTAGCAAGGGTTAAAAATTCGCACTTACTCTGCTTAAAGAGCTGATCTTTGCTTCGCTAATTCATCGATTTAATTTTCTGTGAATTTAAGTATCACAGGCCTAACTTACAATTTAGTCCATTAATACAGACTTAGAGGTCAGCTTGAAAAAATGGGCTATATTGGTGAATTTGTGCTGTATGGATTTGACTGTATTTAACAATATTAAGTGAACCAACAATTCTGAAAATAAAAATGTAAGAGTCCCAGCGATGCAAATCTTTATATATTTGATCAACAATTGCTGTACTATATTATTTGAGTTTGATTTAATGAAATTGGTCCATAATTAGATTGGAGACTTTTTATTGGCTTCATTTAAAATTGATATACATATGATCTGATTTGAAATTGGTCAATTATCTGATTTGAAACCGATATGATTTGAAATATATCTAAATATGATCGGGCATGAAATTTTATTTAATTCTCATTTGAACTTATACTAAAAATTTATCTGAAATTGGTATATGTTTTAATCGAGAATTAGTCTATTATCTAATCAGAAAATGATGTATAATCTGATTTGAAATTGATCTATGACCTGACCAGAAAATGAACTATAATATCATCTGAATTTCATATGTGATCCTGCAAAGCTATTTGGATTCATCAAAATTTTTCCAATACCAGCTCACTACAAACAACGATAACATGCGAATTGGCAATAAAAAAGTATAACAATTCCAAATGAAAACATTCTATTTCCATCATTACAGTATCCGACAAAAAATATGAATGTTTTTCCAAAAATGAAATAAATTCTTGGTAATTAATTTCAAAATTTCAAGAATAGCACACAATTGCCAGATGTAATTAATTTCACTTTTGCAATGCGCGATTATGTAAGAAAAAATTATCGCTTTTATGAATTGATTTGAATTTAGGTTACAAACAGATAGTTTTATATGAATCAATGATAGCAATACAAAAAAAGAAAAAAAAAAAAGTAAAAAGAACTGATATTTTTATTAGTCAATAGAGTGGATTTTTTTTATATGCATGATGATATCATAGCAAAAGGCTTATCAAATAACTAGCGACACTAAGGTCACATATCAACACACATTATAAGCCCTAAGGTTATACAAACAATACCAAAAACAAAAATAAATAAAAAAAAAGAAAGAAAAACAATGAGATTGTATGAAGTGTTACATATGTGACGATTTCATTTCAGTTTCATGCTGAAAGTTTAATGATAAAAAGTTATAAAACTATATGATTATTATTTCAAGTGTATTCAATTGAAGAAGCAAAAAAAAAAACAAATAAAATAAAAAAAAATTATATCAAATAATGCAAAAATTATATGCAGATGTTGTAAGAAGCAACAGCAGCACGAGCAACAACAGTTGCTATTTGCAGTTGTTGCTGCTGCTGCTATTACTCATGCTGTTATTAAAAATGTTGTTCTGCATCAACTATGGTTGGAAAAAACTCGGTAAGTAACTATTGTATGTACTCGTATGTATGTATGTAGGTAAGCCGAAAAAATTAGTAGTGGTTGATTTTATTCGTTATTTACCCCTTTTTATGTATTTATTGTTATTATAATTCAATCATTCATTTTGACTGCATATGCTCATGTTATATAGTTTTTTTTATTGTATAATTGTCAAACTGAAAGCTACTGCAGTGTTGGCAAGTTCGAGACTCATTCAAGTTTGATACTTCTCTTCTGAAATCGGTACAACTGCTTTCAAGTTTAAATCCAAAAAATATATGAAAGGCTGAGAGCGGGTTAAAATTTATATAAGAGCAAATAAATTTATATCTCAGTGCAAGAACGATATGTGAGAGGCTGTCAGCCTCAGATGTGAGAGGCTCTCAGTTTCTTATGTGAGAGACTGTCAGTTTCTTATGAGAGACTCAGAGCAAAAGAGAGTTCAAATTTATATATAAGGAGAGCGAATTGCATTAACAGTAAGAGCAAAAATAATATAACAGTTCTTTCAGAGCTCAAACTACACAGCGATTTAACCCGTTTTTGCTCTGAACTTATTTTGTTTTAATTTTGCTCTTAACGACACTCGTCCTTAAGTAAAATTATACCATTTTTTTCTGAACTTTTAAAAAGATTCTTGGTTGCCTAGCACGTAGTCAACTAATTCTTTCAATTAACTAATTAGTCATGAGTGACAAATCATGATTAAATTTCGTAATGATTGCATAAATAGTTAATCATAATTACCACTAAATAAATTTGTCATTCAATCATTTGTTTTAGTCATATTAACAGTGTTATTAAGCTTGAAACTTATTAAACAGTTTTACATATCGTCGGATATATGCCAAAACCACGAATATGCAGAAGTGATGTTTCGATAAGACTCGATTTTAATTTAACCATTCATTGTAAATATATAATTCGATAGTTTCGCTATAGGAAACATTTGTGATTACAAAAGTAAAAATGGGATTTCGCATTCCTCACCTTGGGTTCGAAACAAACAAATCAAATCGTAATCATCATTGCAGTCATGGTTGCAACTAAAATTTTTAATCGTCAGTCAACGATAAATGACTGAACAAATTTAGTCATCAATTAGTGATTGATGATTGATTATTTTTAGTCATTGTGTTCATTCATTAGTCAGTTAGATTGAAATCTCTGTTGCTTCAGATTCGATATGGATTGAAAAGGGGGAGCGGGGGGAAACGGGAGTGGGAAGGGTTTTCATTTGTAGTCTTGTAGAACTGAGGAGGAGAGGGTTAAGATATTTTTTAATGGAACTTTAGGTAAACCTAGTTATTGTTTTAAAAGTAAATTCAGCTCACTTTACTGCTACTAGTCTCTTGCTAAAGAAAACTCTTTCAAGTCCTCAGAAATCGAGAACTTGAACTGCAGGAATATAAAAAACAATTTGAAAATCAAGGGAAAAGGTTTTTTTTTAACGTATCGAAACTCTGAACCACTATGTACTATTAAATTGATTAGTCTCCTTAAAAGAGATTCGATTGCGAGGATTTTGTTCAGTCAAGTATTCTCAAAACAGTTTCGGTCAGAAGAGAATGCGGCACCAGGACGAATAAAAATGGCATGGAGGAGGAGAAAGGGTAAAAATCCAAAAACTTTTCTTTATATAACTTTTTGGCCCCCTCGCATATTTATAACAATAAAACACACCTACATACATACAAATAAATATATTCAAAATACACATGAATATATGGAAACAATTTATGTGGTAATGCAAAAATCAACATACGATATATGCTGAATATATGAAGGGTTGTAAAAATACAAAAACAATATCCCACCAATAACAACAATTAATCAACAACAACAACAATAACCAGAGCTACCACAGGAAAAAACAACATAAATTGAATATCAGATTTCCAGAAATGGAATTTTATATCATGTGATATTTTTATTATTATATTATTTTAGGAACCCTTCGTCAATAAAAATAAACATAAAATAAAATCAGAATTAATAAACCAGCAAAAAAAAAAAAAAAGGAATATTCCAAGATAAATATTTAATGCAAATAGATGTTTTCCTTTTTCAAAATATGATATTATATAAATTAAAATTTTTTATAAGTATTAAAAAGACAAAAAAAAAAAAAAACAAAACTGGAGTAGAAATAAATAAAAAACACAGTATCTCGATTATTTATAAAAAGGTTCATACTAATCCAAAATACAGCAGCAGCACATAAATAGCAGCGCCACAGCAGCTGGGCTGGAGCAGCTGCTATCGTTGATCTAGGCGCAAAAAAACACAGTCAACAGAGAGAGAGAGAGAGAGAAAAAACTCACTCAAAGGATCAACAAGGATACTTAATGATTACAGTTGTTATACAGCAAAGTAGTAAGAAATCGAGTAAGGGAAATAAAGGAAATGTAGAGTGTAGTAGATAGTAAGAAACAGCTGTCTATCTTGCCAAAGGTCGTCGTCGCCGTCGCCGTCAACATATTCTTCGTCCTGTCTCATATTGTTTCCACCGTAGTAGTAGCAGCAATAATAAGAAATATATTTCTTTTGTAAATGGCAATTATTATGTAGAATTTGTAATACATTTTACAAAGCGATATATGTACATATCTAAACTACTTAAATATCTACCTGCTTGCCACCACACTGTCTATCTCTATACATTCAATTGATGAAAGACAAGTAAAAAGCACCACACACTCACACACATTCACGCTCATACATTGTCTTGAGGTTGTATGTTTTTTTTTTTTTTTTTTTTTGGTGCAGGCGGCAGGTGTTCGCTGCGTTTGTATTACGCACTTGTATGCCATGCCATGCCACATTTGTGCAAAATATGCACAAATGCAGCAAGATACCAGGAGATACTAGTGTAAACATTCATCAGGAAATGAATAATATATAATTTGATGTCAGTATTTACATTTAAGTTTTGTTTAACTGACAGTAATTTTTATGTTATTGCCCCAAAAATAAAAATAAGTATGTGAAATTTAATAATTTATTTGTTTTTGATCGTATATTACTGATCTGGGAGCAAAATAAACACTTGAAATCATTCATACAATTTTCATTTCATATTATTCTGCTTTGCAGCATTCATGGAAAAAAGTTGAAAAATATTCGATATATATTTGGTTTACAAAATTTATTTTGTTAAAATTACTATGGTAACGTTTTAAAACCAGCTAGATAAAAAAAAAAACTAGATTTGAATTTTTTTTATATAAAATATTTAATTACTTAAAACAAATTGATAAAAATCTCATTCAACAGCAAATAATTTTAGACATTTAACCTTTCCCACTTCATAAAACCATGTCCACTAAACTTTTTTGTGGTTTTGAGTTCAGATTTATGCTTTTTACACCAATATTAAAAAACTCCAATTATTTCAAATCAATCGAAAATTTGTGAACTAGAGGGTTAAGGTTGAGAACAAGAGCTTAGAGCACACCAAATGAGATGAGTCAGCAAGAAAAAAAAAAACAATCACCTATCTCATTCATTTTGCATATGCCTGTATAAGCAATTTAACCAATCAGATGAAGGCTCTCTTTTGGGACTCTCATTATTTCTATGTAAATCGGTCATTTCCAAAAACATATACAACAACAAACACAATGCAATTTATTTGTTAGTATATGCGTGAGTTTGGGAAAACTTTGCATTGAGAGTAAATAGAGAAGGTTAATGTTATAAATACATAGAGACGTACAGGCTTGCGATTGCATAATTGCAACTGCTAACACTCTCAATTGGAGTCGGTAGTCGAGAGAATGGAATAAATTAACGGCTGCAACAACAACAACATCTATTGAATTTCAAAGCAAAATCATTTTTTTTTCTTCATTCTTCTTCTGTTTCGTAGTTCTGCTCTCTTCTCTCTCTTTCTATTCTGCTATTTGCCATCATGTTGGCAAATTTCATATAGGAAATTCTCTCTTTCTCTTTTTTTTTTTTGCCAGGGAATATAACATAGTGAAAACCAATATTGTTTCACCACCTCTCCGACTATCAAACTCGACAATGAAGGTATTGAGAGTTTCACAAACTTTGTAAGTGTTGTGACAAACGAAAGCAGAACTGACCCAAATATTTGTGTTCAAATTGTTAAAAGTATATCAGTCTTCGATTTGTTGAACAACAGCAGGAAGTGAAGTCATACAACACTATAATGTAAAATCAGTTTTAAATTATGAATATAACAATGCATACAAGTCAAGCAAAGGTAGTAGGAGAAAACAATGAAAATAGCAATAGAAAATAGCTCTTCACAAAAATGCCCATAGTATTGGACTACAAACCTTGTGATGGAACTCTCAAAGTTATTGCAATTCTTAAGCTCCACTCCACTCCACTTTGGTATAAAAACGTTGAAACGGAATTGCACTTGAAGTGCCGTAAAGCACTTAACTAAGCCAGATTCATAGTAATTGAAGAAGTCGTGTTTTGCTATGAAATGAAAGATTGCAGTTAAACTGCATGATTATACCTACATATGCCTGTATAGTGTCAATTGCTGTCGATTCAATGACGGATGGTTGATGTTTGAAATTTTGGTTTTAGTGATGAAAAGCATTATTATTGAATTAACCCAGACATTCCCAATGGTCCATATATAGTACACTTTAGAAAGTTTTTATGAATTGAATATATTCTCATTTTATCAAAATAAAACATTTCTGAAGTATACTTCGTATAGGACATTGGGCATATCTGAGAGCAATTTCAATCATATAACATTAAGGTTAGCGCACCAAATGAGATAACTCAGCGAGAAACAGTACAACCACCTCTCTCTTCATTTCACATATGTCTGTATAAGTAGGTTACCCAATCAGATGAAAGCTCTCTTTTGGTTCTCTTGTTATTTCTATATCAGTCATTTCCAAAAACATATACAAACACAATTCAATTCATTTATTAGTGTATGCGTGAGCTTAGTTCTAATTGGAAGTTCAAGCTTTGAGGTGGACTTCAAAAACAGAGCAAAAATTATGTGCACTCACAGCAGAAGTAAAATACATTCTGTTGAAGTTTTTGCAGTTTTCTTCTCTATATTTTGTTGTTGCTTTTCTTCTGTTGATACTCTCTACACTTATCGGCACAAATACTACGTAGTCTACGTATATAACACAACAGAGAAAAGTTCCGCTATATGCAATCAAGCAGAGGCATCTAGGTCAGCTCTCTCACTAAAGGGCATGAGATACAACTGCGAAAAGTCGAATCTCAGTATGTAGCCGAATAACGACTGCATAACTTCGTTTCTTACTGGTTTCGTTGGCAGTGATCGTTGTTGTTGAAGTTTTTGTTCTCTTTCTATTTTCTGAAGCTTTTTTTTTCTGTTGATACTCTCTACACTTATCGGCACAAACATGATGTAGTACACGTATATAAAATATAAGAGGAAAGTTTAGGTATATGGAATCAAGCTCTCTCACTAAACTACAAGAGATAAAATTGCGAGAAGTCAACTATCTTCTGGATTGTATGTAGCCGATCCCCATATGTCTTCGATCGCTAAACACTAACAACTGCATAACTTCGAGTTTCGTTAGTTTCGTTTTTTGAGTGTAATGAAAGCTCGTTTCCATTGCAACATTTTCAATTCACAAATATTTTTTATGTTTCGTTAATATTTCGGCCACTAATGAAAACGGTTTATAACTAAATTATGAGATAATTTCTTAGATCTTCATAAAACCTTCACAGTGACATAAAATTTGATATCGATGGTCATACGTTGACCACGTACTTTTTCACCCCTTTTGGAAGACAAGACAATAACGCAATAAATTTCTATGAACAATATATAAAAAAAAAGTTTAAAATAAAGAAAAATAATATTTTTTCTTATTTAAAATGATTTAAAACCACATTTTACAAAAGTGGTGAAAAACAACAAACGAGGAGTCAACGTATGACCATCGATATGCTGTATCTTCAATTTAACAGATTACATAAATACTATTTAGAAGAGAGACAAATTGAGTTTTTTAAGTTTACTGATAGGGAAAATGAAATTAGGGAAATTTCGCCATCTAAATCTATTCTCAAAACAGATTCATTTTGGAACAAACTGTGCTGAACTGAAAAGCACTGAGATGAAAGTCTACAGAAAAGCCAGTATGCTTTAACTCTATTCTATAATCAGCTTTAGAAAAGTGTATATTTCAAACGTCAAATCTAATGTGTTTATTAAGAATGACTTCGTCATGGTGTGTTTTAAAAATATTAATTAAAGAAAGCGAGCTAAATTTTTGATACAGATGGCTTATGGAAAATGCCACATTAAGGAATCGAATATCCTGATGAACAGAAGCTAGAAAATATTGTGATTTCATTGAGGTGTAAATAATTCTATTAAAACTTTATGTATTTCTATGAGCCATCCCTATTTATTTCAAATAAAAAACAAAATACAAAAAAATGTCCAACTGTTATTTCTAGAACTGTCGCGATTGCATGCATCTGCACGCAATAATGCCAGCCAGCCAGTCAACCCCTTTGTGATTGATGAAATTACAACAAATGCCCTACAAATGACTGACTGAGAGACTACAACATCGGGCATACAAGAAGCACACATGCGGTCGTCGACGATATAACGTCAAAATCCCTTCATGGGAATGAAAAAAATGAAAGAAATTTAAATACATTTATAAAAATAAAAAAAAGAAGGTAAAGCATAGGCACCTCAAATGAAATAGAAATGCGTAAATATGCAAAACTTAATTTAAATCAAACCAATACAGACACATGCACACGTACACACATTATAGCGCTCTCTCAGACTTCAACTCACATACACATGCACACAAGTGTTATATATGCATGTATATATGTATGTATAAAAAGGTATGGTTTGACATTATAATATATATTGGATATTGAATTGAATTTTTTTACCCCGGAAAGCAGGAAACGTATTTTTAAATTGTGCGGATATGTTGTCGCCGTTGTTGTTGTTGCTGTAACAAATGCCGCCGCAGCAATAGTAGCACCACCACCACCACTACCACCATTTAAACATGTTGATGATGATGTCGACGATGCCGGCGATGCAACAGTAGCATATTCAATGGATGCTGATCCCAGTGCCGCCGCCGATATTGATGAAGCCGATGATGGTGATGATGACGCTGATGTAGAATTTTGACTATGATGCAGCAATAATGTTGAATGACGGTCGCTACGATGCGTCCGATGCTCACCACGATCACGATGATGTCGCTTCTCGCGATGATGATGATCTTTCTCTTTAGCACGCTTATCACGTTTTTTCTTTTTACTCTTACGATGTTCTTTATATTCCATCATTTCGATGGTATTATTATTATTTTCTAGATTAACAACAGTAAAGGCAACTGCATCATCGCTGCTGATTGTTGCTTGTGTTGTTTGTTTTGCGGCTGCAGGTGTTGTATCCATAGTATCTGTGTTGATGGCAGCAGCGTTGGAGTTGCTGGTATCCATCATCATCATTTTGAATTTGACAATTTTGATGGTGGTATTGTGACACGCGGGAGAATAAAAGAGGGAAATGAGCAGCGGTAGAGAGAGGGAGATTATTCACTCTCTCTCTCTCTTAATTAGATATATGTAATTATGTTGTTGGAAGAAACTCGTTGAAGAGAGCTTGAGCTTCCAAAAAAAGGCTTTAATCACAGTAGTAGATTTTGTAGCTTTTTTTAGTTGTTGTGTGTGTTTTTTTTTTTCGTTATTTTTATGGTTTTTGTTTCTTAATGTGAAGTGAAGTGAAGCAAGGCAAAGCACGGGGAGGGGGAGCATACAGCTTTTTAACAGGTTTTGGTATTTTTATTGGTTCTTTCTTTTTTCTCTTTCTTTAGCGTCAATTATGCTATGCACACATGTTTTACACTATTATTATGATTTTGATTTTCGGTGTATGGTTGGTAGAAAAAAAAAACCTTTAGATATCTTTCTTTTTTCTTTGCTTTTAACTTTCTGCTTATTATTTTTTTCTTTTTTTGTTTTTTTATAGCTTTTACAGCACTTATCTTTTGGGTTTTTTTACACACACTAATCACACTCTGAGAATCACGCATAGAGAAATTCTCAGACATTCAAACATTATTATTATTATTTTTTTCTTTTCGTTATTCATGCATTTGTTGTTGTTGTTAAAGATATATAATTATCGCATTGATTACGATCGAGAGATACTCGTTTTTGTTTCAATTCGTTTCGTTTCTTTTGAAATTGAAATTTTATATTATTACAACAACACTGATATCCAAAGATTTTCATGCTCTTCAAGCACAAGAAGACTCATTCGGGAGACTGAATACTGGAAACGGGACACGAGTCACGAGACGTTTTTAGAATGTTTTGAACGATGAGCTGTTGTTGTTGTATCTGCTGGTCGCTTCGTCGCCAAGCGCCAAGAAATAACAGAAATCACAGTGGCGACAATGTTGGCGGCAGCAGCAGCATAGATACGACGTCGTCGTCGACGTCGTACACACACATACACTCAATAAACTCCACACTCACTTAAAAAAGTGAGGGAAAAAAGCGTAGAAATACCACAAAAATGTTGGGAAAAGCAGCAGCAAACACACAACGACGAGCATAAAAAACTTAGCAGCGGCAGCGGTAGCAGCAAAAATATACACGAAGAATAATATAGAAAATCCAAAAAAAAAAAAAAAAATATCGAGAAAAAACGAAAGAAATCACAGCACTGCGGCGAGGCGAGACGAGTTGAACCAACAGCAAGTAATTGAAAATAACAAACGAAACGAAAATGAAGAAAAAATTATACAAAAAAACACAAGAAAAGAAACAATTTAAGAGTTACACCGAGAAAATTCAACGACCGACCGGCCACATCAGACCAGACTATAACACAAACGACAAACGGAGTAGTGAGTGAGTAACAAAAATAAAGAAGCAGGAATACGACGACGATTTATTTTTCAGTCAGTCAGTCAGACAAAATGCATTGAAGCCGTGCAGAGTGGTACTAAATTGTTATGGGCTGTGAGATTTGTTTAGAAGGCCTCTTCTTGCCTCTTATTGTGTATTTGTATTCGTTGGTTTGCGTTCGCTACTCACCGCTCACCGCTCACTCATTCGTTTCATACACAAAATACACAACAAAGAGAGCGGCAGGCAGGCAGGCAGGCAAGCAACGAACGAGATTCGCATAGTAAGTATAACAAACAGCAACAATAAAGAAAACAGCCACAACAGCAGGCAAGGCATACAGGCAGGCAGCAGTTGCCGGTTGAGTTTTCTGAATTTGGAAATAAAAACATAAATGGAATAAACGAAGTAAAAACCGAAAAAGGAATACAAGTAAACACCGGGCTGATGGTTGATTGTTGGCTTGCTGGCTGGCTGGCACATTCATGGGATGCATGTATCTATCCACATACATATGCATATATAGAGTGTAAGCAAAAACAACTACAACAACGAAAAGCTGCCAGGAAGGTTTGCAGACAAAAAACAACAACAAAAAATAAAATAAAATAAAATAAAAGAAGTGTACAGTTGTGGTAATAAAATGCAAGAGAGCAAGAACGCACATACAAAACACACATACACGGAGAGAGAGAGAGAGAGAGAGAGAGAGAGAGAGAGAGAGAGAGAGTTTAACAAACTCATGGATACAACAACGAGTAATTTGAACGACAAGAGCCACGGAGCAAAAAAGTGCATTTCCTATATTTATGTCGGTTGGTTGGCATGTGTGTGTGTGCTATATTGATGTATTGATAGTGTAATAATGCAACAACAACAACCACATGCGTTATCACAGTAGGTACATGAATACAGTAGAACTCACATTATAATTTTTTGCTTATATCCGAACAAACCCAAAAAAAAAAGAAGATAGTATATTATGAATGAAATAAATTTGAAATGATAATGATGATTAATGATTTTTAAATAACGATTAGTTAAGCTAAATACAAAAATTATTTTTTTTTTTGCTATGTGTTTCATATTAATATCTGATGGAAGTAAATTCTTATGGATTAAGACTTTTGAAGAAACAAAAAAATGACCCCTCCTCCCCCCCCATAACTCTCCCACTTCTAAGCATGAATTTGATCAAGGGAGGCAGACGAAACATTTATTTTTTCCGAGTAGAAATCGCTATTTTATCTTTGCAAAAAGAATTTCAAGAAAATTCAAATAATAAAAATATATATTTAATAAGTAATAAATAAATTCGATTAGAAAAAGCACTATGCGTTTGAGCATGCCTTTATGTCTGAATGCCGCTTTGCATTCAGAACAGTAATCTTAGACTGTAGTTGTATTGAGAGTATGCTCAGTGAACACCATGAAATTGTTGTTGCAACGAACACAAAGAGAGAGTCTTTACTCACTCTCACACCGAACACGAGTTTCGGCGTATTGTATACCGAGGAGTACGTTGAGTTTATTGGGTGTCAATAAGTTATTTTGCAAAAAAGTACCATTTCATACAAAATAGTATTAAATAGAGGACTACATTTTGCCAAAAAGCAAATAGCTCACTGTAACCACCTCGACCGAGCACAAGAGAAAATGTTTTGTGTTCGTCGAACAGCAAACTATGTTCTCATGAATTCTACTGTAATATTATAACATACCAGGAAGCAATGAGAGAGATTTAACAAGAGAGCGAAATGAACGAAGAAAGAGAGGGGAGTTAAATCATGTCAGTAAACGATCTTTTGCTACCAGATTTGAATGTGATATACTATATTTGTTTTTTGAATGACTAAGAACAAATAAATATACACAAAAGCAATATAAAAGGGGAAATAAAAGAAAAATCTGAATAAACAAAAGATTGATGACTTGAAAAATTGAGAAAAAGATAATTACATACAAATGAGAATAGAAAATCTTGGTTTAATGTACAATAAAAGATTGACGAATTGAAAAATTGAAAGATTCTCATACAAATGAAAGGAAAATTGAGATTATTATTAAATGCACCACAAAATATTAGGAAAATAGAGAGTGATATTTTAGAGCCTATACTCTCATTTCTACGTATATGAATGCATTGTTATTTGGGAGGGAGGTGAAAGGGCGAATATTTGAAATACTATTGCTAAGGTGAAATAAAAATGTAATACTTAAAAAAAAAAAAAAACAGATTAATAAAATTAAGGAAGCAAATGTTGAGAATTGTTACTTTGGAAATCTAATTAAAGATTACAAAGTCAAAAATTGTATACCAAACTACAGTCGAATTGATGAATTGTTTCGTGAAAAAAGGAAGCACATTCATGCTTCTGGTAACCACTCCCCGACTATATGACATTGAGTTCAAATTTCGTTAAAGACATAAACGTATTCATCAAGTCTGAACTTAACAACAAAAAAAAACTAGAAAAAGAGCGTCCTAGAGAGTGCGAGAGAAACGAATACGAGAGTAACAAAAAACAAAAACAAAATGAATTGAGTTTGACGAAAGGTAATATTCCAAAAAGGGATGGAGGATGTTGAAAGTTTTTTTTTATTTTTTTGCATTGCATTGCGGGCATGTGTGTATGTATGTGTTTGTGGGAAAATGTAACTACATTTTTTGAGCGCGAATTATAAAGCACGTAGGCATATAGTACAACAACAAAAACAATAAATACAAGAACAGACACAATTAAATAATAGAGAGAATTCTTCCTACCAAAAAAGGAATAAAACAATAACTACACACACACACATACATCACATGAGTAGAAGAATAACAACACCAAGTACTAAAGTTTTCAACTAAAATCGTCAAGAACCACAAGAACAACAAAAATAATAGGGGATGAAATTTTTAGTGGGAAAAAATTGGAAATAGCTATTAAAAGGAAACAAAGATAACAAGGAAGTTGAAATATTGAAAACAAAACAAAAAATGAAAATGCAAAAAAAAAAAAAAGAAAAAGTGAAAATTGCAGTCTACGTATAGTAACAAAAACAACGAGTGGGGATTTAATTTGCGAATTCGCAAGAAATATTTATGTTCATAGGAAAATGCAAAAAAAAGCTAGCGAATTTTATGTTTTGCTAAAAGAAATGTAAAAAAAAAAGTCATGCAGCCAGACAGATAGACACTAAAATAGACAGACATATAATCATATATGCACGAGACGAGACAAGAAGCACTTCTAAAATTGAAACAAAATAATATTTGGTTTTGCTGGAGAAATGTTTTTCTTTTTTGTTCCATGTTTCCTGTTTTATACTACTCTAGGCAGGCAGACAAGCAAGGCAGCGCTGACTGCATGGCATGGATAGGCAATAATATTTGAGAAATTTGTGTTTTCTTTTTGCTTTGAAAATTGAAATGCAAATAAATAAATAAAAAAAAACCAACAAACAAATATATTTATCCATCCACCTTCTTTTGCCCTTTCTTTTTGCATGCAAACAGATAGGCAGACAGACATACAAGCAAATACACGGTCTTGGTGCAAAGTAAAAATAAAATGCAATGAAATGGTTTTGACTGCGTATACGGAGAAGAGAGAGAGGTTATTTGATTGGGACTAAAGTTAGCAAGAATAGCAACAACAACAACAACAACAATAGAAAAATATGTATACAAATATTATTACAGGTAGGTTGAACGTGGTAATAGCAGGCGTTTCAGATGTAATCGCTTGAAATGATGATGGCTACGTGTTTCTGCCCCTGCCTGACTGCCTGCCTGATGCTTCTTCTCCTATACATTATTGTTGTTTTTGCTTATGTTGTTGTTGCACTAAGTAAACAACCGTTGGAGGCATTATGTTGAATATATTAACTTGTGTGCATGGATCAAAAAAATAAATAAATACAAAATAAATACAAATACACCCAAGCTCTTCAGTCAGTGATACACACGGGATTTAAAAGGGTATGCGCATATACACAAAAAAAAAATTGAAATTGAAAAAATTAATTTAAATATGACTTTGGTTCGTTGTGTTGGTAGGCAAACTGAAGAAATTGCAGAGTGTGAGAGAATATTAAACAGCGGGGCTGTAGTCACTTAACTGCTGAAAGTTTTTTTTTATAGATCACTTGAATAAACTTGCAAAAAGTTGAATGCCTTAATTTCAAGCTGTCGACTTTTTGGTTTTGTGGAGTTTGTCGATATTTTCAAGTGAGCGCTAAAGAGAGAGCTTTAATGAGTTTTAATTGAATGCCAGAAGAGAGACCTTCTAGTATTCTAGTACATTTAAAATGAGCTTATGAGCTTTTTTGTTGCTGTTGTTGTTTTAATATTAATAAAGTAAAAAAAACAACAACTATTATTGCTACAAAGCTCAGATTACTCATCTCACTTGATAATATCATTACAACAATTCTTCCACAACCTACTAAAACAACAATTCTTATTGTTGCCATGTTTACTCTTGGCATTTCTCTCATTTTCCAGAAGAAAATGGCCTAAAATAATTTTACATATTCAACTCAATAATTAATATGAAAAAAAAAAACAAACAACAGTTCATATTGCTGTCAAGAAACTAATCTCTCTTGATGCATTAATTAAAATAAAAATTCTCCCAGAACCAGTTGCCTTCCATAAGAGAGAGGCCTACGTACAACAATAATAAATGATAAAATGTTGCTGTTGTTGTTTTAATATTCTCCCATTACTCATCTAATGGCTACTGAGTTTTAATTTGACAGGTAAAGTAAGAGAAAGAACAACAACTAATATTGCTGCAAGGCTCAGATTACTCATCTACAACCTACTAAAACAACAATTCTTATTGCTGCCAAGTTTATACACCACTCTCTATAATAATTTTACATACTCAATTCAACGATATAAAACGAGAGAAAAACAACAACAGTTCTTATTGCTCCCATGGAACTCATCTCCTTTGATAAATTGATTAAAATAAAAATTCTCTCACAACCAATCGGCTTTCAGAAGAGAGAGGCATACATACAACAAATTTCCTTTGACAATATAATTACAACAAAATTTCTTATGACATACTATGAAGCAAGGTGAATTTATATAAGGTGGAGTTACCAACAACTCATTTTTTTTTTCTTTTTTATGGCGCCATTTTTCTTTTGTAGTGAGGAACGCTGGTTGTCAAAAGTAAAGTTTTTTGTGTTTTTTTTTGTCTTTTGTTAATTAAGGACTATATTTTATTTTATCTAATTTAATTACTTGACTGAATGTTTTACAAATAGTATTTACTATAAATAAATAAAAATCCCCTGAAGAAGGCCTAAAATTTGCGCCGAAACGTTGGGAAAAAAGTATGAAATAGTTAACTATTTGCGTATGAAAATTTCGACCAAAAAGCCTGTCATTATAATCTCGTTAACAATACATAAATTGGTCTAATAGAAAATTAAAAGTAAAGTTTGTTTACGTTTGATAGATTGTTTACTTTTTTTCCGTCCGCCATAATGGCCGCAACATCAAAAATGTATTGCCATTACCGTATTGTAGTACTGCTTTCGTCAGCTGTTTTTGATATTACGATTGCTCCACCATTATGGCCGCAACAAAAAAGCCATGTTGTTGTTGCCGTGGTAAATTTGTTGTACTGCTGTTATCACTTTCTACATAAATTCACCTTGCTATGAAGTTTCAAAAGAGAGGGAAAGAGAATACTAAACCAATCTCAGCTTCTCTTCTCTCTTGACAATATAATAGCAACAACGATTCATTTCATATGCAAAACATGAGAAATATTGATCCGTTAATATTTAACCCATTAATGCATAGGTTCATTTTAAAAGGGCGCGTTGAAAACTTCATTAAGTTCACATCAATTATTCTGTCTTTTCTAGTTTCATGTATTCACTTATTTCATTTCAAAATTTATATTAGCTGGCAATCAACAGGCTACAAGAAATTAGTAATAAATTTATCAAAATTCTGCTATTCATCATTAATTAATATTCTTCCTCAATTGTTTTCTAGACAATCAAACACGCAAAGTGTAGGGTATTTGAGAAACCATTATGTACCCACAGTCACAGCAACATCACAACTTAAATACGCATATTTAAACAAGAGAGAAAAAGGATAAACAAAAACTACAAAGAGGATTTTCAGTTGCTATGCAAAAGGAAAAAATTACAAAGGATACAAATGCATGAAACATTTACTTTATGACCGACGGCGACGATGACAAGGGTTTCTCAGGTCAAAAATAAAGAAAATATGGTGAAAAAAATACAAAAACAAATTAGATTTTAAGAAATACTTTATTTTTGAAAGCAATAAAACTCATGTGGACACGTGACACAAACATTTTAGCAATTTTTTTTTTTCATGATTAATGTTTACACACAAAGAAACGCATGCATATGACTTGTGTGCATTGTTGGTAGAATTACACTTGAAAATATTTTTTTTTCTTGTTATAAGAAATTAAAATTTATGAGTAAGACACGCTAAATTAATATTACAAACAAATTACAAAGAAATTGTGATGAAGTTGAGATATCAGTATTTTTTTTTTTTTTATGAAAATAAGGTTTCAATATTCACATTTCAACAAACTCTTAGTAATAAAAGAAACAGCGGGTAAGTCTAAGTAAAATTCTGATAAAATGTTTCAATGCTACCTCTACACAGAAAAAAAAATTATTATTCTCAGACATATGAAATGAAAATTCAATTCTCTAAATATGAGTTTAATATCCTGCTGACATAATAAATTGAATTTCCGTAACCGTTAAAAAAAAAACATATTTAAATTAAAAAAATAAGAAATTATCAGGAAATTGTTACTGGAAACCACCACCATATCCAGTGACACCCAGCACTATTTTTAACGTATGATTCATATCTAGCTATGCATATGTATCACCATGATTACGCTACTGACATTGAAAACTTTATTGTTCGCTTAAGCTTGTGACTGGGCGTATCTAAATGGCGAAACAATAGATTTATTTCGACCGGCTGCAGTCCATAACGCTTCTCCGTCTGTCTGCCTGAGTCTACGTTTGTTTGTGTTTATATGCTATAAGGATTACAATCAAATCATCCCTCTAGCTACTACATAATTGTTTTAAATGATGCAACAATTTTTTTTTTACTTTCCTTCCTTGAGCGATATTTTGTTTGTTATGAATGTATAAAATTTCAGTTACATTGAAGGTTTAGGCAAAATGCCGCGCCGCGCAAAACCCCACAGCAAATAATAACCAACCAACAAAAAAAAAAAAAAAAAAAATCGTTGTATAGTGTTGAAGTGCCACAAAAACTCACATTACAAGGACATTGACATTTTTCTAATCTATTGTTGAATGATTTAATATGTGTGTCTGTCTGTGAAGGGAAATAATTTAAAATTATTGTTGCAATAAAGCGAAAATCAATACTACTGCAGAATGACGTTGCTTTTTTTTTATGTGCACTTTGTTTTTTTTTACTTAAAGGTAAAGTATTGAGGGATTATTGTTCTTACAAGGGAAACACTTACGTTAATTATGGCATATTCGTACAAAGCGATGACTTCAATGAAGCTTAAAGCGTATGCCTTGATCGAATGTATTTAAATGAAATTTCTAATGAAGCGATGAGATAATGAGTGAGCTTTGCAGCTAGTATTGAAGTTTGAATGTTCATTTCATTCCAAATGTAAAATTGTATGAAGAATAACACAAGATGAATAACATAAAATTGATAAATAACTGATTGATCAATACTGAAATTTCTTAATAAGATTTTTTTTGGTTTGTGGTCAATACTATTGGCTGTCAAAATCATTGTTTACTTTTGATTGTTTACTTTTTTTTCCATTCAGTCATTGCAACAATAAAGGTTTGTTGTTATTGTTTTGTTGTGCGGCTGATTTTGACATTTAACGCAACTACAAAGGTGTTTTGTTTTTGCCAAGGTGAAATTGTTGTAATCTCTTTATACATAATTTCACCATGACTGAGGTTTTGGAGGAGACTTATTCTCTCTCTCTCTTTTGATATTCGACAGTATGCAATAAGAGTTTTTGTTGCAATTACTATTAACTGTCTTATAATTTTGTATGAAAATTAAGAGAGAATTCGTAACAAATGAGAGGATACGATGCAAAATAAGGCACTTTGTGAATTCTCAATATATTTTAGAATTGTTGTTTTTCTTCTCTCTTTCTCATTTTTGAATGAGTATGTGATATTATAGTAGGTCGCTTTTTTTCTAGAATTAGGTGTGTTAAGAATTGTTTTTGTAACTATATTGTCAAGACAGATGAGTAGTGTATGATAGTAACTAAGTTGGTGCTTTTTATATAGATTGTTGTTTTGTAGTCTGAAATGAAGTGAAGTTCAAATTGTGTAAAAACTTTTGTTTATTTGTCTGCAATCATACGGAAATGGCAGAAATAGTTCTTTTCTACTCTGAATTTGAAACAACACAACAAAATCAATCAGATATGAATTTCAAAACCGTGAAATCACTTGAACCAGGCTTCGATTACAAAAATCATCAAAATATGTGAAAAAATAGAAAAAATTGGTGGACCTACGCTATCTTGCATTGTTTGAAATGTAAACAACACAGTCTTAAAATCGATTCGACTTTTAAGAATTGCGTTTTTGTTTCTCAATAAATCATTTTAAACTAGTGTTTTATATGCGGAAAATAAGTTTCAACAAAATTCAGAGCGGTGAGGGACAAACCAATCTGATTCGACATAGATCACATATATTTTTGGTACAATTCTTTTTTCTAGTAAGTATTTTTTAGATTCACTTTTTAACGTGCTTTTTTATGTCATTTGACTATTTTTGTTTTGTTTTTAAAAAGCTAGTAGCACCGGTAAAAAGAATTGTAGTTTTTCTTTTTAATTTCTCTATTGACTATTGAAGAAGTGCATATCTAATATAATTGTAAGCGTATTTTTCTTCTAAACCACAATTAGTTGTACTAATGCCTGGTTTTCATTATACCAAATCCAATTCAATTTCCCAATATGTTGGCAAAGTCATATAGAAAATTTTCTCTTTCTCTCTCTCTCTGCTATTGAATATGACATAGTGAAAACCAGACATAAAAAAGTTGTTATTTAATTATCAATAGAAATGAGTTGTATATGTATTAAAAACATTAAGAGTTGTTGTTGTTTTCTTCTCTTTCTATCTATTGAGTTAAGAATGTAAGTTGGTTGCAGGCCTCTCTCTTCTGGAAGAATTTTTGTTGCAATTACGTTGTTAAGAGAGATGAGTAGTATAAGTTTGAAAGTAATATGGATATTCACGATATCGTTATTTTTTTACCACATAGTATTGTAAAGAACTCTAGGTCGTGAATAGCTCCAATAAAATTTGTTGTTGTTTCTCTTTATCTATTAGATAAAAAACAGGTTGTGATTTGAATTTAAGGAGAGAATTACAACAACCACATTAACAATTTTTTCTCTCATTTATTTGTTAAAAAAAATGGTCGGTCCTCACACGCTTGCCCGAATAAAAAAATGTGCCAGCAAGTCAGTCCCTCTCTCTTAAGACTTGTGCTTTATGTGGAAATCTATACATTTATTAGTTTAACTACATTTTTATTCCGGAAGATCCAGAAGTGCTACACTATCATATTATATATCAATTTAAAGAGCTAGGTTAGCCAAAAATTACCAGATTTAAAATTGGTTTAGCCAATTCCAAAATATTAGCGTCGGAAGTTCGTTAAAATTCACTCACTGAACAAAGCATTGCATTCATCGTTGTAAAAATCATTGCTTAAGCGGGAGTAAATAATAAATGAGAGAGAGAAGACATGAATAACGGCATTTCTCAGAATTATTTAAAGAATTATCTGCATACACAAATAACAAAACAAACACCAACGAGTAGTTTAGTTCCCTTTTGATATTTGTTTTTTCATAAAGTGATTTATTCAGCAAAAAAATAGCGCCAATTACTGGGACCTTACCGACCAGTCGCATTTAATTACTGACGAACAATCCTAATTATTATTTTTAATAAAAATAATTTTTAATTACTTACAATAAATTTTAGAGCGAATCTGCAATCAGATTCTAAAAATTCATCGTCGAAAATTGTATGTTAATTGTCTACTATAGACCAGGTGTGCCCAAAAGTTTCTTATGGAAGTGCAAACACCAATACAATATAAACTCATACGTTAGACAACAAAAAAATCTACGTTGAACGACCAACAAAGCATACCAAAGTGTTGTTGCTTTGCTCTTTGGTATAGGCAAAGGAGAGAGATGAGAATTTAAGTTGAAGATAACTGTAGCAAATGAGTACCAACAAAGCATGTTTCCGAAAGTGTTGTTGCTTTGCACTTTGATGTTGGCAAAGAAGAGAGATGAGAAACGAAAGTGATAAAATTGTTTGTGTATATCGTATTGCTTAGTGCGGAATGCTGTATGTGTGTATTTGACCACACAGCCTATGCCTAAGTGATTTTACAAAAACAGTTAAAGCTTCGCAGGCCTTTGTAATCCATTTATATTTAATTAAGGACATTTTTACAGTTTCGAAATGAAAAGCCGGTGAGATTAACTGAAAATAGCAAATTTAAAGTGCCATGGAGGCGATCTGATTTAGATTTAGCATTGCTTGGCTAGCTAGAAGGAATGAACTATAATAAATAAGCTCGCTTCTTTGTAACGCCTGTGAAAGCGATCGAAATCTTCAGAAGAAAACATAAAAACGATAATAAAAAAAAAACTAGAAAAAAGACGAATTTATAACCCTAGATTTTCAATTTATAAAAGTTTTACCTATTTAAATATATCATATATAATATTAGAATCCAAAACAGACAATAGCATTAAGCAAAAGAAATTTAATTTCAGGTAGCCAAATTTCTTGTAATACTGAATTCTATTTACTATGCTGCAACCTGTCTAGATAAAATAATCCACTAGATATAAATTTTTCAATATAAATACTCACTTTTTTAGAACTTTTTTCAATTTCTTTTTCAAAATCCGTTTGTTGTAATGGTGTCAAAGTGACCGTAACATCTTTAATAATATCTCTGAATGAACTGTGCAGTTAAGAAAAGAAAAGCATACTCAAATTAAAATAGTTTTCGAAACCAACAAAATCAACAAATCATACTTATTGACATCATCCATCAGAGAAGCAGTTAATTTTGATTCGGCTTTTCGTTTCTTAGCCATGGAACCACTTCCAGATCCCTTGCCCGATGAAGACGTTGCCGAAGAACTGGACGCAGCAGCAATAGCCGTAGCCGAAGACAAAGAAGTTAAAGAATCCACATTAGAGCTACCGCCGAAATTCGAAGCGTCTGAGTTAGATATATGAGAATCACTACCAAAACCAGATGTAACAGCAGATGATGAGGAAGATGATATTTTCGATGACTCTTTTGAGCTAACACCACCACCGCCACCGCTGGTAGCTAAACTGCCACTCATAGCAGATGAGCTTAAATTTTGTACTGCTGCAACATTAGCGCTGCTTGTCAAATTACTATGATCATGTGCTGTCGTCGGCATGGTCGACGATGTGGCAGCAGCAGACGCTGTTGCTGCTGTTGATGAATTGGAGAAATCTTTATTCTTTGATGATTTCGATGATTTTTCACGTGAATCACGTGACGATGATGACGACGAAGAGCCATCTTTATCTTTGTCCTTACTTGAGCTAGATATTTTATTTATACTTTTACTATGTTTCTCTTTTTCCTTATAACTACTTGAACTACTGGATGAACTTTTTAAAGTAGATGTAGAGCTACTGGCACCGCTAATTCCACCACCACCACCACCGCTACCAACAGAATTGCCGCCACCAGCACCACTTAGTGCAGAGTTACTGGTAGAAGCACCACTACCAACACCGCCACCACCACCATTACCGGCACCTCCACTAGAGCTACCTAAACTACCCATATTGCTGGAACCATTGCCACTACCACCACCACCACTGGCTGAGCTGATGCCATGTAAATTGCTTATGCCTGCACTGGCACTAAGGCCAGCAGCAGATGAAGCTGAGACATTCGAGGAGGATGACGATGAATTCGATTGTTTTGATGCAGTGGAAGATTTGCGTTGTTTTGTCGATGACACTGACGAAGAAGCATTCATGTTGGTAGTGATTTTAATGCTGGTCGCTGAAGTGGATGAAGCGGTAGCATTCATCGTCGAATCAATTTCCTTCTCTGGTGAAGAACCCGAATCGGATGAAGTATCATGAGTGATTGGTTTATATGGGGGTATTGTCTTGACATTGCCGCCTTTTTTCTGTAAAACATTTTTCAATATGAATTAGGCAAACGTTAGAGGAAACGATTTGAATACCGGCTACTTACCAATTTACTATAATGATGCTGACAGTAACCGCAATATTTTACATTATCCAAATAATTTCCAGCTTCTTCACATAATAAGCCCAAACTTTGAGCACAGGTTACGTGAAATTGTTGCTTACAATTCGATTTATTACATTGCATACAAGCGCCGACAGTAGCACGATTCGGTTTGCCAATTTCCTGACAAATATAACAAGCTGCAAAAAAAGAATAAACAAATTAATTTTATTAATTCAATTTATATAATTTTTACATACTTTTAGCATAACGTTCCTGTGGTATTAATTGCAATATAATCGGTTCCATTGTGGTAACATTACCAAATCGCACCTCCGGTATATATAGCGCACATACAACATGCGCCCATCCTTGATTATCTGTTTTCTTGAGTGCTCCATCCCGCGATGGACACAATTCACAGCGTACACGTGTCGAACGCTCTTGACTTTCGCATTTGCGACAAAACCATGGCCCTGTGGGCACAGTTACAATACCATAACATGCTTGATGCACGGCGACAGTACAATTTTGACCATCACAATAGACGAGCGGATTTTCTGGCCAACCACGCTCGTCCGAACAAACACAACAACCGCCGACCATTTCCTTCATGCTGGGGGTTCAACCTTTTTTCCACACGTGGATATGGTTATAGCGCTCACTTCATAACAAGAATTAATTTGTAATGTTTGTTGATGGAAAAGTTTTTTTGGGGAAAAAATTATTATTTTTATGATGACACGCTGATGTCTCAGAAAATTTGCTATTTTCTCAATCAGTGTAAAATGTAAAACGCTGTCGTTGTTGTTTAATGATAATTATGCTTTATTTAAACTGTAAAGAAACAAATTTAGAGAATTTTAATATTTTTAGTTTAAGATTTTCGAAGTGTAAAAAAAAAAAAAAAAGATTGTTTCGTTTTAACTCAAGACGGCACTTCTTATTTTTTTTATACACTAAGGTCCATCTTCGTCGAATCGACGACGCCTTTTTTATCTTGATGCCAACTACACCCTATGTAAAAAAATGTTGGTTTTATTATTGTGTCTTATTACACACTTTATTATTTATTCAAAATTTTTAATTATTTTATTTTTTCAATGCTTTTTATTACTTAAAAACAAAATTAATTAATTCATTTCGATATTTCGATTCGACAAAGAAATGCCAGCTAGGGTTAAAGGACGAGAGAAAATCTTCCACGGTAGTTGCTCAGTAACAGTTAAATTTCTCTCTCTCTCTACATACATATCTCTCCTAATATACACAAAAGAGCTATCAACACATATGTATGTCAATAAAACGATGAACAACAAAAACAAAGTAATGATGAAAAGAGATCTATCTAAAAACGACAAGTGACGAGAAGAGAGCAGACGAAAAAACCTGCCTCATTACCACAAAAACACACAGACGCACACACATATACATACATGTGTACATGTTTTCCATTTTACAACATCTAAATATGATATTAGCGCGCGCGAATTTTTAATTTGCAAATGAATAAATAAATAAAATATACATGAATATTTAATTATGATTTATTTCATTTTTATTTTAATAAACGTGTTCGCTCATTTCAATGCCAAGGTCATCACGATGTTTGTTTACTCTTGTTTGAAGTAGTAAATACATTTAGAATATTGTTGATAATAAACATAAAAACAATTGATCAAAATCTATAAGCAAAAAAAAATTTGAGGTTAATGACAATGCTTTTGGCTTTCCTGTAGAGTAAAGGGAAAGTTCACTGCCGCCATTTTTTTAAAAAACTTTCTTTTACTTTGAAAGAAAGATTTCAAGTTACTTGTTTTTTTAAAGACTTTCTGAGAGCAACTTACGGCAATTCTCTTGAAAATGTAAGCTCCGCATAAGAGTAGCAAAAAAATACTAAAATGTGACTGGTTGACTTCTTCATAGGTCATAGCATGGTAGAAGTATTTAGAGATAGATGCATTTTTTTAAAAAGTAGCCATTTTGAATTTTTGACAAGTTAGAGGAACATTTTAGAGATGCATTTTTTGAAATAAGAATAAAAGAGTGAGTTAGTAGTAGATCATTAATACTACTTTTATTACTAAGTACTAAATTATAAATTTTATTTATAATAAAAAAAAGTATAAATAATGTTATTTAAATTTGTTTTCTTTATTAATAAATACCTTGAACATGTTAAGTGTTAAAAAAATAATATAAAAAGCAGCTACAAATTCTCCCTATGTACAAGCAATACTATGCAAATTATTTTCTTATAAATTCTCACTTAAAAATTTCACTATGAAAATACAACTCTGTTGCAAAAAGATGAATAGTATCAAGAGAAATGTTTTCCCAATTGTCAAAGTTCCTCTTACTTGTCAAAATGCATCCACATTCTTAATTCTTCTGCCATGGGTCATAGTACAATAGATGACGGGGAAGAAAGAAATATTCCACACTTTCATGCTTTTACGCACACAACGGAGTGTGTGGGTCGTCATAGTATAGGCTCTGGCACATAGAGTCCGTTGTGTACGTGAGAGCGAAGTATACAACTGACACGAAGTAAGTGAAGGAGAGAGGTTAAACAAAGCATACGTTGCCAACGGATACACAATCACACACATCATACCCAAAATTAATCAGCTGATAGCTGCAATAGTCGCAACTTTCTCTCAATGTACGGCAAAGTGGAGAGTTGCCCAACTTTTTACGTTACTTCAACGTAAACGTTGTGTATGGGCCGCACTGCATACGATTTCATATATTTTATAGTAGTTGTCAGTTGTATACTTTGCTCTCACGTACACAACGGACTCTATGTGCCAAAGCCTTATAAGTCTGCTTTTTCACACACCGATATGTGCCCGATTTTTCTCACCGATTTTTACATATTCTCTTTTGTTATCTTGTTCAATCGGCGATAGCTTTTACACACAACGATTTCGACCGACCGATTTTGTTTTTCTGTTGTTTTTTTGTTATTCGTTTTACATGAGTGGAACAAAGATACAAAATTTGTCAAAGGCAAACGTCGAAAATCGGTGTAAAATTTTTGGTATTATTAATTTGCAAATGAAGCCGATTTTCACTGGTTCTTTTTCGTCCCCCCCCCCCCTCCCTCGCCAACAAACAGAAAATAAGTGTGTGTAAAAGCTGACATATTTAATTAGAAACGGCAGTTATTTATTTTTATTAAGAGCAGAGAGAGAGAAAATATCCATCACTCTCACAAGTATAATTGTTTTTGTTCGATTCCATTAAACTCCATTAACAAATAGAGTCTCTCTTCAATACAAGTATAAAAAACATACGCTGATTTCGAATAAAATATAAAAATGGCCATAACTTTTCTTTAATTTTACGAATGGCTGCAAGTTTTATTTTAATTGTTCAATAAATAAAAATTATTTAGAAAGGAAGAACCAAAAATTTCAAATTAAAATTACAAACGTACAAACTTAAAAAGGTGAATGAAACATACGGAAATGAGCATATACACAAATAACAACAACAAATGACTGAACTATTGATAATAAACGTGCTGCAATGCAAAAACAAGAACCAAAAATTAAATTTACAAAAATAAATAGAAACAACAATAACAAATTACGTTACGGTGACCATCCGTTTTTATACAATACAGAACAGTACTGTATTTAAAGATTTCGTTTTGTATGATTTTATTTTTAATACTACTCACAAAAATATTCTGCACTTTAGCAAATGTTTTTTATTTATACTGTATTCCATATAAGTTCTTGAATGTGAATTAAAATAATACAAAAAATTTAAATAAAAATTGCAAAACAACAAAAATATTTATGTAAATGGAATTCCGAAGTCTGAGAAATATCAAATTCAATGAAAATTACGCTGATATTTTGTGAAAATGTTTGTTATGTTCTTATCTTTATTTTATAAGCTTTTTGTTAAATTATTTTAATTATCAGAAAGAAATATACACTGGCTAATTTAAAGCTTTATGAATTGAATAAGGTTTCAAGACATTTTTTTGTTTAAGTTTTAATAAAATATTCAATTTATTGTCAATATTTTGACTTAAATTATAAGTTGGATTACATACGTTTGATCTTCAAAAATTAGGTGCAATTAATTTTGAATTTTTTCTGTTCTGTATTTTGATTCCAAAAATATGGTACCCTTACTTATGTATGGTACATAAATAATTTTTTTTGTTGCTTTTTCTATAATAAAAATATTAAAAAAAAAAAAAAACAGTATATAGAATCAAATCAGCATTTTAAAAAAACCGATAAAAAAAAGAGCGCAAACTAAGTTAGAACAAAAAAAAAACACCAACAAAAACAACAAGAGCAATACCAACATAAATTGGAAAGGTGAAC
The DNA here is from genome assembly GCA_963691655.1 of Toxonevra muliebris. Taxonomy (NCBI): domain Eukaryota; kingdom Metazoa; phylum Arthropoda; class Insecta; order Diptera; family Pallopteridae; genus Toxonevra; species Toxonevra muliebris. The sequence goes on from OY829327.1 coordinate 99,520,376, forward strand.
GAACCACGAAAACTGAGTGAGAGGAAAGTACCAAAAACAACAACAAAATAATGGAACATTTGAAACACATGGAAACTGCATGATTGTTCTCATAGAGAGAGAGTTCACATGAGAGCATGTGGAAAACGATGATATTCTTCATTATTTTTCAAAACTGATTTTAAGTGTATCATACATGGAGCACACACACACACACACACATATAGTATTCACAAATACGAAAGAATTGAACAAAACATAAAAAGCGGAAGGAAAGACAAGAAAGAAGAAGAGTCAATTTTGGAATGAAAGAACAATTTTTTTTCTTTTTATATTTAAATAACACACTTAGTTATCAGAAATATGCTGTTGTTTTCGTTAATGATAACAGGGGGAAGAAGGAAGTATAGCTGGAATTGTAAGTAATTTTTTTTTTTTTTTTTTGTTTTTGCTTTCTGTAGCTTTTTGTAATTGTAGTACCATGAAAATAAGATTTTTAGGCATATAATTAAATTTTATGCTTTAATAAAATGTTTTTGTTGCCAAGTTAACAAAATAGTTTTTGTTATTCTTTTTGTTTTTTTTTTTTTTTTTTTTACTAAACGCATAAATGAGGTTAAAAGCTTTTAAAATGGATACAACTGTGTGCAATATGTGGCGTATTTTTAAGAAACAGCAGAGGGGTATTGTAGCAAAAGGATGTCACAGATGGGAGGATGCAGTTAAATGAGGTCGACATAAATGGATGTGTATGTGTGTGTATGGGAGTGGGTGGGGATGTGGGGAGAGAATAGTGAGTATGTAATTCGGCTTGCTCTCATTACAAAAACGCATATTTCTATAGGAAAGAAACTAAAGTAGGGCACAGTGTTGCCACCTTTACTTCAAGCAACAATCTTTAGCAGAAATGCGGAATGAAGCAAAATGAAAAGCAAAATAATACTATTAAATGAGACGGTCCAAACGAAGCAAAATTTCTGATCAGAAATTTTTCCCTTAAGAGTTTTTCTGTTCTAACTTGATGCATCCCTATTTGTAGGGGCAAACTGCGCTTTTTTAACTCAAACATCAAATCTATGTTGCTAAATGGCTGCGAAATGTAATGAAGGGCAATGAAGGCCAACAAGCTTCTGAGTGCACTGCTCAAAGAAACATTAGGCTAGGAAAACGAAACACACACTCGACAAATTAATGCAAGAAATCGAACTCGTTTGAAAGTTTCATAGAGGTCCAATACTCCCAAAGAGCTATATAACATAATAGTGAAGTATTTTAATCGAAATCAAATCAAAGGGTAAATATTCTCATCAGGCTTTTCAAATTTATAAATATGACAAGCACAAGTTGAACATATGTGAATAGCACATCTGTGAGATGTCATGGCCCATCTTATGCGGCCTTTATTTTAAAGCTTTTGGGGAATGTCAAGATTATGTGGTTATTTTTTTGCGAGAATTTCCAGATTGATGTAGAAATTTGTATTCTTTCAACATTTTTACTGAAAATTTCTAAAAAAAAAAAATTGTTCCATCAGTCAATATTTTTTTTTTTTTATCAAAAATCTTAAATAATTGGAAATATGGAAAAAAAAAAGAAGAATTACATTAAAATTTTTATATTTAGCCCTTTTTTTGCAATCCATGTATAGATAGAGTATTCAAAGTTCAGCCACGACATAACTTAGTTTTGTTTTTATCAAAGAATGAAACCAAAACCGAAACCGTAATCGTTTCACTTTCGAAATCGTAACCGTTTTATTAATCTGAAAAAGAACGAAACCGAAACCGGTTCAAATCGGTTCGGTATCGGCATCGGCCTAAAATTATGGGATCCGAAGACACATTTTTTTTATATTTTTGTGAATCATAGATATATTAGGAAAAATCTATTTTTAATGTATGTATCGACATCGACTTCGGTATCGGCTAAATTTTTTCTGATGGCTGAACATCACCATCAGCAACGGTTCGGCAAAAACAAAAAAAAAAATCGTAATCGGTCGGACTCTATATGTAGGGGAGTGTCGTCATGGTCGGGGCGCTGTCAGGGTCGGGACAGTGTCGTTTTCTCCGTTATATCTCACTGGCGTCCATTAAGTTAATATACAGTATTGTTTGTTATGATTAAAGAAATCTTTTCATATCATTTCGAGTTCAGAGCGTGAAATGTATATGTGTTACGTGATCGCGTGTTAAAAGAGTAAAAAAAACTTTTTAACAGTGCTTTCTGGATTAATTAAAAAAATTAAATGCAAACATCAAAGTAAGTTAACTTAAGTTGATCGATAATGTTTAAGAAGTGGAAATATGTAGAATTTCATGGTATTTGCATTACGCGAATACGCTATAAATGATGCGATACGCTAAATGACGTGTGTTGTCAGAGTCGGAGCAGTGCTTGTAATCAGGATCGGAACAGCGAACATTTTGTTGTAATGATGCGTTTTGACTCTGGAAATACATTTTTTCAACCGTGAAATATTAATTTCTTATTGATCTTCTGCAGTACACCGACCCTGACAGCAGCGTTCCAACACTGACTGCAATTTTTGTTTTTTTGTAAATGTCCATAACTCTTGAACTATTAATCCAATTATATTTTAATGTTCAGCAAAATCATTAATCTTTTCAACGATTTTTTTTAACACTAACAAAAATTTGACATTCAACGGAAGTTATGAGCAAAAGTTCAACCCAGTGAAGAGTAAAGCAAACATGGTGGAATATGACCATTAATTTTTTATATTTATTGATTCAGACGTGTTTTCTCAATTTCAATGTTATTAGAAATTAATCTCATGTGTGATTATTTTAATAACTTTCTTTCAAACCCGTAGCCGGAACGAAACCGAAACACGAATGTATGTTGAAGAACGAAACCGAATAATAAAACCGACAAAACCGAAACCGGAACGTTATATTGATTGGGTTTTATTCCTTGGTTTTTATTCAACTTCAAGATGGCGGGAAAATAAAATAGATAAATTTTTATCATTTTTGCATTTTTTTAAATTACTTCCACGATATCTCAGTGAAATTTCATAAAAGTGGCAACTCTAATACAACTAAAAATAAATAAATTTAAAAGAAATGAGACCAAACGAAGCTTTTTATGTTTACAAAACAAAATCAAAAAACCTGGGAAATTGTATGAAAGATTATAATGATGAAGGAGGGAAGTAAGAGGAATAAGCAACAATGCAGGTATTCGGCAGTATGTATAAAGAATTTTGGAATCCAATATTAAGATAAGCTGCACTCATGGCGGAATTCTATCATTGCTACAACACTATTACAACAAATACAGTAAATGAGGGAGGGATGTTGTAATGCTAAAGCAAACGAAAAGTAAGAAAGAGGGTGAGGTGGAAGTTTAAAGAATATAAATGCCGCGTCGAAGTTGTCGAAAGAAGTAACGGCAGCAAGGCAACAGTGATGAGTGAGAGGGTGGATTCACATCGATTTCTATCTTTCTATGGAGAAAAAGAGATGTGGGCGCTTTGCTTTTTCTTTTGACTTTTTTTTAGGTTTTTTTTTTGGAGAAAATGTGTATACTTAAAGCGAGATGTTTCTTCTTTTTGTACCTTATAATATATTGATTTTTCTACATTAGGAAACATATTTAGGATGTGATATAAATTCCCAAGTTTTAGCTCAAATATTTGGTACAATTTTGATTGGGAGCAACTTCCATAAGGTTTATCTGGAACCTAATACTACAGCAAAGCAACCGAGATCACGCCTTCTTTAACATAAACATTACTTAAACTTATAAATTGCAAACTTGAAATGATAAAAACTAATAAGAAATATTTTAAGGGCAAAAAAATTAGATATTTAAAGCAAAGACAGCTGCCGTTGCTTCTTTTGCCTTATAACTACTTTTGAAAACGAAAATAAATAATAAACGGATAGCATAGCAAAAAAGAAGACAGAAAAAGTGCGCGGGTAGACATTATGCTTAAAGTTTCAAAGTGGTCAAGCAACGAAAGAAAAACGGCAAAGATGGACAGACAGACGCGAACGCGGCGATCGGTCGCGCCATGACCAGCGGAGCACCCAAGTGTAAAACTTGTTTTGTTATATTGATTTTCAAGTACACATTTTACAAAATTACAACTTTTTTTTCTAATTAAATAAGTTCGTTGTGAAATTCTAACTTTTTTGTTTTTAAATAAAAAGAAAAACCGCAAAAATAGCCGCAAAAAGCAAACAAGAAAATTATTGATTTTCTTTTACACAACGAACATGCGCAGACACATTTTAGCTTATTTCTGCTTACTTTGTCTTAAGTTTTGCACTTGTCTTAATTACAATTTTATATTTTATTGTTTTTCTACATAATTTTAAAGTTATTTCTTTATAAAATTAAACTAATTTCTATAGTTTTTTCCACTTTTTTTTCATCCACAAGTCACCAGCAGCACTACAAAAATTTAATGAATGAAGAAGAAGCAGCAACTGCGCGACAACGAATGCAAAAAAGCACAAAAAATATTCAACATACAACATCAACCACAACAACAACAATATAAAAGCAGCAATAAAGAAAAAGTGGAATGAGAAAACATACAATAAAAACTAAAAAAAAAAAAGAAGAAAAATTAACTTTTCTTTTCGTAAATATGCACCTTGTGTGTAATTTATTCGCTTACACCCATGCATTTTCCAATTGGAATTGTTGATAGTGCAAAAGAGACAACTGGCCACCGACACAAAAACGTACACACGCACACACACTACAATCTATCGTTTATTTTTCTCGCCACACGATTCAGCACTGAACATACCCCCAAGTTTTTTTTTTTGTCATGCAGTTAAACATTTTTTTTGCTCAGTTAACGAAAATTAAGTTTTTTTCATTCTCTTTTACACACAAATTTGTGGAAAGTTTGCTAAATGTTACAGTTAATTTTACTAATTGTATATTTAATTTGAGTTTTTAAACACTTTCATGCACTTTTAACTTAATTTTATCACGATTTTAATGAAATTTATTCAACGCCTAAATTTCTGTCGTGTGCCAATCGCGTTGAAAAGAGAGCGAATGAAATTTGACATTGCTGTCAATGAGAGTTGGAGAGTTACCACATTGGGTATTTTCGAGACTGTCTGAATATTCGTTGTATCCAAAGTGAATTCAAATGCATAATGTCGTTGAGAGTTGTCAAATAAACTAAAAATTTTTATCAAAATTACGATATCATTAGATTTTTGAAGTCCACCATCTAAAAACGAGCTAAACAAATCCATTTTCCTAAAAGAAAGGAAATATGAAAAAAGGACGAGTATAAATTCTGTTAATGGGGAGGGGGAGCATTATATTCAAAATGGTATTAACAATTATTTGCTAATGGATTTTTTGAAAATATTGAATTCTATCACTTAAGAACTTGAATCTTTCTAGTTTTCGAAAAAGGCATTTTTCCCATTTTTCTATACCCAGAAATAGTTAGCAACTGAAATGTAAAGACAAACTAAGTTTAGGTGGAATCGCAATAATGTAATGCGGCGGGCAAACGATAGAGTCGCTTTTGGTGGAACAATAGAAATTTCAATACAATTGCAGCATTTGAATTCAATTTTAGTAATTTTGAAACTAAACTGCTATTCAAACCGGAAATATTTCTCTGTTATCTATAAAACAAATATTTAATAATTTATTTTTATAAATTTTTAATCTAGTCAGGACGACGAACTTTAACCAACGGTTAGTTGCAGTAGTTAGTTCTACTGATTAGTGCTTAACCGGGCATTGAGAAAACGGCACTTAGTAGAGAAAGAGTAGACGCTGTAGTGATTTAAGGGTTCTAGTGAAAATTTTCAAAGGATTAGAATTCCCACGGCTGCAAAGACTTCCCACGAAAATCCTATTTTCCACATTTCTCCTGGGATTTTTCCGTAAAAAGTTGGCAACTGCAACTAGAAATCACTTTCTCTTTTTCCTTGTCTTTGGATGGTGGCTCATTGTTGAAGAATTTTTTCTTTGCTGAAAATTCAAAAAGCAGTAAAAAAAGTTTTTTGCTAAATTCATTGCGAACAAAATAATAATTTTTCCGCTTTACAAAAACGAAATAAAAACAAGCCGGAAATCAACAATACTGCATTAGTAACGAATTTCTGCAAATTTGTTGTCTGTGGGAAAAATCAATCAATTTGAAAGCAGACAGACAGGCAGACAGACACCAATACCAGTTTTATCAATAATCTAAACGGAAGAAAGAAACAAATTTAAGTAAAATGTACTCAACTGGTGAATGCTTTGTGGTATGTCCCCCCTATGCCCCGGCCGAAACTGTGATATTTGGCCGTAATGGAACAGATACGGGAGCAGCGGAGGATGAGGCACAAGAAGTGCTCTTCTATGAAGCCAGCGAGGCTGTTGCAGGAGAAGTGAGGAAAATAAAAGTGGAAGAGAAAATATGTTTTAATTTTCCTCTTTTTTTATGCAGACTGATGGTGGCGCTAAACCGTTAATTGAATTCGAGGCTTTACGTACAATTTTACAAAAGCCACGCCCCGGCGTTTGGGGCAGTGATTATGGTGTAAATAAGAATGAGGTTTGTGTAACGACTACGTGGACAGAAGATGAACCTGAAAAGGATAGTGGGCACATGACGGCTACGGATCTTGTGAGGTATGCATGCATATATAGAAATATAATCAAGAAATCGTATTTTAAAGTAAAAACTTAAATACTTCATTCAAAAGATATTCCCTGGCTACAGCTTCAAGCGCGCAGGATGCAGTGAAAACCATTGGTGCGTTAGTGGCGGAACATGGCGATGATAAAGCAAAGTTCAACTTTGTTGCATGTGATGCCACAGAAGCATGGCACATCAGTTGCTGTGGCAAACTTTGGGCTGCGGAATTCAACAAAGAAGGATTTCGACGTTTTGCGAGCGATGGATTAACGGTGACTACGGTTTTTGAGGAATCCAGTGAAGGCCTTAAAGAGAAATTAAAAGAACTTGAGCTATGGAATGGCGAAGTAATTACTTTACTTTAACTTTTGTTGTTGTAATTTTATTTCACTACATATTTTTTCACAGGGTGAACTAAATTTTGCTGCTTGCTTTGGTGCCGCGAAAAATATTGATATGCCGTGGATTGGTGATGAACCTACCGATGATGGTTCATACATACTAACCAGCATGTTTAATACACTACGTTCAGCAGCGACTGCATATAATTCACGTTCGTCTTGCGTTTCAATTTTTAGCCTTTACAACATTTCATGCCATTGGTTTACTGGTACACCCAATGTCAGTGAATCGGTATTCAAACCATTCGTATTTGCACCAAATCCAAAAATTTCACCATTAACCAAAGTGCCCGCTGATGATAAGCTAACATTATTGCACAAATTGCACGCACAGCGTAAACTTGCAGCCGTTGAAGACTTAAAAACATTAGAAGGCGCATGCGTTGATGAGGTTAATAAATATTTGAGCGAACATAAGGTAGCCGATGAGGAATTGGATGAATTAATGAAGGATTGTGTTGAGGCTGAAGTGAAATTTTATCGTTAGATCGTTTACGTCGTATCGTAACGAATATATGAGGCGGTAGAAGCTCAAATATTATGCCTCTTCGATGAATTTTTAAGCTTGCTCGGAAGAGAGAAAAACGCTATGAACTTCTAGCTACATAATTGCGATGCATCCAAATATATGTTAAGGATAAAAATGCTTTTAATATTATATATTTTCTTATTATTATCTAAGCCAGGGGTGTCCAAAAGTTTCTTATGCAAGTGCAAACCCCAATACATATTAACTTTATTATTATAATCTCATACATTAGAGAACAACAAAATCTACGTTGAAGATAACTGTCGCCAATGTGTACCAAAAAAGCATACGAAAGTGTTGTTGATTTGCATTTCGGTATATGCAAAGGAGAGAGATGAGAAATGAAAAACACAAAATTGTTTGTGTATTTCGTATTACTTAGTGTGGAGTGCTGTGTGTGTGTGTTTTAGAATGTACACCTATTGCATAAGGCGTGGGCACCTCTGATCTAAACTTTATTTTATAATATTTTCTACAGTAGACCGTGATATATTTTTGTATTTTTTTATTATTACGACTATGCTTTTTCATTATTTTACATTTACATTCCTAAAATGGCATATTTTAATCATGGATCTTAAGAAATCTCATTTTAGTTGTAAGTTAAAAAAAAAAGTATTGTATTTTAAAATGTTTTAAGTCGTATACAACTTTAAGTTGTATGCCAGCCGCAAATTCTTATGTTAATATTTTTTAAATACGAAAAACGAAAACAGTTGTGTGAACTTTAATAAAAAGAAATTAGACAGACATTTTATTGCGTGAATAATGTTTGCATTGGAAAAGCGGGAAAATTTAAATTTCCTTTGCAAAAGTTTTGTTTCCTTTTAAATTTTATTTAAGTATACATTTTTTTTTTGCTGAATGCATTAATTCCCCATAATTTTAAATAAATAAATCAGATTGTTAATCTTTTTTTAACGAATTTATTTACATTAATGTAATTCTTATATCACAAATATGTTTTTAATTTCCCTTACAGCTCGCGCAAGCTTAAAAATAAAAAACTATTTTAAATATAATCACAAAAATCACTGCATATTCTAGAAATTAAGTATGATCACTTAATTATCTTAGAAAGAAAAAAAAACGAAACCAATGGAAAGAAATAAAGAACAAAAAAGATTTGAAAATCGAAAAAAAATATATATATATAAATTTCGTATGCATTTACATACATACATTTACACTTTATATACTTGCATATAATAATAATTGCATTAATAAAATATTTAATTAATTTATTGCGCTGTCACATTGAAATAATTAATTATAATAAAAGAAATAAATTTGCATTAAAAGCATAAAGCGTAGAAAAAATGTGTTTTTTTTCTGTTTGAAAAAGAATTTTTCAAAAATTCAGATCATTAATGCTATTGAGAGTTCATAGTCATGGATAATTTTAGTGCTAATGATTGGCTGGTTCAACCCTGAATTCTTTGCTGACTGTGGGCATTAACAGCTGCCTCAACTCTGGATCTGATTGACTGCTGTCTCAATTCTCGTGGTCCTTATTTTTGAGTACAATTTTGGCAATTCACATTCCTGATAAATTATTTAAAATTAATAGGCTTTGAATGAACAATGATGCCAGCAGAATGTCAAAAAGTTCATAGAACTCAAACGATCGTTTCGAAATCCGCTACGATTCCTCATCACTAATCTTTGTGACAGTTCCTCATTTCAACAATCTAATCTATATAAGTGAGAATATTCTAAAGTAAATGAGAATCGCTAGACAGTTATTTAAATATTTAAAAAAAATTTTAATAGTTTTCTTTTATTAAATCTACACTAGAGCTTACAAAATTTATAAAATTACACATAAATGATTACTATTAATTTTAAAATATATTAAAAAAAAAAAGTGACTAAATTTAATTAAATTTAACTAAAAGTAATGAGATAGTTTTATCAAGCCGAATTTTAGATCAAGTCATTGGAAATTATATAAGTACATAATTCACATAAAATGTTAATAAATTGTTTACTCTTTGCTTTCTACAGACTCAACAGTGATATTCGTCTTAAGCAAAGCGTTATCGTTGTGCAATTTCTCTAATATTGATATCTCAAAATCTCGAAAAACTTTACCAAAATCCATAATACATCTTCCTTCTGTTCCCATCCATATCCGATCAAATTCAATGAATAAATAGCAATAGAATTTGTGAAATTGTTCAAGGGAACACGGTTCCATTGAGCTATGTGCCAGATTATAGAAATGTGTCTTTGCAACGCCTGTTTTAACCAAACGGACCGCTAGCGCAGTGATATTAATACTAACACTGACAATCGCATAACAAAAATTGAAAATCCGCGAGTGTAAACATACTTTCTTTGCCGTCTCACTGAATTCGCGTACAAAGTATAAGAGATTCTCTAGTGCTATCGAATTCATGCCGCGAAAATCGGTCGGGGGTCCTTCGTCCTGTGTATGATGAATAAGAATTAAAAAGAAATTCCTCCAATAGTGTGTATTAAGGCATTCAATCCCGCTTCAGCTCCGTTACCCCATAATTTTGGGACTACAAAATAGGTTATGGAATCCTGGGATTGAACGACTTAGTTTGTCTGTGTATGTATATATAATTACCTCATATCCGAGTTCCTCCCATGGTGCATTAATCCACAAATGTAATACTTTCTCTGCATGTTCCTTTTTATTAGAATCATATTCTGTGGTACACATACGTTCCACACGTTTTGCGAGTCTTCGATAGCTCCAAATGTACAAAACGTATGTACCAAAAAGTTCCGGAAACTCGGGATGCATTTTCGGATTAATATTCTTAGCATTGCACACTACATACACCGCAAGCGTTGGTGATCGTAACAATTCATACGCATTGCTATGTGCTGCTCTCCGGTTTAGTTCGAGTATTAACTTCTTTATTTCTACATTTTTGGACAACTCTAGCGAACGTTCCACTAGGCTGGTGCCTATAGCACCTGGTTGTGCACCATAAACAATACGCTGCAACTCACATGAGTGTGTGAATGTATGCATAAGCCATTTGATGAATGGACGCAAATAGATGTATAGCCAAGGCGATAGCTTATCTAACACTAAGTTCACAAGACAAATCATTTTTTGGTGTAGTTTTTTTGGTATGCTGTTGATGGGGATGACTTTGGATTAGAATACTTTAAGGGTGATGTTATGACAATGGCAGACTCTCGACGCTGTTGTCATGGAAACTTCCAAAGTAAAATTTGTTTCCTTAACTAGCTCTTCTGTAATCAATCCCCTTGTTTAAGCATTCTTTTCATTTTTATTTAAATTTTTCGAATTTAATTAACTCCAAACGAGTATACTTTCTTTTATGAAATTCATTTATTTCAACCCCAACTCAGCTGCTTTAATTTAATAATTCTATTCCGGCTTGTTCTGATTTTTCGTTGGCCGTTCACAATAGACATGCCAGTGCTGCCGTGAAATACGGATTTAAAAAAATTTACGCGCAAATGCCATTTTTTCAAATTTTTACTGCGCGATTACACCAAGCAAACGCACGATAAATTTATCTTGTATAAATGTCAGCTAGGAAATTATTTGGAGTGTTGTTTTCACCGGTCAAGCAAGCGAATTGGATCTACCAAGTGCATTTTTAGCCAAAAATATATATATTTTTTAAATAATTGCCAAAGCAACCGCTACACCGACCGGACATAATTCATATTTATTATATGGTATATTTTCTATACTCAGTATTTTGGTTATTAGTTTGTTAATCAATTCTGCCTCCTTTCTCCCTGCTCTCGCTGTGCTTCTACTTAAACTTTATAATCACATGCCCAACATTTAATCTAAAACGCTGTAAGGAATGTAGTTTGAGAATCAATACAGGGCATTGTAGGTTAAACTAACGCTTAACAAAACTGGGAATTACATCTGTGTTAAAATCAAAAATTTCTTTTTATGTTATTTACTTTATTGAACTATTTTTAAATAATTTTTTCTTCTTATCGCAAAATCTATGTTTTATTTTATTTTTCAGACGTATGGTAATCGTAAATTATTTTTTTTTTTAATAATTTGAAATTTGTAATTGTAACAACCCTGGTTCTACCGGTTGTGTCCACGAATTATACTTAGGTTGTAAGTTTTATAGTTGAAATGCTTCCCAAAATCGTGCCGCCGCAATTGTGGTTCTTATTTTTAAGCAATATTTTACTATTTGTTTTTTATTAAGTCTACATTACTACGAAATTTATAAAATTCCACATAATTAATATTAATTTTGAAATATATATATATAAAAAAAAGTGATTAAATTTAACTAAAATTAATGAGATAATTTTATCGAGCCGAATTTTAAATTTATTAAAAATCATTGAAAATTATATAAATACATACACTGGCGGTCAAAAAACCGCACCATGCAACAATTTCAAGAAAATCGATTGTAATCGAGCTAAACCTGATTTTGTTTTTAGTGAAGATAGTTTTTCTTATTTTTGGGAACAAATATCATTACTTTTTAATTTAAACAAAAAATACTAAAGAAAATTTACTTTTTTGAAGAAGAAGAAGGTACAAACCAAAATTATTTAATTTCATATTAGAATCACAAAACAAAACTGTTTAGTATGATGGTATGGACGGCATAGAGTCGACAAGCATTTGATTTTGCTTAGAACTGCAACAAGGGATTTTTTATTTTTTGGATTGTTTCGAACACTTTCCGATTTATAGTGTAAGAGAGATGGCCGAACGGACTTATGTAAACTCAGTGAGCTATCTGGCCATTCCAGTCGATAAATACTCATATCGAAAACTTTTTGAATCTGCAAAAAATTAAGAATCAATAGCAACATTTGTTTACTATTTTTAAAGTTATATAACGTTAAGCACCAATTAAAACTTACCAATTTTGCATGATGGCATGGTGCAGTCGTCCAGTAAAATAACGTCATTAATGTACGAAAGTGAACCACAATGGTTTTTAGCAAAACCTCCCTTTTTTTGCGTCAACGGTCACTTCAATATGGTATAAGGGCCTCGAAATATAATAGGAGCACAACTAAACCATTTGACTTTGTGGAATTTTGACTATTTCCTCTTGAGTTTGCTTTTGACCAACTATATAACCTTTCTTTCTCCACTCTTTTAGACTCCAATTGCTGTATTTTTCGTTCAATCCATACAGTTTACTTCCATCCATTTCGTCAATAATGGCTTTTGACCGATCCTCTCCCAAACAGACCGATCTCTCGTTGCCTTCTGCGTAAGGTCTCAACACTTTAATATTCGTTGTGATAGCTCTTCAACTCAATCCTTATTGTGACTGCACTTTTGAACAGATCCTTTCAGCTTATCTTTCGGGTTATGGCATTTGTTCACGTATTTGTTTTCCATAGACTTTTAAATCCTCTTGGCGTTTGGTTCAAATTGTTTTTTTTTGGGGGGGGGTCTTACAACAAACGAATGTGAGGATCAAATTTCTTCAGCTATTTGACTGTATGACACTCCTTGATCCCCAAGAATAAAAATTTCGACCTTTTGGTAGCAGGACAATTGTTTATACTTTGCAGCCTTTAAAAATTCTTCTTTTCGCCAAACGCAATAAAAAATGGTTGGTGAATTTTTACCGAAATTGCAAAAGTGTCACAAATAGTGCGGTTTTTATGACCGCCAGTGTATTTATCCATAATTCACATAAAATTGCAATAAGTTGTTTGCTCTTTTTTTTTAACTGTCAACAGTTGATAGTGAGATTCATCTTGAAAATAGTGCGATCTTTGTTTAATTTCTCCAATATTAACAACTCAAATTCTCGAAAAAATTCATCAAAATCCATAGTACATCTTTCTTGTGTTCTCATCCACATCCGATCAAATTCAATGAACAAACAGCAATAGAATTTGTGAAATTGATCAAGTGAACATGGTTCCATTGAGCTATGTGATAGATTATAGAAATGTGTCTTAGCAGCGCCAGTTTTGAGCAAACTAACAGCTAACTCAGTGATATTAATGCAAACAGTCTCAAATGCATAACCAAAATTGGGATGCTGCGAGTGTGAAAGTAAATGCGTTGCCGTCTCAGTGCATTGGCTTGCAAAGTATAAGAGATTCTCCAGCCCTAACAAGCCCATGTCGCGAAAATCGATTATGGGTTCTTCGCCCTGTGTATAATGAATTAAAAATAGATTACAACTATAGTGTTTATTAGGTCAATTTCAAAATATTTTTGCAACTCTTGAATTTAAAATTGTCTTACCTTGTAATTTCGGGGGTAACTACTGACGTGTATACAATTATCGGTTTTTATTTTCCACGCTTTTGCTCTCGGATTGAGATAATTCCACAGATGTAATAGTTTATATTTATGTTCCCTATTAGTAGAATCGTATTGTTCGGCACGTATACGCTCTACTCGGTGTACGAGTCTTCGATAGCTCCAAATGTGTAGCACACATGTACCAAAGAGTTCCGGAAAGTCGGGATGAAATTTTTGATTAATGTCCTTGGCATTGCACACTACAAACAACGCAAGCTTTGACGATCGTAACAATTCATATGCATTGCTCTGTTCTGCTTTCTTATCTAGTTCGAGTAATAGATTTTTTATTTCCGGATTTTTGGAAAGCTCCAACGAACGTTCCACCTGCTTGCTGCGGCGAGCACCTGGTTGTGCACCATAGACAATACGCTGCAACTCGCATAAGCGTGTGAATATATGCAGAAACCATTTGATGAATGGACGCAGATAGATATGTAGCCATGGCGCTAGTTTATCTAGGAGAAAGTCCATAAGGTGCATCATTCTTTTGATACCACACAAAATGTATGCTGTTGGGGGCGACTTTGGACTAGAACAGGGAACTAGGGTGGTGTGATAGCAATGGCTGTTTGTTGTGTATTCAATTCACGTTCACGTTGTTGTCATGGTAACTTTCAAAGCAATATTTCCTTTTTTTAATTTACTCTTTTATAACCAACTTCCTTGTTTAAGCATTCTTTTCATTTTTATTTACATTTTTCGAAATTAATTAACTCCAATCGAGTATTTTTTCTTTCACTAATTTTATGAAATGCATTTGCTTCCACTCAAACCCAGCTGCTTTGATTCAGTAATTTCGGCTTTTTTTGATTTTAGTTGGCCATTCACAATAGACATTTCGCTGCCAGTGTTACAGTGCAAAATTTGATATCCGAATAATTCTAATATTTATTAAATTCTTACTGCGCGTTAACACCAAGCAAACGCACAATGAATTTATCATAAACGAATTTTAGCTTCAGGGCGGTATCACATTAGTTGCCACCGTCGAGGCAGAATTGTTGTTGTTTCTTATATAAAATGTAAACACGAAAGAGAAAGATTCAGAGAATAATTTTCATCATTAACCGCACGTTACGTACGGTGAGAACGATCTCTAAGGACAATCAACGAATTTTTTCAGTATTATTGCTTTGTAAAATGTAAATGTAGAACAAAGCAGAAAACTATTGCATATTACCTTAGGTTAGATTAGTGTGGCTGTCTAGGAACACACTTAAGGCCAAACTCCATAACATGCTTTTCACGCACTCTGACGTTTAACGCTTTTCTCATGTTACAGTGTGCCATACGCCTTTGTTTTTAAAAAAATCGTTCCAAAGTATTTTGTTTTCACTGAAAGACATTTTTACTGTATACATTTGCATACATTTTTTCCCGAAAGAAACTAAAAACCGTTCTATTGAGTTGACAATGCGCGTTGTGCACTGTTCACATATTTTTAATAAATGTATGAGACATGTGTTCTCACGAGTTCGATGGTTTGACAAACCTGCGAAAATATTAAAAATCGTTAAGCAGTTTCTCAAGCCGTTCGTTCACAAGAACAAATATCTTGTCAAGCAAACCATTTTGTTAAAACTTATTTGATCGTCTGAACGGGCCTATTCTCAACCTTATCCCCATAAAACCTAGAAAGCATATACCCGAAAAACGCGAGTAAGCCTGAAATGCGTGTTATGGAGTTTAGGTATGACCGGCCCATTGTCATGCCACTTGGTTGCATATTTAAATACGTAGTAAAATGGCACTCCGAAATTATATTACGCGACATTGAAATACTAAAGGCGCCAAACTTATTAAATTAGACCGCAATCGCTAAATTGTTAGCATAGCCAAATATGATTTAAAGTGAATAATAGTGAAAATTAACTTTTGATTGAATGATCAAAAAATTGCAATCATAGTGTGATAAAGGATTCTTTCATTTTCCCTTTCTTGCCAACAAATAAAAAATCTTGAGAAAAATCCAAGTGTTGAAGAGTGATATCTTCAGTGGCGTCATAGTCTTTGATTCCGGTGATAAATTTGTGAAATAATAGGCAATTTTTGGACGTATGTAAGTATTACATCCATTTCTATTTGCTAGACCCAATTCGGAAATAATTAGAGGTTATTATTGAGGGAACTAATCATAGCACACCTTTGACTCTCAATCTCAAAATGTAATATTTTTCATTTATTAAGTCTACACTAGAGCTTACAAAATTTATAAAATTACACATAAATAAATGATTACCATTAATTTTGAAATATATATATATATAAAAAAAAGTGATTAAATTTAATTAAATTTAACTAAAAATAATGAGATAATTTTATCGAGCCGAATTTTAGGTATATTTTCATTGAAATTATATAAGTACATATCTATTCACATTCATTTGCAGTAAATTGCTTCTTTTTTTTTTTTGTTTTAGCTTTATACAGACTCAACAGCGAGATTCGTCTTGAACATAGTGCTATCTTTGTTTAATTTCTCTAATATTGATATCTCAAATTCTTGAGAAACTCTACTAAAATCCATAATACATCTTGCTTGTGCTCCCATCCATAACTGATCAAATTCAATGAATAAATAGCAATAGAATTTGTGAAATTGATCAAGCGAACACGGTTCCATCGAGCTATGTGCTAGATTATAGAAATGCGTTTTAGCAGCGCCTGTTTTAAGCAATCGGACCGCTAGCGCAGTAATATTAATGCCAACAGTTGCAAATGTATAACCAAAATTGGGATGCTGCGAGTGTGAAAGTAAATGATTTGCCGTCTCATTGCATTCGCGTGCAAAATATAAGAGATTCTCCAGTCCTAACAAGCCCATGCCGCGAAAATCGGTCGCGGGATCGTCACCCTGTGTATGATGAATAAGAATTAAAAATAGATTCCAACTAAAGTATGTATTAAGGTATTCAATCATATATATCATTACCTGAAATCCGATTTCCTGCCATTGCTTGGTTTTTCTTCCCCAGAGCTGTTCTAGTGGATTGAAATGATTCCACAGCTGTAATAATTTCGCTTCATGTTCCCTATTAGTAGAATCATATTGTTCGGCACGTATACGTTCTACTCGGTGTACGAGTCTTCGATAGCTCCAAATGTGTAGCACACATGTACCAAAGAGTTCCGGAAAGTCGGGATGAACTTTCGGATTAATATGCTTGGCATTGCACACTACGAATACCGCACGCGTTGGCGTTCGTAACAATTCATATGCATTGCTATGTTCGGCTTTCTGGTCTAGTTCGAGTATTAGATTTTTTATTTCCGGAATTTTAGAAAGCTCTAGCGAACGTTCAACTAGCTTACTGCGGCGGGCTCCTGGTTGTGCACCATAGACAATACGCTGCAACTCGCATAAGCGTGTGAATGTATGAAGAAACCATTTGATAAATGGGCGTAGATAAATATATAGCAAAGGCGCTAGCTTATCTAGCACAAAGTCCAGAATGTGCAACATTTTCTTGTGTGGTATGGTATGCTTGCTGTTGGTGGTGACTTTGGACTAGAACACTTTAAGGGTGGTGTTATGACAATGACCGACTCTCTGCTTGTTGTGTATTCAATTCACGTTCACGCTGTTGTCATGGAAACTTTCAGGGTAGAATTTGTTTTTCTTAATTTACTCTTCTATAATCAACTTCCTTGTTTAAGCATTTTTTTTTTTATATTTATTTAAATTTTTCGAGTTTAATTAACTGCAGTTGAATATTTTTTGTTTTATTAATTCTATGAAATCCTATGAAACACAGCTGCTTTGATTTAACAATTTCGGCTTGTTCTGATTTTAGTTAGCAATTCACAATAGATATTTTGCTGCCAGTGTTACCGTGACAAATGTTTACACCAAACAAGCACACGATGAGTTTATCGCATTATTAGCTGACATTGTGCGAACACAAGAGAGTGAATTTCATTAATAATCTGAATTACAGAATTCGGTTCGGGTTCTGGGGTCTTCATTGACAATGATGGAGTGCACCTTCACTTCTCTCTTGTATGCTTTTGTTTTTCAAGCAGAAATTTTTGCAATTATTAAGTAAATGGACCATGTCATTGATAATGGTTGGAGAGAAAGGAGTATTTGTGTATTTAGTGACAGTCAGGCTGCGTTTAAATCCTTGCTTAATCATCTAAGCACATCTAAACTGGTTATGCATTGTAAATCCAGACTTGATTGTGTTGGAAAACACAATAGTCTGCTGTTGATATGGGTTCCTGGACACTCAAGAATTTCCAGAAATTAATCTGCTAAGCTTCTAACCAGAAAAGATTCGGACAATAGACAAACAAAAGCCATATTATCTGTTATCTCGAAGCGTCTAACAGACGTTCTGTTGTCACATAACAGAAAGCTGTATGCAGCTTGTGGACTTCTCTTGGGTCAAACATTTAAATAAAAGAAAAGTGGCTGCTGATTTAAAAATATCCGACCCAAGCTCGCTTAAAATATTAAAAAACAATCTTGCAATGAAGACACATAATCTTACACCGGAGCAAAAACAACAAAGGGCTACACAGAGCAAAGGGGTTGAAGCGCTTATTCGCGAGTGGCCAATTGCCAAATATCATCTTCTCAGATGAGAAAAATTACCCAATTGAGCAGTACGTAAATACGCAAAATGATCGAGTCTGGTTACAGGAGAGAACGTTCGGAAATATGGAACTAAGAATGGCCACTCAATCACAAGCACCGGCTCACGTCATGGTTTGAGCTGCAGTGGCCGCCGATGGTCGGTGCGCCGCTCGTGTTTCTAGAGCCTGGCGTCAAAGTGAATTCGGCTGTGTACCGTGAATCGGTTTTAGAAAGTGCATTAAAGCCTTGGGCTCAAAAGCATTTCGGGAATAGACTGTACAAGTTAAAACAAGACTTGGGACCGTCGCACAAAGCTCACCGACCTTTATTTTTGGGCACAAAAATTGCTCTGGTGCATTTTGGAACTTCAAGGTACTTACTCAAAAACATTCAAGTGTAACGCTTTAAAAGCATCCCTTGAGCGAGAATGGAAATGAATTCCCTAAGATCACATTTGTGCAGCTTGCAACTTTTTTTTTTTTTGACAGAATCGAACGTATAATCAGAACCAAAGAAGGTTATATCGAAAATCTGAAATGACTTTTTAAAATTAAATTATTTTTAATAGTTTTTACTACATATATAAATAGTAAAAACTGTACGTTTGATCTAAAAGTTATAGCCTTTCGAATTGGCAACGTTTCAATCTCCGCACCCTGTATGCTATAATTATATTGAAACTCTTATCAATAAACTCTCTTAAACTCGAATATGAAATCAAAAAATTGAAACGGTTTGTTTTCTTACGATTTTTGATGTTTACAAATTTTTGTCTCAAGTGGAATGTGCATTTTTGAAAACTTTTAAAAATCTTAGGCAATATAAGGGCACCAAACTAAAAACAAATTTTCGCAGGGGGGGATTAGGTAGGCCTTGGCTAGACCCAATTCGGAAATGGTTGATGATCGTTGTTGAGTAAGCCAGTCATAGTAAACCTTTCACCCCTCAATTTTAAGATCAACGCCCTTGCTATGCCATTGGTTGGCCCCATTGTTAATATATGAATGTATTTTGCACATTTTATGTGTAACAGCAATTTCTTTCTATTAAAGTGCGCGAATTGTCTACCTTTTTTTTAATAACATTTGCACTTGATTTCTATATTGATAAGATGGCAGCAAATACATACGCTTCTCATATATTCAATTAAATACCTACTATTTGCTTATAAGACTTTTTAATAATTTTTTTACTTTGCGCTCTGCACGCTATGCACTACTCCACAAACACTAGATTAGTTTAAAACGTGTTCCTATGTACGTGTTGTTTTCTTTTCATTTGAATTTTAAAATCAGTATAGTTTTCGCATCCAATGCAAGCACATTGCTTAAACAGTTCTCAAGGTGCAATTTTCAATACAAATAAATTAATTAAAATGGATTCTACCAATGGAAAACTTTGGTCTAAAATTAATAATGGTATTAAATATGCTATTACTCACAAATAATGGATAGTAAAATAATAAACTAACGTCATTTGCAGATGAAATTGAAATAAGAAGCCTGACTTATTTGGATTTGCAAGGAGCTTTAGATGTAAGTTTCTATAATGATGATTTCATAGATATTAAATAATTTAAATTAATTCATTGGAATTATTTGGCTGCTGGGATTGAAATCCAAGTTTATTGATTCTTGAAATATTTATTGCATTGATAAAGAATATTGTATACACAGATAGAATAATTACCGGATGGAAATTTTACGTTATAATCTGTGAAGTTTGTGTTGTCTTTTAGTAGACACTTGTATAAAATTACATTGATTATAATCAAGGCCTTTTATAAAAAAATTCAAAGCTAAGAAAAAATTTCTACGGAGTATGTTTGACGACATAAATTCTACACTAATTTTACAGTTATGGTATTTTGTCAAAAATTTGTGGTATTTTGTAAAAAAAATTACGGTTTCATTTTTATAAAGCTTAAAAATGAATAGCGATGAAAAATTAATTAAAGAAGCGAGTTCTGTCGTTGACCGCGTTCATTGTGTTCAAGCCACAATCAACACGACAAAATTTGCCATCTTGTTGCAGTGTTGCTGTCGCATTCATTGTATTCGGGTCGTTAGGTTTTCCCCATTTATTTGCGTTTTGTAGCCGAATGCCTATACTTTACACTTGCGCTATGCACTACTCCACAAACATTAGATTAGTTTAAAACGTGTTTCTATGTACGTGTTGTTTTCTTTTCATTTGAATTTCAAAATCAGTTTAGTTTCCGCATCCAATGCAAGCACATTGCTTAAACAGTTCTCAAGGTGCAATTTTGCAATACAAATAAATTAATTAAAATGGATTCTACCAATGGAAAACTTTGGTCTAAAATTAATAATGGTATAAAATATGCTATTACTCACAAATAATGGATAGTAAAATAATAAACTAACGTCATTTGCAGATGAAATTGAAATAAGAAGCTTGACTTATTTGGATTTGCAAGGAGCTTTAGATGTAAGTTTCTATAATGATGATTTCATAGATATTAAATATTTTAAATTAATTCATTGGAATTATTTGGCTGCTGGGATTGAAATCCAAGTTTATTGATTAATAATATTAATTCTTGAAATATTTATTGCATTGATAAAGAATATTGTATACACAGATAGAATGATTACCGGATGGAAATTTTACGTTATAATCTGTGAAGTTTGTGTTGTCTTTTAGTAGACACTTGTATAAAATTACATTGATTATAATCAAGGCCTTTCATAAAAAAATTCAAAGCTAAGAAAAAATTTCTACGGAGTATGTTTGACGACATAAATTCTACACTAATTCTACAGTTATGGTATTTTGTCAAAAATTTGTGGTATTTTGTAAAAAAAAAATACTATTTAATTTTTGATAAAGCTTAAAAATGAATAGCGATGAAAAATTAATTAAAGAAGCGAGTTATGTCGTTGCCCGCGTTCATTGTGTTCAAGACACAATCAACACGACAACATTTGCTGCAGATGCCATCTTGTTGCAGTGTTGCTGTCGCATCCATTGTATGTATTCGGGTCGTTAGGTTTTCCCCATTTATTTCCGTTTTGTAGCCGAATGCCTATACTTTACACTTACAGGATTAACAATAATTTTCTTTTTTTCAATTAATTTAATTTTGATAAGACCATAAATTTTATTTTATAAGGTACTCGACAATGCCTTCTTTCCAAACGAATCTGTTTGCAGAGGTTGTGAAATAAATTTACCAGAAAATTCGCAAGCACGCGAAGAATTACGTGAGCTATGCCGACAAACAGCAGATGATGGCATTTCATTAGTGGCCAAAGATTCGAAAACCAATAAAGTTATAGCGGTTGCTTTTAATAAAATACAAGTAAGAAAAACAAATTTTTTTTTTAAATAAAAATCTGGCTATGAATTAAAACAAAAAAAAAAAAAAAAACCCCTTCAACAGTATATAACTCCGGACAATGAGGAGCCTTTTTTCGAGAAATTTCGCAAGGAATATATACATTCACCGCAAGCTTTATGTCTTATGGATTTTATGATTTCTGTTGATGCAGAAATCAATATATTTGAAATATTTAAAATTGATTGTTACTGTGAGTTAACGTTTTTGGCTACGCTACCCGAATGGGAACGCCAAGGAATTGGGCGTGCTTTGGCCAAATACACTATCAAAATGACGCGTGAACTGTCTAAAGGAGTGGGCGTAGAAAACTTACATCCAAATTTGCGTGAGAAATGTCCACGGGCTGTCACTGCATTATTTTCTTCACGTTTCTCACAGGCTGTTGGTAAATCACAAGGATTTAAGGTGTTGAATACGGTGGGCTATACACGCTTCAGCTTTAATGGCAAGACATTCGATCAGCGTATAGATCCAAGGCATACATTTTGCGAACATGTTGCTATTGTATTTTGAGAAATGTTAATTTGTTTATTATTAATTTGTTTATTATTAATTTGTTGGTGTATTTAAGACAAATTCATATTTTTTGTTTGTTTGTTTTTTTTTTTTTTTTTTACTTTAAAAATTTATGAACATTAAGAAATGGCAGATAACAGCTGAGTTGTCACCTACTTTTGTTAAAACCTAAAACAGTTGTGTGCCCGTGAACACGACCAATAACTTGGATTGCCTATAATTGAGTGCATCTCTCGGTATATTTTCTCTTTGTGCAAGTTCAGAGTTACCAGCTTTTTTTTTTTTAGAATATAATATTGTACTAATTCAATTATAGAGTAATTAACAAAAAAAAAAAAAAACATTTTTATTTTATTAAAATAATATAGCAGTAATATGACTGCAAATTTAATAAATAATGGAAAAATTAAACATAAATTGCTTACAAACGACATTTAAAAACAATTTTATATGTTTTATGACACTTTTAATTTTTTTACCCGAAGAAAAATTTCTGGATTTGGGACCTCCATGTACTGTTAGCTCATAAAAGAAGAATAAAAAGTGTCCTTTATTGCGAAATAATTTCAACATATATTTTTTACCAATGAGAATAGATAGATAGATTTCTCTAAACAAAATTTAGTAACAAAAATGCATTCTGGTTTACTATAACTTAAAGAAATAAACAATTTGGCCCACATAAAACACAAATAACATTAATAAATCTTATATACATTAAAGTGCCATCAGTCCCATACACCTCTTAAATTGAACATCGGTTTATTTTATGTTGATTCTCAAACTATTTCAGTTCTAGCGATTACCGTCCGTAAGCTGATCCATCTTGAAAAAACCTAAAAAATTCGACTTTTTGACAGGACAATTTTTCGGTAGGCTATTTTTAGGCCAATTTAAAGTTCTCATATCCATATTTCAGCCAAACCTAAAATGAATATGTTGATTATAAGATTTGTCTGCATGGGTTGCCCAATATCAGTGTGAGGAAATGTAGAAATTTTGTACTTTTTTCAGTACCTTTTGGTTTTAAAAAATACTGTAATACCACCGTCACCTATGCAATGCCTTTTCAGGCTCATAGAAATATAGAAATACAACAAAATAACTGTATGTCATATGAGGCTTCTCATATGAGCGCAGGATGAACGTCATGGGCAATCATGACGGACTTTTTCTTATCAAAAAGGAACGGTAAAATTGGAATTTTTTCACTTTTTCTTGTGCGCATGAAGATAGGTTCATTTGTTGTGCCTTAAATGTATACTTAAATTAAAAACAAAAAATAAAAGCAACAATCTCTAAAGAAAATAAAATAAGTTTATAAAAAAAAAAATAGCAAGAAAATGAAGATTGTGTGTGCCCTAGAGGCGCATTGTGGCAAAATCGGAACAATATGAACATGGAACATTCATCAATGCGTCGATTTTTATTTTATTTTTGAATTTTCGGTGTATCTCTCCTTTTTTTTCTCTCTACCTATTTTTCTACCTCTCTCTTTCAGATAGGCAGTCATGCTTGCACCCGTGTGAGCAACCTCCTTTATATGGCAATTTATGTTTTCTGTTATTTTTAATAGAACTACCTTTTCAGAGAAAAAATACATTTTCTTACACAATTCGATACCATTTTACCAAACCTATTTCTCTGATACGCAATACACCTCATTTGTGTTTTGTTCCCCCACCACAAAACCGTTTAAAAAACAAAAAAAAATTGAGTTGAGAGAAATCTTCATTGCGTACTCGTAAACTCAGTCGAGTAGCAGAGTATTTATTACAAAGAGCAATAATTGTACTTAATCGAGAGTGTATTAGTTAAAAAAAAAGAAGAGATTAAGAGAATAAGAAAGTCAAAAAACAAGTTTTTTTTTTCTTTCATGTTGTTCTCCCGATTGTGATTTTTACACGAAGGAGGGGACACGAAAGCGAATATTCATAGACTCGGCTGTAATTCTTAAGTACTTGAGGGGGATGAGACGGGATAAAATAGTCTACACATAAGAATAGATAGAGAAGTGAAAAATATCTTATAAGTTGCATTATTTACATTACATATGTATGTGTTTAAAAATATTGTTTGCGCGTTTTCACAAGGCAATTGTGGCAAAATTACTATGCATACTTGCATATATAATTATGCACTTAGATATCTACAAAAGTTTTATTAAAAATTCATCTAGCAGCACGATTCTAGCTCATTATTAGTTGTTATTACATAAGAGTATTAGTATTTACTATTATTAAATTGTATTGTTAGTAAAATGATTGACATTTTAAAGTGTCTTCAATAACAATCATATAAAATTATAGAGAAATAGCCAAGGAAATTATTGCAAATTTAATAAATAATAACAGCAATTTCTTTCTATTATTTAAATTGTTTGCGAATTACAATTGTTATTTAAATAATATTCGCATACAGCACAAATGTATCTACAACTGTATGAGATCGCGTGCTTTTAATTTTCTAAGCTGATAAGACGACAAACAAAACGCGCTGGCACGAGCGGTAAAACTATCTATGCTTGACACTAGCTACATACATATCAACTAATACTTATGTATAATTTTTTATATAGTATTTTTTGTATACTTAGTGTATTTTTAATACTTAGTATTTTGTTTATAAGTTTGTTAATAAATTACTGCCTCCATTCTCTCACCTCTCACTCCACACCGCTTCTCCATAAACTTTATAATCAGTTTCGAATGTGCCCACATGTCCATATGAACGATGTCGTTACAATAAAATCTAACAATCAGTTTAGTTTCCGCGTCCATTACAAACTGAGCATTGTTTAAGTGTTGGGAAATTTTATTAAAGAATTTTTTTTTCAGTTTGTTTTAATTTAATTAAAAGGAAACTGTTTAAAATGAAAGCGTGCAATGGAAAACTTTGGGCTAAAATTAATAATGGTATAAATGTGTTTAGAAATTTATAAATCATTGTTATTTTTATGTAAATGAATAGTAAAATAATAATGTACATTATTTATAGATGAAATTGAAATAAGAAGCCTAACCAAATTGGATCTAGAGGACGCTTTAGACGTAAGTTTATTTCAAGATAATGGGGTGCATAATCATAGTCAAAAATAAGGTAGACTTTAATGCCAATTATTTTTTATTAAAGTATAGTTTAGTTAAAGCATTTACAATTTATTTTTGGCTATGATTATCCGTCTATGTTAGCATTTAAATTTATTATATTATATTTATATTTTCAACTAAAAAGTTGGAATTGTTAGATAACATAATATATTATTTATTAATTTTCACGTTAACCATTTGAATGCACTTTCTTTTTCTTTTCCAATCAAATAATCATAAAATATTGCACAATTTTTTAGCCCTTTACTAAGAAAGAAAGATTTTTAAATAGGCTCTAGATAGTGCTAAGAGTTTTTATGGGTCAAAATTTTCAACAGAATAATCATTTTTATTTATCTATTTTCATTCCACCTGAAAAACTGCAACTGATTTTTGTCTATCACTCTAGACAAGATTTTCTCTACTTAAGTGCCCGGTACTAGATGCCATGATTCAATTTTGAAAATTTTCAAAACACAATTTCCAAATGTTTTCAATCAAAATTTCAGTAGTTACTTAAAAAAAAAAAGAAAGAAATTTTTTTCTGAATTTTTGAAAGTGAAGTAGTTTGGCTTACCCCGAGAAAACAAAGTGACCAGGTGTGAAAAAATTTTATGAATTTTATTTCCTGTGATCAAATGTATTTAACACAATATTTTAAAAAATATTCCCCAAGTTAAAGACAGGAAAATATGCACTTTTATTGAATTTTGCTCTATTTTACCATATTTTTTTTACAAAAGTTCAGTCAGCTGTAGCTTGTTAAAAATATATGAGGACTTGTGAAGTTAAAAGCTCTACAGTAAGTTTATTATTTTATCTAGGGGAAATTTTCATTTCAAATGTGAAATAATTAATTTTACTATTTTTTGTTGATTTTCAAAACCATATTCCAAAAAAAAAAAGGTAGTCTGTTCACCTGGCTTTTAAGTCAGGTGAAATATAATATTTTTAAATTATCTAAATGCAATTTTAAAGTTAATAAATACAGAAATGTTAAACAGTGAACACTTTTGGAAAAATTTATCAATGTGTTTTGACGAATTTTTGAAGTTGCTGATCATTAAATCGACCAATCAGACAAAAAAATGTTAATCTGCTATTTTTTCAAAAGTTATTTTATAGTTCTAAAGCAAGTAAATAATTTATGTTAAATTTTCTTTTATATTAGCTGCGTTTTTCAACTCGGAAAACAAAAACAACACTTATGCCTGGTTTTCAATATGTCAAATTAAATAAAATTTACCAGCATGTTGGCAATTCCGTTATAGGAAGCTCTCTCGGACTCTCTCCGTCTGCCATTGTATAAGACATAGAGAGCTTTTATACACAACGATTTCGTCCAATCTATTTTATATTTCTATTGCTTCTTTGTTATTCGTTTTACATAAGTGGAACAGAGATGCAAAATTTGTAAAAGGCAAACGTCGAAAATCGTTGTAAGATTGTTGGTACAGCCGATTTCGACTCGTTTACTGTCGTCTATCACTTAAAAAAAAAATCAGAGGGGTGAAAATGAAATGTTTCCACTCAATCCGATGAACGCTCTTTTGAAACACTCAACATACCAACAAATGAGAGAGTCAAACATTTGAGGAGTTTGTAATAGAAAAAAATGCTGAAGAGCACTCAAAAGTGTAAGAGCAAATTTTGATTGCTCTGCACACCAGTGTTGATATTTTTGGTACAATTGTACATTTTTCCTAATTTTTTGGCCTTCAAGATACTTTATGCACTACCGAAGAATTTTAAGTACAATTTTAAATTCTTTTTTCTTTTTTTTTGAGGGGAAAAATTTTGAAAAATCATCAATTTATGAATTTTAGCACGTAGCGACTGAATCAAATCAAAAGCACACTCAGGCCCACCTGCAGGATTTTTCCTTGGGGGTGTTTTGAATAAAAAATATATAAGATATATATGTAAATGCAGTGGTGGATCCAAGGAGTGGGCATTCAAAAAAATTTCAGGAAATTTAAAAACTTCTCTAAATAACTATGTAATGTTCAGAAATTTTGGAATATTGTTTGCTTGAATATTTATTTTTTAAAAAATATCTAAAATTATCTATCTATAGTTATTATTACAGTAAAGCGTTAAGTTTGTGAAACGTGTGAAGAATTTCTATTCTTCGTCACTCATATTTATAAATCCACTAAATTTCAATTTTATTTGAGCAACATTTATTTACAGATACTTGATCAATCTTTTTTTCTCAACGAATCCGTCTGCAATGCTTGCGAAATAAATTTACCCAAAAATGCGCAGTCACGTCATGAGTTACGTGAACTATGCCGCATAACAGCAGAAGATGGTGTCTCATTGGTAGCCAAAGAAGCGGCAACTAATAAAATTGTTGCAGTTTCTTTTAATAAAATACAAGTAAGATGAATATTAATTCATTTACAAAATAAATTATTATTGAAAATCCTCAACAGTATATACCCGACAACAATGAAGATTGTTTCTTTGTGAAATTTCGCAATGAACGTACTCATTCACCACAAGCTCAATGTCTGATGGATTTCATGATTGCGGTTGATGGAGAAATCGATGTATTTGAAATGTTTAAACTTGATTGCTTGTGTGAGTTAATGTTTTTGGCAACGCTACCCGCATGGGAACGTAAAGGAATTGGGCGTGCATTGGCTAAATACACCATCGAAATGACTCGGGAATTGTCGAAAGGAGTGGGGGTAGAGAATTTACATCCGTTTTTACGTGCACGTCGTCCACGTGCTGTTACGGCAATCTTTACATCAAGATTCTCACAGGCGGTGGGGAAATCACAGGGATTTAAAGTTTTGAACGCGGTACCCTATACACGTTATAGCTATAATGGAAAAACATTCGATCAGACCATAAATCCAATGCATAAATACTGCGAACATGTTGCTATTGTGTTATGAGTTTTTGGTACTACTAAGCAATTTTAAAAAAAATGTTTATCTAAAAAAGAGTTTATATTTCTACTTTGTACAAACTGAGTAGGATTTTGCGCCGTTTTTTTTATATTCTCTCTTTGTGCTAGTTAGCAGTTTGAACTCTTTTGAATTGAGCTATATTTTTAAGCTAAATAGTACACTCTAGTAATATAAATGTTGGTGCAGTTAGTATGTAGTAGTTAAAATATATTTTTATTGTGTTTTTAATTGGAATGTGAAAGAAAAATTTATCGAAACACACACAGTTTCGCCATGGGCTTAACAATAGACGTAGAATTACGCTGGTGAGAGAAAATTATAAGTCTTTTTTTTTTTTTTGATTCTATTTAATTATTAACTTGATTTTATTTACACTTTCTGTCAACATTACAATAACACTAATAAAACTTGTAGTATTGTTAAGCATGAAAATTAGTTTTGAGATTTTGGATTTGTACTCCTTTTTAACACTGCTTGCCCTTAGATATAGAGTACACAGTTTTAAACTCCAAAAGGAATAATAAAAGAGGAGACACTTTTGAATACGAGCAGCGCTCTCTTCCTCTCTCTATCTCAATTTTGAAATGAGCAATTGAGTGGAATTCATTTGCTTTTTCATTTCTCTCCTCTCTTTGCTTCGTAATTATGGAATTGAGTGAATTTATTGCTTTGAGTAAAAAAAAAACAATGGTAGCTTATATTAGTCCTCTCTGAATTCTATATCAGGACGACATTTCTATACTGAAATGACATTTAACATACGTTGTATTGCAATATCAAATATCTAAACATTCATTTTTTCGTTATATTTTGTATTTTATAAATTCTAATGATAGAGCTGTGGAAATTGGCCAAAAAATTAAAAAAAAAAATCTTAATTTATGGTTTAAATTTCCTGACTTTCAAAACCCTTTTGGAAACTGAAGATATTATCGGATTTTAAAAATTTATTTCCACTTCTATTCTTCTGTATGAGTAGAAACTTAGTTGTGCTGTAACTTTTTAATTTAACACTATTTTTGTCCCAAAAATTACTCTGAGTGTGTGCTCAGTTTTGTGAGTCACTGTATTTCTTTTGGTAGTGGTGAATTTTTTATTTTAGCTTTTTTTTATTTGAATTTCTATTATGAATATTTTCTATATTTTTTTGTGTTTTTAAATTTCTTTGTTTTCATAATTACATATTTAATTTGATGAAATTTTTTATTATTTTTTTTATTTTCTAAACACTGATTTGCTTTCTTCTTCTTTTTTTTTTTTTTTGTTCACTCTGGTACGCAAAATCAAACACTAAATTAACAAATACAAAAAAAAAACATAAACCTAAACTTACAGAGTTGTCAGCATCAAGAGAAATTTACTGTTGTTGCGTTGTTTTTGTATAACTTTTCTATTTTGTTGTTATTCGTTAGACGTTTATATTTTTTATTGTTGTTTCTCAGGGGTTCGAAAAGAGAATGAATATATTCAAGTCTCGTTTATTGTATTGAAATCATTTTTTTTTTTTCAATATAAGAGTGAGTAAAGACTCTCTTTTTGTATTTGGTGCAACAACAATTTCATGGTGTTCGCACGAGCATACTCCCATTATAACAACAGCCTAAACGAAACGTTTCTTTTGCGAATTTTGTTTTTGGTTCTGTTTCGTATCATGAGTGAATACTAGGGTTGCCATTTTTATTTTATTTTATCTAATCCCGGGATAAATTACCAAAATTAAACAAATATGCGGGACAAGGAATAAACACAATTTTTTGTATATAGTTTATAAAATTAAATTCTAAAAATTTTCTAATCTACAGAAAATAACAACAACATGCGTTGTATTTTTAATTCGCTTTATTTCGTTTTCTCTTCATTATATTATAATATTAGGGTTGCCATTAGTGTAATAAGTAACAAAATATTACTCCTTTTATTGTGCATATTTAAATATTTTTAAGCTTGAAAGCAAATTCTAAAATTCCATAAGACCCGAGAAAATATTTGTCCCGGCGGGATATTTTTAAATTAATGAAAAATACTGCATTGTTACCTAATTCATTCGCTTGCTTAGACGAACTCGAGTTTTCTGTTTTTTTGAAATGCGGTACTAATAGTAGTACAACAACTACATGACTTCTACAGCACAAACAGTAGTAGAAACTGATAAGTTTTATGACTTGTTTTTTTTTACGATCAAGTGTTCATAAAATTTACCAGAAAAAATGAATTAAAAGATAAATATTTCGTTAATAAATAAACTGACTAGGGTATTTTAAATCTTAAAATAATTGTATCCAGTATCAGTAAACACATTTAAACACATTTAAACCGAAAAACAACGTATTCTGCGTCAAAATAAATTAACTTTTCAAGATGATACTTCAAAGTCTCTTTTTAAATTGATTACAACATGTGAATTAATCTTATCTACGTGAGAATAGATTGAGAGATATCTTTTATAAACAAAATTTAATATTAAAAAAAATAAATTTTAATTTCTTGTTGTTAAGTTAAAGAAATAAACAACAAAAAAAACAAAAATATGTGTATGTGTATTTGATATGTGCGATAACTTCGCCGCAACACAATCATTTAAAAAAAATTAAAATATGATAAGCAAAAAGAGTGTAAAAGTACGATATAGTGTGAAAAAGAGAGAGTAATCTCAAAATAACGCGATCTCTCGAGCTTAATAAGTGCATACCAGTGTTGTCATATCCGGCGGTATATGGAAGAAATTATCCACTATGAGCTGCTTCCTCAAATTAAACAATCAACAAGGAGTTGTATTACCATATGCACGATTTTTCACGGGCAAGTCAAGCTATAGAGGAAAAAAGGCAAGCCTTACCCAATGGAAGAGGTAATTTTTTTTTTTCATTTCGAGAATGTTCGTTCTCACACAGCGCGAGTGAATCTTTTCAAATTGTAAGTGCTCAAAGTGCTCTCCTGAAACCTGCAGAATGATCTGAACGGAAAAACATTTAAATTTTGTATGAAAACGAAAAGAAAAACGTAACACTTCGTTCGTATGGTCGCTTGAGTGAGAACGCATATTTACATTCACAACATTTTAATTTTCCCACTTATTCGATTGTCAACGATTATGTACTGTTTGAATGTTAAATGAAAAAAAAAAAAAAAAAACTGATTTTCTGTTAAACGATTCTGAATGTTATAAGAAAACACTAATCTACTGATCTACTGAAATGATTTTGAAGCTTAAATGAAAGAAGTACTCTGCTGTAAAACAATTCTGAATGCTAAAAGAAAACACTAATCTGCTGTTAAACGATTCTGTACTGTTAAACGATTTTGAATGTTAAATGAAAGAAGTACTCTGCTGTTAAACGTTTCTGAATCTTAAAAGAAAACACTAATGTACTGATCTACTGAAATGATTCTGTACTGTTACGATTCTTAATGTTAAATGAAAGAGCTACTCTGCTGTTAAACGATGCTGAATGTTGAAATAAAACACTAATCTGCTGTTAAGCGATTCTGTACTGTTAAACGATTCTGTACTGTTAAACGATTTTGAAGGTTAAATGAAAGAAGTACTCTGCTGTTAAACAATTCTGAATGCTAAAAGAAAACACTAATCTGCTGCTAAACAATTCTGTACTGTTAAACGATTCTGAATGTTAAGTGAAAAAACGAAACAAATTTTCATGCGACCGGTTTTTTTTATGGGCACATACTTTATTAAGCATTCATCGAAAACGGTGAATCCCATTTATGTTATCAACTTATTTCAAGCAGTACGTTTGCATGTATGTATGTATGTAGCTTTTTATTATATTTATTATTTTGAAGCAAATTTTTATCAGCCGGAAAATAAAAAAACAAAAAACCCTGAATTAAATCGAAGTAACGCTTTTATTATCAGCAAAAATTTGCTTTAAATGTTTTCTTATAAAAACTGAAGTATTAATTTGAGTCCAAGTTCAGTAACAGCATCAAAATGACATCGTCAACACCAACTGGACGTTACTTAGAAATAATTTTTTCAATTATTGCAATATTTATATTTAAAGTGCAAGTAAATATTTACATTCAATGAGTTTGAAAGTCCAAATAAATATTTTATAATATTTATTCTCCAATTTCAGTGTGATATTACAATATTGCCCGATGTGCTTTACTACAATCTAACGACAACGTCGCGCGTCGATTTGTATGTCCTGCAAAATCAGCGGCAATATACCATAAGCACAAAAGCAATGGATATCCAATTGAGCGAATTCAAGATAAATTATAATCAACGCCTCGAGACCATAGGTTATCATAGTGATCTGATCGAGGCCAAACTGAATGAAGTGGATAATAAATTGAATCCATTGGAGCTGCTGGATGACGTAAATGATCATTGTGTACAGAAGTATCGTAGTAAATTACCAACTTTGACAACAATTAAAGCTAATCTGGCAACTTGTTTGCAGCAAAAGGGCACTGGCCCGTATGCGGCGCTGGTATCAGGAGCTGAGGCAACATTAAGAAATATGAAAAGTTACTATGCTAATCAGTTTGTAAATGCTTTAAAAGATTGCAAAAAGAAATTCGAAAATATCGAAGCGAATTATACAAATTGTGCGATGACAGCGGTAAGTTTTGGTGGGGAGTGTGACACACTAGCCCATATTAAAAACTATTTGAGTTGAAAATCATATTAATTTAAATTGTATAACTGTATGATAATTGATATTTCTAAAATTGTAGGTAAAAACCACTACTACATACACAAATACAAATACACTTACCTTTGAGAATCAATTGAGAACAGCATCCTGTACTGCTTCGTTGAGAGTTAAGGAAACTTTCGATTGTTATGGTGCTATAGTTTTTACCACATTCAATACTATCGGTGAGATTATGGGTCTCGTAGATAATTGCATTTCAGGGCATGAGTTTTGCCCTTCATGCGGTGAGGAGAATGCTGCGACGAAAGGACGATGCCCGTATCATTTGGCTTGGCATTTATCAACTGATGATCTGACAAGTGAAAAAATTAATAATCCTTTTAAAGGTATTACTAAAGCTACTCCCTGTTTACAAATTAATTTTATCACAAGTACAGTTACGCTACAATAAAGTTGCTGTATAATATAGTAATGAAGTAACAGTCAATAGTTTTATGTTGACCCACAAATTAAAGTTGATTGTCTTTAAGTTTCATGCGAATCTATTGACGTTAACTCAGGTAAAAATAGGTAAGAAATCGCTTGTGTACAACAGTTTTTTCATTAAACATTTACAATCGTTTAACAGTACAGAGTCGTTTAACAGCAGAGCATTTTTTTCTTGTTAACATTCAGAATCGTTTAACAGTACAGAATTGTTTAACAGCAGAGTAGTTTTTTTCATTTAACATTCAAACAGTACAGAATCGCAGGAGAGTAAAATGTTGTGAATGTGAATGCGTTCTCACTCAAGCGATCGTACGAACAAAATGTTTAATTTCTCATTTCGTTTCAACACAAAACTTGCAATAGAATATTTTTTGTTTTTTTTTTTTTGTGAAAGTAAAAAAGTAAAGTAATCACATTTTTATTCCTAGAGTGTGATTGCAATTCGATCACTAGGCTTTCCACCAAGTCTTTATAAATATAGGTCTGTTCATATACTTTCCCAGTAAAAACTTGCACCACACACTCACGAATTAATTTTATTAAGATGAAAGTTCGGACCGGTTCGATAAGATTTGGAGGTAGGCCTTCGATTGGACTATTGTATTTTGCTCAGAAGGAAGAAAAACAAAATTTTTTAATTAAAAAAAAGCAAAAAACGAAAGAATAGTTTTACGCCTCGCCCAAATTTTTTCATTTCTTTAAGGAACCTAAGAAATTCAAATAGGTTAGCATAACTTATCATAAGGACGTCACAACCCACCAGACGTCTCCTTTTACCAAATGGGAAAGACAATAATATAAAAAATTCACTATATTGTCACTTATCTCCTTAACTCAGGTCATATCTTGTCTACATGTATACTACCAATTTATTATGTTAAGGAGTCGAAGTCTTTCCCTCTACCCTACTCACGATCTATGTAATTCATTTAAAATTTCAAATTAATTTAAAAAAAAAAAAGTCGACATTGCCTCAAAAACCCCATTTGTTTAGTCAAAAAACCTTTGGCATCATTTTAAGGTACGAAAATCTAGAAATATATGGCGAAATTTCGAGATCTGGCAACACTAATGCATACATCACTCAGATCGGTTAGTTCAATATACTTAAACTCAACTCATATATTCTTTAGCAAACACAAAACTACAATTAATATCAATATTCTAATTGTTTAAATAACGCAATAAAAATAGCAAAAAAAAAAAATAGTAATTCCAATAAAATTTATTAATACACACAAATAAATATGGGTAGAAATTCGTGAAATGTAACTTAAAAAAATCGAAGTCGCTGATTGTAGTTCTCGGCTCCACGAGCAATAATTCATTGTATGAAATCTAAAATTTTTTGTTGCTTCCCATAAACTGAAAAAAAGAACAAACAACATTTTTCTATATGTATACGGAAGCAACAACAAATTTTTAATTACATGCAATGAATTATTGCTCGTGAAGTCGGGGGGTAACTGTAGTATTGTGGTAAAACTGTATATAAAAAATGAGAGGATAAGAGAGGATTTACAAAAAATGAGAGAGATACCTACCACACCAAAGAAGGTAATAGCAACAACAACAACTCATTTACCAACCCAACAATAACAGAGTTTTGTTGTTGCGACCATAATGGCGAGCACTCTGAATGCCAAAATCTGCTGACGAAAGCAGTAATGCAACAAGGCAATAACAATTCATTTTTGTTGTAGCGGCCATTATAGCAGGCAATAAAAGAGTAAAACAATCAAACGTAAACAAACTTCCTCACCACTAAAAAAAAATGGCGACATAAACAAGAAGAAGAATGAGATGCTGGTACCTCCACATTATAAAAATTCGCCTTGCGCGAAACGGTAGGTTCCTGTAGTATTAGTGACCAAAAATAAAGTTCTTAAAAATTTATATAAAATATTTATTTTCGAGTTTGTTATAAACAATTTAAGTAAATAGAAAGAGGTTATTTATTATCAGCTTGAATTAATTGGGAAAAGTTGTTTCACATATGGTAGAAAATTTTAAATACTATATTAATAATAACAAAAATCAAATTTTCGAGAAATTTCAAACCTCGAGAAATAAACATTTTTAACTTTTACACACACCGACACTTATGTATTTCAGAAAATTTTCGTGTTAAAAAAATAAAATAAAAACCGTCACGGATGCTTATGTGGGAGGTACTAGCACTTAATTTTTTTTTTTTTTTTTTGCTACTAATACTACCGGAAAATGATATGCATTAACATTCATAAATGCGACTTCAACTTCTTAGGGTTAAATTTCACGAATTTCTAACCATACGTATTTACATCTTGAAGATACCACTCGCTTATATGTGCGTACGTATGTATGTTTATTAATTTTGAATGCTATTTATTTACAAACAAAACCGCACTGAATAACGTCACATGGAGTCAATATACGAAATAGAGTACAACACTAATATTTCATTCAATTTAAAACAATTTTTGCAGTATCAGTCGCGTTTATTCTTATTATTTGTTATTATCATAACATGCTACACTTTAAACGATAGGTAATTATGGTTCTTGAGAAGTGTATGAGTGGAAAATATTTTATTTGCAAGAATACTGGTTTAGTACATAAAGTCTTCATAAATATCATGTGTGAAATCTTGTATAAGGTGATAGCAAGATTACAAAAATTTCACCTTGGCAAAAACAACACATCTTTGTTGTTGCTTCGGATACCTATTTGCCAAAGAGAATAACAACAAAGTCTATGGAACAGACTATCACCAGTGAACTTTGAGATAGTTCTTCTCTCCCTTCTTTTTTCTCTTCTCTTTCCTTGAATTCGCTTTGGTTTGCTGCTTGTAAAAATTACAGTTGTGTTATTTTCTCTTTTTTCTCCTAATTTAGAGCGAATTCGAATTTTTACTTGGAAGCAAAAACAATGTCAGCACTTGTTAGATTTCACAAAATGGTGCGTGAGCTTCTCATTGAAATTAGAAAGATTTTTCCTTACATTATTTTTACAAGATAGAACCTAAATTGATTGCTTGAGTTTTAAACGGGCTTTGTTTATGTACTTTGACCAATAATTTTTTATCTTTTAAACAAAAGCGACAGGTACTATTCAGTTCTATGTCTCAACTCAAAGGGGAAGCCCATAACCATTCTTTGGTTGTTTTTAGTTAGCTTGAGACGTTGAGCTGTTCTTTTTGGTTAGAGTAATCATTTACTTAATATAGATTGTCTAAGTCAGAGATCAGTTTTGCTATTTAATTTTATTTAAAAGGGTTTACCGAAATAAATCAAAATAGTTATTGATAAAATTACTTGGATTGGCCGAGAAATCCTCTCCTATAACAGTTTTTTATATTTACATACTTTCTGTGCCAATGCACGCATCTCTTGAAAATATAATGCTCACATACCAGCAACAATGAATTGGCTCTCTGAAATTATTACTCTTAAAGCGAATTCACCGACCTGTCACGACCAAATGCCACACTCTCTTTTCGTTTTTTTTTTATATGAAGTTATTCGCTCTCTAAAATTGAGAGCGTAATTCTAATAAACACAAAATTCAATGAATACCGACATTCATTAACAAGTTATGTTCAATTTAAACTCAGATATACCGTCACTCGTGAGACGATCGTCAGCCATATTTTGTTTTTAGAGATTATAGATTTTGAATTAATAAAAAATGTATAAAAATAGTACTTTATTAATTATTAGAATCAAGTACTATTTTTATACATTTTTTTATTTTACTAATTTTTACTAATATTACACATCGATATATTAACGCCAAACAACAATACGCAATGCATCTCATCTGTTCTTTGTACCCCCTCCACAATAACGTTTACCCAAACAAAAAAAAAAAAAAAAAAAATAGGTGAGAGAAATCGTCGTTGCGTACTCGCAAACGTAGCCGAGTAACCAAAAGCACATAATTTTTTTATTACAAATAAAGTGCAGTTGTACTTAAATGAGAGAGTATTAGTTGAGAAGAAAGAGATCAAGAGAACAAGTAAGCCAAAGAGCAACTTTTTTTTTCTTTAATGTTGTTCTTGCACGAAAGAAGGGAGAGGAAAGCGGGGTCGTTTAACATCATATTTCTATGATAAAGACTCTCTCTTTGTGTTTGGTGCAACAACAACAATTTCATGGTGTTCGTTTAGCGAAAATTTCAACATAACCACACACTAAAGGCCTAGTTATAGAAACTTGAAGTAACTTAACGTAGCATAGCACAGCAGCCAAAACAAATCCCTCTGCAGAATATAGCAGAAATCGGAAAATAAGCTTTAAAAAAGGAAATAAACAAATTAATAAATAAAACTGACTTTTCATCGCCATAAAAACTCAGTTAACAGAAAACAGTTTCCTTTGTGAAATGTCACTTAAGAGCCTTTTACGTATTACGTAACTCAATTTTAGACCAATTTATTGCATAGTTTATTTTAGTTTATACTTTATTCTTTCCTAACTGAAATTGTAAAATAAT
The DNA here is from genome assembly GCA_963691655.1 of Toxonevra muliebris. NCBI lineage: Eukaryota > Metazoa > Arthropoda > Insecta > Diptera > Pallopteridae > Toxonevra > Toxonevra muliebris. The sequence continues at coordinate 99,558,279 of OY829327.1, forward strand.
ATCAAAAATCGAATAAATGTCTTTGAAAAGAGAGAAAATAAAAATTTAAAACACTCATGGTTGCACTTTTTGGAATATAAAAACGAAAAATTTTGTAATGAATTAAACAAAAATGCGTAAAGTATGTTATCATATAACGAGCGCAGAAGGAACTCATTTTAGTTTTTTTTTTTTTTTATATAACAGTTTTTTAGATATTGTAATTTAGAAAACATATCTCGAGCTAGAAATATCCGTTCTTAATACCAAACGAAAGGTATTGAGATGACAAACAACAATGTCTAATTTAATTGGCTAAGCGATTCAAGATATCGATGAAAATGAGCCAAATTAAAAAAAAAAAAACAAATCAGATTTTCAGCTGACTCGGTGGTCACAGAAATAAAAAAATCGATGTCTAGTTTCTCTTCATGTTGGTAAAGCTGAAGCTTTTAGACAAAGAATAAGACCAACTGAAAGAAAATCACCAGCAAAATGACAAAGTTATGATCTTTAAAGTGTAAAAAAGTCGAAAAAATTACAATAGCCCTATTTACGATATTTCTGCTATCTCAACAGCAAATATATGCGATATGCAATAAAAATTTTAATTTGCAATGATGCAAGACCATTTCCACCAAATCGTGAATAGGGCTAGTATCTCATATACGTATCCATAAAAAAAAATTCAACCTTAATTACCGAATTCAGCGGGAGAAAATCCATAAAAAAGCGACCATGAGAGGTACACGAAAAAAATGTTATTTTATAAAAAAAAATACAATTGTGAACACATTTGTATTTGATCGTATGAAGTTGATGTTGCGTAACAAATTTTCCGACCCTCCTCCCCCGCCCCCCTTCCTCTTTTCCCCTTCCGATCCCTTAACGTAGCAGCAAAGAAATCTAAAGTCAACAGCCTTATCGTCGCCTGAGAATTGATTTGTCGTAAAGGTATACGAATTTGTACACACATACGCCAAATCAATTCTCAGGCAACGTTATGTTACTTTAAATTTTCTTAACTTTCTATAATCAGATGCATACAAAGTGTATGAATGAGAATTAAAACTTGCAAATCTAATCAAGAATTGTGATCTTGGAGCTTGAAATCCCAAAATTAAGATCTTAGAAAGCTTTAAAGCTTAGACACTAAACAAGAGTAGCATTAACTCTGCTATTTTAGAGAAGTCTCAGATCAATGAATACATGAGTAAAAACTGAGAGGGTTTTTCAGTAACTTTGACAAAATGCTACCCCACAGGTAATATTATTTTCTTGCTCTTACAAAACTACTTCTAATTACAATTCACATAAGAAAAAGCAGGATAGCAACTATGTTTTATAATCAGCTGTGGGTGTCATCTTGTCAAAATTTCACAGTAAACCTCTCAGTTTCTTTTCATGTACTCATTGTTTCAGACTTCAACGATCCTTCCTGGGGAAATGCTGATTAAAGATCCTACTGGAATAATTTCTTTGGCAATGTTTTTTACGATTTTGAATACAGCAAATGCCGGCAATTAATTACGCTTGTGCATTTTATATGTAGGGCATTTGGAAATCAACAAAACCGAGTACTTTTGTATTTTTATTACGTACTCTAGTTTTATTAATTTGTCAAAATATCTTCGCTCAATCGTTATGCTGCTTGTGTTTCTATTTGTATATTAAATGAATGCGAGCTAAAAAATAGAGAGAGAGAGAGAGAGACAAAGAGAGCTAGAAAGAGTGGAAGAGAGACAAACTATTTTGAAATTATGTGATATAAATTTGCTATGAAAGAATTCACAAAAACTGTTTATTTCTAGTATTTTTTTGTTTTCTATATGTTTTTCGTTTGTTATTTATCAGTAAAAGTTTGTTTAAATTAGTTGAAGATTTGTTCTGAATTCGTAAGCATTTAAAGTGAGCAAGTGTTTTCCCATTAAATGATAAAAATTCAAAAATAATACATAGAATTTTTACAATATTCAATACAAAACCAAAATGACACAAAATAATAATAATTTAATTTGTAATGGTAAAAAAAAAAAAAAAAAATATTTCTTTTTATTTATTTATACAGTAATATAAAATTAAATGTACTTTTAGGCGAATTTGAAATTGTAAAAATTACTGCAGATTTATACGATCAAACTGTGGAGGTAAGATTGATAATGGAAGTGCTAATTATGTATTGTATATAAGTATATATATAAAGCAAAGTGTAGATATACTCGCAATAATATTTTTTCACAAAAATATACAAATAATTAATATTTTAACACAAACAATGAGATCAATATTATTACAATTTGGTTCTTAAAAAGTATTTATTTAAATTTAAGTTCTTTGCAAATGATATTTCACATTGTTTTTTTTTTTTTTTTTCCTTAGTAAATACTGAAATGAAAGAAAACAGAGATTATTTTGTTATATACTAAATATTATGATAATGAAAATATTTGTTTATTGAACAATCTGTTGATAATTATCAATGTTATCACATTTCAAACGTGCTTAAGAATTAATTATTATTTTTCATATTATCAAGTCATAACTTTAACCAATTTGGAGTGTGCTTGTTTTTGTTGTTGTTGTTGTTGTTGTATATTTAGCTAATATGATGCAATATCAGTTTTGAAAATAAACAGGTGACAATTCTCTTATTCAATCTTACTCTATTACTAAAGTCTTGAATATATCTGTGGCAATAAGGAATAACAGCTAAACTCAAAAGTCGACTAAATACCGGCTGCGTATTTTTTATTATAAATCCCAAAATGTTGAAAATTTTTCAATTAAACTCCAATAATTATGTAAGAGCTTTCAATGTTTTGGGTTTTATAATGAAAAATACGCGACAGGTTTTTAGTCGAATTTTGAGTTTAGCTGTTATTCCTTATTGCCACAGAAATAAGCATCAATCGTTAATCTAAGTGGCTGTTCACACGGGTGCACGCATGAACGCCTGTCTGAAACAGAGATGTCGAAAAATAGGTAGTAGGAAAAAGATGGAAACTTGCGTGTTTTTTTCTTACTACCAATTTTTTCTACCTCTCTCTTTCAGACAAGCCTTCATGCTTGCGCCCATGTGAACAGCCACTTAAAGGTTAACCTTGTGTTTGAAACTGTAACATCCCTCCAAGCACTACCACTTTTGGTTTTTTGTGATGATTTGATTTTGCCATGGCACCCCGGTAGATTTCCCGCAGAGAGGTCCATGCCAACTTGCACTTATTTACTGAAAAAAAAAAAAAAAACATATAAAACCAAATATAATTGCAAAATACACAAATATTCACTTACCCACTTGTGTCCAAGTCGAAGCATTTTATTCGAATGTATCGCACCGGCGAATTTGAGTACTTGGGTATCATACTCGATAAAAGACTTAGTTGGAACTCTCACCTTAATAACGTTCCCTCAAAAGCCATTATGGCCTTTTAGGCTTGCAGAAAACTCTTTGAAAAGACATGAGGTCTTACCCAAAAGATGAATTTCTGGCTGTATACTACGATAGTTAGGTCAATTGTAACATATGCTGCATTAGTGTGTTAGCCTAAGGTTATCCAAAGCTCGACTATCAGCAAACTTAACAAGCTCCAAAAGCTAGCCTATCTCTCAATCATAGGGGCTATGCGTACTTGTCCCACTCCTGCGATTGAGATGCTGATCGGACTTGCTCTTCTGCACATCTTCATAAAGAAGATAGCTGCAGTTACTGCCTTGAGGCTGCAAGTCTCATCCAATTTACTAAGAGGCTCCACCGGTCATCTGTTCATTCTTAGTAAAATTCCTAATACCCTAATCTGCTCTGTGTCAGATTTTATGATTAGGAATCTAAACTTTGGCCGGAAATTTAATATTATCATTCCGTCCAGGTCCGATTGAAATTCGCGATTCCCCAACTTCGGTCCCTTTGCACTCAATTGGTATACTGACTGACGGCTCGAAAACCGATTGTGGTTCTGGTGCTGGCATTGTTGGAGCTAACACTCGAATTTCAATCCCACTGGGCACTTGGCTTAGTGTTTTTCAAGCCGAATTATATGCAATTGAGACATGCGCCAGAATTAACCTTAATAAAGGTCTTGCAGGTGCTAAAATTATAACCTTCTCTGACTGCTAAGCGACTCTCAAGGCACTTTCATCATGGTGCATTACTTCAAAGCTAGTCAAGGAGTGTTTTGAGAGTCTGCAGAAGTTGTCTACCCATAACAAAGTCACGCTTTGTTGGATTGCTGGTCACTGTGACACTATAGTTAATGTAGCTGCTGATGAACTTGCTAGGCGGGCCTCAGCGACTTTACACACGGGCCCCGATCCATTCTGTGGAATCGGCTGGACTTGTTCCAAATCGATTATCATTAGGATAGTAGACCTTAATTTTGTCTTAATTTTGGGGCTTTGGCATAAAAGATCTTTTAGGTTGCAGTGCTTGACTTTCAACCTCTTAATAATAATAATAATAATCGCACCGGCGATGTCCCATATTCTAGACCAATTCTTGACAGTTTCTACCAAAGTCCTTTTCTCTCCCTTTGTGAAATTGTTGTGCCCTCTTTTGCCATTTTGATCAAACTGCTGGCTTGTGTATCTTCCATTTCTGTAAAAGGAAACATTTCGGTTTGATTGAAATAGCTAAAATCAACTTACTTCAATTTTTTATGTAAACAGCTTTACTTTACTTTGAGAAATAATGAATTTGTATTTCTTTCTTGAAGGAAAAATCCGTATTGCCTTTGTTTTTTCGGAGAATAATTATACAAGGTTGCATTTTCAGCATTTACAAAAAGTTGCAAAAATCTATTACAATATTAAGTAAAACTGGAAACTGATTCAAAATTTCACAAGAAAAGTTTTCCTAAGAACATTTTGTATGGAATTTAGCCATTTCTTCCGCATAAGTTCCGGTCTTCTTCCTTCATGATATTAGCGTTTATATTTTTCACAGCGTCCCATACTAAAATTCCTTCAACATGCATGCAGCAATTTATATTTTCTGATGTGATTAACCCTCTGTGACACACATGAACCTGGCCAGGCCTTTTTCGATTTTGATTGCATTTTAAATAAATTTTTAATTAAGCTAAATTTTTATTAGCAAACGATCCATACAGATATTTGTACGGAAAACTTAAGGATAACTCTATGGATGTTTTAGTTTATAAATCTCTTTCGTCAGATATGAGTCTGGCCCGACCCACATATATGTCAGTACCAACTTTTGTATGGAAATATTGTGATTTTCTGCATGCATTCGGACACATTTTTATGCGTTGCTGGTGCAAAATTGTTTAAATTTTTTTTTGGTTTTCACATACAGTGCCGGTCAATGAAATAGCAGGAAAATTACAAATAAAATCGAAAAAGGTCTAACCAGACTCACTCATGTGTGCCACCGAGGCTTAATAATTTTTAGTCGATCAGAGGTTCATTCGTTGGGTATAACTATGTCCAATACATCGTGAGCACCGATTTTAAGCTCATTGAAAAAAAAAAGTTTCGTGATAATCGCGTTTAAAATTTCGGTGAAGCCCTACGTCCAGCAAAGAATTTTTACTATTTAATGCTTACATGATCTTTGTTGCATTATCCCATGGCAAATAATTTCACTGGAATTCACGCAGTTCTCATATTTACTGCTCTCAAGTTCCACTTTCAAGTGATTACTTTCAAAACAACTCAATATAGAATTCATTAGAACTAGTTTCAGAAATATTCGCTGTTTTGGCGAAATTATGGAATTCGCTCTCTATTCTTTCTTGATTCTGTTAGAGCAGCACCAGGGATGTTAAATGGTTATTTCGATTTTGTACCAAATAGAAAAAAAATGTATCTAATTAGCCAAAAATGTACCAAAAATTTTAAATGGTTTATCACCGCGAATGATAAGGTTTGCTCAACTACAGAACAAAGTCTTTTTGCTGTTTGGGTTGCCAAATTCACTGACGACTTTGAAGCAAAAATTGCAATCAATAATACTTTTTAAACAGATTTCTTTTTCCACAAGTTTTACTAAAAAAAAATAACATTGGGACTACTCGAAAATTCTTTAAATTCTCTATTCTTCAGATAGATATATACTTATAATCTTTCTTGCTTCCCAAATTTCAAGAAATTATGAAAAAATTGGCAGCATAGATGTCGAATATTTTTAATGAAAAAAAAAACTAGGAAAAATATACTCAGCACTTAATTTTGAATGCAAATGTACCAAAACTACTGTTATGGTATCAATGTACTTTTTAGTTTCAAATTGTACCGAACAAGTACAATTCTTTCCAAAATATCATCACTGTAAAATTTCTTGTGCTCATTTTCCGCGTGCTACTCTTTGGCCTTCACTGCTTTAGAGTAGTCATTTTCAAAACTCATAAGGGCTCTAAGGTAACTGGGCGTGGCACCTCTCATACAATCCTATATACCCAAAAAAGGTATATCTCACGAATCATTTATATGACAGTACCGAAATCTGGTACAAGAACTTGATTTAATAATGCCATGCTACAGCAAAAATATGGGTGGGGTTGATGAAAGGGGTGTGGCACCTTCTATATAACCTGAATTTTCATTATGGGATATCTTAGGAACTATTTATGGGACGGTACTAAGATTTAGTATGGAAAGCATTATTTGTCAATAGCGTATTTAAAAAATTCTTTCAGTTTGCTTGATTAGAGGGTGTGACACCATGCTTTACTTCTATTTTCTACTACTATTTTTACTACTACTTTTTAACTTTTTTTTTCTACAATTTCTTCTTCTTCTTTTTTTCTACAATTTCTTCTTATCTTCTACTACCTTTTTACTACTATTCTGTACTTTTGTTTACTACTATTTTCTACTACTTTTTTACTGTTTTTCACTACTATTTTTTATTATTTTTTTACTATTACGTTTTATCATTTTTCTGCTACTTTCTTCACTACCATTTCTACTACTTCTTTTCAACAATTTCTAACACAATTTTCTACGAATTAGAGCGCGTTTGCTTGACACTTTTTTTCAGCGCACCGACGGATACAGATCTTGTTGCCCGCGGGTCTTTTTTTTTTGGAAATGACTGCTTTAGAGCAATCCATTTTAGCGGTCTTAACTTTATTAAACTTTTTACAATTCAAACTTCGCATTAATCCTGACAGCTCCATAATCAGGATAAACCGATCAATTGTCTTTTTCATTAGGATTGTCAAATATTTTGATTTTTAACTAATTAATTAATTTCATTTATGATAATTCAAGTAAAAAACTATATATTACTAATAATAACTTAATAATTTACTATGTATTTTCAGTTATATCAAAATTATTTCATGAAATATGAAAATATTAGCATTGCAGTTAATCTTAGTGGATCAGAAGAATCCATTAAAGAAATGGAAATGTTAATAAGATTTGTGCTAAAAGATGGAATCTCTTATGCGGCCAGACATTGTGAAACTCAACAACTAGCGGCAATTTGTATTAATAAGATATTGGTAAATATCATGTATATATTTAAAAAATATCTAAATAATTTCAAATCTACTATATACATCACATAGAATCCATCGACAAAATGCGGTTTCGATGAGGTCTTCAAAACGTTTAAATCACCCGAAATGGCGATCGTAAATAAATATCTAGAATACATGGAAGGAACCCATGATCTATTCAAGGAATGGAATATCGATTGTTGCGTTGAGTTACTTTTCCTTTCGACACGTTCAGATTTTGGACGTCGTGGACTTGCAGCAATTTTATCACAGCATTCGATTGAATATTTTAAGAAAATGTTAAGCGGCACCTTGCCCGCAAGTGAAAATCTACCAGCACATGTTCGCGATTTAAGACCGAAAGCAGTTTGTTCAACATTTACTTCATTTTTCTCACAGAGGGTTGGTGAAAAATTGGGCTTTGAAATTATAAATAAAGTACCGAATAAAGAAATTATGGTCGGCGGAAAAACATTTGCAGAAAAAATCGATCCAATTCATGAGTATTCTACGTTTGCGGCAATACGATTGTAGTATTTGGTTAAATACATATTTTCATAATTCACCCCTAAACCAGAATCCGTCGTAAGAGTTACGAAATTCAACTGCAGCTAGATTCCAAATACATGATTTTTACGAAGCTGTAATTGTATCTACAAAATCGTAACTGTTACGACAGATTCTGGATTCTTTGTACAATTATTGAATTTTAAATAAGTTTTCAATTATAAAATTATATAAAATAATATAATTACATGCATTTCCAAATATACGTATTTACTATATATTTTAACTTTGTTATCAATCTTTTGAAATTATTTAAAAGTAATACAGATTGTAAAGCCACTCAGAGTAAAATCAAATTGTGTTTCATTGCCCTCATTTTCTTTTCGAAAAACATGGTCACCTTACTCATAGCACAAACCAAATTTACATGCAGAGATGCGTGCAGTAAAAATTATCTAATATTTGTTTATGTATTTGTATGTAAAGTATTTGTGTATTTGTTTTTGTGTAATAAAATAATAGGGTAACTGCACAATAGTTGCTTTTCATTATCATACGAGTTTTATGCCCGTTACTCATTTCATCGAAGATGTGTGAGAACAATTTGTTTAAAAAAAATCCCACCCACACATTGTTATTTCTTTTCGTATGCATGTGCAATTAAGCATGTATAAGTGAACGAAGTAGTTGGGCTCGTTGAGACCTGTAATATAACAACGAGTTCGCTGAGCACGCTCTCTTTAAAATAAACTAATTTTCACATTTCTCGTTGAAGTCGATATGAAAACGTTGTTTACTACTCAGAGATGAAAAACTTGTTGGCTTTCTTTTCACATTTTCGCTGAAATGTGTAACGAGCCTTAATCTTCAGAGCGACAATCTTTACTGATTGTAAGTTATCAAAGAAATTTTATACCAAAAGAAGTCGTGGCACGACCACGTACCAAAATCCCTGGGAGAATGACAGACCTGAAAACTAAATGCATCAAGCTCGTCGTGGCAAAATGCAATAATAATAACTTCCTGCAGAGTTCATTGGGATTAGTTGAGGACGTTTGCTTCCAAGTATCAATCAGGGTGTGAGTGTGTGGTGCGTCAATCAATGGATTGTATGCCCTACGTAGTAGTTTATTAATACAGTAAATTTATTGACTTAACGAAAATTTGAAATTCGTAATAATTTTCATATAAGGGCATTTATAGTACATAAATTAACACAACATTACACTGATCAGCAGGGAACAAAACATGTTCGAACGTTCATAGATCATTTCTAAGTGCTAATTTAGTTTTATGAAATTGGTCTTAGGTTAGGTTGAAATGACTGTCTAGAGACACATTATGATACCATGTAGTTGTTGAAGATTGGTCGTAGCTATTGATATATTTTTACATGAATTGGAGGAGTTATTAAGATTAAAAGTTTAATATTTATTTTGTAATATTTCGGATATTTTTTGTTTCGAAAATATTAATTTATTTACATTAGGACGAGAGTCTTCTAGATCCGCTCAAAGAAACTAATAAGAAACGAAGTTATGTTGTTGTTAGTGTTTAGCAAACAATGTCATATGGAGATCGGCTTCATACATACATACATAGCAGAGAGTACACCTCTTGCAGTTTTATCTCATGTACTTTAGTAAGAGAGCCGAGAGAGGACTGTCTCCTCATATAGCGGAACTTTCTTTTCATGTTTTATATACATACGTGTACTACGACATGCTTGTGCCGATAAGCTCAGAGAGTATCAACAGAAAAAAAAAAAACAAGAAGAAGACTGCAAAAACTTCAACAGAATTTCATTCGCGCCAAAAAGCATTGAGAAATAATATGGAAAATAATTCGATAATTACAGAAGATAATGCTTCAACTTTTAACCATTCATCATTCTTAGTATTTATTTGTTAATTTCTTTATTCAATTATTGTTCAATCATGCCGAGTTACTAATAAGCCATTCGTGTCGTTTATAGAAACTGAAAGCAAAGAATAAGAGATTAATTACTTTCAATAAATGTTTTTTAATAATTTTCAAATAAATAACAAAGTTTCAGTTCAACCCTGAGTGCCAGTTTTTTTTTTTTTTTTTTTTTTGTTAATTTGTTGTACAGTGTTTTTCCATTTGTTTCTATTTGTATTATTGTTATTTATCAATAAATTTGAATTAGTTAGAAATTTATGCTTCATTCGAAAGCATTTTCGGTGAGCAAGAGAATTTTTCAATGTTATTACATTTTAATATTTAATCATTAAGAAAATGGAATGCGATAACTCCAAGCTGATTTGCAATGGTATGATAATTAAATTGTTTAATAAAATGTTATTAATTTTATTAACTGTTAATTATATATTTTAAGGCGAATTTGAAATTATTAAAATTTCTGAAGATTTATACGATCAAGCAGTGAAGGTAAGATTGATGAAAACTTCAAATACAAGTTCAAATCACAATTGATCATAGCTTACGATGCTCTAAAATTTTATATAAAAAATGTCTAATTTAAAAGAATTCTAAGCCTGTTTAAAAGCTTTACGAATTGTGTTTCAATATTTTTCTCTTGTTTCAATAAAATTTCCTGGGTTTTGGACTATTTTGTCAATAAAAGTAAAGTTGATAAATCTTGATCCGCTATTTTGTTTTTGAAAATTTTAATTACAAATTCGTGATCAGCAACATGAAAAACTTTTGAATACTCAATTTGGTGATGATCGAGTAATTTGTTCGACAAATCAATCACCTTATTGGATATGTCATCTTGTTTTTGAAATTTTTAATAACAGATTCGTGATTAGCAACATGAAAAACTCCTGTAGCTTAAATTTCAAACATATAAAACAACGCTTTATATTTTTGTCCATCTTTTGAAATTCTAACCCAGCGAGCCAATTTGAACAAACCATCAGGGGGTTTGATTTTACTATACTTGTATTTGAATCCCAACAAGACCGTTTTTTGTTCCACGTGGTGGCCCTTGAAACTGTTGCACTGTGTTTGTTGTATAGGTAAAAATTCTAATCAAAATATTTTTTATCTTATTTCGAACCAACTTTATTTGAAACATTGCATATAAAAAAATATGTGTGTGTGTAAGTAACACATTCCTTTGAAGTTTTTGCAGTCTTCTTCTTTCCATTTTGTTTTGTTGCTTTTTTTCAATTGATACTCGCTCCACTTAACGGCACAAACACGACGTAGTACATGTATGTATATAATACAAGAGGGAAAAGTTCAGCTATATGCAATCAAGCACTGACGTCTATGAGAGGAACCGACTCTCACTAATACACATGAGATAAAATTACGAGAAATCGACTCTCTGCTTGATTGTATGTATGTAACCGATCTCCATATGATCTCGTCGCTAAACACTAACAACAGCATAACTTCGTTTCTTAGCGCGTTGTTATATTGGTGTTCGCTGTTCCACTAACACATCACATGTCTATGGTAAAGACCCTCTCTTTGTGTTCAGTCCAACAACAATCTAAAACAAAAATTTTTAATTCGCAGCCTCGCTAAAGAAGTTTCACTTCGAAGGTTCAAAGAGTTGGATTTGTATATTTTTAAAATAGTAATAAATTTTGAAAAATTAATTCAATAATTAATTATCAAATATTTTTTTCAGCTATACCAAAAATATTTCATGAAATATGAAACTTTGAGCATTGCTTGTGAACTACTCGGTTCACAGGAGTCAATCGCTGAAAATACAATCTTAATAAGATTCGCTCTTAAAGATGACATCTCATTTGCAGCCCGACATTGTAAAACTAAACAGCTAGCCGCCATGTGTATTAATAAAATGTTGGTAAGTACTTATAGATGCCAAAATTTTATTAAACAAAATTTTCTCTCTGAACTTTTTACCTTATAGAATCCCTCAATAAATTGCACCTTTGATGAGCTTATCGAAAATCATTATAAGTCCCGCTCAATGTTGTGTGTCGCTGATTTCTTAAAACGCATGGAAACTACCTATGATATATATAAAGAATGGAATATCGATTGCTGTTTTGAGATACTCTTTCTCTCAACACGTTCGGATTTTGAGCGTCAAGGACTTGCTACGCATTTAGCACAATATTCTATAGATTATGCGAGGAAAATGTTGAAAGGAACTTTACCGGCAGATGAAAAACTACCAGCACATATATGCGCACAGAAACCGAAAGCGGTTTGTTCAATTTTCACTTCGTATTTTTCACAGAAAATTGGTCAAAAATTGAATTTTCAAATTTTAAATAAAATTTCACATAAGGAATTCAAATTTAATGGCAAAACATTTGCTGAAAAAATCGATCCGATTCATGAGTATTCAATGTTTGAGGCATTACGTTTGTAAACGGTTTTATGGTGATCTGGAGAATGGAAAAAAATAGTGTAGTTTTAAAGCAGTCATTTTCAAAAACGTAAACAGGTGCATTTCAATTTATTGATAGTGTATGCGTGAGTTTGTGAGAGCGCAACACTTAGAGTATAGATATAAATGCATAGTATAAAATAAAGTGACATAAATACACGTAAAATTCATTTATTCTGCGTGTACCATAACACGACTAACTTGCTCTCTTGCAGTTACATTTCAGTTGGCGCTAAGACTTTAGACGAAGTACATCGACTGTTGTTAAATTCTCTGCACTAACTAACGAAATCTCTCAATTTGCATGTATTAATGTATGTGAGCTTACGTTGAGCCTTTTGCCCGCGGGCAGTGTTTTGTAGATGACTGCTCTAAAGTAAAAATAATGCAATTTAATGCACATATGCATATTAGAATTTAATCAATAAATACTGCCAATTAAGTTTAAGCAGCGACGAATCTAAACTATATTAAACCTTATCAAGATTTTATACATTAAAGTGACGAATTATAATAAAAAGTGACAACCCTATAACCACTTCAACCCAAACATTACTCGCAATCGAACAATTGAGTTGTATTTGTAGTGCAATTTATTTGTAGTTGAGAAAAGGACATGCTCAAAGTTTTTAATCCTTTACTTTTAATTTAGTTTTTTTGTGTATAGAAAGCGAAATTGAATTGAAATGCGATTAAATAAAAAAAAAAAAAAAAAACGTTCTACATGTTTTTTTGTTATATTTTCCACACATACATCATATACAGTGAAAACCAGTTATAACGAAATCAAAAATTAGGAAAAAATCGGTATAGTTTTTTAAATTAATTTTCATTGTTTAAATTTAATTTTAATACCCATGATTGCGCATTTAAATGAGGCACATGCAACTCTGGAGAGAAAAGATGGAGTCAGCTAATTATGAAATTTAAATAAAAAAAAAAAGTGTATAAAATAAAGATAAAAATTATGGAAAAGGGTATTCACGTTATTTTTGGTCAAAACGAGGAAAAGATTAATTTTTTCTGTAGAGAAGTTTTTCGTTCGCAGCGTCAAATTATCCGTTTAAAGTTTTTTTTTATTAAACCTGTTTTAATCTCAGCTGAAGAATCCATTTCGTTTCTGTTTACAGTGATATAACGATTTAATTAAAATTCAATCTAAATTGAAGGGAAAAAAACCGAATTATTCTTGAAGAAAAATATTTTTAGCACCAATCGAGCAACTTTTTTGAAGATACTAATCGCAACGATGTTAGTGGAAAGAACATAAATCGAGATATTACTGTATTTACATTGATGTAATGGTATAAATGCAACCAAAGCAGCTGGCCTCAACCTCAACAGCAAACACATAGAATTTTATAAACTTGTATGGAAAAAAAAAATCTGAGATTGGCTGGCGCCTCAACGACAACGACTACAATAGATTCTATTCGAATTCTCTCAACTTCAGAATGTTTTCTCTCTTGCGAAAGGGGCAAACATTGTCGACGCTAGCGATTGATGCTCTTATTGTGTTTATTCTCACAGAAATTGGAGGCCGGCTGCTTTGGTTGTATTTATACCATAACGACAACCAACTTCATAGAGAAGTGGAACAGAAATGGCAGTGCTGCCACTTATATTTAATATTTAACTGCGAGCACTGTGGAGACCGGAAAAAGTTAAATAACATTTACTTTTGAGTTTACAATTAACTTGAATGCAATTTAAATTTATACTGTGAGATTGTGCCTATGTAATGATTTCATTTTTTTTTTTAGGCTTTATTGCACTTGGAACTTTATTCACTGCACTACCAACTATACTTTTTTTTTAAAGAACAATACACTCCTTTACCTGATACAAATTCTTTCGGTCTTTTCTCGAAAAGAAAAAAAAGTACATCAACGAAGCAACTCCAATCGTTTGTAATGTTCAGATTAAACGTATCCATCCATTCACTAAGAATAACGACTTCTTTTCTACATTCGCATTATATTTCGTTTGATAAAAACCGAAGAAAAGCTCTCTGAGTGGAATGCCAGAAAAAAAAATGTCCACTGATGAACGTTAGGGAGGAGATTTTCCCGTACATTGAATTTTCGAAAATTGGTGAGTTTGAGTTTTGATTTCCTGGCTCTTTAGCTCCGATTGAATGTGTGTTCGCAAAAGCGAAGAAAATTTGGATGCAGGAGAGTTCTACTCTTCAAATGTCGTCACTGAGATCTATTTTTACTGTTAAAATAAATTCGGAGTATTCGTGCATCGACTTCTATAACTTTCTCAGAACTCAACCGATGGTATTGTGGAAAATTTCTAGTCCGATCTAGTACGTTTTTTAGCGACCAGCCTGCCGAATAATTCTGGGTGCAATGCAAAACTGTCTTAGATGAATAATAACAATTTGAATTGATTTTATTTGCATTATTGTGGTAAAAATGCTCATTTTTAATGTTAAAAAAATAGTCGGCACAAATCTACTTTTTTAACATTTTTCCTGAAAACGAAATATCCTTTAAACCCAAATTTTAAGTTAATAGCTTTAGTAATAATCATATTTTTCTAAGCATAAATTTATTCGGAAATGAATTCTAGATCTTTATAATTTTTCATAATAATCAATTGGCCATTTTAAGCGTTATCGTTATAAACGATTTTCACTGTATGCCCTCAGAGGCATGCACTCAAGAGGATTTCAAATTAATACGCAATATCAATGTATGTGTGTGTGTATTTCAACTCAATAGAGTGAGGTAGATGCGAGCGTGATAAGCATCGGATTGCGATTTTTGATCCTGATGCTTGTTTTTAGTTTTCAATTTTTTTTTCTTTTTTTGTATTCTGTTGGATTTAGATTTAGAATTGATGCAATATTCGTTTCAACCCATAAGCGTTGCATACATTTCCCCTAAGTTTTCTTATTTTTTTTTCGCTCAAGCAATTGCGTGTAATGATATCGTTAAAGTGATCCTATTTATAATGCATGTGTGCAGTATATATTGCATGCATGTGTATCCTTTTTTTTTAAACAAAAAGAGGAGGATATGCATGATTGTGTTTGATGACGTGCACATTCATATACCTATATATTTAATTTTTATATTATAATGTGTGTAGAAATTTTAATTGAAAATTTTAAATTATAATAAGTATTCAATAGGGAGACTCCGACTCAGAATAATGCATAAAATTAAATTTTCTTATTTGGAAATCTTTATGGGAAATTATAGAAGTAGTTTTGGCTAAGTAGTGAAGTCTAGTTCAGGGCAGAACTTTGCAGTATTATTATTTAAATATCCTGTTGTATCCTTAATTTCACAACACCACAAAGTCTTATTTTATTTTTTATCTTTTTTAGAAATCGATTTTTTTCAAAATTATTTCAATGAAGAAATTTTTATGGTTTTTTACGGGTAACAAGTTTACCGATTATCTAATCATTTTCTTTAAATCATAGTGCGTTGGCATCATTGAAGTGCTTTCATAACCTCTACCGACTTCAGGTACAACTGCCGTGATCAGTGACGCAACAGATTTTCTATCGCAATAAATCAGTGGTCACAAGGCATAACAACACAACTCGAGTTATTATCATAATTGATATCTTCATATTCGATTTCATATTGTGTCAAAATTTTATGAATATCGGTTCAGTGGTTTACGAGATATTAAAGGAAAAATAGCATAACACAACTTGATTACTATTAGCATTTGAATCTTTGAAGTGCTCTCCTGTAAAATTCAAAAAACACACTTGTGCTGTTATGCCTTGTGACCACAGAAATGTATTTTTCGACTCCTTTATAAACTTATTTTTTTTTTAATATTTTCATTAATAGTTTTTGAGTGTTTTTGGTCCGCATTCTTCTTAATATACAAACCTTTATAATTTTTTCGGTCGCTTTAATGCACACTTTTATGAAGCATTCGTATTTCGAATGAAAGTTTTATAATTTATAAATTTTTACACCAAGAAAATACACAAATATTAGCAAAACTAAACTAAAATGCAAAAAAAAAAAAAATGCACATAAAGGTTTGTTCGATTTTAAAAATAAAGCGAAAAATAACGCCATCTGTATGTCAGATTTCGCATTGGACATACAGATGGCGCACTTGCCCATATACTTTTCTTTCTGCTTTTAATTTTTATTCATATGCTTTTATATTTCATTTTGCTGTCATTTCTCATTCATATTCGCAGTTAGATAATATTTATAATTTTATTAGAATAGAAAGCCATGGACAAATTATAGTACTACTACTACTATTATGGCACAACAGCCCCTGGAGGGCCAAGGTCGAGCTTTACGCATTCATTTATGTTGTGTGAGTTATATTATACACGAACGAATTGTTCCAATTTGGTATACGGTTTTGTGATATAGCCAGAAACTAAGATTTCGGCATTTTGTACGCTGCGTAGCGTAACTATAAGTGCCAGATTTAAATGTAAGCGTTTGTTTTGCAGCAAAAACAAATTTTAAATAAAAACATCAACACGTTTTTTCTAATTCTGATTAATGAATTGTTATGCCACATTTAAAAAAAAAAATCTTTAAATACAACAAATCCTTTCAAATCGATTTTTACACGTTAGGTACATGTTTAATATTTTATTTTCAAAAACTTAATACTACCTACATACGTTCGTGAATTAAAAAAAAAAACAAAAATTTATTTACACAAGTATTTTGTCAACCAGCATAATTTTTCAGCATTAATGAAATATGTGCCTATGTCTCTCTCTCTCTCTCTCCATCTCTCTTCAGCTAAACCTGTGCAAATATTTATTTTGTCTTTTGCGTGAAGTTGGAAATTTTAGCTTCATTAAATACAACAATTTTTTTAAAAAACAAATTTCTAATGTATTTGATTTTCTTTCCTTCTCCCTTCTTGCCTGCTAGTTTAAGACAAGGGTGTCAAAACATAAATTCCAACAATTGTTTTTCAATACTCATCATCATCATCATCGGGCATAAATTTTATACAACATGAGGGTTAAAATTTAGCGCCGCTCTCAATGTTGTTGTTGTTCTTTTATTTTGAAATGCATATTTTGATTGTTATTGTCCTTTTTTTTTTTTGTTGTAGTTGTTGCTATTGTGTTCATCCTGAGGATACTACTACCATACAGTGATAAACAAATTGTTTTTCTTGTTGCTATTGCTGTTGTTGTTGTGTGTAAAAGCAGCTGTATAAACAAATTAGTTTACTATTTTAGTGAGAGATAGAGGGAGGAAGTGAATGAAGAAGTGGGAATAATGAAGTTGTCATGAGCTAAAAAGAAAACAATAAAAAACTTTATGGATACAGGTTGAAAAATTTATGAAAATGTCATGTAGATGTAAATAATTTGAAGAAATTGATTGTAAAAATTTTATTTAATATAGATTTTTACTTTGACTCATTCCGTAGGGGACTTGAAAGGTGACATAAATTTTAGCCCGTGGCAGCTTACTATGATCAAATCTAACCCTGGTAGTGATACTTATATTAATCGTAGTTAAATCGTTTTTTTTTTATCAAATTTCTCTACATATAAGCCTGAAATTTTCTCTATTATTTTCACAACCTTTTGTTCCAACAATTTTGGAAAAGTAACACTTGTTTTTCCAGCTTCACAGAAGATCACTGAGTTCATTTAAACTCTTTTGATGTAGCTCAAACAACGTGCGGTTTTGAATTCTTCTTGGGATGCAATTCGTGTTCAGTAGGATCCCCTCTACTCCCCCTATAATTATATTCTTATCGTGTCGACAACAGCAGTAAAAGAATCCAGCTTTTTGAAGTAAAATAAAATAAAAACTGCTTTTTTATATTTATTAAAAAAAGCAAGAGTGAAATTAATTAATAGAGCCGAAGAACAATTGATATTCCTCCAATTATTCATAATTGCTATATAAATCCCTGCAATTCCTTGCTGCTGCAGCATTTTTATTTTCACAAAACTCACACGAAAAACTGTTCTTGTTCTCCAAAAACGAAATTCGATTCTCAATAAAATTCTGTTTTTGTCGTATGTCCACTCAATTTTTAAATTCAGAATTTCAACAAAATTCACTCTCGTGTGTCCGCACTATAAGAAATACTTCACCCTCCAGACAATCTCCGCACGATCACTAATTGTTTTCATTCATTGCTGCAAGTATCGTTTTATAGTTTCGCATTGTCATTTCTCTGGTTGAACCAATCGAAAAAATTTATCTTTCATTTTAGACATACTTTTGTTTTATCTATAATTAGGCTGACATTTCTGGCGTATATTCTGAACCAAAATTGGATCAAAACGGTCTCAACTTACCTAGAAGAAAAATAGAGTTTAAACTTTATACTTCGTAGAGGATCAGCATGAATATACTTAAAAATTTTGCTATGTTCAAATCGCGATAAACATATAGATAGAGTAAATCATAGTGGAGTAAATTTCGCTATTTTATCCATCGATCTATACGAATGATTGGTAATTATTGAGCGCAACATTAATTTTATTTCGGTAATAGCTGGTTATACTTTTGTTTACCAGTTTATGCTTGGGTGACATAAAGTTGAGCAGTTGCATTTTTTTTTTATTTTCTTTCGCCTTTTTAAAATTTTCTTGGTGTTTTGTAGTTTTTTCATGTCTTTTAAGACCGTTTTTCTGATTGAGCAAAATTTGCTCAATTGCAAACTCCCGATTGCAGACAAGGCAAATCGGGAGCTGTCCTTCTGCTGCAGCCACCAGTAGAAAAGCTGCCATTGCCTGTTATTTTTCCAGGTTATTTCTTTTCTCGCTTTGCGAGGGAGATTTTCCAATTCAGAATCTGAAATGTGCACCTCTTTTTTAACTCAGAAAAATTTGGCATGTCTTATGATTTAGACTATTCTAGCATGGCATCAGAAGACTCGCTAATGGATCCATATTGGGCTTGTTGATGCTGACAATTTTGTTCTCTTTATGAACCTACATATTTTAAAATACACGTAGATAATGAAATGAAAAATATGAACACTATTTAATCACTTTTATATAACTTCACACTTTTCTTTCATTTAATCGCACAAAATAATAACAGCTGATGGCAGGCAGTGCTGCCACTAGAATCATGCAATAAATAGTTGAACAACCATGCCAGACTGCTGTTTTTTATTCCCATAGATTATTATCGCCAAACAATGTTGCGCAGGATCAAAAGATGGCTTAAAAAAAGGTCAAATTAAGGTAATTTTAAAAAAGTCTCATGGGATTTAGATAACAAAAAAAGGGTCCAAGTTCATCATCATTGGGACGGTACTTATGTTATTTTATTCTAACTATATTTTCCAACGGTCTACATTTTTTACACATTCTCTTACTTTTATTGGGGTCTAACCCAATAACCGCTGTAGCTTCACTTCCCAAATTTTTGTAATATTGCCAATTGCTTTAAGCAATTTATGCAAATATTATTTATTTTTACATCCACTGAAAAAAAGAGTTAATTTACGTATTTATATCTCGCATTAATAAATAAAACTACAAAAACATGTATGTTTCTGTATTTTTATAATAACTTAATAAATTTTTTTTCTTTCATTTGCAAATATTAGCCAAATGTAATCACGTAAATCAAAAGCGCACGCTATGATTTTTCATTGGCTATGAAAACGTAACTCCGCCCCATATTCATTTATAATAGAGTGAATGCTTTGATATATACCGCCATTGTAATGTTAGTTCATGCTAGCTCGCCACGTACATCTAACCGGAAACAACCCTCAGAATTTTCCGCCAAAGGACATGCACACACGCTTACATCTATTTTATTCACAAAACTAGCGTGTTATCTTCCTGTTGTATTGCTGCCCACCAAAGAGACATTCATTTTTGGTTTGTGCTTGCATACGGTACTCATACACGGAAACCATAAGCGATAGGGAAACGGAAGTTATTTACTTACCGTCGTTGTTGTCGTCGGCACAAGTGATACTCAAGTGTATTCGGAAGTTCTTCGAACGTGCGGTCAATAATTGAGAACACGTTTTACGTATTACCGAGATTAGATTGTGCATTTCTGATTGTGGTGTATAATTTTGTGTTTATAATTAATTTAATGCTTTTTTGAGATTGTGCAAAAATCTATGAGAGAAATGAGAAAAATATAAAGTGTTTTAAGTGAAATTTTAATAAATTGATATTTTAATCAAATAATCAAGGAGTTGCTATATAAAGGCCGTAATTTCGATTGAATCGTTTTTTTATATATATATATAATAAAACATGTAAGAATTATTTTTTGATTTAATAAATTAAAAATTCAGAACGATTATCGTTCGTTGAAACCAGGAATTGTATTATCTTGAATTGCCTAGATCGTTTCTTAACTCATTTTGGTCCGGTACTAGTCGCCATGATCCAATTTTGAATTTTGGAAATTTTCAAAACACAATTTCCATATCTTTTCAATAAGAAATTTTAGTGCTTAAAAAATAAAAAAAAATGTTTCTAATTTTATTAAATTTTTACTAAAAAGTTAATTTTCAAAACTTCCTTCCACAAAAGTATGTCCGTTTACCTGGATTTTAAGTCAGGTGAAATCTAATATTTTTAAATTAATTAAAAGTAATTTTAACGTCAGTAGCTATAAAAGTGCTAAACAGTGATTACTTCTGGAAAAAATTTATAAATGTATTTTTGACGAATTTTTAAAGTTGCCGGTCGATTAATCCAACACCAAGCCGCTTAATAGAACTCGCATTGACTTGAGCCTAAATTTCGGCTCCTCTACTTTTAATGGATATATACAGGTCCAAGATGAAATGTAGTTCAGGTGCTGCTATAGTTTATGCCCAACACTAGAGTCATAATTCCAATCAGCAAATAAGTCAAAGCTTTTCGGGCTAGAAACATATAATTGAGACCAGTGCTAAAATTAATCTTGAGAACAGGTTATTGGTTTTCACCAGTCAGTCCCAAAGTCACTATAGTTGTGGAACTTCTCCTCGAAATTAGTGTGAGAGTGTTTTGAAAGTCTTCAGTGATTGGCTACGCTTCATTGGGTACCAGGCCATAGTGACATCGCAGAAAGTGACGCTACCGATTAAATAACCAAGAAGGAGGTACGTCAGCGACCGCTTAGATTAGATTATTGAGGAGTGGGCAAGACGATTCCAGATTACTGCGGCCATCTTGGATCTATTGTGATATCCCCCGACGGATTAATGTATTTTATAGTTCTCCTCTCCTATGAATTTATTCCCTTGAGGAAATTTATTATATTTTTAACAGAACTATCCGCTATGTCTTGCGGTTGTAGGATAGAGTTTCCTAAGTAATGAAGTCGGGCCCTCATTAGAGCTTCACAAGTGGCATAGGATATGTTCTGCTGTGTCTTCCTCCACGTTACATATTCGAAATATATCGTCCTGTACTAAACTAACTAGTATCCGCTACGTACATAAATTACAATTTAAAATGATACAAATATTAAAATTAAAATGCTATTTTTACTCATTTATGACGAAAGATCTAAGCCTTAAGCTATCAAGTATAAAGTTATATAATAGTTTTATTGTTGATGGATCAGTACAGTTTAAGATAAGTGCCTTGTTTTCTCCAAAAGAGCTAAGCAAATGGCCCAAATTGTGGGTTCGAACTGCGGAATAGATAGGGCATTTAAAAACAAAATGGTTGAGCGTTTCTTTTTTGTTCAAATTGGATAGCGAACATATGTTATCTATTTCAATGCGATGAGTTTGGCCTTTAATACAAAATCTAGTAGCATGTTTAGATGATAATCGTAATTGAGCAATGACTTTTGCCATATGGAATTGGTTCCGGTAAAATAAATAGGACGCGATTGTATCTTCCAGTGATCTAGGTATTCTGTAGTTCATATTGTTTGAGTTTGAAGCCGCTTAAAACATCTTGGAATTTCAGATGGCGTTGAAAACGTTCAAGGGCTAATATTCGGTTTGCAATCCAAGTTTCCACGTTTAAAGAATTCTGCAAGTGCGTCATGTTTATTAACTGAAGAAATTCGTTTAACTGAGAGACCCAATTTAGCTCTAGCTTAGGATAGCGGCTTTGTTTCATTTGGAGGACACGAATTCTAAAGTTTAGTGCTTGCTTAAATATCTTAAAAGAAATTTTCAAAGCTCTCATCTCCAATCTAAGCGACGCATTTGGGGTGGATTTTGATAGCGCGAATAAACGTTTGAAATAGGTTGATTGTGTGATTTCAAGCTGCTCGCAATACCTCAAGCCCCATACCTCGGTTGAGTATAGGATTTAATTGTACTGTCAAATATTTTTACTCTGCCTTCCCAAGAATCTGACTTGAATTTATTAATATTTTTTTTTTTTTGATAAATCGGGGACTTACGCCTTGGCAATATAATTTTTTATAGAGTATAGTGTGATCAATAGAGTCAAAAGCTCTTTTAAAATCAATAAACAATCCAAAAGCTGAATTTCCTTTATGGCGAAGATGGAGCTATAGAGCTGTTTGTAGATTTTATTAGAGCAGAAAACCATGGGAAAATGTTACTTCCATACTAAATTTTAGTACCGTACTTCAAATTGTTCCTGGGATATTCTATAGTGAATATTCAGATTATATGGGAGGTGCCACACCCACTACTTTTTCAAACCCACATTGTCATACTACATGCTCTCGAGATCGTTGAGGTGGAGGCTCCTATGAGGAAACTAATACACTTTTTACTTATCAAGTCAACTTGCACTGGTACACCCCGCATGAAGGGGGTGCAGGGGCGGTACTTTGGTTACTTCTTTGGATACTAGTTGTCAATAGACTGCTTTTATCTCTCGAAGAAACTGGCTGCAAAGTGATTGCCTATGCAGACTACATAGCTATTGCTATATCGGGTAAATTTCCGAGCACACTAGGAGATGTTATGCAATCTGCTCTAAACATTCTCACCAAATGGATTGATAAGTGTGGACTGTGTATCAATCCGCAGAAAACCGATCTTGTCTTCTTTACTAGAAGGTACAAAGTACCATCTTTTATTGCACTTTCACTCAATGGTACTAGGCTAGTTCTCAAAGAAAAGGCTAAATACTTACGACTCATTTTAGTCAAAAAACTTAGCTGGAAGCATGATACCCGATCGCGGGTAGATAAAGCAATAACAGCGCTCTAGGCAATAGGAACAAATGGGGCATGCAGCCGTATGTGGTTCACTGGCTATAAACTTCTGTAGTCAGTAATTGGCCCTTCATGGGCTGTTGTGCCATAATAGTTGTAGTTGTGGTCTGGTGAATGGCTTTGGACAACTCAATTCATATGAACATGCTCTTGAAAGAACAAAGAACTGTTTCACTCTGCATCACTGGTGCACTGAGAAACACGTCCACCTTGTCCTTGGATATCATACTTCACCTCCTTCTTCTTGACATCCATGGTAAGCAATGTGCAGCCAGCAGTGCCCTGAGGCTAAGTTCTATCTCGGAATGGTCAACGGGCAGGTCAGGACACTCCACGATCCTAAATCATTTTAGTTGCGTACCTAAAGCAATTGATTATACTCTTGCGAACCAATCTTTAACGACAAGTTCGATACTCTTATTCCTGACAGACAGGAATGGGAGAATGAAAAGCGATTTCAAAAGGATTCCATTCATTTCTACACAGATGGATCTAAACTGAATGGCAGAGTTGGAGCTCACTTCTTTTGTGAAGAGCTTAAATGTAAATACATAAATAAATCCTTTAGATTGCCCGATCACTGCAGTTTATTCAAGGCAGAGGTCATGGCAATCAAGGAAGTCATGTCCTGGCTAAAGTATAACGTGCTATCCAAAAAAAGATATATGTATCTTTACCGATAGTCAGGCAGCTAAAAAATCTCTTGAATCTGTCTACTTTACTTCCAAAGTAGCTCTTAATTGTTGTAGAGCGTCTCTTAACGAGTTGTCCGACCAGTTCGACCCGCACCTAACTTGGGTCCTGGGGCACATATGTATACCGGGAAACGAAGCTGCTGACGGGTCAGCTAGAAAAAGAACACTGTTGCAAATCCTTCCTGACCAGCAGTATATAGGCGTCCCTATGACAACGTGTAAACTAAAGCTATCCTTGAATGGTCACTGGAAGCCACTTGCAAAACTACGAAACTCATTTGGCCTAACCTGAATAGTCGACGGACGAACGACTTGATACATACCAACAGGCACTTCATCAGTACTCTGACTTGGGTAATTACTGGGCATTGCTTTAATGGAAAACATGCAGAAAGACTGGGTCTTTCATAAAGAAATCACTGCAGGAGCTGTGGCAATAAGGAAGAACAGGAAACTGTAACTCATCTTCTATGCGAATGCCCAGCTCTAATTTATGTAGGAAAGAAACATCTGGACAGCTTTGACTTCGATGGCCTTAAAGACTTGACTAAATATCCAAATCAAACAAATGCTTAGCTTCCTGAAAAGCAATGGTTCAAATGACCTGAATTAGAAGGATAGCGGCTTAGCTCCTTTGACATGATATCACAATGGGCCACTTTGTTGGCCTAAGCAGGCAGACATTTTAACCTAACCTAACTTATGACATTGTCAATCGACGTCCGTGTGCGAAATTTCAGTACTATACCGTAATTGATTCTAGATATCTACCCAAAAAAAAAACACATAGTTTGTATGGGAGGTGCCGCTCCCACTTTTTGAACACAGACTATGTCTATCTTATGACCAGAGATATAATGCATCTTTGTACAGATTTTTGTGTCAATCTGTGGTGTGGTTTCGGTGTTATTTCCAGAAATGTACACATATTTTCATTTTTACTAAAATTTAATATCTCTGCTCTAATAAAATTATAAATAATATCTAACTGCGAATGTGAATGAGAAATAACAGCAGAAAGAAAGATAGTACTTTCTATGGGCGAGTACGCCATCTGTATGTCAAATGCGAAATCTGACATACAGATGGCGTTACTTTCCGCTATTTTTAAAATCAAACAAACCTTTAAGTGTAATTTTTTTTTTGCATTTCAGTCTAGTTTCGCTAATATTTGTGCATTTTCTTGGTGTAAAAATTTTTAAATTGTAAAATATTTATTCGAAAACGAATGCTTAATAGAAGTGTGTATTAATCCGACCGGAAAAATTAAAAAGATTTGTATATTAAGAAGAATGTGGACATTATTGGGCAAGCGGATTAGAAATATCAATTAGATTGATGTCGAAGGCGAAGGAAGGTCATATTGTAATTTTTGTTGTATATGCTTTTTGCTGTTGTTGTAATTTTCATATTACCCAAACTTTGCAAGGGCCGCTCAGCGAAGCTGGATAAAGCCCAGCTAGTATTTTACAAACTAAACAAGAAAAAGAAAATAAATAAAATTGGTTGATTTTCAGCCTTAAAAATTAGGAAGGACCTTTAGGTACTTTTTGATTTCATTTTATGAAATAGAGACCAAAACTGTTCCGCAAATGTTTCTGGTTTTATTAGGTGATCTTTCCTTTAAAAGTAAGGGATTTCTATTACACGGAAGTTAATAACTTAATATGAAGTATTTCTACATAACTAAAAGTATCTTAAAAACTCCTTCAACCTCTATTTAAATAGACAATGAAAAAATTCCATGTTATTAGATTTTATTATCATGTTATCAGCTACTAAAATACATACATTATCAAATATGTTAAACATATAAACGACACCTAATAAAAATCAATAAATTCAGACATTATCTGAATTTACTTGTACCAGAAATATCACAAATTGATATTGATAAAGTAAATGATAAAAAAAAGTTAAATAGATAATTTGTACCCTTTACAGAAAACACACATAAATGAAATGCAAATGAGGCGATAATCGAAGGAATAAAGCCAAACGCCTACAAAGGAATCATTACAGAAGAGGTTTGTCAACATAAAATCAGCAATCAACAAATAGCAAACAAACAGACAAACAAACAAACAGCGAACAACGGCCACACTTGTTGTGATTATAGCAAGGCACGTGTATGACACATGCCGCTGCCGACGTTTCCACCGCCGACGCCTTTGTAATAACAACAATATGGTCAAAAACAACAACAGCAACAATTACATTAAACGCTTATTAGCAAATTATTAGCAAGCATAACAAACACACACAATTGCTCAAATACAAATCCCTGAACAAAAATTTCCCGTCAAAATTAAAAACTTGAAATCACCCGTAGAGATATTGGAAAATATCACCATCAAAATGTTTTCCATGGATAATTTCGATTTGGAATCAACAATGGCGCGTCATTTCTTTGAAGGATCACAGGCCACCAATGGTTCGACATCATCGTCGGAATTTTTTTTCGGCGATGATAATAGTTCGGAGAGTGATGATGACGATGATGCTTATAGCAGTGGTTTCAATAGTGACCAGGAGAATAATGAAAAAACGTAAGTATTCTTTTTTTTTAACTGAAGAAAGTTTAGTATTTCCTTTTTAATTATTATTTTAATTTGTTTTATATAGACGCACCCATAAGCCACGACGCTTAAAATGTGCCTCCCAAATGGCACAACAGCGACAGGCTGCAAATTTACGTGAACGCCGTCGCATGCAGAGCATAAATGAAGCTTTCGAGGGTCTACGTTCACATATACCAACATTACCCTATGAGAAACGTCTGAGTAAAGTGGATACGCTGAAATTGGCCATTAGCTATATAACATTTTTAGGAGAAATGGTGAAAAAAGATAAAAATGGCAATGAGCCTGGTTTAAGCTTACAACGAAACTATCAAAAAGAACCACCAAAAAAGATTATCCTCAAAGATCGCAGTAAGTAATAATGGAAGCCTTTTCAAATATTGTTTAGTTTAAGGGATATTAGTTTATTTTGTGTATTCGCTAATGAGTGAATTTCGCCAAGCGTTTGGAATTCGCGTTTGCCGGCGGTAGATGGCATTTGAAAATATATACTTACTATTTTTCCGTTAGAAACAAAAATGTCCTCTTCAAGGACTATTGTACTATAACCGAAAGAAAGCCAGTAGAAGAAAGTAGAAAGGCAGGAAAGATATTTGAGGGAATAAATGAGATGAGAAGAAGAAAAGTCAAAAGTTTCTAAAGCTCGAGGTCTCTTAACCCCAACAGCGTTAATCAGGTTCTCACGAACACCGAACAGCTACAGAGATAGTAGTATCGACGTCCTCAAGACAAGATCGGCCGGTCGGATCAGTGATGGCACCCATGTTGATCATCTGCTAACCATATGTGTTATGCCCGCTGATAACCCTTATCAGTAATTTCAAGGCCTTTCTTCTCAATTTCAGTAGAAATTCCGCTGATTTCTTGTCGGGTTGTCTCAAGAAACACTTTGCAAATCTGCAGGAGCTAAGCTCGGACCATCTTCTTTTACGAATAGAACCCATTCAATCCATGACTTCCGCAAAGCTGATGCTGAGAAAAGCTGAAATTACACAGCCTTTACCGGCCGATTCATTCTCTGAAATACCACAGTGTCCTAGAACTCAAATAAGATATAAGTTGGAGATTTTTGTAACTCTATTTAGTTTTGCCTTACACTCGCTAACTAATTTCGAAGAGCTGACAGGGTTAGCAAGAGCCTTTAGTGCAGCCTGGCTATCACTGCAGAAGCCTATGCACTTCCACGCCATTTTCCCCAAAGTAGGTTTGGTTTGGGTTTGAATGTCTGGTGGTTAACGATTTACCCTCTTCCCTCCTTTCTCTGCTAACCAAAAAGGGCGCGAAAACTAAAACTGGCGTCAATACCTTTAAATCCGGACCTGAAGAGAAAGAATAGAGAAGGAAACAAATTCAGAAGACGAAGAGGAAAATGGAAACCTACTAAAAAACGGAGTAGAAGTTGTAGAAAATTGACCCAGAACAATCTTTAGATATGAACGTTACTCATAGAATCACATAGAATCACGGCGGATCACTTTCACAGTGTCTGCCCCGCTTTCTGCCAGATCAGAGTAAGCATATTTGGTACTGGAGTGTTGGGAGATGAACACCTGAGCTCTCTAACACCGCAGGATCTGCTAAGATTTATTAAGAAATCTGGTAGATTTAAAGAATAGCAAAAGGAAACACAGGATATAGTACAATGGATGTAAAACTTGTCTGAGTGCAGTATTCTTGAATACTTCTCTTGTCTGTTCCAACAAAAACAAAAAAATTCTCATAGAATCATTAATCCATTGCTTAATTGTTGTAAAACTGATTGGTTTCGGGTCCATTAGATTTGCCACTTTTGAACCGGCAACGAGTAAGGTCTTTCAGTTTCGCGCGTGTTCACAAGACAACGTTAGATCATAGTCAGCTTTGAGTTAGATAGTTTATGATCGACTTTTTAACTGGAAGACTTTTGGGGGTATCTTATTTTTAATCCCCAATCGTCAGCGGTTCAAACTTGAAATCATTACGCATTATTGATCGACGCTGGGAAGTCAGAGATGATGCTGTTTACAACAAGAAGGAAGTAACCTTCTTGAGCACACAGTTACTACCCTCCAATGAGGTCAAATACTTTGGAGTTATTCTTGATTCCAAGGTTTTGTTTACGAAGAACGCAGGGCTGGCAGAGTGCGGAATTTATTAAACCACTGCACTTTGATCGGGGAGGATGTAACAGACAGAAAGTACCAAACTTACTCGTTTGTAAAAGGTTTTTGTTGCAGACTTCCCGATCGGGATGATGAGGGATGGCCTGGTTTTCTTCCTTGGTACAATATCTTTGACACTGATGGGTCCTTAATAGACAAACTAGATGGCGTTGGTATATATTCCCGGATTAACAGGTTGGAAGAATCAATTGCATTAGATAGCTACAACTCGTTGTTTCAAGCTGAAGTGCAGCTGTTGCTGCAGAAGAAATGGAGAGATAACTCTATTTTCATCTGCTCGGATAGCCAGGCGGCCTGTCAAAACCTGTTCGAATTACACAGTTGCCTCAAAAATCGTGGACGAAGCAATTATTAAACTCAACAGACTTGCGAGTAGAAATTCAGTAACGTTAGCATGGGTGCCTGGTCACTAAGATATCCCACAACCCGAAATTAGCTACAGCTCCTCTCTCATTTAATAAGAAATGGAGGCTAGGTTGCGTCAATTGTACAATGACCAATGGGCGGCGACTAAATTCCCATCGATAGTCGAAGTTGTTTATGGACTCTCCTAGGCAAAATAGAGCTAAGTATATGTTAAGTCGGCGAAGATGTGATTGCTGGATTAGTCACAGGTTTCGTTATAGTCTATGGTTTTCTTTGTAAAATCGGCGTCAAAAAATCGAGTCTATGTGATGCATGTCTTGAAGATGGTAAAACTGCAGAACATTTCATTTGTGAATGTTCTGCTTTCTCTTAGACTAGACTTGTTACACTGGGCAAACATTTCTTGACGAATAAGGACTTAGTTAACCCTGATCTGATCCAAATTATACAAATTTGCAAAGGCTTCTGTTAGGTTCAAGGCCATTGACGAAGTTGTAGCCTAAATAAGTTACGAAAGTGTTCCTCTTCAGGACGGAGTACAATAGATTTTGTAGTCTACGTGCTCCTCGCTCTTTGGCGGACTCAAATATTACACAATACAACATTTATTCAAATATTCCACCAAAAACAATTTATGCATTTATTTCATCTATCCATATTCTAATCAATCAAATTGATCAAGCGGAAATATACACGCAAGTGATTTCCGCTACAATCGCCGCCTACTTTACAATTATCATTGCAACTATATTGAAACTCATTCAAATGTTGCGGCCTAAATGTTGAAGCGCATGCGTTAATGTCATAATTCATAAACCGTTTAGTTTTATATTTAAATTTAATATGAAAATTATATGAAAAAAAAAAAACAATTTGAAATGCTCAAAACAAATTTCTATTTTGTGTGTGTTTGCGTGCAACACACAAATACACACTCAATCATCAACCGCATCTCTTCTTTTTTTCCAAATATTATTTGGCCATAGATGCTTCTTTACCCTTACCCTTACTATTTTCAATTGTATTACGTGCATGATTCAATTGAAGAATGATTTTATATAGTTCATAATCCAGCAGCGTTTTTTCTTTTTTTTTTTTTTGTGCTGCTGTAACTAATTAGAATTTTCACACTTTTCTTATAATGCGAATTCGCTGGCATCGATCATTGCCAAAGAGAATAGAGCACGTAGATATCGTGAGTTGGGCTTCTACTACTCAATGTCATATTGGTCATAGAATTAGTTGCAGTTGAGGAACTACACTTTCGCCGAAAAAAAACACATGCAGCATTAGTGTTGCATTTGCAGGCTGTCTGCCATTTGCTAATAAAAATGATTTTAGTTACGGTTTTTTGGTTAATAATTTTTCTATTCAAAACGAATGACAAAGCAAAAGTTTTATGGGTC
Source organism: Toxonevra muliebris (assembly GCA_963691655.1). Lineage (NCBI taxonomy): Eukaryota > Metazoa > Arthropoda > Insecta > Diptera > Pallopteridae > Toxonevra > Toxonevra muliebris. The sequence continues at coordinate 99,588,916 of OY829327.1, forward strand.
TTTTAATTATCCATCTCGATCCATCGTTTCGTATCGAAATTTACCCTTATCACAATGTGGTTGTATATAATTTTAATAAAAAGGGTTTTTTTTTTCTGTAAAAGGAGAAAAAGGTGAAGTTTTTTTGCTTTTTAATAATATTTTTTAAACATTTTTTCTAGTTAAATTTTTGGTTTGTCACAACAAATATAAATCTATGCTTTATTTAAGTTTTTCAGTAGAACTGATCAAAATCAAAATTAAGTGCTTAAAAAAAAAAAAAAACTTGAAGTACCTACATATTTATGCACCATAAATTATTTTGAGTGTGCTTTTTTATTAATTATATCTTCAAATATCAAACATTTCATAATAACATTTCATATAGACATAAGTTAATAATATTATTTTATTTTTATCGCCATTCTACTTTCATTTCAAGTGCATAGGTTATTAATAAATTCAGAATTATTGAAAAGTTCTGAGAAACATTTCTTATTATCTAATTTTTAAATGGAAAAATCTAAGATCACTTTCGAAGAATTATGTTTAGCACATAAATATTATAAATAAATATAATTTATCAATATAAAAAAAAATTAGTTAGAATTGTTAAAATTAGAAAGATTGTAGTTGTTCAAAATAGTGAATCAAACCCTCAAAAACAATCAAACTCACCACACATTCAACTCACCAAATTAAGAGGCCAACAACAAAAGAACAATTGTGAGCGAAGCCGAAGAAGAAAAAAAGAAGAGGAACGAAAAAAATTTAATTGTGTGCATAAAAATAAATTATATGAAAGAAATATATAAAAATAAATTATATAAATCACAGATTTCTCGAGTGTTTCTGCTATTTGCCTTAACCCTTCCCTGACCATGCTGCTATACATGGTCTCACCACTTTGGACGGTGATAGTGGCGCCATCTTACGTCCAAAATTCAAACCACAATATGGGTTTCGTAGATTGTAGTTTTCTGTATCGATGCTCATATATACCGGTATTAGAAATCGCCAGCTCTCAAAAGTTATTGCCATTTCTAAATTGTGTTTTAACGAACACAAGGCAGAAGTGAAACTTCTTGTGAACTCAGCGAAACACAAGCAAGTAACAAGCAAATGAAATTTTTCAATCGCTAAATTTTTTATTTCATTTGCTTGCGTTTCGTTTAGTTCACAAGAAGTTTCACTTCTGCCTTGTGTTCATTAATACACAACCAATTTTTTTTTTGGGATTAATGCTAGAACAAAAATTGCAACTCTGTACCGGTAATTTCGATGAAAATTGTAGACGAACTCTTTTTGGTGTGCGACATCTTCATGTAATTCCTTGGACATTTGCGCCATCTGCATGTGAAATGTATAACTGTCATAAACTTTAAGATGGCGACGCTACACATTGTTCTTTCTGCCATAGGCGTGTGTGTGTAATTAATATGTTATATTGAATTAAAACTATTTATGAATCGTTTATTATATAGTTTGCTCGTGAATTCAGTTACGGAATATTGATATTTAGCCCCTCATGCACATTGCTCGACAAAATGATGTCGCATTGCAAACTTACGCGCGACGTCACATCCGGTTGGTTTTACTCTAGGACAAGAGAAAAGAAGTTTCACTTCAAAAATACGTTTTTCCCATAAAAATAAAATAAAACTTTTGATTTTCTATATAGCCGAAAGATATTTTTTCCATAAATTTTACACTTAATAATTGGTATAAATTTTAATTTTTGGTTATTTTTCTCAATAAAGTGATTAAAAAAAAAATGTTATACATTTCTATTTTACTTGATACTACCCAACGAACCATATATAGCCCACTAGGTTATTTCAGATTTTAACACTTGTAATTAAATTATTGAAAAAGTTATAGAACAAAAATGCTACAGATTGAAGAATGCTATTTCTTAATATCTTTTTAAACAAAATTTGCCTTGTTGGGCAGGGAAAGGTTATGGAACCAAAAACGTACCTCAAAAAAAAAAAAGGCATATTTTCGTGCCACAATTTTTAAATTGTACTCCAAAAGGTACAATTGTTCCCTAAATCGCAACACTGATTTCAGCACATTTTTGACACAAAAATTTTGCAATTTTTCAGTACTGCCCCTCATTTCTGAATTTCTGTATTTTTTCAAATAAAATTATGTCTGTCCAAACAAATTTGATTACCGTAAATTTACCAGATACCAATGGTAAGTCATAAATGCGAAGGTTTATTTTGTCTCTGATTTGTGGTTTGCTTCCTAGTCTTGTTTTTAGTGTACATTTTGGTCTGGTTTTTGTTAAAGATTCCGTTTTAAATTTTAGTTCGGTTTTCTATTCGATTTTTGGTAAAGTTTCTGGTTTGGTTGTTAGTCTGATTTTTTTCTAGACCTTAATTATGTTTCTGGTGTGGGGTTTGAACTGAATTTCAATCTGATTTTTTCTCTGGCTTAGATTTAATTGTGATTTTTGTTTTTTGGTCTGGATATTGATCTGATTTTGGTTCGGGATTTCGTTCTGATTTTGGTCTAATTTTTTGTCTAGTTTATGATCTGATTTTGGTCTGGTTTTTGAACTGATTTTTATCTGGTTTTCGTCTGCATTTTTGCGGGCAATTTTACAGGGTGCGGGGAATCGGGGAATGAGCTGTTTTTTGCGGGGAATTTGAAGTCGTTCAGCTGTATAATATTTTTCTGTATCTGTATAATATTTTTTGTCAAATTGTATGTAATGTAAAACGTTTAACTTACGCAATATTTCATATATTGAGTTTTAAAATCTTCGTCTTTTCTTAAGTAGGCCCTTCGATTTATTGGTTTGGAGAAATCGATTTTTAAAAAAAGAGTGCTATTTGAAAGTATTATATTTCGAAAGTATTTTGTGAAAATTTCAGAGAGAGAGACGCGGAGTGCTTTGGTAGATATAGACGATTATAGCGCCGAGTGTCAGTCAGGCCAAAACAGTCGCGCGGCGCTTCGACTTCCATTTCGACCGTTCAGAAAGCTATGGCTTAGTCCAGTACCTCCTGATTAATATCTCTTAATCCTTGCTGACTAATCTGTAAGCTTAAAAATTACGATCAGCCATTTTAAAGAAGATGAAATATATTTTATATGTTAAAAACCAAACGTCAAAACTTTGAATCCGTTTTTCTCACAAGGTTCTGCCATTTCTTATTTGAGCCAAAAGAGAGCCCATGTCTTCTCCTTTGAGAACTTTGATATCCAAAAGTGAGCTGACGCTTATTTATCTATCAAAATGTACGTCTAGTAACTCGAAACACCCCACGTTCAAATTGGATTCGACAACTACTACCCAATAGGATTAAACTTTGTACAAGCTTGAGCCGGATCAATTTTGAAAGCGGATTCCCTTGAATTGAAATCTCCCCTGTGCCAAAAGAATTCCGGAGTCAGAAAGTACATTTCTATTAATCTACCAGTCCCGTAAAAATTCGTTAAGTTTTGGACCAAAAAAGTTCAGGGTCGCCTTAATATAATACTCATTGAGGTCAATTTTAGGTAATTTTTCGTTTTTGTAAAATGTTTTTATGGAAAGTGCGTGTCGCGCTGTTATAATATGAAATTATATCAATGCGGGGAATTCGATCGAAAATCGGGGAATTTCTCGAGAGCTATCGGGGAGAAAGAAAAAATTAGTTGGCATCCCTGATCTGCATACACAAATAACAAAACAAACACCAACGAGTAGTTTGGTTCTCTTTTGATATTTGTTTTTTCATAAAGAGATTTTTTGAACAAAAAAAAGAGCCCCAGTTACTGGGGCCTTACCGACTAGTTTCATATTATTATAATTACTCACTATGTAATCATAATGATCTGAATTTTTTTTTTGCAATAATTTCTATTTAATAGTTTTTTCTTACTTATTTATTATAATAATATTTTACCTATTCCCCATTTTCCTTATTTCTATATGTGCTTCAATAAACCAACAAAAACAAATCACAAAATTGAACAATAACACGGCAAAACTTAGTTAAAAAATATGTAGTAGGTAGAAATAGAAAAATATCGACATAATCATATCGTGAGAAATTCGTTATACTCAAGCAGATGTCCTTCAGTTTATATGGGAGTGCAAAATGTTTATATGGATACAAAAAAAAAAAAATAGTAAAAGTATTTTCATGCTTGAAAAACATTAAATTGTATCCAAAAAGAAAAAAACATAGAGATACAAATCGTTTGCTATAAATGCAAAAAAACAACAAACAAAACACGCAAATTCAAAACGAAAATACTGCTAAATAATTTGCCTCCTCCCTCCCCTCAAACTTAAAAAAGATGAAAAACTATATAAAGTTTAAAGCTTTTCCGGGCAACAGAAATGAAACGCGTGTTGCAAATTTTCACACCAATAAATACAAAAAAAAAAAAAAAGAAAAAACTGAGTACAGCAAAAGAGCGAAGATGATTTAGCAAACAACACATTCAAATAGAATACCAAAAAAAAAACATTAAGCAAATACCAAAATACACATTGGTAACGCTTAAGTGAAGCACTTGTGGAAACTGAGTAGCGTGTGCCTTATCCATATGCACATTTTCCCAGTCCCCTTGCTCCCCCTCGGTTGCCGCACGCATGGCGACGAGAACAGGTCCAGCTAGACATTTCAAACATTTTGTTTTTTTGAATTACTTCAGCACCCGCATAGCACTCGACATTAACAAATTATACCTACCTACACTTACATATGAATAGCAAGTGTAACGCCCTCTTTTCATGGAAAAAAAAAGCTTCCGCTTTCTTGTTTTTTGATTGGCAGCAGATTTAAATATAAACTCAATGCCCTTCTTTCTTCGTCCTACCCTGATTACTTGCACATTTTCTCTGTCTGTGATGGCGATAGTGATGATGAAAATCCTATTTAATGTTGTTCCGTTGTTGCATGTGTAAAAAGGCAATAGGATCAAAAGTTCTTCTCTTTTTTTTGGAAGATTCTTTGTTGCTTGTTTGTTGTCAACACAATGAAAGACAGACAAACACAGCATGCAGCTGCAATAATATCACCGCATATACATACATATGTACATAACAAACATCCCCCCTCTCCTCTTAGAATAAGAAACATATTTGTTGTCGCTTCTCTTTTAATGGGGTTGTAATGTTGCTGCTAATGGATTGTTGATTGTTTGAGTTTGCCGTCGGCAAGCGAACAAACAAGCGAAAGGATTTTTGTGGCTTTGGTTTGTCTGTGTGAGTGTGTGCAAGATGAATTCCAATTTAATTGTTTGGGCGGGAATTGAGACACTTTGCAGGAACCCTTTCGAAGAGAACCCTATCCAGCTAATATATACAATAATAAGTGATAGAACATTAGTATAAAAAAATTGATTGTTGCAATATTGCATTTTTTTGTTAGTGTAAATAATATTTAATATACCTACTGAAACTCCAACAGATTATTTATGATTTGTTGAGATAATTTTATTTATGAAAGCAAGCACGTTATACTTTAACAGTATACAAAAGGAAAGTAAAGTAAGTTGGTTGCGGTCAAGATTGGCAAAAATGGCTAGTAGAGTTGTATTTCTAAGGAGTAGGCAGTGTCGATAACTGACTCATACAATGTTTACAATAATTTATTTTTGTTTTTTCAGGTGGTGGCATATCACATTCCCTGTCATGGTATCGTAAAGGTGACCGTTATCCTGGTAGTAAATTATATGCACGTACTTGGACTCCAGAAGATCCAAGAACACCACATCATCACAATCATAATCAACAAATCACACAACAATCACAACAGCAACAACAACAGTCACTCCCACAGCAACAACAACAGCAGCAGCAACAACTAACAAATGGACATCTTAATGTTGTTGTTGGTAATAATCAACAACAGCAACAACAACAACAGCAACAACAACAACAGCAACAACAACAACAGCTATTTCACAACAACAGCAATAGCAATCATAGCGATGAATCGGGAACTTTTAGCAATATTGGGGATAATAATATTAGCAATATACAAAATAACGTAAATGTTGCTGGTGGTGGAAGTAATGGAGCTGCTATTGCTGCTGCAGCTACTACAGTTGGATTGTATGCTGGTAGTGCTGCTGCTGTACATCAAAATGGTTTGTAAAATGTTGTGGTTTTGATTACTCCTGTACTCCAATATGAATATCTAGTCAGAAAGCTCTTGAAACCAAAAAGAAAATCGAAGAAAAACATTAACAAAATGAAATCATTCCAGTTGTGCAATTAATAAAAAAAAAAAACAGAAAAAACACAAATTCTTGAAAAATAAAAATTTCAATTAGAATTTTATCTAGTCATTTATTTAATGAAATCGAAAAAAAACTAAACAATTGTTCTGTGGTATATTATTTTTAAGAATTTATTTAATAATTTTAAGTTCAAATAAATTATTATAAACTAAAAAAAAATTAGTTTTTCTATTCTGAATTGATGTAGATCTTGCAGAAGTACACAAGCAAATTTTTCACCCAGATGAAGCTTCATGAAGAATTTTAGGTTAATTTTAGATCGCCATAGTTCGAGAGGCCAAGTATACAGTGAAATTGACTTTCGAGTGTTAAATCCAATGACATCGGAACCACAGTCCGTTGTCGAACCGTCAGTATAGCCATTGAGGGCTAAGAGAACGAAATTGAACGATTGGGCATTCAAATCAAACCTGAACAGAAAGGTACTAGTAAATTTTCGGTCGCAGTTTTGATCCCTAGTCATAAAATCTGACACAGAGCAGATAAGAGTAATAGAAATTTCACTGAGAGTGTTCAAATGACTAATGGTACCTTTTAGAAAGTTGAATGAAACTTCCAGCCTCAAAGGTGTAATTAAGGCTGTCTTCTTTACGAAAATGTGTAGAGGTGAAAGACCGATCATCATCTCAATTGTAGGTTCGCATAGCTCTTGTGATTGAGAGACAGGCAAGCTTGTTAAGTTTGCTGATAACTGAGCCTTAGCAGGACCTTAGTTCACTACACTAAGACAGCTTTTTGTCAGCACATTTGTAAGGTGCTCACCTTGGAATAGGAATGAAAGATTTAAGTCCCGAAGAACAATCTGCACTATATACAACCAGACGGCAATAGAAGAGGAAGTAGAGATTGGAAAAGTAGGGAGTCTTTTGATGAAAGGAAAGTTGCTCTAGTAAAAGGCTATGATACTCAAAAAAAAAGTCAAGCGCAAGCATGCCAAAACAAAATATGTTCGCTCATTTCGCCAGCGATTTCATTAGACCGTATCTATAATTTATTCCTATATTAGATTTATTCCAACATAGGGGTTCTTTTCTTCATAAAAGCGAGTTTCCACCTCTTTAAGAAACGTTCAAGAAATTAAACACATTGTTCCTTAAGAAATAAAACACGAAATAATACAACCCTGCACGGTAGTCATTATGTGTTGAAAATAGTATCAAAACAATATTCTTTTGTGAAAAAGATGTGAAATATATATTTGGAAAAAAGAAAATTAGCAATCGAAGTAAATTAATACAATCCTCTCCAAATGACGAATAATCGGTAGGTTTTATCAAATAATTCAATGATGGAAAATTTAGATATATTTCAACTCATGCCAAAAGAAATTTAATACGGACCTGCGCCTTGGAATCAGAACTGCCCTTGCAAAGCTGATGACGCTTAAATAGAACAAACGTAGAAGCGCATAGTATTAGGTCAGACCGTACCTGCAGGATAGAAATTGCTGGGTTGTGTATCTTCCATTTCTGTAATTGTTTAATTAAATAAACTGGCAGCTGAATGCAATGTAGTTTAAGTGCGATCTGTCTGTGCGGGTGAAAATATTCTTTCCGGATGAAGAAACAGTCAACGAAGAATATTTTCTGGGCATTATGAAGCGTTAGAGAGAGAGAGTATCCGCCGCAAAAGACCTGATTTATGGAAGATCAATTCTTGGATTTTGCACCATCACACAAAGCGATAATTGTGATTGAATTTTTGACCAAGGACTCAATAAATGTCATCGAGCAGCCACCGTATTCGCCTGCTGAATTTTTCCTCTTTTCGAAACTTAAATTAACATTTCGTGGAACACGTTTCAAGTAGAAAGAAGCTATAAAACTAAAATCGCTAATGGAATTTAAGTCCATACCGGATGTGCGTTTTAAAAATGCTTTGGTTTGCTCATGGGAAAAACTGTATTGTTTCGAATCTCACTCATTCCGCGAGCTCGAAAATAGACACGCTAGTCGAGAAAAAATAGCTTTGCTCGAGCAACTTGGACGACACGGCACCCAGTATGGAATAGTAGCAATACGAACCATAGAGGAGAAAAAAATAAAACCTAGCTCGGGACATTGTAAACGTGAGATAGTTAGAGTGAAAAATTCGTGGATTCGAGGCTAACAATGTCAGATCACAGAGAAATTCATTTTTAAACTCTGTCTGACCTACGAAATCCCAAAAGAATGTATCGTAAAAAATACGAGGAAGTTCTTAAGCCATATTCAGGTTAGGCAATTACATAATTCAATGAAAAATAGCTCGAAACAACCGCAAAATATAATGTTTCAAACAAAAAGGAGTTACTTTATTGTCATGCACATAAATTTACCTACAAATAAAATCATAATTACATATTGAGCATAAAAAATTATAATTCTTTATCAATTTCGTAAGAACTCCAACTAAGAAAAAAAAACCTAATTACTATAATAATTGTTGCGCTTGTAGTAACATTGAAAAAAAAAAAAAAAAAACCAAGTGTCAACGAGGGTTAAAAATACGCTTTGATATTATACTGCAATTCAAATATGTATGTATGTACCTACTATTTGCTAGTATTAGGAACCCCAATGAACTACATACATTTTTTTTTATTGAGCTCTTATCAAAATTGTACAAATTTATTGAACACCTGGATTTGTCGTCATCCCTTCAAACAAAACCAAACCAAAAAAAAAACAAAATATGAAATATAATGTTGTAATAAACCACACTCAAAAAATGCACATGATGAATGTACGTGGAATATATGCTGAGGGTGTAAAATACAACAAATTGACCCTTTGCACTATAAACTAGAAAATTATTTCCGGTCTTCCAAATAATGATAGAAAAAGAAGAAAAAACAGAAACAACCATTTATAACTACCCATTTTTAATATGTAGTATTTCCAAAAAATAGCGTAACTTTGTAAATTTAATTGTTTCAACTAAATTTATATTTAATCATTAAAAAAAAATAACTAAATAATTCGTCCTTTACGTTGCACTTACGTTACATGTAGCAGCGACTACATTTGAACTTAATTTATACAGTCACAATTGGAATTGTTTTGCTATTTCACACTCATATATTCACGCTATCTTTATCTCAATCAGCAGACTATGATTCGTTGAACAATTTTGATTATTATCAGCAATTAAATTGTCTAGGCTGCTTTAGGTTATTTGTTTATTTTTGAATTTTATATTAAAAGGTTTCATAACAAAGCCGGATTTTCCATATAAGCGTTTAAAGCAGTTTCTTTAGGGCGGCATGGTAGCTCTGAACAACACCCGAACTGGTGGCATTAAATAGCGCATTTTCACAGAGCATCAATTATGAAAATAATAATAGAATAGGATCGCACAGGCCAGCTTGGAACAGCGTCCTAGGAGTCAACAGAGCCGGAAATCCTTCTGTCTCTTATCGCATGATGTTGAATACGGTTTAGAAGCTGCAGTTGACTTTTGTGAAGCTCTTGTTCACAAATTTGAAATTTTATATTTTTAATCTTTTTTTTTCTCATCGATATATTTAGTCCAACATTTTTCCAATTTTTTACCTCCTGCCGAATAATAGGTTTTTTCTAGGTCTACAAAATATGCGTTGGTTTTAGTGTTGACTTCTTCATTCCCAAATCTCTTACCACCGAACCATTTCTTCAGGTTTGGAAATGAGAAATAGTCGAATGGGGCTAGATCTGGAGAATATCCTGGATGGGGTAGCAGTTCGTAGTACAATTTATGGATTTTTGCCATGGCAACTACACACGTGTGTGCCGGAGCGTTGTCATGGTAGAAGAGCACTTTTTTCTTCACCAAATGCGATAATTTTTACTTAAAATCAATGTCAAATTTGTCCAACTGCTACGTATAATATTCGCCGGTGATCGGTTTACCCTTTTCATGGGTAATCGATGTGAATGACACCGCGTGCATCCCAAAAAACTGTCACCATGACCTTGTTCGCCGACAAACCCACCTTGGCCTTCTTTGGTGTACGTTCACCCAGAGAAATCAACTCCTTTGACTGTTTCTTGGTCTCTGGTGTATTGTGATGGATCCATGTTTCATCCACGGTTACGACACGTTGCAAAAACTAGTTCGGGTTGCCGTTGAACAACGCCAAACACTCTTGTGAAGTGGCAACACGGTTGCGATTATGGTCGAGTGTCAGCAATCACCGCAAGTCCAAATATTTATATAAAATGTTATATACCCGCTCAGTTGATATGCCTACAGCCTCAGCCATCTCACGGACTTTCATTCTCCAATCGTTTAATATAATTCCATGGATTTTACCGACGATTTCTGGCATAACTACCTCTTTTGGGCCATCTAAACGATTGCCGTCACTTGTGCTGGTACGACCACAACGGAATCCAATAAACTACTTCTTAACCATTGAAGTTGATGGTGCAGAATCCCCATAGTATTTATCAAGCCTTTTCTTGGTTTTGGTGCTGAACACGAAATTCAATTTTTTCAATTATTGTCGAAATTCACGAAGTTGTCTGCTTTCAATGGCTGTCAAACACAAAGTAAATGACGCAGCTTACTTAATAGTAGTCTTTTAATGGTAGTTGACACCAGCAGTGTTGCATTTAAAGTTACTACGCGGGAAATTGAAAAAGCAAAACTGACTTATCAAACTGCACTCGTACAATATAAAAAATTAAATTCTATTTTTTTTTCGTATCGGAATTGACATTTCTAACAGTTTTCAATATTACTTTAAACAACTTTTTTCCCCTTTGTCACACCTACTTCATTACCTAACCTAAAAACACCCATGAGCGATTGAAAAAATAAAAGTCTTTGTGGTTATCGATCCATATGGCAGCCCTAGAAAAGTCAAAAACACCCTTAAATCCGGCACTGGTTTCATCTGATTGTGATTTGATTGAGAGATAAATTACTATGATTTCAGGATACATACAAATTTCTATATGTAAATTATTATTTTTCTATACAAACATATACCCTTACTTATTTATTTATTAAATTGAGGGTAGCGGTTAATAATATTTAGATATTTCGAACTGATTTGACTTTAACTTTAAGAGTTTGATTAGCTTATCCACAGCTGCTATTTTTCCATTGAATTTCTATTATTAAATTTATAATGAATGCAGAACTTTGTTGCTTAATTTCAGGAGGAATCGTATTGGAAATTACTCTTAAAAGCCTTATATCGGTTCATCTACTAAAAGCAATCAGTTTTATAAGTGTTTAGAACGTTTTTCATTGGCCATCTTCCCATTTGCAGGCTAGCTATTGCCTTTCAAGAATACTACATTTAACTAGTCATATTGCCGAACGTGCATACATATCAAAAGTATTTAACATCCTCTTGAAAGTTCAAATCAGATTAGGTTAAATATACTTTGTTCCAGTGATGTCGCAGCGTTTTCGGCGCTTAAAAATATCATACTTCGGAATCGCACGTTACCTCGCACTGCCGCGATTTCGTTGCTCTGAAGTCGCAACAGCTGTTTCACTATTTGCTTATTTTTTCTGCGCAAAAAATTAAACAAGATCTATTTTTACCTATAAAAAAATAAAATGCGATGTTTCCGCACATTTTCTATTAATTTTTTCTTATCGAACATTTTTCAACAATATTCTGGTTGAAAAACTTTCCTATCACAAAAGAAATAAAAGAAAAAGTTGAAGAGGAAGAAACAAATCGCAGTAATAACGCGGTGAGCTGCGTCTTTGTCACTATAAAGCGTTAAAGTTAAAATTTGAATTTTCTGCAGTTTAATATTTGACACATAAACAGTCCAACATGTTGAAATTATCAAGCTTTAGACTTGCACTAATTTTTGTAGTAGCGTCCTTAGCTTTTCATAGCGTACGGCACAGCCAACTTAAGTTATCGAGAAGGCAATACTAATGAAGAGTGCGAAACTTTTCTCTTTTCTTCTTAATATTAGTTATAATAATTAATTATTTTAATTAATGAATAATAATTAACTTGATGCGGAACTGAGGTTATTTAAAGAATATTTTGGATTTCACAAAAACAAGAGGAAAATCAATGAACCTGACAAAATAAAAAAATAACGTCCTTAAGAGTACAATAAATTTAAAGAGATAATTATTGAAAAAAACTTTTATCAAATTATAAGAGACAAACAGCATTTGCACACCTGTCAAACGAACAACAAAATAAATATAAAATGCGGATTTTATTATAGTTTATCTTTTTGCACCAATTATAAAATAAATTCACTAGCAAACCATGCGAAAAGCACAATCTACTCTCACCTGGCATAACGTATAAAAGAAAGCTAAGATATGAAATTTCTTCAGTTTAATATTTGACGCATAAACAGTTCAACATGTTGAAGTTTTTATATTCTAGACTTGCAATAATTTTTGTAGTAGTGTCCTTAGCTTTTCATAGCGTACGCGCAGCTAACTTAAATCCGGGAGAAGGAAATACTAATAAAGAGGGTAACTAAAAAGTGCATAAAGTTATTTAGATTTAAGTTTTATATATTTACTCATAATAGTTGCTGCAAGGACAGATCCTATTGATATTGCAACCAGGGAATCAAAATGCCAACTTCCAAGCTATGTAAGCTTTAAAGGCAGACACTATTTTTTTAAAACAGATTTACAGGTAAGAAAGAATAAATGCTGCAAGTACGGATAAAATATGCAAATAAGCAAAAGCTCTCAGTAGTCGGCTTCAAATAGTGTTTCTTAACTACTCTAGTCAAAACGAAATTTGCATTAGCAGTTACACCACATCTATATAATTTTTAAGCCTTCGCAAAAAATATTTGAGTCACTTTATCCCATGTTTTCTAAAAAAAAGAAGTAAATCTGTTTTGAAGAGTTTATTTTAAAAATATCTGCTCTGTTTAAGGGATTAGAGTTACTTAGATCCTTCAAAAACCAAATTTTGAAAATATTCTGTGAAAATTTTAAGTGGATCCAATGGCATTGTAGATTGTAAAAAATTATTCGCAACCTGTGAACAATTGTGTTTAAATTAGTGTAATTTTTCTCACATCTCATCTATCAGCCATGTACGTTAGGCCGGGGCGATTTGTATGGACTAAAATTTTTCGATACCGCGCCGTCGAAATTATGATTCCTCTTGTCATTACGAACAAAAAGTTCTTTCACGACATAGGTCTAAAATAAATTTTAAGGCTCCGGAATTTGATTTTTATGGAAAATGTTCGGTTTTTTCAAGGCACTTGGAATTTTTGTAATTACACAGTGCAACAGTAAATTTTAAATGACGAATGGGTAACTTTTTAAGGGTCGCTGGATCCGATCCTGTACTCAGATTTTTCTATCACGTCTGAGATCTCCGGTATGGGGGCCGAAACCCATAATTTTGGTATACGTGGGACCAATATAAAATTTTTTTTATTTTACTTTTTACATGTACATGAAAAAAATGCTGAAACAGAAACACTCAAGCAACCCTCCTTACCCGCCCTTTGGGGTGTTAAATGAAGCCTCTATTCAATATATAACTATAGTATACCGGGTAAACGATCGCGCAATCTATCATTAGGTTTTGGTTAAAAATGCTCCACATCGAAAAATAGTTGGGATCACCGAAGGTCAAAATTACTTAGGTCCAACATTTTTTAAAAATTAATCCTTGAATAATTTTTTTTTTCAATAATTCCTTTGTACTGGTCATACCTTGTGAGGTCATTTTACCAAGAATAAGGGGGTGGAGGGTGTTTTTTTTATATTCTAGGACCCCCCCATACTTGTTGATAAGCAAACTTTTTCTCAAAAACACTAAATACTTTTATCATTTCTTAAGCCTGTAGGCAATATTGTTCAAAGCTGTACTTAAAAAACTCCCGAAATTTGCGGAATGGAGCGTAGATGGAAGATTCTTGTATTCACTTCTTGCTTCTTTTTCTACTAAACAACTTTTCTATAGACACCAACAACGATAAGACATAAATTAAGAATTTCCTGGTACAGTTTTATTAAAGCCATTTTCATGATTTCATGTACCGTTATCTCGAAAACTTGACCTGATGGAGCAAAATGGAGATCAGCGACCCCAAATTACTCAAAACTAAATGTCAAATCACCAGTCCGATTTTGGCTGTTGCACAGTATAACAAATTGTAAAGTAAATAATAAAGTAAGAAAATAAAGAAAAATTTGTGTTTTTGGATAATTAGATAAAATAAATTTTAAAAAAATGCTCGACAGCGCCACTATCGTACGCCTGAGTTAAAATAAATATCAAAAATGAACTTCTCGTACGAAAAAACCCTGAGTACCAATTTTTACAGAAAAAATAATTACAAAAATTCCAAGTGTCTTAAAAATTCTATATAAAACTAACATTTTCTATAAAAATCAAATTCCGGAGCTTTGGAATTCATTTTAGACCTATGTCATAGAAGGATTTTTTGTTCGTAAGGACAAGAGGAATCATAATTTCGACGGCGCGGTATCGGTTGCCAAATCCCCCCGGCCTAATATACATATTGAAAAACGTTTTAATTGGGTTTAACATTTTTCGTAAAACGGTCAATAAAATTATATATTACATTTTCAAAATTTGTTCTATCAAATTATAAGACAAAAAAGCCTTTATACTTGTCATCAAATAATAAATCTAAAATATTGAATTTTATCACTTTATCTTTTGATGTTTTAACAACCCAACATTTTAAAGTTTAGCCAACTCTACATTTTGCACCAATTATGGAGTGAATTCAATATCAATATCAAACATGCGATAAGCACAATCTACTCTCACCTGGCAAAACGTATAAAAGAAAGCCAAAATATGGATTTTCTTCAGTTTAATATTTGGCGCATAAACAGTGCAACATGTTGAAGTTTTCAAGCTCTAGATTTGCATTAATTTTTGTAGTAGCGTCCTCAGCTTTTCAAATCATACGCGCAGCCAACTTAAGTCCAGGAGAAGGGAATACTAATGAAGACGGTAACTAAAAAATATATAAAGTTATTTGCATTTATGTTTTATATATTTTAATTCAAAAACTGTTGTTGCAAAGATAGATACTTTTGATATTGCAACCAGAGAATCAAAATGCCAATTTCCAAGTTATGTTAGCTTTAAAGACAGATACTATCATTTTGAAATAGATTTACAAGTAAGAAAGAATAAATGCTGCAAGTAAAGATAAAATTTGTTTATATTTGTATTTGCTCCTTTCAGCTCAATCATTCCGATGCCAGTAAACATTGTCAAAAACTCAATATGGAATTAGTTAGTCTTGAGGATTGTGAAGAAAATACATATATTACAAATACGATTAAAAATTATGGTAAAGGTATGTAGATTTACATACACACATTAATATTTATATGATATATATATTATGTATATGCATGAATTTAATTATCTTTACATTAAATTATATAGATTGCTCTTCTAAAAATTATTGGTTATCCGGTTATCGAAAAAACAATAACTTTTATTGGGGCACTAAAGCCCCTTTTGTCTACACAAATTGGAAGTATGATGAACCAAATAATGCGGGAAATAATGAAAATTGTATTGAATTTGAGGAACGTTGGTTGCAATTTAATGATGCATATTGCGATTCAACCCGTAATTTCATTTGTGAATCATCAAATAAACCAAAAATGTATTAAACATATACCTACATTTATAGTATACATTAAAATCTGAAGTATGGCATTTTATTTTATGTTTGCAATTTAAATAAAGTAAAACAAGCTGTGATTATGAAACTACCACAATCTTTGAATGAATACAAATGATAGATGGATGAGATGATAATGCAATTATTTCTTGTGACATATTTATAATTAATTCTTCGTTCCGAAATGTTTCAGTAAGAGGTAGAAAAATTAAAAGCTTTTTAAAAATTTAAGCCAGATTCATATTCTGCACTACTTACTAGATTACAATTTCGTGGAAACTAGAGTAATTTTTCTCATATATCATCTACTTTTTGATTTACATTACTTAAATTTGGACTTCCTATACATCAATAGCAAAAAAACATAATTTACAAACGTTTTAATTTTATTTGATTTAATATTTTTACAAAACGGTCTATACAATTTTCAGCTCTAGTAAAATTAATTACGGAAAAAATTTCACTTGCATAAGTTTTGAACCTTGTTCTAAATTATGGGTGCTAAATTTATATTCCTTCTTTAGGTTTTGTAAATTATTAAGAAAATACGTCCAAAAAGTACCAAATTTCATATTTGGGTTGTTCACAAGCTGTCGTATAGTTGTCAAGTCGTATAATTCTGTATGAAAAATCAGAGAATTTACGACAAATGAGAGTATACGACGCCAAATGAGACACCTTGTGAACATCCCAATTGTCTCGGAAACACCATGAAAAACAGGGAGAATCTGTTATATTTAAATTGATTGTAAGTTAAACTGCGAAAAATTCTATTTCGAAAAAGCTGTGTGAATTTACAAAAATTACAGTTTTGAAAGTGCATGTTTATATTGGCGTAAGCATGAACATCATGACCATGACTGTCGTGTGTACATTGGCGCAACCATGCCATATTTTTTTTCTCAAAAAGAAACGGTGGAATTGAAATTTTGACTTTTCAGCTTAATTTTATTCTTGTGCGCGCTGAAAATAGAAAATAGAATTGTAAAAAAAATTAAAACAGCTCAACTTTGAAAGGCTATAACATTTAAAAGCGAGCTAACTTTTTAAAATCTTCTTTGGGTTTTGTTACTGTAGACCAGTACTACTGACCTGTGTTGGTCGCTTCTCCGTTAGATTACATGACCCTAAAATTATTGCACAGTGTTATAAGACAAGAAAGCCTTTATACTCTTGTCAATGAATAATAAATCTAAAATATTGATTTTTATCACTTTATTTTTTGAAGTTTTAACGACCCAACATTTAAAGTTTAGCCAACTCTACATTTTGCACTAATTGTGGAAATAATTCACTATCAAACCACGCGATAAGCACAATCTACACATTCACCAAAACGTATAAAAGAGGAAGTTAAAATATGAATTTTCTTCAGTTTAATATTTGACACATAAACAGTCCAGTCCAACATGTTGAAGTTTTTGAGCTCTAGACTTGCAATAATTTTTGTAGTAGCGTCCTTAGCTTTTCATAGCGTACGCGCAGCCAATATAAGTCACCGAGAAGGAAATAATAATGAAGACGGTAACTAAAAAATATATAAAGCTATTTGGGTTTAAGTTTTAAATATTTTAATTATAAAATAGTTGCTGCAAAGACAAATCCAATTGATTTTACAACCAGGGCATCAAAATGTCAGCTTCCAAGCTACGTTAAAATTAAAGGCAGACACTATCATTTCGAAATAGATTTACAAGTAAGAAAGAATAAATGCTACAATTGAAGACACAGTTTATTTACTCTTTATCTCGCCTCTTTCAGGTCACTCAACCGGATGCCAGTAAACATTGTCAAAATCTTAATATGGAATTAGTCAGTATTGAAGATTGTGAAGAAAATGCATATCTTACAAATATGATTAAAGATTATGGTGAAGGTATGTAGATTTATATACATACATTGAAATAATTGCATTTAATTACCTTTACATTAAATTATTTAGATTGCTCTGTTAAAAAATATTGGTTATCCGGCTATCGAAAAAACAATAACTTTTATTGGGGCACTAAAGCCCCTTTTGTGTACACAAATTGGAAGTATGATGAACCAAATAATGCAGGAAATAATGAAAATTGTGTTGAATTTGAGTCAAAGTGGTTGGAATTTAATGATGCAAATTGCGATTCAACCCGTAATTTCATTTGTGAATCAGCAAATAAACCAAAAATTATTTAAACATGCATCTACATAAATAGTAGATATGTAAATCCAAAGTATGACATTTTATTTTCTGTTTGTGACTTAGAGTAAAACAAGTTGCTTTTATGAAACCACTAATGCACCTATTTCTTGTGACAGATTTAAAATTAATTCTTGGTTTCGAAATGTTTCAGCAAGAGGTAGAAAAAGCAAAAGCTCTAAAGGATTAGAGTTACTTAGATCTTTCAAAAACCAAATTTTGAAAATATTCTGTGAAAATTTTAAGTTGATCCAATGGCATTCTAGATTATAAAAAATTCTTCGCAACCTGTGAACAATTTTGTTTAAATTAGTGTAATTTTTCTCACATCTCATCTATCAGCCATGTACGTTAGGCCGGGGCGATTTGTATGGACTAAAATTTTTCGATACCGCGCCGTCGAAATTATGATTCCTCTTGTCATTACGAACAAAAAGTTCTTTCACGACATAGGTCTAAAATTAATTTTGAGGCTGCGGAATTTGATTTTTATGGAAAATGTTCGGTTTTTTCAAGGCACTTGGAATTTTTGTAATTACACAGTGCAACAACAGTAAAGTTTAAATGTCGAATGGGTAACTTTTTAATAGTAATTTGGGGTCGCTGGATCCGATCCTGTCACGTCTGAGATCCCCGGTATGGGGGCCGAAACCCATAATTTTGGTATACGTGGGACCAATATAAAATTTTTTTTATTTTACTTTTTACATGTACATGAAAAAAATGCTGAAACAGAAACACTCAAGCAACCCTCCTTACCCGCCCTTTGGGGTGTTATATGAAGCCTCTATTCAATATATGACTATAGTATACCGGGTAAACGATCGCGCAATCTATCATTAGGTTTTGGTTAAAAATGCTCCACATCGAAAAATAGTTGGGATCACCGAAGGTCAAAATTACTTAGGTCCAACATTTTTTAAAAATTAATCCGTGAAAAAAATTTTTTTTCAATAATTCCTTTGTACTGGTCATACCTTGTGAGGTCATTTTACCAAGAATAAGGGGGTGGAGGGTGTTTTTTTATATTCTAGGACCACCCATACTTGTTGATAAGCTGTTGCACAGTATAACAAATTGTAAAGTAAATATTAAAGTAGGAAAATAAAGAAAAATTTGTGCTTTAGGATAAATTTTGGATAATTAGATAAAATAAATTTTAAAAAATGTTCGACAGCGCGCCTATCGTACGCCTGAGTTAAAATAAATATCAAAAATGAACTTCTCGTACGAAAAAACCTCCGAGCACAAATTTTTACAAAAAAAATAATTACAAAAATTCCAAGTGTCGAAAAAATTCTATATAAAACTAACATTTCTATAAAAATCCAATTTCAAAGCCTCAGAATTCATTTTAAACTTATGTTATAGTGTTATAGAAGGATATTTTGTTCGTAAGGACAAGAGGAATCATGATTTCGACGGCGCGGTATCGGTTGCCAAATTTAGTTGGGTTTAACATTTTTCGTAAAACGGTCTATAAAATTATATATTACATTTTCAAAAATTTTTCTATCAAATTATAAGACAAAAAAGCCTTTATACTTGTCATCAAATAATAAATCAAAAATATTGATTTTTATCACTTTTTCTTTTGATGTTTTAACAACCCAACATTTTAAAGTTTAGCCAACTCTACATTTTGCACCAATTATGGAGTGAATTCAATATCAATATCAAACATGCGATAAGCACAATCTACTCTCACCTGGCAAAACGTATAAAAGAAAGCCAAAATATGGATTTTCTTCAGTTTAATATTTGGCGCATAAACAGTGCAACATGTTGAAGTTTTCAAGCTCTAGATTTGCATTAATTTTTGTAGTAGCGTTTTTAGCTTTTCAAATCATACGCGCAGCCAACTTAAGTCCAGGAGAAGGGAATACTAATGAAGAGGGTAACAAACAAATACATAAAGCTATTTTCATTTAATAATTTTACTCATAAAATAGTTTCCAAACCAAAATGTCTACTTACAAGCTATGTCAATATTGAGGACAGACGCTATTTTTTTCAAGTAGATTTAAAAGTAAGTAATCAATGCTTGCAGCATTGATAAATATAAAATTTGTTTATATTTGTATTCTTTCCTTTCAGCTCAATCAATCGGATGCCAGTAAACATTGTCAAAAACTCAATATGGAATTGGTTAGTCTTGAAGATTCTGTAGAAAATGCATATATTTCCAAAATGATTAAAGAATACGGTCCAAGTACGTAGACCTACATAAATATTACATATCCATGGTAACCATTACAGATTTTTACCTATATATTATTCTATATAGATTGCTTTTCTAAACCTTATTGGACTTCCGGTTATCGTATTAGAAACAACTTTTATTGGGGCTCTGGATCACCTTTTGTCTATGCCCATTGGCAATACTCGGAACCAAACAATGCGCATTCTAATGAAAACTGCGTCTATATTGGACCATATTTCTTACAATGGAATGATGGTAATTGCAATGACGAATATAATTTCATTTGTGAATCAGCAATTAATCCAAACATTTATTAAATGTGGAAATGCGTTGTAATAAAAAATTTGGAGTAAAACTAAAAATTGTCAATATAAATATTTATTTCTTCTTTGTATTTTTGCAAGGAAAGTGGTATTTTGACGTAAGTATATGAACGTATTACTCTCAAACAATTTATTAACTATTAAGCGCAAAATTATACTTTACAAAAAAAAAAATAAAATAAAATAAAATCTGTTTGCTTTTAGTTTGAAGAATTTCCTTTTAGATTATAGCAACAAAAATGCAATAAAAGCATTTTAATTTTGAACGTTTTTGGTTTAGTAAATTCTGCAGTACTGCATAGCCGAACAAGCGTTAGATTTCTTTTTATACATATGTACTTACACAAAAAACGTGATCACTGTTGAAAGAAGTGCTGGTTTGTTTTACGCACACGGGCCATTATTACATTTATTATATATAAATACATTTATATATTTTGCTTACCCGCCTTGATCTATTTCCTTTCCAGGGTATTTCGTAATAGATGCTGCCATTATTGCACCTTTCTGCACATTTTCTTTGCTGAGACATGTCTTTATTATTTTATAAATTTTAAGTTTCGAAATAAACTGTTTGACCACAATGAAATTAAATTCTAAGTTCTGAAAAAAACTAATCACAATTAGTGTTATAAAATTTTTCACAATGCGAAAACATAAAAGGATAATGTAATATTTTTCAAATAGTAGCCATTTTCAGTAGTCATAATTTAGAGATGCATTTTACTAAATGGGCTCAAAAGTGAAAGTTTGTAGTATATATTTAATTTTACTTCGTATTAATTTTATTTGTAATAAATAAAATATAATCAATGTTATATAAATTTGTTTTCTTTATTGGCAAAGAATGTGTTAAGAGTTAAGAGATATAAAAAGCATTCAACACTATGTAAATTATTTTCTTATACATTTTCACTTAATATATACAATGAAAATACAACACTGTTGCAAAAAGTAAATACTACAAAACAAATTTTTTCCCAGTAATCAAAGTTCTTCACACAATTGACCAGTTTACGAGGCATTTACGAGTTTATAGGATTGAGCTTGTTAAAAATTAAGTTAATTGGTTGTTAAAAATGTGCCATTAAAAGCTCTTTTAAATGCAACCATGCGTTTGATTACTGCTTCTTCCATTCATCAACTGCTATTCACAATAGCATATGACAACAAATCATTGACGTGTAATTATTAGAAATTGCGAATAGAATAAACGGAAAAGAATTTATTGATGCATAAAAAGAAACAAAAACAATACAGTACAATTCGTAAATAAATTAATAAAAAAAAGAAGACCACGTACATTATGCATTCCGAGAAAAGTCGCTTTGTTATATTCGCTTTTGGCATATTCTTTTGCTACTTTCTTTACGGTATTGTCCAGGAGCAAATTACTAGAGGACGATATGGTGACAGCAAAAACGAAGATGGATCGGTCGGTGAACAATTTACAAACGCTTTAGCGTTGGTGTGGGTGCAATGTTTTTGCAATTTCATATTCGCAAAAGGTTTGAATTAAACTTAAATTGAAAAATTTTTTTTTCATTACACTTCACATTATTTTGTAGGTATGCTACTAGTTAAACCACCAAAAAAAGAAGACACCACACACAAGGGCTACTATTTCGTAAGCGCATTGACGTATTTGCTTGCAATGGTCTCTTCGAATATGGCATTACATTGGGTTCCATATCCGACGCAAGTCGTAGGAAAATCAGCAAAACCAATACCGGTCATGATTTTGGGCGTTTTAATTGGTAGAAAATCATATTCATGGACACGTTATGCTTGTGTATTTACAATTGTGCTCGGTGTGATACTCTTCATGTATAAGGAGAGTCAAATCTCACATTTACCCGCAGAGACAACAGGCTTGGGTGAGCTATTGCTTTTCTTGAGTCTCGCTATGGATGGCTTGACGGGAGCGGTGCAAGAACGTATGCGTTCATCAAGTTCACCAAGTGGTCAACAAATGATGTTGGCAATGAATTTCTGGAGTACATTAATGTTGGGCTTTGCAATGATTGTAACAGGTTTGCGTTTGTCTCTGTGTGTGTGCAAATGAATATTTAGAATTCCATATTTCCTTTCTCCTTCCATGTTTCTTTAGGTGACGGTAAAAATTTTATCAGCTTTACTACACGCCATCCTATACTATGGACACACTTAGCAATGCTGGCATTATGTGGTGCATTGGGTCAATTATTCATCTTTCTTATGGTTGCCGGTTTTGGTCCGCTTGCGTGCTCTGTCGTCACGACAACACGTAAATTCTTTACCGTCCTCTGTTCGGTATTACTGTTCGGTAATGTTTTGATAGCACGTCAATGGCTTGGTGCAGTACTCGTCTTTGCCGGTCTCTTTGGTGATATGATTTATGGTAAAAAATCGACAGCTGCGGCGGCAGCGGGTGCTAAGAAACCATTAGCGGTTAACAAAGATAAGGAAATCACTGCGGAGGACAAGAAAAAATTGTTATCATAGAATTTAATAAATTTAGTTTAAAATAATTTAAAAACTTTTTTAAATTTAAAATGTACGATTTTACTATAAATTGAATATATACTATATTATGTATACCATATCTACAATAAGCAGCTTCCATTGTGTTCATTTCGTTTTGTATGAAAAGAAAAAGTATAATTTTTAAAAAATTTCTTACGCTCCATTAAAACTGGAAATGTGTGATTTAAAGTGATGCATAGAAAATTAGTTTGACGTTTTTTAGTATCTTTATTTTTATTTTTCTATTTTTGAATTGAATTTATTTAAAAATGTAATATTTTAAAAATAAATACATTTTGCGTTAAAATACTTTTCCATATTCATAACATATCTCTATAATCGGGACAGGTTCGAGCAATTTTTGCATAATCTTGAGATGAACTTTATAGTGTTTCGCATGTATGATATGATAGGAGCGCACTCACGTTAGACCAAGTGCAATTAGGTCGCCCTACACTGGTCTTTCCAACCTAAGTTAGGTTGTCCTATTCTGCACGTTTCACCACAGTAGCTCGAATAGCTCGGCTTATGCCACCAAATCGAAGGCGATGGATTTTAATGCGCTTAACTATGTCAATGTCGGCTTGCAGCTCATGATTCCATCTGCATTAATACACGTTTTCCTTGCGTATTAGATCAGAGGTCTCGCGAAGTATCTTTCTCTCGAATACTCCCATCAGCCTCTCATCATTGGTGGTCATTGTCAATGTCTCAGTGCCATATATTAAGGCGGGAAGGGTGAGGGAATTATAAAGCGTTATTGACGAAAGAAGGCTCCGCTTCTCAATTGCCTAATAAGCCCGTAGTAGCACCTGCTAGCAAGAGTTTTTCTTCGTCTGTACTCAAGGCTGACATTGTTGTTGCTGTTGTTGATACTGATTTCCAGATATACGAAATCCTTCACATTTCGTTCAAGACGCCGGGACTTGTTAGTTAACACAAAGCATTTTAAAGCATTTTATAGTTTTGTCCTTGTTCACTGCTGAACCCACTCGACGATACTCCTTTTCCAGGCTAGAAAATGCTGCGCTAACTATTCGCGCGTTGAGGCTATTAATGTCAATATCATCAGCGTATGCAAGCAGCTTGACACTGTTCTAAAAGATAGTCTCCTGAGAAGTTGATGTTTGCAGCACCAATTTTTTTTTCCAGTATAATATTAAAGAATTCGCAAAATAGGCAATCACTTTGTCTGAAACCTCGTTTGGTATCAAATGACGCAGGGAGGCACTTAAGGGATCCCTAATCGTGCTGTTGAAATCGGCTTGATAATCGGCGAATAAATGGAAGGTGTCGATTAGTTTTTTTTTTTTTGATGTTCGCTTTGATTTGGCGTAGAGTGAATATCTGGTCGATGGTATCAGGTTGAAAGCTCACACTGATAAGGTCAAATCAGTTTGTTAACTATAGAAAAGTTATCCCAGATTAAGATTAAGAAAAGTCATCCCAGGAAAGTTTGCGCAAATTATGGGATCGCCTTTCATATGGATTGGGCAGAGTACGCTGAGGTTTCAATCACTGTGCATGCTTTCATCCGACCATAGTCAGGCAGGCCATCTGCACCGCTGCTTTACTGCTCTTCAGCGTTGTGCCCGCGCACGCTAAGCAGAAGTTCTGCACACAACCAATCTCTATGCCACGGCTGCCACACAAATTGTATTACAAAACACTTAATATCATAAAAAAAGAAAAAATGTATCACATGTGACAAAAATTTAGTAATCGAAGTGGCATAACTATTTTTTCAGTGATGGCAACTCTGACCACTTCAAACCTATGACGACGACATGTTCGATGCTCGTTCCAACACTCCCAACACAATGGCAACACTAACATCTGTTTGATATTTGACAATTTAAAATTTATATCTGGCAATACCTTTCAACCATACTGCACAAAACAAAAAGCTCGCCTTCAAAGCGCATTCGCAAAACAACTAAGAAAACAACAACAAAAACTATTGGAGAAATAAAATTGCGGCTCTCTCTCTCTCTCTGTCTCTTTGGCGCAACGCTCTCCCACAAAACCAAAAAGGCAAAGAATATTTTTGACATTTGAATTCTTGAATTGCTGAAATTTTGTTGTTGTACGTTCGATTTCCTTCGTTGTCGTCGTGTGTGGATGCGCGAAAAGTGAGTGAGGAAAATCGCCTGCCTGATTACGACGAAAATCAGGAAGAAAATTTCGAAAAAGAAAATTCTTTGCGGAAAAAAATTTAATACAAGAAGATAAAATATTTGAAACGCGCAAGAAATTGTGATTAAAATATATGTATATAAAATATTGATTATTTGTGAAAAACTGATAAAGAATTGTGCTTTGAATTTGAAAAAGCAAAAGGAAGCAAAAAAAAAAAGAAAAAAGAAGCAGAACTCTCAGTGTGTGTGTGTGTGTGTGTGTGCGTGTGTTTGCTCGCTCTCCACAAAAAAGTGCAAAAAGGAAAAAAATAGTGTGCATTATAACCATATGAAGCTAAAAAAGATATAAGCAAAGGAATATTGCACAAAAGAAAAAACAAAGCGAGCAAAAAGTATAAAAAGTGAACACCCTGTGATTGTGTGTTGCAGCGGCAGCGGCGGCGACGACGTTTTCTGCTGCAGCAAGTGCAGTAACAGTAGCAACAACAATAAAAAACAAGAGCATTTACAAATTTTTGTATAAAAATATATTTTACACAAGTCGAAGAAAAGTAAGCCACACAAAAAATTAAAACAAAACAAAAAAGATTAATTGCATTCGAGATAATAATAAAAATATCTGCTGTTTCACAGTTTATGGTGCTGGTGTCATCGTTCATTGGCGGATGATGGAGGCAGCGATACGCGCTACAATCAAAAACGATTTATTGCTCTCTTCTTCTTAGCTCCTGCTCTTCTCTTTTTGTGTTTGTTTTTGCCTTGCCATGCCAGCAGCTGCTGGTCCTCCATCAATTCAAAGAACATTACCGCACGTTACCACACCACCTACTTCCTCTTCTCTTCTACTACAACATACTACCAGCCAGCTAGCCAGCTATCCATCAATTTTCGTCATTCATTCAACTGAAACAATTGATTTTGATATTTTTCATTAATAAATTAGCACAAAATTCTGTGTGCTAATTTATACCTCTACGGTTATTTATTTTTTGGCTGGCTGAATAATAGTGCAGAAAAGTTTTCGAAATGCGTTATTTTATTCACACTTTTTCCTTATTTGGTTTTGTCAGTGTTACACTTTTTTTTGTTTTTTTTTTTTCTTATTAGAAATTTGTAGTGTTGAAGTTGTTAGAAAAAGAGGGTGACACTGTCATCGAACACCGGTCAATGGTGAAAATGGTGGTGGGTTAACCGTTAATAAACATGTCACCGCCACTTTTCCTTCTTCTTCTTCTAGCTCTCTTTCCGTTTTAACTAGAGAGAGAGCGAGAGACACACACATACATATGTTGAAGAGTAGTACTGTAACGGAAACCGGCAAATTGCGTAAATTTTAATTTCGGCTAGTGAAATAAATATCAAATAATTTCATGTGTAAAAATAAATTCAAATTTCACAGTTTATAATGTGCCAAAATTGCTGAAAACATGAACTTTATGTATTTATAACTCAATTATAGTGTAAAAACAAAAAATATAACCGGCATTGTCCGGCATTAAGTCATCGACTTATCGACTTAAGTATTACTTACAAAAAATCGTCTGATTAATTTTTTTTTGGTTGAGAATTGTGAATGAAGGAGTGAAAGAGTGATAGTGGCGGGGGTTGGGAGAGAGATGATCATGTTAAGGTGCGGAAAGCCCTGTCCTTTTCTATTAAACAGCGTGGGTCAAAGAGTAGCACGCGTACACAACTTATAAAGGGCTCATTCCCATGGAAAAACTGCTGAGTCAACCATTTTGCATACACTATATAGGTGGCCATCACTGCTCTAAAAGCATTGCTCAAGTATAGAGGTTACCAACATTATTTTTTTTTTTTCATCCTGCATTCGTGGATTGGCGAAGTTCGAAGATTGAAAATGAATTAACGAACACTTGTGGAAAAGAATTTGGAATAACGATGGCATTTGATAGCTGTATCTGAATAGTTTCCAATCGTGATAACAAACTCGAAAAAAAGCACATATTAAAAACAGTAGTGAAAGTGGTCGTGTATTTGGGGAAAATTATCATATCTTAAAGAATTTCAATAAAAATTAATAAAGTACTTCTAAATGCAAGAAAAAACGATTATCGTCCAAGTGAACGTAATTGTAAAGCGATGTTTTCTCAATAATGTGGTCATAATTAAGATCGTAAAATAAAACACTAATTGCTTTTCGGATTGTTATTGGAATGTCATTGGAAAAATGAGCCACTTTATTTTAGACCAAAGTTACCATTGAAGTTAGTGACGACCCCGATCCAGAAGGTTGCGGGTTCGATTCCCGTCTTGGTCTGGTGGTCAATTCTCATAAACTTCTTATATTCACTATCGATATGAAGCGGATGAGAATTATAAGAATGTGTACAAGTACAAACCTCGGTTGGTAATGGCAAAACCACCGAGCTGATAAAAAAATTACCACACAGCCGTTCGGAATCGCCGTTAAACTGCAGGTCCTACCATCGCCACTGTGGTCTAGTGGCTGAGTGCCAGACTCTTGTTTCTGGAGACCCGAGTTCGATTCTCGGCTTGGGTATGTTTCTTATCTATCTTTCTTTCTCTCTTCCCTTCTTTCTTTCTTGGGGCTTTGGTACTATAGATCTTATAGGTCGCAGTGCCTGACTTTCTAGTCGTCCTTCCTTCAAATAATAATACCATTGAAGTTATGGAGATGTAAAGCTTTTTCAAAGCACTTTCCATATCTCCTATTCTCATCTTTCGTTTCGTCCTAACACTGAAAATACTAGCAAGATCTTGTATGATTCTAAGAGCCATAGCAGGTATGGTAAAACCTTGTTCTGGGGTGTAAATTACCGATATGGGTGTCATCGACGATTCGATATATATGTAAGTCCTGCCTAAAGGAAGCTAGTGGCATTACAGATCACCAGGGAGCGGAAAAAAGGCAAAATAAAACTTTCTATCTATAGTTAGCATTGATATTGAAATTTCAAATTTGAGATTTTCGTATTTTTGACTTATGAGAAAGAAAAAGATAGAAATAAACAAATATTTAAAAAATCGTTGAAAACTAAAGATTTTAAATTTTATTTGTTATTAATATTATTTTCTCCTTCCTGCAGATCCCCGCTATTGATCGGCTTTCGCAAAAAAAAAGAGAAGGAGAAACCTAAGGAGTAGCAATACCTAAAGGATGAGCCTTGTTCATTATGTTCCCCTACCTGAACTTCTTTGGTTTCTAAAACATTCTAACAAATTTGACTGGAGTAAAAATCCGTGCTTTTTTCAATTTTTATTAAAGTTTTTTTTTTTGTTACTTTTTCTTCAATTTTCTTTGGTTTTATCTGCGAAGCATAACAGTTTTATAGATCACTAGTGGATCAAGAGGGGAAGAAGAGAGGGGAATTCGGGGATAAAACCCATCTTCCTGATAAATATTTACCGATAACATTATCATAGTTTTTCTTGTGATAAACGAACAAAATATCGAGACCCTAATTTCTACATCCTCTAGTCGACTGAGCGTATTACGATAAGTCTTTTCCAACCTCAGGTCTGTTCCATAATCCTTGAGGTAATCTACGATTATACATAAATACTTCACTTAATACCTTAAACCAGCTTTCGCAAAAATTCGAAATATTACACTCCACCTCCTCAATATTATTCACTTGAAGAACAACTAACTTTGTTTGCTCATTTTTGAATGAAAAAATTAACCCAGATATGCCCAATGACCTATATGTAGCACACTTCAGAATGTTTTAATTTTGGTCGAATATGTACCTACTTATTTAATTAAAAACAAATATTTCTGAAGTGTACGACATATACGACATTAGGCATATCTGGGTTAATGAGCACTCTTTCGTACAATGTTTTGAGTGAATTAAACTCATTCTCTCGCTCTCTCTCTCTTTAACACTTATCACTCACAGAATGCATTCCTTAAAACTTAATATTTTTCTCACTAGAAAGTTTTTGCAGTGATAACGGTACTTACATATTTTTTACTCACGACGCAACGTTTGAATAGCTCTTTATATCTCTCTCATTTATTTCTTCTCGATTCTCTTTCTATTTAATTTTTAAAGTTGTTTGAGCTTTTGAGTCTCTATGTCAAAGAAAGAGAGAGAGAAAGAGAGGATTTCCTATACAAAATTTGCAAACATGTTAGCAAATTTGATTGAATCCAAAACACACACACAATTAAATTTTGCGTCTGTGTGAGTGCGAATTAGTGATATAAATAAAAACTCCTCTTCTCAGTTTATATTAAACATTCTCTCAGTGCATTCATAAAATACAGAGTGCTTTTGTATGAACGATCGTTAGCGTCGGTGTGAAAAAACGACAGCTATTGTCGTGTACGTATAAAAACACGAGAGAAAAAATGTGCAAATGTGACTTTGGGCTAGATATAACTGCCTAGTATACACGAGTGGAGATCCACAGTTAATTTCGATTTTTTTGTCTATTCTTTTTTAATTCGTAACTAACGATAACAATGTATTGGAATCTTATCGCTAAGTGGGGGATAGGGGGAGGGGTTAACCTCAAAATCCTCTTTCTACCATACACTAGTGCCTCTATATATGTAAATATGGGGGGAAATATAAAAATTCTAGTTTCTTAGTTAGTATATCTAATGATTAATCTATATTGATTTAAATCTCTTCTTGCTTCGTTTTTTTTTTTTTTTTTGCCATGATAACTAAAAATTCATTCTGATTTATAATTCCAAGTGACGCAAAGAGAGAACTTCTTAGTTTTCTGAGAAACCCCATACCAAAATTTTGTATTTACATGAAGAGATTTCAAATGAGACTAAAAACATTTTTTGACATGACATTAAACACTGTGCGTGCGTGCAAATGAAGGCTGACCTTGACAAATTAGTTACTAACAAAAACAGAAAGCCTAAAACAAAGAACATTTAAACAAAATATTGATTATTTTCGATTTGTTTTGTTGCTTTTTCTTACTACCCAACTGGAAAATGTAGTCAATTACCGTTAAATGATAAAAAACCGTGACTAATTAAAGCAACCACCCAATTTTGTTTTAAGTAGACAGTAACAAGTTTATAATAAGTCAATTTTAAACATAAATTTTTCACAAGTCTCATAAAAAATGGAAGTGCAATAATTTCTTTTTGATTAATACATTTCTTCTAATTGAAAATAATGAAAATTATTAAATAAAACACAACTACTGAAATAAATTATTAAAAAAAAAAAAAAAAAACCCAACATCGTCCGCTTTGTGGGCGCGAACCTGTACTCTTTATTCGAATACTTAGGTTCGCACTTGTTATTCATCTGATTTACAAACTGACTTGCTAATGCCGTCCCAAATTTCTCTTTTGCACTCAAACATTTTTTTTTTTTTGTCGTGAAATTTGGCAACATCGCAACTCTAAGTAGTTCGTTTCCATTGTGCTTGCCGCTTCACTATGTTGTTTGTCATACATATTGCTTAAAACTTGACAACGCAAGCAATAAGCATGTGGCTAGATGACAACGCCAGTCTAAAGTAACCAGTTCATTTTACGTAAAAGTGTGAAATTCGGCAACATCTCCTGAATTAAAGAACCAGTCACTTGACCGGTTACGAAACCGGTTCACTTTTCTCTAGGGTACACACAGTTACAGTTAAAGTTGCTTTAAATTTAATTAGTGACAACAATTGCTGATTTCACGTTTCCCTATTATTTTAGAATGGCATTAAAATCGCTTATACATACATTAATCAAAACAATGAAATCTTTAAAATTAAAAGCAAAAACCAAACCAAAAATTCCAACAATTGCCAAATAAGTAGATACATTGTACCTGGTGCTGTTTATTTGCTTATCGCAAAAAAGAAAAAAAAGAAAAAGCGAACTTAAATTTAAAATCACAATCACAATTAATTCTCATTTGATTTATGATTCAAATAACATTAAAAGAAATTGAATAAAAATTATATCAAATTATGAAGAATGCCTACAAAATTTTCGACTGCTGAAGCCTTAGAAACGAAACGCTTAAATTCTATTTGGGTTATTTGTTTTTTCCTTCAAACAAACGAATTCATTTGTATACCAATAAAATATAAGAAATTTGATTTTATTTTCTTTGCCAAATTTCTAAATATAACATTAAATTCTTTATGTAAAAGCTAAACATATGTAATACTATTGTATATGTATAAATTTCTGCTATAAATGCAATTGTTTTATTTTTATTATTTTTTTATTTATTTTTTGTTGAATATATTTCCTTTTTGTGTTGCTCACAATTTGCCCGACAGCGACAAGTCATAAAACTAAAAACTGATAAGCGCAAGTTAGAAAGACACAATGAGAGCAGCCAACAGCAAATTATAATTTACTATAATATACACTTACTGATTTGTGTAAGATTTGTGATTATTATCGGTCTATAACTACTTGCTTGGGTGCTATAGCATCGAGACTTTATTGCCACAGTAGTCATGGATTGGTTAAAACTTAGCACTCGTTTCACGACCGTCAGCCATATTTTTTCCCATATCGATGGTCATACGTCGACACCTCGTAAGTGATTTTTCAGCACTCTTGGAAGAAACGATAAGAATGTAATATATTTACATAAATAATATGTACAAATTGGGTTTAAAATAACTTTAAATAAGAAAGAAATGTTTTTGGAATAATTTTGTCTTATTTTAAACTTTTTTTTTTACATATTATTTATAGAAATTTATTGCGATTTAGTTGTCTCTTTCAAAAGTGGTGAAAAACTACATACGAGGGGTCGCTAAAATAAAATACCCAATTCACCACATCTGTTCTCCCCACAATACCGTTTAATCAAAATAGAAAATAAAAAAAAAAAAAAATAGATGAGAGAAATCGTCGCTGCGTACTCGCAAATGCAACCGAGTAGCCAAAAGTGCAATTGTACTTAAATGAGAGAGTATTAGTTGAGAAGGAAGATATCAAGAGAACAAGAACAAAGTATTCATATGGAACCAGTGTTGATATTTGAGGTTCGATTGTACCTTTTTTGGTCTTCCGAAGTATTTTAGGTACAATTGGAAATTCGGTTTTTTGAAGGGCAAAATTTTAAAAATCATCAATTTATGAATTTTAGCACGAAAAGAAAGTGAGACAAATCAAAAACACACTCAGTGACAAGCCCACTGAGCACCGCAGGGTGTTTTTAATAAATAATATAAAAGAAATATGTAAATGCAGTGGTGGATCCAAGAAGTGGGCTTTCAAAAAAATTTTAGGAAATTAAAAAATTTTTCAAATGTTTAACTAATGTTCAGCATTTTTTAAAATTTGTTTGCTTGAATTTTTATGTTTTAAAAATATGTCTAAAATTTTAACTTTAATAAGATTTCGTAAAAATGCTGAGCTTTTACATAAAGCCTGAACTTTTTTCTAAATAATGTATGACAAATTTCAATTCATTTATATTTTTTTTCAACGAAAAAGGCCATGATAGTTTTTTAGGAGACTATGAAAATTAAATCTAGAGGTTAATTTTCAAAGTCATGACTTAAGTTCATGTCAATTTCGTTATTTGAAGTTATATATAAACAGATTAATGAACAAATGCTATATTTGAAAAAAAGATTTGAAATAAATACTGCTCTCGATCTCATAGGTGGTTAAAAATAGCCAAAACCAATCTTTTTTTTTACTTTTGAAAACTCAAAACACTGATTCAGCGTAAAAATTCCAATTAACTTTAGTTTGTAGGTCTTAAACAATCCAATATTCATTCATTTGAAAAAAAATCAGCAAAATTTAAAAACGTTCCACTTTTTCCAAGAATTTTGGGCACCTTGGGTACGTGTGAATAAATAGTGGATTAAAAAAATTTGTAAAAGAAAACAAATCAAATATCAACCTACCCTCATCAATATAATTAAAAAATTCACAAATTTTGGCATACTTCATACCTCTGTTAGGTACAATTGGACTCAAAATGGTACAGTTTTTACATAATTTATGTACTTTCACAATATACATATGTCAAATATCAACTCTGTATGGATCACTGCATACTTCAGCGAGAAATGTGTAAATGAGTTTTTTCAACGAGAGCGTGCTCAGCGAACTCGTTGATGCATTAAAAGTCTCGGACGAGTTCAACTACTTCGTTCACTCATACATTCTTAATTGCACATACATGCAATGAAAAATTGCAATGTGTGTGTGGAATTCGCAAAATATCACAAAACATCTCTGGCATTTTCGCTCAAATGTGCAGCTACTGCGAAATGCTTCGTAACATTTTACAACAAACAACAAATTATTCTCACACATGTTCGCTTAAATATGAGACGAGCCTTAAAGGCCGAGCGACCGAGTGCTGCACTCTCTTTTCGTTTTTTCTTATATGCAGTTTTTGAACTCTCAATTTAAGACTCTCATTTAATCTTTTTCATATGAAGTTTATCGCACTCTCACATTGAGAGCATATACAAAACAAAAAAACGGGAAAAAAGTCGATGAATTCGCCTCAACGAGTTCCACTCTATGAATTTTCTCGTTGTACTGCCGTCTCCTTTATGCATAATGCATCCTATTTATTTTTATCTTCTGTTTCAGATATTTAGCGTCGTCATCACGAACTGAATTGGTCTCGAATTCTATACTTATTTAGAAAAGGTGAGAAGAAAGGAGGGAAAGATTTAAGATCCTCTAGTAGACCAATATAGCATGCTCATCTATAAGAAAGAGGCATAATGTTACGGAAATGTTTCTTTGTTTAGAATTATTTTCTAAGTTTTATGAATTATGTTCTTTTTTTTTTGCTTTAAGATTTGATACAGTGAAAGAAATTTTGACGAAGAGAAATATTGAAATTTAATATTAAATTAATTATATATTTAATTGATTTGGTGTATGGGAGATAGAACGGCCCCATTTCCAATTCCACCCACCTTTTTCCCTGTAGCATCAGATTATCTACTAGCATCCTTTCTGTAATATGCTATGAATAGTTTAATATTAAGGTTACATGGGCGGTGTCGCACCCCCTTTTCCAATACTATTTTCGTTCCATCAGTGATATATTTTTTTACTTAATTATATCTACTTCTAATTATTTTTCATTAGGAAGGATGAGTTTTATCCCTATACTTGAGCTCTCTCTTACACTTGAACTCCCTAGTGCCTGCACTTAATATCAAAGTCAATATGCACTGATTTCTTAAGCGTAGCTAATCAAAGAGAAAATTTGAAAATGAAAGTAGTACAACAACAACAACAAAAAAGTGAGAAAAAAAATTCTATAGAAAAATAAAAGAAAAAATATTTATTTTTGACTTGAGGCCAATAAACGCAATTGACATTTAAAATACAAGAAAAACAACAACAACAACAACCACAACAATATACACAAAAGCTCTAATAAAAGCAACAACTATAATTTAGAGAGCAACCATTTCTAATTTAGCAATTTTTGTAGTTTTTCTTTATAACGAAAATATGTTTCTTTCATCTTTGGCTTTCAGTTTTGTCAGTTTTTTTTTTTTTTTTTTCAAAACTTAAATTCATTTGTCTCTCAATGGCTAAACCAAAACCACATCCTTTTTTATTACTAAACCAAAATAACGAGACATTTATGCTTTGACGTAATGATGTCATCTGTCACATGCTAAAACGCCCACTGGTTTTTCTATACTAAATAATTTTTCAAAAGTCGACAAAAATATAAATAAAGAAACAAAAAAAAAAATCAATTTTATTTTTTCATATGAAAATTTTCCATTTAAAAATTCATATTTCTATTTTACATACTATATAATATATATATGTATGTGTATATGTATTACAATTGCATGGCATACATTTTAATGAATTTTAATTGAAATTAATCTGAGCCGAAGAGTAGAAGAGACCGCAAGAGTAGAAGAGCAGAAGAGAAGAGTAGAAGTTTTCAACAAAAACCGCATATGTCAAAGATAATTTAAAAATATTTTTGAAATGAATAACATACAAATTATGAATATTTTAAATTTATATGCAGCATTTATGAGATTTTATAATATGATTGACTTAAGTGGTTTTTGAAAAAATTAGCAGTTTTAATGTTGATAAAAATGTCTAGCATTTATCTATACTAACGGACTTATAGGGGACGGAGCGGAGAGAGAGAGATTTTAAAATATATGTTTGTATGCCAGATCGTGACCAATATTTCTTTTTGTTGTAAGATAAATAAAGAGAGGGAGAGCAAAAAATGCGCGCATACAAACACACTTTTTTTTATTTGTGCACTCATTAGAGAGAGAGAAAGAGAGAGAGTAAAAAATGCGTACATTTTATATACGCTCATTCTTTATTTACTAACCCATTATAAAAATTTTGCGTTTGTATGCACGCATTTTTCACTCTCTCTGTCTCTCTCTGTCTCTCTCTTTGTGTTTCCATAATACGAATAATAATTGTCACCATTTGAACTTTGAAAATTCGTCAAAAATACAGTTTTACACTTTTTTTCAATAATTTCTGTTCGATATTTTTATATGTATTAACTTTTAAATTGCATTCATAAAATTAGGTTATTTAATTATACTCCCCTAAATATTCCAAATAATAAATTGTATTGTGAAGAACGCACTTCACATGTTTCCATTTATTTTAACAAAGTTTTAAAAATATGTAAATTTCGGCAAAAGTGTAGACCTGCCTTCCACATTTCATTGCCAATTTCTTTTGAAACAATATTTTATACTACTTGTTTTCAAGGGGAAATTTTTTGTTCGTGATTTATTCGAATATATGAGCAACTATGGTTTGTTATGCAATGTCTCACCTGATTTCCTGATTATTAAATAATTTGTTTAAGTGAATAACAGTGATCAAATGGAATCTCAATAGTCATTACGCAAAAAATAAAAAAATTACAAAAATCACGATTTCGATGGGCGACACATTTTTTCGACATTGTATTCGAAATGTATAGGGTGAATTAAGAATTCAAATGCTTTTAATTAAAAAGGTTAAAAGTTTGTAGATTTTCAATACCTTTTATTCAAAAATTGCATCATTTTTAATGAGGGCACATTCCCTTAAATTGAAAAGTCCAGAGATTTGGCATCTAATGACGTCACAATCGAAAACTAAACATACTCACTTACTGTTTAAAGTAACGAGATATTTTCATTGGAAAATGTGTAAGGTATTTAAAATTCTGATGCGTCTGAATTTAACTCCCTACTTTTAAAATAATTTTATTTGATTAAATTTTATTTGAAAATTTTCTACACAAACATTTTTCAATGCAATAATCAATCAATGCATTTTTGTTTTGTTTTTCGGTTATATGCGGTCATTCACAGTAGTTGTAATACTCACAAGTGTATGTGTGTGTGTGAATGTATGTGTAGTGTATGACTCATACATTGCAGTAGAATTTTTGGCAACAAAAAAATTGCTCTCTTTCTCTCTCTCCCCCTCCCCCCATACCAATACAAAATCTGCCAAAAAAAAAAATTGGTCACATTCGCTCTCGTGCTTATTTTTTCTCTCTATCACTCTTTCGCTCTTTATATATATATATATATATGCATATTTACATACATATATTGTGAAATAGTGCTTAAAATAGCTAGGAAATCTGTAAAATCTGGTGTTCTAAAATGAAAATTTTTGTAAATTTTTCGTCAGAAAGTGTTATTTAAACAAATGAAATTCTTTCTTTGAAATTAAGTAATTTTTTTTTTAATCATGCATTAACAGAAATATGAATGCTCACGTGTTTTTCTATTTCAGTCACCCCATTTTGCATTTATTTTTATATGCTTTTGGTTCGGTTGGCATTAGTGTTGCAACAAAAAGCAATGCATGGATAAAAAAAAACAAAAATAAAAAATTAAAACGAAACACATGTGTGCAGCACACATTTATTTATATGTATATAAGTACATATATCAGAATATGCATGTGGTTATAGCAATGCATACTTTATGGCGTTTTTGCCGCCTGTGTGTTTGTTTGTTCATGAAAATAACAACGTGCATGTGCTGCGCCGCGCTGCTCTGCCAGTATTGTCAGTTCTCGTGCTTTGTTCTTGTTTGTTCAATTTATATTTTCTTTTGCTTTGTTATTGTTATATCAAAACGTATTTTGTTGTTGTTGTTGTAATATGTCAGTGAGTGAGATAAAGAGTAAGTGCGAAAGCTTTCGTTAAGTTTTGAAATAAAAATAATAAAGAACGAATTTCACGAAATGAAAGCTTTTTTTTTTATTTTTTTGTAGAGAGTGTATTTTTGTTTTTAGTTTTTAAGAGTATATAAAAGAGTGATAGAATTTTTGATATACAGGATTTGTTAAATGAACTTAAGAATGAATTCATTATCGAATTAAGAATTTAATTGAGAACTGAGCGGAGAATTGGACTGAGAGGTGAACTGAGAACTGAACTGAGAGTTTAACTGAGAATTTAACTGAGAAATGAATTGAGAACTGAATTGAGAGGTGAATTGAGAACTGAACTGATCTGAGAACACAACTGAGAAATTAACTGAGAACTGAGCTGAACTGGAATGAACTGAACTGATAATTCAACTGAGATATGAACTGAGAACTGAATTGAAAGGTGAACTGAACTGGGAAGCTAACTGAGAAACGAACTAAGAACTGAACTGAAAGGTGAACTCAGAGCTTAATTGAAAAATGAACTGAGAACTGAACTGAGAGGCGAACTGAAAACTTAACTGAAAAGTGAACTGAGAACTGAATTGAGAGCTGAACTGAAGTGGGAACTTAACTGAGAAATGAGCCGAGAACTGAATTGAGAGGTGAATTGAGAACTGAACTGAGAGCACAATTGAGAAATGAACTAAGAACTGAGCTGGACTGAGAACTGAACTGAGGACTTAACTGAGAGCTTAACTGAGAAATGAACTGAGAACTGAATTGAGAGCTGAACTGAACTGGGAACTTAACTGAGAAATGAACTGAGAACTGAATTAAGAACTCAGCGGAGAACTTAACCGAGAAATGAACTTAGACCGTAATTGAGAGGTGAACTGAGAACTGAACTTAGGTGAGAAATGAACTGAAAAATGAACTAAAAACTGAATTGAGAAATGAACTTAGTACTTAACTATGAGCTATGATAGATGCCACTCGACTAGCTCGGAAAACGATTAGCAACAATGAAATTCTCTCATTTATGCATCACTTACATACAACAGTGACGGCAGGGGGCAATGTTGTGGAATAGTGAAGAACCCTACCTTCTTATTTGTATATTGAATGAATTGTTCAAGGATTAAATTCTAAAAACATAAATTATATTTCTTCAAATTACACCGCTGCGTATGAGTAACATTTACCAGCGTAACGTATGAGTAACAATTAATTTGCATTAACACAGACACAAATGTTACGCATACGCAGCGCATAACAAAATTAATTTTTTTTTTTTTTTTTTCTGAAAATAAAACTTTTAAGGAAACATGCTGAGCTTTCTTTCCTCACTACTTAATCATTCGAAAGTAATATAGTTACTTGGAATTAATCATTTTACATGTTTGTTATCTTTACAATTTTTATTTTTTGCTTTAAAAAAAATTTCAACTAATTTTTTTTCAATTATAAACCAGTTACACTCATTGAGAAAATGTTGACAGAAATAAAGAGAGGGAGAGAGAGAGAGAGGGAGAGAGAGAGAGAGAAAACTCGCACCAGCATTTAAAAGCTTAATTGCATTTTAACCAAACTAACAAAAATGCAAAACTGAAAACCAAAACAAAAAACTAAAAACTTTAAACGTATATGCAAAAGTGCAAGCACCTATGTTCAAATGCAGTATAGCTTCAATGTTCTTCCTCTTCTCTCCTCTCTTTCAAATTGCTCTCTTCTGTCTTCCTTCCGTTATTTTTGCGCGTTCTTTTGTTTTTGTTTTTGCATATAATCCAAATTTACACCTACTTGCAGTTTTTTGCCATGTGCCAAAAAATAACAAAAGTAGATGTGCATATATATGTGTGTTCAAAAAAGAGTGTGTGTGAGAGAGAGAAAGACCGTATGATTGCAAGAGCCGAAAGATAACATAAAATGAGCCGAAGATAGGAGATTACAACAAAATGGGCAAAAACAAAAACACATAAGAAGAGCACATCGCGCTATTGCATTTTGTTGCATTTGCTCCCTTTAGTTATACCGCGATTATAAGTGAAAAAGAAAAACTGCAACAACAACACACAAAACAAATACAGCTACAACTTTATATGCATGTGTTTGGCTCTCTTCTTCTATTACACCACCATCATCATCAGCAGCAGCAGCAGAGTGTCTAATTTTTGTGTTTTTGTTGTTGTGGTTGCGAAAACTTGCATACAAAAAAAAAAAAAAAAATAAAGATTGCATAAAACTTTTGAAATTCCGCTTTTGGCTTGCAGTTAATAAGAATTTCTTCGTTCTTTCTTTCTTTTGCAGAAATTAAACGTAAAATTATTGACAAAAAAACTAAATAAAAATACAAGAAAAAACTTATTAAAAATACAAGAAAAAATTTATTAAAATACAAGAACAAATTTAATAAAAATACAAGCAAAAATTTATTAAAAATAAAAGCAAAAATTTATTAAAAATACAAGAAAAAATTTATTAAAAATACAAGAAAAAAAATTAAATTTGTGCAAAAATCTAAGTGTGTTTAATAAGCAAAAAGAAGCAATAAAAATCAATAACAAATTAATTAAAAAATATGAAAATAAAAGAAAATTGATATCTACCACACTAAACATAAAATTCTATAAGTGCGTCACATTAATTGCAATTTAATTTGTCAACTTTTAATCTGCAAAATAATAATAAAAAAAAATTCAGATAAATTACAGTGTTGGAAATTAATTTCCAAAAAATTTGCAAAAAATATACTAAAAAACTATATAAAAAATTAAACAAAAAAATTATAATTTGTAGCCTCACAGCACCAATCAATTAATATAAATTCCGCCAATTAGTAGAAACTACGTTTGTCTTCTCAACTGTTCGTCGTGTAATTTTGTGTTATAATTTTTTTTACTTTTTTTCATCGTCTATGTCAATCGAGACTTATTAATTTCCGTTTTGTAATACATTTCCGGTTTTAAGTTCTCGTACGTTCGTATGCGGCCGAGTGTTGCTGTGTGTGTTTGAGTTCATAAATTTCCGGTTTATTTCCTGTCGTTCTATTCAACTTTCCAATTTTTTGTAAAAACCGCGCGCATTTGCCGCTTTCGTGTGTCAGCAGCATACTTCAAATTGTAGTGGTAAGTTAATGAATAGTTTTCTTTTTCTGTTTTTTTTTTTGTTTTTGTTGTATATATTTATTGCATGCTGTAATTCAAAAAAATCATATTAATTTTTTTATACCTGGAAGTATTCAGATAAGATTAGTAGTAGTTAGTAATCAATTTTAGTCGTAATATATCAGCGATTCCTTGGTTCTAACATATTTTGCACTAAATCTATTGCATTACACTGTGCGTCATTTTTGAACTTTAAAATTCTAAATTAAATGAAACTAAGCTGCCCTGCTTTGTTTAAATCATTTGTGTCTTAATATGGGAAAAAGTTGTAAGTTTTACGGTGAAATGTTTTTCAGCCTATAGTATTTTTTCACTACATTTTGTTTATACATTTATTGAAAACTTGATTCTTTATTACTTACCTACCATTTTGTATTTGGTTTAATATTTTAAAAAAATATTTAATTTTAATTCAATCTAACTAGAAACTGAATGCAAATCCTATCTACCAAATGGCGGCTGCCAAACGCTTGTGTTTACGTCAGCTGATTTTGACATTTAACACATTACGATAAAGCTCAAGAGATTAGACTGAGAGAAAGAGAGTTCTCTCAGACTTTTCTACTTGTATGGTATAGTCGATCTCCACCAGCGATGCCAGATTGCGGGGAATTCCCCGATTTGTGGGGAATTTTACTTAGTACGGGGAATAGGGGAATGAACTGTTTTTTGCGGGGAATTTTTAACCGTCCAGCTTTTAGTTGATAAAGTCTGTTGAATACTTTTTGTCAAATTTTATGTAAAGTAAATCGTTTAATATTTGTAATACTTCCTATTTTGGGTCTTATAATCTTCATCTCTTCTTAAGAGGGCCCTGCAGTTTCTTTGGTTTGGAGAAATGAAAAAAATCTTAAAAATTCAAAATGTGACAATTTTTTTTTTTCGAAACCGAAAACAGTTTTGACTTTTTTTTTCAAAATCCCCCATCTGTCAAAAGAATTCCGAAGTCAGAAAGTACCTTACTATTAACAAACCAGTTCTGGAGCGCATTAAACTAACATTAACCGTTTGTCGCTGTTATAATATAAAATTATACTGGTGAGGGGAATTTGATTGAAAATCGGGGAATTTCTCGAGGGCTATCGAGGAGACAGAAAAACTGAGTTGGCATCCCTGATCTCCACACACGTTTAATAGCAAAAAATAATTCTGCTGCGTCGTATGCATATGTGTGAGTACATTGAGCGAAATATACCGAGTGGATTTGAAGTGTTCTCTCATATACTCTCTTTCTCTCTCTTTCGTATACACATACAAACTCCGCTCAAATTTTAATTTACATTGCTCTCTCCTTCTTTTAGTTGTTGAGAGTAGCAGAACTTTCATATCGCGCAGTAGTCTGAGCGAGAGGGAAACATAGGACAATACAGTTATTTACATTGCAAACATTTTTGAAATTTGCCCATACTGTGAGATGTTTAACCTTTAGAGTACCGGTGGCCAACAATATACAGTTTTTAAAAAAATTATGAAACTTGATACTCAGAGGTTTTCGGGGCCGTTGAATTTGAATCTGCAAACACAAATTCAAAATACAGTATGGCGGATCTAATATGGCGGACAAGTTTTTGAAAAATTTACCTAATTCGTTTGAAACTTTTTGCTCGGGGGTTTTTGGTGTCACTTTGGGAGTTTGCAAATAGAACTTCAAAATTCAAAATGGCAAACCAATTTTTGAATGAACGAAGTGGATGTAGGTTAGTTTAGGTTAGAGTGGCTGCCCTATAATAGGGCACACTTAGGCCAGTGCGGCCTGTTGTGTTAATGGAGTGGATGTAAATACTCAAACAATTGAACAACTAAGAAAAAAAAAAACGTTAAACGAACGTAAACGTGGATAGTTGTGAATTGTTAAACTCCTGGACAAATGTTATCATAAATAGTGTATACAGGTATTTACATTTGTAAGCTAATAATATTCAGAGAAGTGATGGCTCGTACCTTAGAGTACCCGAGTACCAAGTTTGTAACGAAATAGATAAATTTTTCAAAAAGTCGTTGGCCATTTTGAATTTGGAAATTTTGTTTACAGATTCGGATTGAGCGACCCTAAAAACCCCTCAAGTAATAAATTGCAAATGAATTAGAAATCTTTTTCAAAAATTTATTCGCCATTTTGGATTTTGAAATTCTGTTTACTGATTCGGATTTCACCTAAAAACCCCCGAGTAATAAGTTTCAAAACGAATTAAATCAATTTTTCAGAAAGTCGTCCACCATATTGAATACGCCATTTTAAATTTTGAAATTCAATTTACAGATTCGGATTCAGTAACCCCAAAAACCCCCAAATAACAAGTTTCAGATGAAATATAGTAAAATTTTTTCAGAAACTCGTTTGCATTACTGTTGCCGGCCGGGGTGACCACTATAGTGGCCACTTTATATACTGACATTTGTATTTACCGAATAGACTTCATATTAATGAAAAATGTTCACATAAAAAAATTTTAAATTTCGCTCCTTCTCCTTTGCCCTTTTACCCCTACTACTCACAATTTCTCTCTAGTTATCCCAACTTTTCCCGATTTCTAACCTTCCTCCTACTTTTTTCATTATTCCCTTACCCCTCCAAACTTTTTTTTTACTCTTTTTCCCTTCCTTATTTTCAACTCTATCTCACTTCTCCCACATTCTCTCTACTCTAGTCACACTTTCTACTTTCTCACTTTTTCCTCCATTTTCCCCTTACTCCTCTCACCTCTCTCTTCCTTCCCCCCCTACCTATCCTTCCAACCAGCGCCGTAGCCAGGATTTTTTTCGGGGGGGGAGGGGGAGGAGGGGATTTAATTCGAAGAAAATTGACATTGACTTGCCATTACTGATGATGAGCCCGACCTCAAAAAAATTACCAAAAATACTAAAAATAGTCAGAGGCTCATTTTTTTCAAATGATTATCACTGGAAATTCGGACCATGATAAGGAATCCGGATGAGGTGGGCTTATATTTCCGAAATTCGTGCAGTTACTGCATTGAAAGAGGTCTTCCGAGTCGGGGTGCTCTGAGCAATAATGGGTTAAAAAATTAATTACATTTCAAGATTGTTTCCTAACACTTTGAAGCTGATCCACTACTACTGCAAATAAAATCAATGAATTTTTTATGCTGAACACGAATCTGAGGTCAAAAACTTCCCATTACGCCACGTTTTAGAAGAAATGGGATGGAAAACTTTTAAAAATGAGAGAACTGAACACCACTGGCGTGCTACAAACTTCGAAATCCAGAAATTATAGGCGGAATCATGCCCTTCCAAATGAGCCCTAAACTGTAAATCAATAACAGTTACTGACCTAGAAAAACTATAAATGCAGAATTGCTCAGCATCACCTTCTCTTTTTCTATCCAAAGTCAACAAAGTCATGTCAAAGAAAACAAATCGGTTCTGGTCGCATAGTGTAACTAAGATTTCAAGTTTATTTTTTTATATTTGACTTTTTAGAAAGAAATCGATGGAAGTAAAAAATATTTAAAAACTGTTTAATAGATTTTATTTTGACTTTTTTTTTATCCACTGGCAATTGACAGGCTGAGAGGAAAAGCGGGCTAAAATTTATTTAAGAGCAAAAGTGAAATAATTTAGAGTGTCAGTGCAAGAATGGCATAAGTAATACGGTTTAGAGTGAAAATGAAACGCTTTAAAAGTAAGAGCAAAAGTGGTATAACAATTCTTTCACAGCAAGAACAGCATAGTTTTTTATTCCGTTTTCGCTCTGAACATATTTCGTTTCACTTTTGCTCTGAACATATTTCGTTTTGCTTTTGCTCTTAAGTAAAATTATTCCATTTTTTTCTGAACGTAGAAGTTATACAACTTTTCCTCTAAGCCTCTCAATTAATATAAAAAAATAGAAGAAAGTTTCCACATTTCGGGGGGGGGGGGGAGGGGTCAGAATCTCCAAAACCTCTCCCCTAAATAAGGCCTTGCCTCTAATCTTACCCTACTTTTCTCGATCTCTTTCTACTTATCCAACCTTCCCCCCCTTTGCCTTTTCTTTTCCCACTTTCTCTACCCATCTTAGCTTTGTCCTGTTTCTACTACTTTCTCTCTTCCTCTTACCTTCCTCGTATTTGCCCCTGCCCTCTTCTGATCCAATCTTGCTCCTACTTATTTTATCTTCACCTTGGTCCTTCCACTTTCCCTCTACTTCTCCCATTATCCTTTCACACCAGCAATTTTACTAAAAAAAATTTCATCGATTTTATAATGAATATCGTTCATTAGGCCTTGATTCATTGTATCGATGTATATTTTCATTAATATGATGTTTACATTCATCAATCTTATGCAGCAGTTCATTATATTTACGAATGCATTTAACTCTCCAATTGTATGATGCAAGTAAATCCGCTTTTTTGGCATAACTAACCTCAGACTTATTTTTCTTGATTTCCTCTGACTCTTAGCAGGGACGGATTCCTGGTTCCCAATAATATCAAAAACT
Source organism: Toxonevra muliebris (assembly GCA_963691655.1). NCBI lineage: Eukaryota > Metazoa > Arthropoda > Insecta > Diptera > Pallopteridae > Toxonevra > Toxonevra muliebris. The sequence continues at coordinate 99,633,793 of OY829327.1, forward strand.
GTACCTGATTTTTAATAACTTCTTTACGATTTATGATTTTAATATCACAAATATGCATCAGCACAGTAATCTTCGAATATTTCTCATCAAAATACACTTAAATATTCCAGAAAATCCAAACAAAATCTGACTGAATCTTAAGCTTGTTGACGTCATCAAATTTACCATACACTGACATTCCTTAAAGAAAAACTCCTTCTCAGATGAAGTCATTGATTGATTTTCCATCATATGCACTAGAATTTGATGCCAGCAGTTTAAGTTTTACATTAAATTTCAAACTCAATTCAACAACTTTAAAAATAATACGCATTTCTATGGCAATGTCAATAACTACTTAGTTGCAATGTGCCATAATATGACATTGAAATTATGATATAATTCGATGAAACATATGCGAATGAACTAAAATAAATGAAGCCACTGTCAAACTATAAAAGGATATTCTAAAGGATAACGTCATAGAAGAAGAAGGAAAAAAACAACAACAACAACCACCCATTCAACATCATTAACTGAATTCCCGTAATGCGTAATGCTAATGTGTATGTTCTGTGTGTGTGTTTGCCTGTATGTTCTGCTCATAAGCCAATATCCTGTAACGTTAGCGAGGAGAGACACAAATACCCAAAGCAATATTGGGCAAAAGTGTAAAATTCTATACTATAGTATCCCATTATCATTGAGAAAGGATTATCCATTCACATGCAGAGCACAACAACACACACACACACAGCAGCAAAATGCCAGAAGGTGAGGTTGTTAGTGTGTTGATGATGGTAAGGTGACGATGAAGATGATGATGATGTTGTTGTGGTGGTTATTGGTTGGTGATGGTGATGATGACATCATTCGCATTCGCGCCAACACAAATACGTAGTATGCAGGTTTCTGCGTTTTATATAATAAAGAAAACAAAAACAACAAGAAAGAAAAAAAAAAAGAAATCTTTGACATTGAACTTAACGCTTAAACACAAAACTAGAAGTAGAAGTAGAAGTACCTACAGAATAAAATGCTGAATAAAAAAAAATTATAATTTCGTGTAGGTCTTCTGTATTCAGAATTATCGAGAAATGCACATTAGGTTGGATTGAAATATACGAAAATTCAATGACATGGAAAAGTCAGTGACTTGGGAATATATAAATTATGCACAACTTGAAGTCTTTTCTGTTCATATAATTTCAAATATTTATTTAGAAATATTTATGTTGTATTTACTATTATGAGAATGAATATTCAGTGGCATTTATTTGCCCACTTCTGGTAACCAAAAACTTGATATCAAAATTTCAAATTTCAATACACAAATTATTGTTTTGATGTGTCAACGTTTTTTGGCTCCACTGTATGGGCAAATTTCAAAAATGTGTGCAATGTAAATAACTGTATTGTCTGTCCTATGTTGCCCTCTCGCTCAGACTGCTGTGCGATATGAAAGTGCTGCTACTCTCAACAACAAAGAGAAGAGAGCGATGCGCTGTTTGTATGCGTGTATATGAGAGAGCACTTCAGATTCATTCGGTATGTTTCGCTCAATTTACTCACACATTTACAAAATATGAAAACAAAATACATTTAGGGCAGCGGTAGTCACCTATACATACACAATGATCGATTCAGTACTCTTTCTATGGAAATGAGCTCTGTACGTGTGAAATTTCTTATGATTGCTTTTCACTATGTCATATTCCCTGTCAAAGAGAAAGAAAGAGAGAATTTCCAATATGAAATTTTGCCAACATGCTGGAAAATTTGACTGAATTTGACATAGTGAAAACCAGGCATTACATTACGCTCACTTGCCTGCGTGCAAGGCTTCGGCATACGTTGATTTATGGTAAAAACACAACCAAAGTAGGCAGCGTCAACTTCAACCACAAACACATAGAATTATATGAGCTTGTATGGACTAAAAATTTCTGAGGCTTGCCTCAACGACGCTACACTAATTTCTATTCAAATTCTCTCAACTTCATAATGTTTGCTCTCTTGTGAGTGGGGAAACATTGCCATATTTAAAAAAAAAAAAAGCCAAGTGCTGCCAAGTTTTAGTACGAAAACATGTTAATTTCTTTCGAGTTTTGCTTTGTTTCTTGAATCTTTAGATGAATTTAGATGATGTTATCACATCATTGTGATGAGTGCAGAAGGTGCTCATTTTAGTTTTTCATAAATGAATTTTTCTCAAATTCAATTTAAAACTGGTTCGCCGACAATGTTTGGGTAATACGTTATGACCCAAAAAAAAAAACACCTCGAGCCAGATGGTACAATCTCAGCGATACTTGCATTTCGAAATTCTAAAAAAAGGTAGTAAAAAATGTAGTAAAAAAAAGTAGTAAAAAAAGTAGTAAAAAAAGTACAAAAAAAAGTAGTAAAAAAGTATTAAAAAAGTAATTTTACAAAATTTCAGTACTGGACTGTACATAAATGATTCCAGAGCTACACCGTACTACAAATAGTTCCCGAGATATCTCATCAGGAATATTCAGGTTGTATGGGAGGTGATACGCCCACTTGACATTTAAAACTCACACTCCACTATAATATCGGTATTAATATATAAAACTTGCATACTAAATCTTAGTACCGTACTGCAATTGTTTCCTGAGATATCTCGTTAAGAATATTCAGGTTTTATGGGAGGTGCCAAACCCCCCCTTTCCAAACCCATTCAAATCTTTTCTGTAGTATGGCATTGTCAAACAACGTCGTTGTACGAGATTTTAGTTCTATATTATGTATGGTTCCAGAGATATACTCAAATAAGTATATGATTTGTATGGAAGGTACCATGCCCACTTTGCCAAGCCCAACCTAATTTTTCCTACAGAATGCCGTGAACAATTATTACTTTCTTACCAAATCTTAGTGCCGCACTACTACCAGTTCCTGAGATAAAAATTCAGGTTTTTATGAGACGTACCACGCCCACTTCTCCAATCATCGTTATGAATGTTGACGTTTACTCTAGGCTTCATAAAAATGTAAATTTCAGCTCAATCGGGTAGTTAGTTTTTGAGTTTATCGCTCTCAAACGAACAGCTCATTTTTATATATGAAGATTGACTTGAAGCCTAAAAGTATGCAATACATAATTTGTGTATCAAAAATGGTTGTGGAATATGAACATTGGATGTTGTAGACGTGCAAAAAGCACAGAAAGAGAAAATGAAAAATTAAAAAAATTTAATAGTAAAGTATTTAATCACATTACGTGACGAGTGCAGAAGGCACTTATTTTAGTTTTTCATAAATCCTGGTATCTTATGTTATGTTCTTAATTAATTTATAGCAATTTCAATGAGTTTATGAATTTTATTTAAATTAAATGCAAAAAATTTTAATGTACTAACATTTTTTTTTTTTTTTTTTTTTGATTTTTAGTTTTCTGAAATAGTCAGTTTCTAGATTTTTCACTACTCCCTAAATGCAAACCGTTCGACTTTTCTTTTATGGACAAAGTTTATGACGTGTGTTTCGCCGCTGCATGAGTTTCGCTTGTTCAAGTTCAACTTTTAACATTTTTACTTTTTACTACGCTTAACTATGTAATTTTATTTTTGGATCGAAAGTTTTAGCATTTTTACTTTTTTTTTATTTGCCGTTTCATTGGGGTTTGAAATTGCATGCATGCGGAACATTAGCAAACAAAGTTGCATGTTTTTTTTATTGCTCATAGTTTTTGTTACCCTTTCTTTTATGTATTAACACATCATCAACGAGTTGACTTGACTTCTCGTTTTTTCGTGTTAGAATTAATTGAAAATTTTAAATTCATACAAATGAGAAAGTAATTTTTCACTTTTTAACTTCATTTCAGCAGCAGCAATAACTAACTAAAACCAAAAACAAAGTGTTATCAATATGCCTGGAGGCAGTGGTGGTGGCGGCGGTGGTGGCACTGGCAGCTACGAAGAAGTAGCCGCTGCACGTCGCGGTCGCTTTCGTGTCACATCGTCCACAACACCACAAGGACCACCTGAAACGACACTCGGGCGATTTCGTTTAATGCCGACATGTAAGTGGTTTGCTTTACATTAATTACTACCACCACTACTACTATAACTTTTGCTACTGCGCCTACCTACTCCTAACCCTTACTCTACGTACTTTGTTAATTTTTCTATTACAGCTTCCATATTTACACAAAGTTTTTTCTCTTCTGGTTTTTTGTTTCTTTTTATTTCTTTTTCTTCTTCTTGTTCTTTTCCGTGTGTTTTATAGCTAATTATGGTGCCATTTCACCAATACTACAACGTGGCCGATTTGCTGTTATACCTGAAGAACCGCAAGGTTCACCAGCTGCTCATGGTACTCCAACGGCAGAGCGTGCCATACGTTCACCTTCACCGGAATGGGATTTTGATATTGAGCAGGTAAGTGAAGGATGCAATTAATGAATGATGAAATGAGTGTGAGGTTTAATTATTTTACCAGCTCACAGACACAGAGTGAAATATGGTATGCCTGCATAGTAACCCAGAAAGAAAAAGTTTAAAAAAATAAATCACTCGAGAATTTATTCAAAAATGTAAAAAAAAAAAAATTGTTTTAAAACTAGAAAATAAATCAATGCATCCATAAAAACCGATTTCGAACTCTACCTAGCTTGATTTCTCTCTATCTAGGGTGATTTATTTACTGGGTTCCTTTTGGCATCTAGAGTATTTACATTTTTTACATATTTATGGTGTTAACTGAAAATGCGACAATTTTATCGATTCACGGACAGCTCGATATACTATAGAAAATCATGCTGCACCAGTGAGCCTCCTCATCAGAGTTGTGCCTCTTCGTGTGCATAAGAGCGTCATGCTTCTTGGTGTAGGGCTACACGAACGAGTGTTGCTAAGTAATTTTATTATAATTAAACGGAAATTGCTTTGAAATGCAAATATGTTGTTTTTTTTTTTATACTTTATCTTTATACTTTAACATTATAACTGAAAGTAGGAGATGCTTTGGCTCCTTCATGTCAAAATTAGCGCCATATGATTTAGTGTGATTTTATTAGTTAGTTTTTGGAGAGATTTGATATGAGTTAGAGTAAATATTTTAAAATATATTATGGGAAACTAAAATAACTAGACATTTTTATGAACTTCAACAAGCGCTAATGAAGAAATAAGGTTTAACAACATCTTTTTCTGTTGTTTTCATCATCTGAAATCAGTAGAGATGTGTTTCTGAATATTTCAATTATGACTTCAGCGAAATTTGACATAAATGTCTTTTAAAATTACCAAATTTGGCTTAAAATTTTTAAATTTGCCTTCAGAGTTTTTCAGAATTGCCAAATATTAGAGCTGTAAAAGAATGCAATCAATTTAATTGCAATACCTTAAAGTCACAGTTAATAATCGACAACTGATGATTGCAGTTACTGAATAACATATTTGACTCCAATATAAAAAATGCAGTTGAAAGTCTTTTTTGGAGTCGCCGATTGATCATTCATTTAGAAATTGACTCCAAGTGCCTTCAATTGACTTCAAATCCCCAATTGACTCCAAATGACTCCAAGTGACTTCAATTCACTTCCAATCCCCAATTGATACCAAATGACTCCAATTGACTTCAAATCCCCAATTGACTCGAAATGACTCCAAGTGACTCCAATTGACTTCAAATCCCCAATTGACTCCAAATGACTCCAAGTGACTCCAATTGACTTCAAATCCCCAATTGACTCGAAATGATTCCAAGTGACTCCAATTGACTTCAAATCCCCAATTGACTCCAAATGACTCCAAGTGACTCCAATTGACTTCAAATCCCCAATTGACTCGAAATGATTCCAAGTGACTCCAATTGACTTCAAATCCCCAATTGACTCCAAATGACTCCAAGTGACTCCAATTCACTTCCAATCCCCAATTGACTCCAAATGACTCCAAGAGACTCCAATTGACTTCAACTGACTCCAATTGACTGCAAATTGCAATTGACTCTAAATGACTGCATTTGAGTTAAAGAGTATTTAAGTGACTCTAAGTGACTTCAAAGCAGTCATGATTTTGGAGTCATAAGATTTGCAGTCTCATGATTTCGAAAAAAGATTGCATTCCCTTAACTCTAAAAAAGACTTTTCTAAATGAGTAACCAATCGTCGACTTCAAAAAAGACTCCCAACTGCACTTTTTATTCTGGAGTCAAGTAAGTTATTCAATAACTGCAATCAAAAATTATTATTCATTTCTGACTTATATCCTCAATTGATTGCATTCTTTTACAGCTCTGCCAAATATGCTGTAACATATTTTAAATTTCACCTCCATAGTCTTTCAGAATTATAAAATTTGTTTCAGAATATTCAAAATTTTAACCTTAGATTCTTCTAGAATTACCAAATATCGTTTGACATATTTTAAATTTGACCTCCATAGTCTTTCAGAATTATAAAATTTGCCTCAGAATATTCAAAATTTTGACTCCAGAACCTTTTAGAATTACCAAATATATAGTTTAGAACATTTCTAATTGTTTTCAAAATATTTTAATTGATTTTCAAATACCGAATTTGCTTAATTGAAATGAAAATGCCCAAGAAGACATATGTTGTACACTTCATGAATGTTTAATTTGGTTAAATTAAATGAGTATATTCAATTAAAATCGAAACTTTCTCAAGTATATTAAATATCCGCCATTGGGCATATCAGGGTTAAATTCGCTTATTTTCGAATTTGTATAGGAATACAACAACAACAACATAGAGAGCAAATCGTTAATAATAACGAGTACGAGTAAGCGACTTCAGGCGAGTAAAATAATAACGAGTCGAATGAACTATGCCTATGCAACCCAGTACGCATAAACAGCAAAAAATATTCAAAATCGAGATTTTTGCAATGCTGAATGGGATTTTCCCAAATCTTTACGAGATAGAATCTGTTGTCAGATTCAGCACATAAACTTACAATATCAATATCTCTTTATCAACATCTTTTGAAAAACTTGTGTTTCCTTCAACTATTCTATTCTAGGTTAGATTAGGTTTGAAAGGTTTGTGCGAGACTGAATTCCAAATTGTGAATGCCTTCATTTAATTGCCCGAAAAAGGCACGTCTCTAACCACTGTTTCCGTCAGCAATCCAGGTAATGTCTCTATTGAACCATTTGGTTCTCCGGATAAAGGTATGAAGATCTGATAGTTCCACTCTCGTTATCTCTGTTAGACTATTGAAAAAAAAGGCGACCCGAATCGAGTCTGTTTCTTCTTCATCATGACAACTTCTGCACAGTCCGCTCATTGGAATACCGTTGGAGAATTGGCGCAATAGCACAATGTCCAGTTATGACTCCTGAAATTTGTTGTGCCCTAAGAGGATATTTGTCTTCTTCCTATCTAACTTTGGTCATAGGGCCAGTGAAACTTCATAGCCATTTAGGATAGTCCAAGCTTCATTTGACATCTCGAAGGTGTAATCTTTCTTAATCCTTCTCCTAAATAGTTCACACATCTAAGATTGTATCCGCCTCGTTTATGTCCATATCAGAGCCTCTTCTGGCCATTTCATTTGCTATTTCGTTCCCTTCAATATTGCTATGTCCCGGAACAAAGCAGAGAGTGGCCTTGTAGTGCTCAATTGTCATCAGTGAAGCACGATATTTCTTTACAATCTCTGATTTAATTATTTTGGATTCTATTGCTTTCATTGCAGCCTGGCTGTTAGTGAAGATATTGATATTCGAAATCTGAATTGTACTGCCGAGCTGCTTTCTCAATAGCAAAAATCTCTGCCAGAAAAACGCTATAGCTATCAGGAAGACGAAACGACCTTTTCGGAGTAGAGACCAGCTTCAGTTCCATTCTCCATCTTTGAGTCATCGGTAAAGATTATAATACCAGCATTACCTGTTATCGAACAATAAAATCTTAATTTAAAGTCTTTAATTCGTGGCCACATCTAAGTCAGCTTTGATTCCATTTTGACTTCTCTGCTTTTATCTCACTCAAAATTGTAGAGTGTCCATAGTTTGCTGATTTCTACACATTGGATTCCCTTAATCTAAGAGCTCCTTTTGAGACAAAACCTTGAACAAACACCCGTAACGGTAAGAGATGAATTATCATATTCAGACCATCCTGAGGTGCACTACTTACAGCTCCTGAGATCCCCAGGCTGACAAGTCTCTGTACTTTTCCCATGCGAGCTTGGTTGCTCTTCTTACCCAACGCCTTCCACTAGACGAGAGATCCATAGGTGATGATGGGTCGAATGATTGTGCTGTACATTCCATGAATAACGTGCGGTGACAATCTCCATCTTTTCCCAAAGGTCCTTTTACAGGTATAGAATGCGACTGGCTGCTTCTTCGTTCCCTCTTTGATATTCCTTTTCCAATTTAGTTTTGAATCTAGAATGGTGCCGAGATACTTTGCCTCCGAAGAAAGATTCAGTGTCACTGCATTCAGCTTTGGTGCGGTATTTTTGTTTTCACCGTGAATAAGATTAGCTCAGTCTTAGCAGGATTAACTGCTAAGCCATTCCGTCTGGCCCTGTCGGAAATTTCGGCAAGTGCTGATTCCACAAACTCACTAATCGTCGATAAGAATTTGCCAGGGATTAATAGTGCTACGTCGTCAGCGTAGGCTACAACCCTCGTTCTCTATTCTATTCTAACTTATTATTATTATGAAATTTAATGATTGCGCGTTTTGATTTTATTAATATCTGCTGTATCATTCGAGCTCAAATTCCTTGCTGGGTAGTTATTCCGTATATATTTTCTTTGTCACAATTCTATTTGTGTATTATTTTTGCGTATTAATGTTCTTTGTTTTGTTAACTACAACCTAAGAAACAAAAATAAACTTATTACCAAAACTTTTGCCTTAATTATATTTGTTATTATAAATAATTACGAATTATTTAATTAAGATGTGAAGACACCCTAACCCCAACATTTGCTAGTTACTCGTTGCTGGAAAACTAACAACAAAACGAAACGAAATGAAAACGAAACAAAAAAAAAAAAAACAACGAATAAACAAAATGATAAATGAGCAAATACAAGAATTTAGTGCATGCATTAATATTAAATAAAAGAATAGAAACAGAAATAAGGAAACAACAAACACCTGGTTAATGCCAACAGAGTAAAGAAAAAAATATGTGGATAAGAAATGTATAAATGTCATTATAATTAACTAAAGGTAAAATAAAAAACGAAGAAAAATAAATATAGCACACAACAAAAAAAAGAGGAAGAGAAAGAGAGAGTTTGCCTGTGAAGAGAAGTAACGAGTAGAATGAGAGACTACAATTGAACATACCGACGAATAAATAAAAGCAGCTGTCAAAACGCGCGCAGTTTAAGTATGCGTGAATGTATGTGAACATAATGGAAAATGGAACAACAACAAAAAAAAAAAACCATTCCTTTTCTCTCTCTCTCTCTCTCATGGAGTGGAAGCAGAAATTCAACAACGATAAAGAAGAAGTGAGCGCGAGGCACACATTATTATTATTTTTGTTGTTGTTTTTTCAACAACAATACACTAATTCTGACTGGCTGTGGGTTATTAATGTGAAAAGCAAGGAAGGGGAGTAGGGGTGAAACTGAACTGAAATTAAATTGGAATTGGTAAAATTGCAGTTTAGTATTTCGTAAACTGTCAGTGTGAGCGTACGTACGTGTTTTTCCTATTTTGACTTAAATGAAAATAGCATATAATTTTTTTTGTTTTGTTTGCCCAGTTTTAAATGTGCTGATCTGATCAAAAAGCAGAAATTTAATATTTCTTGAATAAAAAAAAAAAAGAAAAAAAATTGTGCGTTTAAAGAAATTGTATTGTCAGATTCTAAGTGGAAACTTGAATCTGGAAAAAAAAGAAGTTTTTTGTGGTAGAAAAGAATGAAAAATTTATGAAAAAAAAAAGAAACCGAAATTATTTTGTTTGTTTGTGAAAGCAATTGCAAATAATTTGTTAAAGTGTTCTTTGTTTTTTTTTTTATCATTTTATAAACTGCAATTGAAATTAAAGTGATCGTGTAAGTTTTTTGCTTTTATTTCTTTTTTTAATGTGCGCGACCATTTAATTGTCAAATGGAGAGTTTTGGCAATTACAGCAACAACCACAATAGCAAAACTCCCAAATAACAACAATAGCAAGAATAAGAGCGCCGTTTAAAACGTCACTGTATTTATGTTAATGCAACCATCAGTTGCTCTCAGCAATTACAACAATAACAACTACAATAGCAAAGCTCCCAACAACAACAATAATAAGAGACGATTAAACGTCACTGCATTTTTTTTTTTTTTGTAATACAATCTAGAATTTCTGACGTTTCTTTCACTCTTCTCTTACAGTGAGAGAAAGGAAGTTGGAGAAAGAAAATGTGTTGAATTTAACAAGAATTGAATTGTAAATCATAAATAATTATGCTTGCAAAACATACAAAATAAAAGTAATATTAAAAATATTTTTGCTAAAACAAAAACAAAAAAGATAAGCCACAGGGTAACATCAAACACAAGACAAAACTTTTTCGTATTAATATTTGTAGTTGTTGTTTAAGTAAGTGTTTTTTGTGTGTGTTTCTTGTCAACTGATAAAAAACAAAAAAAAATATTTTTCCCCTAACACGCTACGAATTGCACATACGCCATCGTAATGCACAAGTTATGAAAAGTTAGTTAATTAATTTCAAAAGCATCTGTTTTTTTCTTAAATTTACGTATTCGAACAAGAATCTATTAGAAAATATGAATACGGAAATACATTAATATTTTGTATTATTAACAGCAGCTGATTTGAAATGAAAAATTTAATGAAAAAAAGTAAAACAAACAAAATAGAAATATGCAATGCACCCATCCCTATAAAAGTAATAAAAGATACAACGCCGCAATAGCAACCGCAGAGAAGGTGGAAATTTCCCAAAAATCAAAAATTATCAAAAAATTACTTCATTTTGCTTTTCTTTTCTTACTTACGTCTTGTTGTTCTATTATTTTTTTTTTTTTGCTTTTTTATTTACACACAAAAGAAAAAACGGAATTTGTACTTTAAAATCAAAAAAAAAAGAAGAAAAATATACTCACATTAAATAAAACACAACTGTCATTATTCTCCTACTTAATTTCTATACTCGCGCGCTCTTTCTCTTTTTGTTTTTTCCCAAGTTGTCTCGAGTGTGTGTATTTTGTTGTTGTACGCATTAAATTTAACTCGTTGTTTCACTCTATAAATTGCGTGTTTTTGTTCGCGCTCATTATCTTGTTTCATGTCCACATTATCTCTCTCTCTTGCGGTTATCACTTGATGAGAGATGAGAGAAGCAGGAACAACAACAATTGCTCCCTTTTCTACTGCTGCTTAATCGATGCAATCGTGCGTAATAATTTGTTTACGAACGCGTGCCAATTTTTTGTTTTTTATGCTATCGTTCCTTCATTCGTTTTTGTCTCAGTGTCGTAAGTGTAATTTTACAGCTGTGTTCGAGAAATTAGTAGAACATTTCGTCGCCTTAGGGCGATATTACACGATCAATGTTTTGCTGTCAAACAATGAAATTGTTGTTGTTTTGAAAAATAAACACTGAGCAAAAGAGAGAATTAACACATTTCACTTCAAATCTTTTTGCTGACGGAAAATACCTGCATCACTTGAAATAAAATGGGGTTGCTGCAGATACACTGTTGTATTTTACTGGAAAATACTAATATTTTTTGAAAAATACTAGACTTTTTACTAACTTAAAAATACATTTTTTTCTTTTGCCACCCTTTGCGTTGTTTGGCTTTTGTTTGTTTGTGAAAATGAGTGCTGTTTAAAAAATTTCTTAATAATTTTTATAAAAACATAGTAATTCAATGGCCAAGTAACCAAGTGGCGAAGCTTATTTTAATAGTTCGCAAATTTGAAAGATTATTTTTCTGTGTTTTTCATATATAAATGCAATATTTTTTGTAGAATTTGTGGCTATTTCCACCAATATTATCTCAAATTGCCATTATAATTATTTTCCATCCAATTCCATTCCAATTGTCCAATTGTTGGATTTTCATTCACTCCAAAATACAATTAAATACTTTTTAGTTGAAAAAACATAGTTGCGAATAAAAGTATTAAAAAATAACATTCAGCACAAAACTGATAGTGTAACAGGGCATCAAACAAAACGACGAAAAGAGAGTAAAACCAGAAAACATTGACCGTGTAACATCAGCCTTAGTAATGAAATATTGAATGTCCCCATTTCCACACGGAAAATTTTTATTTGTCGGCAAGTTTCCAATTCTCTTTTGAACTTGCCATTTGCTTTTTTCCACACTGCAAGATTTCTTGGGCAATTCTGCCCTTACTTTGTCTGTCATTCGTGGTGTGAAAAACTTTTTATTAACATTTTATAAAATAAAAATAAATAATTGAAAAGTGAAATCGGTTTTTATTGAATAAAAATAAATAGATTAATAAAATTTTCAAATAAAAATGTTTATTTATTTTCCAATAAGAAGTCAAAATCAATGCGCATCCGATTTAAAATGACACAAGAATAAATAGAAATATGAATGAACAGTCAATGCTTAATTCATTGTTTTATCTTTTGACTTAGCAAGAAAATTTTCGTTGTCATATGCCATATGGCACTACTGGGTTAAGTACCCAAGGCAGAAAAAAAATCTAAAATTTCTCTCTTTTTGATTTATTTTCCTTACGAGATCAGCCCCTACTTGCTCTGAAACGCTAGAAACCTTTGTTTTGGTGTATGACCATGCTGCCGGCGTTTTTCCTCTTTTTTTCGGAGATTTTTGTATGCTTCTCTCTGTTTGAACAATGCGATTTTCATCCCTTCGCAATATATGCCCATTTTGCATCTTTTTTTGTTTGGTATAAAAATCCTTGGATGGTCTAGACCGAATGTTTCGCATCCATTCCTGTTGTGTGAGTTATATCTGTACCCGATACATACTACTATGTTCAAAAAGTAAGGGAAATTTTTAAATAAAACGCACATTTTTCATTTATTCATTCACATTTATTATATCACCTTCAAAGTACTTCCCTCCCTATACAACAATCATTACAACAATTTTTCCAGTCTTTGAAGCATTCCTATACATTTTGATCACCTTTCTGGCAATCTGTGGATATCACAACCATAGATCCAATTTTCCAGTTCTTAACTTGTTTTGAAGTGTTGCACTTAAAATGCGTGACCCAACCGATGAAAACGAATGGTAATCGGAAGAAGCCAAACCTGGCGAATAAGACAGAATTTGAGGTAACAAACACCAGTTAAGTGATTTTATCGTTTCTAGGCGCTGGTGCATTATCATGTAGCATTCTTGCCCATTTTGGTCGATCAATCATGATTCAAATTGATCATTTGTTGTCGATAGTGAACAATTTTAAAAGCTTCCCCAGGTTTTAAGAACTCGTACACTTTCTGATCCCACCAAATACAGAGCATCTTCTTCTTTCAAAATCGATCCGGTTTTGCAGTCGATGTTGACTGATTGACCAGGTGAAACCCACGTTTTTGTTGCTTTTTAGATTCTCAAAATATGATCCGATGCAAGAAACATTTTCTTACGAGTCATTGAACCAACATTTCACAGCTGATCCTTCGATTTTCTTCTTGCTTTTCAGTCAATTCATGAGGTATCCATTTTCCACACTTTTAAACGTATAAAAATTTAAGATTTTTGCCATTTGCTTTTGACTTAATGTATCATCTTCATCCAACAATGCTTGCATTTCGGTGTCTTCGAAGTTTTTTTTCGGTGGTTTTCCACGTTCTTCATTATTCACATCAAAATCATTGTCCTTGAATTGTCATAATCATCTTCTGCATGAACTTTTAAGTAAAGTATGTTCACCATAAAGCTTCTACAGGCATTCGATGCCTTTTTCTTAAAAAAAAAAAAAAACAAAACGTAAAGAAATTAGAATTTTTTCTGATTCTGTTTCATAAGACGGATTTATTTTTTTTGGCTTTTTCAGCTATTGTTGCAACTTTCGTTGAGAATTTGTTTATTTACCTTTCACTTGCGTTCATATTTTAGGATCAAAAACTCCTATTTCAACTAAGCAGTGTATTAATTGAGTGTGCGGTATATTCATTTACTGCTTCACTGCTTTTCAATATAGTTCTTAAATATTTAAATTGCATGCGATCTTCACTTATTTTGGTATACACTTTCTCCATTTCTGTAAAACATCTCGCCTAATCTGAACTTGAGCCAAAGATGTTTGATTGAGTTTAAAGAATTAATGCGACTTATGTGTTCTATAAATTAAAATCACTTTCTAGAGTTGAAACAACTACTACGTGTTTTTCTTCCTTCTGAAAATCCAAGTCCAAAAAATCAAAAAAAGTTCTAATTCTCATTTAGGCAATTTGGTTCTCCAATTTGCATTCCTATTTAATCGGACACTGCTTCTCTGAGTAGTTGTTGCTGCAATCCTACTTTCTCATCATTCTCTTTAGTATTGTTGTTGGTACTATTATTACATGTATCTCTGCTTATTATTTTTCCGTTAGTTAAGTATGTATGTGCTCGATGCTCTCTGGCTTATCTTAAAGAAAAGAGCACAAAATTCTACAACAAAAATATAATTGTGCATGCGTATGTATGTGTGTGTGTGTATGATGTGCTCTTCTCTTTTATTGCGACTACAACAACAACAACAATTCGAGTGCATTTTTCCTTTGTAGACTATTGATGATATTTTTATTAAAGTAATCAGTAATCATTTTATCTCTTCTCTTTTTTTTGAAGTTATTGTTATTTATCATGCACAAAGTTAAGTGTAAACTTTTAAGAATATAAGGAAAAAATTTAAAATAAACAAAATTAACCACAAAAATTAAAAAAAAAAAAGTCAACTCGTGATTTATTAAGTGTTGATTCGTCGTAAATCAAGGAAATAAATATAAAAAAAAAAAAAACAAAAAGAAAAGTGTTTGTCAACTGATAACAGCAACAAAAACAATAAAACCGCAAATATATTAACAAAAAATTACGTCAATTACAATCTTTGTTCTCTGTTCTTTGTGTTACACATATACGCATTATTGCTGTAATGCTATTGAAAAATTGTGTTAAAAATTAAAAAAAAAAAGAATTTAACAAAAAAAAAAAAAAAAATCATTAAAAAAAGATTTTTTATTAATATTTGATGATTGCCGCAAAAGTTAATTGATCAATCATAATTTTGTGAAGTTTTTTTTTTCTTTATGCCTGATCACGCTCGAAAAATTTAAATTCATATAATTCAACGGCAGTAGCTATATAACATTTTTGTGTACCTATTAGTTTTTCGCTGTTCTTCTGTAAAAGGTTCGTATTTCTTATTTTTACTTTATATTATTTTTTATGCCTATAATTTAACGACTGAAATCCTTTCTTTTTTATGTTGATATGACTTTAGAGGCTAAATCACCCATTTTTATAACTAATAAAACTGTTAGTTAAACTTTTACTTATAAGAATGTTTAAAATTTTCTACGCTATGCCTAATTTTGCCCTTCAAAAACTAAAAGCTTAAAAAATTCCAATTAGTTTTTACCCATAAACACAAAATAAAAAATAAAAAAAAATTTACATAATTGTTTGAGGGAAAGAACCCCTATCTTTACCGTAATATTAAAGTTTTTTTTTATTGGTGAACTGCTGTCACAGAATCTAATCTTTGCTTGAATTTCTTAGAATTGTTTGTAGTATTGAAAAAAAAAAAAAAAAAATACAAAAACAAAAAAATAAAAATAAAAAAAAATGAAAACAAAAATACTTAAATTAACAATCGTATTTTGTTGATTTTAAGTTTGTTTATTCACTTTTTTAATTGTTCGACCTTGAACAAAATTCAAGCATCACCACAAGTATTAAGAATTTATCAATGAAAATAAACCTTTCAAAAATATGATTTTTATTATAAAAAATTCAACAACACTAACTCACCATGCAGATGGCAAATTTTTCTGTGTATAATTAGAGAGTGAGAAAACAGAATGAGAGTAAAATTTGATTTGCATGCTCAAAACTCAAAACTGACCAAGTGAATCTCTCTCAATTTCAGAGAGTATTCTTCCATGCATATATGTAAACCTTTAATTGTATGCGTGCTTATAAAAAAGAATAAGAGAAGAGAATAAAAGAAATGGTGCTCTAGCTGTTTATAGTATAAACACAACTAAAGCAACCGACCTCCGACAGCCGACTTCTTCAGAGAGAATAAACTCAATAAGAACGTCAACCTCTAGCATCAATCTTAGCACAACACAAACACTCGACTACGAAATTCTGGCAGCTACAACTGTCGCCGTGTAGCCATTTACTAAACACAATGGAAGCGCGGCACCACTAGCAGAAAATACAGCTAAAATAACAAAAGCAAACTCTTCTTCTTCCTCTGTCGCTTGTTAAATTAGAAATAGTTTTAAATTAGCGACAGCCACAATTGTGTTCGGAAGTCATGTGGTTGTTTCGTCGCCAAAATAATCGTCTCCATAAGAACAGGTGTGTTTATAATTTGACAGATGTAATCGTGTAGCTGCCGTCGTTAATGTGTATGGCGCATTTGTTGTGACTCGCTCTCTTAGAGGTAATATTTCTGTAGGAGCTGTTCAAAAAGTTAGGTATTGCATTTTCTATTGAGAACATTTTTAAATTGCTAAAAAAAAAATTCTAAAATATTTGCAAAGTGGAAAATTCTTGTTGCTATGCACAGCAGCAATATCCAAAAAAAAAAAATGGTTGCTTTAATTTATAAAAACAATAATTAGCTCAAATATATATACACAGAACGAAATATTAGAAATTTTACATTGTTCATACTAGTAAAATACGTGAATTTTTTCTAATAACTAGCAACTAAATTCAAACTCTTGGTTAATGCCATTCCATTCCATTAATGCTCAGAGCACTCCGATTCGGAAGGTCTCTTTCAATCTTAAGCCTATACGAATTTAGGGAATATATGCCAACCTTAACCGGATGACTCACTATTTTTGGGTATGCTCTATCGTTTACCGGGGTCTAAAGTTGATTCTGGAAAAAGTTTGATGCCTTTAAATAAAAATATGGAAGAAAAAGAGACCGATCTTTAAATTCGGGAATTTTTTTCCCAGGTAAATGCTTTCGATTCATTTCCAGACTAAAGACAAAAGTGGCTAAATGTCTAAAAGTTTTAGAAAACATTTTTACTTTCGAGTTTATTTGATCTTAACCTCAAAAAAATGGCAGCAAATGACAAAAAATTCACCGAAGAAAAAATTAAAATTTTTTTAAATAAATTTTATTCAATGTGAAGTCCAATGTATTTTTTTTTTTATCGTTAAAGACATAATTTCGATAACTCATTGACTTGTCATTACTGATGATGCACCCAAACTCAAAAAAATTACCATAAATGTCGAAAATGGTCAGATACTCATTTTTCTCAAAATTATTGTCATTCAGTGAGAAATTCGAGCCATTTTTTGGTCGTTTGGATCCCGGAAATCAGCACAGAGCATATCTAAAAATAGTGAAGAGTCCGATTGAGGTTCGCATATATTTCCTAAATTCGTGTACAATATACGGGATTGAAAAAGACCTTCCAAATCGAGATGCGCTGAACATTAATGGTTTAATAATTGTAACTACAGATCAACCGCTACTCTATACTTTTACAAAATTTGAGTATCAATACCAGAAATGTTTCGAATTCTATAGACAATTTTTTATAGTATGAACGATCCTTATTTAGGTATTCAATAATTTAATATACATTAATAAAATGAAATGCTAAAAAGGCTGAGTTTCAGTATCGGATACTCTCATTTGTTATAAATTCTCTCATTTTTCATACAAAATTATACGACATTATGATTATACAACAATATATGACAGCTTGTGAACGGCTAAATATTTTTAACTGTGTAGAGTGAATATAAATTATCTATTTAAAAAAGCTATTTTTTACATTTAAGTTAATTGTATGTGTAAACTTTAATTTTTATAGATCATCCTAATTAAAAAAGTTAATAATAACTTAATAATTATTGTAATTGGTTGCTAGCAATTATTAGCGCGAATTCAGACATTTCCGGAGGGAAGAGAGGAATAATTTTTTCGTTTCTATAATTTTTTTTTTTTTTTAATTCAATCAATTATCCCCAAATCACCCTTAAAATACATTTTCAATTTGCATTATCATAGTTATGTTAATTTCTACATACTTAACTAACCAATAAACTAACTGGTTAAATCAAGTATGGAAAATTTCTTCAATTAAGATTTTTTTTTTTTTAATATTTACATAAAATTGTATGTGTTATAAACACGTGCAATTACTTAGACTTACTGCAATTAACACTTCTAAGAATAAAAAATTTTGGAAAAAAAAACCGAATACTTATATAGAATAGAGCATGAGATTGTGAGAACGTAACTTTAATTTGTGTACTAAAAAAATCAAACAAAAAAAAACTTACTCTCTTGAGTCTGTTATTGGGTCGATTTTTTTTTTGCACTCAATAGAAACCAACGAGTGTGAATGGTGTCGCTATTGAAAACCAGCATAGTGTATGAAATTTAAAAAAAAAAGAGAGAGAGAGTGAGAGAAATTTACTCACACAATGTTATGTCAACATCATCATGGCAGAATAGCGTGCGAGAGGGAAACTAAGATTAACTGTCAAATTATGAAGTGAGAGCGTAGTGGTTTTCATATGAATTGAAATCACGATACACACACACACACACACATCATCATGGCAGAATAGTAGAGATAGCCACACTCGGGAGAGAAACTATGATTAACTGTCAAATTATAAAGTGAGATCACTGAGAGTAGTGGTTTTTATATGAAATGAAATTACGATACACGCACACACTCACATTTTTTACGAAATACACACACACACACACACGTTTTACGAAACACACTCACACACGTTTTACAAAACACACACACATGTTATGCACTCAATATGATTTTTGATTTGCAGAGAATAGAGTTCAGAATGAAAATGAGAGCGACATGTTGGATGCGGCTGATTGAGAGTTACTTAATAGAAACCAACCACAGTGATTGGTGAATTGAAAGCATATCAGTGAATATTATCTCTCTGCAGTCTCTTGAAACAAACTATAAATAATTTGAAATAGAATTGCTAGCATTCAATTTTGTTTTGTTTTCATTTTTTTTTTTTTTTTGGATTTTCCTTTTATTTATTCGTTACATAAATGTTGGCATTCATTTACTTTGCAATTCTAAATCGTACAAAAAATTGAAATTATTTCAAAAAAAAAATCTAAAATATCACAGTTTATTGAACTCTGGTTGTCTATATTATTGTGTACATAAATTTAATATTTAATATACGCACTCGTTATACCAATTCCATTGTATCTGTCAAAAATCTTTTGCCAGTTTTTATGATGGCCATGTGTTTATGCTCCCAAGTTAACAAAAATTAGTTGAAGAAGAAATATTATTATTATTTTTATCTTTTAATGTTAATCTAAATGTGCTACCATCATAGTTACTACTTACTCAGTAATTTAGGCTTAGTTTATTTATTTTTATTTTATACCAAATAAAATCATAAAAAAATAAGAAAATAAGTAAAAATAATAATCGAAATTGAAATTAGATAAATAAAGATGGTCGTAATAAAACCAAAAAAAAAAAAAACAAAAACTTATACACAAATGTACTCATTAATTGTATACAATAAACATTTTGTTGGGTTTTTGTTTTTTATATTAAAGCAAAACAAAAAAAAAACTGCTGAAATAAAATGTTATAAAAATAAATTGTACTCATCGTCTCGCATATCCACGGTTGCTTTGAGGTTAACAATTAATTATTATTATTTTTTTTTTTTTTTGTTGATTTTATTTTAGTATTTTAGTATTTTGTTTTGGTTGTTAATGCTTTCTTTTGGTTTTTGGTTGGCTGGAATATTTATACAAATAAATAATATTGTAGAGTTTTTGTTTTGTTTAACTTTTTGGTTCAGTGCTTCTTGTATTGAATAGATAAAAGGGTGGGGATATGTATACATTTTTTTTTTTGTTGATATTTTTATGCTACTAAAATGGTTTTTGTAGGTACTTTTTGATTTTTTTTGTTTGTTTGGAGAAAGTAGATATTATTCAGTTTATATATTCCAAGAAATGTTTTATGTAGGTAACAAAAAAAACTGGTTCATAACTCTTTTTGAAATTGAATAGTTTTATAAAATTGAAATATTGTTTCTCTCTATATTGAACGTGAAATTTTGGATCAAGACTCATGAAGAAATTCTGCAACTAATCAAGATTGTAATCATGAGTCATTAGAAAATTCTACATCTAATGTATTCAAATTGAGATAGTGTTTCTCTCTATATTGAACGTGAAATTTTTGATCAAGGCTCATAAAAAAATTCTTTAAATAATCAAGATTGCAATCATGAGTCATCAGAAAATTATACATCTAATGTATTCAAATTAAGATATTGTTTCTCTCTATATTGAACGTGAAATTTTGGATCAAGGCTCATAAAGAAATTCTGCAACTAATCAATACTGTTATCATGAGTCATTAAAAAATTCTACATCTAATGTATTCAAATTGAGATATTGTATCTTTCTATATTGAACGTGAAATTTCAGATCAAGGCTCATAAAAAAATTCTTTAAATAATCAAGATTGCAATCATGAGTCATCAGAAAATTCTAATGTATTCAAATTGAGATATTGTTTCTTTCTATATTGAACGTGAAATTTCAGATCAAGGCTCATAAAGAAGTTCTTTAAATAATCAAGATAGAAATCATGAGTCATTAAAAAATTCTACATCTAATGTATTCAAATTGAGATATTGTTTCTTTCTATATTAAACGTGAAATTTTAGATCAAGGCTCATAAAGAAATACTGCAACTAATCAGATTGTAATCATGAGTCAGTAGAAAATTCCACAAGTATGGGAATAGTAAAAAATGTACCATTAGAAAGATCCACATCTAACGACCTATAATTGAATTCGTAATTTTTAACGGGAGAGGATCTTATAGATTGGCATCATGAGTCATTAGAAAATTCTAAATTTTTTATTAATGGTCGGATAATCTTATGAATGCAAATGATTTTCTTGATTATGAAAGAAAAAAAAAAACAAAAAATTAATAAAAAACCATACCCGAGCCGGGAATCAAACCCGGAACCCCTAGAACAAAAATCTTACACGCTGCTACTAGACCACCGTGGCGGTAATAAATTCAAATTAAGATCTTGATTTTTTATGCGAAACGTTAAGTTTTGGATCAATGCTTTTCCAGAAATTCATGAGTCACTAACAAATTCCTCATCTAATGAACTAAAATTGAGATCAAATTTCGTCACGAGGAACGTAAAAACTCAACCACTACTCATTAAAAAGTTCTGCATCTAGTAATCTATAATTGAATTCGTGATCTTATAGACTGGCATCATGATTCATTAGGAAATTCTACATCTCATGAATTGAAATTGAGATTAAGATTCTTCATAAAAAATAAAAAAAACGTTGGGATCATGGCATATTATAAAATTCTACATCTAATGAATTAAAATTTGAGATCACGATTCTTAATGAAGATCGTGGAATTTAGAGTTATGAGTCAATGGAAAATACTACTTCCGTTATGAGGATCGTAAAGATTAATTAACTATAATTGAATTCATGATTTTTTTACGAGTATTTTAAAGATTGGGATCATAACTCATTAGGAAATTATCCATCAAAATCCTTTATGAGGGATGAACAATTTTGGGATCATGTTATCTTTTAAAATTCTATATGTAAAAAATCAAAATTGAGATCACGATTTTTCTTGAAGATCATAGAAATTAGAATTATGAGTCAATAGAAAATACTAAATACGAATGAACTATAATTGATGTTATGATTATGAGGATCATGAGTCATTAGAAAATTCTACAACTACCAAATTAAAATTGAGTTCAAGATTATAAGGATCGTGAAAATGAAACAATGTCCGAACCCCGACTCATTGGAAAAACGTTGCATACTAGAATTAGAAATATTTCTACAACAGAATACTAAATTTTTTATGATTATCGGAATTACAAAAAAAAAAAGAAGAATATCCGAACCGTGACTCATTAGAAAAACTTTGCACACTAAAAACTGAAATTAACTTATAAGGAAATCAGAAATATTTCTACAACAAAGTACAAAATTTTTTTTATGATTACCGGAATTCCAAAAAAAGAAAGAGTCAATGTCTTAACCGTGACTCATTAGAAAAACTCTGTACACTAAAAACTGAAAATGACTCATATGGAAATTAGAAATATTTCGACAACAGAATACTAGATTTTTTATGATTATTGGAACCACAAAAATAAAAACAATGTCGGAACCGTGACACATTGGAAAAACTTTTCACGCTAGAATATGAAATTGACTCATAAGAAAATTAGAAATATTTCTACAACAGAATACTAGATTTTTTATGATTGTCCGAGTTAGAAAAAAAAAACAATGTCTGAGAACCGTGATTCATTGGAAAAACTTTTCACACTATAAACTGAAACTGACTCATAAGAAAATTAGAAATATTTCTACAACAAAATATTACATTTTTTTTACCATTATGGGAATTGAAAATAAAAAAAAAACAATGTCCGAACCGTGGCTCATTGGAAAAACTTTGCATACTATGAAGTGTAACTGACTCATACGTATATTAGAAATATTTCTACAGCAAAATACTTGGTTTTTTTATGATTATAGAAATTGCAAAAAAAAAAAAGAAACATTGTCTGAACCTTGACTCATTGGAAAAACTTTTTACACTAAAAGCTGAAATTGACTCATAAGAAAATTAGAAATATTTCTTTAACAGAATACTAGGGTTTTTATGATTATGTGAATTAAAAAGAAAAAGAAACAATGTCCGAACCGTGACTCATTGGGAAAACTTTTTACGCTAAAAACTGAGATTGACTCATTAAGTGAAATCGAAAAATAAAAATAAACTAAAAATTTAAAGACATTATCAAAAAATAACAACATTTTTAGATATTATTATTTATGAGTCAATGGAGTAATCTAAGCAGATCTCCTTAAGTGATTATAGTTTATGAAAAGTGTAATGATCAAAATGAATAGATATGTAAATTACTTGGGCATGGAAGAAAGTTCTTAGGTTTTCTGAAGGAAATATAATTTGTGAAGATCAAAATGTATGAGTTATTGGAATACTGAGTTGCTATGAGTCAGTGGAATAATTTTGTAATAAACTAGAAGTCAATTAAATCAAAACAAAAGAAAGAAATATGAAAAGAATAATTATTTTTATTTAAAACATTAATTGCACAAATTTGAAACATATAAAATAACTTAGGATCGAATAAAATAAAAAAAAAAATTGATTAAACCATTAACCTTATTAAAAAGATTTTAAAAATTTAAGGTGATGCTGATCAAAGTGATTAACATCATTTATATATGTACATAATAAGAAAGTAAAATATTAATAATTTTTAAAGAAATATACAAGCGTTATAACAGAATCCGTTGTAAATTCAGTAGTAATTCGGAAATAATCGAATTTTGTAATTCAATTATAGTCGAATTCGGCTTTAATTTTAATTGACCTTCAGTGACTCATAACTCTAAAGGCAGATAGATTCTGAATTGTGCTGATACATGAAATACAAAATTTTAAAATGCTTTATACAGTTATAGTAACTTGTTGCCAAAATGTTTCATTCAAACGTTCGAAATTTTCTAATTTTGAATTTAAAGAGTCGAGCTCCCTAAAAACTTTATCGAATTTATCTTCAAAAAATTGCACAACTACTTTCATTTCTTTACGTAGTTTCGATACATCCGTTTCCGTTGCACTTTCTATACTCCCAGCCGCCGCCGTATTTAATTGTGCAGTTATAGCAACTGAATTCTCATAAATCGTATCTGAAGCTAAGTCTGAGTCTGAGTCTGAGTCTTGTTGCAACTGCCCGTCGTCGTTTTCCTCCGCCTCTTCCAAGCGATACATACACGCAATCCCATAAATATATTCACCAGGAAATTCCGCATCGAATTCATCACGTGTGTACCCCATATTATACGGCCGTATAAGTAAATCCATCAACATATTCAAATTATAACAATTCCAATCGTTTGCATGTATATGAAAAGATTTCAATTGTTTTAAATATTTAAAATTATTCGGATTAATATCACGCAATTCATTATGCGAGACATTGAGAAAATGTAAATTCGGTTGATCGGTCAGCGAAGCAATCGGCATTCGTTTCATTCCCGTATCACTCAAATCCAGACGTTCCAGCGAACTAACCGACCATGCACTGGGCAAACTTTCCATTTCAGGATTATGAGATAAATCCAATTGCCGTAAATTAATGGCGCGTGTCAGCGAAGCAATCTGCTCCAATGAATTATTCCGCAAGTTCAAAGTATCCAGCCATTCAGGTTGAGCAAAGTACAACTCACGTATGACATTATCACGCAAGTCTACATTAGCGACCGAACCATATACATTGACACGGTACAGCGAACAATTGACAGCAACCAAATGACGCAGCGTCAGTGTCATAACGAGACTTTCGAGTCGTATATTATGTGACATATCCAGTAGCACTAACTCGGTTTGATTTTCGAATGCGTGTTCGCCCAACGCAAGCAAATTATTTTTCGTCATTGTTAGCGTTAATAATAGCGGATTTTTTGAGAACATATCATTAGTGATGACACGCAAGCGATTACCATCGAGATGTAACTCTTGTAGGGCAGGCAAGTAATCGAACATATCAGCGGGTATTTGCCATAAACGATTATGCCTGAGATCGAGATAACGTAGCTTCGTTAAGCCTTTAAAACTTTCGCTAACCAGCTTATCGATACGATTTGAATCTAAGAACAAATACTGCAATTCAAAAGCATAATTAAATGTTAGTTCATCGATTTTTTCGATTTTATTATTCGATAGCAAAAGTATGCGTAATTTATCAGCCATTAGAAAATTCTCCCATGTCACCAGCTCTACCGAACAATTTCGTATATCTAATTCTTTTACGCCCACCGAATAGAAGAGGTGAAGCGGAAAGTGTGCGAATGTTGAATTCTCAAATACGAGCGTATCGAAAGCAGCCGAATTAATGAAGTCATAGGTGGTGGATTCATCGTTAATGCGCACTTCCGCTTTCAAATCGAAAAATGCAACCTGCGAAACATTTTCATAAGCGAAACCTTCACAATAGCTACCATCACAGTGTCCCTCGAGCGTGTAGATCTTTACGAGTTCGCCGGTTTTAGATTCCGCAATGCTATTTTCCTCAGCACTGTCTGCAGAAACTTCCAGGCGACTTGCGAAATAAATCGTACAATATATTAGCGAAAATATGAAACGTTTCAATGACATTTTCTTGAGAGTTATTAGATGTTTTTTTTTTTTTTTTTGCCACGTTTGAAGTTTTCAATAACGTTTCCGAATTAGAATTAATTACAAAAATATTTATTCCGTTTTTGAATTTATTCCGTTTTTGTATCTGTTCCGCACACGGCAACGTTCGCGTTTTAACTGAATTCACCGTTGAGTGAACATTATTTGTGCTGAAATAATTTGTTTTTATTTTCGGAAAAATAATAAAAATTCATTATTATTTATTTTGCAAATTTATTTATTTTCATATTCATTGTATATACAATATTTTGTTTGTTTGTTGTATTTTTACTCTATATAAAATACTTTATAATTGACCTCTACATATAATAAACAGTGACTCACAAAACTGCTCACACAAAGGGATATTTTTGGGATACGAGACTGGTTAAGTTTCTACTCATCCAGATGAACAAAAGTAGCAACAAATCCGATGAAATCCGATTATATATTCAGGTTCTTAAAAGTCCCTAGTAAATGCAAATAATAGAGCTGTGGAATTTGCAAAAAAATTTTAGCCAAAAAATTTAAAAAGAAAATTTATTTTATGATCTAAATTTCGGTACTTTCAAGACCCTTTTGGAACCTGAAGATATTGTCGGATTTGGAAAATTTGTTTCCACTTTTGCTCATCTGGATGAGTGAAAACTTAACCAGGCTGTTACCTTTTAATTTGACGCCATTCTGACCTATTTCTAATACCCCAAAAGCATCCCTTGGTGTGATCAGTTTTGTGAGTCACTGTATATATGTTTTTTTTTTATTATTTTGCATTGAATAGATGATGATCATCTTTTTTTTTTATATTATTTATTTCATTTAAATCAGAAAAATTTACTTGCTTTTTTTATATTTAATCGGAAATGTATGCTTCAGTATAAAAATATTTTCGTGATTAAATACATTTAAAATTATAATTTGTTGTATTTTTTTTTTTTTTTCAATTTCTATTAACAGCTGATAACTAATTATATATTTTGTTTAATTTTCATTGGGTTTTCACCATCACTACATCAAATAAATGTTTTAAATTAGTTATAATCCCCCAATCAAAAAATAATTTTTTCTTTCTACGTTACCCACGCTGGCATAGACAAAATTGCTCAGCTCTGCAAAAAAAAAGTAACTTTTCACAAATGATTTTTCTTGCCCAGAAATATATATTTCTTTGTTTGCTTCCTCTGACTGTTCAGTTCCAGAAAACACTGATTCAATACTTTCTTCAGATCTGTAACCTAGTAATCCTCCTACCGACCTTTATAATAAATTGTTTTTCAAAAGACTTAAATCATTTTTTTAATTCTCTAGTGGTTTATAACTCACTTCCTAAATCGAATTTTTAGGATTTTGTTAAAAAAAAAGCTATAAATTCTATACCATTCTTTAAAATCTCAAATGATTCATTGTTTTTCCCCTCTCTATTTTTACTGATTTTTCAGATCTCATTCTATCCTTAGTGCATTTTTATACGATTTGAGCGAGAAATATTTATGTACTCATAGATTTTCCAAACCAGTACCAAATAAGTTTAACTGGGAAAAACCTTTTTTCATAAGAAAAAATTAATGACTCATGATTACAATGTCATACGATGCATTTTTTAATGATCCTCCCGATCTTTATAGCTAATTTATAATTTAGAAGGTTTAGAAGTTTCCCAAAATTTCTGAATTTACTATACAAAAACTTTTCATTCATACATTTCTACAATATTCTTGTGATTCATAATTATCTAAGAAAACTTTACATACATTTCTACGTTGTTCTAGTGATTCATAATTCCCTAAGTGTATTGAATCCTGCATGTTATTTTTTTTACTGTCTCTATAATAGCTAGTAATTCTTGTAATTTAACTGATCTCGATAATTCTTAATGTCTTTGAAGTTTTCTACACTGATGACTCAAATGGTCAATAAGAAATCTTTTATTTTATAAATTCAACTTAAAAATTTCCCAGTGATTCATTTCCCACTATCAATGAGTCGAAATAATTTTAATTTGTTAAAGTTTCATCTATTTGATATCTCTAAATCAGTTTAAGTTCTCAAAATCCCATTAATTCTATTTCATTTTGAGATTATTGGAAAATTAATCATAAATTTCTCAATTATTCTAATTTCTGATCAATGAGTCAAAATATTTCTTCTTCATAAGACTCTTCAATGCTATATAAGTCTCGAAAACTATATACACTTAGTTGATTTTATTTTAGTTTACTAGAAAATTACTTATTCTTCATATGATTTTCCAATTCTTCATAAATTCTTAAAGTTTCATTGATTTGAACTAATTTTAGCTAATTTAATCTTAAGTTCCTGAAAGTAAAGCTCACTAATTTGAGTTACGATTTTATCAAAAATCCACGCATGAATTACGATTTTAACGAAAATCCAGTTTTCTTATTCATCTTAAAGAATATTCATGAAATATGAGTATTTGGATTTAGCTATATAAATTTTGCGCTTTTTCAATGAATCATCTAATTAATCCTGCCGATCTTCACATAAAAATCTTAACTTTAAACAATTTGTATATCTACTTTTAACTCGGATTCATTAAACTTCAAATTGCCCTACTCTCCTTATAGTCAACATTTTCTCCTTATGAATTTTCATCAGCTAAATGTAGCTGAATTTTCCTATACTCAAGTGAATAATGTTGCTGATCTTTCGGATTTTCGTATAATAATTTTTACTTTAGAAAATTTTGTAGTATATTTAAGACTCTGATTCATCAATCTTTTTTATGTTGTGAATATTTGAATTTTCCTATTTTTCAGTGAATCAGGTTGCTAATCTTTCTAATCTTCACAGAAAACTCTTTACCCTGGAAAATTTTACAGTTTATTTATGACAAAGTTACATTAATTTTAATTTTTTTTCACTTGGATTGTTAATCACGATTAAGGGCTTACTAATATTCATAAAATTCTTCTTGATCGTATAAGTTAATTCCATTTTTCAAAATTATAGTCTTGAATCATGAAGCACTTCTATTTACTTCTCTTTCCAAAATTATAGTCATGAGACTTGGGTCTCTTCTATATATTTCTACTATTTCCAAAATTATAGTCATGAATCAAAAATCACTTCTATATACTTACTTCTATTTCAAAAATTATAGTCATGAATCATGAGTCACTTCTGTGTACTTCTATTTTAAAAATTATAGTTATTTCCAAAATTGTAATCATTAGTCATGAGTCTCTTGTATATAGTTATTCTTACTTCTATTTCAAAAATTATAGTCATGAATCATGAGACACTTCTATATATTACTTGTTTATATTTTAAAAATTATAGCCATGAATCATGATTCACTTCTACTTACTTCTATTTCAAAGATTGTAGTCATAAATCATGAATCCCTTCTACATATATACTCATGGGTCATGAGTCACTTCTATTTACTTCTATTTCCAAAATTATAGTAAAAAATCATAAATCCTTTCTATATATATACTTTTTCCATTTCCAGAATTACAGTCATGAATCATGAGTCACTTCTATTTACTTCTATTTCAAAAATTATAGTCATAAATCATGCATCCTTTCTATATATATACTTTTTCCATTTCCAAAATTACAGTCATGAATCATGAGTCACTTCTATTTACTTCTATTTCAAAAATTATAGTCATAAATCACTTCTATTAACGTTTATTTCAAAAATTATAGCAATGAATCATGAACCACTTCTATTTCCAAAATTATAGTCATGAATCCTGAGTTACTTCTGTTTTCAAAATTATAATCATGAATCATAATTTACTATTTTTGTAAAACTGTTCAACTTTGTTAATTGAACCTTAATTTTTTGCATTGTTCAAAATTGAAAAAGCATTTGCGATCAATCTTTCAAGATCGTATTGCGTAATAAAGTCTACACTTTCAATCTATATCTAATCAATGAATATCAGCCAAAAGTGTGTGATGAATCGCTGAAGAAATAAAGTATTTTATTTTAACGTAATAGGAAAAAAAAAGAAAAACTTTGTACCTAATATAATAAAAATTTGATATTTATATCTAAAATTTCGGTTAAAAGTTCAACAATACTAAGAACAAAACAAAAAAAAACCTATTCATATCAACTCATAATTAAAATTGTATTAATTCTACGTATTTAAGTTTTGTTCTACAGTTTTTCCATTTTTTTTTTTTTTTGTTGTTGGATTTCCAATTATTGTTAGTATTTTTTATCATAGAATTTGTATTAATTTCGTCTTTTTTTTCTAGAGTTTGTCGTTTTCAAACGAAATTATGGGTACACCTTTTGATTTGAAGTATAAAGTTTTACTAGTTCTTTTGTATTTTTATGAGTCATACAACAAAATATACTAAAATTTGTATAATAATTAAATTTTTATAATATTTACATAAAATTGCTGTTGTTTTAATAAGTAAAACATAAAATATCTAATCCGAAAAAATCAGAAAAATTAAAACCACTTGGTTTTTAATTAGGTTAAGGCAGCTACTTGAAATTTATGTGTCAAAGCTCTATCCACTTCTACTCGGGGATTAAATGTAATAATATTCGTTTATGTTTGAAATATGCGTATAAACAAAATATATGTGTATATCACACACGTTTATACAGCTAGTGACAAAAGAAAAGCGACGGTACATAAATATTTTCAACATAATTTCCGATTAACTTAAGTGAGTGAGTTTTCTTTCTTTTTCTACGGTTTTGGAGCAGCAACTGATTCATACGAACCTAACTTTGATTTTTGTTTTAGTCAGAGCTTACAAAAATCTTTAGAAAATTATATCTGTTTGTTTTCTTTTAACTCAAAGTGTATACAAAGAAAATTTTACTTATCGGTTATAATTTTCAACTACAAAAATAATAAAAAAAAAAAATATACTCATATATACTCATAATGATAACTGATTATTGCCGCCCGCCAACTCAATGTCTCAAACAAAATAATTAGAAACTTTACTCGTGCATACATATTTTTTTATTTATGGTTTATTGTTTCTATATTGTTATACAAAAAAAAACAAAATAAATTGATAAAGTTGAAATTATTGAGGTGAAATTGTATCGCGCGGTATGATAAGAAATTTGTATGAATTTGATTATTGTTTTTATATTTTTGTTGTTTACTTATTTATTTATTTTTTTTGTTTGTTATTATTGTGTGATTAAAATTCATAAATATTAGTAGGAATTTTTTTTGTATTTTATTTTATTTATTTATTTAATTTTTTTTCGTATATCTAACAATAAAGATTTTGATTTATTTCAAATTCGCTCTTTATAATTAACAAATTTGTTTTTAACTGATTTTAAAAGTTTATATAGATTGCAGACTTGCTCGTTTTTTGTTTTAATATTTTTTTTTTTTTTGTTTTATCAGGTAATTGTTGTTTTTGTTTATTTTGGTGCTTATAGTTAATACTTTGTTTTGTGTTATTAATTTAAGAATTTTTCTTTATATTTAGTTTCGATTCGAAAATCTCATGAGCCATTATTATTTTTAGTATTGAAAAAATTGAGTTTGGAGAGATGAAAATATTTTTGTTTTGCTTTATTTGTTTTAGTGAAAATCAAGATTGAATTGAAATCGCAATTTGGAGATTCTTTGCTTTGTTGTTTCCGTTCAATGTCAAGTTTTTTTTAGTGCTCTACTGTTTTCTAGTATGTCGTTTTTATTTCTAAAACATATTTTGAATCTTTTTCTTTACTGATTTTTTCTTTACTTTTTTTTCAGATCTTCATAATTTTTTTCGACTTCTAAATATTTTTTGAAGATTTTTTTTTTTTACTGATTATAGAATTTTTTTTTAGAAATCTCTTTATTCCTTTACTGATCTTTTAGATTTTCATAATTCCTCTCAGTTCTCAGTTTCTTTTTGGGGATTTCTTTACTGATCTTTCAGATCTTCATATTTCCTCTCAGCTTTTCTTTGGGAATTCATTTACTGATCTATCAGATCTTCATATTTCCTCTCAGTTTTTCTTTGGGAATTCATTTACTGATCTATCAGATCTTCATAATTTCTCTCAGTTCTCAGTTTCTTTTTGGGAATTCCTTTACTGATCTTTCAGATCTTCATATTTCCTCTCAGTTTTTCTTTGGGAATTTCTTTACTGATCTATCAGATCTTCATAATTTCTCTCAGTTCTCAGTTTCTTTTTGGGAATTCCTTTACTGATCTATCAGATCTTCATAATTTCTCTCAGTTCTCAGTTTCTTTTTGGGAATTCCTTTACTGATCTTTCAGATCTTCATATTTCCTCTCAGTTTTTCTTTGGGAATTCCTTTACTGATCTTTCAGATCTTCATATTTCCTCTCAGTTTTTCTTTGGGAATTTCTTTACTGATCTATCAGATCTTCATAATTTCTCTCAGTTCTCAGTTTTTCTTTGTAAATTCCTTTAATGATCTTTCAGATCTTCCTACGCATTTCACCAAATATTTTGATGAAGTTTTTTGCTAGCTTCCCGGTTGTTTACTAGAAATTTGTTTTCTATTCTGAAATATAAATTTTTTTTTATTTATTATTTTTTTTTTTTGTAAATTTTGTATAGCAAATTTCTGTTCATTTTGAGTGTGACTAAATTTCGCTATACGAAAAAAATTTTACCTGCCAACACATAACGTCATCATTTAGAAATATATTTACTAGATTATTTTTTTGCGCACTTTTATCAATATTTACTTTTAAATTCTGTTGAAATATTTTTTGCCTTTCCTTTTTTATTTATTTATTTTCGTTTATTTTTTGTTTGTGAAAGCTTACTTCATTTATTGAAATTTTACTCTACAAAAAAATAAGAGAAACAGAATTATTAAAAAATTTCTTGCTTGACTTGAAAAACAGCAAACAAAATTAATAAATATTTAAACAATAAATAAGAATAATAAATCTATTTAAAATATTTAAAAGTAGTCATTATAAATTATTTTAAATAGTTTTTTCTTAATTTCATTTTTAAAGTTAAATAAATAAATGAAATATATGAAAAGAAATATTAATATTAGTATTTTTTTTTTCTAATTTTACAAAAATATCGGAACACAAAAAAAATTAATTTTAAAACAAATCTTAATGTGCTAAAAGATATTAAGAAAGAGATATGACAACAAAAAACTATAATTAATTATTTCATTATCAGTTTTTTCTGACTCATTCTAAAACTTTGTGGTAAATAGTAAAAGCTTACAAAAAAAAAAAAAAAAAACAAAAAACTAAAAATCATTGTACAAATTAATAATACCTGAGTAAATATTTGTTTTTGTACTAAAAATAAATATTTAATTATTGTTTTCTTTTACAAGAAAACAAAGTTAAAATTAACTTTTACGTTATGTCAAACTAAGAATTTTTTTATATCTTTTTTTTTATTTGTTTTTAATTTTTTTTTATTTGTTTTACTTTATTTTATTTAATTTTTAATGATTCGAAATAATTAATGTGAGTTTTGTTAAATAAATCATTTAGTTTTCACGTTTCTCTTGTTTTAGTTTTTTTTTTTCATTCTACATATATTCGTTTTTGTTTTATTTCTTATTTACCTGTTCCATAATTTGACATTGACTTTTTTTTCAATTTTGGTTTTATTTTTTTCCATGCCTTTGCCAAAAAAATTAAAAATTTTTGTCTTTTCTTTCTTGACTTTTTATTTATTTTGCTGTTTAAAATTTCATTAACACATTTTTTTGTTTTTAGTTCTTTTTTTTTTGCTTAAAAAAATTGTCTGCTTTTACTTATTGTTACGTCAACCTGAAAATATTTGTTTAAGATATGAAAGTGGGTTATTTTTATATTGTCTGATAAGCCGGTCGACCCAGTCAGGATTGTTTCGATGGAAAGTTTTCTTAGGTATTTCGAGGTTAAGGGATTCATGGTTCATTTTTTTCATCCAAAACTCCTAAAATTGCGTGATTCATGTAAAAATATGCATGATTCATGTAAAAATATGCATGATTCATGTGAAAAAATGCGGAAAATTTAAATTTTATGAAAAATTGTTTGTTCATTCAAAACTTCTAAAATTGAATGATTCGTGCAGAAAAGCAAAAACAAACAGAAAAAAAAAATTTTTCATCCATGAGCCACCCCTAATCAGATTTTGAAAAACGAATTTTATGAAGATTTTTGTTCCCTCTAAAACTTCTAAAATTGCATAATTCTGGCAGAAAAGTAAAAAGAAACAAAAAACAAATTTTCATCCATGAGGCCCCCCCTATCAAATTTTCAAAAAAATTTTTTTTATCCAAAACTTCTTAAAATTGCATAACTCATGTAGAAAAGTAAAAAGAAACCAAAGAAAAATTTTCATGCATGAGGCCCCCCCTATCAAATTTTCAAAAACGAATTTGTTGAAAAATTTTTTTTTATCCAAAACTTCTTAAAATTGCATAACTCATGTAGAAAAGTAAAATGAAACCAAAAAAAAATTTTCATCCATGAGGCCCCCCCTATCAAATTTTCAAAAACGAATTTTTTGAAAAATTTTTTTTTATCCAAAACTTCTTAAAATTGCATAACTCATGTAGAAAAGTAAAAAGAAACCAAAGAAAAATTTTCATCCATGAGGCCCCCCCTTATCAAATTTTCAAAAACGAATTTTTTGAAAAATTTTTTTTTATCCAAAACTTCTTAAAATTGCATAATTCACGTAGAAAAGTAAAATGAAACCAAAAAAAAATTTTCATCCATGAGGCCCCCCCTATCAAATTTTCAAAAACGAATTTTTTGAAAAATTTTTTTTTATCCAAAACTTCTTAAAATTGCATAATTCATGTAGAAAAGTAAAATGAAACCAAAAAAAAATTTTCACCCATGAGCCCTCCCCCCTTATTTAATTTTCAAAAACGAATTTTTTTCATCCAAAACTTCTAAAATTGCGAAAAGTAAAATGAAACCAAAAAAAAAATTTTCATCCATGAGCTCCCCCCTTATCAATTTTCGAAACGAATTCTATGAAAAAATTGTTTTTCATCCAAAACTTCTAAAATTGCATAATTCGTGTAGAAAAGCAAAAAGAAAAAAAAAATTTCATTCATGAACCCTCCCCCCACCTTATCAAATTTTCAAAAATGAATTTTTTGAAAAAATTTTTTTTTTTTATCCAAAACTTCTAAAATTGCATAATTCACGTAGAAAAGTAAAATGAAACCAAAAAAAAAAATTTCATCCATGAGGCCCCCCTTATCAAATTTTCAAAAACGATTTTTATGAAAAATTTTTTTCTTCCAAAACTTCTTAAAATTGCAAAATTCATGTAGTAAAGAAAAAAAAACGCAAAAAAAAAATTTCATCTTTGAAATTAAAGAAAAAAAAAAACGAAGCATTACGAATATACACGAAACCGGACCTGAACCGAAAAATTTTTTTTTTTTCAAATTCGTGATCAGCGGCCAAAAATACTCCAAAAAAAAAACCGGACCAGAACTTTGATACTATTTTCTGTTGTACAGTGTAATCTGTTAGATCTTCAGAAGTT
Organism: Toxonevra muliebris; assembly: GCA_963691655.1. Lineage (NCBI taxonomy): Eukaryota > Metazoa > Arthropoda > Insecta > Diptera > Pallopteridae > Toxonevra > Toxonevra muliebris. The sequence continues at coordinate 99,668,679 of OY829327.1, forward strand.
TATTTGGATTTTCCTTCACTGATCTTTCTGATCTACTTAAGAAATCTTCACTTTCCTGAGGTTCCGAGATTGTTTAGATAACGATTACTATTTACTGTTGCCTCTATTCCTTCGAAAATTTTTCGGATTTATCCTTACAAATTTTCACTAATGTTTTAGATCTTAAAAAATATTTTCTTGAATTTAGAATTTTCCTTGATATTTCCTTAGAGTATATTTGGATTTTCTTTCACCGATTTTTAAGATCTTCATATCAATTCGAAGTTCATTTTTGATTTTCCTTCATCAATTTGAAGTTTATTTCCATTTTCCTTCAACGATCTTTCAGATCTTCATAAAAAATAGTTTCAGATCTTCATAATGTTGATATTTATAATAACGCGTATACAGAGAATATCTTACGCTTTGCTTTCAAATTGACCAATCACAGACGTTGCCTTCCATTCTCTCAGTAACGCAGTAGAAATATCAACTCTGTTAAAGCTGTAATTCAAGTTTTCAATTAGTTATCACTTACTTAAAGAGAAATGTCGAGTGGCATATTCTCAATAGAGAGTTTTCATTTCAAGTTTGGATTTTTAAAATAGTAAGAAACTCTCTTTCAGTATGGAAATATCTGCTTTTGTGAACAACTACACTGAAAAAATATTTAAAAACTAGCACGTGCCTTTATCAGTAAAATTTTATTAATTTTTCTTGTATGTAAATTAAACTAAATAGTTTTTTTTTTTTTTTTCTGTACGATCTTACGAGTTGCTGAACATTTCTTTTTGCTTAGTTTAGTTTATTTTTCTTTTGTTTTTTTTTTCGTTTTTTTTTTTTTCGTTTTTTTTTTTCATTTTATCTGTTTGTTGATTGCTGTTCTTATTTCAATTGAATTTGCATGACTTCGTTTAGGCAAAAATTCAATTGAATTGAATTGTGCTGCGCTACAAACACTTTGCATATACTATATATTAAATAATTTACATACATATATACATACATACATACATTTTACATATTCACTCTCGAACTATCTTTGTTTTCACAATCCAATAACAATGAGATTCGTGTTGTATATGATATTCATTGTTTGTGTTGTGTCATTTAGTATGTAGAATCTTCTCTGCCTGCATTCAATTTAAATCAAATTTTCTTTAATAGATTTGCATGGTAAACAAAAAAATTTCATACACTGCTGTGTTGTTTGTTTTTTTTTTTTCTGGCGCTCGCTCTAATAATAATTTCATTATTAGTTTGAATAATGTAAAGAGTAAATTTTTTTTCTTTACTTGTCGTATGTACTTTGACCTAATTTAATTCAATTTGTTTGCGTAAGTTTTTTTTTGTTTTTATTAAAATGTTTTTATCTGCTAAGATTTACTTTCGTTGAAAATTTAATTTTTTTTGGGGTTAAAGAGTTCAATGTTCATTAGAGCTTGAAGCACAGTGTTTTTCCATGTAATTAAAGTTTGTATGTATGTATGTATGTAAAAAGAGATTTCCGCTCTCATATAAAATTTTACTCTTTGAACGGTTGTTCAAATACTATGTTTTTGAGGGTATATAAAAAGTTACTCGTTGATTTAATTTTTACTCTCAGAAGAGAGAGAGAGAAAAAAGAGAGAGCGAGCAGCTTGCAATTAGTTGTTGACATTTTAGTTTTTGAGGGCACATAATAAGTTACTCTTTGACTTAAATTTTACCACCAAAGAGAGAGAGAGAGAGGGGAAGAGAGAGGAAGCCACTACCTATTGGTTTTTGACATTTTACTGTTTGACCTCACTAATTAAGTCATGCTCATACGATGTGTTTATCTCTCATTTTTTTTGGGGTTTCTCTTATCTCCTGTTCACTTCTAGAATACACAGATTTGTTTTTCTCTCAAAAATAGGTGCTTAAAGTAAAATATTTTCTACATAAATTATTTTATAAATTTTAAAAGTACTACATTCTTACTAAGTATGTAACTTTTGCTTCACTTATCTTACTCAAATATAATGTATATCTTTCTCTAGCTTTAAGACTAATAACGAAAAAGTAATTTGATACACACTTGGAATATTTTTTCCCATTTTTTTTTTTTGCCTTGTCACAATGAATTAGTGTAGAATTTAAAATATGTATTTAAATTCTATTTTCAGATTTTTATAGCTATTCACTATCATCATGTCTAGTATTACATATATTTTATATTATTGTTATCATTTTCACGCGTTGTCACCTTATTAAATAACATTTTTATTTGGTTATACCATTTTTTTTCTCTAACGGTATTGCATTTATTTTGCGGTTAAAAAAATTAATTTCGCAATATTTGAGAAAGGTGTCTTATAAATACCGCATCTATTGCATTGTTGTTCTGTATTTAGTTGTTGCTTCTCTTGGGAAACTCTTTAAGTTTCTTTTAAATATGAGAGAAAAAGAGTATCATAGTGAGAGTGAGTGAGCCGACTTAGATTAGACTTTTTTTTATATGAATAAATTTTTTTTGCATGGGAATTGTGCAGAGTCGTCGGCTCTCTCAACCTCATCTCAAAGTAGCGAGTGATTGACTTCACAGGAGTTTACTGTTGTTAGTTGTGTTGTTTTTGTAAGAAATTCTTTTAGTACAAATACATACAGGAACAGATACTCAGAGAGCCGCCTGATCAGACTTTTAAGAAATTATTTTAGTACAAATACATATATAAATATGAGAGAGAGAGAGTATCATAGAGTACATGAACATATAGTGAGAAAGCCGACATTGTGATCCGAGTTTTTTCATATGAATGAATTTTTTTTTGCATGGGAATTGGACAGAGACGTCGGCTTTCTTAATCTCATCTCAAATTAGCGAGTAATTGACGTCAGATTAATTTACTGTTGTTAGTCGTGTTGTTTTTGTAAGAAATTCATTTAGTGCAAGTACATACATAAATATGAAAAAGAGAGAGAGAGTATCACAGAATGCATGAATTGACAGTGAGAGAGCCTGCATCGTGATCAGACTTTTTTCATATGAATAAATTTTTTGCATGAGTATTGGGCAGAGACGTCGGCTCTCGCAATCTCATCTCAAATTAGCGAACAGTTGATGTCAGAGAAATTTACTGTTGTTAGTGGTGTTGTTTTTGTAAGAAACTCTTTAAATACAAATACATATATAAATATGAGAGAGTATCATAGACATGAATATATATGAGAGAGCCAACATCGCAATCCAATTTTTTTCATATGAATAATTTGTTTTGCATGAGTATTGGGCAGAGACGTCGGCTCTCTCAACATCATCTCAAACAAACGACTAATTGATTTCAGAGGAATTTGCTGTTGTAGTTGTGTTGTATTTGTGCGAAATTCTTTTAGTGCAAATACATACATACACAAATATGAGAGAGAGAATGGTGTTCGTGTTGTTCTTGTAAGAGTTGATATATATGCAAATGCAAAAGTCAAATCCGGTTGTTTTCGTCGTTTCGCTCACACCCACCCACTCCAAGCAATTACATCGATTTTGTGTTTTTACACATACCTAACGCGTTTATAAAAGTTTCATTTACAACAACTACAAATACGAACATACAACAACGTTACCTGAAAAGATAAATAGTGTGAGAGAAATGAGTTGGTTGTAATTTTTTGATAAGTACATAGAGAGCCAAACAAAATAAAATATTTCGTCACACAACAAATTTTACCGTTCCGGATTTCAGTACCCTCCCATAAAAAGTTTCACTTCAAAACTCAAAGTACTTCCCCCTTCCATAACTTTGCTTGCATGTACTGGCACATTTACTCTTACTCAGAATTACTCACCACCTACATTCATAATTCTCTTTTTGTATGGAATCAACTAGGAGAGTAATAAAGTAGCACAACACTGAGAGCAAAGTGAATTTATACAAGATGGAGTTACTAGCAACTGTCGTTGCTGTAATGAATATTATTGTTGTACTGCTGCTATCACCTTAAAATAAATTCACCTTAAACGAGAGCACCAGTTGGTGAGTAACGGTATTTATACTCTAAAAACTGAATAGAACCGCTTTTGCTTCTGAAATAGAGAGAAAGCTTTCGGTTATGACTAGTTTTCTCAAAGGAAAATTTTAATTTGTTCTTTTTTACTTCAATAAAACATCACGTTCCCATTTGTGAGAATGACGTCAAGTCAATTTTAAAAAGCGAAATTGCTGTCTCAGAAATGTAGAAGTCTTTCATTCCCTGTCTCTCATTTTCACTTCAGTTAAAATTATATGAAAATTTTCCACGATTCTTAGAAATTCACACTCATTTTTCCAAGAAAATTTAAAACGTTTTTTTTTAATCATCAATGTGTGCAGGTGTGATGTGTTGTTGCTCTGACCAAAAAAAAATCTGTTGACAAGTGTTGCTAATTTATTGAAGAAATGCCAAATTTTTTTTCTTTTTTTTTGATGTAACAAAACATTGTGAAAAATTATTTAAAAACAAATAATTTTCTTATTAACTGCTAAACTTAGAAATACAAAAAAAAAAAGGAAAACAAATTCAACAAATTATTTGTGAAATTGTTGACAATATTCATTTAAACTTAACATTTACATTTGAAGAACAAACAAACAAAATAAAAATAAAAAAAAACAGATATATATAAAAATACAACTTACAACATACTGTAATAATAATAAAAATAATTATTTTATGACAGCGTGAAATGATCATATAAAAGTTTGTCGTAATTGTTGTTTAATATAAATATTAAACAGTAAGGAATATAAAATTTTCCATTAAAAAATGCAGATAAATTTTTCTTTTTCGTTTTTGTTTGTGTTTTTTTTTGTAAAAATTTCCATTGCATTTTAATTAATTAATTAGTTAAATGTCATTTCCTATACTCACACACGCGCTCCTTTGCATTGTTTTTGTTGCGCTCATTCAAGTTGTTATTAATTACCCTCATTTAGGTGAATGTGCTCTCACAATATATTAGCTGTTTATTGTTGATTAAACAACAACATCTGTGATCCACCATAGCGCTCTCTTTTTTCTTCTAAACTCTACTGTTAAATCAAAAATCGTATTGCGTGCCTAACGTTTGTGTGTGTGTTTCTGCTCTCTTACTTCATCGTTTGAGAGTTAAGGTTAGTTTCCCTCCCGGATGCACCCACCTCTTTTATTCTGCCACGATGTGTGATAATGTTGAAAATAATAAGTTGAAATTGTTAACAGAGAGCGAAAGAGAGTGAGAAAAAAGTTGAAGAAAAATAAAACAAGAGAGCATGAAACTATGTCATTATTTTGATTGACTATTGACATCAGTGATGGATTTTTTAATACGATTGTACTTTTTTTTTCAGTACACTTTAAGATGCCAGTACACTTTTCAGTACATTTTAATACAAAATCATATTTTTATTTATTTTATTTATTATTTCGAAAAATATACAATTTTTAAAAATTTTGTATGTGGTTCAGATGGAAAAAGTTAAAACAATGTATTTCGGGGCCAGAAATCACTAACTCTAAATTAATGTTGTTTTTTTTTAGATCCATATTAATTAGCTTTTAAAATTCAAATGACGTATTAAATTAAAGTTTTGATGGTACAATTGAAATTGGTTAGTAAAAAAAAAAATTGTTCAGTACACTTTAGATAAATTTAGTACATTTTGAGATTTGATTCAATGCGAAAAATATGAGCTCGACTGCCAACACTGATTGACATATTTATCTTCTTCTTTTTTTTTTTTAGATTAAAATTTATATTGCTGCAGCATGAAGTCACCGATTTATCTATTACTTTTAATACAATAAAAAAAAAATCCAAAATTGTTTGTTGCCAAGTTTTTTTCCACACTCTGTCTAGCTACCTACTTCTTCTCTTTGTTTGCTCGATCTTTGTAAGCCACACAATTATAAATAATGACAATGTGTTTAGATATTTATTTTTCTTGTTGTTGTTGTTGTTGTTTTTTTTTTCCTTTTTTTTTCATAATAATATCAATAATTATCCACTTTTTAATATTGCTATTGTTACTCTGTGTTATAGCTGTCATTATTATTTGTTGAATGATACTTACTTGTAGTTATTTGCGGTTGCTCTTGTGGCTCCTAACAGACATATTGGCACCAGCTATATATACTCAAGTCTTTTTCTTTATACTAGTGTATATGTATATATACATACTATGTAGATGTCTATTATTAATATACGTATGTATATTTATAGCTAGTTGTTATAGCTTTTTATTATTTTAAATATAAGTTTTTGTCATATTTTAAATTGTGATGCCTTAGGAAAATTTTTAAATGTTTTTCACTGTCACTTTTTGTTTGTTTTTGAATTAATTTAGTTGACTTTTAATTTTTTTTAATTAAAATTAAAATTTGAATTGAAAATTAAATTTTGTGTATTATTATTCTAAGAAATTTAATTAAAAATGCAAGTGACTAAAGGGAAATATTTTTTGGGTTTTGTTTATAAATTATAATACAATATTAAAATAAATTGATTTTTTTTTTGTATAATCGTTTAGTAATAGAATATACAAAAAAACAACTATAAAATGTGGTAGGCAATTTAGAAATATTTTTAGTAATTAAGTTTTTGCCGATTGAGAAAAATGACGACCTGGAATAAGATTCCAATACTTTAACCATCTCTTCTTAGTCCATTTCCCAACTGTGGATTTCGAAAAGGTCCAGCTGAGCTCGCAGTAAGGATCAAGGCCAATGTACATAGATGATGAACTTTTTCTAGACATTTCATCGCCAGTCTCATTACCAGAAATGTTTGATTCAACATGAACAAGATTCATTTATACCGCAAAAGAGCTTAGGGAATGAAAATTTATTTTTATTTTTTTTTGACTCCGGAGAAATAATTCGATATGAATGAGATATTTATTGGGAAGAGAAATCTATCCCAAAATCTCTTATCTTTTTTTGAGTCTGCTCGGGATCTAATTTTATTTAAGTCCTCCAGCCTTTAAAAAAATGTATTGAAATCTTTTATTGCAAAAACATGGTAACCTTAGGTGTTTTTGTTACTGTTTTGTCTCTCATTTGCTACCATTTTCATTTCTTTTCATTAAGCCTCTCTCATCTTTCTCTCTCTCTCTCATTCTCACCTTAATCTCTCTCTCTCTCTCTTATTACTCACCCTAGTCTCTTTCTCATTACTCACCTTAGTCTCTCTATCTTATTATTCACCTTAGTTTACGAAACATAACTTGCAACCCATACAGTCATACCCAAATTGAGGAGTCGCTTTGTTTATCTGTCAAAATTGTTTATATTTATATGGGCGTAAAAGAATTTCGGCAAATAAGCGGCGTGGCTCTAAGTTCGGGAAGAAATTGCAAACGACTTTGCATTAAGATGCCAACTCTATACTTGGCTGGTAGGATCAACAAATTTAACCTTTTACTATGATTACTATCATACATTATTATTACTATTCATCATTAATATTCATTATTATTATTACTATTCATTATTATTACTGTTATTAATTACTCAGTGCAATAGTAAATTTCAAATGGCGATTTTGTGAATCTCTTCGCCATCAATATTTAGAAAGGCCCTTAAAGAAGTTTCTGATTTTTTTTATAAGATAAGCAAAATACTTTTTAAAATGCAAATTATATTTTTTTAAATAAATAAAGAGTTAACCAATATAGTATTTTGGCAAGTTAAGCTTAAGTAGGTACTTGCTGCAATAGAAAATATTCTTTTTTGTAATTTAGGCTTAAATTTTTCTTGCCCAATGAGAAATTGTACCAAAAATGTACCAATTGTACTTAATACACCTTGTTGTTTGAAAACGTTGGAAAAGGTACAATTGTACCCATTTTTCCATCACTGGCTGCATCCAACATGGCGCTCTTTTTTTTCTTTTTGAACTCTACTGTCAAATCAAAAATCATATGTGTGTGTGTGTTTCGTGATCTCAATTTATACAAAAACTACGACGCTCAGTGCTCTTACTTCATTCAGTTTAACAGTTAAGCTGTGTTTCCCTATCAGATGCTTTCTCTCTCTGGCAACCTCTACTATTCTGCCATGGCTGCTAGAGAGATTTTGTCTATCCCCTTCTCACTTCTCCCCTCTTTACGTCACTTTTACGAATTGCTTGAGACTAGTTTCACCGTTTAAAAGCAGACTTACTGTAAACACACTCTCTCTCTCTCTTTTTGCTACCATTTGCTTTTTTTTTCATTAGATATCTCTCAAAATGGCAACACGCGCTCACTTGCTTGCATTTAGAAATTTTAATTACAATTAAAATATATTTAATTTTTATTGGAACATAATAACTAAAGAAAATGTCTTTTAAATTGAAAATTGCGCACCGACTCGTAAAGTTTATGAACTTTTAACATTTCACAAATTAAATTTGTTAATGATACATTACAAAAAAAAAAGAAAGAAAAATAAGAAAACAGATATAAAGTTAATAACCATGAAAAATAATGTAGCAATAAAAATAAAAACAAAATTACTCTACATATTTTTATATACACACACACAAACAAATAATTGCAATTTCCAAGAAAATTATAAGGAAATTGTGTGTGAGTGGAAAAATGTAAGTACTAGAAATGAAAATGAGAAGAAAGACAAATACAACAAGTAAAAAAAAAAAAATTGAAATTAAAAGCGGAAAATTACACAAAGTAGAAAAAAACAAACAAAATTGTCAACAATTTTCCAAGAGTGTGTAATTGTTATCAGCTATAAAGCTTCAGCAGCAAGAAATGGCAACAACACGACAGCATCAAGCAATAACAACACAATAAGTAATGTGGCAAGAAACACAATTGCAATTGTCAACAGAAAAGAAACAACAACAAAAAAAAAAAAACAAAAAAAAGAGAAGAGAATGTATGCAGAAAGTATTAACAATACCAACAACAATAACAACAAACAATAGAGCACATCCAATTATCTGTATGTGTGCATGTGTGTGTGTGCAATTCATAATTGAGGAAACACTTTTCCAATGGCAGCAAAATCGGCAGCGGCAGCGACAGCGACGTCGACTTCAACATTGCAATTCCATTTATTATTTTTGTTGTTGATTTCTTGCGGGCCACTATGTGTGTGTGTGTGAGTATGTGCTTTGCATTAAAATGAAGGAAGCTTCGACATCACATTTGTAGTAGAGGACAATGGCTTCTACTCTTTTTTTTTTTGTTCATTTTTGGTTCATCGACGTTTTTTGTGGTTGTTATTGTTTTTTTTTTTTTTTTTTTTGTTTTTAAAAGTTACAAAAACCAATAACAAAACAATTACGCAAAGCTCTCTCATCATCAATGGCAATTTAACAATTTAAATTCAAAAAAAAAAAAAACTATCAAAAATGTTATACAAACAAAAAAATCAACTATTTATTTACTGCAGTTGGCAACACTTTCATTGCTGCTGTTAGTGGCTGTCAACTTTTCGTTTATTTGTTGCTAATTTTGTATTGTTTTCAATTTTTTTTGCATTTTTTTTTTGTTTTGGTTTCATTTTGTGTTTTTGTTGTTGTAACTGGAAGTATTTGTTTGTTGAATTAATTGTCGCTATTTGTTTTTTGCAGGTTTTTTTAAATTTTATTTTTGTTTGCTGTTTTGCCTGTAGCCAGCCAATAAGTTGCTGCTTTTTGAAAATTGACACAATATAATTTTATGCTCAATTGAGTGCAATTGACATGGAAATGGATCGTCTGTTTGTCGGTTTGATGAACAGATATGTTCATGTAAAATAGTAAATTTTAGGTGTCATTAAAAGTTTTACAAATTTAAAAAACAATTATATAATTAATTATATAATTATTTCTAGTCAAAATCTTTAACAAGTTCATTGTACTACAATCTGTGTTTTTTTAACACTTTAAAATCCTGCTGATCTATGTATGTGATTTATGAAAAATGCTAAGTTAACCCTAGGGTGCCAAAGACCACAGCAGAGTTATTGTTTGGAAATTTTGAAAAGGGTAAAAAAATAAGAGAAAACGAAGGCAAAAAAACTACTTCAAATCAACTTTTTCGGTCAAATTATCGCTTCCAGCAGTGGCGGGTCCAGGGAGAGTTATGTGGCTGAAGCTCCCTCTCCCTCCCTTCCCCTCCCCTGATATGATTTAGTCTGTTATTTGGTTTAACTTTTCCGTTTTTTGATCTGAATTCTGGTTTGATTGTATGTCAGTCAGTCAGAATTTCGTTTTGATTTTAGGTCTGAATTTTTATCTGAATTTGATTTGCGTTTTGATCAGTGTTTGGTCTAAATTTTGATTTGCTTTTTCAGACCAGCGTTTGATCTGAATTCTGGTCTAAATTTTTGTTTCCTTTTAATTTATATTTGGCGTTGTTTTAGCCTCAGTTTTAATCTAACTCTAAATTTGAGTTATGGTCGAAGTTTTGGTTTGATTTGCCTTTATCTTAATTTCGGTCCGAAAGGTCTGAATTTTGTTTTAAATTTTGGGTCTAAATTTTGATCCGAAACCGGTCTAAACTTTGTTTTTAGTTTTGGTCTGAATTCGGCTGAAATTTTGACCCAAATTTTGTTTAATTTGTTGTTGACTGAATTAGGTCTAAAGTTTTGAGTACTTTTGGTCTATTTTTAAGTTAAAAATTTTCGATGTGAATATTTATCAGATATTTCAACTGGTTTTTGGTCTGAATTTCGGTTTGCTTTCGTTCGTTATTTGGTGTCTTCTTAGCCCAAATTTTTGTCTAACTATTAGTTTGAGTTGTGATCTAAATTTCTGTCTAACTATTAGTCTGAGTTGTGGTCTAAAGTTTAATCCAAATTTTTTTCTGAATTTATTTTTGATTTCGATTTGGATTTTGGTCTGAATTTTGGGTCTCAGTCTGAGTTTTGATCTAAATTTAGCCTCATTTTGATCGATTTTTGTTGAAATTTTAGTCCGATTCGTGGTCTGAATATTATTTTTTTTTTTAATCAAGATTTGGGTCCGAATTTGTTCTCATTTTGATCTAGATTTTCTGAATCTGGATTTATTCCTTTTCTTGGTCTGTACTTCTATCTGGAAAAAAAGTGTTTGAATTTTAGTTTGCAATTTGGTCGAAATTTCTGCCTAAATTTCTATCTCCGATTTTAGTTTGAATTTTGGTCTCAGTTTTGTTCCAGTTATCTTTGAATTTTTGGTCTGCATTTTTTCTGGTGTGAACATTGATAAAATTTTGCACTAGTTTTTAGTCTAGATCTGGGTTTTAGTCGATATTTATACTTATATTTATCTTTCAACTTAGTAAAATTAGAACTTTCCAAACGCAAACTCTAGAACCGCCACTGGTTACTTTGGTGATTCACTCACCTGCATGGGGGTGAGTGGAAAAAGGTTAAGATTCTGCAAATATGACAAACAAAAGAAAGATATCCAAGTTTGCATAACTTATCCGTTGAGCACGAGAAGCAGAAGGAGAATATAATCACTTTGGACTTCTGAATCTTCTCTGCTAATTCTCATGCCGAGCTTTATGAATCATGTCGTTTTTTCTTGGTTTCCCTATCTCACGTAGATTTGCCGCATTGCAATTTGGATGACATAATAAAATAATTTTCTAGCTACATTCGTATTTATCTTCTTATCCATAAAATTCTTATTTCAAAAATATATCTTACAATTCTTTAATACAACTTTTCTTACAATTCTTTAATACAACTTTTCATACAGCTACAAAAATACTCTAACTATATCATATTTCCTTCTCTCTCTCGCTCTCCTACACTTTAAAGATATTTATAATCTTGAAATCAGGTCAACTTTTTTGTTGTGTATCTATATCTACAATTTAATTGTATGCATCTTCTTCTATAATATTCTTCCACAATATCTTTCATCATCTTTTCAATCAATAGCGTAAACAATAACAATAATGTGCAGAAATGTGCACATCCGTTACATGTCATACGATTCGATCGGAACCCAGCAAATAATTTGAGTTCCAAAATACTCTTGTATGACTCCTCAAAGTGTGCATTAAATGCACGTGAAAGAATGCGGAGGGATAGTTTTTCCCCCATTAGCTTTATGAGCTGTAAAACTGGGTCCAAAAAGACTTTTTTTTTAGTGTATTACTATTTGACAGGCCGAGAAGCGGAAGGCGGAAAAGCGGTCTGAAATTTTTATGAGAGCAAAAGTGAAATAATTTATTATCTCAGTGCAAGAATGGCACAAGTAATACGGCTTAGAGTGAAAATTAAATGACTTAAGAGTAAGAGCACAAATGGTATAACAATTCTTTCAGAGCAAAAACAGCATAAGTAGTAATTTATTCCGTTTTTGCTCTGAACATATTTTGTTTCACTTTTGCTCTGAACATATTTCGTTTCACTTTTGCTCTGAACATATTTTGTTTCACTTTTGCTCTGAACATATTTCGTTTCACTTTTGCTCTGAACATATTTTGTTTCACTTTTGCTCTGTACATATTTCGTTTCACTTTTGCTCTGAACATATTTTGTTTCACTTTTGCTCTTAACATATTTTGTTTCACTTTTGCTCTGAACATATTTCGTTTCACTTTTGCTCCGAACATATTTCGTTCCACTTTTGCTCTGAACATATTTTGTTTCACTTTTGCTCTTAAGTAAAATTATTCCACTTTCTTCTGAACGTAGCGGCTGTACCATTCTTTCTCTTAGGCTTTCAGTTAAGAATTTTCAAAACCGCAGAAAAAAGTCAAAAAAAAGGGCAATAGAATCAAAAAAGATTCGAAAGAGAAAGACATAAAATATGAAAACCAAAGTGAAAGATAGAGTTATAAGATAGGGTAAAAAATTAAAGAAAGAGTGTGAAAAGGGTAAAATAGAAGTAAAAAGGAATCCAAAAACATGTTAAAAAAAGTCAAGAAGAAAGATATACAAAATAGTCAAAAAAGAAAAAAGAGGTAGAAAAATCCAAATAAAAGAATCAGAGCTGCGAAATATTTCAAAATCATTTATGATTTATTTTAGATTTTTTTTTTCACCTAAAAAAAAAATAAATATATATATAATATAAATAAAGAGTTTAAAAATACAAAACTGAAATGTTTTTCATGTTAACTTGAATATTCTGAGGCGGCTTAGAAAACTCTCTTCAAAAAGAGTTTTTAATAGAGTTGGATTTATGAATTGTTTGCTGGGATCTAGCTCACTTCGTATTTCTTATAGTAAGTTTGTTGTGTGTTTACGATTTGTTTATAAAAATGATAGTAAAATGCTTACATTTGATTAGTATTGTCATTTTTATTTCATTCAATTCATATTCTTCATATTTGTATGCAATTTTTTTTTTTTGCTGTTGTTGCTTAAACGATCACCGTGAACAAATATTCCTCAACAAATATATGAATGTGAATTTACATGCTTATCTAGCACATTTTTGATTTTCATTTAAAACGAAACGAAAACGATTTCAATAGAAATCACGTTTTAAAAAATGTAAGTATCGCTATCTTTTGTGAGTTACTAAACGAAATTTTATTTTAAGTATTACTCAGACATATCGAAATTCTTAGGAAATGGTTTCTTTCTTTATTTAAACTCATATATTGCTTGTTTCAACAGAGTTGATAATTCTGTTAGGCATTTCAAGAGCATTTTACGTCTTTACTCACACTCTATGGCAATTAATGCAATGTGATTGGTCAATTGCGCTCTCAAAGACAGCAAATGTTTGTGATTGGTCAATTGCGTTCTCTCTCTCTTTCAATGACAACAAATGACTGTGATTGGTCAATTGCGCTCTCTTGCAAAGATAACAAATGATTGTGATTGGTCAATTAAAATCATAACGTAGAATATTATTATTTTTTCTTTCAAACAAAATATTATTTAAAAATTTAAATTTTTAACTAGAAGCTATTATTTTATTTCTCTCGAAAAAAGCGTAAAGTGCAAGGACATGTGAAAAAAGCAATTGTTAATATTTGTTTCTTTTTGGCATGATTAAATCACTAAAATTACATTATGATACGACGATTAAGTTCATAAATTGACTAAAATTTATCCACACTAATGCGTTGATTTGACAAATCAGCTTGCGATATTGGTGGTGCAGTCCCCGTAGGTTTCATACCGGCCACTTCTACGACTGGTTTAACATCCTGTACTTTATTTGTTTCCTTGCCCATCTTCGGGGGCATTGTAATATCCAAACTATCACTTTTCTTATAATATAAATAACCACCCGACATTAAACCTATAGACGAGAGAGTGATAAGCGTCCAACGTAAGCCAGAATTGAATTTTAAGCCTCTGTTAAAATATAGAAAATTCAAAATTGTAAAGGAAAATTTTGCTGACTCATAAAAAGCTACTCACAGAAATAGCGTATATTTAAGCATATTCGTAAAGGTTTTATTCAATGAGACACCCTCTTCCACCCAAAACATTGGCATTACCAATTTTCGTAAGTTCCGCATAGGTTCAATAGCTTCAACAGGTTCAACATCGAAATTGAATTGTACACGCTTGGCCGCGCTAAATGGAGTACCAGACATCTGTGGAGAATTATATTAATATCTATGATATTTAAATTTCATTATTAGATTTTAAATTTACCAACTCAAAATCAATAAATATCGCATGATCATGTTCATTTGGACTCAGACCATTAACGTTTTCTACTAATATCGGGTCACCATTGAAAAAATGTGGCATTGAAATAATCAATGGCGCACCAATGCAATGTTGTAAGCTCATAGTGCCTTTGAGAGGGCATGTCTCTATATCTTCCGGATCTTCACAGAAACAATGTAAATTTGGATCAGCCTGAAAAAAAAGAATAAAGGAACAAACTATTCTCCATTTATATCAATTTAGGCAATTTACCCTTATATCCCCCATATCCATGAGAAACCTCGATGCTGGCATTCCATGATATCCTGATTTTGCTTTATATTCGGCACCAAATGAACGACAGAAATCTGGTGTAAACGCCCATAGACCTTGTTCTTTGGACATAAATGGTGGAAAAATTGTTGAATCAGTACCGATAAATTGATTACATTCATCGCCAGGCCAATTATCCAATTCAGGTTCATCAGCAAAACGTATAACTTTACCCAATTTATGGATATTCTTAACCCCACGACAGACTGTAAAGCGTCCAGCATCACTGTGATTGGCCTTGAAATTGAAAATAATAAAGAACTTTACGATTGAGCTCACAAGTTTTCTTAAAGATGCAGTAATAATATCAATTTTTGTAAGCAATCTTAACCCTTTCCTGACCATATAGAAATCAGAGTATATAGCACTAAATCGAACCTGGATTCATAGGTATTTCTTGTTACAATTTTTGATAAAAACGCAGGTTTTACGCCTTTGAAGGCTTGAACTTTAATGGGTCACCGGGGACCCTGTGGTACGCAATGGGATTTTTTGCCAAATTTTTTAAATAAATTTCATTAAATATATTTTTAAAGATACACAAAATTGTTTGCTATTAATTTTTTACTTAACCCTTTCTTGACCATAAAAAAACTAGAAGCGATAAAGCAAAACTGAATGCAAAATCGCCTTTTCTGCCCACCATTTCACTGTACAAAGTTTTTTTTCAAAAAATGCTATGAGTCACCGACGACCCTGTGGCCCTCAATGGGATTTTTCATGAGCTTTATAGCCCATTTTTACTAGATTTATTTTTTTTAAAGACACAAAGTCTTTTACTATTAATTTTTCACTTAACCCTTTCTTGACCATAAAAAAATTGGAAATAATGAAGCTAAACCGAATGCAAATTCGTCTTCGCTGACCGCTATTTCATTGCAAAACAGTTTTTTTTTTTAAAAGTCATGGGTCACCGACGACCCAGTGGCACTCAATAGGATTTTTTATGAGCTTTTTTACCTTATTTTTATTAGACATATTTTTTGAAGATAGACGAAGTCTTTTACTATTAATTCCTTACTTAACCTTTTGTTGACCATAAAAAAATTGCAAACGATTAAACAAAACCGAATACAAATTCGCTTTCGCTGACCGCCATTTCATTTTAAAAAGTTTATATTAAGGACTTTAGGGTCTCCGGTGACCCATAGCAAAATTCAAATTTCCAAAAAAATTTTTTAAAATATAGGAAATCATGTTTAAGCAAAATATTTTCCCACAACACATTAAAAATTGGACGTATTTGGGAAAATATTGTCAAAATTGTCAGCGATTGAAAATAGGGGAAAAAAAAACAATTCGTTGTTTAGGTTAAGTCACTCTGGTGCCTGTCAATTAGATAACAATTTCAAAACTTTTTTAATAATAACTAAAGCACAACCATTGCTCTTTTCAATGAATATAACTTTTTGGAAAAACAAATTTTGAGTCACCGATGACCAAATGTCCCGAAAGGGTTAATCGAGAGCCATGAGTTTTCTTCTTACTCACCGTTCCTAAAAATGAGAATAGAAAATGTGTACTATTAACTTGTTTCGCCGCTTTCACTTCGCCTGTATAAAATGCTGAGCATAATGCTTTCGCCGCAAATTCATCCGATGAACAGTCAATATAGAATCCGCGAAAAAAGAAATCCATAAATTTTCCAGATTTCAATGCTTTTTCATTGGGAAATATAATATTGATGGCTTTCTTCACTAGTTCCATCATGGCGGCACGTTCACGTTGAACCACAATTGAAATGGGCTGGAAAAGAAAAATGAAAAAAGTTTTATTTAATACTAAAATTTAAACTGTTGTTTTTTCTTTTTTTGTTTTGCTATTTCCGTTTTTTCATATTGTTCATAATCGTTTTCCTTCACTTTCTTTTTTTTTAGATTTTTCTAATAGTATTGCAAATTAAACTAATTTAGATAATTAGCTATTTGTAATTCATGAAGTAATGTAATTTTTTTTTTTTAATGACTAATTCTCTTTGAAAAAAATTATTGAAAATATTGTATTTTTAAATTATTCAATTTATTTTATTTTTTTTTTTAATAGGAAAATATTTAGTTTGTTGCTAAATAGCGCTTAATTTTATAGCTTGTTTTTTTTTCTATTATAAATGCTATAAATTCAACGATTTTGTATTTAATTATGCAATTTTATTTGTGAATCATTAAGTAACTTCATAAAGGGCAGTGTCATTAAACAGCAAAGGCTCAAACCTTAATATTGGCTAACTGTTATTTTGATGTCAACCGTGACATAAACTGAATAATTTAGTCGTGATGGATTGTTATGTTTCTACATTTGAGACTTTTAATTTTCAGTTCCTTGGAATTAGTAATGTAATTGTAATGTAATTGTAATGTAATTGTAATGTAATTGTAATGTAATTGTAATGTAATTGTAATGTAATTGTAATGTAATTGTAATGTAATTGTAATGTAATTGTAATGTAATTGTAATGTAATTGTAATGTAATTGTAATGTAATTGTAATGTAATTGTAATGTAATTGTAATGTAATTGTAATGTAATTGTAATGTAATTGTAATGTAATTGTAATGTAATTGTAATGTAATTGTAATGTAATTGTAATGTAATTGTAATGTAATTGTAATGTAATTGTAATGTAATTGTAATGTAATTGTAATGTAATGTAATTGTAATGTAATTGTAATGTAATTGTAATGTAATTGTAATGTAATTGTAATGTAATTGTAATGTAATTGTAAAGTAATTGGAATGTAATTGTAATGTAATTGTAATGTAATTGTAATGTAATTGTAATGTAATTGTAATGTAATTGTAATGTAATTGTAATGGAATTGTAATGTAATTGTAATGTAATTGTAATGTAATTGTATTGTAATTGTTAAGTAATTGTTAAGTAATTGTAATGTAATTGAATTTATCCAGCTCTGATTACTGGAATGTAATTTAAAATATGCAATTCTTCAAAGGAATTTAAAAAGAACTTACTTGAAAACTGAGGAATTTCTCCTCTCTTGTGTAATCAATTACTTTTGTGAAATTGAATTTTTTGTAATTATAATTAATTATTTTTTAAATTGTAACTTAATTTCTTTTAAATCCAACAAGTGAAAAACTTTAGATAAACATATCTGCGACAGTTTACAAGGACTGATGACAAGTAGACAAGCATAATTAGATCGACTCATTTTCAGTTGTCAAGAACTTCTTCAATTCCTTTGAGGAATTGCATATTCTAATTTATAAATTACAATCCAGTAATGGAATTAAACATTTTTCTTTTCCATTTCCATTACTGAAAAATTAAAAATGTTTATAACCAACCATTATTCCCTGGAATAGAATTGCGAAAAAGGAAATTAATTCCACTACAAGGAATTGTAATTGGTAATTAAAATTTTCAATTCCTTGGAATAGGTAATGTAATTGTAATGGAATTGAATTCGACCCACCTCTGAAAACTGTACAAATGAGTTTTGGTG
The DNA here is from genome assembly GCA_963691655.1 of Toxonevra muliebris. Classification (NCBI taxonomy): domain Eukaryota; kingdom Metazoa; phylum Arthropoda; class Insecta; order Diptera; family Pallopteridae; genus Toxonevra; species Toxonevra muliebris. The sequence goes on from OY829327.1 coordinate 99,686,974, forward strand.
AATATAAGTTGGCCGAACTTGAGCGCTTAAGTAACCCAATGTGGAAGCTATACAGACCATAGGGTCTCTCAGCAGAAAAAAAGGGCAAGGGGTATCCCAAATTTTAAGATTTTTGTTTATTTTTTATCTCATTTGTAAATCCAAACTCTCTGTAAGAGAAAAGCCTGACTATGTCTATACATCCAGATTAAGTTAGTTGGAGTTCTTTAATAAATTAGGAAAGATATAGAGAAATTTCCTTTTATTTTTTCTTTTTCTGATAAAATATCTAAAAATATTTTTTGGTGCATTTATTTGCTTAAAAAAATCATAAAAATATATTTCAAGCTGATATCTCACATTTTGATACTCAAAACCATTTTTTAAAATTTTTTTTTATTGATTTTTTTTTTTATATTTACTTTTTTTTAATTTTTCTTAAATTTTTTTTAATTACTTTCTTTTAGTTTTTTTTATAAATTTTTTTTACTTTCTTTTAATTAAACTCACCAATAAAAGTGGATGTGGTATTGTTATAATTTCTTCGCCAGTTAACCCTTTAGTCTCCTTCTCATTGAATATAAAAGTATTACGCATATTATATGTTACTGAATCTTCGACAACATCGTCAACCAAATCATATTTATCTTTCCATTCACTTATGAAAAAAATTAGAAAAAAGAAAAAAAAAAAACAAAACTTAACCACGCCCTCTAGTCACTTTTACTCAGGACTTACTCAAAAACATATGGGCCGATTTCCTGTAAATTTGGTTTGCCACCATTAATAACTTCATCCGGATTTGTAATATTGAAAACATAAATATAAAAATGTAAAGGAAATGGAGTATTCGACCAAAGATCCCGTATATCGGTACCAGGTTTCAGAGTAACTTGCTGAAGAAATGAAAAAAAAAAAACTTAATCAATTATAGAAAATTTTCTAGTATTCAAAAAATTCGTAGATTATTTTAATTGCAGCACCTTAGAAATCATGAAACGTAACATTTTCGGAAATAAAACCCAACCGAATAATATACCAAAAATTAAGGCACCACCCGAGCCGGCCAATAATTTATTTCGATTCACTTGCATTATTGCGTGTAAAGTATAAAAGAAAATTTTTTAAAAATTTTTGTTTTTTAAAAATTTATATTTTAATGATTTTTAAATATTTTTTAAGTTTTGTAATTTCCTAATTTTTTATGCTTTTTTTTTTGTTTTACAACAGCCACCGACGATTACTTCTATCAAACTAAATTTCATTGTTAAGTTTTTGCATTTCTCAAACATGCAAAAATAACTTAGGGGTGTAAGAAAAAGATAAATGACAATGAAAAGAAGGGAATGCGAAAAAAAAAATTGAAAAACAATAACAATAACAATCTGAGAACAAAATGATTATTAACATTACTTCTAGAATCAATTATTAGATAGATAGGCCAGTTCTATGCAATAAAGTCATATATTCACGTGCATTTGTTAACCCAACGGGACGATATGAAAGCGTTGCAAATGTTTAAGTGCTGGTGGAGTGATTTATTCCCATTGCATTCCTTTTTAGTAGCTGTTGAGAGAAAGAGGCAATATGTATATTTAGTTCCTAGAAATTTACGTAGACTTTTCACAGAAACATGTAGATTTTCTACCAAAAAGTTATGTATTTTACTACTATGTGTAAAATTCCTCAAATAGCATGTAGAATTGTTAAAACTTGTGTAAAGTTCTCACAAAAATATGTTAATTTTCTACAAAAATATGTAGGTTTTCTCAAAAAATGTCAAGAACCTGTAAAAATATGTAGAGTTTCTTTAAATCTAAGAAATTTCTATGGAAAAGGAAAAATTCCTACAAAAATATGTAGAATTTCTATCCAAAATGTAATGATTCTTCAGCAATGTGTAGATTTCCTATCAAAATATGAAAAATGTCTACTAATGTGAGAAAAGTTCACAAAAAAATATATAGAGTTGAATTTCAGGATCCTTCAGCAATATGTATAGTTCCTAGAAATTTATGTAGACTTTTGACAAAAATATGTAGATTTTCTACCAACAAGTTTAGTATTTTTCTACAATATGTAGAGTTCCTATAAAAATATGAAAAATTACTAATGAAATGCAAAAAGTTCTTAGAAAAATATAGAGAGTTTTGTTAAAAATATAAACGGTCCTTCAACGGCACGTAGAATTGTGTGAAGTCCTCATAAAAATATGTAGGTTTTCTCCAAAAAAAAATGTCAAGAACCTATACAAATATGTAGAGTTCCTATGAATTTAAGAAGTTTCTACTAAGATAAAAAAATTCTGAAAATTATAAAAATATGTAGAGTTCCTATAAAACTATGAAGTTTCTATTAAAAAAACAAAAATTCTTAAAAAAATATGTAAAGTTTCTATCCAGAATGTAATGATTCTTCAGCAATGTGTAGATTTCCTATCAAAATATGAAAAATGTCTACTAATATGAGAAAAAATCACAAAAAAAATATATAGGGATCAATGTCGAAATTCTTCAATAATTTATAGAGTTCTTAGAAATTTACATAGACTTCTCAAGAAAATATGTAGATTTTCTACCAAAAAGTTTAGTATTTTACTATTATGTGTAAAATTCCTACAAAAATGTATAAAATTCCTAATAAAATGCAGAAAGTTCTTTGAAAAATATATAGAGTTTTTATTGTAAATATAAAAGCTTTCAACAGCACGTAGAGTTGCTCAAATTTATGTAAAGTTCTCACAAAAATATGTAGATTTCTACAAAAAATGTCAAGAACCTATACAAATATGTAGAGTTCCTATGAATTTAAGAAGTTTCTACTAAGATACAAAAATTCTGAAAAAATATTTAGAGTTTCTATCAAAAATGTTATGATTCTTGTAGATTTTCTACCAAAAATGTGATAAATGTAAAAAAAGGAAAATGTAGAGTACTTGAGTTTGTAGAGTTTGTATAAACTTGAGTAGAGTTCCATCAAAAATGTAGTAAATATTTGAAATTTACAATTGTTTTCCTAACAGAAATGTGAAAAAGTCTGACAAAAATATGTAAAACTTTTGCAGAAAATGTAGCGAGAGATGAGAGATATGTAGAGTTCTTTAGAATTTACGTAGAGCACGTAAAAAATGCGTAGAGTTCCTTTAAACAATTTTGGCTTTTAAAAATATAAAAAGTTTCTACAACCAATAATGTAAATTCAATTAGAGTCTAGAGTTCTTATAAAAATGCAAAAATCCTCTTCCGAAACTCGATAAGTTCTTACCAAAAATGTTGAGAACTGTCAAAAATGTGTAAGAGTTTCTATAAACTTAAGTAGAGTTCCATCAAAAATGTAATAGATATACGAAATTTATACTGTTTCTAACAGAAATGTGAAAAGATCTCACAAAAATATGTAAAAGGCTTCCACAGAAAATGTCAAGAATATGTAGAGTTCCTTCAAATTTATGTAGTGTACGTAAAATATACGTAAAGTTCCCATCAAAAGTTTAAAGAGTTTCTACTCTGAAAAGTTCGCGCAAAAATAAAAGGAGTTCTCTTAAAAATAGAGTGCCTCCGAAATATAAAGAGTTTCTACTAAAATTAAAATAATATTCACAAAAATTCAAAGAGTTTCTTCCAAAGAGCTTTTTAAAAAAAAGTTCGAGTTCATACCAAAAATGTGTGAAACGAGTTTGAAAACATCTGCAGCTCTTCACAAATTGTGATGACTCTTCAAAAATATAGAATTCTCACAAAAATTTGTGGATATCCCTCAAAAATAAATGAAGTTGTAATAAAAATTCGTATAATGCCTTAAAAAATTCATGAACAAATATATCTGGATCTTTTTTTTTTAAGAAGTGCCAAAGATTATTGAAAAGTTATCATTACTCAAAGCTATATTTTTAATCACAAACATGGCAACTCTAAAATTATTTTATAATCACTTTCACAGTCACTATGGAATTGCTGAACGCTTTGGCTTTAGTGCTCTAATTACCCGCTGGGTATTCGTTTATCTGTAGTTGTCGTTTTATAATCGTTTGCGAAAAATTACAATAGTCGTGCAAATGTTCATTATCACCCTGTCATGGTAGGCGCGTCACAATAGGTTGCCATCTATTTGCTAAAACGCCTATTTTTACGATCTCACGCATAGACATTATTGATAGGCAAATAGTGAAAACGATAGGTAGATATAAAAAAAAAATAATGTTGAGTTAAGTTTGAGACATATAATTTAACGACTCATTGAATATGGTTTGTTCATTAATAGACGAATTTTGGTTTTTTACTTAAACTGAGCTGAAACGCTACAAAACTAATTTAAATAAAATAATGTCGACATTTTTGTTAGGTCTTGTGGAGGATCCTAGGAAGAGTTTCGGGCTATACAACCTCTACCCCCCTTCAAGATGAAAATCTCATAAGACTTGATCGTTGATCATGAATCAAAGGGACAAAAAAACTAAAAGTCTTTTCGGAAATATAGGGATTTCCGGATTTCTGCTAGTGATTGAAAGGACAGATGAAGTTTTGAATCACAGACCGGAAATAATTATTATTTTTCAAAATTTAAGGAAAAATAATGGCATGCCATAAATATCGGAGAGAACAGTTGAACATACCCAAATAATACTGGTTGCTTGCTTTATTGGAGTCAGTAAGGATTTTTATTTTTTGAGCGTTATCCCTAAAAATTAAAAGTGATTATTATTGATTTTTAATTTTTTTGAATCTCCGTTCGACTTTTATATGTTTTATATCTTTTTGCTCAACCGAAAAAATTTTTTGCGATTTTTATTTTTCATTTTAAGAATAAAAATTATTGTTTAATTTTTTTGTTCAGGAATAAAAATTATTTTTTGAGTTTTATTTTTTTTTTCTCAGGAATAAAAATTGTTTTTTGAGTTTAAATTTTTTTCTTAAGAATAAGAATTATTTGAGTTTAGTTTTGTTGCTCAGGAAAAAAAAATTATTACTTAAGAATAAAAATTATTTGAGTTTAATTTTTTTGCTCAGGAATAAAAATTAATTTCTGAGTTTAAATTTTTTGCTTAGCAAAAACAAAATTATGTGATGAGTTTAAATTTGTTGCTCAGCAATAAAAATTATTATTTGAGTGTTATTTTTTTTTTTTACTCTGGAATAAAAATTATATTTTGAGTTTAAATTTTGTGCTCAGGAATAAAAATTATTGTTTGGGCTTACATTTTTTGCTTAGGGATAAAAATTATTTTTTGAGTTTTATTTTTGTTTTTTGCTCAAGAATAAAAATTATTTTTTCAGTTTAAGAGTCTAATTTTTTTGCTCTGGAATAAAAATTAATTCATGAGTTTTATTTGTTTTGCTCAAGAATAAAAATTATTTTTTGAGTTTTATTATTTTTTTTACTCAGGAACAAAAATTATTGTTTTAGTCTTATTTTCTTGGTCGAGAAAAAAAATTATTGTCTGTTTTTTTTTTCGCTCAACAATAAGTCGTGACTCTATATGAAACACGAAAAATTTAAATTTTATAAAAAATGTTTTTTCATTCAAAACTCCTAAAATTGCATGACTCGAGCAGAAAAGCAAAAAACAACAGAAAAAAATTTTTTATCCATGGACCCCCATTTATCAAATTTTTAAAAACGAATTTTAAGAAAAATTTTTTTTTCATCCAAAACTTCTAAAATGCCTCAATTCGTATAGAAAAACAAAAATAAAGGGGAAAACATTTCATTCATGAACGGCTCCCCGCCCCCCTTATCAAATTTTCGAAAACGAGGATCTATACGAAATACGAAAAATTGAAATTTTATGAAAAAATTTTTTTTCATTCAAAACTCCTAAAATTGCATGATTCGGGTAGAAAAACAAAAAACAATAGAGAAAAAATTTTTCATCAATGGACCCCCCCTTATCAAATTTTCAAGCAAACGAATATACACAAAATCTGATGTGAGCCGGAAAAATTGTTTACAGATTCGTGGTCAGCGGCTAAAAATGCCCCAGAAAAATGGGACTCCAACTCAGATACTGTTTTAAAGTCTCATTTTGTTGTACAGTGTTGTTATCGTTAATCACAAGAATTAAAATCACAAAATTGTAACTAAATTTAGATTTTTTTGATATTGCTTATAATGGTTTCAATTCCTAAGTAAATACTAAAAAAAAATACGAATACGAAACTTCCATAAACTTAATTTAGAATACCGATAACTCTTGTAGTTTTAAAGATATTCTGTTCGGAATAGATTTTTTTTATTTAATAATGGCAACACTTTAATCGCATTCGCATTGCAGGATATTTTTTCCCATTTCCCAAACATTTTAATATCTAAATTGCATACGTTGTCACATTTAAATATTCTCAAGTATTTCGCATTGAAAAAGAATAATAAATATTAATTTATAACTGTTTATGAGTGATACTTTGGAATTTATTAACTAACTATCACTTTGACCAAATGCCATCGTTACCAATTTCCAACCATTCCGCAATTTACGCAAATTATACAATTTTTATAAGAAATTAACACCTGCTTTGAATTCCACAATTATAATTTTTGCTATTTGCTGCTAGTATTGCAAAAACATTCGTCACTCTTTGATAAGTCATTATTATTATTATTAATATCTCTGCAATAAAAGCCTGTAATTATATGGGGGGGGGAGGGGAAAAAATGGAAAAGTTTTGTTTTCTTTGTAATTGAATATCTATGGGAATAAATGAATATGAATGTCATGGAATCCGTGAATGTCAAAAACAAATGACAACTGCAAGGACATGAACAATATACATAAATAGTTTTCTACCTATATCAAGGGGGTTTGAATTTCATATGAAAATAGATACGTTTGTTAGAGAGGTGACTTGATAATGATTGAGGTAGGTGAAGTTCGACTTAATCATCTCAGAAATATAAATCTGTAAAATAGTAATTTTAAATATCATCTCTGGTATTGACACTGCCACCTCTGTTAATCTGTCATAGTTAATTTGAATAGCTACTCAAAAAAAAAAAAAAAAAAAAAAAAAACAAAAAAACTTCATAATATTTCAATCAACACTTTCATAATCGTTTTATCTGTATTTTATTTTATTTTTTAAATTTTTTTTTAACATAGGAATTCAATGTTCATTAATTCATTTAAATTAATGACACTCGGTTTCAAATTATGCACACAAAAAATTTCAATAAAATTCATAAATCGATTAATTAAACTGACACTTGCGCGCATGCCTAGCAACATGACATGAGACATGCAGCAATAATAACATTAAATAAATGATTGTCAATGGATTTCAAAGCTACATCATGTCTATGTTGTTAAAATTGATGAAATGGAAAAATAAATATATAAATGCTTAATAGATAAACATAAAAACATATTGAACTTGTCATTTGTAGTATTGCAAAATCTTTTTTTTTCTTAATAGAATCAGTTGAAATGAGCGGATTACAATGATATTCCACTTCAATCTAAGTTCTTATTCAGATTTCAATTGAATTGCTTTTCGTGTCATAATATGACGACCCGCTACTGCCTTATTATTTCTCTGAGAAGTCGAATTGCAACTGAAATGTTCTCTTTTTTATATCAATACGACTCTCTTCAATGGAAACACTGTACGACTGAAATTTCTCTCTTACAACAGTTTTTCTTTATATATCGAAAATGTAATTCGATGTAATTAAAACTTGCACCTTTCTAACAATATTTTTCCTTTAGCAGTGCTCATTTTACTTACTCTCTTTTTGATAAAATAATGAAAGAGTAGTTTACAATTGAATTACGCTTTTTTGCATAACATTATAGCCCGCGCTCTTACAGTAACATTACTCACTTTTTCATATCAATACGACCCGTCTACTCAGTAATCTTCCTATGAAAAAACTAATTTTAATCGAATCGAATATCATAGCAATTTTTTATCTATGAGAGAATAAGCTGCAATTTTCTTTTTCATATACTGTTTGACCTTTTTGCCTGAAAAAAAACCAAGTCGCGTAAAGTATGTTATCACATCATGTGACGAGTGCAGAAGGTACTCATTTTAGTTTTTTTTTATAACACAACAACCCGCTCGCACAGTAATTTTACTTTAACCCAAGGGACTTTATTTGAATAACTCTCATAAACTGACAACCCGCCTTCACTGTTATCTTGGCTTCAAAAGGTAGATTTTAATGAATCTGCTCTAAGGTAAGTAAATGTCCTTTGATAAATTATTTTCCCTAGTACAAGTTATATGCCTAGTTGAGCTAAAAATAACAGCGTATTAGAAATTTCGCATAAATCTTCAAACCGACTTTCACAAGAACATGCGTATATTAAGTTAAAACACAAAAATTTATCAATTGATTTTATATATTTTAATTTTTTTTTTTAAAAAGGAGAAAAAAAAAGATTCTAACAGTATATAGCAGTTTAAGTTACTGTAAAAAACTTCAGAGCTGTGATCCATAAAAAGAAAAAAAATTTAAATTTTCATATTAGTTTGCCGTTTATTTTGGAGAAGCAATATTTTATGAAATCATCATAAACGTATATATTTTATCTTTCAAACGACACATAAAACTTACAAATCGAGTAAAAAGCAAAAGGAGTCATGGCCAAATATAAACTTGAACCTCACAAAACTGAAATGAGTACCTTCTGCACTCGTCACTTGATTTGATAACATACTTTAAGCATTGATGTTCACTTCATTATAAAATTTTTCTTCGTTTTGATTTTTCTTCACTGATTTTTTATAATTTGGAAATATAAAAAATCAGTGCTAAAATAAATAGATAAAAATATTTTTCGTAAATTTTCTTGGTAATTTGGTTTCTTATTTTTTGTCACACAGTGTATTCAATGCAAAAAAAATGAGTAGTCAAATAACTTATCAGCTCGGTTCAGTTCCCGAGAGAGCTAATCAAGTTTCTCTCTGCTACTCATACTCTTATTCATAGCAGAATAATAAGCTTAATTGAGACAAATTGTGGAGTGAGAGCACTGAGTTGTTGTTGTATAAATTGAAATCACGAAACACACACACACACACATTAATGCACACAATATGATTTGTTAGTGGAGATCAGAAAGAAATAAGAGAGCGCCATGTTAGATGCGTCTGACTCTATTTTATTCTGTCATGCTCTCATTATTCTTTAATTCTATGAACAGTTTTTTCTTTATCTCTTTGCCAAAAATTTCTCTCTGCAGCACATACTCTCATTCATGGCTGAATAATAATCTTAACTGAGATAAACCGTGAAGTGAGAGCATTCAGCATAGTGGTTTTTGCATAAATTGAAATAACGAAACACACACACATACACACATACATTATGCACTCAGTGATTACCACACTGTTCCCACCATCTGGAGAGAGTCCAGATTACCAGCCCACGGAAATAGGCAAAGTACCAGCCGTAACCATAGAAGAAGTTCATCAAACACTGAAAAAAATGGGAGACAACAAAACACCAGGGTTAGATGGTATACCCAATATTGCTCTTAAAGCAGCAATCCGAGCGGAACCAATAACTTTCGCAAAACTATTTACAACGTGCCTCAAAAAGGGCGCATTTCCTGCAGTATGGAAACGTCAAAGGCTTGTCCTGTTACTCAAACCAGGCAAGCAACCAGACCATCCTTCTGCGTACCGACCACTATGCATGCTCGATTCCCTGGGAAAGATGCTTGAGCGGATAATCGTCAACCGTTTACAAGAAACTCTTGAAAGTAATGAGGGCCTATCTGTTGCGCAATTCGGGTTCCGGCGAGGAAAATCGACTGTCGACGCTGTGAAAACGGTTATGGATATAGCGCGCGATGCAACAAGTGGAATAAGATGGAGGTGGGGCGACAAGAAGTACTGCGCGGTAGTAACCCTTGACGTCAAGAACGCCTTCAACACAGCAAGCTGGCCGAGGATTATAGATGCACTCACAAATATGCATACACCTACATACTTAGTGAAAATCGTTGCAAATTACTTTAAACACAGAGTGCTGCTGTACGACACAGATGACGGTGTGAGGCAGTACAGTGTATCTCGAGGCGTTCCACAGGGTTCGGTGCTAGGACCTACATTATGGAATTCAATGTATGACGGAGTACTGAGGGTTAGCCTTCCTGCAGGCACCAAGCTGGTGGGCTATGCGGACGACATTGCACTGGTAGTAGTCGCAAAAACAACCGACAAAATCCAGGAGCTATGTAATGAAGCAACATCTGAGGTCATGAGGTGGCTGAACAGCGCAGATCTGCAGCTAGCAGCCGAAAAAACAGAAGCTGTCCTTTTGAGCACTCGAAAAGTGCGTGAGGTCTTCACGTTCAAAGTTGGTGACCACGAAATTATCTCCCAGCCGCATATCAGATACCTTGGAGTACGTATCGACACTCGAATGTCCTTTAAGGATCATCTGACTGCTGTGAATGATAAAGCTGCAAAAGTAAATGGAGCCCTATCACGTATTATGGCGAATATAGGTGGACCACGCGCAAGTAAACGGAAGTTGCTGGCAGCAGTGACAGCTTCCATCGTTCTCTACGCTGCTCCGATTTGGGTTGACGCAACGTATAAGGCCACATACATGTCGGGCATCCGGGCGACATATCGTCTGAGTGCACTTCGAGTGGCCAGCGGCTTTCGTACAGTGTCTGATGACGCGATATTGGTTATTGCGGGTATGCTACCAATAGATTTATTGGCGCGCGAACTCCAGCGCATGTACACAATGGGTCCAGGAGCATCGAAAATAGATGAGAGAAGACGCAGTATGCATGAATGGCAGCAAAAGTGGGAAAGATCTGAGAAGGGGAGATGGACGTTTTCCTTGATTCCTTTTCTCGATAGATGGGTAGACCGCAAGCATGGAGAAGTCGACTTCTATCTGACGCAGCTACTGAGTGGGCATGGATGTTTTAAGCAATATCTCCATCGCTTTAAACACGAGGACGATCCGTTTTGCCCTAACTGCCCCTACGAAATTGAAGACGCTCGACATGTCATTTTACACTGTCCCCGCTTCACTAAGGAGAGAGCTGAAATCACTGAAGCATTCGGCGAAGCCCCAACAACAACGAACATGGTGCCCCATATGTGCGATACACCTCAGAAGTGGCAATCTGTTCAAGCAGCAGCAGCCAAAGTGATGAAAACGCTTCGATTAATTGAGCGTAACAGATATATGCAGCGTGGACGGTAACAAACTTGACCGACCAAAATAATTACTGACGATTGAGCAGAAATGCTCAGACGGCCTCCCGACGAAATACCTAACGGTGGTTCCGGGAGGAGCTTTCCGTCGGACGAGAGGAGATGTTTGGCGGGTGAAAGTCCCGCACTGACTTTTGGCTTTTAATGCTTTTACTCCTCGTTAAACAAAAAAAAAAAAAAAAAAAAAAAAAAAAAACATTATGCACTCATTATTATTTGTCAGTGGAGTTCAGAAAAGAAAAAGAACGAAAGAGGGCGCCATTTTCAATGCGTCTACCTCTCTTACTCTGCCATGCTCTCATTATTCCTTATTTTTATTAACAGTTTTTGCTTTATCTCTCTGCCAAAATGGCGGCACTATGGTAATTCGTGTTAATGCAAAACAAAAAAAACAACTACAACAGCAAACATAATAAGAACAACGTCATCCAACTCAGTGGCGGTGGCATAAATATGTCAACAAACGTCTACATACTCGTATTTAATTTACACGTACAAACCCATTCGAATTTTTTTATATTAGTTAAGGTCACTGCAAGCGTGCCAAATTCCAACAAAAATTAAGTCAAGTTTTTACTAATTAATTTATTTACTATTACTACCATAAATATTATTTTTTTTTTAAATACTCGCATTTATGCGTAGACACCGACATAGAAAGATAAGCAGCATTTGTTGTTATTATTGATATTTATATTACTACTACAACTACTACTACTATGTATGTAGTAAATAACTACTATTTGCAAATGAAGTTTTAATTAGCGTAATAACAACAACAAAAAATAAAATAAAAAGTATATAGTTTATAATCATTTTTGTTTGTATTTTTTTGTGATTGCAAAGTGCCAAAAGCAAAGTAGAAAAAATACTGAAGCGAAAAAAAAAAATTCTCAAACGTGCGAAAATTAATTAATTGTTGCTAATTTTTTTTGTAACAAAATGCCGTCCGTTGTTATTTTAGTTAATGCTAATTTTCCATCTTTTTTTTTTTTAGTTTTTCTTTTCTTTTTTTGTAATTTTTGTTTGTTGTAGTTCTCATTTTTTTTAATCTTTTAAATCAATATATTTTTTTCTGATTTTTTTTTTTTGCTATTTATTTATTACTTAGTTTTTTTTTAAACCACCAAATATGCAAATTTGTGTAAATTCAATTTAATTAATTTAATATGACAAAAACCATAAAAATAAACATTTTTGCAATATTTTTTTATTAAAGTTTTTTCTTTTTTATTATTTATTTTAAATTTTATTTTGTGTTTAAATGAATTTTTCTTAACTGGTTTTGATTTCTACTGCTGTTGATTTATTTAATACAAAGTTTTTTTTTTTTCTTATTTTTTTTTTTTTATATATATATAAAGTAGCAATGCATTTTGTATTTTTTTTTTCTATTTTTCCATAATTTTTGCATTTGAATATAATTTTTTTTCTTTGTTTTGATTTGTTTTACAAAGTTTTTTTGTTTTTTTTTTCACAATCATTTTTTAAATGTCAATTTGTTGTGTTGTCAAGTGTTCGTAATTGTTTCTGATATTTTTACAATTTTTATTTGTTTTTTTTTTCTTTTTATCTTTGTTTTATTTCATTATTTTTGTTGGTTTATTTGTTTTTTTTTTTTGTATTTTTTTTTGTAGTATTCAAGTCACTATAGTCACGTGTGGGTTTTCAATTTCATTTTGATGTATGTATGTGTTTGTTCTAATGAATTTGTTATAACAAATTTTGTTTTTTTTTTTTTTTTAATTCTAAACGTTTTAAATTACATCATAAATTATTATACACAATTTCTGAGAGATTTTAATTTTATAACTATATTTTTACACTTTCTCTTATTTATAATATCTTAGTTGGTTATTATTCTAAGAATTAGTGTTGTGGTTAATAATATGGCCTTGTTTATGTATGCATTTTTATTATTATTTTTTTTAAGAATATTTATATATGTATATGAATACTTGTTGGTTTAGTATAATTATAGGAAAATAGACTGTCTCCAAAAATTGAGTCAAAAACGTCGTAGATAACGGACCATATGACAAAATCCGAGAGTGAAGGAGGTGAAAAGAGAAAAAAACTAAAATGAGTACCTTCTGCACTCGTCACATTATGTGATAATATACGGAGGTGAAAACAGAAAATGAGAGAAAAAACTATAAAGGAGTATCTTCTGCACTCGTCACATGATGCAAAAACATACTTTCCTCATTGTTGTTTATTTCATTGTACAAGTTTTCTTCGTTTTTATGTTCCAAAAAGTGCTACCATGGGTTTTCTAAATTTTTTATTTTTTTTTTTCAATGCATTTTCTTCGCTTTCCGCACGTCCACATTTAACATTATTTTAATATTTCAATTAGAAAAGAATAAATTAAATAAATAAAAACCATTTTTGATAAGTTCTACAGTTCCTTTGATATGCAAGTATATTTCACAACCGTTTTTGATACAGAAATTATATGTTGCATATTTTTAGGCTTGTAGTAAAATATAAAACACACACTTATAAACTCACACATACAATAAAACCTCATATGACACCGACGTGACTTCTGATGTTATTTGATGCACTACAACCGATGATCGGCCTTAGCTGCCTCAACGAAGCTTCGGTAGTCGCCGCCTCTGCTATGCGCTTTCTGGTGCCAGTTAATAAAGCAAAGTCTAGTCAGATCCTCCTGTACCTGGTCTTTCCAACTGAGATTCGATTGTCTTCTTCTGCGTGTTCTACCATCGTGGCTTCTAATATAATACCTTCCTAGCCAGAGCGTTTTCTTCCATTCGCTTAATATAACCTAGTCAGCGAAGCCACTTTATTTTTATTCGCTTGACTACGTCAATGTCGACGTACAGCTCATGGTTCAATCTTATTCGATACACATCGTCCACGCACAGATCTTGCGGAGTATCTTCCTCTCGAACGCGCCTAACAGCCGCTCATAATTGGTGGGCAAAGTCCACTTCTCAGCGCCATACGTTAGGATGGGAAGGATGAAAGACTTATAGAGCGTTATTTTTGTCGGTCGAGAGACGGCTCTCCTTCTCAACTACCTACTGAGTCCGTGGTAATACCTGTTGGCAAGAGTTAATCTCCGTTTGATCTCAAGGCTGACATTGTTGTTGTTGTTGTTGCTGCTGCTGGTTCCTAAGTACACGAAATCCTTGATGACTTCTTTGTTAACAAAAAGTAATTTCGTCTTGTCAGCCACCGTTCGGTGATTGTCCGCTATCTGGGCACACATTTGCGACTACTTCGCTGATTCGGGCCATATAGCAGTTGAGGAACTTGCTCCAGCCGGATCTAAATAGTGCAAGAGTACACCTCATAAATCTAGGCAGACTTCGTTCCTCATCCGCAATCGGCGGTGGCCTCACGTTAAAGACAATTTTGGGCCTATGTTTTGTTGTCACTAAATGAGCCGCAGAGGTTGCAGAATCCAGCGGGTTTTGGTCGGTAAATTTGCTGATGCTGTCTTTGAAGTGCGTCAAGTCCTTTCATATGGTCCTATGTACAGGGTCTGATTGTGTAGCATGACAGGAGAAACTGCTTGCTGAGGAGTTCATTGAGTTCCCTCATCTTTAGCATTTTAGTTTCTTGGTGTAGGTGGTCCTCGTCTGACAGCAAATGGCTGCCCATAGCAATGCGTAGAGTGGATTTTTGGCGTACCTGTAGACCACCGCATTGTGTTTCGCTGACCATACTGGGGCAGCGTAGTTTACGACTGATCTTCCTATCGCCTTGTACCTGATTGTGATGGTCTCGTTTTTATGCTCCAAGTACTTCCAGCTAATGATTTTAGTACGTTGTTCCTCTCCCTTAGACGGTTCCACAGATTCGTAGCGTACGCGGCGAAAGTAGGAAGACCATTGAAGGTTAACCCTAGGATTTTTAGGTACCTCACCGTTGGGATACGGTTTCCTTCGATGAGTATGTCGAGTGACTTTCTCACTTCCATCATCCAAGAGGTGAAAAGAGTTGCGGAAGATTTGTCCGTCGAATGGGACATTTCCAGGTACTTTGCGGGCATTGTGCAGTCATCAGCGTACGTGAATAGTTTGACGTTAGTTGGCGGTGGTGGCAGTTTGGCAACGTATTGATTAAAGAGGATCGGGGACAGAACGCCATCTTGCGAGATGCCCTGTTTTATACGTCTGTGTTTCGATTTGACGCCTCTGAATTCGATATACGATTGCCTTCCGCTTAAGTAATTCGTCAGCAAGCATCTCTAGTTCATGGACATCCTGTAGTAGTGTAGCGTGGTTTACCATATCGAGAGCTTTTGATAAGCATAGGGCCACCAGAACCGTTCTGCCGCAAGGTTTTCGCTTGTTCATGCCTTAGCTGATTTGCGACTGAATCAAATTCAAAGCCGTGGTGGTGCTGCGGGCTTTCTGAAAGTTATGTTGATGTTGCGCAAGCGTAAAGTGTTCAGTAAGGGATGGCTGAAGTAGGGCCTCGAGCGTCTTGGCTACTGGATAGAGCAAGGTGATCGGTCGGTATAACTTACATTGATCTTCAGGTTTTCCTGGCTTTGAAAGGAGTATAACTTGACTCACCTTCCAGATGTTGGGTATTACTGCCTCTCGTAATGACAGGTAAAGTACTGCTGTCATATACTTGGCTGCCGGTCCGTCCAGGTGCTTGAGGTGCATCGTCAAAAGAAATGGTGACTAGATCCTTGCGCCATGTTGGATTGAAAAGTCCTCGATCAGAGGTTCATTTTCGCAACTCTCCCAATGCTTGTTTCATTTCTTCCTATAAAAACTCGTGCATGCGTCTTGTGAGCTCTTCGCCTCCAGCCTTAAACAACTCAGTAGGCAGGCCATGTGCACCCGCAGCTTTATTGTTTTTCAGCTGAGCGATGGATGTGAAGACCTCGTTATAGTCATGGGGTGGTATTTCAACGCCATCAGGGATTCGGGTTTCCGGAAAGGCTTCTCTAATGGCGAGATTGTAGAAATTTCATTTTTACTTCAGAATTTCGTGATATCTTAATCCAAAAGTGAAAAGGTTAACTAAATTCAGATTCAAGTAATCATTGTACTCAATAACCTTTTGGAAACCGCAATTACCCGGGCTTTTTTCGCGCTCATATTCCGCAAACTTTTAAAGTAAAATAATTTATCTTCCTCATAGTTCCTTAGCTTGCTTTCAGTGAAATTATAAATTATCATTAGCGTTTTATACAAGCTTTGCTGCATTTCATTAAATAAATTAAGAAGCCATTAACGTTTTATCTATTTCGTCTGTTTGCTAATATCTGAAATTCATTATAATCTACAATAACAATTTTTTTTGTTCTTTTGTTATTATTATGTACTCGTATTATGGAAATATCATTTCCGTTTAAGCAAAAACACTTTCTTAATTAATTAAACATTCTAAAAAATGAAAAGCAATAAAAAACTATTTACAATTCTTATAATTTGTAAGTACTTAGTGCTGAACAATAACAACAAATAACAAGTTTAAACACACGTTATGATTACCCACAAGCCAAACGCTTAACAATCGTGAACAACCCTATGTCGCACAGTGGGATTGACGATAATTCTTAGCTGGAGATGAAAATAGTTTAAATCAGATAACAGTAACAGGTTTAATCTACTTAATAAAGATATCAAACACAGTCCGCAGTCGAAACAAATGTGTTGTTTCGGCGCTAACGTGAAAAAAACTAAAATGAGTACCTTCCGCACTCGTCACATAATGTGATAACATACTTGACGCATTGTTGTACCTACCTATTAGGCCTCTCTGCGGCTCGAATTGTGAAATTAAAATAAACCAAGGGTTATATGATTAAGTAATCGTTCTCTGTGAAATTGTTGTACTGGACACCACTGGGGCCCCAAATATATGGGTCCAACAAAAAAAAATTAATATCAAAATTGAAATCAGCACCTCATAGAACATATAGACAGCAGTTTTTTTTATTTTTTTTTTAAGATATCAATTTAGTAATGTTCACCTGGTTTCGGCATTCATCCACCCCACTGTTCGTCGTTATAAATACGGGTACAGACGAGTACTTTCTGTATAAAGTATGTACGTATAAATACGTTAGTGGAATACGCCACAAGAGTCTACGTTATGATTGCACTTGAGATGCTGAATTGGGTTGCGATTGTAAAATTTATACTTTATCTCTATTTGTAAATAGAAGGCGATATTTTGTTGTTGTTGTTTTTATAAGTACATAAATAAGCAGTAATACTTTCTCATACGCCCTTACACAAATGTACGTACATTTCTATACTCTTATAGATAAATTTACAGTACTTCTCGCTTATAACATATTTCACTTAAAAATTAGGTTTCATTACTAATTCTTTAATTTCTATTTAACTTAAACCAAATGCGATTAATGCAAAATTTTCTGGTTTATCGAAAGGTTTTAACATTTAAAATGTGAATTGTTTTCGATTATAACGAATTTCGAATGAAAATTATATAAAGGGTTTTACAGCAAATTAGTTCTAAAACAGTCATTTCCAAAAAACACTGCCCGCGGGCAACTTTTGTGCGCGTAGCTGACACAAATTTATTACGTGTAAATTGAAAAATCTCATTAGTTGGCGTTGAGAATTCAAGCAAGCAAGAAAGTAAAACCTGTAACAGATGACTGCCATTTCAAAACAATGCCCGCGGGCAATTTTTGTGCGCGTAGCTGACACATATTCGATGCGCGTAAATTGAAAGTTTTCGATTCCGGCGCGCGGGAAAAAGCAAAAATGTTAGACGTATGAGCGTTGACAGTAATGAATACTTTTAATTAGAAAATGTTTTTGCTGCGGCGTCACTGGTTCAATATTTCAGTGATTTCTCACTTCATTTGCTAGTCCCTTGACGTTTGATTTAACAGAAAATTACTGTATGTTTGTATTTATTAATTTATTTATATATAAACACACCCACTTGAAATGTCAATTTTAATTATCGTTTTAGTTTTCCAAATTCGATTGTGTAAATATCAAAAAAAAAAAAAAAAAACAAAGAAAAAAACTTTAATCTGAACTTGTTGGCCACGAGCAGAGAGTGGAGTATCGTTGCTAGAGCTGTGTTTTTGTTTTTTTTTTCTAGAATATCTGAAACATTTTATTGTCGACTTTTTTAGTCTTAATTAAAATTGGCAGATTGTAAATATTTTTTACTGTATCGCTTTTGTAATTGTTTTTTTTTTTTTTTTATGAATTATAAACTATTATTGTATCTTCTCGTTCCTTTAATTAAAAATTCTGTGCATGTATGAAGAGTTGAGTGCATTGAGATGTTCAATTTCAGTTTTGTATTATGACAGAATAATAATTATTTTTAAATTATTATTTTAATATTCTATTTTGTTTTTCTTAATTATTCAAGCGTGTAAAGGCATCATGCACTTATTGAATAATATTTTGCATTAATCATTTAAAGTATTATTTAAGGTTACAACGTAAACCTTAAAAAGAACAAACTGAACATTACTTGTTCCAATTGAGATCTCCTTTTAATTGGAACAATAGGAACATTAGATCGATATTTTTTGATTTTTTTTTTCTTGATTTCAAAAAAGCTTTAAAAACACTGACATGAAAAAAATCTCAGATTTACTTTTTTGAAAATTTCAATGAAAAAGTATTATGAAAAGGAGGAAATCGAAATTTGAACAGCCTGTGTCCAAATCCGAATACTTTCAAAGCAAAAATTATCATGATGTCTAGAAAATTTCAATAAAAAACTATTGGGAAAAAAGAGGAAATCTAAATTGGAACAGACTGTGTCCAAATCTGAACTCTTTCAGAAAATTTTAATGAAAAACTATCAAGAAAAGGAGGAAATCGAAATTTAAACAGCCTGTGTCCAAATCCGCACACTATCGAAACTCAAGTTCATGATAGTCTAGAAAATTTTGATCGAAAAACTGTTAAGAAAAAAAAGGAAATCGAAATTGGAACAGCCTGTGTCCAAATCCGAACACTTTCAAAACTCAAGTTCATGATAGTCTAGAAAATTTTGAATGAAAAACTGTTAAGAAAAAAGAGCAAATTTAAATTGGAACAGCCAGTGTCCAAATCTGAACACTTTCGAAACTCAAGTTCATGATAGTCTAGAAAATTTTTAATGAAAAACTGTTAAGAAAAAAGAGGAAATCGAAATTGGAACAGCCAGTGTCCAAATCTGAACACTTTCGAAACTCAAGTTCATGATAGTCTAGAAAATTTTTAATGAAAAACTGTTAAGAAAAAAGAGGAAATCGAAATTGGAACAGCTTGTGTCCAAATCCGAACACTTTCGAAACTCAAGTTCATGATAGTCTAGAAAATTTCGAATGAAAAACTATTAAGAAAAGAGAGGAAATCTAAATTTGAACAGCCTGTGTCCAAATCCGAACACTTTCGAAACTCAAGTTCATGATAGTCTAGAAAATTTTGATCGAAAAACTGTTAAGAAAAAAAAGGAAATCGAAATTGGAACAGCTTGTGTCCAAATCCGAACACTTACAAAACTCAAGTTCATGATAGTCTAGAAAATTTTGAATGAAAAACTGTTAAGAAAAAAGAGCAAATTTAAATTGGAACAGCCAGTGTCCAAATCTGAACACTTTCGAAACTCAAGTTCATGATAGTCTAGAAAATTTTTAATGAAAAACTGTTAAGAAAAAAGAGGAAATCGAAATTGGAACAGCCTGTGTCCAAATCCGAACACTTTCGAAACTCAAGTTCATGATAGTCTAGAAAATTTCGAAAGAAAAACTATTAAGAAAAGAGAGGAAATCTAAATTGGAACAGCCTGTGTCCAAATCCGAACACTTTCGAAACTCAAGTTCATGATAGTCTAGAAAATTTTGATCGAAAAACTGTTAAGAATAAAAAGGAAATTGAAATTTGAACAGCCTGTGTCCAAATCCGAACACTTTCAAAACTCAAGTTCATGATAGTCTAGAAAATTTTGAATGAAAAACTGTTAAGAAAAAAGAGCAAATTTAAATTGGAACAGCCAGTGTCCAAATCTGAACACTTTCGAAACTCAAGTTCATGATAGTCTAGAAAATTTTTAATGAAAAACTGTTAAGAAAAAAGAGGAAATCGAAATTGGAACAGCTTGTGTCCAAATCCGAACACTTACAAAACTCAAGTTCATGATAGTCTAGAAAATTTTGAATGAAAAATTCTTAAGAAAAAAAAAGGAAATTGAAATTTAAACAGCCTGTGTCCAAATCCGAACACTTTCGAAACTCAAGTTCATGATAGTCTAGAAAATTTTGATCGAAAAACTGTTAAGAAAAAAAAGGAAATCGAAATTGGAATAGCCTGTGTCCAAATCTGAACTCTCTCAAAACTCAAAATATCCATAGAAAAAAGTTAGAGTTAGAAAACCTTGCCATGTCTGCACCATAAACTTGCCTCTCCTAGCTGTAGCTTTGGAACATTTTTAATTATATTAAAACTAATTACCTTCCATTTGTAAACTTTTTTTTATGTAAAGATTACGCTACTTGGTGACGTATTCAAGTCACAAGTTTTAAATGCATTTTAATTTAATTTTTAATACATACAAAAAGAAGGTGTGACATTAAACACAACAATTAATACACGTAATGAATGAGAATAACTCGTTATAAATAGATTGTAACTTGTTTTTCTTCATTTTATAATTTTTGTAAAAATTTAATTGAATTTATATCAATACAATATACAATTAATTTATTAATCAATTTACATATGCAACAAATATATACAATTCATAATAAAAAGTAATAAAAAATAAAAATAAATTAAACTGCATAAAACCAGTTTTGCATTGTAAGAAGAGAATATCTCATAAGTTCAACAAACTTATTGCATTTTATTTCTATTTATTTTACTCGCTGCTCAATGAATTATGAAATTTCTTTTCTATAACTTTCAGTTATATACGAAATATCAAATTCTTCATTTTTTCACATTTACTTGTATAAATATTTGCACAATAAATATGTAATACAAGCACATAATTAAAGTAAATATAAATGGATTTTTGTTATCTTATGAAATATGTTTGTATGTGAACAAATCTGATGTACTAAGTAACTATCAATGTTTATTTTATCTATTTGCAATTTGAACACAATTTTATGTAGTCTGTATGAATTGTATTAAAAAGATAGGAAAAGAAGTAGAATTTATTGGAAATTTTAGTTCAGTAAATCATTTTCATAAAGTTTTTGTCCATTTTTATAAAATTTTGTTCATTTTTTTTTAGAGTTTTGTCCATTATTATGGAATTATGCTTATTTTTATAAAGCTTTTCCCGTTTTCACAGAGTTGTGTTCATTTTCACAAAATTTTGTCCATTTTTATAGAGTTTTGTCCATTTTCACAGAGTTTTGTCCGTTTTCACAAAATTTTGCTCATTTTCATAGAGATTTGTCTCTTTTTAATAGAGTTTTGTCCATTTTGATAGAGTTTTGTCCATTTTTATGGACTTTTGTCTATTTTTATAGAGTTTTGTCCTTTTCATAGAGTTTTGTCCCTTTTCATAGAGTTTTGTTTATTTTCACAGAGTTTTGTCCATTTTCACAAAATTTTGCTCATTTTCGTAGAGATTTGTCTCTTTTTAATAGAGTTTTGTCCATTTTGATAGAGTTTTGTCCATTTTTATGGACTTTTGTCTATTTTTATAGAGTTTTGTCCTTTTCATAGAGTTTTGTTTATTTTCACAGAGTTTTGTCCATTTTCACAAAATTTTGCTCATTTTCATAGAGATTTGTCTCTTTTTAATAGAGTTTTGTCCATTTTCACAGAGTTCTGTCCATTTCCATAGAGTTCTGTCCATTTTCATAGAGTTCTGTCCATTTTCATAGAGTTTTGACCATTTTCATAGAGTTTTGTCCATTTTCACAGAGTTTTGTCTTCTTTCATTGAGTTTTGTTCATTTTCATAGGTTTTTGTCCATTTTCATAGAGTTTTGTTCATTTTTATAGAGTTTTGTCCCTTTTTTATGGACTTTTGTCTATTTTCACAGAGTTTTGTCTATTTTCACAGAGTTTTGTCCATTTTCACAAAATTTTGCTCATTTTCATAGAGATTTGTCTCTTTTTTTTTTTGTCCATTTTCGCAGAGTTTTGTCCATTCTCATAGAGTTTTGTCCATTTTAACGTTTTGTCCATTTTTATAGAATTTCGTCCATTTTGATAGAGTTTTGTCCATTTTTATAGAGCTTCGTTCCTTTTAATAGAGTTCTGACCATTTTCACAGAATTTTGTCCATTTTTACAGGGTTTTGTCCTTTTTCACAGAATTTTGTCCATTTTCACAGAATTTTGTCCATTTTCATAGAATTTGGTCCATTTTCATACAGGTTCGTTGATTTTCACGGTTTTTTGTCCATTTTTTTTAAAATCATTTTGGGCTGACGAATTAGAGAGTTTCTCCTGCAACTGAAATTTTTCTAATAGATTTCCTTCGGCTTATTTCGGTGGTTCAGAAATTGTTGAGTTTTTCCCATTTTTAAAAAACTTGACTTGTATTCTCTTTTATTCGAATTTCACTAATGTTTTTCTTTCAGTGCACATATTAACATACCTGATATTACATAGACTTTTGCAATTATTCTTAATCTTATCATCTTATCACGTCTGTTAGATATTTATTTTATATATTTTTTTCTTCGAGAAAAGATTGCAAAAATGTTTTTTAATTGATGTTTTTGTTAATCAGTTTAATAATTTTGCAACAATTTTATTATTAATTTATTTTTATAAATAAATATGAACACTTGTGGATTCAGAGATTGAATTGGAAGAGAAAGGAGATAAAATTTTTGTTATTCCTTTATTGATAAAATTGTTTAATTAATTATTGTGCTGAAAGTTATCACCCAAACCATTTTTATGTTCTCATTTATTTTAAATTAATTTTCTTTATGAAAAAAACTTCGTCAAAAATTTGTAAACTGAAAATAACAGAATTTGGTTTGTTAAATTTTACATACACAATTTTGCTGATTAATGATTTTTTCTGTTCAATTAAATCTAGAAATGCAAGTCATTTCTTGATCATATGATTCTCTATTCGTTAATAACAAATACATAAATATTACTCAAGTTTCCTGTTAATTAATATGACTAAATTAAGCATATAATTTGCAGAAAAAACATTTTATTAACATAGCAACTGAAACTTTAATAAATCAGTTGTCTGTCTGAACTTTGCAATTTCTCTTTATTATTTAAAAAAAAAAAAAGATCAAACAACACGCCAGCAAGTCTAGCAGCTCAGTTAAATGAATTTAACCACAATTAACGATGATTAAATCATCAACATTATCTTTATCATCATCAGCAGCAGCAGCAAAATCAGCTGCCACAATTATAGCCAGTAGTTGTTGTACAACTAACATTTAATTTGACTAATTAGTGTAACAGCAAAAATACAAAAATAAAAAATAAAAAAACTGCTTGCAATAATATAAGCGCAACATCAACAATCAATATGATGCAATAATAAATTAGAAATGGAAAATATTTTTTATAAAAAAGCATTTCAACAAATACTTAATAACAACAAATAGCTATAAAAATTGTATACCTAGCAATATCACATCATCATTTATCTACACACACACACACATACACGCACACTCTAACAGCAACAACAACATGAACTGAACCTCATCAATTACAAAAAAACCTCAACGATAGTTAGAATGTTTTGTGAAAGTGTATAATATTTTCTATTTATTCTACCATCATAACTCTTAAATCAATAAACAGAATGCGCTCATTTGTCTAGTACATACTTAGTTAGTACCTTCATGGTTGTATTTAGTACAGGGTTGCATCAATGAGTTTTGCAGTTTAGGTATGTGATAAGTCAAAGGCTTAAATCTAAAGAGAATCAGCAGTCTTAACAAAGATTTACGAGAAGATTTAGGAACAAACTTAGAGGAAGAAGAAGTAAGAATAGGAGAACCTGGAGAGTACGTCTCAGGTGGTTCGACCTTAGGGTATGAAAAAGAATAAGTTGATAATAAATTTTCACAGAATTTAATCATTTTTTTTAGAGTTTTGTCCATTTACCACAGATTTGTGTCTATTTTCACAGATTTTTGTTCATTTTCACAGAGTTTTGTCTATTTTTTTTTTTTAGAAGTTTTGTCCATTTTCGCTGAATTTTGTCCATTTTCACAGATTTTCGTCCATTTTTATAGTTTTTTGCCCATTTTTGTAGATTTTTGTTCTTCACAGATTTTTGTCCATTATCACAGTTTGTCAATTTTTTTTTTAAGTTTTGCACATTTTCACAGATTTTTGTCCATTTTTATAGAGCTTTGCCCATTTTTTTGAAGTTGTCCATTTTCATTGAATTTTGTCCATTGTCAGATTTTTGTCCATTTTTATAGAGCTTTGTCCGTTTTCACAGAATTTTCTCCATTTTAACACATTTTAGTCCATTTTTATAGAGCTTTGTTCATTTTTTTTGAAGTTGTCCATTTTCCCTGAATTTTGTCCATTTTCACAGATTTTTGCCCATTTTTATAAAGTTTCGTCCATTTTTATAGATTTTTGTCCATTTTCACAGGGTTTTGTCCATTTTTGTCGAGTTTTGTCCGTTTTTATAGAGTTTTGTCATTTTTCACAGAATTTCGTCCATTTTCACAGAATTTTGTCCATTTTTATAGAGTTTTGTCCATTTTTTTGAAGTTGTTCATTTTCACAGAATTTTGTCCAATTTCACAGATTTTTGTCCATTTCTATAGAATTTTGTATATTTTTTTGAAGTTTTGTCCTTTTTCTCCGAATTTCGTCCTTTTTTGCAAAGTTTTGTCCAATTTCACAGATTTTTGTCCATTTCTATTGATTTTTGTCCATTTTCACAGAATTTTGTCCAATTTCACAGATTTTTGTCGATTTCTATAGAATTTTGTCCATTTTCACGGAATTTTGTCCAATTTCACAGATTTTTGTTCATTTTTATAGAATTTTGTACATTTTTTTTTTGAAGTTTTGTCCTTTTTCTCCGAATTTTGTCAATTTTTCCAGAGTTTTGTCCATTTTTATACATTTTCCCCCATTTTTATAAAGTTTTGCCAGTTCTTCCCTGAATTGTTGTCCCATTTTGGAAGATGTAAAACTAAGACCTTTGGAAATAGCTTAAGTATATATCGTCGTCCTTCAAGCAGAAATCACTAAGTCCAAATTAATTTTTTTTATTGGATCCGTATTTATTAGCTTCTATAATTCGAATGGCATAATAAATTCGATTTTTGATGATCAAGTTATAACATATACTAATGTATCTGTTAACTTTTCAAGTTTTGCCAGTGTTCGTAGGGCGGCATGCACTGCATAAACTAACTTCATCTCAGAAATTAAAAAAAATGGACTTAGTGAATTCTGCCAGAGCGACGACGATATGAATAAAACATTGCTCTAAATTACTATTCGGCTTGAATGTCATTGGTAGTATTCCCTTAAACCGCCCCTGTTGCTCTTTTACATTAGTAATAAATTTAGTTATATGAATCTATCTACTTCTATCCATTTGTATCTATTTATCGAATTGTATCTGTAGCTTTACAATTTGCTGCAATTTGTTGCACTTTTACATTAGCAATAAATTTTAAAATACTCACAAGTTTCCCCTTTGCTCTCTTGTTATGTATGAATCAATTTCTGTAATGTACAGTAGTGGGTAGATTTTATTTGTTTGGTATTTTGTTTGTTGCTGTCATCGTTAAATCGTTAAACTTGTAAGTTTAACGATTTAACGATTTATATTATTTTTAAGTGCGATATTCGCAATATATTTTTATGTCATCAGCAAAAGTGATTTTAAAATTTAAAGAATGCAATAAGAAATTCGATGCTTTTCAATAATTGCCGATATCTATAATTAAACCTTTCGGCAGTGTAAGGAAACCAGAGGAGATAGCACAAAACTTTGTCTGGATTCGTAGTCTCTGATCCTCAATTTATTTATTTTTCTTTATCAAACTTTGTCGCTTCTAAGACCCTGAACTTTTATGGGCAATTTTTCTAATACAATTTTGTTAGATATTTTTTTTAAAGTTGATAAAAATCTTTTATAACTAACTATTCATTTAACCCTTTTTTGACCATAAAAGAATCAGCGTCGATAGACCTAAACCGATATTAAATTTGTATTCGGAGACTAACAAAATTCCTAAAAATTGTTCATTGAAGATCTTAAGGTTACCGGTAACTCATAAAGAAACTTGAATTTCTAAAAAAAAGTGAACAAAAAATTGAAAATATGAAAAATCCACTGAACGGGTTAATCATCGGTTTAAAAGTTTATGAAAAAATTTAAAACAAGTCCCCGGTGACCAATGATTCCAAAAGGGTTAAACACCAATAACGATAAATGTAGAAATGATTATTGCGGTCTCTTTCTCTTTCAAACTCTGCTTTCATGAGCATCATCCCTTTTCTTAACACTTGGATATTAAAGAGAGCATTTTTACATTACAAGAGAATTTTACTCTCTTTCAATGGAAATCAATGTCTGTGATTGGTCAATTGTAAGCATAGCGTATGATATTTTCTCTTTGCTGGCAATTGCATTTATTCGACTGTTTTAAAACGAACTAGACAATTTCAACTCCAATATGGTCTCTTTGTGCGACTTTCTCTTTTTGTCTCATTAGGTTTTTTTTTTTAATATTTCCCGATATTTGTCGACAATCTAAAGAACCAATGTTTCTCATCTCTAAAGTTTTATGCATACAAAATTAAAATGTTTTTTAATTTTTATTTAAATTATTAGAGAACACATTTTGATAAAGTAGCAGCTGGTGGAAAGAAAGAAAACTTTTTAAACGCTTTTTAAAGATAAGCTATAGAAAATATAATTAAAAAAAAAAAAATAATCACAAGTTCACAAAGAACAAACAACTCGCTCGTTAATTCTTTTAAACAATTGTTTATCTGCATTTATTTATTGTTTAATTTTTGTTTTATTATTTACAAAAGAATTTTTTTTTTGTGCTGTTTGTAAAAGGTTAAAAACATTAATAAACCGTAAAATTTACTTATACGTGGATGACCTCGATTAAGTTGAAGGAGACTTGCATTGTCTGATAGAAAAGGAGAAGAAATTCCAAACTCACTCAGTTGCTGTGCTGATACTTGAATACTAACTTAACCCTTTATTGACCGACGGTACTTAGAAGTATTATTACCATATTAAAATTTTTTGTTTTTACTTTTGAAATTAAATTTTGCTATGGATCACCGATGACCCTAAAGTCTTCAATGGAAGCTTTTTACAAAGTTTTTATAATCAACTTGGGATCAGCAAAAGTGAATCTGGATTTGGTTTTTCTCTATCTTTTCTAGTTTCCTCATGGTCAAGAAAGGGTTAAGTGAAGAATTTACAGTAAAAGACTTTGTTTATGTTCAAAAAACATATCTAATAAAAATGTGCTTAAAAAGCTCGTAAAAAATCCCATTGAGTGGCACTGGGTCGCCGGTGACCCATGGAAGTTCAGACTTTCAGTCGCGCAAATGTTCTGTTTTTAACAAGAAATAACGGTCCGCAAAGGCAAATCCGGACTAGGTTTTCCTCTATCGCTTTAAGTTTCCTTACGGTCAAGAAAGGGTTAATTGAAAAATTATTACTAAAAAACTTTGTCTATCTTTAAAAAATTATTTAATAAAAATGTTTATTACAAAAGGTCATAAAAAATCTTATTGAATACCACAGGGTCCCCGTGGGACCTATGAAATTTCACGCCTTCAGAGGAGCAAAACTTCTGTTGTGATAAATAATTGTTACAAGAACTGAGGATCAGAGAATGCGAATCCGGGTTCGGTTTTGCGCTAGAAAACCAAAAAAGTTCTTATGATCAAAAAAGGGTTAACTGAAGAATTAATACTAAAAGAGTTTGTCTATCTTTTACAAAAAACCAATAAAAATGTACTAAAAAGTTTGTAAAAAATTCCCAATGAAGGTCACAGGTTCCCCGGGGACCCATAAAAGTTGAAGCCTTCAGACGTGCAAAACTTTTGTTTTGATGAAAAATTTTTACAAGAAATGGGGGTCAGAGAATACGAATCCAGTTTCAGCTTTGCATTGTCTCCTCTGGTTTCCTATGTGAAACGTTTGCAAGCGTAAACGTTTAATAAACCTTTGTAAAACGTTTATGTTTTCATTTAGAAACAAGCTTTATTTTCCAAATGTGCGAATGAAATTTTAATCTACAATTAATGGCGTCAGAGATTACTGTATTTCTACTATAATAATCTTGATATGAATTTAATATATGATAAGATTAAATTTAATTGTTGTTTCCATCTGTAAATTAATGAAGTTCAAATCAAAAATGCTATTTAGATTAGATGCTTAAATATCATACACATAATCAGCACAAATATAAATCAAAATATGGATTAGGATCTTTTATAAGGCTCACTCACAGTTGTCTGATTTTGTTATTCTCTGAGTTCTGAATGTCCCATTAAAAATTGTTCGAAATAATTAAAAATATTCAAATAAAATAATTTGTATATAAATATTTATTATATTTCTTAAGTCATGGTTCATTACATCATCGCAATATTTTTTTTTTTTCTACCAACTACCAACACTCAAAGTTTTACTACAATTGGCGTTTAATTATCTTTAATTATATTTAGCGAGTATATATTTCTATTTATATTTTTACTAAAAAAAAAAAAAAAAAAAAACAGAATTAGATACACAGTGACATATCAATTTCTATAATAACTCCACATACAGCTGTCTAACTAAATACAATAACACTATACAACACGAACAAAAATCTTTAAGTTTTCTTGGAGTTGTTTTCAATTTTTTCGGGTCAGGTCGAACTTTTATGATATCGATGATTTTTTAAAAAATGATAAGGTAGGGATAAAATTTTTTTTTTCGATTTTCTATGTTTTCTATACGTTTTATAAGTTTTTACAGCGTTTTCAACAAAAAAAAAATTTTTAAAAAAAATTGTTTTAAAAAAAATTTTTTTTTTTTAACTTAAATTTTTCAAAAAATTCATAAGGGGGAGTATAAATGGGAAAAAAATGTTTTTCTTTCGATTTTTTTTTTTGTTTTCTACATATTTTATAAGTTTTTACGTTTTCAACAAAAAAAAAAATTTTCGAAAAAAATTTAATTTTTCATTTGAAGAAAAAATTAATTGAAATTAATATTTTTCTAAAACATAGATTCTAATATTTTTTCTTTTTTAATATAATTTTTTAAATTATTTTTTGTTATTTTTTTTCCATGTTTTTCCCCTCCTCTTGAGTTTTTAGAAAAATTTAGGGTGGAAATTTTTTTTTTTTTTTTTTTTTTTTGTTGGAAACATTGTACAAACTCATAAAACGTGTAGAAAACACAAAAATTCAAAAAAAAAAAATTTTTTCCACGTACCCCTACCTAACCATTTTTTTAAAAAATCATCGATTTCACAAAAGTTCGACCTGACCCGAAAAAAATATTTGTAGATTCATGCATCAGCATCGAAAACAAATCCACAAAAATCATATGAGAACTCAGAATTTTTTTTCCCCCCCATTTTGTTGTATAGTGTAATTATCTAACGCATTCATTACTGAATGTTCTACAGTCAAATTCATTTAACTATTTATTTTTCTTATTCTTTGTCTTGCTCTTGGTCTTGCTTGTTTTTTTTTTGTAGTTCGAACTATAAATGCGGGCAATTTCCTTGAAAAATTATAAACAGCAAAAGGGTTCAATAAGTAAATTATGATATATGGTATATAGTTTTTTTAAGTACTTGTAATTTAGTTTCTTTTCTTTGTTTTTCTTTTCAATTTGTATACCCTCATAAATAGCTCAAGTGCCTTATGCTTATGTATTTAAAAGACCGACGGATGAATGAGGAGCATGTGTATCGTTTGGCCTTTTTTTTTACTATATTTTATACAATTTTACTTTTTTTTGTGTAATACAATATTATTATTTGTTTATTTTTTATCATCAACGTTTTCTTTTTTTTTGTGATTATTGTTGTATTTTTTTTTTTGTATTCTCCTCCAATATTATTTATAAATATTGATACTAGCGTATATTACAAATGTGCCATTTTGAAGGTTAAAAAATAAAACCGAAACAGAACAGAAAAAAAAAATACAAATTAAGTACATATGGAAAGAATTTGTCATATAGACTAAGTGCACGTACTCTATGTATGTAAAAAACTTAGAGTCAGTAAAAAAAAGTTAATAGAAAATAGTAAATTGTTGAAGTTTGACTGAAGCTGAGCGCTTTATCATTATTTCTAACAAAAGAAAATAGAGTTTTTCAGTTCAGCTTACCATAATAGTAAATTCTTATACTAAATATAGTAATTTCTACTCATTATGTGAAAAAAAACTAAATTTACACACCTTATGTGTAAAAAAACAGTCAAAAACTTTGGAAAAAGTTATGCTGTATTGATTAGGTAAAAAAAGTTTTGGGGCTACAAAGATGCAAGGCATTGCTATGGTTTCCCGCATTACAGGTGAAAAAATTTTCACGGTCAAGCGAAATTTCAATACGCATATGGCTTACATCATCATCGGAACAAAATAGGACTGTTGACTGTGTTCAAAAAAAACGATTATGGTATGGGCTGGAGTTTCCGCTAATGCCAAAACCCCTTCAATATTCGCAGAAGAGGGCTTTGAAATTCACCAGGTTGTTAATCGGTGCATTTCGAACGAACATTCCTTTCTGTGGGCTCAAGATGCTTTTAAAAATGAAAATTTAAATACCCAGCAAAATTTTGCACCTTCTCACATGACAAAATTGACGTAGACGTGGATGAGACACAATTTTTCTGCATTCATTACGTCTCAAGAACGGCTACCATACTCCAAAGACTTAAATTCAATGGACTATTCTGTTTGGAGGATTTAAGAGAGCAAGACTTTCGGATCACTGAAAAGGTCATTAAAATGGATCAATGTATGAATAAAACAAGTGGATTTTAAGTTTGAAAAAAATTAAATCACATATCCTAATTTATCAGCCTTTGGGTTGGGGTCCAAAATCGTGTTTGTTTTTGGCTCATTTTTATTTATTGTACTTTTTCAGTACATTTTTCGCATTTTGACCCAATTTTTGTAATTTCATTCGGAATAATAATAAAAAAAAATAATTTTCAATTGGCTACTAATTGAAACTTAGTAACTCTTTTGGGACTTTAAGAAACCAGAAGAGATAGTCTAAAACCGAACCCGGATTTGTATTCTCTAACACCCCCTCTCCCTACCCCATTGCATGTTACAACTTTTCATCAAAACAAAGGTTTTGTCGCTCTGGAAGCTTTAACTTTCACGGGTCTACGGGGACCCTGTGGCCCTCGATGGGATTTTTTTACGAAATTTTTTGCACATTTTTATTAGATTTGTTTTTTTAAGTTAGGCAAAGTCTTTTACTATTAGTTCTTCACTTAACCCTTTTTTGACTATAAGGGAACTAGAGGAGATAGAGTCAAATCTAACCCGGATTCTTGAACCCCCATTTCCTGTTATAATTTTTCATCAAAACAGAAGTTTTAATCCTCTGAAGTCCTAAACTGTTATGGGTCCCCGAAGCCCCTTTGGGCCTCAATGGGATTTTTTTTACGAAATTTTCAATACAGTTTTGTTAGATATTTTTTTTTTAAAGATGGGCAAAGTCTTTTACTATTAGTTATTCACTTAACCCTTTCTTGACTATAAGGGAACTAGAAGAGATAGCGTCAAATCTAACCCGAATTCAAATTCTCGGACTCCCATTTCCTGTTATAATTTTTCATCAAAACAGAAGTTTTAATCCTCTAAAGTCCTAAACTGTTATGGGTCCCCGAAGCCCCTTTGGGCCTCAATGGGATTTTTTTTACGAATTTTTCAATACAGTTTTGTTAGATATTTTTTTTTTAAAGATGGGCAAAGTCTTTTACTATTAGTTATTCACTTAACCCTTTCTTGACTATAAGGGAACTAGAAGAGATAGCGTCAAATCTAACCCGTATTCATATTCTTGGACCCCCATTTCCTGCTATAATTTTTCATCAAAACAGAAGTTTTACTCCTCTGAAGTCCTAAACTGTTATGGGTCCCCGAAGACCCTGTGGGCCTCATTGGGATTTTTTTTACGAAATTTTCCAAACAGTTTTGTTAGATATTTTTTTTTTAAAGATGGGCAAAGTCTTTTACTATTAGTTCTTCACTTAACCCTTTCTTGGCCTTAAGGAAACCAAAGAAGATAGCGTAAAACCGGACCCGGATTTGCCTTTTCTGTCCTCCATTTCTTGTTACAATTTTTTTTATCGAAATAGAAGTTTTATGCCCCTGGAGGCTTAATCTTTTATGGGTCCACGAGGACCCTGTGGCTCTCAATGGGAATTTTTTATGAACTTTTTCGTATGTTTTTCTTATTGTAGATATTTTTTAAAGATAGAGAAAGTCTTGTAGTATTAATTTTTCAATTAACCCTTTCTTGACCTTAAAGAAATTCGAAGCGATAGAGGAAACCCCAGTCTGGATTTACCTTTGCTGACTCCTATTTCATTGTAAAAAGATTTTAAAAAGTTTCTATTGACGACTTCAAGGTCATCGGTGACCCACTGCAAAACTTAATTTTCAACTAAAGTAAACAAAAACATGGGAACATACTCAAACATGAGTAAATAATTTTTTCTATAAGATTTAAAAAGTTAGGGCATATTTGGATAAATATTATCCAAATTGTGAGCGATTGGAAATTGGTAAAAAGAAATTTTTTTTTGGGTCACTCTGGTTCTATCAATTTTGTAAAAATTAACAGATTTATTTTTACTAATAACTAAAGCGCAATCAAGAGAATTGAGAATGAATATAAATTTATTAAAATCGGTGCGAAAGTTTTTGAAAAAACGGAACCAGTGACCAATGCTCCCGAAAGGGTTAAGCGTTCAAAACTCAATGTGAACCCAGTGAACTTTGTTGTTCAGTTGTGCTTAGGAAAATCGTGCAATGACTCATTTTTTATTTTTCTTATATTTTTTTTAATGAGTGTATCTACTTATAAACATAATAATCTTGTAGCTAATATATTATACATATTTATGTATGTATGTATTTGTTGTATTTATTATATTGTGTATGTGTTAAAAGAAAATATTTGCAATTGTTTTTTTTTTTTTTTCTTTTTTTGTATTATTTTCCATATACTTATTTTTCGATGATTGATGAGTTTAGTTTACATGGTGCGTTTCATTTTTTGTTGTATTTATACGAAAATACCTAGGCTACAATATTTTTATTATTTGTTTTGGTTCTTTTTTTTCGCAGTATTTACATTTTCGTAGTATGTAACATAAAATATACTTTATTACGTTCTTTGCACAATAAACTTTAACGAAAAGTAAAAATTAGCAATTTTCAATAATTTTTAAAATATTTATGTGTATGTAGCTAAAGAAGACCTTCAATTCTATTGAAGAAAAAAAAATGAGATTTTTTACTTGCAGTGAAATAGAAAATGAAAACACACCCATTTTGCAATTTACCGATTTATTTGTTTGTATTTAAAAAAAAAAATATTTTTAATTCTATTTGTATGTATACCTAGCATAAAATGTTGGGGTAATTTCTTGACTGTAAATGAAATGAAAGAAAATATGCGTCATTTCTAGACTAATGCGAGCGAGTGAGCAGGTACCGCAAGCGTTTTTTTTTTCGTTCGTTATCCATACGTCAGCCACATGTCTGTTTGGGTATATTTTTCTACATATGCCCAGGTGCCCATGTTTCTCATCATTATTGCGAAAATCACTTAATACTCGTATCTAATTTTACATACACTCAATGAAAGTTCAGTTCATGATGAAAGTGAATTGTATTGTTTTTTTTTTTTTTTTGTAATAATATGTAGTTTTGTATAATAAGAGCAATTTAGCAATTTACTTTATTTCGCTAACAAAAATTTTTCGTTTTCAATTCACCATTAGTTTCTATTCGCTTCAAATCTTTTCTTCTTTGATTTGTTTAGAAAAATATATTAAAACTCGAGTCGCTAATCACATTGAATTGAATTCGTATTGAAATTTCAGCTTGATTATAAAAAAAAAAATAGAGAAAAATTTAAATGAGTACCTTCTGCACTCATCACATAATGTGAGAACATACTTCCCCGTGTAAGACTGGTGAAAACTCCAATAGGGTAACAAGTTTTGTAGCTTTCACTAACACAATATCAGAATTTTATGTGGTCTATTTTGGTTTGATCGACAGTCACAATGCGGAATTTCAGCCATAAGTTCGTGTCCGGAAAACTTTCGTCATTAGGACAATTCAATATAATAAAGCAATAAATAATAATGAATAAATATAGCTGATAAATTACATATCTATGGTCAATATATTAACCCATTTTGGTCGGATTGGTCAAAAATACAATTACAAATTTTTTTCAAAAATAATCACCGTTTAACATTTCCATATATACTGACTTTAAAATTGCATTAAAGTAATTTAAAAATCTTAGATTCCGCTTGACTTAAAGACCAGGCAAACAGACATACTTTTTTGGAAAGAGGTTTTGAAAATCAAAAAAAAAAAAAAAATAAAATTATTTTACATTTGAAATGAGAAATTCATCTAGATTAAATTACGAACTTCATGTAAAAATTATAACTTCACAAGACCGTTAATGTTTTAAGTAATTTTCCCACATTCCAATTGACCGACCCTCATCTAAAGTTGACCATCAAATCGTTCAGTCCTTATAAATCTCCCGGGCCAGAAGCGGTTGAACACTTCACGTCTATGGCTATGCAAATTTATAATGCTTACCTGAAATCGTAGTACATTCCTAGAAGCTAAAGAGACGAGTCTCTTCATACTCAAAGCAGAGAATGCTTCCCAGGCAAATACATTTCCACTCCTTCACTTACTTAGCATTTTGTCTCACTTGTGCCGTGAATTCGGTCTTAATGTCAATCCTGCCACAACCTCAGTTGTTTGCTTTTTACTAAAAAGTATAAAATACCAATATTTGCCCTATCCAAAATTAATGGCACCTCGCTTTACCTTAGCAAGCGCAACAAATATTTAGAATTTGTTCTTGATCTTAAACTTCAATGGAAAGCTAACATAGCAGAGAGAGGGTACGGAAAGCCTCTTGCGCTCTCTACTGCTGTAAGAGGGCATTAGTAGCAAGATGGGGTCTTCAACCTCGAGTCACTTTCTGGCTCTACACAGCAGTGGTCGAGCCTAGTCTTCTTTATGGATCCGTCTTCTGATGGCCAGCTACTGCAAAGGTAATAAACCTTAAACCACTGGATAAGAATGAATAGAAGAACGGCAGCCATCTTGATCACTGTGGCTCAATAGATACAATAGATGAACTAGACAGCTACTCAACCTTAGCAGAAACTCTTCGATGCTCATGGGCCACAGGAAAAAAGAATATAAACAAATTTAATATTAATAACTAATTGAGCGCAAAAATGCAGTAATGAAAAATTCGGGGCAAAAATGGAATAACTATAATTCAGAGCAAAAACAATACACCGCTTATTTCATTTTTGCACTGAATGTATTTTGTTTCACTTTTGCACTCAACTGGCATTGTTTCACTTTACTCTCAGGTTATTGTTATTTCGTTTTTACTCTCAGGTTATTGTTATTTCGTTTTTGCTCTCAAATATTTTTATGTCAGTTTCACTAAATACAATTTTTTACATTGTATTTGTACTTGTTTTTGGATTTCGCATTATTTTTATACTGAGTTTTCTTAATCTTAATAACATTTTTGGTCTTTTTTTAAATTTTAATCTACTTTAAATTCTTTTAATGAAAATGTAAGACCGGAATATCGGTTTTTTAAAATTGAATGTATGTTAAGTGTAGTTCACTTTTTAGAGGAAGGAAAGAAACAGACTTTCCCTAATGAGTTTACAATGGGAGCTTATAATCAAACATCAAATTCTATATATATCTGAAAAATCAGTACTACTGATTTGTACTGATTTTCGAATTCAAAAGCTTTATGCTAACTAATACAAACTAATTTCTTTCCTCTACAGAGAAAAAAATCTCGGTAATTAGTTCAAACTTATAAGATTTTTGTTTTGACCTGCGCCTGTTCCTAAAGTCATGTCAACATCGAAAAGAGAAAGGAAATTCCTAACTCCGAAGAACCCAATTTAATCATACTTTATTCTACACCCTCTTTTTACAGATAAATGCCGCGAGTGACCAGATCAGTAAACAAAAACAACAAAAATTTATAAAATCAAAAACTAAAACCAATTTAATATTAATAAAAACTAAAACAAAACGAAAAAGAAAAAGAAAAAGAAATTTTTTGAAAATTAAAACAAAAAAAAATAAAATTTCAATGTCGTTCAAAAGAAAATATTATCGTGCAGTGTAGTGTAAATACTCCAAAAAAAATTAAAAAATTTTGTTTTTAAATACCTAACCAAAGAGAAACTTAATGTTTTTTTTTATTTTACAAAAATTGAAAGCAATAAATTTTAAGTGTTAAAGTGAAAAGAAAAAAGTATTGATTTTTTTTAACAACAACTGTCACACCTTTTTTGTTTTTGGTTTTTGGGTTACCAATCACTCAACTCTAACAAAGAAATAAATAAATTATAAAAAAAAACAACAAATGGCCACAAATTTTGAATATATCGAAGATAATAGTAGCAATGCAACTAAGTGTCCCATTTCGGCAACTCCGTCAACATCTTCAATGACGGCACACGAAGAAAAGCAGGACAGCAAGGAAAAGCAGGACAGCAAGGAAAAGCAGGACAGCAACGAAAAGCAGGACAGCACTGAAAAAATGCCAAAGAGTAAAAGCGAGAATTCACTCTCGGATGCGTCGTCAACGGCTGATTTAAACGGAGGTGGTGGTGGTGAGGGAGGAGAAACCACTGGAACTAGTGGTAATGTAGGAAAATTGATAAGGAATCACTTGCCGTCATTGCCAATGCAGCTGCAAAGCCTCAGCGGCAGTGTCACCGGCGGCAGTGTCACCGGCGGCAGCGGCGGCGGAGGCAGCGTTGATGTTTTCGAGCGTGAGTTTGAAGCTTCCATGGCTGATTTAGAGCATGCCGCCGACGGTGTAGATGGTTATGAGAGCGATTCGGAAAGCGCTAATGAATATGACGACGATGTTAGTCTCTCGAATACACCGTTACGCAGCGCAGGCAGCGATGATCTCACCTATTCCAG
Source organism: Toxonevra muliebris (assembly GCA_963691655.1). Taxonomy (NCBI): domain Eukaryota; kingdom Metazoa; phylum Arthropoda; class Insecta; order Diptera; family Pallopteridae; genus Toxonevra; species Toxonevra muliebris. Next base: position 99,724,308 of record OY829327.1, read on the forward strand.
TGGACTCGGCTGCTCGGTGCTAACAACATTTCCACGTTCAAGCTCCTTCGAATATCGCAGCAGCAGCAGCAGCAGTGGCGATGAAGAAGATCCACAATCGGAGGAGTTACACTCCTCATCCAGCTTAAATTCATCTGCGAAATACTTTCCCACCGATTCGCGAAATGTAGACATATTTCATGCACGCCCTTATCTGCTGCCCTTCATAGAACGACGTCGCCTCTCACAATGCAAAGAGGAAGATGAAGATGATGGTGAGAAATCCCCACAAGCGCATACCAGCCAAATGGCAGCACCGAAATTTGAGAAACCGGTCAAAGCGTTACCCACGCCGCCCCCGGCAAAAGATGAAGCCTCCGCAGAGAAATTCAAAGAGCTCGAACGTTTGCGACAGCAATTCATGCAGAAAATTGATAATATCAATGCCAGCAATGTCGAAGATATTAAAACAGTGGCGGCCGAAGCAATTATACCACCACCACCGCCACCACCAATACCGGCTACCATTTTGCCAGCGTCACTGATTAATTTGCTGCAATCGTCGAAGACGCCACCATTGCAAATGATAAAAGCAGCACCACCACCAACACCACCGCCGAAACAGATCAGCAGAGATGCCATCGCAGCTTTAGAGTATGCCAGTAGCAAGCGTGCGACTTCTAAAGCGTATGCCAATAGCAACATCATCAGTTTCACCGCTAAAACCACCGCTAGCAACAGTATCACACCACCTACCTCACCTATTACTCCTTCTACTCCATCAACAACCAAGTACTCGACCAGTCCTATCCCCCTCTCGCCTAGCTCTAGCTCGGATAATGCCCCACTCGTCATTAAAGGTAAATTCACCGTAACCAAAACCCTCGAAATGCCTGAACTACCAGCAGTACCGTTACGCAATGAAGCTGCCAAACTTAAGAAATTAGACGCCTCAGCGAATGCACACACTATTAGCTTCCCGAGCAGTTTCGGGGGTTACTCTTCGGTTCAGGGTCTCTTTTCACAACGTTATGGCAGTCATAAATTACCGATAAACACGACACCTCATCTGTCGAAGAAATTCTTTGATGCATCATTGGTTGAAATCCGTTCGCCTACGGTGAGCACAATATCATTGAATACTGCTGCTGCGGAATCCGAAAGTGATGCGACGACAGTGGGAGCGGTTGGTGGTGGCGAAACGTCGTCGTCAACATTACCACCGAGAATACCAAAAATCAATAATAATAAAAATACAGAAATATACAGTAACCAAAGTAGTACCAAAACAAAATGTGATACTAGTGTAATGAATCGCCCATTGGGTAATATTACCCATTTGGATGATGTTTGGATAAAACGTTCATCACCATCATCATCAGCCACTAAGAAACTTCAACAACAGCAGCAGCAGCAGCAAACCGGCGGTACCGCCACTGATGATAGTGCAGCTGAAAGTGGACGGAATACGGCGGCACCTTCAGATGATGTAAGTTGGGTTGGGGATTTTAAATTATGTTTATTGACCCTTGTTGGGGCTCTTTTTTAACCATTTCGGGCTATGAGGTAACCAGAAGAGATAGCGAAGAATCGAACAGGGATTCGCATTCTCTGACTTCCATTTCATGTTTAAATTTTTCGTGAAAACAGAAATTTCGCGCCTTAGAAGGCCTGAACTTTCATGGGTCCCCCAGGACCCTGTGGCACTCAATGGGATTTTTTACGAGCTTTTTAAGCCCATTTTTATTAGATATGTTTTTTGAAGATAAACAAAGTCTTTTACTATTAACTCCTTATTTAACCCTTTATTGATCAAAAAAAATTACAGGCGATAAAACAAAACCGAATGCAGATTTGCCTTCATTGACCTCCATTTCACTGTAAAAATTAAAAAAAAAGTCGGGTCGCAGGCAACTCTGTGGCTCTCAATGGGACTTTTACGAACTTTTTTAGCCCGTTTTAGTTAAATTTTATTTCTAAAGATAGACAAAGTCTTTTACTAATATTTTCTCCACTTAACCCTTTTTTGCCCATAAGAAAACCAGAGAAGATAAAGCAAAACCGAACCCGGATTCGTTTTCTTTGACCCCTATTTCTTGTTGCAATTTTTCATTAAAAAAGAAGTTTTGCGTCTCTGAAGGCTTGAATTTTCATGGGTATGAGGCGACCCTGTGGTTATCAATGGGAATTTTTACGAAATTTTCAATATATTATTATTCGATTTTTTTTCCAAAATGGATAAAGTCTTTTAGTATTAATTCTTCACTTAACCCTTTCTTGACCATAAAGAAACTAGAAGCGATAGAGGAAAACCGACTCCTAATTTGCCTTCAGTGATGTTACAACTTTTTTTTTTATCAAAACAGAAGTTTTGCGCCTCGGAAGGCCTGAACTTTCATGGGTCTCCGGGGACCCTGCGACTCTCAATGGGAATTTTTTACGAAATTTTCAGTATATTTTTATTCGATTTTTTTTCCAAAATGGATAAAGTCTTTTAATATTAATTCTTCACTTAACCCTTTCTTGACCGAGGAAACGAAAAAAGATAGCGCAAACCCGACGTCGATTTGTCTTCGTCGACCCCCATTTCTTCTTATAATTTTTCATCAAAACAGAAGTTTTGGGTTCTGAAAGCTAAAACTTTCATGAGTCTCCGGGGACCCGGTGGCTCTCAATGGGAATTTTTTACGAAAATTTCGGTACGTTTTCATTAGATTTTTTTTTTTCAAGATAAATAAAGTCTTTTACTATTAATTATTTACTTAACCCTTTCTTGACCATAAAGAAACTAGAAGTGATAAAGCAAAACCGAACCCGGATTCGCCTTTCCTGACCCTCATTTCATTGAAAAAAATTTCTATTAAGGATTTTGAGCTCACCGGAGACCTAATTTTGATTTTCGACTGAAAATCCATTTTTTTTTTTTTTGTGAAAAATCAACTCTCTTGCTATCTTCCCTTAACACCTTGGTTCTGTAAATCAAGAAGATCTCGATGTCTGTAGGAGGTAAACATTTTTCTTTAGAGATTGAACAAACCTTATGATCGAAAAATTCTTAAAAATTCTGTCAACCTTATAAGACTAAGCATCACTGATTGGGACCACTCCCTTTCCCTTTTTTTCCTTGTGCTGATGAATCCATAAGAAAATTTTTTATTTCCATTTTTTTTTGTCATATATACTATTACCTTTCTGGATATTGTCCGCAATAAGTTTTAGCTGTCATGTATTCGATTTTCGCCTCGTTTTGGCGTCCTTCTAACTGATCCAATCATTGATTGCATTTGTAATTATGGTGTGAATTCAGGAGTCTTCTCGTATACTATCGCGCTGTAGATCATCAAATAAGCTTACTGAAATTGGATTTATTCTGCGTGTACCACAACATGACTAAGCTGCTCTCTTGCAGTTACTAAGCACATCAGCGCTTGTTCGTCTAACATACTTGATTTTTGCGGGGCGCCATCTGATACAAATCTTGCTTGCTGGCTTTAAATTTCAGCTCTAACAAACGAGATCTTACGCGTATTAAGTATGTGTGAGCTTACGCTGAGAAATTGGCCGTGGGCAGTGAAATTGCCCGATGAGAAATTGCCCGCGGGCAGTGACTGCTCTAGATCTTAAAAATTTATACAAAACAGTACTACATTTTGAGAAAGTTTTGTCTTTGCAGAGATACTTTTTAAAGCCTAGAAAATATTAAAAATGCTTTTTATTTCAGTTACTTATTTCTTACTACACAATAAAGGCTTCAATATTTCAAAAATATATTTTTTTTTCGCAAATATCTCAACCTCAAAACCTTTCAACTCATGATCGTATGTTTTCAAATACCGATAATACACGTAGACAACTTGGCCTCTAATTCTGAAGATTAAACTGAGCTCAGAGTTAGTTTGCTTTTCGAGATAAGGAACACAATTTCTAACATTGAATATAGAACTATTTCCAAATAGAATTAACTGATAATGCCTTAAGGCTATTGACTTCCTCAAATTACATCATTTGAACACTGCTAAGAATTTTATATGGAAATTTGTGCGACTAAACCGGAACAAGGTCAAAAAAAAAAAAAAATAATAATAAATACATATGTGATTCTCAATGCACATAAAAATTATAAACATATTTTAGTCACGTGCGCAGAATATGTTCAAAAACTTTATGACTCTATTTTAGAAATGATTCAATGTTTAAACCAAAGTTTTGCAAATTGAATACGTGATTAAAATCATATTTAAATTAAACAAAAAAAGAAATGTACCTAATTGAAAATTTTGTAAAATGAAAAGAAAAATTAAAAGCTAAAAAAAAAACTTAAACAAAACTAACCTAACGGTTGCTTAACCTTAAAATTATCATCATCATCATTAACAAAAAACAACAATAGCAACAATTTCATTTAAATTGTTTACAGCAATAAATAGCAAATGAAAAAAAAGAAAGACCGAACAAAAAAAAAAACGTCAAATAGATTTTTTTTTATTAAATAAAATTAGCATTGACGTCACTAATCACAAAGTGGTGATAGTCCGCATAGACCAAAAAAAAAATGAAAAAAAAAAATCGAAAATATCAAACAAGTTGTTAAAATAGCGCGCGAGAGAGAGAGGCCGAAAAACATATATATGACACTTCAGCTTGAAAAAAAACGGAATATTCCTCTTTGTTGTTGTATTGTTTTTTGAGACTTGAGATTCGCAATCGACCGGCAAAATGAATTGAAGCGTAAATTGGTATCAATCATTTAAGAAAAAAACAAGAAAAAGAAAAAAAAAAAACTAGAAACAAGAAATCAAAAGTGTGTATCTTACTAAGCGTATACTTGTTTCGAAGTCTTCATTCTCAGTGGGAAATTGTGAAGCTGAAAAATCATTTATAAGCGCTCTTTCTAGTTCTAGTTATATATATTTTTTTTTTTTTTTTTGATTCGTTTTCCATAAGAGCTAACTCCTGCAAAAAATGTCTCATTCCAATTAAAAACCCTATATTATATTTAATTTTTATGGGGTCTGGCCAGGCCCATTTCATTTTAGAATAAGAAAATATTTTATAAAATCTTCAACTCTCATGTATTTAACAAGTTTCAGTCGATTATTCTGAAATCGGAGTAGTGGGTGGTGAGTGGGCGTGGCATGAATCACATGTACGCACAAACAATCAGTTCTTATATGGGTTTTCTGGAGTTGTTTTCGATGTGGATAACGAATCTACAAACTTTTTTTTCGCATCTGGTCGAACCTTTGTGATATCGATGATTTTGATTTTTTAAAAAATGGTAATGTAGGGGTACGTGGGGAAAATTTTTTTTTTTCGATTTTTTGTGTTTTCTACACGTTTTACGAGTTTTTACAACGTTTTCAACAAAAAAATTTTTTCGACCAAAATTTTTTAAAAAATTCAAAAGCAAGAGATGCATGGAAAAAAAAATTTTTTCCCGTTTTTTTTTTGTGTTTTCTACACGTGAGTTTTCACAACGTTTTCAACAAAAAAAAAATTTTTTTTTTTTTTTCGACCAAAATTTTTTAAAAAATTCATAAAAGAGGGGAGAAGGAGGAGGGGGTGAAAAAATTTTGTTTTCAATTTTTTTTGTGTGTTTCTACATGTTTTATAAGTTTTTACAACGTTTTCAAAAAAAAAAAAATTTCGACCAAATTTTTTTAAAAAATTCATAAAATTCATTCATGGAAAATTGTTTCGTTTTTCGATGTCTTATGTTTTCTACACGTTTTACAATGTTATTATAAAAAAAAAAATGTTTTTTCGACCAAAATGATGAAGATGATATGGATTTTTACAACGTTTTCAATAAGAAATAATTTTCAAAAAACAAATTTTTTTTCGACCTAAATTTTTCAAAAAATTCATACATGAAAAATGTTTTTTTTTTTCAACTTTTGGAAACACCCAGAAATCACACGTCGCTAGGTCCGGGGAATATGATGCTAGACGAATTTTTTCAATCCCTGAGAGGGCAATGAAGCTATTCGTTTTTTCAGCAGTAAGAGCTGGGGCGTTATCGTGATGCAAAAAGTAGCGGCTTAGTTCAGCTTTTTTCTGTTGGTTTCCGAAAAAGTTTTCGAAAACTTGTAATTACCAGATTTCAGTATACCTTTTAGCAGTATCCGTCTGTCCAGCTTTCAAAGGAATAACAGTGACAATTTTTTCTCTGGTGTCACTGACTTCTACTGCTCGGCTTTAATGGGCAGATTAGCACCTTCCGCACTCCATACCATCCATATTCGTGATACAACCATAACATTCAAGACAAGCCTTTCAATTTCTCAGCAATCATTTCCTAGGTCAATCTTGGATCTTCGTCAATTTTTGGCTTCAACAGAATCACACTTACGTCGTCATCAGTCGCAGATTTTTGGGTGCCTTTCACGAAATTCGTCCTGCACTGAAAAATTTCTGATGTGGAATCTCCGAAACTACTTTGAGACGGTCACCATCGATATATGCTATTTGGCACACATTAGATATTTTCATAGGCTTGAGGTTACGCTGAAATCCGTAAAGAATAGAAAACCGAATCTCTTGGCGGTGATGGTGGGGCAATTTCTACCCCGAATCTTTTGCAATAGCTTTGGGTTTTCTTGTTTCCATGTTGATTGTTTGTGCAGTAAAACTTATGAAATGTTTGCCACTACTATTCTAAATCATCTGACATTTTTGGATTTGTCAAAAATTTATTCAGTGTTGCCAACTAAGCGAACTAAGGGAACTTTTGGATTTTTTCATTGAAAACAAAAATTGACGGATTAGACGATTAAGCTTCATGATTGCCCAAACATTTTTAAATGTGGTTACCATCTTGAGATTGAGTAGTGCACTTCAACAACATTTTTATTATATTTTCTTCGTTCCACTTACTGCATAAGCGACTTCGTCGATATTCAGGGCCGTTGTCCTCTTGAAGTGTTCAATTTCGATTTTCTTTTCCAACTCTAGAGCAGTCATTTTCAAAACGCTGCCCGCGGGCAATTGCTGAGTGTAAGCTCACACACTTTTAGGCGCTGAGAATTCAAGCAAGCAAGCAAGACTTGTCTCAGATGTTGAAAAATCAAAAATGTTAGGCAAACATGCCTGATAGTTTCTAACAGCGCTTCATTTTAACGCGCTTCTATTTCTTTCCACTGGGTTGTTACTGGCACTGTATTTACAAAATGAATACCAATGAAGTGGGAATGTAAACAAATAAATTCTTGTTATATTTTTTTTTTTCTTCTTCTATTTTACAAATGTTATTATTTATTTTTTACTTATTTTTTGCTGTTTTCTCTTAATATTTTTATATTTTTTTTTTGTAGCTGTTAAATTTTTAATCTCAAAAACATTTTGTTTACTTAAAAATTTTACTCAAAATGTAAAATAAGATATTAAATAAATATAAAAAAATCACACAAAAAATAAATAAATTTCACACAACGAGATTAAAATTTTTTTTTTTTTTTTTTTTTGTGATAATTATTATTTTTTTTTATTCTTGTTAAAAAAAAACATAATAATTTGTTAATTTTTTATTACAATATGGCAGAATGCCAGCGCCCTAGCTTAATTTATATTAAAAGAAAAAAAAAAACTTAAGGTAAAAACTAATTCTGCTTCTTTTCTGAACAAATTTGGTTTTTTTTTTTTTTTTTGGAATTAGAATTTTTTTTATTCGAAAATTGTGAAATTGTTGCACATGAACATTTTATTTTTAATTGGAACTTATCGCGTCTGGTTTTCATATATTTATTTAGTTTAAGTTTTCTTGTTAGTTTTTCTTATTTATTTTATTCATTTACCACATTTCGTTTTTTTTTATAATGAAAAAATTTTAACACTGAAAAATTATTTTTTTTCACATTAATTTGTTTTCCAATTAATCGAAACTGATAATTACTTCCAGATTTCATAATTTTCAAGTGAAATATTATTTTCTTCATTGATTGTTGATAGATTTTGCCGAAAAATGTACTTATATATGTTGACGTTAATCTTTTTTTGTACTATTTTTTCATGGTAATATTTAATGACTTAAAATTTTTCTAAAGTACTTCAAAGTATTTCATATTGGCTTCAATATTCAATAAGTAATTTTTCTACTTCTTCGAAAGAACGGAAGTGCTGTTCAGCCAGGCCATGTGTCATCGATCGGAACAAGTTGTAATCAGAAGGATACGGCGGCCGGGGTAGCACTTCCCATTTCAGCATTTTCAAGTATGTTTTTACTTGCCTTGCAACATGCGGCCGAGCATTCTCGTGCTGATGAATAACTTCGTCGTATCTATTCTCATATTCTGACCTCTTATCCTTTAATGCTCGGCTCAAACGCATCAATTGTAATCGGTAGCGGTCGCCAGTGATCGTTTCATTCGGTTTCAACAGCTCATAATACACGACACCTTTCATATCCCACCAAATACACAGCATGAGCGTGGATCCATGGATGTTCGGCTTTGCCGTTGATGTTGATGCTTTATGCTTTATGATGCTGATGCGATAATTTACTATATAACTATAATCCCCACAAAAAGTGGTTCGACATTCCCCAAAAGCTGTGTTCTACAAAATAGCCGCCCATGAGTCACTGAACCAAATTTCATGCAAAAAAACTTTTTTTGACTGTAAATAATATTCACACGCAATGATTTGAAAAATATTTACCTGCTTGGTTTTACGCAAAAATGTTGAAAAATCAATGTTGAAAAAGCACGAAAACACTTTTGGAAGTTTCAAAATCACTTGATTATCGCAGAGAGCACAAAATACGTCTCATCGGTTCGACTGCTAATAAAAAAATGAGATGAAACTGAAATAAAACGATGGCAAAAGTTTCGACATTCCCCATGGTTCGACATTCCCCATGGTTCGACATTTCCCTACCTTTTCTTTCTTTCCTTTCTATCATTTCTCTACATTTTTTCCTTTTCTCTACTTTCTCTTCCTTTTTACTCCCTCCCTTTATTCTCCTCCCCCTCTGTACTTTCTATTTTTATTCTCCTCCTCTTACTCTACCCTATTTTACTCTACTCTACCTCTACTCTACCTCACCTCAACTCTACCTTACCTCTACTCTACCTCTCTTCTACTCTACCTCTCTTCTAGTCTACCTCACTTCTCCTCTACCTCTACTTTACCCCTACTCTACCTCTACTCAACCTCTACTCTACCTCTACTCTACCTCTACTCTACCTCTACTCTACCTCTACTCTACCTCTACTCTACCTCTACTCTACCTCTACTCTACCTCTACTCTACCTCTACTCTACCTCTACTCTACCTCTACTCTACCTCTACTCTACCTCTACTCTACCTCTACTCTACCTCTACTCTACCTCTACTCTACCTCTACTCTACCTCTACTCTACCTCTACTCTACTCTACTCTACTCTACTCTACTCTATCTTTATTCTACCTCTACTCTACCTCCACTCTACCTCTACTCTACCTCTATTCTACCTCTACCGCTATTCTACCTCTACTCTACCTCTACTCTATCTTTACTCTACCTCAACTCTACCTCTACTCTACCTCTACCTTTACTCTACCTCTACTCTACCTCTACTCAACCTCTACTCTACCTCTACTCTACCTTTACTCTACCTCTACTCTATCTTTACTCTACCTCAACTCTACCTCTACTCTACCTCTACCTTTACTCTACCTCTACTCTACCTCTACTCTATCTCTACTCTACCTCTACTCTACCTCTACCTCTACTCTACCTCTACTCTACCTCTACTCTACTCTACCTCTACTCTATCTTTACTCTACCTCAACTCTACCTCAACTCTACTGTTGTTTACTCTACTCAACTCTCATCCCTTCTCTACTCCCTTTCCTTCCCTCTCACTCCATTTCATTCTGTCTTTCCTATCTGACTCTCTTCTATGTGCCTCAATAACTTTCTCTCTTCCATATTTAACTATTCCTCTCACTGGCTCTGCTCTCTTTCATTTTCTCTCCTTATTTTCCCCTCCTCCCGCTCCCATCATACGCTCTCACATTTCTTCTCTTTATATTTCTTAGCAATCCAGTTTCTCTTTGCAACTAAGAGATCGTAATTTGAAGTATATATGTATTTGTGCTCACATTAAGCTTTTATTTACTCTATCTACGGCCATTTTAAACTGGAGAGAAAAGAGTCTAAATTACTACTTATATAAATTGCCCCAGAATGATTTATGCACTTTAATTACACTAAAAAAAACGTTCACCTTTTTGTTTTTTATTTTGAAATTCACTAAATTTTGTTCTACGTATTTTTTTGTTTATTTTTTTATGCATTTTTTAGTGCTAATTCTTTGTATTTCATTTTTTGATTGTTGTGTTTCATCACTCGTTTTTCTTGTTATTTCTTATATAAAAAAAAGAAAAGAAGAACAACAAATAAATGAATTTCAGTGTTTTAGATTTGGGTGCCCAAGATTTGCTTCAATGATACGAAAGCACGTGACTTTTGCACAAACTTGTTGCATATAATTTTTGTGGTTTCTTCTACAGCTGTGTATACAAAACCAAAAAAAAAAAAAAAAAACACGTAAACATAAATTTCGTTATGTATTCGTGTATGTATATAATGAACATGTTTGTATATTTTGAATCGTGTATGACGTAATTTTTAAATTTATTCACTCAATTTTTTGTATAAGTTTTTTAAAAATACTTACTTTGAAAACATGTGAATGAATTTCCGTGGAAGAATGGAAGAATTGAAGCGGATTTCATCGATTAGTGAAAATAATTGCCTACTCCAATCAACCAGGTTCATAATTCTAACTAAAGTTTTTTCATTAGTGAAATATGTTTAGAATAGACTAAGAAAAAAAAAAACATGTTCAATCAACTATTTATGGCAAATTCATATTGGGGGGGAATCGCCAAATATTTCCAGCTGTTTTTTTGATAATTCTTGTTAATTTCTCTCCTGTTTTCTTCTGTACTTTTACTTTCTTTTTCTCCTAATATTAATTGAGTAAATTTGATTAAAAACGCTGCGAGGCTTCGCACAATTCTTAGTAGTTTGCTATGAGTTGCTAATTATTTTATTTTTGTCACAAAATATTTGTCTATCAATTGCGGGGGGAGGGGGGAGAGGGGAACAAAGACAATAGTCTCGTGTTTTCTTGAAATTCACGTTATTTCGAATTGCATTTTCAGTTATACATCAAAAGTTAGGAAACATAGTTGAATTTTTGCTAAAGAAATTTTCAAATGCAAAACGAAACAAAAACAACCCGAACTCATTCTAGTAATAATAAACGTCATGTCCACTTTCAGGAACAAGATGGACGTCTGCCCGGTTCGAGACCCTCAAGTGCACCAGCAGAACCAAATGCCAAAGCAGCCAGAAAGGCATCAAAGAAAATGGAAAAGGAAGCGCGGTAAGTAAAAAAAAAAAACTTATATTTTAAGACCTTGGTCAGAGTTTTTTGCGTAAAGAAACATTTTATGTGGAGGGTTGTAGCGGTACAACCCGCTCTCATAGAAATTTTGTGGTGAGAGAGTAAGGCACTAGGTGACGGGAGTTTCTTTTTCATTGTTATGCCTTAATTTTAAGCTTTTCTAGGGTAAAAAATTGCGCATTTATTGAAATTTCGTGAAATTTCAATATTAATCACTTTCTCTTTTCTTTCTCCCCCCTCCCCCCTTTCCCCTCCAACAGCCGCCAAGAGAAAGAACTCAGTCGCCGCGAAAAAGAAGCCCGCAAAATGGAACGTGAAACGGCTCGTCGCCTCGAACGAGAAGCCGCCAAATTAGAGAAACTTAATCGTCATTCAGCAGAAAAGATCTCACGCAGTACAGAACGTGTTGGTGGTACCCCCCGTTCAGGCTCGTTAGAACGTCGTCGCAGCGGTGAAGATTCACCGGTACTCAATCAATCAACCGTACACGGTATTGCTAGTCCAAATCGTCGTCCAACAATATTTGATGTTTTTCGACCACGTGCAAGATCTGATGCAAAACGTAAAGATAAAACGTTACTCGATCCATCGACAGCGCTATACGGAAGTGGAGCGATTAGTAGCGGCGGTGGCGGCGGCGGCGGCGGCGGCGGCGGCGGTACCAAAGATCGCGACAGCAGCAGTGCGAGTAGTACACATTCAGGTGCTGGCGGTGGCATTATGAATTCAATGAAAGTAGCAATGCAAAATTCTGGTCTTATCGGTCATCATCATAGTCATGATAAACGTCAGCATCCGGCGGTAACGATAACAAGCGCTGAGGGTACATCGTCATCCACGGCGGCGGCAACCTCAGCGAAGACAAAGTACAAAGATGGTTCGGCACATCCACATCAAGGCAGTGATGCTCAAGTGAGTGTTAAAACTAAACAAAAAAAACTTGTTTCCAATTTTATGTCAATGTGTGAAATTATTTTCCATTTATTTTATTTATTTATTTACAATTTGTGATTTTTTTGTAAGCATTTTTATTTTTTATGAAAGTGTTAATTAAAAAGTTATTTATTGTATTGCCGCCGACAACTCTTTGCATTTATTAAAATTTTTTGTTTATTTTACATTTTATTTTATTGTTGTTGCTTGCAGTATTATCACACAGTGACAGCTGTACGACGTGCAGATGCTTCACGCTCACCAATGACCAAAGTAATGGACTTATTCAGGCATCGTTCAAATTCAGCGGCATCCGAGGCGGATAAACGTAAAGCGGTAAGTGTTTTTTATAAATTTTTTATATATTTGGGTTACGATTTCAAATATTAGTTGAAAGCCTTGCAAGAACTATCAATAAGTTCGCTGACGAGTAATCGTCGCGGGTTCCGAAACAGCCATCTGATTTGCCTGTCTCTATATACATTGTTGTTGTTTTGACTACAAAAAGTTCATTAATCCTCTTAAATATTAAGAATTATTAACAAGCTGGTCACCCTCTTTTTAGCTTGTGAGGTGAAATATGCGTTGTCTCAGATATTCACCACTGTTACCTATTCACCATTGTGTCTGTGCTTTTAGCCAGTTCTGCACTCAGCTGTGGTGAATAGTCAAAAAGCTTTTTAACTTCCAGTTTATTTCACAACCTGTGGTGAAAGCTTCTACAAAAGCTCACCTTGTGCTTTGCAATGAGAGATGACGCTGTGTTATACTCGTACACTGAGAAGAATATTTTTAAATAAAATTGTGATATAAAATTAATGTAATTTTTAAATTTTTTATTTTATTTTCTTAAAATAAATCAAATTAAAATAAATAAAATAAAAAATAAATAAATAAATAAAATGAAAATAAATAAATTAAAAATAAATAAAATATAAATAAATAAAATAAAAATAAATAAAATAAAAATAAATGAAATAAAAATAAAATAAAAATAAATAAATTAAAAATAAATAAAATATAAATAAATAAAATAAAAATAAATAAAATAAAAATAAATAAAATAAAAATGAATAAAATAAAAATAAATAAAATGAAAATGAATAAAATAAAAAAATAAATAAAATGAAAATAAATAAATTAAAAATAAATAAATTAAAAATAAATAAAATAAAAATAAATAAAATACAACTAAATAAAATAAAAATAAATGAATAAAAATTTAACGTGAGTATGCAAACCAAATGAGGAGAGAAGAGAGGGGGGAGGAGGGAGGAGGAAAGCAATGAGAGCAAATACCCAAGTTGGATTCTAATTTCAGTATTTTTTGAGGTTTTTGGTTCCCAATTACTTGAATTTCTTATGTCTGATGCAGATTCCAGTTCCAGTTTAGCTCCCTGGATCTTAATCACTAAGGTTTTTTTTACAGCTAATTTTGTATTTTTGATTTTATCCCGCCTACATTTCAGTATTTTTGAGTTCTTTGAATTCTAATTACTTGCATTTGCCAATATTTTAAAGTTCCTTGTAGTTAAATTATTGAGATTTATGAACTCTAGGAGGAAGAGGGGGGGGGGGGTGGAAGGAGGGTTAGAATTGCTAGGATCCTTATCACTAGAAATTCTAATTGTTGAGAACCCGATTTCAGTATTCAGTTCCCTGAATCGGAATTGATTTCATTATATTTGAGCTCTTTGTTTCCGAATCACTTAAATTTCTGTGCTATAATTCTGATTTCAATATTTTTGATTTCTTACTTTTGCCCCAGATTGGAGTAGTTTTGAATTCCTTGAATCGTAAACACAAGAATTTCTTACTTCTCATGCATATTTCAATAGTTTTGAGCTCTTGCCATCTAAATTAATATTATTTGAGATTTATTGAGACCTATAAACCTTAATTCTGGTTTCATTACATTTTTCGGAGTTCCTTGAATCACAATTACCAGAATTTCCAAGATTCGAACCCGATTTCAGTATTCAGTTCCCTGAATTGGAGTCGTAGAGATTTCTGAGTTGTGACTTCTGAGTTCTGATTTCGATTAAAGAATTTTTGAGTTCCTTCTAATGCATAAATTATTAAGATTTATGAACTTTCATTCTGGTTTCAGTACATATTTTTGAAGTTTCTAATTCTGGGTTCAGTAATTTTTTGTTTCGCTCTCTAGGATCTATCGTCAGGGTTTCAAATTTTCGAGCTTTCATTATATCAGTATCCAATACCCGTGAATTGGACTCGCTGAAATTTCTTAATAGAAGTTCTGATTTTGGTTCAAGAATTTTTGAGTCCCTTGTATACGAATCACAAAAATTTCTGACTTCTGATTCTAGTTTTAGTATTTTTTGTTTTTAGAGTTTCTTGGTTCTTAATTACTAAGATTTCTGAGATCTAATTTGAGTGTTTTTGAGAGACTTTGAACCATTATACTTATTAAAGTTTCTGAATTCTTATTCTGGTTTTAGTACTGCTAGTCGGCCGCCCAGTGATCGGAATTCGATTACACTTCTGGTGGGGGGAAAAATGAGATTGGGACCACATTTTAGGCGCGCACATATGAGTGAAATGAAAAGAAAACCAAAGCACTTCGTCTTCGATTGTCTGAGTAATTGTGTTGAAGGAAGAGGGAGGGGGAAAATGGGGGGAGGGGGGCGGCCAATGAGTGCACATATTTACCTTCACAACAACAAGAAAGTTTTGCAAGTTTTGTCTTGAAACAAACACGATGGTATGCTACCATAAGTTTCATGAAGTGGAAAATGAAGTACAGTACGATTGGATAGGATGGAAGTTAGAAAGCAAGTAAGTTTGAGCCCTCTATATAATTATATGCTCAGTGGTTGAAGCGAAAGAAACAAATAAAACACTTAATTCGTATAGTCGCTTGAGTCAGAGTACATATTCAGATTCACAACATTTTACTCCTTCAGTGTTTTCGATTGGCAACGATTTTTTACTGTGTAAATGTGAAAATGAAAAAAAAAAAAAAAAAACAACTCAGCTGTTAAGCGATTCTGTACTATTTGAATGTTATATGAGAAAGCTACTCTACTGTTAAAACAATTCTGTACTGTTAAACGATTCAGAATCTTAAATGACAAAACTTGTCTACTGTTAAACTATTCTGTACTGTTAAATCATTCTGTACTGTTAAACAATTCAAAATGTTAAATGAGAAAATTTGTCTACTGTTAAATGATTATGTACTGTTAAATCATTCTGTACTGTTAAACGATTCAAAATGTTAAATGAAAAAACTTATCTACTGTTAAATGATTTTGTACTGTTAAACGATTTTGTACTGTTAAACGATTATGCATTGTTAAATGATTCTGTACTGTTAAATAATTTTGTGCTGTTAAACGCTTCAGTGTGTTAAATGAAAAGCTACTCTACTGTTAAACGATTTTGTACTGTTAAACGATTCAGAGTGTTAAATGAAAAAACTGCTCTACTGTTAAACGATTTTGCTCTGTTAAACTGTTGTGTACCATTAAACAATTCTGTACTGTTAAAAAATTCAGAATGTTAAATGAAATGAACTACTCAACTATTCTGTACTGTTAAAATGGGGAGAAAAAACAAATCAACTGTTATTGTTGTTGTTGTGTTGTACAGAACTGTGTTGTGTTCAGAATTTTAAATCTCTTTTCTGTATTTTTGTATTTATTTGATCCGAGTTTCAGTATTTTTGAGTTCTTTGTATTTGAATAATCTATCTATACCTATCTATAAAATTTATATAGACCTTTTCCTAAGCTATTAAATAAATAAACAAAAATATTAAATAATATAAAATTCAAATCAAAACAAAACAACGAAAGCGCGCAAAAATTCAAATAATTTAAATCAAAAATTACAATTTTTATTATTATTTAATTCGAATTGCTGTAATGCCATGATTGATTGCGTGGGCGTGTGTTTAGGTATTTTTTCTACTTTTTTTTTTTTTTTTTTGCAGTTGTATATACAATTGAGCTTGTTAACTTTGGATTTGTTTGACTTTTTTTTTTTTTGTAATTTTAATTTTTATTATATTTATATTATTATTTTACTTTTTTCCCCTTCTCCAAACAATTTTCAAACGTCATTGAAACGCAGATTCATTTTTTTTTTTTTTATTTCTAAGTATTTAATTGAACAAAAATCAAAATAGCAGTAACAGTAGCAGCACTTGGCTTCAATCAGCCGACTGTAGCTCTTAAAATAAAAACTTTGGATTCAACGTCACTTAAGTTCACTCTTTTTAAATATCGATCAATTGATAGCAAATCTATGCGGCGCGCGCTTTTATAAGATTTGCTGATTACCTTTCTTTTTTATTTATATTTATATGTATATTTTTTTTTTTTCATTTTTTGACTTTCGAAATGACTTTGAAATCTTTCAAGTGATTAAATAAATAAAAAATAAAAAAACTTTGCTGCTGCACATGACTAACGAGATTTACGAGATTTTATTTTTTATTACTTTAGTGTGATGACGTCGTCTCATTTGAGGTAATTTTTATATAAAATATTTGCTCATATGTATTTTTTCTTTTGGAGCAACTAATGACTTCAAAGCAAAATATTATATGGCGTGTGTTAAAGTCTCGTAAAAACTTTTCTGTCTGAGAGACAGAGAGAGAGAGAGAGAGCAGGTCGCAATACTTAGGACTTTTTTTATTAGCAATCAAAACACACTCTGCCACATAAATAAGTTGAAATGAATTTACCTTGACCTACTAGTAGATTCAAGAGGAAGTGGGGAGGAGGGAAAAATCTTTCAGTAAAATACACGTTCCCGTGCCTTATACACCTTCTCTTATCTTTCCTTTGGTATTCTCTAAATCTGCTAGTGATTAAAATTAATGCAACAATATTTAGTAACTAGAAAGCGCATCTTTTTTAACACTAAATTTTATTTGGTGGGTCGTAGGATCTCAGAAAAATTATCCTCTCCACAAGCGGGCTGCAAACTAATTTCTCTATTTTTCTTATCTCAATGTTTAATTGTGATCGTAATTAAATGGTTAAGGGCTGTTTTCTCAATGTCCGGTTAAGCACTTATCAAAACTAACTACTACTATTACTAAGCCTAGGTTAAAGTTCTGATTAGTGCTTAACCGGACATTGAGAAAACGGCCGTGAATAAAAAGCACTTGAATCTCTCAGCTTACCTCTCATATTCGCGATTTCTTTACCTGCTAGTATTCTCATTATTTCCTTTTTAATTTGTTTTTTCTCTTCTGCCATCTTCCGATTGACATTTGTAGCACATCAATTTGGCTTTTCATTCTAAAGTTCAAATCCAGTTACTCTGTTTCTTTGGGTACTCTCTTCTTTTTTGAGTTTTTAAGCGTACAAATTCCGTTACTTGGACCATTTTTTGTTCGTTTTCTCATTGCTTCGCTCTTCTGTTATTTTTAGCTCTCTTGAAGAATGTCTAGTTTGAGAACCATCATTCAACATTCTTTACTTGTTTTTTCCTCTCTCTCTCTCTTTCTCTTTCTCTCTGCCGTATGCTAAGTGTTGCCATTTCAAACGAATGGCAACATCTAGCTCAGCACTTGAATTGTTACCAACAACAACAGTATGCGTTCTATTTTTTTTTTACATGATTAAAATTGTTATTGAGATTAGAATATTTATTATTAGAGATAGCATGTCGACAATTGACATTCGGCGAATTTGTAACAGTAGCAATGACAGTGTCAGAATAAAAGCGAGGGGTAATGTTAACACCATCGACAGCGCAGCAACAGCCAATGCATTATTAACAGTAGCAGTAACAGCATTTCCGCTCTCTTAAATCTCTTAAAGAATGACTAGTTTGAGAATCATTGGAGAAACATTGAAATTGAAATTGATTGATTGAAATTTTTTCCTCTCTCTCTCTCTCTCTTTCTGCTCGGTATACTGCACAAAAAAATTCATCGAAACCAATTGGAATTTATCTATTTTCCTCCCACAATTTATAAAAAAATTTCTGTTTAATATTGTTTGTATTTTTTTCTCTCTGTATTTCATTTGTAGGTATAAAAAAAAATCCATTCACATTTATTTGTGTTTATAAAAAAAATATTAATTTTTTTTAAATGCAATTATTTCGAAACTATTTGTTTTGCATATACATCATTTCATTACTAAGGTGACGATATATTATTTTCCTCCATTTTAAAATTTAAATTAAAGAACGTGATTTTCTGTAATTTACAAAAATTAAATATTTCAACAAAACAAACGAAAAAATTTAAGAATTTAAAAATAAATAAATACATTTTTACATATGTATATGTATGCACCTATATAAAAAAATAAATATAATATTTTATACCTAATATAAACAAAAATAATAAAAAAATATAATAATAATAAAATTATGTGTCAGAAAATATTGATAAACACAAACAGCTGATACAAATTACTTGCCATGCTCACCCACCACGGCAATTAAAACAAAAACAATGAAAACAAAAAATATGAAATAAAAAAGTTAACAGTGTGCAAATTCAGTCTCTCTCTCTCTCAGTCTCGGCCTCTGCCTCTCAGAGAAGCGTCATGTTTTTTAATAATATTTTTAGTATTGCCTGTTTGTTGTTGTTTGTCGCTATTGTTTATGATAAAACTGATAAGTTGCACGAGCTTCGCCGCTCGCTTATCGATCACTCTTCTACTACTAATAAAAATGATAACAACAACAATAACTCTAGTAGTAAAATAACTAATCAGGTGTTTTCAATTTAATTAAATACGAAATAACTTAAATCTTCAATTGACAGCTGTCTGAAAACAGTTAAAACTTATCAATATTTCTTGCAGGCTTATACTATTTTGTTTACTTTTTCGATCTCTGGATTTTTTTTCGCTCTCTCCAGTCTAAAGAAATATTTGTTAAATACATTGTTGTAGTTTTCTATACACTACTCACTCTCTCTCTCTTTCTCATTCTCTCTGTAGAGAGTATAAACTCATATCAAAATTTATGGCATATTTATTTCTGTAGTATTTGTTGTTGTTTTTTTTCGACTAATTTCCGTTAGTTTTTTACTCTACTCTCATGCATATGTATGTATGTGTGTGTGTGTGAGTGTGAGTACCTGCTCCATTATTAGTTCAATTGATAAACAGCAACAGCAACATGCTGTTGTTTTTTTTTGTTTTTTTTTTGCTGGCTCGTCTCTTGCTTTACCGCAAATCCTCTACAATAACAAAAACAAAGGGGCAACAAAAAAAAATAATTAATGAAAAGCTTTTATTTTTATTATTGTTTCTTATTGCCGAAACGAAAATTTTCTGAGTGCGGCGCTCTCTCTTGGTTTTTTTTACTCTCTCTCTCTTGCGTTCTCTCGCTCTCTTTTATTTATTTATTTCATCCATCGATTTTACTTTTTTGTACGGGAAAATTTTTGCGCATAAACTTTTTAGGCTTAAATCCGGTCCAGTCGTCGGTCGACAAAATTGCACACACATTGCATATGGCAGCTATAGCGAGACAGGCGCGTCAGTCTAATTTCAAACTTTGAGCTTTATGTCACATATTTTTTTGTTTTTCGTCGTCGTCTCTTTCTATGAGTTTATTTTGTTTTTATTTATTTTTTTGTCGTGTTCGTTTTGAATTTTTTTTTTTTTTGTTTATTTAATTTTTTTTTATTAGTGTTTGTTTGTTGTCGGGCTCGAGCATAGAAGATGAAAATAAAATTTAATTAAAATAATTTATTGTGTGTTTTTTTGTTTGAAAAAAATATATGCAGCAGTTTAAAAATTTTACGGATTGCATAAAAAATGATAAAGGAGAAAAAAATGTGTTACTGACCCTTTTTTTTTTTAAGTTATCACTCAAAGTTTTTGAGTTATAGTTTGGAAACTTCCAAAAAAAAAATTTGTTGAAAAAATGTACCTAAATATCTGCAGAATATAAACAAAATATGTGAAAATATAAAGACAATGTGCTGAAGAATCAAAAATAATTAAGAAAAAAAAATTATATAAAAAAGTATTAATCAGGTGTATGTAAAAAATTATGGAATATTAAAAAAAAAAAAAAAATAAATAAAAACCAAATTTATTTACTTCCGTCAGTTATAATATTATTATTTGAAATCATTTTCTCCTATGGAAGCTAAAGAAATTTTCCTTTTAATAAACAAAGAAAAAAAAAATTATTTGAGTGTGAAATCAATCAGTTGTGAATATTCTCTAAAGTCTCAGTTGGCTGAAAAAAACTACCATTAACACTTCATATTGATAGTGAATATAAGAAGGTTATGAGAATTAATCACCAGACGAGGTTCAGGTACGGAAACCGAACCTGAACCTCCCAGATGAAAGTCTTGAGCACTACCCACCAAACGAAAACGGAAATCGAACCTGAACCTCCCGGATAAAAGTCAAGAGTACTATCCACTGGAATATCGAAGTCGTGGTATCACAATGGGCCGTTCAGGCCTAAGTGTTTTTAATTATTTCGTCCATTGAAAATTTGAATTTTATTCATGACCAGCGATAAAAATGTATAAGATATTCATCAGGAGGCATAGAGGGTGAGTGGGGATTGAAATCCCCAAGCATCCGCTAGTGATTTCAGCCATTCTTTTTTGAGAAACGAAAAGATCTGGACCCCTCTTTCTCTTCTCTCTTTCTGCAACCTTTTTGTATCCACCATCAGTATCCAGAAATGAGTGCAGAATGATTTTTTTTATTTAAAACTGTTCAACATTTTATTTTTTTAAATCATTTATCATTCTAAAATTCTATAAATTGCTTAAGTTCACATTTTTAATATTTTAATTTAGGAACAAATTTCGTTTTTATAAATTTCTTTCAATTGGCTGTTCATATCTTAGACCAGTTATTTAAAATTAATAACCTTAAATGAACAAAAATACCAAAAGAATACCAAAAAGTTCATAGAACTACCAGATCAGACGATCGTTTCGGAATTTCGGAACCCGCTACTGTTTCTCATCAGTGAGCTTTGTGATATTTTCCGCATTTCAACAATCTATATAAGTGAAAAAATTATAAAGTAAATGAGAATTACAAGACAATTACTTCCACTGAATAGTATTATTGAAAGAAATTACCACTACTTTTTTTTCTCAATTTTTCACTTACGATCTGCTCTCTCGTTTTTTTTTTTTATATGAAGTTTTTTGCACACTTAAATTGAGAGAGTAAGTAAGAGAGCAAAAAACTTCATATAAAAAAAAAATGGAAAGAGAGTGTGCAGTGGCGTGGTTTGTGGTTATGTGCCTAACCATATCAAAGAAAGTCAAAAATTATTTCTAAGCTAAAAAGTGAGTTGAGTTTTAAAGTAAAGAAAAAAATGATTCATCTGTTAATAGGTACCAAAAAAAAATTAATCGATTTTTCCCATTCCTTTTCCAAAAAAAATTAATAAGTTGTAGGGAGTGCTAGTTATATACGAGTACATATATATAAATTTTTTTATAAGTTCTTTTAAATTACTCGATTATTATTAATAGAAATTCTTCCAAACTCAATAACGATCCCATAAAAAAATAAAATAAATAAATAAGTAAATCTACTGTTCATATTTTAGTTTATTTTTTATACGATTACATTGTCTCGTAATGGAAATGCTGCTGAAAATTTTCATTTACAATTTAAAAATAAATTAGACTAAAAATATTGACAGGCGGTGTCAAAAAATAATAATAATAATAATATTTAATGCAGTTTTCATTTTAAATATATTAGCTTTATTATATAATACATTTTACTACAATTTAGCATTAATATGCTAATGAGAACTTTTACTTAGTTTAATAGCCAAATACACTGAAAGAAAACAAAAGCACATGTCACAATAAATTAAGTGTGAAAAGTGATGATAACAAAAAATAGGTGGTAGTGAATACTAAATAAATTTAAATATAAAAAGAAAACAATTACGAAAAAAGTTAAACGAAAATTTTCAAGTTCTATGTCAATGGAAACTCGACAGGGTATTAAAATTTTACATAATAAAAAATAAAAATTGTGAATCACTGGTAATTAGAAGCAAAAAATAAAAGCAGATAAAGAAAGAAAGTTAGTCCGAATAGGATGTTAAAAGGCAGTTCGAATCAAAAAATACAGCTGCAAGTACTTAATAAAAAATTCAGACTCTTATTTAATTTGAAAATCATTTTTTTTTTAAATTTCTTGTTTGTTCATATTTTAGATTAATTATTTAAAATTAATAGGTTTGAATGAACAAAAATGCCAGAAAAATATTAAAAAGTTCATAAAATTACCTGATCAGATGATCTTTGTGATAGTTCCAACAACATTTCAACAATCTAAATAAGTGAAAAAAATTATAAAGTAAATGAGAATTTCGAGATAATTACTTTCACTGAATAGTGAATAAAAAAAACTACCGTTACAGCCAATCAGAGGCAATCAATTGCTTTAGAGAGCCAGTCAGAGAAAATCAGAAACAATCATAAAAGCTTTCTCAGAGTCAATAAAACACAGTTAAAGACAATTTAAGGCAGTCACTCTCATTCTCTCTCAAAGAGAGTGTGCCGTAGCAAGATACAGCAGTTTTGATATTTTAGGTACAATTGTACTTATCGCGGTTTTTTAGCTCTGGAAGCAAAATATACCGATAATACCTCTGTTAGGTACAATTGGATTCAAAAAGGTACAGTTTTCACATAATTTTGGTACTCTTAAAAATGTTGCCATCATCGAAATTTATTATTTTCTGTTCAAGAATGCTTCAAATTTACAGTGAGGCATACAAGAAATTCGAATATGGCAGTTCCATGCCAAAACTGTTCTCTCTCATTTCGAAAGTGCAAATAAATTTCATATAAAAACCCAGAGAGAGAGAGAGAGAGCAAAGAACATGCAGAGAATGGAAACTTCGTCTCTTTCACTAACACAAAATAATGTCGCATTATTATGCGGTGACTTGAAAATTACAAAAACAATTTGCTGTGAAATGAACTCACTGAATTTTTATTTAGTAGTAGTAGGAAATTTACAAAAACAAATTACATGTGTAAATTCACTGCTTTACCGAGAGCAACAAGGCAATAGTAGAACTTAAAATTATTTTTTGGTAGTAGAACTAAAAATTACAAAAACAAATTACACGTATTTAGTAGTAAGACTGAAAAATACAAACACAAATTACATGTGTAAATTCACTACGTTACCGGCACTGTTCTCTCTCATTTTGAAAAAGCAAATAAACTTCATATAAAAAAAAAACTAAAGATAGAGCAAAGAATATATAGATAATGGAAAATTAGTCTCTCTCACTAACACACATACAAAATAATGCAGTCACAGTTAGTATGCGGAGACTTGAAAATTACAAAAACAATTTGCTATGAAATGGACATTACGAATGCATGCATCTCACTGTATCTCTATGTAGTAGCAGTAGGACCAAAAATTACAAAAACAAATTACATGTTTAAATTCACTGCGTTACCCAAAGCAACCAGGCAATAGTAGGACTGAGAATTTATTTTATTTTGACAATTCCGAAAGTGTTCTCTCTCATTTTGAAAGACCAAATAAACTTCATATAAAAAAAATCGAGATAGAGAGCAAAGAATATTCAGAGAATGAAAACTTCGTCTCTCTCACTAACACGCATACAAAATAATGCAGTATTAGTTAAAATGCGGAGACTTGAAAATTACAAAAACAAGTTTGTTGTGAAATGGATATTACGAATGCAACTCACTGAGTTTCTATGTAGTAGTAGTAGGAAAATTACAAAAACAAATTACATGTGTATATTCAGTAAACCGAAAGCAACAAGGCAATAGTAGAACTTAAAATTATTTTTTGGTAGTAGAACCAAAAATTACAAAAACAAATTACACGTATTCACACTTATGCATGTGTGAATATAAAAAATACATTTTTTTTGATAGTTTTGATTGAGGTTCTAAATAGAGAGCCCACTCTCTGTGAGTACTGTAGAAGAGAGAATACACAGAAAGCATTTAGATGCAGTCAGAGAAACAGTTAAAGTCTCTTAACCCATTTTGGCCTGATGGTTATTAAATTGATTAGAAACTTTGAGAATTCGTCAAAAATACATTTATAAATTTTTTCCAAAACTAATCACTGTTTCAAATCTCTATATATACTGATTTTTAAATTGCATTTAGATAATTTAAAAATATTGTATTTTACCTGACTTAAACACCCGGTAAACAGACACACTATTTTTGGATGAAAGTTTTGAAAATCAGCAAAAAATATTAAAATTAATTAGGTGAACTTCTCATTTGAATTTGAAATGAGAAATTCACATAGGTAAAATAGCAAACTTGATGTAAAATTTAAGCGACTACAGCTGATCAAACTTTTGTAAAAAAAAGCATATAGAGAAATAAGCGAAATTCAACAAAAATGCATATTTTCTACATTTCTCTATTTTTTTTTTTCAGTTTGGCGCTTGTTGGTTCTAACTGGCTCAATTTTTGCTTCTGGTTCCCCATTCCCTGTCAATTATAATCTCTAATTCTCTCTCTGCAGGCCTCTTATTAGTTTTGATAACCTCTTATTACCTTTGAACCTTATAAAAATTCACTGCCCATACTAAAAGCATAAAAATAATTTTGTCAGTGGCTTTTTTTTTGCAGTCAATCGTAGTTGTAAACGTCATTCCCATCAAAATTAATATATTTGTTTGTTTGTTTTGTATTTTTCGCTATTTATATTTTTTTCTTTTGAATGTCACTAGAAGAATTCAACGCTCGTGCACTGTAGGCCATATGCAATCCAATGTAGATAATTTTCAATTTTTAAAACAAAACAAAAACGAACAGCAATTGTTTGCTGTTTGAGTAGTAGGAGGAGGAAAAAAATGTAGCAATTCTTAAACGAATTAATAACAATTCATTAAAAATGTT
Source organism: Toxonevra muliebris (assembly GCA_963691655.1). NCBI lineage: Eukaryota > Metazoa > Arthropoda > Insecta > Diptera > Pallopteridae > Toxonevra > Toxonevra muliebris. The sequence goes on from OY829327.1 coordinate 99,749,487, forward strand.
GTTGACGCTTTTTCTTCTTCTGTTGCTGAGCTAATTTTCCTCTTTTTTTTCATTTTTTCACTGTGATTTTTTTTTTTTTATAATTTTCAAGTTCATTGACGGTTGAGACATTAAAAAGAAAATGAAACATCTTTATATTAAGTATTTTTTTTTTATATATTTTCCTCAATATTATTATTATTCATTAATATTGTCATATTCACATGTGTTATGCCTTTGGTTTTTTTTTTTTTTACTTTTTATTTTTATTTATTTATTTTATTTTCTATCTCTTTCTCTTGATAAGTAGTACGCTTTACTTTATTTTTGTTTATTTTATTTTATTTCAGTTCATTTTTTGAATGATATTTTTCTCGTGATATTGAATTAATGGAAACACTTGTCGCAAAAAAAGAAAAAAATATATTTATAAAAACAATTTGTTTTTGTCGTGTGTTTTTAGTTTATCTTAGTATTTCTTCTTCTTCTTCCTTTTTTTTTGACATGTACTAAATTTACTAAAATTTATTTATGTATATTAAATTATTATTATTAGATATGAGTATTTTTAAGTAAGCTTGAAATTTATTTTTAAGCGCATTAATATATGATGACAAATATATGTATTTTAAATATTATTTTCAGTCGGGTATAAAATTAAAATTTATAAATACACGAAGATAGAAAAACATGTTCCGACTCCTCTTACTTACCTTTTAGTTTTTGGTTCTATAATTCGTAAATGCAAACCGATTGCTATATCCCAAATGCCTTTGGAATGCTCATTTTCATTTCTTTACATATTTTTTATATAGCTCTTACCCATTTTGAGATTTCTAAATGGTCATATTTGGAACATGTTGTTCCAATTTGGTCTTCTTCTTTTTTTTATCAGACATTCACTCAAATTGTCAATATTATCACTAGAAAAGATGAAAATATGCGCGAACAAGTTTAATAATTTAAGAAATTATAAAATTCAAAAAATTCTATGCTAACCAGATAAAAAAGTTGTTCGTGTATATTTTCGTCTTCTCTAATTATCAGGTTAACTTTTCAATTTTTTGAATACAAAATTTTCACTTTTTCAGATTTGTTTTAATGAAATTTATGATTAATTGATAGATTTATGTGAAAAAGTACTGTAAAAACTTAAAAATAATCGAAATTAGAAACAATCTTAGTTCGATGGTTTACAGTTGCTCTAAGTTCTGATTGAGAGCTTTGCTGGTGCGCCTCTTCATCTCATCTCATCTCTGATATACTATGTGAGCTTGGAGTTGGGAACGGTGTGAGTGAAAGCCAGCCCCCGTCCCCAACCTTCCCTCTCCCCCTTTGTGAGTAGGGCATACCTGCACAATTTCTAATTGATTTTTTCGTGATGAAGTATAATTTAGAAAACTCCACTTTCTTAATTCATCACATAGCGTTACTGGAGAGTGAATCATTAAATTTTATAAGAAGATAAGGTTATCAGATTTAGATTTTAGATTAGCTCTGAGTCTAACTATTTTTCCTCTTTTTGATCTAGTGATTATGCGCCACTGATTGATCAAATTAGACTTGCTTTTAATTCATAAAGCTTCAGTCGGATTGTCTCCTAATCGATCACATATTACTCTATATGAAGATTATATCAAGATTTTGAACACTCCATAACTGTGTGTGTATTTCCAACTAGTTTTGATCCAATATATCTCAGTTAGACTTAGTAGTAGGAATCAGAGGCAGTAAGATGTTTTTTTTTCACAAAAATTTGGTCAGCTTTAGACGATTGAAAATTAGTAAGGACCTGTACAGTTATAATTTCAACATCAAGTTTGTTATTTTATCTACCTAAATAATTAATTTTACTATTTTTAGTTCATTTTCAAAACCTTTATCCAAAAAAAAAAAAGTATGTCTGTTTACCGGGTCTTTAAGTCAGATGAAATGTAATATTTTTAAATTATCTAAATGCAATTTTTAAGTCATTGTATATAGCAATATTAAACAGTGATTACTTTTGGAAAAAAATTTATAAATGTATTTTTAATGAATTTTCAAAGTTTCTAGACGATTATCGACCAGTCATGTCAAAATGGGTTAAGCTGTTAGAAAACACATAAATTTCAAAAATATAAATAACTGTATTGTCCTATATTCCCCTCTCGCTCACACTCCTGCGCAGTATGAAAATGCTACTCTCAACAACTAAGAGATGAGAGCGATGTAAATTAAAAATCGAGCGGAGTTTGTATGCGTATATGAGAGAGCACTTCAGATTCATTGCGTATGTCTCGCTCATTTTACTCACACATATACATCATATTCATAAACCGAAAACAAAATATGTACGTATGTGCATTTATTCGTTGCAGAATTATTTGTTGGTGTTAAACGTGTATGGAGATCGACTATACCAGGGGTGCCCAAAAGTTTCTTATAGGAGAGCAAACACCACTAGGGGTGCCCAAAAAAAAAACACCAGTACATACAAACTTTACTATTATAAACTCAAGCGTTAGACAATAACAACAAATCTACTTTGAAGACCAACAAAGCATTTGAAAGTGTTGTTGTTTTGCATTTCGGTGCAAGCAAAGAATCTAGAAGATGAGAATCTACGTTGAAGATAACTGTCGCCAATGTGTGCCATCAATGCTTACTTACGAAAGTGTTGTTGCTTTGCATTTTGGTATAGGCAAAGAAGAGAGATGAGAAACGAAAAATACAAAATTGTTTGTGTATTTGGTATTGCTTAGTGCGGAGTGTGTATATGTGTGTGTGTGTGTATATGCACAGCATATGCTTTTACAAAAACAAATGTGCACCAAGTTCATAGGCCGTGGGCAACTCTGGAATATACCATACAAACTGAGAACTCTATCTCTCTTTCAGTGTGCTCTATGATAATGTGTTAAATGCCAAAATCAGCTGATTTTGAATTCATTATTTTTCAACACGTGCTCATATCTCAAAAAAAAAAAAAAAAAAATGAAAAAAATTCTAAAACTTAGAAATTAATAATCAAAATAGGAAATTGCTTCAGCAGGATTAAAATACTTCCCCAAACAACTTCAGAATTCAACATTTCTAGAGTGTGTAACTTCTAAACTTTACAACAATTTCGTTTAATTAATTGTATGTTTGTTCAATGATAATGAAAGTTTGTAAATCGATAAAAAAAATCAACTTGTAATCACATTAGTAAATATACATTCAAGTACAACAAATTTTATTTGTTGAAACATTTTTTCGAGACTTACTTATTAAAACAAGGCCTAGGGCATTATTTATTATCTAAAAATAAAAAAATAAGACAACCAAACTAAAAAAAAAAACAAATATTGAATTACCTTTGATTATTTCTGGATGATGTCAATTATTGTTATCATCAATGAAAATTAATAAATAAATAGAAAAGGAAAAAAAAGAAAAAGAATCCAATTTAAAATTGTATAATGATTAGATAATAGTAATAGTAGCGCAATAAAAGAAAGAAAATCATATATATCATCATAGATATTAAAAGTCCATTTTTTCTTTTTTAAAGCAATTAATTTTTACTTAATTTTAACTTTTTTCTATTTGCCTTTGATGTTTTTGATATCTATAGAGATAAACCAATTGCTACTACAGTCAGGTTTAAAGGTTTTAATCGGTTTTATATTTACGCTTTAAAAAGACATATACCATCATTTGATTTTTTTTTAAAGCTTTCTTAAATTTCAAATCACTTTAGTATAGTTTATATTAATATATTGAAATAAACGTAGACAGAAGTAGCCGCCGCTATCTATCTCTGTGTTTTAAATTTTTGGCATGAATTGGATAATTTGGGTGAAGTGTTTATGTGCTGCTGGATTATGCCGAGGGGTGAGAAATGTACAGAAATTTAAAACTATTTTGAATTTATTCAATAACTTTTTTTTATCTGATGCTGATGATCTGAAAGTAACTATTCAAACTAGCTAATATATTCGAGATAATATCACTATTATTTGTAGATTTGTTTAATAACTTTTCTGATTTAAAACAAAAGTCTATCAACTTAGCTAACTGAAAAAAACCAGTCAATGATTAAGTTTTCAAGAACTTTTTTTTTTACCTGAAACAAAATACTATCAATCTAACTAATAAACGAGATAATGTCCACATTATTGATAGATTGTTGATATTGTTTAGTAAATTTAATGATCTGAATGAACAAACAATTAGTCTAATTATAATTAACAATTTAGATAATGTCAACATTATTGATAGGTTTATTTAATAATTTCTATTTGATCTGAACACCAGATTACACTGCACAATATGAAAAACATTTCTGAGTTCTTATTTGGTTTTTCTGGAGCTTTCGATGTTAATCACGAATTTACAAACATTTTTTTCGGGTCAGGTCGAACTTTTGATATCACACAGTGATTTTATGGTCTTTTAAAAAAATGGTGGTACGTGGAAAAAAAAGTATTTTTCTCAATTTTTTATGTGTTCTACACGTTTTATGAGTTTTTACAACGTTTTCAACAAAAAATTTTTTTCGACCTAATTTAAAAAAAAAAAAATCATAAGGGGGGGATGCAGGGGAAAAATTTTTTTTTATCCATTTTTCTTGTTTTCTACATGTTTTATGAGTTTTTACAACGTTTTCAACAAAAAAAAAATTTCAAAACAAAATTTTTTTTTACCTAATTTTAAAAAAAAAATCATAGGGGGGTTGCAGGGAAAAATTTTTTTTTCCATTTTTCATGTTTTCTGCACTTTTTATAAGTTTTTACAACGTTTTCAAGAAAACAAATTTTTCCAAAAAAAATTATTTTTTTGGAGCTAAATTTTTAAAAAATTCTTAAGTTAAGTCTTATTTCTACACGTTTTCCGAATTTTTACAATGTTTTCAACAAAAAAAAAAATTGTTTTAAAAAATTTCATTTTTTCCGAACTAAATTTTACAGAAAAAAATAATAAGGGGCGGCAAATTTTTTTTTCCGACCTTACCTTTTAAAAAAATTCTTAAATTGTGGTACGATTCGATTCTTTCTATTTTTACTGGTTTTATGAGTTTTTACAACGTTTTCAACAAAAAAAAAAATTTTTTTTGAATTTAAATTTTTCAAAAAATTCACATGGAAAAAAATTTAGAATTTTTGGAAATTTTTTGTTATTGTTAAAATCGTTGTAAAAACGTTATAAAACGGTAGAAACACACAAAAAAAGGAAAAAAAAATTTCACTTGAGCTTCCTCCCAACATTAGCCCGCGGGCAACGTTTTTGAAATGACTGCCCGCGGGCACTGTAAGAAATAACCTCCTTCACTAAGAAAAATCACTCAAAATTTCTTTATGCCTATAAATTTAACAAAGTAACTATGGAATATTCCAGGAAATATGTGATGAATTTCTAGAACGGATTTGGTAGATTTATTTGCCGGTAATTGGATGAGTTTAAGAGTTTAACTACTTTGTGGTGGCATTTCGCCAACTAATTTGCATTCCACTAAATAACACAATTCTACAAAAAAAAAAAAAAAAAAAAATTTCTGAAAGTGGATTTTGATAGAACTTCGAAAAAAAAAACGGGTCTCGGCGTTTTAAAAATTTACATCAAATTTTTGTTTTACACAGTCCTAAACTTTCTCACATTTTTAACAAATCAAATATAATAAGCCTTAAGACAACTTGTTAGGTTTAGATCTAAAATGGTTTACAAGTTTAGCAGTTCATAATAAAATTTTCCGCAGAACATTTTTTTCGAATAAATTAACCCATTAGCTCCCTATTTTATAGGACTTTTTTGATCTTTTCGGAAGAAATCACCTTTTTGGCCCATTATGAAAACTGATAGAGGGTTAATGAATTCTAGAAATAGGTTGCCCATAAAATTTTATTATTGATCACTGAATAACAAAAATCTTTAAACATGATTTTATTAAAAACAATTCCAAATTTCAATAACGCTTCAAATTTCTACCTCTGAACAAATACATGAGTTTTTAAAAGTATTTTTCTAAACTAAAAATATAATTATATTGCAAAACAAACTTTATGAGGTTAATTAAACTAAGCACTTACATCATCAACGGTGCATTAACCCTTTAGCTCCTCTTTTATGGAATATTTTGAGCTTTCAACATAAGCTGCCATAAATTGTAGAGTTATCTATGCGGGAATAGATTAACTCAGATCACAGTGTATGGAATTACTAGCTTGGTTCGTAGTGAGTCGTTGAATTGCTTATTATTTATCTCTAAACACTGTTCCCGTTCCCCTCTGGGATCATTTTGTGAATACACGCGATTGCAAACTCTCAATCGCATATTCTCAAAAATGCCTTAGTTTTTTGCTGATTTTTGAGAACATATTCCTCAAGTTACTCTCATTAATTCTTAACCCAGCAAACAAAAAATTTGGTAACTTTAACAGAATTTCAACTACGTCGTAAATATTACGAGCTGTGTAAAAGAAATCGTAACCATGTCATTAACACTTAAGAAACAGTGACAAATTAATTCTTTTCGAATTTTTTCTGAATTTTTATAATTTTCCAATTATGGTGGCAAGAAAATTTTGAAGAGAGAGATTACTATATTTTACGAAATCGTATCAACCTTTTCACATGATTTTCATAAAAAAATCACTGAGAAATCGGAAACCGAATTCGAAGTTAGTGAAATCATTTCGATTTTGTTAATTTTCGATTTTTTTTTTTCAGCTACTTTCTAATACTTTTGACATTTCACACTACCGTTAGATGTCATCATTTGTCAAAACAAATTAACTACAACATTTTTAAATAATTTAATTTCTTATTAATTATAGAAATATTTATTCGATATCATCATTCTTCAACAATTTATATTTGTAATAAATAATTGTTTGGAAGTACAGCAATTATATGTGGAAGTAAAATGTAAAATGTTTGTTTAGCTTTTTAAATCCTTTTTTAACTTTTTTAAACAAACAAATCGGAAGTGTTTTTTCTTATAGAAAAAAAAGCAATTAATTACTTTCTAAATATGTCTGTGAATGAGTTAGTATTTGTATTTCTAAAAAGTGTATAAAAATAATTTCATCATTTCATCATTAGTTTTTTTTGTTTGCTCCCTCTCTTCTTTAACTTACAACTTCATTTCAGTGTATTTAATCATTTAAAAGAGAAAAAAAAAAAAAAAAAAAAAAGCTGCACCAACTTACTAGTTTTGCCCATAAGTTTTTTGTTGTTGCTTCTGTACTTTTTTGTTGTGTTTTTAAACATTTTTTTTTTTTATTCATATATATATTAATAATTTATGCTACGTAGTATTTTATGTACTACGTCGGGTACTTGAGGTCAGCCACTTTACTTAAGATTCGCATATGGGTGCGTGTTCAATTATTAAATGTTTTTTTTTTCTTCTCATTGTTTGTATTATTTTTTGTTTTTATTCAATTAACGAAAGCGGCGCCGGTCATTGTCGGTCAGTCGATTGATTCTTGACTATTGCGTTTCTTCTTTTTTTTACTTATTTTTTACTTAGTGTGAAGTTTGACATTTGAACTATTATTTGTCACCTGTTTAATACATTTGTCTACTGGGTTGTAGTAATTATATAATAAGAAAGAAAGAGAGAGAGAAAAAAATTGCAGAAGAGAGGATTAATGAGCGCATCATATCATGGTAGACTCAACTGTCAAATCAAAAATCATATATTGTGCATAGTGTGTGTGTTCGTGTGTTCTATGAAACGTATGTGTGTGTGTGTATCGTGATTTCAATTCACTACTCATAGCGCTCTCATTTCATAGTTTAGCTTAGTTTCACTCCCACATGCCGCTATCTATATTATTCTGCCATACATTATATCAGTGTGTGAGTGAGAGTGATTTCCGCTTTCAACATTCTTGTAGTAAGTATGTATTTAAAAGAGACAGAGAAAGAAAAAAAAATGCAGAAGAGAGAATTAATGAGCGCATCATATCATGGCGGACTCTATTGTCAAATAAAAAATCATATTGTTTGCATAGTATGTAAGTGTGTGTTTTATGAAAAGCATTTGTGTGTGTGTATACTGTGATTTCAATTCATATAAAAACGGATACTCTCAGCGCTCTAACTTTATAGTTAAGCTTAGTTTCCCTCTCGCATGCGGCTACCTCTATTATTCTGCCATGCATTATATGAGTGTGTGAGTGAGAGTGATTTGCGCTGTCAACATTCTTGTAGTAAGAGAGAGCGAGATAACAATTACAGAAGAAATGTTTAATGAGCGCATCATATCATGGCAGACTAAACTGTTAAATCAAAAATCATATTGTGTGCATAGTATGTGTGTGTGTGTGTGTTTTATGAATTTTATGAAACGTATATGTATGTGTATTGTGATTTCAATTCATATAAAAACGGCTACTCTCAGCGCTCTCACTTTCAGTTCGTGAGTTAAGCTTAGTTTCCTTTCGCATGCGCTTACCTCTATTATTCTGTCATACATTCTATGAGTGTGTGAGTGAGAGTGACTGCGGTTTCATTTCTCAGTGAGTAAATTCAAATAGAAAGAATAAATTGATTTTCGCTCTTATTATAAGAGGGTTATGAGAGCGAAAATCCACAACTAAAAAAACAACAACAAAGTTTTCAAATAAAGCAGTGACGGTGTAAGTGAAATTTCTTTATTAGCATCTTCTCTTTTTTTTTTTTTGTTTTTTTTTTTTTTCTCTAATGACCCTCTACTTCAAGCACGCTTAAACCATTTCAAAATTTACTATAAACAATTTATATAATAAATTTTTACTTTAATTGTTGAAAATGCAAATAATTAATGTTTTTTTCCATAAGCAAAAAATTTAAAAAGCCTATTTGTGGCTTGAACACTTGGCTGAAATTGTGAAAAACTATTAAATATAATTAATTACCTTACCTACTTACATATATTATTTTTTGCTCAGTTTTCTTTAGTTTATTTTCTATTTATTTTATTTAGTTTTTATTTTTCTTCTTGTTTTTCTATTTACTTTATTATATTTTTTTTTTGTGTATTTTGTATTTATGCCTTGTTGATTTTTACGTTTTACAACAATAAGTGCCAAATTATGAATAAATAAAACTATGATGAATGTAAATTATAGAAGTTTATTTTTACTTCTATATTATATTCTATATTCAATCATATATGGTAAAGATAAAATGCATTTAGATTAATTACTAGGTTCGTGTAATGATGACCCTAAATGTTTCGTAGAGAGGAAAAGTGGGATAAAATTTACATAAGAGCAAAAGTGAAATAATTTAATATCTCAGTACAAGAACGGTACAAAAGTAAGAACAAAAATTGTATAACAATTCTTTCAGAGCAAAAACTGCATTGTGATTTATTTCGTTTTTGCTTTGAAAATATTTCGTTTCACTTTTACTCTCAACATATTTCGTTTCGCTTTTGCTCTTAAGTAAAATTATTCCACTTTTATTTGTTTAAATTTTTTTTTCTTCTGTCTATTCTTAAATTTTTAAATGCACCCGTGTTCTATAAAAAGGTATAGAAAATTAATTAGTTTATTTTATAATTATTATTTATTTACTTTTCATATTTTCTAAACTTGTTCTCCTCTTTTAAAAAAAAAACTGTTAATTGTTTTATTGTGTTTGCATAAAAAAAACTCACGTGGAGATATTTTAACAATTCACAAGTGTTGAAACTGTCATTTTTATTTATGGTAATTTTATTTAATTATATGACAGTTCGTCATATTGACAGTTCCATCTACCAATAATAAAATGTATTTAGAACAGTGAATGATTTAATAGTTTCTCTAATCAAATTTAACATTTATTTTTTAAATAATCATCACGAGAATTTCACACTTCATCTCGTTTTTGTATTTATCAGCTCTCGAATTTATTTAGTATCTAATTTTTATACGCAGTTTTTGTGGTTTTTCCGTTGTTTTATTTTCTTATTTTTTGTTTTGTTTTTTTGTAACTTTTATTTCGCCGCTTATTTTTTTTAAATATTTTTACCGATTTTTGTTTTGTCTTATGTCTTTAATTAATTTTTATCATAATTTTTTTTTAACAAGAATTTTAATTATTATATTATTTTATTTTGAACTTTATACCCTTTTTTTAATTAAATTATTATTATTTTCTTTTGTTTGTGTTTTCATTTTGTTTTGTATAAATATTTTATTTTCAACTTGTTTGTTGCTATTTTTCTATATAATTTTTCTTTATTTGTCTCAACTTTTTGTTGCATTTTAAGCGTTTTTGCGCCACAATTTAAAGATAAGTCATATACCCGAATCACTGGAAGTTTAGGTCTTTTCTTTTCTTACAAAATTCATTTAATCTCAAAAGCAATAATTTACAATAGCCAAGATATTTTTCGAGAGAAGAGGATAATTTTACTCCCAACTTTTTTCCCCATTTTTCTGAATCTACTGGTGAATCCGAATGGCTAGGTTAGGATTAGCATATTCTCTCATAATTTGGAATCTGCAAACTATTATATAGGAAAAGCCGTTCTCTAGATATGATGGTAAAATATTCTTTCTGCCTTCTTGACGTACGAATCTGTTCCTTTTTTTTGTTCAAGTTTTTCTACAGTAGAATTGAAGGATTCAAATTTCCTTTCTTAGATCTTTGCTATCTCGTCAGTTGGAATTGTATACCGATAATTGTTGTTCTGGAGTTATTTGCATAAGTTCTATGAATGAAATCTTATATTTCCACACAGTTTCCTAACTATTTAGTCTGTATACTAAACTTCTGTAGTTTTCCTTATTGGCATCTCTTTTTAGAAGTAAAATATGCAAATATGTGAATTTGCTTAGCAATAATAACAGTTCCTGGGGTAAAAATAGCAGTTCTTGGGGCAATAATAACAGTTTCTGGGAAAAATAGCAGTTTCTCGGGCATGAATAGCAGTTTCTGGGGTAGCACAGTAGTTCCTGGGGCAAGAATAACAGTTACTGGGTAAAAATATCAGTTCCTGGGGCAAGAATAGCAGTTTCTGGGGTAGAACAGTAGTTCCTGGGGCAAGAATAACTGGGGTAAAAATATCAGTTCCTAGCACAAGAATAGCAGTTCTTGGGGCAAGATATGAAAAATGTGCATTTGTATACACATGATGGGCAGCGCCCTTTATCAAAAATAGCGTATGAAAGATTATGTGTTTACACTCATACTCAATTGATAGAGAGCGCCGCCCAGCAAATTTGGCATTTCAATTTAAAAACATTTAGAACAGACTTAATTTAATAAAAGGTGGCAGCACTACAATCTGCTCTCACGTATATATATTACTCAGAGAGAGAGAGAGAAAGTGTGTGTGTGTGTGGGCATTGCAATTGAATAACTCTCTTCTCAGCAAGTATGAATTCCCGTTTGTACTAGGGTTGCCAGACGTACTGTTGTGTTTATCATGTACTGATTTTAAATTCGAGGTACAAACAAATGGCGATTGTGTGTTACGATAAAATCTCTAGCATAGATTGCGGCTGAGAGACTGAGCGAGAATGTAAGATTCGTCGAAAAATATGTTTGTACGGGAAGTTAATCTTATATACGTTTAAATCGCGGGGCTATTTATTCCTGCAAAGAAATTAAACCGTTATAAAAAGTGTGGTCGAGTATTTATTTGTTCGAAATGGTATTTTTTAACTTATTGTGAATGTGGAAGTCTGCAAATAAGAAGAAAAAACTTAAGTAGCAAAGGCAAGCAAAGAAATTTGTATAACCAACGAAGAAGCGCGTTTCTTTTGTCACTGCGATGATTAGCTTATATGCGCGACAAAAGAAACACAGCTAATGTTATGTTTTTATTTTCTCTTTTTAACCTTAGTCGGCATTTCTTCGTTGAATCAGTTGTGTAGTCTACTGGGTTTTATCCTAACATTTAGGTAAAAGTATTCCCGATAGTATTAAGTAGACTCTTTGTTTATGTTATTTTCCCAGTTTAAAAATCTCTTTTACTTCGATAAAATATTTTGAAACCAAACAATTTCCATCAATTATTTTTTACTTATCTGGTAATTTACAATAAGTTCATCCACCTCTAAAGTACTCAAACTTCTTCCATACATATCATTGACATAATAATCTAAAGCTTACATTTTGATAGATGAAGATAGAGTTTGGGTCTATTTCACAGTTTCTTCTACTTATATTTAAATACACTTCATTTCGGAATAAGGTCAAGGATTAATTTGCTATTCTATATGGGAGTTTTTTTTTAGTTCTGTTTTAGTTTCTGTTATTAATTTATTATCATTTTTTTAAGTGGAAAGCCTTAAGCATTAAATGTGCATTTAATTTTAAGCACTGGGGAAGTTTGCTTTACGTAATTTTCTATTTACTTATTTATTTTTATTTTACATTTTATTTTTAATCTTTTGTGAATTGTTATTATTTATATATCATTCTTATAATCTTATCTCTTGTCAGTGGATTTTTTTTCTATTTTTTTTTTATCTGGCTACATACAAATATTTGGGTATTTTAGCATAAAATTTTATTTACGTTTAGTAAACTTTAACTTTGATACTACCGCATTAAATCGTACTATCGTGTTTGTCGTGTGGCAGCACAGTGGCAGTGGTGCGGAAAACGAAGTTCGCCAAGTTCATAACGCAGTTATGGAATTTCCATAAATTTAAATAGCGAATTTTTGAATTGAGTGAAAGTCAAGCAGAAAAAAAAACATTTTTAACTAAATTTACTTAATTTATGATTTTATTTTTGAACAGTCCAAGAATCCTTTTAATTCTTTTCTTGTTTTTTTTTACCCGTGTTTTTTTACTCATGTTTTTTTTACGCGTGTTTTTTTACCCGCGTTTTTTTTTACTCGTTTGTTTTTTTTTTCAAGAATGTGACACTTTCTTTATCTTTTGAAAAAAAAAAACCTGTCAAAAAACGCCGCAAGTGACATTTATATATGTTTTAATTCTTGAAAAATTTATGAGTACCATTTTGTTTTATATTTTTTATTTGTTTTTTTTTTTAATACTTTTTTGCAAACTCTCCTCTTCAATCGCGTACTTGACATTGTAAATAATTATTATTTTTATTATTATTTTTACTCAGCAAATGTTGCTTGCTTCAGTTTTAATTAAACAATAATTGAAATTTAAATAAAAGAAAAAAAAATAAAAAATAAAAACATTTACTGCTTACTTAGAAAAAAGCGCTGAACAAAAATTATGACTACATTTTCATAATTGCTTCGTACAGATTTATAAATCTCTTCAGTGCTCTCGTAACCCCTCTTCCCCTCCACTATTTACTATCTCTATTATACTTATTCAAAAGTTCTCTACCTTGCAAATGTCAATATTTTTTTTTTTTAGTTGTTCTATTTGCATAATTGCAATTTAAGTTTATAAAAATTTTATTAATTTTTAAATAATTTTTTCATTAGGAGAAACAGAGAAGGAAGGGATTAAGAATAATTGCAACAGGTAAAAGGTTAGCAAAGACTATTTTTTTTCTAAGGTTAATGACAATTAAAAATTTAAGAAATGAGTAAATTTGCTTACTGATTTCAAATTTTAAAAATTAGTATTTCGAAAAAAAAAATCCTATAAAATCAGTACATGACAAAATTAGTACGTCTGGCAACCCTAGCACTAACGGAAATTCATACTAGCTGACAAGAGAGTTGTTCAATTGCAACGCCCATACACTCTCTCTCTTTCTCTCCCTCCTTGAGTAATACATATGTGAGAGCAGATGGTAGTGCTGCCACCTTTTATTAAATTGAGTCTGTTGTAAGTGAAGAGATTTGTTTGATGTAATCATTTAGGCAGTAGCGGGATAGACTCATTTATTTTTATTTATATATATTTATTTATTTATTTTAATAATTTATTTATTTTAATAATTAATTTATTTTAATAATTTATTTATTTTAATAATTTAAGTGCATCCTAACATATTTTTTTTTTAATGATATTCTCCTAATGGAATTGATTTTTCCCCCATCTTTTCTCACTTCCCTTAACCTTACATTCTACCATTTTTTGGGTACACTCATCGCTTAGTATGAATTAGGGGTTTGTTATTTGTATTGTCTGATTCTTGGTTCAAAATTTTGATCGGCTTGTGTAATTCCAAAAAATTAAGCATAATTGCTTTCACACTTATTTTCATGATTCTTCTGGTGTAAAAACATATCAACAATATAACAAATTACAAGAAAAAATACCAAAATAAATGTCTACACTGATATCTAATCTATTATCAAATAACCCAAACCTAAATTCAAGCGTCAGCCAGCGTTGTTTATCTGTCAAAATCTCGCTTCCACATTTGCGTTTGCCGCCAACTTAATTTGATTTCCAATTTAAGCAGAGCCTTTAGAATTGAAGTTGGCGGCTGTAAGAAAGCAAAGAAAGAAAATGGAAAAATAAACAATTTCTGATAGGTAGACAACACTGGGACTTCAATTTAGGCAAGACTGTAAACAAATTTATTAAAACTTATACAAACAATTGTCATACTCATTTGATTATTGCTTAACGTTATCAGAAGTAAACAAATTTCAAATAAAAACTGACGGAAGTAAATTGGATGCGTCACTCAGTGTATTTAGCGCCATCTAGCAGTTGCTAGTACAAATAAAATTAAAGCTTAACGAACACACATGAATATGAAGAAAAAGCTTTCATGCAGTGATGCTTTTAATATTACTATTTATTACTACTTTTTTTAAAATTATTTTTAAACAGTATTAAATAAAATGTAAATGCAAAAAGAAGAAAAAAGTATTAATAAAATATAAAATAAAAGCCAAAAACAAAAAAAAAAGAAATAAATAAAAAACCTTAAATTTCATGGCTGTGTTGTATGAGTATTTATTTTTAATTCAATTTATAAATAAAAACAAAAAAATTTTATAAATAAATAAGTAAATAAACGTAAATGCTAATGCTCCTCTTCAAAATAATTAATAAACATTAACAATAAAAAACGAAAAATAAATAAATAAATCTAAAATTTTATAATCCACGTGATACAAAAATGTCTGCTGTTAAACGTTGGATTTCGCGTTACGCCCACTCATCATCGTCGTCATCACAAACGAAAGCGCAACGTGGACGCAGTCAATCGCTCGATGTGCAGGCATTAGAGCGCAGTGGTGTGCGTACGCTATTGCAAAATGTAATAAATAATAAAAAAAAATCATAATAATAATTGTATTTACATATATTTAAAATTAATGAATATGAATAATTTTAGCGAGAGATTTGTTGCTATATAATCTTTTGCTTATCTAAGATTTATTTGATATGATTAGGTAGATGCTTAGTTTTCTAAATGACGCAAATTCAAAGTCTTGTATGTAAATTATGTAAATCATTAGTTGACAGGTGCTTTATCTTCCTGCATCTGCTTCAAGCGAACATTTAACTCAATTTACATTGAAAAAAAATAAAAATGTAATTCCCAAATGAGTTATGACTAGAACAGATGGCGCTTTAGTGAGTATGAACCCCTTTAGTTAGTTAAAAAAAAAAAAAAATTAGAGATAAAAAAATAATCTGTCAATAGAAAAATTTTCCTTAGTTGTTTGAATTTCTGTTAACCCAAATTACCAATAAATAAAAAGTAAAAGACCGAACATGAGTTAGTTATCATTCAGCCTAAATTTTGGTCCAATATTTTTGCTCAGTTTTAATTTGTGTTTGGCCAGATTTTTGACCTGAAGTTTGGTCTCATATTACTCTGAACTTTAGTTCGATTTTGGTCTGTGTTTTGGTTTGAATTTCGGTCTAAATTTGTTCTCAATTTTAATTAAGTTGGGTCTAAAATTCATACCAAATTCAGGTTAGATTTTTTATTTAAACTTTGGCCTTATTTTCCTCCAAATTTTGGTCCGATTTTTAGTCTGAATTTCTGTCCGAGTTTCGGTCAGCTTTTGGTTCGAGCCTTAATCAGATTTTTGATCTGCATTCTGGTCAAATTTTTTCTCTAAATTTTGATTTGAGTTTTGGTCTGAATTTCGGCTTAAATTTGTTTTCAATTTTAATTGAGTTGGGTCTAAAATTCAGTCCAAATTTAGGTCAGATTTTTATCTGATTTTTGATCTGAACTTTGGTCTAATTTTGCTCAAATTTCGGTCTAATTTTACTCAAATTTTGGTCTAATTTTACTCCAAATTTTGATACAATTTTACTCCAAGTTTTGGTCCGATTCGTGGTCTGAAGTTTCGCTCGAGTTTCGGTCAGCTTTTGGTTCGAGCTTTAATCAGATTTTAGATCTGCATTCTGGTCAAATTTTTCATCTGAATTTTGGTCTGAATTTCGGTCTAAATTTGTTCTTAATTTTAATTGAGTTAGATCTAAAATTCAGTCCAAATTTAGGACAGATTTTTTACCTGATTTTTGGTCTGAACTTTGGTCTAATTTCACTCCAAAATTTTGGTCCGATTTTTATTCCTAAGTTTGGTCTAAGTTTTGATCAGATTTTTATTCGAATTCTGGTGAAATTTGTCATCTGGATTTTGGTCTGAATTTCGGTTTAAATTTGAACTCAGTTTAAATTTGTGTTTTGTATGAAATTCGAGCTAGATTTCGGAAAGATTTTTTTTATCTGGTTTTTGGTTTGAACTTTAATTTAATTATACTCCAAATTTTGATCGTGATTTTTGTTCTGAAGTTTGGTTCGAGTTTTGATCAGATTTTAATTCGAAGACTGGTGAAATTTTTCATCTGAATGGATTTTAAATTTTTTTAATTTTTTTGTTTTTTGTTTCAATAAGTGTTTGGTCTGAAATTGAGAACAAATTTAGGTGAGTTTTTTATCTAGTTTAAAAATTTTTTTATCTGATAGTTAATCTGACTTTTGGTCTAAACTTTGGTCTCATTTTACTTCAAATTTTGTAACCCGTTATTCGTTATTTTTCTATAAAAAGTTGTTACAACTAGTTTAAAGGAAAAAAATTACCTTTATAAAATAAATATTTAGAAGTCTAAAGAAATGAAACATAAAAAATTAAAAATTTTAGTATTAATTATTTTATTTTATTCTCTTTTACAGCGAGCTGCGGCGCATCAACAACAATTAGCTGTGCAAAGTGAGTACACGATTCTTTTTGTTAATTATTTTATATTTAATTTAATACTACAGCAAGTACCAAGAGTTTTTATTTTTAACATAAAACTTAAACTTTATATAAAAAATATAGCAATTTTTAAAATTATTTCAACATTTTCTTGTAGGTATTGTGAAATTTTTATATGTTTGGTAATACCAGCTACATTTTCTTTTTAAAACTTATTTTTTTTATGAATAATCTTCATTTCTTTAATTTTTTTTTTTAAATATATTTTATAAATATGACAAGAAATTACATATTGGCATCATTTATATCTGGCAACACTTTTAGTCATGTAATTTTTCAGTTTTTTTTTTTAGAAAACACATTTTTTTTATAAAAATTTAATATTCTAAATACATTTTTGTGACATATTTTGTAAAAAAAATTTGAAAGTTTGGTAAAATTTTTTTTACATGTAGGTATATTTATATGGTTTTAAAATTCCAGTATATTAAAGTTGTACAGGATAGGCAACATTGATTCCATTCAGGTTTTTTAAAAATATTTTTCTCTAAAAACAAAAAAAAGTTTGTATGTGTAAAATATTTTCCTTTAAAATTTTCCAACGAAATCTATAAAATTTTAAATTTTCACAATTTTCTACAATCTGGCAACTCTGCAACTCTTGTAATTTTGGTTTCCTACTCTTTTCTTCGCTCTCAAAAGATCATCACCATCAGTGATTTTGCATAATTTTGCAACAACAACTATCACACACACACACGAAGAGTTATTAACAGATTTATGAGCGAGGGGAGTGCTTCAACAGAATATACATATGTAAAACTAAAAGCAACAAAAAAAAAATGTATGAAAAAGAAACATCAACGACACATCAAAATTTTAACCTTGACTTTGAAAAACGTAAAAACTTGTTTTCTCAGAGAGAGTGAGAGAGAGAGAGGAAGACCAACATCAGTATGTTATTAAATATACATACACAAATTTACAAAAAAAAATGCTGTAAAAACCAGAGAGAGTGATAGAGTGAGAGTGGAGAAGGTGAAAGGAACAAAATGAACAAGAGATAAACATTAAAAAAACAACAAGGATGGGCGACGGGCATGTGACATAAATACATAATAAGTAAAAACAAAATAAAAAAAGCAATAACAAAATCAGCTTAAAATTGTGAGGAAGTATATGTGTAGTTAGTGGATTTTTCTATATATAGTAATTTGAGTAAAAAAGTAACAACTACAATGAGACTTATGTAAGCCTAAGCCCAAAAAAAAAAAAATTTGTTCTTGTTGTTCAAAATTTTTTATGTAGTGTAAATGTGTAAAGTTCGTCAAACTATTGCAAATAAGATTTAATCACATTTCGTACTTAGTTTTCCTTTTCTGTTTTTCTTTTGTATAGGTAGGGATTTCTATTTTCTTTAAGCTCAAGAAGAGAGAAGAGATAGATAGTAGCATTTTCAGAAACACGATATTACATGGAATTTATTTTCAATGTACTTGAATATGTTTTTATAGGTATTAAAAGTAAAAGTTGGTGGACAAATTGTATTTTAGAATACAATTTAAATGAATTTTTAACATTTTTTCGTTTTTTCAACAGATTTGTGGAATTTTTTTTTACTTTAAACAACTCTCTGCTGAGTTTTCACTTAGTTAAAGCTATAAAATTGAGCTCAACTCTCTTTGAAACTTAATAAATATTCCTAAATCATTAATAAAGCAAACTCTTTACAAACACTTGAGTAATCTTCACTTAAGTATTATTAATCCAAAGGTTATTACATTCATTTTTTCACCTTCTTACCTTTCTATTTTTATCTCACATTCCTTTTTTCTTTTCTACTTTATGTGTTTTTTTACCGGCCGGTAATTTAGTTTTATATTTTGTTATGTACATTCATTTTTATTTTCTGTTTGCTATAATCTCAGTTTCTACTACGTTGTAGAATATTTTAAATACCCAAAATAGTTTATGTATATATATATATATTTCTTTATCTCAAAAGTGTCATAAAAAAATATAAAAAATTTTTGCATATAAATCTAAAAGAAATATTAAAGTATTTTATCTGCATTTATTTGTTAAAATATGCAAAAAATGCAAAAATATTTATTTAATTTTAATTTTGAATAAATTTCTATAATTCTTTCACTGGGAAAATTCATTCTTTCTTGCACGCTAACTTTTGATACTTTTGTTATTGTTATTTTTGTTTTTCTTTTTTCTGATATTGTTGCAATTAAGAGCAAACAAAGAAAATAATAAATACTAACAACAACACATTGTGTAAATTAAATACAAACATATATTATATAAACAGACGCCAGACACGTACATACATACATACATTCGTAATGAGTACACATGCATTTCAACAATGGTTTTGTTGTTCTTTATTTTTATTATTATTGTTGTTGTTTATATTCATTTAATCCAAACTCAGTCTCTCAAGTCTCTTTTCTCACTATCACTATCTCTCTCTCGCTCACTCTCTAATCCCCCGTTTGAAATTACATAAAATATGAGAGAAGAGTAAATTCATTTATTAACCGTTATGCATTTCGTAAAGCACATAGAGAGCATAGGTATCTACCAGTGTTACCATTCACTTAAAAAAAAATGATGTATTACCCTGCAAGGCAGAAAAGTATCAAAGTGCATCATCTTAAAAAAGAAAAAGTATCAACGTATCGAAACTGATTAATTCAAAATTTGATGATAAAAAAATGATTTTGACAAATAAGTTATTTTATTTAATAAAAAAAATTTTTTTTGGAAAAAAAACAAACCCCAAAAAGGGACAAGTTTAGGGGAGACTGGGGTATTGTGGACTGCATTTTCATTTTGGCTAAAAACTCGCAAAAAATAACTTTTTCTGAAAATTTCAAAGCTTGAATTTGTAGTACGAGAAACTTAGGACCTGAATTGCCTCGAACACAAAAGAGCATTTTTTGTATAGTGACAGTTTGGTAATGAATGTGCGATATGTGTGTGTGGTGAAAGTGAGTAGGTGAGAGCAGGTATACACAACCCAGTGAATGCTTTAAGTGTATTTTTGTTAGTAGATAATTAAAATCAGTTTCTATGGACAAAATTTTGAAATGCATATAGAAAATTGTGTGGCTTGAAAGAGAAATTTTTTAATTACATGACAAAATTTCTAATTTGATTAAAATTTAATTTATGCACATTTACATATACGTTAGACAAATTATGTTAAAGAATTAATTAATTTGGAATACTAATTGCTACAAAATTTGTGTGTCTACTAAAGAATTATATAAAAATTTAAACTAAAATTTATTGAAAATTGATTAAAATGAATTTCTCAAACAATTTTGATATGCAACAAATACCACAACCACACAATCGAATTGGTATTTTGTGTCTGGCTGTACCTCTGAAACCATTATTCCCCCCATACTGAAACAAAAAACATTTTTGACCTTGAAATATTGAAATATTGCGTTTTAATTTGATGCAATTCGTTGTTCTTGCTTGCCTTATGCATCAGCTGCATTTTTGTTGTTTGTTTGCTTGTTATTGTTATACTTCTACATACATACATACTTGAGTTTGTGTGTCAACAAGAACATATATCCAAAAAAGAATGAACCCCTTTTTTTCTGTGTTTTTTATTTTTGTAATTAAATTGAAACCAAAAATGAAAAATAGAGAAGAAAAAAATCAAAACATAAATGTAAAACCTAAAGATCTATTAAAAAAAGAAAAATCATCAAGCTCTTCGTATTTGTTTTGTTGTTTTCTTCTTATTTGATATTTTGCTTTTAACATGTTTTTCGTATTTTATTTGTATTATTTTTGTTTTTTTTTTTTTGTGTTTCGATTGTTCACATACACTCACACATATATGCATGCTCTGTTAACATGACGTAATTTTAATGTAAAATTTTTTTTTGGGGGTAAACGTTATGCCACAACCCCGTAGTTGTTTATGTTATTCCTGTTTCTACTTCGCTTCCTCTACTTCTTCTTCTTGTTGAATTTTTATATGTTCCTCCTCACTTTATGCTTTTCTATTTTGCATAATATAAATATACAAAAAAAACTGGGAGCGGCAGGCAACGTAAGTGAATAACTCTTGAATGAATTCATTTATGTCCGAATGTTAGA
Organism: Toxonevra muliebris; assembly: GCA_963691655.1. Lineage (NCBI taxonomy): Eukaryota > Metazoa > Arthropoda > Insecta > Diptera > Pallopteridae > Toxonevra > Toxonevra muliebris. The sequence goes on from OY829327.1 coordinate 99,770,611, forward strand.
TACGCTACGTTCACTGGGTTTGCTTCTGACTCGCAGAGAGAAAATATCCCACATCGTGTTTTTCGTCTGCCTGAATGAAATTTTGTTAGTATAGAAAGTAAAGTGCGGTTAACATTTTATAAATCAAAAGGGTTCGCCGCAGTTTCTGCTGGGTCTTCTTCCTTTAATCTGCACTAAAACGCGTATTAAATAAGTGTGAGCTTACTCTTAGCATTTGCCCGCGGGCATTGATTTTTCGGAATGATTGGTTTAGATTAAATTTATTTTCCAGAATTTGAAACTTTTCTCTACTGTTATGCAGGAAAGGTTGTGGGGAAAATATTACTGTACAATTTCAAAAATTATATGTTTAAATTTCCGCCTATCTCTAGAAACGATAACGGTACTTTATTTTATACTATGTATTTACACTTATGCTCTCTCTGTATAGCGCTCTCACAAACTCACGCATACACTATCAATGACTTGAAATGCTCCTGTATAAGTTTATAAATTTGACAAATCTACTTAGAGAATGAATTCTCGGTAAGATTTTTGTTGTGCAATCGACGCCCATTTTCTTTCTTTTCACCGCTCTCTTTCTTTTACAACTAAAAACAAATAGAAAAACTGTGAGATACGAAAAAATTCTCAAGAAAAAACAATACTAAAAAAAAAAAAAAAATGTAATAAAAACCTGAAAATAAAGAGTAAATAAAAAATGCGCAAAAAGAGAGAAATCTTTTTTTTTTTTGCTTTTGCTAGTCGCTTTCGACCAATCAAACTCGTCGCTTTGGCATTGAGTGAGTGCAGAAATCTCTCAATATGCGTAGTTGAAAATAAATTGAACATTTGTTGCTTTCTTCTTTTTTTTTTTTGTTTATACCTGATTATGAAATTTTAACTTGTTGCTGATGAATCAATGCTGCTTAGAAAATAAATAGTTGTACTAAGTAGCTAGCCTAATTTCTGCTATATCAAAGAAAATTTTCGACATACAAATATAATTCAAAATAATTGATGATCGCATTTGTTGCGCGGTCTGCCTTCTACTTTGTTATTTAATTTTTTTTTTTTTTGGACTTATTATTTATCATTTTGTTTATTTACTTGTGTACTACAATTCAAACAGCAGCAGAAGATAGAAGGCATAAATAAATAATGTTTTCAATTGAAAGTAAAGAGACATTGAAAAACATTATGCGGGGGGCAGGCATATATACTTGCATACATACTCCCACGCCTAAAATCTGTTGTAGTATAGTGTATTGACAGTAAGTAGCTATAAAGAAAACAAATAAAAACAACAATAATCAAAGTAGCAGTAACAGTGAGGAGAAAAAAATTAAGGTAGCTTAAAGATTTATAAAAAAAAAAAAAATTAAAGAGAATAACAACAAAAGTTAAGAAAACAACAAAAAAATTTAAATTAATTATAAAAACAAAAACAACTCAAGGCGTGGCAGTCAATTATTACTTACATACTTTCTGTCATATCGATGGCATATCATTTCTTTCTCTCTTTCATGCTGATATCATACTCACATATTTATATGTATGTATGTGTGTGTGTAAAATTTACGTGCTAAAGTTTCGTACTATTAATTTTAGTATATGAAAAAAATACAGCAACTTTGCTACAAATAGCATCAAATCACGAGATTTTTTTTTTTTTTTTTTTTTTTGATATTTTGTATGATGGTCGGTTTGAACCTACATCCAAAAATTCTATACTAATTTAATAAAACAAAAAAAGCATGTGCCATTCACGCGCGCCTCTAAAACCGCACGCACTTATCCAAAAAAAAAAAAAAATACGACCCAGCATATATATATGTATGAGTATTATACTCATACCAAAAGCACGAAGAAAAAGTGTACGAGCCACTAACCGAATGTTTTCAACCGACCGTCCTCTCAGAGAGAGAAAGAGTTCTGCATGCTCGAAGGCCAAAGAAGAAATATATTTAGTTCAACGTATTTCTGTATGTGTGCTTATTGTCTCTCTATATATGTATGTCTGTAAGTATGTATATGTTTTGCCTACGTGCAAAATGTAACGTAATACAACAACAACCACACTGTTTACTACTCTTTGAGAAGAGGGAACACTTGCGGTGTTGGCTGTATGATGAAGCGCGATGGCGGTATTGGCCTTTTACTGAGGGCGCGCCAGCGGTCGGTCGTTTTTGTCTCGGGACATAATTCTGAAGAAAATGTTAAAATGAAAAAAAAATTTATCTGTTACAAAGGAAAACGAAACCAAGCGGTTGAAATGTTTTTTCATATCTATATATGTGTTCAAATGTATGAGTGCAAGATATAAAAAGAGAGAGAGAGAGAGAGAAAGCAAGAGAAAGAGGTAGAATGCGGTAAACATATCTGAGTGCGTACAAAAGAATACTTCTGCTACTGCCTTTACTTTTAGTACTATCTTGAATTTGTTTACAAAAACTACATACATTTATATCTAATATTTTTGTTGTTGTTTTTATTTTTCATCTTTGATTTTTTATTGTAAAATTAAATAAATAAATATTTGGAATTGTTGTATAATTCTAAAATAGTAAATAATTAAATTAACTGTTCTCTCCTCTCATGCTTCAATTTTATATCACTACTCTCTCCTTATATATATATATATATATATATATATATATATATATATATATATCCATAATACGTTCCACCTCTGTTAACTTTTCCCAAGCAACCAAATTTCTGTATAAAAAGTGAAATTATTATTACATATATTTTTCTCTGCCCGCATGTATTTGTTTTTGTTCTGCGTGTAATTCTATGGTTTGTTCTATTGTTCTGTATGACTGTGTGTGTGCTTTATGGGTGGGTACTCTCTACACCCAAAAAATATGTTTACATCACACACAAATTATCTAGTTGTATCTCTTTGTATTGTTTTTGTACTTATGAAGTTAAATAACTGACGCTCTCTCTCTCTCTGTTGTTTTGTAGCTCTAGTATCTTTGGTACCTGTATGAGTTGTTGTTGTAATCACAAATACCTGAAGCTCTCACTTGAATCTCAGTTGTTGTTCTGGTTATGTTGCGGTGTTGTAATTTTTCGGCCATTCTAAATGTTTATTTATTTTTTTTTTTAATCAACGAGAGAGAGAGAGAGGCAAGAGAGGAAGTAACTGCAACTTTAATACCCCTACATAAATGTAGGTGGTGTGTATTTATTAATCAAAAAACAAATAGTTGTGCATGACCTTGTATGACCTTGAGATATTTTAGACATATTTTCCGCCAGAAAACTAAATTTTTTTAAAAAATTACTGAGTTGTCTTTTCTTCTGCTTGTTTCCTTCGCAAACAAAATATCGGCTCGAACTAAAATTCAGATTTTTAATAAAACTTCCTTCAATTATATACTAATTTTTTTGCAACACAGTAGGCATGTCTAATCAAATAAACTTTTAAATTTCTAAAATAAATAATAGAATCACCAAAAAATAAAATAAAAATAAATAAATAAAAATAAGTGATAAATCACAAAATAAACATACAAAAAGTCGATAATTTTTGTGCGCTTGGCATCAGTGAAAAAACAAAATAAAATTCAAAATAATATACAAAGAAAAAAGAAAACAAACCAAGAAACAAAACACAAAATAAATGAGCCATCAAATAGAAAAAATATACAAAAAAATGTCAGAAATAGCAATTTCTTTCTGCCTCTCCCTCTCTGTGTTGGTTTGCCTACCTGCCTGCCACCCAGCCATACGTTGTCCATCTATCTACTATCTGTCTGACTACTCGCCTACCCGCCTATTTGCCTGCTTTGCCTGTTTGCTTGCCTGTCGTGCCTGTGTGTTTGTTTATCAGTCATTTAGTCAACAAACAAATCTCTGACACTCACCCAATTGTGCACGTGTGATAATTATTTTGTTGCATGTGATAAAAGTAAATACGAGTAATAAAGTAATTTAAAATATTAAAAAAACAAAAAAAAAAAAAACAAAATTTTTCATTTGTGATACTGTATGCCCCTGCCTAAATAAACAATTGTGTGAAAAATGAGTGAGCAAATGCTTTAAAAATAAACTAAATACAGCAATAAATATATTTTTTAATACATAAATATATAATTAAACACTGTTTTATTACTACCTATAAATTTAGCAATGCCTTTTCTTTTAATGTTTGATAGTGTTGAAGAATTGAAGTCATGGCAATGAATGGTTTTTGTTTTTTTTTTTTAATTTCTTATCAATTGAAATGAATTTTTTTTTTTTCAATAATTCTTGAAGGTTGTTTTTTTTTTTCAGCTGAGTAAATCGTTAGAACGTAAATTGAGTGAAATTTGTGCTCATTGTGCTTAAAATCTGAAATGAAAATCAACTCACGGATATTTTCTGTCTCTTCGAAACCAGCCCAATTTTCCTCCTTGGACTTTACGAATCAATAGAAAAGATTTGATTTCATAAGATAATGGTGCAAGAAAACAAGTTTTTCCAAAATAAAATCACTCACTTGCTGATGAAAATTTACTTCTTAAAAAACAATTTTTATTTTTTAGAAATCTTTCAATTAAGTAGCTTTTTCTGTTACTGGACTCGCTCACTTCTTTTTGTACCGGGGGTTGTGATCTAATTCATCAAGAAGCTTCTGTTTTTTTAGAATTCGTTCAAAGAGAACTCCACCCATGTATTTTAGACCTTTAAAGCTTCGTCTCTCCGCGCTTGGATGGTAAGGAAATCAATTTTTTTTTCATATTAAAACCGTCCACTCATTTCCTGGAAAAATGTCTGTCGCTTATACTTTTCAAAAATCATGCTTTTTGGAGATTTTTTTAATATTTTTATACAAGATATAACTATTTGAATTGGCTTTTTTCCCAAGTTATAGCATTTCTGCAGGTTTCTTTGTATGAGAGTTGCCACATCCACTAATTTCATAGCATTCTCATTCTGTTCTGTGAATTGTATTTACACCGTAATTTTACTATTAAGTACAGCTAGCTTTTATGCCTGGTTTTCACTATGTCAAATTCAATCAAATTTTCCAGCATGTTGGCAAATTTTATATGAGAATTCTCGCTTTTTCTCTCTTTGACGGCAAATATGACATAGTAAAAACCAAGCATTAGTTTGCAGGATATGTCTCTCTTAGTATTTCATTTATATGGGATATGCCACGCCCACTTTCCATTACCTCTCCCTCTCCCCTCCATTTTCTTGAACATAACTGCCATGTTTCTTGAGATTTTCAAATTCTTAGAAGAGTTGAGATCTAAAGTCGGATTGACCGACCAAATGCTCTCTCTTTGTTTTTTTTTTTTTTATATGAAGTTGCGCGCTCTATTAAATTGAGAGCGTAAAAAAAAAAACGAAAAGAGAGTGCTGCACTCGTTTGGTGAATCTGCCGTTATTGTTCCTTCAAAATGTCTCCAAACTCAGAAGCAGTTCTCATAATCGCTATGATATTTATCAGAAAAGAGAGAAGAGCGAGAGATTTAGAATTTAACCAACTATCACTGCAGCTCTCTTGCTCTCTCTCTTTCTATCTTTAACTCTCTCTTATACTTTTTTCTTGTTTCAATTACATTTTTCCCATTCATCTGTACGTCTGTTAGTTTCCATCCATTTATCACTACTGCAAGCCTGCTCTGTTATTAGTGTACATTATGTGCATTGCACCTCCATTATTGTCACTGTTAAATTACCGGCACGACACTGTTAAATATTTTACCTTTTTTGTTGTTGTCTACATTTTCTTCTCTTGCTCACTTTTTGTTGCTTGTTTCTATACATTGTTTGCGCACACAAACATGCATACATACATACATACATTTGTGTATCTACTCTACTATATGTGTATGAGAGTTTTATTTGTTCAACTACTTCAGCTTATTCATTCCACTACCACCTATTCTATTTTTCCAACTACCTCTTCTTCGTCATCTGCTTCTCAATACATATGTATGTGTGATTGTGTGTAGCATAAAAACGCACGCTCTTGCGCTTGCTCGCTCACACACATACACACTGTGTCTCGTTTACTTCTTCATACACTCAATTCAATTCAGTTCAGTTCACTTTCATCCACCGGGTGTGTTGGTATTCTTATAAATATTTTGTCTTCTCTACTGAATGAGATAATTTTGTTGACGTGAAAAGAAAAAAAAATCAAAAAAACAGATAAGAGTTTTGAGAAAATCTTAAAGAAAAAAAGAAATTTATTTTTTGTTAATATAAAGTGTGTTGAAAACTTTTTCTATTGAGAAAACACAAACAAAAGTTTAAAAATAAATTTTAAAATTTATTCACGTTTTCAACATCAAAAACTAAACACATTGAATGCATATAAAAAAAAAAACATTGAAAACAAAAAAACTAAATAAAAAAAGTAAGCAGCAGATGTTGAAAAAGTTTAAAAACTTTGAAAACAAAATTTCAAAAATTATGGAAATTAAATAAAAACTTTTGGAAAACTAAAAAAATCAACAAAAAACCGGTAAAATTAGTTTAATTAGTTACACCGGTTTCTTTTTTTTTTTTGTAATAATAAATAAACATAAATATTTATGTAAAATAGAAAATTAATAATAATTTTTGTATAAATGAGACTTTTAACTCTAAAAAAAAACAAAAATCTTAACAAGTGCTAATATTTTCTTAAATAAATTAATATAAATAATAATTTCTTTTATAAATTACAATTGCACTCAAAATTTTTTGTGTATCCATTCATTCAAGTGTGAGCACTCGACCGCATTCAAAAATTACGTAAGTTTTTCAACTCAAAATTTTTATGCATTTTTTTTTTATTTTGTTTTGTCCACTTTTTGTACACTTCTTCTTTATTTTTTTGTATATATAAATGGATTTATTTTTTTTAATAAATATTTCTAATTTAATCAACGTGTCTACGAAATGTGAACGATGAAAAAAAATACACCACGCGAAAAATGTGAGACGCACGAACGAGAAATTAATTTGCCGGTGTTTTTTTTTTTATGGCTAGTGTTTGTTTTTCTTCTTTTTTTTTGGGTCTGTTTTTATTTTTTTTACATAATGTTTATTCTCTTTTATTTTATTTTTATTTTATTTAATTCAAGCCTAATACTATTACATCTGAAAATAATTGTTAATTTAAATGCATTAAAAAAAACAAAAAACATGTAGGAGTTTTTTTTTTAACTTTTTTGCCTTAATTGAATATGCTTCAAAAAAGTCAACAAAAAAATTTATAATTTTGATTGTGTTTTTTGTCAGAGCAAGTCGTCAGTTTGTCTGCAAAAATTTTTTGTTTGTAGAAACTTGTATAATTTATAGAGAAATCAATATACTGAATATTCATGGATAGTTATTAATCTACTGCATTTTGAAGGTTTTTGTTTTGTTTTTTATTTCTTCTTCTGTATTGAAACTCGTCACCGATACATATTGAAACTACTGTATGGTAATCTACTCTGGTATCTTCTCGAAAAGTCTTCAAGCCACCAGAGAAAAGTCTATCTACTTTGTTCTGCAGGTGTTTTCGTTTCCATTAAATTCACATGATTCCTTCTATGACAATGACTCACTTTGAAATTTGTTTACTTTTTCTCTTTATCTTGAGTTAAACCTTTGGTTCGATCATTATTTGGGTTTCAGCCTAAAAGCACGTGCTGAGCGTAGTAGACGCCTATTTTTATTTTTTTTATTTTCTTTTGTGATGGTGTGTAGAGAAACTCAACATGACCATTAATGAATACTGAATTTTAAAAATTTATTGTTTGCTTGCTCATAAGATCAGTAAACAAAATTAAACTCTGAAAACTGTTTAACTTCTCGAATATTCTTAAAGGTAGTTAAAGAATAGTTTCTTCACTGTTAATTACCAGTCCCAAGCGAATAGAGTATAAGTTAAAGAGACATGGAAACGCCTTTCCATTTAGTGTAATGAAATATCTGGAAAGATTATTGAATTGTGGAACTTTTTGTTTTTTTTTTTTTTGTTATTCAAGCACCACACATTTTTCCAAATTTCAAACATTGGCACCTGTTTTTATTGATAAACAAAATATCACAAATTGTCATTATGTATATGTTTTTTGTTTATTTCAAGCGTTTGTTATAAGTAAATTACCTTTGACTGATTAGATAGATATATGAGTCTAGCGGCACTGAGCAAAAATAGATTATGCTGTCAAAGTGAAGCAGCAGCGTTAATTATAGATAAACCATAAAATTTCATAAATATATTTATATTTATTAATTGATGGTGGCTTTCATAATTGATATTCAATTGACATATTTTGCGTTATATGTGCTTTTGTTTTGTTTTTATTTTGCTGTTTTTTTTCTAATTTTTTTTTTTTTATTTATTTTTTTTCTGGGATAATATTTAGTTCCCAAAAAGCACTTAAGATATCTGTACTTTTTTTTCAAGGTTTATGTTTAGGCATAAAACACTTTTGAATACTGACTTGCAATTATTAATTGATGGAAGATTTAATTTAATTATATTTCGATAATATTTTTGTTTTGTTTTATTTTCTGGAATATTTTCTTGTCCCAAAAAAAAAAAAACACTATACTTTAATAAAAGTTGTGCCCGAATTTATTAAATATGAACTAAACTTTCATCTATGTATGTAACTTAATTATTGATTGAAGACAGATATAATTCAATTGTTTTCAATATTTTCTAGTTTAATTGAAGTGAAACTTCTTTAGTGGGCAGGTGAATTGAAAATTATGCAACGCATTATAACTAATAAGAAACGAAGTTATGTAGTTAGTTGTTAGTGTTGAACGAACGAGGTCATATGGTGATCGGTTACATACAATAAAGCATAGAGTGAGCCTCTCTCATGTGCTTTAGTGAGAGTCGGCTCTCTTATAGACGTCACTGCTTGATTGCATATATGCAGCTGAACTATCCTTTATATGTATGTGTGTGTGTGTCTGCCGTTAAGTGCAGAGAGTAACAACAGAAAACAAAAGCAACACATAATGAAAAGAAGAAAACTGCAACAACTTCAGCATAATTGGGGTATTCACAAACACTGTCGTATAAATATTTTCTAATAATTTCATATATACATATAATTAACGATTGCTAGTGTTTTCAACTGACATATTTTGTATTTGTTATCTTTTCTGGGAAATTCTTTAGTCCTTCAAAAAATACTTGAAAAATCCGTATTTGATTTCAAGGTAATTTATTAGGCATAAACTAAATTCAAATTGAAGAAAGATTAGATTTGACTTTTTTGTTAAATTTTTTTGTGTTTTTTTTTTTCTTATGTTCTGGAATTTTTCTTTAATCCCAGTCATACTTGAATGGTCTCTAGATAATTCCAAACTTAGGTATAAACTATTATTTCTGATAATTATTAAATGAAAAAATTTACAAAAAATTTTTCCAAATCAAAAATATAAAAAAAAAAGATGGTGCTTTAATTTTTTGTTTTTTTGCTGTATATTCTAGTTTTGTTTTTATATTATATGTTCTGGAATTTTTTTCTAAACCCAAACCTACTTGAGGAATTTTTTTTTTTTTTGAAAGAAATATTAATTTTATTAAACTAAGTTCACATTTTAAGTGATTATTAGTTATTGGAAGATTCAATTTGATTTTTTTGGAAACACTTTTTTTTAGATCCAAAAATATTTGAGAAATTTTTTTTTTTCAAGACACTGAGCTCATATATTTAGTTTTTAATTTATGGAAAATTTAATATCATTTCTTATTTTTGTTAATTTTTTGGATTGTTTTTACATTTTTGGACCTTAATTCCAAAAACACTTGAGAAGCTCTGCATTTTCTTTTGATAGCAAACATTAATAAAATCAATTCTTGCTGAAATTTATAATTTATATCAGTTTTCTCTTTCTTGGTTTTTTTTTTTATTAATTATTTATTTTTTAATTATTTATTTATACAATTTTATTATAAATAATATTAATATAAATCAAAATAATTCCCAGCCATTATATTTATTTACAAAACAAGCGTAGAAATAAATATTATTCAACATTGAATATTATTTGCAAATATGTTTTTTTTGTTTTGCAATGCATGATGATGTAGAAAAATAAACTCATTGACAAATAAAAATCGTTGAGATTTATTTTAGTAACATTTTTTTGTTTAAAACTTTTTCATGAAGATTTGTTTATTTGAAATATATGCTAGGTCAGTTTTCATATATTCGACTATAAAAATACGTATATTTTGGGAATGAGTGTAGAACTTCGAACTGATGATTGTTTGTAATTAAAAATACTAAAAACTATTATTGAATAGAAAAAAAAATTAGAGAAAAAAAGTGAATAAACGAATTGTGAATCATTCACACAAAGTTTATGTCTGCCACGTATAAAATAAAATTAATTTACATTGCTTCAAAAAATTTAAAATGCAAAATAAGAAAAAAAAAAACTTGAGTTGGAGGCAAAAAAAAAAAAAATCAAACAATAACAAAAATATATTTTTACCCATATGAAAAGTATAAACCAAGTTCTTAACTTATCATAACAAATGTTCAACGTTATCTCAAGTGACATTATTATTTTTTTCTTTTTTTAATTTTCATATATTTCACAGTAAGTTTTGACAGACTGAAAAAAAAAAATAAATAACTAACCACACAAGGAACTGTATACTTTATTATTAATGCAAAAAATAAATAAAAATTAATGCAAAGAAAAAATTTTATTGAAATATGAAATCATTTATTTTTTAAATTCAACTTCGCACGTCATAATCATAAAAATTATAGCAAAAAATACAAAATAATAAGAAAAATTGGTTTAAACTTTAGACACCGACACCCAAAATATTCATAAACATAAAAAATGCAAAAACAAAAAAATGAAGAAAATAATATTAATTAGAAAAAAATCTTTAAACTTTAAGCACACACACCCAAAATTAGATAATGTTTTTTTTTTTTTTTTGTTTCGCTTACACTTTTTTGTTTTATTTATTTTAGAATTTCGTAATTTTATTGTTTTTGTTGCTTTTTTATTATTTATTTATTAAAAAACAAGCATTGCTACATATTTTTGTTTTGAGACCGGCAATTCTGTTCACTATTGATATATTTCTGGCGGCTGGTTTGCCTCTCTCTCTCTAGTAAAATAAAAAAAAACAGAAAATAAATGTATATTCACATCCCAGTTGAAGTTGGGATCATTGTTGAAATACCCTTATATTATCGAATACCCTTAAATTTTCTACTCTTTTTTAACATTGCATGTGTAATAGTATCGCATAATTTTAACCTCTAAAAATAGTAATAAAAGAGTACACGATTAGTGTTCCGTTAAGAGTTTGAGCAGCTCTTCCTCTCTCTCTCTCTCTTTTATTTCTATGATTGACGAGAGCACTATCCCGAAAATTTTATGTATTTGACATGTTGTCGATTCAATGAGAAATTTACAGTTAATTTTAGTCTCTTTGTAGTTGCATGAAATAATTCGCCCATTATTGTTGTTATTGTTTTTTCTCAAGTCAAGCAGCCCTTCCTCTCTCTCTCTCTCTCTCTTTTTTATTTCTTCGATTGAGGAGATCACGATCAAGAAAAAACTCTGCATTTGACATGTTGTCGATTCGAAGAGAAATTTACAGTTAATTTTTGTCGCTTTGTAGTTGCGTGGTTTAACTCGCCCATTATTGTTATTATTGTTTTTTTTGTCAAGCCAGAGAGAGGAAATCTCCTTTAGGAGTATTAAAATAGAATAGTTTTTACTACATTGAAGTATAAACCAAAACTACGCAACTGGGTATGCTCTTCATATACAAGAAGTGTGTGTTTGTGGGGGGGAAAATAAAGAATAAAATAACAACAACAAAAACCTGGAAGAAGCCAACGAAAAAAAAAACATTGAAATTCAGAAATTGCGCAGCAAAAATTTCAGCGTTTGCTTTTTTTGTTTTTTTTTTTTTTTGCCAACGAAATTTTTAAGCACCAACAGCAACGAAAATTCAGAAAAAAAACACATTCTGAAAAAAAGGAGAAAAACAAAAAATTATTATGTATTATGAAGTGTATGTATGTGTGCTTGTGTGTGTGTGTATTCGTAAAATTTAAAACGCAGATATCAAAATATAGCAGTCAACCAGCCCCAGTAGAGAGTGTGGAATTTTAGCAAAAAATACAAAAAAAAAAAACTGAATACTTTTACTTTGTTCGCTATCGCTTCGCGGTTGCCATCAAGTGTGCTCAAGTGACAACTACAACAACAATTATGATAATAATATAAATAATAACAATAATTTTACTTGTTCACAAACATTTTTCTTTTTGCTTTCTTGCCCTTACATACATTTATTTATTTTTTATTATCTTTTTTTATGGCTTATGAGTATGTGTATTTTTTTTTTTTTTTGTTAGGTTGACTTAATTTTTAGTATTTTTTAACATTTTTTTTTTCATTTTTATTAAATTTTTTATTGCCGGTCGTGTGAGTTACTAATACTCGTGTCAAACAATTACTCATTTTGGATATATGGTGGCATATTGGAAGAGAGCAACAATTAATGCAAAAAATAATGTTTGCTCTCTTTGTAGTAGAGGCAGATCATTGCTACATACTTCATGTTATAATTTTGCTCACTTTGTGGTTGTCAAAATTTAAAGAAAACCAACAACAACTGCAAGAAAAATGCACTCCGTTAGATATTTTCTCTCTTTGACTCTTTGAGGGCATATTAACTCGCTGAACATATTTAATCGCTAAAAATATTTTCTTCCTTTTTCTCTGAAACTATCAGCACCAGGGATGATAAATGCATTTTATGATTTTGTACCAAATATAAAACAAAAAATGCCTTTTAAATGCAAATGTACTAAAATTGCTGTTGTGGTACCTATGTACTTTTTGACTTCAAATTGTACCAAGAAAGTGCAATTGTACCAAAAAAATACAACTGTACCAAAAAAATACAACTGTACCAAAAAAATACAACTGTACCAAAAAAGTACAATTGTACCAAAAAAATACAATTGTACCAAAACCATCATCATCTGTGTTTGTAGTTTGGATTTAGTTAAATATTTATTCTCTTACAACGAAACCATATCCACATATTTACCATATGTAATGTTTACCTATGTTTAGAGGAATTTTTGCAATTTAATACTTTTGTTTTTATTTACTTTAATTTGTAAATTGTAATTACCTGTATATCAAAAAAAAAAAAACTTGTGTGTTTGTTTTTTTGAGCTGGGCATTATTTAAACACGGAAATTATAAACAACAACAACTATAGCTTGCATGAGTAATAATGTTTTTGTTTAGGTCTCTCTTGTATTTTTGTCGCGTGACTGGATGTTCACACCACTTATTTCGTATTCTAATGCGTAAATACGTGCCTCCACGTAGCAATGTGAGACATAGAGGCGCCTGTTTGGTTAATTCTTATGCAAGGTTGCATTTAAGGGGAGTAGGTGGCGGAAGAGTATGCTTTATCCTCGTTTGTTAGTTTTAACCAAATGAATTTAATCTTTTCTGATCTTAATTCCTTTTTCATATTACTATACAGAGTTGTAAATAAATGAAAAAATCTGTGCTCGCGAAAATCTGGTTGGGGTGTGAAATTCTGAAATTCTTTTGAAAGCCCACCCTTTAAATCCACCACAGTATATTTCTCATTTATTTTTTATTCAAAACACCCCCCAAAAAAAAATCCTGCAGGCGGGCTTGTCACTGAGTGTGTTTTTGATTCGGCTCACTTCGTGCTAAAATTCATAAATTGACGATTTTTAAACATTTTTTCCCTAAAAAAACCGAATACTTTCAAATTGTACCTAAAATACTTCGGTTGTGCCTAAAGTACCTTGCTGGTCAAAAAAATTAGAAAATGGTACAATTGTACTTAAAATATCAACACTGATGTATGTATATGTTTTATATGCCTATGTAGATTCTCTCTCACTCTCTTATTTTATACGTTGTGTCACAAACAGTGCTGCCATATTAATGTTTTTTCCACCAAATTTAGGGGATTTTTAAAAATTAAATGTAAACAAAATTTTCACTCAATGGCAGTGCTAATGATTTTTAAAATTTTTTCCCTCAAAAAACCGAATACTTTCAAAATTTGTATTTAAAATACTTTGGTTATGCCTAAAGTACGTTGAAGGCCAAAGATGTTGGAAAAAAGTATAATTGTACTTAAAATATCAACACTGATGTATATGTGTATGTTTTATATACCTATGCAGATTCTCTCTCACTCTCTCTCTTACTTGGTTCTATGTGTCACAAACAGTGTTGCCAAATTAATGCTTTTTCCATCAGATTTAGGGGATTTTGAAAAATTAAATGCGAACATTTTTTCACTCAGTGGCAGTGCTAAAATCCGTAAATTGATGACTTTTTTAAAGTGTTTCTCCTCAAAAAACCGAATACTTTCAAATTGTACCTAAAATACTTCGGTTGTGCCTAAAGTACTTTGAAGGCTAAAGAAGTCGGTGAAAAAAGTACAATTGTACCTAAATATTCTTTATAAAACTACAATCTAAATTTTTTTTTATGAAAATAATTTTCTAAACATAATTTATTAATTATTCTATTCGTTTGTCTTCTGTGCGTTTACTATAAATAAATATTTTCAGCCCATAGATAAAATGCTAAACCTTTTTTAGTTAAATTAAATCCTCATCAGCAATTTATGCATATTAATTTTCGTTTAAGAACAAAAAAAAGACAAAAAGCAAAAAACTTAAGCTATCAAAAAAGACTTAACAATAACACAGACATAAATTAAATATATAATACCTGCCTTAGTGTTAAATTAATTGTAAAAAATTTAGAAAGAGAATGAGAATGAATGAGGGTATAAATTTATATAAAATCTGGAATAACTAAATATTCAAAATTTCATTTAACACTTGAATAAACAAACAAACATTTTAAGATATTTTTAGAATTTATGAGCTAGACTAAAAAAAGAAGAAAAATAAAACAAGAGGAATTTAAGTACCTAAATATCTTATCTGATTTTACATAGTAAATTATGCGATAATTATGAAAAGTTTTTTTTGTGAGTGAAACTGCAAATTTGTTCTAGTATAATTTCAAAGCATCTCAGTGTTATTGAAGAATGAAATTTGCTCTTTCCCTTAAATCAATTCACTTAACCGCAAGTGTGTTTGTAACTTGATAACTTTAACTACTACTTCTGCCTCATTGAATATGAGAATATATTAAAAGTCTCTAACGTCTGTATGCATCTAGTTGTTACGGGTATATTGTCGTCTCGTAAATATTCCAGAAACTAGTTAAAATTCATATATTCATGTTTATCATTAATACAATTTTATATTGGAATTCAAATGTTTAATTTATGTTAATGACTTGAGGTTTTTAATTCCTGTTTTGATAGAGCGAGCACAGAGAAGCTTTGAAGAAACTTACAAAATACATAAAAGTGCGTTGACCATATAAAAAAAAATTAAATTATAATAACTACATAATAATATTTTGATATAGAAAGAAAAAAGGAAAGACTTGAACAAAAACTCAAAAAAAAAAAAAAAAAACCGGTTTTTTCTTTCTGGTTAAACAAAAGTTAAAAGAAAGAGTAAGAAAGGCTAAGTAAGAAAAAGTAAAAAAGTTAAAAGTAAAAAGTAAAAATAATAAAAATGAAATGAAATTAGTTTCAGATTGACTAGGTTTCGTTTTTTTTTTTTTTGGTTTTGTTTTGTACAATTCCAAATATTCCAAAAAAAAAAAAAAAATTCATTTAAAGCTACTGTGTAATTTAAATTATGCATACATTGAATTCAAGAGCGTAAAATCTTATTTCAATTTTCTTCTTTTTTTTTTTTCTTTTCTATTACATATTATTTTGTCAATAGACACGTATGTATATCAATTCCCAGAAATCAATGAGATGTAAAAAGCTAATAAAAAAATGCAAATAATCAAATTTGTAAATACTTTCGTTCCATGTGGTTGAGATGTGCGGCTGTCTGAAATCATCAATCAAAGTTTTGCACAGCAAAAAAAAAAAAAAAAAAAAAAAACAGAAAAGAAAAGAATTTTTCGTAGGCACAAAGAATATAAAAATAATCCTGAGGAAAGAAAAAATAGAAAGTAAATAAATAAGAGAATCACTTAAATCAAACCAAAATAACAGCTACCAAATGATTAATTTATCTACATATGTACATAAATTTGAATAGTCGGTTAGTTTTTGTAGTAAAAAATTCTTTCAAATAAACTAAACTTGCAATAAAATTGAAAATATTTATTTAAAAATATAAGAACTTATGAAAAAGTGACAAAATCAAAAAACTTTCAAGGTAAAATTCTTTTATTCCATTGAGTAAAAGTAAAAAACTCTCAATTGCCAGAATTAACCAATCATAATCGTTGATTTTCCATTGAAATTCTCTCAATTTCTTCTATTAGCCAATCACAGTCGTTCAGCTTCCATTGAGTGAGCATGAAATTCTCTCAATTTCCACTATTAACCAATCACAGTCGTTCAGCTTCCATTGAGTTAGCATGAAATTCTCTCAATTTCCACTATTCACCAATCACAGTCGCTCAACTTCCATTGAGTGAGTAAGAAATTCTCTCAATTTCCACTATTAACCAATCACAGTCGTTCAGCTTCCATTGAGTTAGCAAGAAATTCTCTCAATTTCCACTATTCACCAATCACAGTCGTTCAGCTTCCATTGAGTGAGCATGAAATTCTCTCAATTTCCACTATTAACCAATCACAGTCGCTCAGCTTCCATTGAGTGAGCATGAAATTCTCTCGATTTCCACTATTAACCAATCACAGTCGTTCAGCTTCCATTGAGCTAGCATGAAATTCTCTCAATTTCCACTATTCACCAATCACAGTCGCTCAACTTCCATTGAGTGAGCATGAAATTCTCTCAATTTCTACTATTAACCAATCACAGTCGCTCAACTTCCATTAAGTGAGTAAGAAATTCTCTCAATTTCCACTATTAACCAATCACAGTCGTTCAGCTTCCATTGAGTTAGCATGAAATTCTCTCAATTTCCACTATTCACCAATCACAGTCGCTCAACTTCCATTGAGTAAGTAAGAAATTCTCTCAATTTCCACTATTCACCAATCACAGTCGCTCAACTTCCATTGAGTGAGCATGAAATTCTCTCAATTTCCACTATTAACCAATCACAGTCGCTCAGCTTCCATTGAGTGAGCATGAAATTCTCTCGATTTCCACTATTAACCAATCACAGTCGTTCAGCTTCCATTGAGTTAGCATGAAATTCTCTCAATTTCCACTATTCACCAATCACAGTCGCTCAACTTCCATTGAGTAAGTAAGAAATTCTCTCAATTTCCACTATTAACCAATCGCAGTCGTTCAGCTTCCATTGAGTTAGCAAGAAATTCTCTCAATTTCCACTATTCACCAATCACAGTCGTTCAGCTTCCATTGACTGAGCGTGAAATTTTCACAGCTGCCACAATTGGGCAAAAAATCATTTCAATTGCCTCAGTTAACTAATTCTAGTTGTGGATTTTCTTTGAGACTAAAGACTCCCCAGTTGCCTGAGCTTACCATTCATAATCGTTCGATTTCCATTGAGTGAGCATAAAATCCCCTCAATTGCTAAAATCAACAAATCATCGTAGTTGATTTTCATTGAGTGAGCATACAATTACAACGACGATTCACAATCGTTGCCTATCTTCGGATGATCGTTAAATCCTCTCAATTTCTGCATTTTTTCGATCAAAGTCGTTGGTTCTCTTTGTTTGTGAGTAAAATTTTCTCAATTTCCGCAAACGGCCAATCAAAGTTTGCTTCCATTGAGTGAATATAAATTCCTCTCGATTGTCACACTTTAATTTCACTGATTTGAATCTGTTGAATGATGAGAAACAACAAAAAATTTTAAAAATACATATTTGTAGTCTTTTTTTACTTCCAAATTTTTCTCCATAAAAAAATAGGGATTTTTTCTGAAAATTACAGGTTTTTCAAAAAAAAAACATATGGCAACACTGTTTCTGAGCAACAGTCTTTGAGAGTATGAGAAACACACCAGAGTGTGAGTAACACAGAAGAGTATGAGAAACGCACTCCACTCTTCGTTTTTCCTCCCTCTCCCCCCTCTTGACCTCCCTTCCTACCTATCTCTCTCTTCTCTTTCGGTTTCGTTTCTGCTCTTTCGGTAAAATACTATTAATTCACCTCTCAGTTTATTAATGAGATTCAAATTACTTGCAATATTTTTTTTTTCCACTTTGCAATATCTTATTTGCAAGCAGTTACATTTTGCCCCTGCTTTGCTGCTTTTGAAAACCATGAAGCAATATTTTTCTAATTACATATAATAAATCTTATAAATTAATGATGTTATACAGTAAACTTTTCTCCTACTGATTACAATTTCTTTTTCTTTTTTTTTGTAATTTCATGAAAGGAATATCTATTATGACACTATAATAATTTACCTACATGCATACTTGAAGAAGAAATAATTTGTCACAAAATTCTAATTAATAAATAAATTAATTAATGAAGAGTGAATGTAGTGTGGTCGTTGGGAAATGAACTTCTTCCTACTTTTTGGATAAAATGACGCACTTGAAATTTGCGTGTTAATTGTATAGGTCAAGAAGAACGTAAAAAGAGAATGTATAAATAAATAACGCTTAATTATAATTTATGTATGTATGTACATAGGAGTACAATACAGTAGTAAAATACATAAAAAAAAAATAAGACAAAAATATTCGGTGCTAAAAATAAAACAATTTTGTTCTAAAAATATATTATACTCAAGTTTTGCTTATACTTTTTCTTTTACCGAACATTTTTAGATCCTTAAATGAAGCAAAAAAAAAAAAAAACAAAAATGGGTGAAGGAGATGTAGAAAAAGAAAACTATCTTTGTTTTTCTTGTCATGTTTCCCTAAATTTTTTCCTTTTTCTCCAATTTTATTTTTCTCTATCAATCTCATGGACTAGGTACACTACAGAAAACTAGTGATCTTTCTTCTGACTCTCAAATTTTCTAATTTGTCTCTCTCTTTCCCATTTTTCCTTTTACGCGTCCTTTCATACTTTTCTCCCCTTTCACACCCATTTCCTCTCTTTTTTTCTTTCCACAAATAATAAATTTGACACTTGTTCATATTAAACTTTCTGATTTTCATTATAATTTTTAAAAATTTTTCTTATTAATTCTTCATTTAAATGAAATTTCTATGCTTAATATATTTGAAAAATTTGTCTCCCACTACACAATAAAAAAAACAAACAACGAGACTTCCTCTCTCTTCTCTCTCTCTCTAGCTCTCATGAAAATGAATGCAGGTGTGGTGAATATGACATTTGCTTATTTTGTGGTTTTCATTATCAAATAACTGTTCTTCAGAGAGAGTCTCTCTCTCTCTCTGACTTTGTTCTTTGTTTCACAAACAAGGTTGCCAAGTTAATGGTTTTTCTACCTGATTTGATTTATTTTTAAAAATAAAACGCGAAAAATTTGTCATTTAGCGGCATTTTTTTTTTTCAGTGCTTGCTTTCGATTTGAAGGCACTATTTAAGTTACTTAATAATATTTTTCTCTTACTTTGCTTAAAGTTTACTTCTCAAAATAACAATTACCATTTTGACTGAGACTAAAATTTAAGGATGTGATTATGGGCCCATTTCATTAATTTTTGAATAGTTGAGTTTTTAATAAAACTAATTTGGCAATATTATAACAAAAAGTAATTTTTAGGGTCACAAATGTATATAAAAATATAAATAGCTATAAATATACTTGTAGGTATGTATATCAATAACTTAATTGAATCTGGTGGATTTTCCCAACACTAGTCACAAATGTGTTAAGTAAAGCTACTCATTTCAGAGTAAATGCTGTATGTGATCTCTCTTTATCTCTCACTTGCTCTCTCTTTTATCTAAACTGCTTGAAGAGCGGATCGTACTGATTCAACCTACGCCCTACGCTTTCTAGCTCTTTTTTTTTTGTATACTTTGACGTAAATAAATAACGTGTAATGACACTTAAAGAAAGTACAGCCTGCTAAATGATAATGTTAGCTTTAAAGCAAACGTCATTTCATTAATTATATATGTAGATATTAATTTTCTTCTTTTTTTTTTTAAATATTTGTGAAATATTTATGCAAATTGTAGTACGTAGTGTAAAAAACAATTAGGGGTGTGTGTGGTTTTTTTTTTTTTTATTTTCAATTATTTATATTCAAGTTTATTACTTTGTTTTTTCCAATTCAACTCAAGTTGTTTGTTTCACATCGCAACTGTAAGTTTACTGAGATGTTTTACTTTTTTTTTTTATTTATATTTATATTGCATATTAATTTTTTAAAATTTATTTATTTTTTACTCTTTCTATACTATACTGAATATGCTGAGCTCATATGCACAATGCATTTATTTATTTTATTACAATTTTTTTTTTGTAATTTTTTTTTGTTTTTTGTTAACAGTCAATGTCATTGCTGTAAACTGGTTTTGAACTTTAGACATGATTTTTTTTTATTTAGTTTTATTTTTATTTTTATATAACATATTTAGTATATACCTGCATTTTTAAAGTTAATGTTTAGTAGCAGTTCGTTTAGATTCACGTGAATTGTACATAAAATCTAACTAACTAGCTTGGCTAATAAAAGCCTCAAGTCCGACAGCCTTGCTTATGTATCACGATTTTTGTGTAGGTACTTTTTTTATGTACCTACTCCGATTTTATTGCTAGTCATTTTTTTCATAGCCTGGTTTTAAGACACACTTAAGCGGATAAATCTAATAGGGTTGTAGGTTAATTTATCTAAACATTTTTAGCTATCTATTTAATCTATCTGTTTTTGTATGACGTCCTTTCGTTTTTTCCCCCATCATCATCAGCAGTTGCACGATGCTTACTAGTTTGTATATTGTACTTTTTGTTATACTTTTACTCAACACGTAAACATGGCAGGTCGTAATCTTTGGTTGTCGTGTATATGAAAATTCAACCAACTCGTCAAAAATACAAAAGAAAACTTAATAATAGCGAAAGTATACAAAAGAACGACGCCGCAATTTCCAAAAAAAAAAAAAAAATTTGTAGCAGAAAATAAAAGTATAATCTATAGCCTTAACAAACAAAAAAAAAAGAAGAAATCGATAGAGTTTTATGTATGGAGGCATTCAATCTACTTACCACTTACATTTATCTGTTCACTTTTTCTTTATCACACTTTTTTTCACGCTTCTTTGTCATACTCCTTTCAAAGCTACTACTTTTTCATGTTGCTGAAATTCAACTCTGAAATTTTTCGTTGAAATTCTACTCTGCTTTCTCTTTATCTTATTATTACTGTTAGTTTTGGTGCTCTCCCCGTCAGTGTGGCCAACTCAGCGCTTTTCCTGATTTGCTGATTTTAGTGCTTTTTGAAAATTAAAACGCGGGAAAAAACTAATTTAGCGCTTGGCGTGTTTTTTCAATTTAAAATATCTTCGAAAAATCAAAGAAATTTTCTTTGACTAGAAGTATCAGATGTGTGCCTGTATTAGTGAAAAAGTTTAAATGTATTGAGTTTTCTCGCACTTTTATAAGGAAAAAAATTTAACGCTTTTTTTTTAAGAAAATACGCGTTTTATTCTTCATTTTAGCGGATTTTGAAAAACAAAAGTTGGCCACACTTCTCCCCGTGGTCTCTTCTCACTCTTCTTAAGAAATTACGTATGCGTGTGTCTCACTTCATAGTCACTTTACAAAAACGTGCAAAAAAATGATAAAAAAAAAGAAAACGCAGAAATGTCAAAAAGTAATAACATAAATTAATAGGACACAAAAATTTCCAAGTTTTATTTACTAGAAAAATAAAGGCAATGACAATGGGAATGCGTCATCATAATTTAAGATATTTATGCGCTATTTTTGCAAGTGGAAAATTCTTTTTTCTTTTATGCTTTTTACTATAACTTTCAAGATTTTTACTTTATACACTATACTTTTCTTTTTTTTTAAATATTTTCATTTATTGTTTGTACAATAAATTTACAATTTCTAGTTTTAATGCAATTCATTTACTTTGAATTTCATTAAAATCTTAAATATGTGTAGATTTATACAGTTTTCACATTGCTTTTTCTTACACTCACATGAACTATTTATTACGAAGTATTCAATGTCAACCAGAAATAATTGAAAAAAAAATAAAATAAAATAAAATTAAAATACAAAAAAACTAAAATAAAATAAAATTAAATTAAATTGCAAAATATGTGCACGTGAAGAGAAATTTTGTATTCATTTGTTTTTTAATTGCGTTTAAACAAAGCATAAATAGTAAATATATAAACTGCTACTCACGCTACTGTTATAATCGCATAACAATACAACCCGCGCTTGCCATTTGTTATTTTTCCAACAAAAACAGAGAAAAAATCAAACCGAATTGCTCTCAGAAATTATATTTTTTGAGCGCATAAGCTACGCTCTTTTTTTATACTTTTTTTCTTCTCTCTGAACAGCAACAAAAATGCAATGAAATTCTCTTTTTTTTCTATAGAAAAAGTTCAAATTTGTGCTACCAAAAAGAGTAAAAAATATTTATGTAGAGAGAATTAAGAAAATCTAGAGTAAACTTCTGTGACATGTGATTCAAATTTCACCTCGTATCTTTTCAACTATGATACATGATTCAAAAGCTATTCATAACTATTAGTCACGTGTTTACATTTTTTGAAGAAATGTTCGAAAATTTTATGAATAACCGAATTTTAATCTTTCACTGAAAAATTTAAACGTGATTGCATGGCGTTTTTAAAAATGCGTTTTGTTTTTTTTTCCAATTCTCATATAAAATTGCTAGATTAGATTAGCTGATTAGATTTAAATTTTAGTATGCAAAATCTTTGTGTTGTTTTTTTTTTTTTAATTCATTTTTTTTATCATTTAGTTTCAGTTTTATTTATTTTTCACTAACTATTTAAATTGCAATTGTCTAGAATATATAGCTTTTTTATAGCAAGTTGTTGTTGTTGCTTTCATTTGTTTTTATATATATATTTTTTTTTCATTACCTAAGTATGTATATGCAGAAGCTGAAGGTGAAATTTTATATATGTGGGAGAAAATTGTTTTTTTATGACACTGCGATTTATTGCAATTTCATTATGGTGTTTTTGTATTTTTTTTATTCAATTTTTATATTTAGAAATATTTAGAACATTATTTTTCTTTCAAGCGAAAAATATTTAATACGTGAAAAGTTAAATTATGGCAACTCTAGTTTGCTCTGAGAGTTGGTTATTTAGTGAGAGAGATGTTATTTTGTTTGTGTAGGATAAAAATACTTGCATTGAATTGTTGTTGTTGTTCTATTGTCGCACTTAACTCAGAGATAGGTTTAAAGGAGAAGAATGAGAGAGAGCGTCAACTTGCATGGAAGTGTTGTTGTTGTTGTTGTTTTATAACTTCAGTGAAAACAAGAAAAGAAGAGATGATGAATAAGTTGTGTGTTGAAGTATTTCTTAGTTGGTTATTTAGTGAGAGAAGGAGAGTAATGGAAAAAGAGAGAGAGAGAGATGCTATTTTGTTTGTATAGGAAAAAAGAACTTGCATTAAATTGTGGTTGTTGTATTGTCGAAGGTAGGATTAAAATAGAAGAGAGACCGTCAACTTTATATCAAATTCATTTGTAGCGGAAAAAGAACTTGCATTGAAGTGTTGCTGTTGTTGTTTTATCACTTCAGTGAGAACAAGAGAGGGCGAGTAAACTGTATGTTGAAGTATTTCTAAACAGAAAAGGAATTCGCTTTGAAGTATGGTTGTTGTTGTTGTTTGTGGCATACTCAATTCAGTTAGTGGAGTAGCGGCAATTTTAACTTGCATTTTGTTGTTTTTTTTGGGCACTACAGTGAAAGAAAATACGTATAAGAACGAGAGAGAGTAATAGATTTCAGTCTTATGTTGGAAGTGATTTAAAACAAAAAACGGAACTTTCTTTAAATTGTTGTTGTTTTTGAGAGAGCATCAGTTTTATATTGAAGTTAATTCATATCAGAAAAGTAACTTAACTTGCATTGTTGTTGTTGTTTACTCTGAAAT
Organism: Toxonevra muliebris; assembly: GCA_963691655.1. Classification (NCBI taxonomy): domain Eukaryota; kingdom Metazoa; phylum Arthropoda; class Insecta; order Diptera; family Pallopteridae; genus Toxonevra; species Toxonevra muliebris. Next base: position 99,794,632 of record OY829327.1, read on the forward strand.
ATTTTTTTGATTAACCTGCATTCTTCACGTGACACTTTCAATTGAGAGAGAAAATCCCAAAAAACTTAACCCTTATTTGGAAAACATAAGACATGTGCGTTTCTTGTTATTCATTATTATTTAATTGCGTTTCTAATAAAAATGTGCGATTTGTCATTATTTCTCTTTTTTAATTTTTATTTTTTGTTTTTTAACAAAAAGTTACATTTCAATTCATTCTCAATTTAATAAAAAAAAAAAAAAACTGGAAAATTAACATAATTGGTGTTTTTTACACTTAATTGCTCATCTGTTTTTTTTTTTTTTTTTTTTTTTTTTTTGATTTGATTTGTTTGTTTTGGTGTGTGCTTATTTTATTTTAGCAAACTAGTTTTTGTCTATCAGCGCCAAATTCCTATCAGCATAAATTAAATATTTAGTTCTAGTTTGCTCACTTTTAAATTATGTTTAATTTTATTTATTCTTTTATTAAGCAATAGCCATGCGCGTATTTTAACCCATTTTGAACATCTGTAAGATTTGTACAGCAAATTTGAAAATTTATTAAAAATACATTTAAAAATTTTATTCCAAAAATAATCATTGTGTAACTTTTTTGCAAATGCTGGTTTTAAAATTGCAGTTGATAATATTGAAAATTTAAAAAAAAAAAAAAATAAAAAAAAAAAATTCTTTTACTAATTTTTTTCAATACTAAAATGTTATACTGTAGACGGAGAATAGAAAACTTTTCAAATTTCTGGTACCTGTTCATAATAGGTTAAACTGTCTCAATAATTACAGCAGACAATCACTCACTGATTTCAAACAAACAATACTTAATAATTAGCTACAGGTTTATCTTATTAGACAACTTTTTTTTTATTTTGCTGCTGCATCTACCTACCGCATTCTTATTCTTTTCTTGCGACTTGGAATTTTAATTATTCAACGCAAATCGTAACTGATAATATTTTCTTTATCTATCGAAGAATAGAATGGCGCTATTTTAAAAATTCTTTTATATATACCAGTACCACAAATTATGCTAAATTTAATTTATCATATTCTCGGAAAAAACTAAACACAATACAAAAAAATACGTCAAATTTTTTTTCAGGTATTTATTGTTGATGTTGAAAAGTTTAAAAACAAATTAAAACAAAATTAGCCAAACAAAAAAAAGCAATACAAAAAAAAAAATGTAGGTACAAGCTTGCGAAATCAATAATAAAAAAAAAATAAAGTCTGAAATTCAACAATAAAGACATTAATAAAACATTTATGCATGCGTAAATTTAAGTGATATAAACGCACGAGTTGCTAGTAGCATTTTTTACTTTTTTTTCTTTGTTTCTTTGTCATAGATCGAGATTAATCTTTTTTTCTTTATGCTTCCTTGCTCATTTTGATGATTTTTGTGTTAAAACTTCACACATTCATCATAATGAATTATCAAAGAAAATTCTTATAAAAGATATATTAATGATAAATATATCAATTTTAATATACAATGGACAGGCACAAGGCAGCTAGCTAGCTAGCATTTTACGCATGACAATAACCTCTCTTGGGGCATTGTTAGAAAGTCACACGCTTTTTTGCATGCTTTTTTGTTTGCAAAAATATTTTGAGATTCTTTTTTTTACCTCAATTCTACCTTATAAATATTCATCAATCAAATTTTTTTTTTAATATTTTCTTTTATTTACTTTTTTTTAAAAAATTTTTTATTTTTTATTTGTTATTTTTTTTTGGCTCTTTCGTGTTAATTGGTTTTAATTTGACTTGAAATAATGACGTATGTATGTGTGAAAATTCTCGTGACAATGGCGCGTTTTATCAATTAAACACAAAGGGTGAGGTTGAAGAAAATTAAATTGATATTAAAGTTGAAGAATGCACCTCTCCCAAAGCAAAGAAAAAACTCCGTTAATTTTGTTGTTGTAGTCGCTTAAACTGTTTATTTTTTATAAGTAGGTACTCAATAATGAGCGCACATATACATTTATTACTAAATCGCACTCTCTCTCTCTCTTCTTTGAAAGAGAGCACATATACACGCTCTCTCTCTCTCTTTTTGAAAGAGAGCCAAGGTGGCTTTTGTTTGAAAGGAATCTGAGAGTAATACATAGATACAAATATATGTAAATTTTTCTTGTAGTTTTGTAGCTCACATGTTGCATTGTTGAGAGGAGAGAATACAGACGGTATACCGCAGGATACAATTGTACTATTTTAGTACAATTTCAAATGTATTCTACTTACTTTACTGCTACGCAAGAATTTTTTGTACTTTTTTTACAAAGATTTTCTCGATTCAATTTTTGAATACCTTCAATATGCATTCTTGGAACCCTGATTTTTTTTTTATTATAATAATGGCCTTCATGAAAACTTGGAAAATTTTTCGTATACGAAGTAAACCTGGCAAGCTGGCACGTATGTGTATTTCAGCTGTTTTAATTCTACATACGTTAAAATTTTGCAAACATTTCCACGACTCGATTTCTGGGATATTTTTTTACGTATATTTTACAGATCTTATAAATATGGGCAATTAAGAAATATAATCTGAAGAGATACGAATACATATTTTTACACTCTAAATAATCTTCTCAATAACAAATATGCCCAAATTTTTTTATACTTTACTAAAAAAAAACTACATAGAAAGTTGTTGAAATAGCAATTAAATTTCAAAAAAAGAAATGCAGTTCTGATTTTGATTTTTTGTTTTGTTTTTGACTTAGTACTATTAAGGGTTGTAAGAAAAGTAAGTTTCCCAAAACTTTAACATTCAAAATGGGAAAAATTTTAGTGAATTGGTCTTCAATTATGGAAACAAGACTCCTACATCGATCTATTGACTATATTTCCTCAAACTATTATTTACCAATTTTCTTTAATCCTCGATATTTTTGAGAAGTGTGCTCTAGAACAATCAATCTGAATCTGCTTTTGCATTACCATTTAATGACGGGTTAAAGCTTAGTAGTAATCATTAACAAAAAATGCTTTCTTCATTATTATGAATACATTTTAATACTTTTTTTTTAGGTATTTTGATGCAAATATTGTGATCTAAGTTAATGAAGACCTTAGCTATTAAGCTTTTCTCTTCAGGAACTTCGGGAACGTCTTTTGAGGGAATAAAGACTATATCAGTGTTGGACTTGATTTCTAGTGACACCTTTTTAGAGGCCTTAAAAATCGAAAATAAGTTCAAAACTGAGAGAAAGCACTCAAAGATTGTTCACTCTATGAGCATTTTCCGTTTATAATATAAACTTTAAGTCATGGGCTCGACTTTCTATAAGGTAGCTTTGACCCGAAATCTTTGTAGTTTTAATTTCTTATTTCTATAATATAAAATACAGTAACATTTTTTCCCGAAATTGAAATTTTTAAAATTATTTATTTAAATTTTTTTTCTATCTTGTTAATTTTTATGTTCTTTAAATTTTTTAATGTGTGCACTTATGAAATTTTTTAATGCTTTCGTTAAATAAAAAGTAGAAAAAAAAATTAAATTTCATATTTTAAAGGAATTCAGTACAATTTCATATCATTTGGTACAATTTCATACAAAATCGAAAAAGCTATTTATCAACCCTGGTATATCGTATTGAGTTTTTACTCTCTTTCGCTCTCTCACATTTCTCTCTCTCTCTCAAACAGTAATCTTCTATTATTAGTTCGCACTCTTTTTTTTTTTTTTTGCATATGTTGGCGGAGCGAGAAAGAGAGAGAGAGAGCAGAGCGTTTGTACAGTGAGCGGCATGAAGTTAAACCACGGCTAATTTGCATATTTTTGTTTTGCGGTTTTTAAAGTATTTTTTGTTTTTTTAATTAATTCTTTTTTATAAACGTGAATTTTTAGAATTTCTATTAAATCAAATTTCTTCTTTCAAACAATAGAGTCATCTTTATTTTTGTTGTTTATTTTTTATTGTTTAGAGAGCAAACGTATTTACAGTAAGCGCCATGAAGTTAAGCCTAAGCTAATTTGCATATTTATTTTTGTTTTGCGATTTTTTTTTTAATAGAATCAAATATTTATTTTTTTTTTCAATTGTTTTCTTTTTTAAAAACGTGAATTTTTAAAATGTTGGTTTCTATTTAAATCAATCACCTTAGCAAATTTTTTTGTTTCGCATATTAAACTATAAAAATTTATAATTAATACAATAATATCTATATTTTTGAAAAAGTAAAGCCCTTTGTTCTTTGTTTGTTGTTGCTGTGTAATGTTTGTTTATTAAAGGACCTTGCGCTTTCAACTTAAAGCTAGCTTATAATTAATAAGGAAATTGTTAATACATTTTTTTTTTAGTTTTTGTATGAATAATTATCAATATTGTTAATATTTTGTTTATTGTTTTCTTACCTGCCTACAATATTGAGTTTGTTTTTTTTTTTTTTAAATACCACTTGAGTGAGTTGATTGTGTAAATATGAACGTTGTTTTTTTATTTATTGGAAAAAAAATTAAAAAGAAAACAAACATATGTCATTAAGTTGGCTGAAGTGTTTAACAAAGTTAAGTAAAAATTCTACAAGTTTTATAATAATCATTTAAAATTCTAGAAAAATTTCTACTGGTCGTAATGGGGTGGTGGGTATTAAAAAATCGTAAATATTGGAATAATTATATAATGCAGCTATTAAAATATGTAAAATAATTTCTACGTATTTTGTTTTAGTTTTTCATCAGCTAATTTGTTATCGCTTTTGCTCAAGTACTTGTAGAAAAGTTAGAAATTTTTAAATAGCATTTAACATTTCTATGGAAATCTTTGAAGCTTTTGAACAATGAAAATTTTTTTGCTTCTTAATAAATGCATGGAAATGTTTGCTTATTCTTTTGCTGCGTATAAATTCTACTACTTCCTATATTGATTTTAAACTTTTCACATATCAACAAATGGAATTTTTTCCCAAAAAAATAGCAAATATTTACATAATTTCTGCGAAAAACAAAGCATTAAAAAAAACAATAAATTTATTTAGCAGTAGGCTAGGCAGAGGGAAAATCAACAGGCTTGTGTTAAAAAAAAAAAGAGATCAAAAATACCAGTTGGTTATACTTAAATGAAATATCATTCCATTTTTTTAATATTATTATTTTTAATATTTTTGTTGTTATTGTTAGACAAATAAACAAACATATAAGTACCGAAACGAAATATAGCATTTACATATCATAATTGAAAGAAAATAATAATAAAAAAATAATAAAAAAAAAAAAAACAATAACAAAATATTTATAAATTGTTTACTATAAAATCGTTTTTTTTTTTTTTGCATTTCAATTTTTCTTTCATTAATATCAAACAAGTAGTAGGTAGGGGGAGGTACATTTATTTTTAATGGGCTTGTTGTTGTTGTTGTACTAGTTATTTTATATCTCAATATCAATTTCGTTATACATGCCTACAATTTTTTTTTTATATTTTTTTTTAAAGATATTTTCGATAAATATTGACACAATTTAACATTTTAACATGCTTATCTAATTATTTGTTTGTTGCTGTTCTGTTTCTCTCGTAACTCTTATACAATTTTATCACCATTTATTTTGTAAATATTTGCTTGAGGTATTATTTATTTTTATTTTTTTTTTAAATGTTTTTCTTATTGGTTGGTAATTAAAAACTTAGCACATGGCAAAGTGTTTTTTTTTTTCTTTGTTGCAAATTATATTTGTACGCATTGCAGTTGAAGTTGGAAAGTTTTTGAATTTATAATTAAAAATAAAAATAATGAAAATTGAGTCTTTCATTTGTTTAAAGTATTTATTATATGCAGAGAGAAAATATCTGAAAGTATGCTCACAATTCTTTAATTGCGGCAGTTAGTTTTAATATATCATTTTATCCTTCATTTTATCTCTCAAACGAAAAATTATAACTAGCTGGTCAATTCAATCATTCAGTCTAACACTTGGTTTGAAATTTGCAGACATGCTGGCAAATTTGATTGAATTTGACATAGTGAGAACCAGGGATTATATGGGTTAAGTTTCATTCAAAAGAAGAGAGCAAAAGTTTTTGTTGTTTTAACATTTTTCGAAAAGCCGAGTAAATTTACTCCGATCAGAGTACACATACTTTTAAAACTAACTGTTATGGAAGTTACTCAGAGAGCGACATACATATAAAGAAAGAAGTATTTAAGACACTCTTACACGTTAAGGTAGCTCTCTTGCTCTTGTGTTTTATCTGTGTTTGTGCTCAAATAGTTGTCGGATTGACACAACTGCCACTGATAAACGCTTAAATAAAGATAAAAACAAAATTCCGTATGGCAGTGGTTTATTTAAAATTTTTGTATTATTTTTGCTTTTAACTCGATGAAGTTATTATAAATTTACAGACAGTTTATTTTGAAGCACTAAAAAATCAAGTAGGTAAAAAAATGAAGCCTTACACTCTCTTTTGGGCTTTATTACATAAGAAAGTCTGTGAGCAAGAAGATGAAGAAACAACATCAACCGTTAACATATTATGCTCTTTATGGTGTAAAAGTTCGACTAGTTGTGTGTGTGTGTCTCTTTTGGAAATTAAAAAAAAAAAAGCCTGAGAGAGAGAGTAAGAAAGTCAGTGAGCATGAAGATGAAGAAATAACATTAACCGTTAACATGTTATGCTCTTCATGGTGTAAAATTTTGACAAGTTGTGTGTGTGTGTGTGTCTTGGAAGTTGAATAAAAAAGTCTGAGAGAGAGAGCCGAATCAAAAAGCCTGAGAAAGAAAGAGAGTAAGAAAGGCTGTGAGCAAGAAGATGAGAAAAAAACAATAATAACCGTTAACATGTTAAGCTCTTCATAGTGTAAAATTTTGACAAGTTGTGGGTGTGTGTGTCTCTCTTGGAAATTGAATAAAAAAGTCTCAGAGAGAAAGAGAGTAAAAAAGTCTGTGAGCAAGAAGATGAAGAAAACAAAATTAACCGTTAACATGGTATGCTCTTCATGGTGTAAAAGTTCTATTAGTTGTGTGTCTGTGTGTGTCTGTCTTGGAAATTGAATAAAATAGTCTGAGAGAGAGAGAAAGAGAGAGCAACGAAATAATACATGCAATGTTGAATTTCAATTCAGCAATAAATTATTTCACCTCGTAATCTGAGAGTTTAAACAGTTTCAATGCTTCTCAAACTATATACGTGAAAGCTGCAAAGAATACTACAAGTTCAGTTCGCTTCAATACTAAGAAGCTTACAGTGCTTCCCAAAGTTTCATTCATTCATTGATACTGAGCATCCCCTTCATAGAGCCCAAACTTCCTTGTACAGAGGGGCCAAATTAGCACAGTGTGCCGCATTTATAATTTTATTTATACATATGCATACAAGTAAAACTTCTTTTTTTATAATCTACATACATTTGTATGTACATAGTACATATAAACGTCACATTTATAGGTAAATTTCCACTTGAATATAAAAAATTCAAATGAATTCAGTCTTTGGCTCATTCTAAAAATGATAAAAACAATAATAAAAAATAATTATAAATGGATGATATCTTAAATAAAAAAAAAGTTGTTAAATTCAAAAATAGGTAGTTGGCGGCGACGGTGGTGGTGTCATTTTTCATTATTAATTTACTTTCTTGTTTTTAAGTTTTCAAGAAAAAATAAACAAAAATTAAATAAAACAAAAAAACAAAATTAATTAATATTCATAAATAGTAGAAGAGACTCATCAAAATTGTGTATGCGCGCATTTATTAATACTAGTTCGTATACCTACACCTAGAGATATGCAAATTTTCGCAGTGAGCAAATTGTGCATAATTTTTTATTTCTTTCAAACTGTCAACAACAGCTAGAGGTACGCAAACAAATCCCATCAACAACAGCAACAACATATGACGTGTCAATTAAAACTATACAAACAACACGTACATGTGCCGTGCCCCTTTTTTCTTTTCTTTTTTTTCTTGCTGTTGCTGACTTGCAGCTTGCTTTTGTTTGCTTGTTTGTTTTTTTTTTTTATTATTTATTTGTTGCACTCTTACTTTACACATTTATGATTTAGTTGAAATTTTCATTTATAAAAAAAAAAAAAGAATTTTGTTGTTTACAAATTAATTTGTTATTGTTTACATTTTTTCTTTTATATTTTATTTCAATTTACATCGTAAGTACTAGGCACTCGTACCTCTACTAATAATGATAATCTGAACTTTGCACATTCTATAAATTTTGCATATTAAGTTTAATCTAAAAAAAAAAAAAAGAAAAAACAAATTAATTTAGGTTTAAATAATCAATAACAAATAGTAGTATGTGTCATGCTATTATTTTATGATTTTATGAATACGTAACGGTATTAAAGTTTAAAACAATTCATTTGAATTTTTAATTAATTTTTTTTTTATTTATTTATACCTACTTGAGTTTTTTTTTTTTTTTTTTCTGCGCTTTTTTATTTTTGTTTTCCACATAGGCAATAAATTGAAATTTCAAGGTAAACCTCATTTCACTGGGAATAAAAATGACATGATAATAATATTACTATGTGTATAATTATTGTTACTGTATTTTTTGTATTCCTTGAATATTTTTTCTGCTCTATCTCTCCTCTAAGTCGTTAAAAACGCAACAGAAATAACGCCACGACATTCTTTAGATTGACATCATCGCAGGCACATTCCATTCATTCATGGCATCCTCTACTAAGTTGTGTGTTGATATCACCAAGTATTTTATTACACACTCCATAATATGTAGTCTAGTCATTGGTATTCTTTGCTCTTGGTCTGCCTGTTGGTGTAGTATTTTATTTCTTTGACACTTTTGTCCACACATTTGTCCTCAAATTTCAAGTGACTTGTATCTGCATAATGAAAGAAATTAAATTAATGGCTGACAGCGTGATATTTTTAAGAATTTTTCTACGGATATTAATAAAAATTATTGATAAACAGATTACTCTGTTAGTATTCGTTTGAGTTCAGAGTCCATATAGATGAGGATTTTTACAATTATGTTTTTGTTTTTAATAAGATTACACATTATTGGCATTTTCTGAATTTTTAAAACCACTACACGTTTCTTAACCTCGAAAAAAAAAACGTAATTTAATGGGACTTTGCGAATGGAGAAATTATTTTTTTTTTTCAACCGCACTTTTTAACTCATATTACAGTGGTGTTGGTATTTTTGTTGCTATTTCACATTATTGGTTAATTTTTTCAACCAAACACCTAAATGTCTTCATGATTTATGTGAAAACTTAATTTGAGAGGTGCCTCAAGTTGGACTAACCGGTCTTAACAGTTCGTTATTTTACTATTAGTATCTCTGCGTTTCCAGTGCTTTCAAAAATTTCAAAATAAACTCATTTGCGGCGGCAGTGACCTGCACTTTTCTTGTTCTCTTTGACTTATTCATTCTCTTTAGTTGGTTACTCTATTGTAGTATTTTGTTTGTTCTCACCCAGTGCCTTCAAAACTTGAGTTGCTTGGCTTTGTATTAGCATGACTCTCTTTGACTTATTCATTCTCTTTAGTTAGTTACTCTATCGTAGTATTTTGTTCTCACCCAGTGCCTTCAAAACTCTCTTGACGATCTCATTTTCTATTTGATTTATTCATTCTTTTTAGTTAGTTGCTCTATCGCAGGGATGATAAATGGACTTTATGATTTTGTACCAAATATAAAAAATATAAATGTACTAACCTGGCCAAAAATGCACCAAAAATTTTAGTACTTTTTTCTATATTATAAAAAAATACAAATTACAAAATTTTTTTTTTATCAAAAATGTGCTGAAATCCATTTAATGAAAAAATAGATGAACTAGGACAAATTAACTCATTGCATATTTCTATAGTTTGTATCTTTCTATGTCTAACTGGAGCAATTTTTCTCTCCTTTTGCCTTCATATTTTTGATATGTTTTAGAAAAATATCATGACGACACAAATTTATTTTTAATTTTTAATGAAAACAAAAAAATAAGAAAAATTATACGGAGCGCCGCCTTTTAAATTCAAATGTACCAAAACTGCGGTTGTGGTACCAATGTACTTTTTGACTTCAAATTATATCAAAAAAGTACAATTGAACCGAAAAAGGACAATTGTCCCAAAAAACTATAATTGTACCAAAAAAGTACAATTGCACTAAAAAAAAGTACAATTGCAACAAAAAAGTACAACTGTACCAAAAAAGTACAATGGTACCAAAAAAGCACAATTGTACCAAAAAAGTTCAATTGTACCAAAAAAGTACAATTGTGCAAAAACGTACAATTGCACCAAAAATATCATAACTGCTCTATCGTAGTAATTTATTCTCACCCAGTTCCTTCAAAACTTTAGTAGCTCAGCTATGAATTAGCATGACTCTCTCATACTCTCTCTCTCTCCCCGATTTAACGCTATAGTTTCTTCTAATTCTTTATCATATTCATTTACCTATTTTATTGAAAAATACTGTCAAAAAGTTTCTTGCTTTCAATTGTTTATCAACCAAATTTTATTTGGATTATTTCTCAAAACAAAGTCATTAGTCGCTCTTTATATTTATGAATGAGTGCATAGAAAATGTCAAGGTCAAACAAAACTGAAGTATATACTCAATCATATGCTTAAAAAAAACGGAAATTTGGAATATGAAAAAAAAAAACTTTTATTAGAGCACAACTGCATCTGCACTTGAAGGTCATAAATCAACAGTTTTAAAGTTAAGTTGCTTGGCAGTGCCAGAGAGAGAGAGAGAATGAGATTATATTATAGAAGACAAGCACATGAAGAGAAAATTAATTAATGAAATGAATTTCAAACTTTCTGAGACAGTGCCTTCAAAACTTTATGCATAACAGAAATTTCATAGCAACTTTTTCGACATAAGATAAAAAACGAAGCAGTAAAAAAAAATTTTGCATTTTTAATAAAAATCTTATAAAATATTTTTATCAAGGTCGTGTTGGCAGAAAAATGCCTCCAAAGACGTCACAACTCAGCTTCACAATACCTTCCAGTTAGAAATATTAACCCTGACCTGTTGGTGTTACTACATAAAAAAAACCAAAAACACACTTGATTATCTAATTTTATGACTGACTGACAATATCATAAAATCAGGGACAATGAGCTTAAAAAATAAATAAATATAATGACAATAATTATATAATATCATATGTATCTATAAAAACGCCGAAATGTATGCTATAAAAACAGCAAAGCTGTTGATGAAAGTGAAAGGAAGGAAATACTTGGCTGTTTTGTAGTTTTTGTTGTTGTTGTAACTACCTACATACGTGTTGAGATTCAGCGAGGCAGAAAAACTGAAAATACCAAAGTTGAAAGTTTACATTCAAGGACACAAGTTTACATATACCAAAACGACGACGATGACGATGCCGACGACAATAACGTCGAGGACGAGTACGAGGACGAACACTTGTGTGCAAAGAAGTATAAGAATTGGGTCAGAGAACTTATGGTGTTGGTTGAATGGTTAGTTGGTTGGTTAAGGTTGCATTGGTGGCAGTTTGCCATGTTGAAAAATTCACCAGCAACAACAAAAGAAGAAATAAGTGAGCCTGATTTATTTATAACCCTCGTTTACTATGGAAAATGAAAGTGAAATGTTTTTTACATCATTGTATAAAAATAGCAAGCAAAATTATATAATTTATTTACCTACCTAGTATTAAAATTCGAATAAACACATTATACAGAGGAGGATTTACTTTTCGAAGGACATAAATCAAAAAGGAATAAAATTTGTTTGTGTGTAAATAGATGATGAAGATAAGATACTGACTTCTATTTATTAAATTGAGCTTTGTGTTTATCATTATAATGTAATATTTTTAACTGTTCTATAATATAATTGTATATTATTATTCAAGATAAGAAGAAAGAAAAAAATCTACTAAAATCTCTTGTTATGCAATTGTGTTCAAACTTGAATATTTGAAATGAAATAAGTTGATTGTGGAAAATGATATACAATTTAAACTATTTTTGGTTAAAATACTCTTTCAAAAGTGTGAATTCAATTCTTTTTTTTACTTGCAAAGTTTATCGACATAGCTTTGAAAAGTTTCAAAAAAGCGCCACTGTTCTAATATAATGATTGAGATTTATTTTGAATTGAGTTGAATGGAGAAAATTACTTGTTTTTATATTGAATACTTTTAATTATCAAATTATTTGTGCCTCCTGCCACCTTTCTTCTCACCGCCCCTGAATCAGTTCAAAGTAGAAAAGTTTGAAAGTTCATAGTCATATCTCTGAAAAGTTTGAAAATCACTGCTCTAGTTTGCTGAATGGAGAGGATTTTTCTCTTTTGCATTGAAGACTCTGTTAAAAATTTGAGCAGTGTCTCTTTTCTTCATTTTCCCTTGTCTCACAGTTGCCATTTTTACTCGCACATTCGTGGTTATGGCTCGGATAAAAAGTTTGAAAACCAGTGCTCTTGTTTATTGCTCTTTTCTATATTGAATTCAGTTAAATGTATGTATAACGTGTTTCTCGCTTTGAATTGAGTACTATGATTTTCAAAGTGTGAGTACCCTCACTTTATCTCCATCACCACTCAATTTTCATTTGTGTTTGAAAGAGTATGGTTTGGTGACTTCGAAAAGTTTGAAAAGCATTGCACTAGTTTAATTAATGAAATTTAAAGACGAGATTTCACAATCGATGAGCCTTCAGGCTACATGAGAGCAACAAACTTCGGGCACTTGTTTAATGTTTGTATACATGAACTGCTTTTGGATGTGTTAGTGTGTGAGCGCGCTCTCAGAAAAATATAAAAATGCAAACCTAAACAAACCTAAAAATAAAAAAACGACTTTTGTGCATGTGTTAGTGTTTTAGTCTCTTTGCAGCAGGTCTCTGCTTGGTATAAAATATTGCACACACACACACACACGGCATAATTGCTCTCGTGAGATCAGTGTGTGAGTCACTAGTTAAAACCGTTCTCATAGAAGAACTATTCGGCGAGAGAGCACAGAGTTTCGATTTCGCTCTCTCTCTCTCTCTCTGTGTATATTTTGTTGCTGAAGTGTGGATTGAAACATGTATCTCTTAATGAAATTGAATACTCTTTGGTATTACATACATACATACATACATACATACATACATATATATTTAAAAATTTTTACTACACTACATCGAAAAAAACGCATATATTTTACAACTAATTTACATTTATATTTTAAAAAAAATTTTATTTTTGTGCCAGCAGCAGAAAATTGTAAAAATTCAAATGAAAATTTTAAATGAAAAATAATGCAATGTGGAAATGAAAGAGAAGGAGGAAGGAAGAGAGAAAGAGAGCAGCTGCAAGCAAATAGGGGTTAAATGCAAAAACGCATAATTCAAGGCTGCACAAAGACATTTATATTTTCTTCAAAACAATTGTAAAAAGTTTTTATTTGCTTGAGTATATTTCACTATATTCCACTTACTAAAAGTACATAGTAGAGTAGAGAAAATGTAGAAATATTTCAAGGAGACGAACACAAAATAAAAATTGTCATTTTAATTGTTTTTGTCTTTGCGTTGGCTTCTTTATACAATAACGAGTATTTCTTTCTTATTTCTAGTTGTTGGTTTTTATTTTTATTTTTTTGACAGCAATTAACGGAAGGAAGTCAACTTGCAATGTTGTTGCCGGTTAACAATAAAACAAGTGCAAAAAAAAAAAAAAAATTTATATAAATAAATAAATATATACATATATATATATATATATATATTTATTTTTTTGTAAATTGTAAACATTTTCCGTATTGCAAAGTTTTACTGTATATCTACAATTGTTTGTTGTTTGACTATTTTTGCACTTGCCATTAATGAATGTGATGCGGAAATGCATTTTTCTTCACTCAACCCACTGAATTATTGTACATAGCAATATGTTTCTACTCAGTATTTCATTATTATTAATGTAAAACAACTATTTTGACTACAAAATTTATATAAAAATATATTTTTTGTTTAAAAACAAAAGTGTGAAAAATATATGAAACGTGATTTCAAAGTACATACAATTTTTATATATTTTTTTTTTTTATTACTTTCATTTATAATAAATTTTTATCGTTTTTGCTTTTCTTGCTCACTATAATTATATTTTTATTTATTTATATATATATTTTGTTTTGTTCAGTATAAATGTTCAGTGTGTATATGCCCGGCAATCTTTTTACTGCCAAGCCCATTCACTCAATCTGTTCTCAAGTGGTGGTGGTGTGTGGAGTGGTGTGTGTGTATGTATTTTGACACACCTGACACACTTTAAAATATATACCAAACAGATTTATTGATTTCATTTCGAAAAAAAACACAAAAATGTTTATTTTTAAACACTCTAATCAACGTCTGCATGTGTATAGACTTTGATTTTATATTAGCTAGGTACATATATACATATTTTAATATAAATAATTATCAAAATTAGTGGCTTAAAATGTTTCTTTTTTTTTGTAAATTTTATATTTTTCGATTTTTAATTTGAAATTTAATTTTAGTTTTTGTAGCTTAGTAAATTACGTAATAAATTTTGTTTACATTTTAGTCTTTCTTACCACTGACAATGTGTTGTTGTTAGTTCTCTCAAATTTGTGTTGTTTTTGTTTTTGCCAACTAAAGCACATTTTGTTTTCGCTTACTCACACATGCAAATGATCGAATAAACTCTTCTGTTATATTCTATATATGGAGTTGCCAGTACTGTTATAGACTCTCTCGCCATTTGAATAAACGCTCTCACAGAACATGTGCTTGCATCAGTGTTGGGGAAATGTAAGTATTTTGTACTTTTTTTTTTAGTACCTCTTGTGTTTTAAAAAAGTACCATAGTACAATCGTGATCTTTTAAGTACCTTTTTACGCTCATAGAAATACAACAAAACAATAGCTGTGTTTCATATAATATGCTGCCTTTTCGAGATTCACATTTCAATTACTTATAACACTGTGCCACAAAATTGAGTTTTTTCCATTGGACTTGCGTTTTTATATGTAGTCTTGAGTAATTTGAGGTCGCTGAGTTCGAATTGGAACACCATTTTTCTCCATCACGTCATGTTTTCGAGATAACGGTACATGAAATCATGAAAATGGCTTTATTAAGACTTAATTTATGTTTTATCGTTTTTAGTGTCTATAGAAAAGTTGTTTAGTAGAAAAAGAAGGACATTTTTTATGAACACTAGAATCCTCCATTTAAGCACTATACCCCAAATTTTGGGAGTTTCTTAAGTACAGCTTAGAACAATATTTCTAACAGGCTAAATGAATGATAAAAGTATTAGAGTGTGTTTCGGAAAAATTTAGCTTATCAGCAAGTATGGGGTAACCTAGAGCACCAAAACACCCCCCATCCCCTTATTCTTGGAAAAATTACCTCACAAAGTCAATCTCGAACAACAAAAAAAAAAAAAATAAATAAAAAATTGTACCTAAATGTGCCTGAATGTACTGAAAAAAATATTCTTCATTGGTTCATAGTTTTTATAAGAAATTTTATTTTCAATTGAGAATTAGCAATTAAAAAAAGTAAACAAACATAAAAAACAAAATTATTCTTTCTATAAATTAGTCTTCAAGCTAAATTATTGCAGCACACACTAGCGGATCCAGGGAGGGGAAGGAGGAGGGTGAGTTTGGGCTTAAAAGTCTTCCCTCTCCCCTCCCCCTCTGTTAGAGATGAAAATCTCATACATTTTGATACTTGGTCGTGAATCAAAAAACATTTTAAACGCCAAAAATTGAAACCGCCCCTTAGGCAATCTCTAGATCCGCTAGTGGCAGTATTTATACTATAAAATGAGTCACAAAATTGATTACAAAAAAAAAAACAAACTTTTTTAGGACATGAAAAATTTGGAAACTAAAAGCAGAGACATAAGTTATGGCGATATAGTTTCACCTGAAAATCGGGCCAAATAAATCTCCACACCTTCCCCTGGGAAAGCCAACGGAGTAACGTTAAAACTTTAAAAAAAAAAAAGCAGAGACAAGTTTTTACTCACCTAAATGAACATAAAGGAAAAACAAATTTTTAAATCTGATAATATCTAAGGGACCCTCATTGGTCATGAAAGTTCCACAAAATTTGATACCTAATAATTTTCGAATTTTCAAAATTGTACAGGCAAAATTTGTTTCAAAGCTCACATCTTTGTTATCGCTGTTTATAAAGGAAAGTATGCTTAATGAAAAAATGTATTTTTAGATTGAAAAATGTTTATTACTTATTTTGTAGGGTCAAAAGTCTTAAGAAGTTTTGACCAAAATGTATACATTTCATAAAATTTCTGCTGAATTTCTGAAAACTTGTTAATGATTCTTTTTCGGCACCAATAAACTTTATCCAATTTGAAAAATTTATTTTTGTAACTTAGGCCATTGACAAATTGTACTTAAAATGTACCAATTGTACCTAAAATGTACCAATTGTACCTAATGTATCTTGTAGTTTGAAAGAGTCGAAAAAAAGTACAATTGTACCTACTTTTCCATCACTGGTGCATACTCAATGGCAGAGAGAGAGAGAGAGAGAGAAGGAGAGAATTTCCTATAATAGAGTTACCAACCTGTTGGCAAATTTAATAGGATTTGACATAGGCATTTGGAATATGTTTGCTTTACTTGATCAATCTGTTGCAAACTTTTTTGAGGGATAGAAGGGAATTATTCTATAACTCTTTCTCGCTGGATCCGCTAGTGATAACATTCCATTCTCATTCAGGTTTGGTGATTAAATTTATCTTAACCATTAGTAGATCCAAGGGTAGGACTCGGGGAACCCCCCGTCTTCTCTATTTTTCTGAGAACATTTTTGAAAATGAGAAGGAAAAGAAACTTCTCTTAACACAGCTATTTCAACTTAACCTAATTATTATTTAAAAAGAATTATTGTGAGTCAACAAACAAATATAAACAATAGTCACCACAAATTAATGCTATTAAGCAATTTCCACATGCATATTTTAAAAAAAAAATCCAATTTAATGCTTAAATAACATAATAAATAATTCCAGAAAGAAACAAAAAAAAAAAAAAACAGAAATTAAATTTCCAAAGTTAAGCAAATTTTTTTAATTGTGTTTTTTATTTTCTTCAATATTTGTTGTTGTTGTTGTTGTTTTTGATTTTTTTTTTTGTCACTCAAATTCCTTATTTCTGCGCAGCAAGTGATGATGATCATCAACTGCAATCATCGTTGTGTACAATATCACGTTCAAGGTAAATGTTAGTAAGCAAAAAAAAATGCTTAAATTTAATATTAAAACAAAAGGAAAAAAACAGAATTAAAAATAAAAACAAAAAGAAAAAAAAACGAAACTAAATGTGCACATTAGCAAAAATTGTAAATAACAAATGCGCCTGAGGCATAAATAAGAATAATAATATTCTTATTAAGCACACAAAGAAACAAAAGTTAAAAAGTAATCAAAAATTCACAAGAAAAAAATAAAAAAAATTACAATAATAATAAATAAAATTTAAAGAAAAATATTTGTAAAAATCTGAAAATATATTCCATAAATTTCTTCTTACATTTGTGGAAATTTTAAAAGAAATTGCGCAATAACGTAACCAGAAATGTAAAAGAAAACTTAAAACTATATAAAGATACTTAAGAAAAACTTAAATAAATATTTTGTAATAAAAAATAAAATGTATGCATGTACAAATAAATCATAAGAATTAAGTAAAAGATTTGAAAAGTAGCAGTATAGTTGGTTTTGTAAATTTACTATAGTTAGTATGATGCCTATGTATTATCACATATTTTCTGGGAGAGAATAACCCAAAGTTCGTCAATTTTTAGTTTTCGTATTTTCAAAAACACTTAACTTTGGAAATAATGCAGAATTTTTAAGATTTTCCATCACATCTTGATTAAAAATTAAAACTAAAAATGTATTTGATAATTTATAAGTACAAAATTGGAACTTCAGTATCATCAAATTCAGAACCCCTCAAAAAAATAAAAATTATTTTAATCCTCCGAACAAAACAAACATGGGAAATCAAAGCAATACCATTAATTCACAAATATGTATCGAAAATGCAACCATGATTGCCAAATATACCGTTATTTAAATTTGAATTCATAGATTTGTCGCTCATGACACGATCGTCAGCCATATTTTTTTTTCGGTTATAGATTTTCTTTAATTCATCATTAATTAAGTACTATTTTCAATACATTTTTGTATTTTACTAATATTACACATCACTATGTAAACGCCAAACTACAATACTACAATACACCTCAATTGTGCTTTGTTCTCTCTCCATAATACCGTTGAACGAGAAAAAAAGAGGTGAGAGAACTCGTTGTTGCGTACTCGCTACTCGCAAACGCAGCCGAGTATTTACTACAAAGAGCAATTATACTTAAAAGAGAGAGTACTATTCAATAGCAAAGAAAGAGATCAAAAGAGAAGGAAAATCAATAAGCAAGTAAGTCAAAGAGCAAGTTTGTTTTCTTTGATTTGGTTCTCCCGAATGTGCTTTTCAACGAAGGAGGGGAGACGTAAACGAGAGGGGTCATTTAACATCTAAAGCATATTTTGTCGCATGGGAAATATTCATTTCAAAAAGTGGTGAGAGAAATCGATGTTGCGTACTCGTCAACGCAGCCGAGTAGCACAAAAGCAAATATATTTTTTTTTCTTATTCCAAAGTGCAATTGTACTTCAATGAGAGAGTATTAGCTGAAAAGAGAGAAAGATCACGAGAACAAGAAAGTCAAAGAGCAAGATTGTTTTCCGTGATGTTGTGCTCCAGATTGAGTTTTTTTTTGCACGAAGAAGAGGAGACGAAAGCGGGGTCGTTTAACCTTTATTCATTTCAAAACTCCAACTTTTGCGCACTTCCCTGAAATTTTAATTCCATATCTCATGTTCTCTTTTTTTGTAAATAACTAAATAAATAATTTTGACTAATAATCCAATTTTCTTTGAAAGATCATCAGCACGATTAACCACAAATACTCACAAATATATGGTATACAGATATTTTTCTTTACCCACCAAATTTAATCACTCTAGTGCTTTACAAACTTTTTCCTTCTCCACAATTAATATACCCCAACAACAACATATAGCGCATATTGTTTTTCTTTTTACGTTTCTGATAGATAGATAGATAGATCCACTTGAATTCTAATTAATTTAATAGTAGAAATTTAAAATTCTGTCCACTTAAAAACATCCTCACCCCATACACGCACACACCCCTTATTTAACCCTCAAACGCCCACAACAACAACAAATTTTATATTATTATCAAAAACTAAAATGAAAACCTTGAACAAATCATTACTCATTTGTATACTTATTTGTATTTATATTCTCAAGTGATTATGTGATTGTGTGTGTTTATCATAAAATTTGATTTAAATTATTACATGCTAACTAATTTTTCGAAGCTTCTGAGGATTAATTCAAATATACACATGTTAAATACGACGAATGAGTATAAATATGAAAACTAGATTATGATAATGCTATGTGTATATGTGCTATGAGTGGTGTTGGTGGGTCATAACAATAAAATTCATTTATTTTCTATAGCTAATATAGCTAATCAAAAGTAAATACTAACAATAAAATTGTAACAATTTTATTATGTTATTTTTGATTATTTTTATTGTTATTGTTATTTGATCGACCTATCTAACTACCTACTACGAAATACTCACCTAACATACTACCTATCAGGTTATTACTTCATACAACTGTTACTACTACTCATTTACTACTTATGGAGTACGAGTAATGCGCAATTTTGCTATTTCTACTTTTTTTTTCTTTTTTTTTTATATCACGTATACTACTAAAATTTTTGTTATTGTTATTATAAATTAAATAGATTAACTATTATTTATTTTTTAAAAGCATATATGCCGCTATATATATTCAATAAAAGTGTATAGATAAAGTTTACTAAGTAAATGTTTGAACTTGAAATTTTTTATTTTTTTTGTTTATTACTAAGTAAGGTTTTAAAGTTCCCCCAACTAAAATTGACCAGCTGAACAGAGAAAACAGTATATAAGTTTGCTTCCTTAAGATCTACATAGCTAAGTTTATGCTTCAGTCTCAAAGCGTTTTAGTTAAACAAACATGTTTCAATTCATACCCTTTTCGGGGTTAGGTCGTTAATGCAAAACTTAAGGCGAATTCACCAACATTGTGGCTTACAACTCTCTTTTCGTTTATTTATGTATATGAAATTTTTTTCACTCTCAAGCTGAGAGCGTTAAACCTTCATATAAAAAAAAAACAAGAGAGAGTGCGTCACCACCACATAGAGAACTGCAGGCTTGTGTCTGCATAATTGAAACTGCACATACTCTCAATTGGAGTCGAGAGGGTCGAGAGAATGGAATTATTTAACGATTGCTACAGCAACAACATCTGTTGAATTTCAAAACAAAATCAATTTTTTTTCTCCATTCTTCTTCTTCTGTTTTGTACTGCTTCTCTCACTTCTCTCATTTTCTGTTTTGTTGCTATCATATCAGATATAGATTTTAATACGACTGCAACAGCGAATGGAGACATGTAGTTGTGCAGTCGTGTAGTTTGCCAAATTTTGACATGTGCAGTTGCAAACCTGTCGCTCTCTATGAGTTTATAACATTAATGCTACATGTAGTATATGGCAAAGTGTGAGAGGAATACAAATTCGCTCTTACTCTTTTGACTGCTCTTTCCTGTGAGCATATCATTTCAAAAACTAGTGAGAGTGCAAACACATCAACATTTCTTTTCTATTACAAACTCCTCAAATGTTTGACTCTCTCGAGCGCTCATCGGATAATGTTTTCATATAATTTTTATCCCTCTCAGTCTCTATTCGAGTCTCTTGTCATTTGATGCGAAAATTGAGTCTCTCATTTTGCTCACATTTCGCACGATATGCAGTGATGGTAATTTGTAGTTGAACTAGTATATTAGGCCCGTTACACATTTCAGCGAAGATGCATGAGAATTATTTGTTGTTGTTGCAAAATTTTACGAAGCATTTCGCAGTGACTTGCACATTTGAGCGAAAATGTCAGAGATGTTTTGTGGTATTTGTGCACATAGACTGTGCGAATTGTCAAAAAAATCCCACATACACACATTCGCAAATTTTTCTTTGTATATATGTGCAATTAAGCATGTATGAGTGAAAGAAATAGTTGGAAAGAAATAGTTGGACTCGTTGAAAGTTATAATGTATCAACGAGTTCGGTGAGTACGCTCTCATTGAAAAAACTTATTTACACATTTCTCGCTGAATTATGCAGTGGAGAAACAAATTGAGTCGCTCTTTAAGTGTATATAATATTGAGAAAGTGAAAGAGTGTAATATTTTTTTTTCTTAATAGCGAATAACTGGCTCAATTTATTGTTTATATTTCAATAATTTAATATATTTATAGAATGAATATTACCTTTCACCAAGCTTAAAGTACATACGTATGTACAACATAATACGCTTTATTCATAATACCATAAAGTAGAGTGCAAACTGTGGACTGCAGACTGTAGCCTAGACTACATAAATTCTATATAATTGCCTACAAGGTCAAAGATAAAATTCTCATTTGCTGTAATATTTCCATTTTATTTGTTTCCAATTTTACTTTTATTATTTATATGCCAGAAAATCAAAAATTTGCAGTGATTATTTTTTTTTTATTTCTTTTTATTTTATTTTTTTTTATTTTAATGTGTTTATTTGTATTTTATATATACCACTTTAGATGCAAATAAATTAAAATGTTGTAAGAAATAAGTCTAAAAATAAGTAGTGTGAAAAATTGCTACTTTTCAATCACTGCTATATATTTTTATTGTTAAATTTAAGTTACAGTTTCATTATATTTAAAACTGATCTATGTAGTAAAATTACATCGATCATCTAGCGCTCAAAAGCAAGCAATAAATTACTCCCCATTGCTTCAGAGCCCTTGCATTTTTTACTCTTTTTTTTTAACATTACATGTCCTTTTGCATGGAGCATACTTATTTTAGCCACCAAAAAGAGTAGTAAAGGAGAATACGATTACGAATACGAGTAGTGCTCTCACCCTCTCTCTCTCTCTCTTGATTTTTAAATGTGTGAGTGGAATTAATTTGCTCTTTCATTTCTCTCCTCTCTTTGCTTCGTTCTTATTAAACACAACAACTAAATTAACAAGACGGAGAAACCGAGTTGTTGGTATCAAGAGAAGTTTACTGTTTTTTAGTTGCATTGTTTTTGTAAAAGTCTACACTTTTTTGTTATTGTTGTTATTCGTTGGATGATTATATTGGTTCTTGCTATTTCTAAGGTTTGAAGAGAGAGAGAACGAATTTATCGAAGTTTCGTTTTGGTATCGCTCCTTTTAGAGTATTGAAATCTCTCTAGCACTTTTGAGTAGTTCTCACTATTTGTGCAACTGGGAGTATGAGATGAGTATATATGCAAATACCACAAAAGTGTGTGCAATATTTTATGCCAGGCAGAGACTTGATGCAAAGAGACTAAAACACTAATACATGCACAAAAGTCGTTTCTTTAGTTTTGTTTAGGGTTGCATTTTTATTTTTTCTGCCCGTGCATCACACTAATACAACCAAAAGTAGTTCATGTATACAAAAATGCATAACTATGTTCGTGTGGCTTACAACAAATGCGTGAAGCTTGTTTTACTACATGCACAATTGCTTTCGTGTGGCCAGGCTCAATGATTGATGGGATTTTCGGGATAAGAGCGGGTTGGGTTAATTCTCATACATAAGACGAGTAGTCCTTTCACTATATACACTCATACTCACAACGGACTATACGATTTGTTATTGTCTTTTGTAAGAGGAGTTCTAGTAGTAAGTACTGGTGCAGTTCTCTGATGTAAGTATGCTTTAATAACCGAAAAAAATGACGTCATTAAAGTAGATATTGCTGGCGGGAGTAAAAAGAAAAAGAATTGAAATTTCCCATGAATAGCTCAAAAAGTAATAAAGAAAGCAACAAGATTTATGCAAATAAGCCTACAAAAAATGATTATAATACAAAAATATTTTTTTTTTTAATGTAAAATAGTTTATTTTAGCATACTTTTAGGCTTATATAAAAAAAATAAAAACGAATTAAATGTAAATATTAAGCAGGGAAATTATTATTCTAGCTACTTGCAAAATGCAAAACGAAAATGTTTTACTAAAGTTAATAAGATAAGAAAATCTATTGTTATTTATCTACCTGGCACAGTAAAAAAAAAAGCATGGCAGCAAAGAAGTGAGGGGATTTCATTTAATTCTTCTTTCTTTCAATGTTGAAACAAATTTTATAATTCAGTGTGAATAAATTAACTAAAACTTATAACGAAAAAAATTTACTTTGGAACACTTCATCACCCTTCAAGTTGCGCCATTGTTTATACACATAATTCTCTATAAGTTTCTAATCCCACCGGCTTGGCTACCTTCCATCTTAATTTGAAAATCCCTGAGCAACTCTAGAGCATACACATAGACACTCACACACACTCACACACACACACGTTAAACTCTCGTGCTTGTAAATAAATAAACATGCGCAGTCAAAATGATAGATTTAAAGCAAAAGGGAAAATAATTTTTAGCACGTTTTTAGGCGTTTATGTATACACATACATCTATACACTATACACAAATGTATATTACATACTTGTTAACGCTTGATATTTATTTAAAACACATTGCGGTAAATGTGTGTGCGTCTGTCTGTCTGTCTGTCGGTTCGTTAAATGGAAAAAAAATTGCCACTTGAGGCTATACATTTTCGGCTTACGAATTTTCCACATTTCGAACCAAAAAAAAAAAAATCAAAAAAAAAAAGTAACTGCTATTCCAACATTAACCCCTTGCATGCCTTTCTCTACCGACTGAGTTGCTGGCTGGTTGGCGCTTTTCAAAATAGTAATAAAAATTTATGACTAAAATTTCAATGCAATTAAATGAATAAAATTACTCAGGTTTCTCAGATACGCAGTTTAATTTTTTTTCCTTTTTCCTTCCTTATTTTTTTTTTATTTTTTTATTTTATTGCCTCTGTAGTTATAAAATCTTAAATAAAAAAAAAAATAAAATCAAGTAAAATTTTTAGCACATTTTATATTTATATTTTTTTGTTTACGACTTATTAAGTTTTCGTTCTGGTATACTCTAAAATACAACCTTGTTTTTTTTCGCATACATGTGTGGGCGTCGTAGTATATATTTGAGTCATTATGTTGTGCTTCTTTTTCCATCCAGAAGCAGAAAAAGTCAAATTAATTACATATTGATTTCATGAGAGCTAAACATAGTACAGTAGCTACTGATATTGCTACTATTGCTAGTATGTTCTGCTTCTTCTATGGTACTTTTATACTACCACAATATTTCAAAAATTGTGGTAGGGTATGAAGAAGGTTGTATGTTTGTTCGTTTGTATTTATTTCGTATTTTCTGGTATAAGCAATTTGAGGGTATAGGTAAATGTTTTAAAAATCCTCATATTCACTTCTTTTAATTTAATTATTCTTCATGTATTTATGTAGACAAATTTTTTTTGGTTTATTTCATTTGTGGAAATTCCAAATCAAGGTCATTCAAGGTCGCTGAAAAGAAAAAAAAATATTTTCTTCTATCACTTGCCTACAGTTTAAAATATTCGCAAACATGAAGCACTTCAAAGAAAAAAATAGAAAAAATTACTTTTAGTCACGAACCTTAGCAAAAAAAAAATAAAAATAAAAATTACATTTCTTTTTACATAGTATTTTTGAGAAATATATAAGTAAAATATTTTGGCAACAATTTTATTTTTATTTACAAAAAAAATTTTGAAAAATTTATGTAATTTTGAAATTTCTGAAAATGGTCAAAAATATTATTTATAAGTTTTGAAAAATGTTACACAATTGTTGAGTTATTATGAAGCTTTTTCAAGCAGTTTTAAGTGTTTTCATGTACATTCAAATACTTTCAAGTATTTCGAGTATTTCCGGCATTGGATTTGAGTTTTTCGAGAGCTGTAAAATCTCAACTATTAGTGCTAGAACAAATTCTTGTACTGGGATTCAATATTATGATAAGTACTTTTAATAAAAAAATCTCAAGTACCAGAATTTTCAAATATACATACTCAGTTCAAATATTTGCAAGTATTTTCATGCATTTTCAAGCATTTTTAAGTGTTTTCAAATACTATCAAGTACTTTCAAATGCTTTCAAGTACTTTCAAATGCTATCAAGTACTTTCAAATGCTTTCAAGTACTTTCAAATGCTTTCAAATACTTTCAAGTACATTCAAGCACCTTCAAATACTTTCAAGTACTTTCAAATATTTTCAAATACTTTCAAGCACTTTAAAATACTTTCCAATACTTCAAATACTTTCAAGTACTTTCAAATACTTTCATGTACTTTCAAATGCTTTCAAGTACTTTCAAATACTTTCAAATATTTTCAAATGTTTTCAAGTACTTTCAAATATTTTCAAATACTTTCAAATACTTTCAAGTACTTTCAAGTATTTTCAAATACTTTCAAGCATTTTAAAATACTTTTAAATACATTCAAGTTTATTCAAGCACTTTCAAATACTTTCAAATGCTTTAAAGTACTTTCAAATACTGTCAAGTACTTTCAAGTATTTTCAAATACTTTCAAGCATTTTAAAATACTTTTAAATACATTCAAGTTTATTCAAGCACTTTAAAATACTTTCAAGTACTTTCAAATGCTTTAAAGTACTTTCAAATACTTTCAAGTACTTTCAAATACTTTCAAGTATTTTCAACTACTTTCAAGTATTTTCCAGTATTTTTTAAATATTTCAAGTATTTTTATTTTTCACCTTAAACTTCAACAAATTTTTAAAAATAAATTTTCTTTGCATAATTTTTGTAGTAAACACTTTATCTTTTTAATGATTATGATACTTTTAGGCATAAGTAAATTCATTGAAATAGTTGGCATTACTTGAGTGCCAATACCATATCATTGAGTACTGTACTTGTACTCATATTTGACAAACACAAATACTTTGCAGCTCTACTTGATTCATATGGTTTGAAGTAGTAGAAATTTGGCATTATTTTAATATTCCTGTTACTTAAAAGCAACGCAGTTCAGATCTTTCTTTTCATTCATTTTTATTATTTAATATCCGTTATTTTTACTACTTTTTATTAATTTTCATTAATTTTTCTTAATTTCCATTAATTTTAATTAATTTTTATACATTTTCATTAGTTTGCATTCATTTTTATTATTTAATATCCGTTATTTTTATTACTTTTTATTAATTTTCATTAATTTTTCTTAATTTCCATTAATTTTAATTAATTTTTATACATTTTCATTAATTTGCATTAATTTTTATTATTTAATATCCGTTATTTTTATTACTTTTTATTAATTTTCATTAATTTTAATTAATTTTTATACATTTTCATTAGTTTGCATTCATTTTTATTATTTAATATCCGTTATTTTTATTACTTTTTATTAATTTTCATTAATTTTTCTTAATTTCCATTAATTTTAATTAATTTTTATACATTTTCATTAATTTGCATTAATTTTTATTATTTAATATCCGTTATTTTTATTACTTTTTATTAATTTTCATTAATTTTTCTCAATTTCCATTAATTTTAATTAGTTTTTATACATTTTCATTAATTTGCATTCATTTTTATTATTTAATATCCGTTATTTTTCACTAATTTTTAGTAATTCCTACTAAGTTTTGTTAATTTCCATTAATATTATTTAATTTTAATTAATTTTTATGCATTTTCATCAATTTCTCATTTAATTAATTTCTCATTTAATTCATTTTCATTAATTTATATTCAATTTTTATTAGTTTGCATTCATTTCTCATTTTTTTCATTAATTCTCATTTATTTTTATTAATTTTCACTAGTTTAGTTTTTAGTAATTCCTACTAAGTTTTGTTAATTTCCATTAATATTATTTAAGTTTAATTGATTTTTATTTATTTTCATTTATTTTCTTTCATTAATTTTTATCAATATCCGTCAGTTTTCAGTAATTTTTTATTAATTTTTTTTTAAATTATCATTAGTTTTCATTAATTACCTTTCATTTTCATTCTTTTTGACAAATTTCCTTCCATTATCATTAATTTCTCTTAAATTTCTTAAATATTCTCTTAAGTTTCTAAAATATTTGCTTGAGTGCGTCAGTCAGCCATACATTTCCTTTTCCACTTCACTATTTCTTTTTCTATTTCTATATATTATATATTTATTGAAAAGCTTATGGCAAAAATGCTTCAAGGCATAAAAATTATGCTCTTTATTTTATTATTTTTTTTTTTTGTGTATGTGCTTCATTGAATTTAGATTTCCGTTTGCATAATTTTAGGCACTTGCTTGTTTGAATATTTTAGCAGCATATTATTTCACTTATGGGGAAAATGATTTTTGCATAACTATTCAAGGACGTCATCACATTCACATTGTTCTTTTTTTTTTTTATTATTTGACACGAAAAAAAGAAATGTCAAATAGTCAAAAAATATACTAGAGCACATATCCATTTATATATATAGTTCACTTTGATTATGTCATATTTAATATAGCATACTTACAGGCGCTCTCTTATTTCAAATTGAATGTGCTGCTCTCACACTTGCATGAGTATGTATAGTTTTTGCAGACATTTTGTTATAGAAAAAAAAATATTTAAAATATTTTTCAATTTTCTTTCTTTTATGCTTATAAATTTTTTTTTTTAAATGTTTCATAAAACGTTAGCGCCACAAAAAGTATTGGGCTTTTTATTTTATTTTTTTTTTTGTGTTTGTGCTGAAGAAATGCACTTGAAAAAAATTAGAAAGACTCAGCAAAACTTTTTTGTATAATGTGTTATGGTGGGGGCTCTGCTATATTTTTTAATGTTTTACTTAGAAACTTTTGTCTTCTGTTTTTTTTTTTTTTAATTTTTTTTCATTTAGTTTCTTTCTATTGTTTAATCATTTTGCTGGTTTCCTTTTTTTCAACGCTCTCAAGTGCTGTTCTTTTTAACACTTTCTTTTTCTATTTTATTTTTATTTTTTTTTTTATTTCTTATTTTTGTTTTTCTTTTTTTTTATTTCTTATTTTTTTTTTTTTATTAAAGTGCATGAAAAATATATGTTCTCGTTTTTTCATTAAGTAATTACACACATTGTTAGTAGTTGTTCAAAAAATGAAATACTAAAATTATACAACTTGAACTGAAAACAAAAGAAAACAACAAAAACAAAAAAAGAAACAAAAAGATAATATAGCACATCCGTGTTGTTGTGTGCGCATTGGTGCTGATTTATCATTTTCTTTTACCTACTTATTAATTTATGGTATGTGACTTGTCTCCTCAGTTAATGTACAACAAAAGCACGTGCGTTCCTTTTCTTTTTTTTTTTTTTTTTATTTTTTTTCTCTATATAATACTCCTACATTATTATAATTTTTTTTTTGTACTATTTTCCTTTATCCTCTTTTGTTTTTCATGCTATGATTTTTGCTGTCATTTTTTTTGTACGACTTTTTGGTATACCAAAAATAAATCCATTTCATGCAGGCAAGCAAGCTCTTCTTTCACCATTGACGTCACAGAATCATTAACAAAGGCGGTGCCAAAAAAAAAAAAATATTGGTAGCATCGCTATCATAAACATCTAAGTTTTTGCTTAATAATTTATTTTAAAAATTTTTTTCCTTTTTTTTTTTTTTTTGTTTATTTGTATTTATTATTAACACTATTCTTTATTATTTGTTTTTTTTTTTATTTATTTGTGTTATTATTCTATTTTTTTATTTTTTTTTTGTTATATATATGCTAATTAGGTTAATCTGAAATGAATCGGTAATGACCACATGGTACTTTAATCTAATGAAAAGTGTATACATAATTCAAAGGGCGCAATTTCTGAATAGAACTGTTAGTATATGATGATCTAAGATGTTATTTTTATCTAATTTTAATCTATTTATAATATTAAGAATTGTTAGATTTGAGGTTTTGATAAATAAGTTGATGAAACGAACACATATCTGGTATTGGAACAAAGGGAACTACTATATTTTCTAGAGCACATAGAGGTCTTAAAGTTTTCAATCTTCATATAAATCACAGCAATCTAAATGAAATTATGTCTAGTATTCACTATGTCGAATTCATTCATATTGAAAATTCTCTCTTTCTCTCTCTTTGACAGAGCATAGTGAAAACCAAGCATAAGTCATTATAAAAACCAGAATTTAAGCTATTAATCCCAATCAAATCTACCAACGGAGAATCTAAACATCCTCAATGAAGGGAGCGGAAGAAAGTAGAGTTACAAAAATCTGAATCGGCAACCATTTTGTGTGACGAATTATTTTCTTTTGTTTGACTCTCTATGCACAGATCAAAAAATTACAACGAACTCATTTCTCTCACTCTCTTTATCTTCTCAAGCAATGTTGTTGTATACTCGTTTATATTTTGTTGTTGTTGTAAGTGAAACTTTTAGTCTTCTTTTACACACCCGATTTTTCTTACCGATTTTTACATACTATCTTTCTCAATCGGCCGATCGATTTTCTATTTCTATTACTTCTTTATTCTTTCGTTTTACATGAGTGGAACAGAGAGAGAGAGCAAAATTTGTAAAAGGCAAACGTCAAAAGTCAGTGTAAAATTGTTGGTACAGCCGATTGTGAGTCGTTCACTTTCGTGCTCCCCTCCCTCGCTAACAAAGAGAAAATCGGTGAGAGAAATTGGGCTGAGGTATAGACGCGTTAGGCATGTGTAAAAGCACAGATCAGACTGAAACGATGGAAATAACCGAATTTTACTTATGAATGTGTATATGTAAATAAAGAAAAGAGCGAATAAAGAAACAAAATCAACTCTTGCAAGAACAACACAAACATCACTCTCTCTCTCTCATATTTATGTATGTATTTGCATTAAAAGAATTTCATGCAAAAACAACACGACTAACAACAGTAAAGTACTCGCTCATTTGAGATGAGATTGAGAGAGCCGACATCTCTCTCCAATTTTCATGCAAAAAAAATGTATTCATTCATATGAAAACAATCTGATCACGATGGCGGCTCTCTCACTACATGTTCATGCATTCTATGCTACTCTCTCTTTCTCTCATATTTATGTATGTATTCGTACTAAAAGAATTTCATGCAAAAACAACACAACTAACAGCATTAAATTCCTCTGATATAAATTACTCGCTAATTTGAGATGAGATTGAGAGAGCCGACGTCTCTGCCAAATTTTCAGGCAAAAAATTTATTCATATGAAAAAAATCTGATCACGATGGCGGCTCTCATACAGTGATATGTTCTCATGGACTCTATGCTACTCTCTTTCTCCCTCATATTTATGTATTTATTTTCACTAAAAGAAACTCTTACAAAAACAACACAGTTGTGATATGTAATATTGTGATGTGTAATATTGTAATGTAAAATTGTTTGAAAATAGTTCTTAATTAATGATTAATGTTTGGCTTTGGCTGAAGTCAAACTCAAGCTTGGCTCAAAGAGAAAGTATTTGAACTTTCCATAACCTGTAAAAAGGTGGATTTTTTATTTGAAATATACAGTAAACTTGAATCATTCGCTGTTTATAGTAGGAGTAAGACTTTTGAGAGGGGAAGAGAAAGATATAGGAAATTAAAATTCGCTAGTCCTCATAATTCTAACGTCTTAGAATACGCTAATGTTTTGGGATCTATAACTTTAGTACCTCAATTTTGATTAATTTGAAAAGAAAAACTGATAGAAATTAATCCGAATTCGGGTAAACTCGTTGAAATATTCTTTGAAATAATAATTGCAAAAAAAAAAAAAAAATCCCAACATCTGTCATCATCCATGCCTACGTGTCATATAAGTTTAATTTGCAAAGTGACAAATGAAAAAAATATAGAATATAATGAATAAAACAAAATTCGGTATAACAATTACTAAGTTAGGCAGATATATAAAACATTTAATACCTACAGAAAAAAACAAAATCGCCTATATACTAAAGAAAGCAACGAGGTATTTTTATTAGAAGGGTGTGTAGGTAGGGGCTTGACTGCTCCTGAATTTAGCTTTTCATCTAATTAATTTTTCAATTTGTCATAAAAGATATTCTAGATATGAGGGAACATTTAACATAGTTTAGATTATTAAACAGCCGTACTTAGTACTTATTAACTTATTATCTGAAACGAGCAAATTTCGACACATGAGTAGTTTATGCTAAGTACGGTAGTAGGAACTGCTGCCCACTTAGGAGCTCTAACTATTTAAAATTTATACTCTCTTCTTTTTCTATTCTAAAGACAACTAATATAAAAAAAACACTATGCTTCACATATTATAGCTAGTGTTAATTTCATATAAACTGCACATGTGCGCGCTCTTACAAACATTTGCTTATCGCGCTCTCTCTCTCTTTTTTTATTTCTTTCAATAATTGGCGTTCTTTATGTGCGCATACTCTCTCTCTCTCTCTCGCGTTCTTCCTGTGTATTCTCTCGTTATCAATTGAGCTTTTTTTTTAGTTCTTTTTGTTGTTTTTATACTCTGCACATCTTTAATTTCACTTTCATTATTACTACGACGTAGTTTTGCTTATTTTTTTTTTGTATACATAATACACTCACTCATACAATCACATATACAACATTTATCTCGACAAGGCATGTACACATATACAACCATGCAAATGCCGCAAATTTTTGCACACACATTTGCAGACAAAATTTTAAACCAACACATAGATTTGCCTATACATACTTTCGTTTGGAGTCTACGCCTCTTTTTTGCATTTTGTTTTTGTTGTATGCTTTAGAACTTTTACTCATTCAGAAAATGTATGTTTTCTACTACTATGTTATATTACCTACCTACCTACATACCTACCTCACTACTACTATATAAGTATGTGTACGTTTTTTTACTACTACCTTTTTCTACGAAATTCCTACTACATTTTTCACATATCGCCCGAGTAGCATAAAAGCACGTGCGACAGTTTCATTTCGCATTTACAGCATAACGGTTGTGTTTACATTTTACTACTACTACATAGACTGAATTTGTGTGTGTTTTTCTCTGTTTGTGTTGTGTTTGCCGTATCGAAATTTTACGACGCAGATTTACATATTTGCATATATATAGTATATATGTGCCTGCCTCTTTGTTATATAGTATTAAAAAAAAAATAAAAGGTATGAGTACAAATAATTTCTCTAATATTTGTTGCCCACAAAAAGTGCAGCCCGTGCATTTTATATTGTGTTTATTTGTGTGTGTGTGTGAGCAAAAAAATGCATTTAACCTCATTTGACCTTAATACATTTATAATAATAAACTTATTTATTTGTTGTTGTTATTGGGTTTTTTTTTTGCTTGCCAGGGCATTGCATTTTATTGCTATTGCATGCAACAAATTCGCGTGTGAAAATACACGAACGCATTAAATACTATAACAGTATCGAATAGCATACTGAAAAGGGAGTATGAGTACTCATGCACCTAACTGCCTACCTCAATATTTTTCATTCGCTCCTTTTGTTACTTCTACTACGCAATAAAATTATGTCACTTTGACTATGTCTCTGTGTGTCTGTGTGTCTGCTACTCTCTGTCTATGTGTTTGTGTTTGTATTTCTCTATGTCCTTGGCAGCTATTTTAATTGTTGACAAATGTAAACATTTATACCCATAGGTTATGCTTTATTTAGGTTTAAGTACTTTTTAATTTTTGTTTACTAAAAAAAAAATTCAAAATTGTCTTAATTTGGAAAGCAATTACAAGTTTAAGTGATTTAGCTTAACTCACAGCAGTTTAATTGTTTTTTATTTTATTTTTTTTTTTTTGCTAGCAGCAAATTAATACTCTATTTGGGTTCCCCGCAGGGTTCTTAAATCTCCCTTGTTGTCAATGTAAGAATTGAGGATTATGAAGGACTTGAATCATTATCGCAAAACAGCATGTATTTATTTGTTTTTAGTAAGGAAGGGTAGGGTTAAGAAGAATTCAAAGCAATTTTCTGTTAATAAATACATTTTTGATGAATATCTAAAAAAAACATATGCTTAGAAGTGAGGAGAGGTAGAATTTTAGTCTTCTCAGAACGAAGCTAAATTGAAAATACCCTACAAATCTTCCAGAAAAAGTGCCTCGTTGTTTTGAATGATTTTTGTATGAAATACTTTATTTATCAGTCATTACTTTATACTGAATTTTAATGTATTTATTTAATCAAGCTTTATTTTCAATACATTTTTATATTTTACTACTATTGCACATTGAAACGTCAAACTACAATATGAAATACACTTCATCTGATTTTTTTTCACCCTACCCCTCCCACACAAAACGGTTTATCCAAAAAAGAGAGGTGAGAGAAATTGTTGTTGCGTACTCGTTACTTGCAAACACAGTCGAGTAGCCGAGTATTTATTACAACAAATTGCAACTAAACTTAAATGAGAGAGTATTAGTTGAAAAGGAAAATATCAAGAGAGGTGAGAGAAACCGTTGTTGCATACATGTAAGCGCAGTGAGCAAAAACACATGATTTATTTATTACAAACAAATTGCAATTGTACTTAAATGGGAGAGTATTAGTTGAAAAGAGAGAGAGAAAGATCACGACAACAAGAAAGTCAAAGAGCTCGTTTGTTTTTTTTTAAATGTTCCGGTTATTGTGTTTTTATGGGGAGAGAATTACAACAAGAAAATGCAATTGTACTTAAATGAGAGAGTATTAGTTGAAAAGGAAGAGATCAAGAGAACAAGACAGTCAAAGAACTCGATTGTTTTTTCTTTAATTTGTTATCCCGATTGTGTTTTTATGGGGAGAGACTTACAATTGCAAAATGCTTATGTAGTTAAATGAGAGAGTATTAGTTGAAAACAGAGAAAGAGAGAGAGAGAGATCAAGGGAGTAAGAAAGTCAAAGAGCAACTATGTTTTCTTTGATATTGTTCTACCGTTTGTGTTTTTGCATGAAATACAGGAGACAGAATCAAGGTTGCTTAACCCAGATATGCCCAATGTCCTATATGAAGGACATTTCAGAAATTTTTAATTTCGATAAAATTAGAATATATTTCATCAAAAGAAAAACTTTCTGTAGTGTTCTACATATAATACAGTTAATATCTAACGCACATTTCGTGGCATTAGAAATATTAATTAAAAAAAAAATAAAAAATAAAAATATTGTGGAAAATAAACTTAAAACTGTCTTTAGACTTCTCAGCTCCTATTTATTACGCCACAATGCCTTCGTTGAAAATAAATACACTTTTTCATATTTGCTTTCTATTTTATTATATGCAATATTTTCTTTTACCATAAGGGAAATTTGCCTACACCCTCCTCCTCCCTAAGAAACGCCTTTATTTCAAACTGTATTAATAATGCGTAGTATTTGAAGTACTATAATAATATACTTTATTACTCTAACGTTGTAAAAACTTAATTTATTTTACTTACATTTTGAAAGCGGCATACTGAGCGTATGAGTAACATTAATTATGCAGTCAAAATGTTTTTTTTTCTTTATAGGTCAATTCTATAGAAATTTACGAACATTTCTGTTTGAAAATTCGAATAGAATTATTATTAATTTTTTTTTTGTGGTATGATTTGCTAAAGAGAAAACCATAACTTTTTTTTCTGTTAGTCACTATTTTGTTACTAAGAGTAAACGACTTGGAATTGGAACTATTAAATTATATTTGGCGTTATTAAATATAATGAACTTAATATAATATAATATAATATAATGGAGACTGTCGTAAAACAGTCAATATCTTACTTGAGTCTGAAATTAACACGATTTGGTTTTTAATAGCTTTTTTATTAATTTTTCTGATATCGTTTTTTCATATTTTTATTATAACAATTCAGTAAATAAAGCATATCTTTAGGCATATTTACACATAATTACTTAAATGAAAAACAAAGACATTTTAATAAATATTACAACATAATTCCAATAAAAACATCCTAAATAAAGAAAAAAGTGAAAGAAGAATGTGAAAACAGCAAGAAAATTATAATGAAAAAGAAAAATGTTAAATTAAGAAAAACACCTAAAGGTATGCTTTTGCAAATTAAGAAAAAATAACCTTTTCTTCAAAAGTAAACATAAACAAAGCACCTAGCTCAAGCCTAAAAATACAAGATAAATATTTTATTATTTAAATGATTTGTAAATTTGTGGAAATATTTGGAAAAAAAAAAATTGCAATAAAATATTTATAAGAAAAATAAACTAAAATAGGCAAAAGCATACACTACTGACCTAACTCAATGTGCTTAAAAATGTGTAGATGCAAAAATAAATATACACACACAAAATGAATTGGAATTATATTTTTGCAAAATATTATGTTCATATTCATGTTTACAAAAACGAAAAAAAAAAATGAAAATTGTTTAAATAATAAAGCAACCAACAACAAAACCTAATAAATAGAAATACAAAACTTTTTTTTTTTTTTTTTTTTTTTTGATTTTACACGCCCGCCGCTTTTTGCAATCATAATAAGTATAAATAAAAAGAATAATTATATATGACGACCAGCAACGCATCGTAATTTATAATCATTTTATTGCTCTCGTCTACAGTCAGCGACTACAGAAAAATGTTAGTGGCAGTGCCAGTTGTGTAGTATGCCTGAGCTGCCTCATGTATACGTTCAAGCAGCACACAGCTCATCAAGGTTCTTATCAGTTTTTTTTCGCATGTTTGCGTTTTTTTTTTCAGTTGGCGGCTGCTAGCTGACTGCCTGACTGCTGCTTTGCTTCTCCCCTTTCTTTCTTTTCTTACTTACTTATGCTATATAAGTTGTTGTGATGTTGATAATAAAAATAGAACTTTTGCTTTCATTGTTTTTGCGATTGCTCTGTGACTGCTGCAAAGTCCCAAGCAAACTTTGTCGTAAAGCAATAATAATAATAAAAATAAGGAAAAAATTACTTTGAACAATTTTTAATTAGATAACAAAATACAAAAATTATAAAAAAAAATAATAATAAATAAATTTTATAATTTTTGTTTCTGTGTATGGTTGTAATTTTTGAGTACTGCTTTCATTTTGCTGCTTATTTAAAGAAATTATAAAAGAAGAATTATATGAGGATTATTGTTATTAATAATATTTTTTAATGATAAGAAAAGTATATATAGCATAATTGTAGTTAAATGCTCGTTTATGGCGAACACTATAATTATCTATAGTATCTTTTTTTTTATTTATTTTTTTTTTAATAATAATAGGTATGTTTTGTGTAAATTTTTAATATAGAAGCTTAGTGAGATTTTATTCATAAGGATGAATAAATAGACTTTGATTATAAATAATTATTTATGTGCTTGTTTTTTAAAAAACAAAAATCCTATCTTTCATCTCTTTGTTTTTCGTTTACTTAAGAACGAAGCTCAGTTTTTTTTTTGCATTTTTTTTTATACAGAAATTTAAAAAATTGTTAGACTTCATTGAATTTTTATATATTTTTTAATCAAATTTGTAATATATTGAAGAATTCATCGATTTATATTGTTGTGCATCACTTAATTTCCCACTGGGTAGTACAGACACTCAGGGACAGAGAGAGAGAGAGCGAGAAAGAGCTTATTCTAAAGCAAAGTAATCCAAAGACTTGCACACAGGCAAATGAGAGTAAGAAATTTTTATACGTACAGAGCTCATTTCCATAGAAAAAGTACTCAATCGATTATTACCTATGTATAGGTGGCCACCGTTAAGTCTCGTTCTGCTTTGCCTATTTGATTTTGTATGAGTTCGTAAGTTACAACTCTTCGCGAGTACTCGTCTATATCGCTGTAGTCGGCAAGTAACAGCAACAACTCTTTCCTCTAGTATATTTTAAGCTTCATTTTCTATATTGAGCGGTGCTCTATATAGTATGAAATGATTTCAAAATATATTAATATTAGCACACATTTTCACATAATTTTAATTCATATTTTTTTTATGACTGGTAATAGTACAGAAAAAGTATGAGAGAGGGAGAGACAGAGAGAAAGAAAGGTGAGACTATGAAAAATAAAGTGTTCACCCGAAGATCCCAATTATGCTTTCAGGCTCTCTCAACGGAACTTCTCAGTTATTTATCTTCATAAAAAAATATGTATCTGCAGGCACTCACAGTAGTTGTTGTTGTTTTTTTTTTTTTTTTTAAATTATTAGAAAACATTTATAACACATTCTGTTGTTGCTTTTTGCAGTCTTCTTCTCTCTATTTTGTTGTTGCTTTGCCACTGTTGATACTCTCTACACTCGTATCTGTACTATAAACACGACGTAGTACACATACATATATAACACAAGAGAGGAGAGCACCGCTATATGCAGTCAAGCAGAGGCATCTATGAGAGAGCCCACTCTCACTAAAGCACATAAGATAAAACAGTGAAAAGTATATAGCCGAATAACAACTGCAACGAAAATGCAATTTTTTACTCTTCCTCTTTCTATTTTCTGAAGCTTTTTTTTTCTCTGTTGATACTTTCTACAATTATCGGCAACAAAAATGACGTAGTACACACACATGAAAGGAAAGTTCAGTTATATTCAATTAAGCTCTCTCACTAAAGCACATGAGTTGAAGCTGGGAGAAGTTGACTCTCTGCTTGATTGTATGTAGCCGATCTGCATATGTTCTCGTTTACAAAACACTAACAACTGTATAACTTCATTTCTTACTAGTTTCATTTGAGTGTAATGAAAGCTCAATTCCGTTACATTTTTCAATTGCAAAATTTTGCAATTCATAGCCCCGCTAAAGAAGTTTCACTTCAAAAAAAAAAAAATTAATTTTGAACAGTAAGATAAACCCTCGCTGTAACTTAAGCTCTCTCTTACATAACGAAATTTGAATCAAAGGTAGAAATGAGAGCTAAAACCACAGTTGAAATTTGGTTTACTTTAAAATGCTTTCCTCTCTCTCTCTCTCTGAAATATACACTTTTATAACCCACTTTTTCCTCCTCCCTCTCCTGTTTTCTCTCTCCTTTTCAAATAAGAAATATCAATTCATCTTATTTATTTTTTTTCACTTGTAAATAACAAAAAAATATTTACAATGATAAAAATTTAAAAACTCAAAATTTTCGACTAATAAACAAAGAATATATAAATAATATAATAAGTATGCCTACTTGTATTAAATATTCTTAACGATGACATCGTTAAAAAGTCATTTTACAAAAATTAAAATAAATAAATATTTACAAAATTATTTTTCTTCTTTTTTTTTTAAAATAAAATTGAAAAAGTAAACGACAACAAACAAAGTGAACAATTTTTTTTTATGTATTTTAAATTTAATTTTAAATAAAATGAATTAAATTGCATTCACACGCAAATTTTTCTTGTCGTTTGTTTTGCTTTACAATTTTTGTTGGGATATTTTTTTTTATTTCTGATTTTATTTTGGCACATTTTTGCTATTACTTAAAAAAAATTAAAGAAATTTATTATACAGTTTTGAATATATATTTTTTTTTTGATTATACAAACATCTGTATATTATTTTCTATTTTTTTTCTATTTTTTTTTTTTTGTGTTTTTTTTTTTTAAATATCAGTACGTGCCTCAGGTCTTGTTTAGTATTTTGCTATATGCAAATATCAAATGAGTTGTTTAAGTTATTGTACAAACTTGAAATTGAATCATTTGGTTTTGTGTTTTTTTGTGGTGTAGTTTTTCATTTACATTGTTAGTTGGTGGTACCTAAATGTGGTTGCAATATACTTATTATTGAGTTAATAGTTTGTTTTTAATAAATATAGGTATGTATATTTACAATGTTAGGGGATTTGTGTGGAAAATATTTTAATATAAATGAAATTTAAAGAAAACTTTTATATAAAACTTTGGTACAATTGGAAATTGGAGAGTTGAAAAATGCAAACGTGCTTTTGAATTTTATATGAAATAAAGGCGAATTCACCGACCAAGTGCTCTCTCTCTCTTTTAGTTTTTTTTTATATGAAGTTTTTATACTTTCAATAACAGAGAGAGCGAAAAACTTCATACAAAAAAAAAAAAAAAAACAAAAAAAACGAAAAGAGATTGCGCAGTCGTTCGTTGAATTCGCCTTTAAAGTCCAAAAAGAGAGCTGTCACCTGATTGATTGATCTTTTCATTCTGCTATTTATCTGTTAAGCTAGACTCACTTACGGTTTTTCTCATTGCATTTCTTCTCTTGTATTGCAATCAGTCTAGGCATGGAATACATATATGGCTCTCAATACAAGAGAGCGAAAAACTTCATACAAAAAAAAAAAAAAACCAAAAACAAAAGAGAATGTGCACTCAAGCATTCAATCGTTGAATTCGCCTTTAGAGTCCCAAAAGAGAGCTGTCATCTGATTGATTAATCTCTTAATTCCGCCATTTATCAAGCAAGCCTCACTAACGGTCTATCTCATTGTATCACTTTTCTTGTATTTTGCTTTTTTTTTGTTTTTTTTTTTTGCTTACAATTTTGTTTAAATAGAAAAGTCCTTAAAACTGAATGTGAATATTAAATGTGAAAGGTTAAAAAACTCATTTCATTATTTACACACATTAAATATTAGCATAATTATAGTCAAGAGACCCTTTCGAAAAAATCATTGCTAATAATTGCATAATATATATATACATGCATAAAAGTTGACAAACAAAGCAGCAACAACAACCAAAAAACAACTACAGCTTGTTATTTTGTAAAATCGAAAAGCAAGCAAACAATAGCAACAACAAATAAATAAATAATGTTTAACAAACTCTTAACAAGAGAGCGTCAAGAACGCACTTAACAATATTCTCAAGATCTCGAGATACAAAAAAAAAATTATACAAAAAAATATTTAACAAACAGATTTTAATTTACACGAACCCCATGAACTACCCCTGGTACTTCTCTTCCACATCCCTTTACTTTTCCCCACATCTCTTTGCATTTCCTTTTCACCACACTCGATACACTACATGCAACAACAACAATAATGCAAATAACGCATTTCATTGTGAGAGATAGATAGAGAGAGAGAGAGAGAGTGCAGCAAACAAACAAGCAGCAGCAACAACAACAACAGCATATAGCAGAGAAACGTGCACTTTATTGTTGTTGCTCGTGCTTTTTTATTGTTGTTGTTGTTGTTTAACTATTTATTTAAACTTTATAATTTTGTTGCTGCTATTTATTACTCACTCACGCATGCAGCGCGTCGATACTCACAGTCATCGTTCACATTTCGAAACGTCAAGTTGATCGTGCGCTCGATTAAACGTTCAGGAAAAAAAGGCAACGAGACACGACAACTAGACAAAAAAAAATTAAAAATTAAATTAAAAAAGTAAAAATAGACGAAAAAGAAGAACCGTACAACCGGCAAAAATAAAAAAAATATTCAATGCACACATCAACCAAAAAATAATAATCATATTAATAAATTGTATGTTGTCTACAACTTTGACTTACTTGCAGGTCGTTCAACTGTCACTTTGACAGTCTCATGCAGCAGTAGTGATCGTTGGTGTCGTCGTCATCGTGCTTTGTCGTGGTTATTTTTTTTTTTTTTGTTAAATTTTTTTAACAATTGTTGTTGTATTTTTTATATCAACATCAAGTGCAATTGCAACACTACCAGCTACCAGCCAACAGCAACAAAAACAACAACAACCACAATAGCTACGCTCATAACATCAAAACGTCAAACTAGAGCTAAAAAGAAAACAATTGAGTTGAAAAGAGAACGATTTAGCTGAAAAGAGAACGATCTAATAGAAAAGAGCACAATTGAGTAACAAAAATAGAAAGAGAGAGAGTGTTCACTTGTGTGCATCAAAGAGAGTCAAGAAATTTCGAAATTGGATGCTGATAATTGTTTTTGTTTTTTGTTTTCTTTGACGCATATATGCATAATTAACGCCTACAGGGCATACTATTACAAAAACAATAATAATAGTATTAATATCTACGAGTAACAACAACAAGTGCTATAAAGAATGAATCAAAACGGTTGATTACAAATCAAATACATTGTCGTTGACGTTTTATTGTAATTATAACTTTTATACACTGCAATACAATAATATCTACAATTTAATATTTAACTATAATCAGCAATTAAAGAACGACTTACACTATATACAATTTAAATATGTGACTTTATAACCTCAAAAAAGGAAAATACAAAAAAAAAACTAAAAGCAAATAAAAAAGTGATTTGTGTAAATTTTGTGATTTTTTTTTTTTTTTATATAAGCTTAGAAAAAGTGTAACGCTGACGTGCTATTTTTATAAATTGTTTATATTTTCTTTGAATTCCCTTTTACCAATCCAACGTAAAACAACAAAAATAAATTATGCATGGTATTACGCATCTCTATCGACAGCATGCTGTCGAAAAGCAAATAAGCGCTGACAGCTGGCAAAATGGCGGCGGAAGTCATCATCATAGCACATCATATGGACGTAACAATTATCAACGTGACAGTCTCAGCATACAAAGTTCCGATTCATGTAATTCGAATATGAATCAATCAAATGAGGCTAGTCGCATGCATAGCGTTGATTCCGGTAGCAGTTCAGGTTCATCGACTACTTCAAAATCACCAAATTGGTCGCAGGGTAAGTGTTTTGGGGAGAGAGGTGATAATAAGCAGAAGGAGAGTGAGAGAAAAAGAATGTGAGACTGTGATAGTTTGAGAGAGAGTCATAGCAGACAGAGAGAGAGAGAGAGTTAGACGTTTTATTAACCCAAATACGCCCAATGCCCTATATGTAGTACACTTCAGAAATTTTGATTAATTTTGATTAAATAAAAAAAAATAAAATGTATTTAATCAAAATCAAAACATTTTGAAATGTTCTGCAACCACAAAAATTTCGTGAATCCGACCTCGATAACACCAAATTCCGTGAACTCGACTTAAATCCGACCTCGGCAATAAAAAATTCCGTGAATTCGACTTGAATCCGACCTCGATAACACCAAATTCCGTGAATCCGATTTAAATCTGGCCTCCGCAACAAAAAATTTCGTGAATTCGACTTGAATCTAACATCCGCAACACAAAATTCGTAATTTCCATTTGAGTTCGATTTCTGCAACAACAAATTTCGCATATTCGGCTTCAACAGCACAGAATTTGACATAAATTCGCCTTCTGTAACATGAAATTCCGCGAATTCGACTTAAGAAACACAAAGTTCTCGACATTTGACTTGAATCCGACTTTTAAAACATAAAAATGTTTCGACTTAAACTCTTCTCGACTTCCTGCTATTTACAGAACTCTCAAAGTTTTCAGTTTTCTAACAAAATTCCATGAATCTTGTCTTGAAATTCTATAAACCACTTCAAACTCTCTCATCCTGCCGTAAATTTTTACTGCCGGCGGCACTAAATTACATCTCCTACTTCCCTCTACATTATAGATAAAGTTATTGAAAAGTTAGTGCAGTCATCCAGTCCACAGCCAGTACCCGATTCGGGCAAATCAATATCGAATCATTATCGAAACTCACCAACGAACATTGGCTTGAAAGGTGGTTCCTATGACAGCTACAACAGCAGCAGCAATAGTTTCAAACGTACGCCATCATCAAAGCGTAGCATTTTCGATAGATCTCATAGTCCTGCGGTATATGCTGTAAGGCGAAATTTCTTCTTTTTTTATCAAATCTTTGTACTCATTTTCACCCCCACCGTCCTTCGTTTAGAGTCTTCGCCGTAATACTGCCGACTATCATGGTTCCCCACCGACCCAAACCGGTTACTTTCCGCATGATCTCGATGACATCTATGAAAGTCAAGGTGATCATCAATATTTTACACACACCGGCGCCAGTTCACGGCCACAAGAGCAACGTCCCAGTATCAATTCGATATTTCATCGTGTTGGTGCTGCGTATACATCGCTCGATGATTATGTAACACAAACTCGTAATTCATTGGATGCAAGCCCAGGAGGATTTCGTCATCGTTTTGATAATTCGAGTTTTGTTAAAAGTATAAGCATTACAGATGAAAGTAATAGCGATTTAAATTCAACATCATCACCGAAAGAACATCGCAAATCAAGAGGAGGCGATCACCATCATCACCATCACCATCATCATGGCAGCAGCAGCAGTGGTTCTCATCATCATTCGATACAAGAAATGTTAAAAACTTTTGGTAAAAAAGTACACATCTGGCCACGTAAGTCACACGATGCACCCAGTAGCGCATGCACTTCACCGCAAAATGATCCACAAGAGAATTTCCGAACACGCTCTAAAAGCTTAGACGTAAATACGCTAAGTCGTTCGAATCGAATTTTAGAAGATTGTGGCGCCACATACAAAATATACGAGAAAATCGTCAAAGAAGG
Organism: Toxonevra muliebris; assembly: GCA_963691655.1. Taxonomy (NCBI): domain Eukaryota; kingdom Metazoa; phylum Arthropoda; class Insecta; order Diptera; family Pallopteridae; genus Toxonevra; species Toxonevra muliebris. The sequence continues at coordinate 99,838,048 of OY829327.1, forward strand.
TAATTAAGAGTAAATATTTTTGTACGGATAAGGTGACCATATGTAATTTATACTACCATACTATAAACTAATTTAAAAACTAATTAACTATGCGCGAAACGTTTGACATTTTTCATTATGTATTCCTTCTTGGTACTTGCTGCTGTATAATTTATTTATATTTGAACCATTTTTTTTTTGCTTATTTGTTTTCTAAAGCTTAACTAATTTGCATTTATATAATTCTTTCTTTTCTACCTACCCGCCCACCATCATCATCATGAATTTAGGTGCTCATATGCGTCGTGCTTCTGCCGATTTGGAGAAACGACGCGCTTCAGTTGGTGCTGCTGGTCGAGGCTTACGCGGTGATGGCACATTAGATCCATATCATGCCGCCATTTTATTCAGAGACTCAAGAGGGGTAAGTTGTTTTTGTTTTTTTCCTATTCACATTGTATACAGTTTTTCTTAAGATTATTTTCTGTTTAATGAGTAGCATTAAAATTTTAAGAGCTTCCATTTATTTTTAAATTTTGTTTTCTTTGTATTTTCTTTGTTTTTCTTAAGCATTCAATTAAACCCTATAAATCAAGTCCTTGTTAATATTTACGAATAACTCAAGGTCGTTTATTTACTTACCGCTATTGTATTTGCCTTGCTATTGCATATAAAAGAAAAACAAACAAACGAAAAAAGACAAAATACGGGATCTCTTCTCTCTTTGTTTTCTTTTTGTTTCTCAATGGAAATACATTCGCCACAGTTCCTCCTCTCGTTTGTTAAGTGGTGTTGTTTTTTTTTTTTTTTTTGTCATACACATTCATACTTTTTTTCTCTCACTCTCTCTCGTTCGTTGTTGTTCTTTCAATTTATCACTCACTCACTGTGTATGCATACGAGTAGCGGTAAAAGCTTTCGGGTTGTAAACTTTTACACAAAAACAACAAGTCAAATAAATTTGCTTTTTTTCTGCTGTTGTGCTTTTTTAACACTTAACTTTTATCAGATGAAAGCTTTAGCTTTTTCTTTATATATTAATTGACAAGTAGATGGCGCTATTTATTTTGGAAAATTTAAATGCGCTACATTGTTTTAGAAGGGTTACTTAAATGTATTACAATTTTAATTTTAAAATATTAATTTTAAAGTCCAATTTTTTTTTGAAATACTATTTTACTCTATATATAAGGGACTATTTATTTTAAAGAGGAGAGGTGTGGAATGTTTAAGAGAACTTATCAGCGCCGTCTTAGCACTTTCGAGGCCCCTAAAATTTTTTCTCAATATTACAAAATTTAAAATTTTCAATACTTCTCCAATTTTGATTGAATTTATACAAATGAAATTTATGATTCATTTATGTTTTGTACAATATTGTTGAGTTTGAACGTTCTTTTTCATACAAATATGAAAGTTTGTATATATGGCCCAATATTCCATTTGATTTCCAGGACATCATCGTCTGCGCATCATCTGTAAACAGCAAATATATGACAAAAATTTAAATAAATTATCGAATTATTCTATTCTTTTTTTTCCTTCCTTGCAAATTTATTCTTGAAGTTTTTTTTTGTTGTAATTTTTCCCTTGCAGCTCGGGGCTTCCAGAGCCGCGAAGGCCTGAAACGGCTGCCTAATAATAATATTAACATGAAGCATTTACAATTTATATAGGTATATAATTCTTTGTATATACCTATATAATAGATAGATTTCTGAAATCCTCCTGTCCTATTTATTTGATTAGGGTAAAGTGACGGGTTTGAAAAATATGTAAACCAAATCGATTTATGCATTTTTATTTATAGGATCATGCCTTATTTTTATTATTATTTGTTTGTAGAGAAGATCTTTAAGGCAAGCACTGTGAAATCTAAAATATGCCCAAACCATTAACAGTCTAAGATGGACCGGTTAAGGACAAAGAACCTTTCAACCTCTTTGGCATATCTGAAACCATGAACAAATTCTTCATATGAAAGCTATTTCTCCTACCCCACTTCTAAATAAACACTTTCGTGCAACCGAGTCTGCAAAAAAAGTCGGAACCAAATTCCCATCTGTATCCTCCCTTCACCTCTTACTCACGTCTGTTATTTAATTCTTCAATGAACGAAATAGTGAAGCAAATTCAAGCTATTTCGCAATGAATTTAGGTAGAACTTACTTCAAAATAATGTAAGAATAATGAAAATCGAGCAGTAATTCAGTGGGAAATTCAGAGGAGGATCGGAAAGAAGTTACTAGATTACGAAAGAGTTTTAGGTATTTTTGTTCCTTCAAAAAGCCTCTAATTCAAAAGCAACGATCATATTGGCAGAGAAAATTTTCTGAAAAGGAAGAGGGGGAGGGGGGATTTTCCGCGAAACCGCCCAAGCTGTTTCTAGCAAAATGTTTGTTTCATAACTGTTCCAAATTTTGTTGAAAATTTAATTTATATCAGTAATTTCCAAAACACTGGCCGCTGGCAAAATCTGAGCGTAAGTTCACACATATTTAATACGTGTATATCGAGAGAGATCTCATCAGTTGGCGCCAATGAGTACATGAGACGAAACTGAGAGCATTTTCTAGAAGCAGCTGATAACACAGTTCAACAAATTTTCAACTTTTGTCTTAGGCGCAAGATTTTCGAACGGTTTCATAGTAATTTAGAGTCGCTGATAACCACTGCGTACTCAGTTTTTTTCCATCACATCTAGCTCTCCAACAATATGGACCTGAATTCAAAAAGAAAAATGGGGTCTTCAGGGGCTCTTCAGAAGTTTATTTATCTTAACAGATACGAATTTGATATCTGGAGCAAAGTTGTTAAACACAAAAAGATGACCAATTTTTTTATACAGTTTTCCTTCATCTCCTACCCTTCCTCTTGAAAATTGGTGTTTAAATCCCCTTTTTTGATAAATAGCAAAACAAAAACCGTTGAGAAAACTATTAGATTAGATGCACTCTGTAATACTGCCCCACAGCCAATATTATTGCCTTACTCTGGTTAAACTGATTTTAATGAAACTTTCACATAAGAGTAAGAGGAATAGCAACAGTTATTTATAATCAGCTGTGGGACAGAATTATCAGCTGCTTTTAAGAAATCCTCTTAGTTTCGCCTCAAATACTCATTGGTCGCAGCGCAAACATAAAATGTAGCTGCGAGAGAGCAAATTTGGTACACGCAGAATAAATAAATTTTGATTGTTTTATTTCAAATAGAAAAAGGCACTTTATTTTATACGATGTATTTATACCTCTGCTCTCAGTATAGCGCTCTCACAAACTCACGCATACATACAATATCAATGAATTGAACTGCGTGTGTATAGGTATTAGAAATAACTGATTTATATGAAGTTGTTCGCTCTCTTAAATTCACCGACCTAGTGTTGCTCTCTCTTTCCGTTTCTTTTTTATATAAAGTTTTTCGCTCTCTTTAATTTAATGTGTAAAAGCTTTATAAAAAAAACTGAAAAGAGAGTGCTAGGTCAGTTATACACAGACTTGGAGAGGACTAAAATTATATATAAGTTTTCTCTCTAATCCCAATTTTTTTTTTTTTGCTTGACCCTGTATTTTAACATTTAAAATGTCATAAATTCAAGTACATTAGAAATGCGATGAGATTAAATACAAAACAAAAACCCAACAACAAAAAAAAAGAAACTCATAAATTAATTCAAATGAGTTTCGCACTTTTTTTACATAACTAATTTTAATTTTGTTTTGAAAGAAATAATTCTACACTAAAGAGAAAATCATACACAAAAGAGAGGATGGGTGTTGAGAGAGAGAGAGAGGGAGAGAGAGAAAAAGAAATAGCCAAATAAAAAACGTGTACAGGTTACTGCTGTACCGAGAAATGTAATTAACCAAAAATTGAGTGCAAACAAACCTAAAAAAAAAAAACGTCAAACAACGAAAAATACGCAAAATTTATTTTTTACGACGCTCTTCCATTCCATTCATAAAACAATAAACTTTATAGTTATAAAGTTAACCAAAATCAATAATTAATTTTTATTAATTAAACGATAGCAACAATATCTACACTTTATTAAATTTCTAGTATGTACCTACCTACAATATTTATATTTGATTATGATCATGACATTATTGTGTAGTGGTAGTTATTAGTAGAAGAAGATAATAGAAATAGAGACTCAATTTGTTCGAAAATTGGTTATCAGTCGGTTTCGGTTTCATTTTGTTTGGTTTTTTTTTCTTTTCAAACAAACAAAAATACCTTACATCTAAATCTACATTCAAATATTACCTCTAAATATTTAAAAAGTAAACAAAAACTTTTTTCTTTACTTTCAAAAATAAATTATGAACATTATAATCTCTATCCTGCTGCTGGTGGCTGCTGGCACAGGTGTATTTAGTTTATAGCAAGATTATTTCGCCAATGTTAATTAGCAGTTCTAAGATTTGTTTATTCAATCTTGTATGCGAAAGTGTTTGCGATCTTGTACAGCACGTACACAAATTTGTTGTGATTATCATTAATTATGAATTAATATTTATTGCAGTTTACACTTCTCCTTACCTCGCAATGACTCAACTCATATATGCAAGATTAATTGGTTGTGTTGAAATAGAAGGCGTGGTGCTTGAACTTTGTCATAAGCTCATGACGATAGTGCAATTTTCATACAATTCATTTTTTATTTCATTTCATTATCAATTTTATATTTAGTTAACGTAAAAATTTGAGTCATTGTAAAATTTCTGTCGAAACAATTGTCCAAAGTAAATAAGCAAAACCTTCACTCAATTTGTGGCTCTCTCTCTCTCTGCTTCGTTCTCTTGTTACTCTCTTCTTCTTTTACTAGTCTCTTTCGTTCGTGTTTAAAGTTCAGGGCTGCCAAACTATGATTAAAATTTACAATTACTATACGAATTTGAAAAAACTTCAGAACTTTGACCTTCTTGCGGCACCATTTAATATTATTGGTTTTAAAATATTTATTTTGCAATGCATATGATTTTACTCATAAATGGTAAATAAAAAACAAAAAATTAAAAGAAAATGTTCGTAAAGTTTCGAAGCTTTTGTGCGACAGTCACAACCTGAAAATAATATCCAATTAATAAACTTTCTGAATATTATTTTTTCTATTTCCCAACTGTCATGCTTGTTTATCTGGTTCTAAAATTTCAAGTTCTGAAAACTATTTCTCATTTCGAAATTCGAAAAAAAATTCGAATACTGTGTGACATTGAAAATATACTTTCTTCGAGACCTATCTCAAATTGTAGGTCTAGTCAAGCAGAAAAAAACTGCATACACACAATTTTGAATTAACCCCCATTTAAGGGGTTAGGTCCAATTAGAGATATGTGAAAAAATATAGTATTTTAAAATTTTGTTTGACCATAATTAGATTTATTTCCGAAAACTATTTGTTGCGATGACCATCATAACATTCAACTGGTTCATCTAAAATCAACCCAAAAAAAAAAAAAAAAAAAAAACATTAGTATTGATAGTTTTCAGAAGTATTTTTAAAACTATTTTAAAGTTAACCACCAGCTGCCTGGGCTGTAGTTACAGTCAAAAGAAAAAAATATTAATAAAAACTAATTTTTTCACGCCTCTAATAGGACCTAACTCCTTAAGTCAGCTAAACCTCAATGGATTTTGAAAATTTATAACACGTTGCTTACAATATTGAATGTAGTTTACTTTTCAGATATACACTGATAAACAAAAGATTCATTTAAAACGCAATTAAAAATGAAAATATTGTAAAAAAAATCTCAATTTTCATTATATTTTTCCCTCTAACTCCACTAGCCCCTTAATATATATTACCAGTTTATATATCGTTGTAAGTAGCAAAATGTCTTCTTTTGAATGACACATAAAAAATTCCTCATCAGATAAATAAAAATAAATTTACGGGCTAGTATATGCTTCAACCTATCAAAAAAAAGTTTTTCGACCCTAAGTCCAGATTTTTAGAGTCAATTCAAAATTCTGAGTATGCAGTTTTTTTTTCTGCTTGACTAGACCTACAACACGCGCGAATCTTAGAAAAAGCTTATTGAATTTTTTTTTTTTTTGGTACACTGTGCTATCGATTTATTATATTAATAATGCTTCCAAATTAAACATTTTCATAGAAAAACTTTCAAATTTAAGGTCCTACGCTGATTGGGAATAAGAACTTGTTTGCTATGCAAATTTCATGCTTTGAAATTAGGTAAAAATCGAAATTTGCCCAATTTTGAGTTTTTTTTTCTCAAAATTTTAACGTCATAGAAAAATGGTATTGCCAAATTTAGTTTCAGCGCACAAAATTTTTTTTAAGATCCATTATCTTAGTGTTGTACACTCAAATTCTAAAAGTAAAGCCCAAATTATAATAGCGCTTTGTGGGTAGTAAAGCAGAGGCAGTTTGCAGCACTGCTCAAGTTAGCTCCATTTCAAAAATTTGTTTTACGGCCACTGTCATTTAGGGTTAAGCTTAAGTTTAAGAACTACGACAATTTAAAATCATCACTTCACAATCTCTACTACTAGTTATTTATCAACTTACTGTATAAATTTGATAAGGTAATACGTTTCGGAATATTATGGTAAATTTCTGTTAAACTTTAATAATAAACAATGTGATGCAATAGTTAGTTATCTTAATCGAGATATTTAAAATGTTTTTTATTTTTATTTTCTATTATCTAAGGAATGCAATGACAAAACATTCCAAATCTAATAGAAGTAGCAAAGTGCATATGCACACAAGATAGAAAAAAATGATTGGTGGCATCTCTATAGAGAGAGATTACGGTTAGTTAAATAGCAGTTTAGTTAAGCATAAACATGGCAACTACAAAAACAATTTAGTGGGTATTTTTTTAAATCATGTCATTCTTGAGTCATAATAACTTAACCAATGGCATTCTCTCGCTCTAACACACACTGACATGTGACACGTTATTGTTGTTGGTTTTTTTAGAGGTTCTTCTTTTTTTTTTAGTTTTGCTATTAGCAAAAAAAATCAAGTGCGTTTTCTACGAATGTTTTTTATTGTTTTTACAATTTTACAGTTTTGAGGATTTCTCTTCGCCTTTAATTACTTTTTTTTAATGTAATCGTGCTGGTTGTTTTTGTTTTTGTATTTATTTACCCTCGCCTCATTTCTCTTTTGTTATTGTTGTACCTGCCTTTTTGGGTTTACATGACTTCATCAACATCGGGGGATCGGGTCTTCTTCTTTCGTTTTTCCATGGGTTTTCTACTCGTTGCTCTGCACTTTCGCTCTTTTACTTTACGTACTCTATTCGTTATCGTCGTTGATGTTGTTGTTGCTATGGTTGGTTTTATTGTTTTGGTTGAAATCGTTGCTGTGTTGGATTGTTGCTGCTGCTGCTGATCTTATAGCGAGTAACCAGTTTCACGTTATTATTGTAATTGTTTAGACGTGTGTGATTAAGTCGCGCGTTGTATTCACTGTGATTTTTCTGCAATTTTTTTTTTTTTTATTTTTGTTTGCTGGAGTAATTTACATGTATAGAAAAATAAAAACGTACAAAGAAAAAGTGCAAGAAAATTTTTACTAAAAGAAGAAGTCCAGAAAAAGAGTTTCTTTGTGCAAAAATCTTCAATTGTGAACAAAATTCATTAAATTTGTTTTTCTCAACAATATTAACAAAATCCGATTAAAAAAACACGAACATGTTTCGCCGACGTTATTCAGCATTTGAAGCACCAACACCACAACCATCGCGTGTTTCTTCCATTTCGAATTCAAAACAAAAATCAACAGCAGCAGCAATGCCACCACCAGAGATACGCATAAATCAAATGCCCATCTCGAACAATCTACCGTCATCAGCAGCAACATTAGCACCACCACAACAACAGCAGCAACGTCAGTTCCGTTCTTTAAGCACTTCCCCTATTAATCGTAAAAAGAAATATCATCATTTACCAGTACTGGAAGATATCGATCAAGCGGATATTAATGATGATCAAACTGATGATGATGATGATGATGATGCAGATGGTGGTAATAATAGTCAAGGTTCCTCTTCTTCTAACGTTCCTCTTACTGCTATTCCTCATGGCCGCCATGTTTATGCGGATAATATTGATGGCGGAAAATTCTCACATCATTTAAGCCGTCGTGATAATCTACGAAGTTTTGGCAATAGTTTAGGTACAACACGTTATAATCGTTTAGCATATGGTCAACGACAGCGACATCAATTACCCCAACAACAACAATTACCATTACAGCAACAAGTTCTACAGCAACAATTGCAACTACAGCAGCAATTACCTCAACAACAAAAACCTTTACAACCAATTATCTTTATGACACCATCTTCGTCCAATTCCTCATCATCGTCCTCTATAAAAGATGAGTATTTACGTAATTCACGTACTTCGCCAATACGAAATTGTATGCTATTACGACGACGCAATGAGTATCAAGATAGTGAACAACATCATCCTCTTTATCATAAATCTACTGTAAGTTTTAATCACTCGATATCGTTCTCTCTGTTACTCTTTCAAGATGTGTGCTCTTTTTGTTTTTTTTTTGTTGTTTGTTTTTCTTCCTGCTCGCTGCTCTCTGTGTGTTTATTCTCTTGTATTTGTTTTTAGTGTAACTATGGATACTTTATCAGCTGAAGTACCAAATACAATCAGATCGTTTATTTTATTTTTTTTTTTTTTCTCGCTCATGCAATTTTTGTGTATTTTGTTTACTTATTACCGTTTCGTTTATTTTTTTTGTTATTTTTTTTTTTTTTTTTTTGGTATTCTCTTTCATTATTATCGTTTTTACCCTACTTTTTTTTATGTACTTTTACAATTAAATATAGTTAAAATTGTTTCCCCCTCATCGGTTCTTCCACAATATTTGCTCATTTACTCGTACTTACATTGTGATAATTATCGCATATTTATAACTTAAATGTGATTTTGCGCTTTTGATAAAAAATAAAATCGCTTTGGTACTTGTAAATATTATACTATACAATTATTATACGTAGTAATCGTAACAAAAGTTTATAAATTGCAGAATTTTAACCAAGAGAGTCGGAGGTTTTAACTAATATCGACTCGGCTTGACATTTATTCCATACAAAAATTGGTAAAAATCTTAATACTCTCTATAATGTCGACGGTTTTATGAACTAATTCCAGATGATTGAATTCTGATTTGAATTTCTAAGGTACATTGTGCAAGCAAGTGGCTCTGATATTTATTCCATAGGAAATTGGGTCAATCACTCGTTACTATCATGTCGAAATTATTTCGTTTATTAATAACGCTGAGTTTTTTTTTTTCACGAAAAACAAGTGCCAGCTTTGTAAATTAATTCCATATGATTGAATTTTATATTCAATTATTGAATCATATTTTGCAAGATTTCGATATCAATTTGAATCAATCATTTTAGAACTGAAAATTTTCATTGCTATATAATTTTTTAATGGCCTGAAAAAGTTACATATACTATACGAGTATGATACTTCAAATCAATTGCCAATATCTCTTATGCCTGGGTTTCACCATGTCATATTTAATAACAGAGAAATAGAATGAAAAAACACAGCAAAAACATATATATATATATATATATGGAGAGTGCTCTTGAGAGAGCACACAATTATGTCTATGCTAACAAGATGGTAACTTCATACATGAAATTCTCTCTTTCTCTCTCTCTCTCTCTGGCATTAAATATGGCATAGCGAAAACCAAGCATTAGGCTGTGATTATATACAGATTTGTTGTTGCACTGAACATGAAGAGAGCATTTACTCACAACGAACACGTTAGTTTTACTCGGTGAAATAAACAGCGAGCACGCCGAGTATTCAGGGTGGCAATGAACTATTTTACAAAATAGTATCATTACATACAAAACATTACTAAACATAGAAGTAATTTCAATAAAAAGCAACTCTCCTACGAGCTCAATGTAAACACTTCAACTGAACATAAGAGTAAATTTTACATGTTTGTCGAACAGCGAACACAAATATAACCACACACTTGGTTATTTTAATCAGAAAATTATTTCAATAATAAGTAGGCAACCTAGCATACAAAAGGTACTCAATCATTCTTCATAATCCCCTTGTTCTATGGAGTGCTTATGGTTATTAAGGCATGAATTGAGTAAATTTTATTTGATTATTGCATTCGATTTCTCTTTCATGACAAAGAAAATAAAGCAATTGTGAAAAAATATTTATAAAATATTTATCTATTTAAAAATTCTTATCAATGAGAAGTGTTGTAAGATAAAGGATTACAATTCCAGTGCTTGAACTTTTTAAAATTTCACATTAGGGTGATTCTCTAAGTCTAGTATAATTGCACGGATAGCACGAAATGCAAAAATATTGTACTAAATTATACTACGATTCGAGAGCGCACATTAACATAGAACTGTAGTATATAAGAAATGAAAAATAAATGTAAACATAGAGAGTGTGAGAGAGGCACAGAGTTGTATTTCATATACTATACTTCATTGCATTGAACATATACATGGGTATCGTTGTAGGAAAAGTTTTTTAATTGTTGCAAAATGGATTGACGTTTATTTTATTTTTGGTTCGTTGTACGGATTGGAAACTTTTTCAATTTGTGCTATCGTGCAAGGCCATATACTAGACTTAGAGAATCACCCTATTGTGTAATATAGAAATCTTTTTATAGAAAAGCTTGCTTTCATTAGCGACTTGCACTCTATTTTGTTGATACTTTCCTATATAAATTTGAAAATAAGCTTTTTAGAAAATTTGGAAACAAAAACCACGAACTGCTATGCTGAAATTTCACCCTGAATATCGTATAAAAACATTTTAGGTTTTTTTCGGAGACTGGTTGCTATTTTTGTTAAATTAATTGTGATTTCTTGGGCTGATATAGTTCCTGGAGAACCTCCTAACAGTTCACTTTTTATTACCTTCCTTTTTTTTACACATAAAACATTTTTAGTATTTTGACTTACTCTTTTATTAAAAAACACCCATTTTTACTCAAAAATTTCTCCAAAAACTTATATGATTTTTACAGGTCTTGAAACTCAGTTTTTCTACATTTTTTTCCAATTTTTTACAGTAACCGGGCGATAGTTTCGAAAATTAATTAGTATAAATAATAAAAGCATTTCACTATTCTGCAAGCCCCATATTTCCTGAGATATTGTTTTCAGATATATTCAGTAAATAGTTTCAGATTTCTTTTTCAGAGAAAAAAAAGTTCCTTATGAAAGATCCCCTATAATAAAGGAAAATAGGGGAGACTTACAAAAGATGTGTCATTTTTCTTAAGAGCGGAGGTTATTTTCTATTTTTGGCAAAAGAATTTTAGAAAAGGTAGCTCCCATAGAATCTTCCATCAATAGTTTTTTATGAATTTTCATTTCCTGGTTCTTTGAGCATTATTGTAATGATTTTTTGATGTCTAAAATTTCTACGAAAAATGCTACATTCTTTTTTATCATTTACTACGATTTTAGAATTCCAAGATCCAAACTCTGATGAGAATAAAACAAATTTTTTTCTTTGAAATAAATGAACTGCTCTCTATGGTAAAAACCAACAACAAAAAGGAACTAAATTACTCGTTGGTTTTTGTTTTTTTGTTTGTGTGTGCAGATAATTCATTAAGTAATGGTGAGAGAGTTGCCGTTACTTATGTCTTTTCTCTCTCATTTATTATTTACTCCTGGTTAAGTAACGATTTTTAAGCTCTAAACACAATTGTACCGTACGACGGTAAATCGGTCGACGCAATTGTGTTTAGAGCTTGACAACGATTAATGCAATGAACGAATTTTAATAAACTTCTGACGCTAATGTTTTTGAATTGGCTTAACGGATTTTAAAATCTAACATTTTTGGGAAAACCTACTCCCTTTAAATTTATCTAATATACTTAATTCATTAAAGAAACTTGAAGAAATTATTTTCTTTAGAATCATACAATTGATCTATAGTATGTTCTGAATGTTGTTTGTTTGATCTATAAAACTTTTCCTTACTTGAATATTTGATCGATTCTTTTAAATGAACTGAATGAACAATCTAATATTATACCACAATATATAGCTTCTCATATATTAAGTTAAATTAAGCTGTCATTATAAAACAAAATGTAGTTTATTACTTTAAATAGAATTATAATTATAACTATAATATTAAATTTCGTTTTATTTATTTTTTTATTACAGTTGCCTGTTGCCGATCCGTTCCTAGAGAAAGTAAATCTGTCAGATTTCGGTAAGAATATTTTAAATAATTATTATCTATTATTAAATATTATCGCATGGTATTAGTGAATAATTTAAAATGTGCGATTACAAATTATCGCCTATCGTAAAAAACTTGTCCAACAACTCAAAATACATAAAATGTTTATTGATATTATAACGATAATAAATATTATTTAGCAAAATAAAAATATATAATACCAATACAAAAAATATAAGACAAAAATTTAAAAGAATCCCATTGGCACATTTTCAAAAATAAAACCATGCCAGGCACACTTCTGTATGATAAATACAAGAGTATGTATTTATATATATTTAAATATATAATAATCTCAGCAAGAAAGGGCAGCACGCAAAAACTGACACATTTTAATAATTAATACGACGAAATAAAAAACAAGTTTAGTTATTTCAAAGAAAAAAAAAAAAAACAACAGAAAAAAATTTGAAAAAAAAAAACTGCGTTAGACACAAAATTATTTAAATTCTTATATTTAAAAATACTAATTTATAAACAGACAGGGTTGCTCAGGGATTTATATAAATACAACCGTGCGGGTGCTCCAGCGATTTATGTAGTTTAAACTGTTATTACTCTCAGCTTAAGTTCTCAGATTCTTTGTTTTTCAAGCTTTGATAGCTCCCTATATTTTTTATTACCTTTTCAGATTATACTCAGTTCTTCCATTTTCAATTTTATCATTCGTTTTCATTTGGATTGGCATGTTCTCAATTAAATTCTAAATTTGTATTATTTTGGATTTTTACTTTTAACTTCTAATTCACCCACATTTTGCCATGCCATGACGCACGTTCGAACAATCAAAGACATTTTTTTTTTTCTTTTTTTTTAGTAAACATTTCAACTAAATTTATTGAATAGATATTAGAAATTTATGTTAATCCAAACAACCTTTATTTTTATATATATATATATATATATATATATAAACTATGAGTTTCTATACTTATAAATATAAATCGCGACACAAAAAAATTTAAATATATCTTTTTCGTAAAAAAAGAAAAATTCCTTTCATATTAAAATTTAAAATATTTTAAATTATGGTATTTTGCCAATTAATTTTTTTTCCTTCTTCTTTTTAGTTTATTTTTATATGAACCTGCGCACTTTATTTTTTCTTGATATTTTCTTCATACTTTATTTTCATATACTTATCGCTTATAATGACACACCTCCTTAATTATTAAATCGCTTGAGCGATTTTATTAATACGCTTGAAAAGTTCTCAGATCTTACGTTATCAATTAATTTGAAATGCTCTCACTTTTTTTTTAATGCATTTGACGCTTTAATAACTGCAATATTTCTCCTCTCTCTTTCTCTCTCTCTTCGTTTCTCTCGCAATCAGATTTATTATGTTATTGTTTTCGTTTTCCATCGTTTTATCTCGTTAATTTTTTCTCTCTCCCCTTCTCTTCTCTTTCGGGGTCTTTTATCGCCTAAATGATCGTGTTCGTTAATTTTCTTTCGCGTTTTTATTTCATATTTTGGTATTCTTTCTTTCTCTTCTATTCTTTTCTTTCCCCTTCTATTTTCTCACTTTTGTTTAAATCATAAATTATTTATCTCAGTAATAGTTTCAATCCCTCTTTTTCCTTTCTCTTTCGGTCTCTTTTAATATACCATATAAATTTCATTAATCTTTTCTGGTAGATCTTTTTCTTTTTGATTTCGTTATTTTTTTCTTACTGTTCCATTATTTTCTGGCTCTTTTTTTTCTCATAAATTATTTACCTCGTTATTATTTGTTTACAGACCCTCCCCTCCCCCATCCCCTTCTTTGTCGGTGTCTTTTCCCACATACATTTTTTATTTCCTTATAATTTTCTTCTATCATTTTTTCGTTCGTTATATTTTTTTTTTCGCCACAACTTTCTTCCTTTTTTTATTGCAAAAATTTTTAACTTCGTTAATATTTCCCTTTCTTTTTTTGTCTTTTATCACATACATTTCGTTTGATTTTTCTTAAATCACGATCTCTTTTGCATCAAGTTTATTATAACGTTATTCTTTTCCCGCTCTACTTCTTTCTCCATTTCTCCATTTTCTGAATCTTTATTTTTATTTATTTTTTCTTTCCCTTCCATCTTCTCCACTTTCTGAATCTTTTACCACTTAAATTTTTCATCTCGTTCATTTTTTTTGTCGCTCACTCAGTCTTTCTTATATTCTATTCTCTTTGCCTTTATGCACGCTCTCTTCCACTCAGTCAAATGTAATGAACTGTAAATTTTGCAGTAAAGTTTTTTCATCATTTTTACCATGAGTGATTATTCTCTCACTCTAATTTGCGTGTGTGTAGTTGCCTGTCATATTTTCATCACAAAAAAAGCTTTTTTAAGCAAAAAGCTTTTTTAAGCTTTTTTTTAATCGCAGGGTTTCACTCAAAAGTTTTGTGTTCTTTCTTCATTAAAAATATTGAGCTTTTTATTCTGATCTCTCAAAGAACTTAAATTCTCTCTCTCACTCTCTCTCTATAAATATTTCTTTTCCTAGTTTCTCTCATAAAACTGTTGAGTTCTCTCAATATACATATATGTATATGTATGTGTGTTTTAGTTTCCGTTCATCTTCACGAAAAGCTTTTTTGTTTGTTTAACCCGAATTCTCCTAGCGTGTCCATATGGACACATGCCCTAACTAAGAAACCAGTTTATAGATCACAGGCAGAAGTTAAATTTTCGTTATTTAGGACTATTTTAAAAATTTATATTCTTTATCTTTCGCTGGGACGTTATAACCAAATTTTTGAGTAATATACTCACAATCTTCTCACTTTCATGCTAAAATTTTCCCAACACTTTCATACACCTGCATTTGTTTAATGAACTCAAAGAAAAAAAAAATAAACTAACTAAAGAAAAGAAAACAGAATTTTAAGCTTTTTGTGTTTTTATTGAGCGAATTTTCATGAGAAAATTCTTTTAAATTTTCACATACAATTCTATTGTATTTTATTAAGAATATTTTCCTTGCTTTTCTTTTGATTTGGTATTTTTGCAAATGAGTTTTCCGCTTAGTTTTCATTCTGTGCTCAGTCTGTGATAAAAATTCGAATAGTTTAGTACGAAATTCATAAAGAAAAGCGTGACGCGTTCGAACAAAAATTAAAATATAAGAAAAAAAATTTGTTTTCAAAAATAAACAAAATTTTTAAGAAACGACCAAAAAGTGCTGCAAAATTAATGACAACAAATTAAAAAAAAGAAGAAAATAAAAAAAATTATATACCTACTTAACAAAAATATTAAAAATAATTTCAAGTACACAAGAATAGAAAAAAAACTGTTTTTCCTCAAAACATGAAGCGAAGCGCATTTATACATATTTTTTTACAATTTAAAAATAAATGCCACTACTAACACTAATAAAAAAAAAACAAATGAAACGAAACGTCGAGGATTCATCGTTGAAAAATTTTCACGTTGAGCGCCATCTGTAATTGATTTTTAATTTAAATTAGTGTTTATTTATTTCTTCGGCAAAATAAATGAACAAAATAAAAACAAAAACACAAATCGAAGAATTTAAATGAAGCAACAACAAAAATAACCTTCACCTTTGAATTGGATTAAAAAAGTAAAAAAAAAATCAAGGAAACATTGTAATAAAAACAAAGTAAAAAATGTAGACTAAAATCAAATAGTAAATGAATTTTAATGAAAATTAAGTACATGAAATAATTTGTTATAACCTGGCAACTCTAAACGATAATAAATTTCAGTTTTTATTATTATTTTTTTTTCTTTTTGGATTACTAAGAACTTTAGTTTATTAGCATTAGTTTTTTTTTTTTTTTTTGATTTCTTAAAAAGAAAAAAATTCATTTAGTGGGCGTAGATTTTTTTTGGCTGAGGTTTAGGTTGTGGCGAATTTTTGTTTTTCTTTTTTTTATTTATTGTTTTTCTTTATTTTCTTTTGTTTTTTATTTATAACATCCTTAGTCAACTTGAGGCTCTCTCGATTGTTTTTTATGCGGCACGCTTTGATTTTTGATTGGATTTAAAATATTTTCTGCTGACTTTACTTAAATAGTTTCACTAATTTCTTATAGTTTTTTTTTATCTTTGTAACATAAATTCATTTTCTTCTAATCCTCCAGAACTCGTCGATGTGCTTGTGAAATAGTCAAACTAATCATAGTCTGTTTTGACTAGAATGTTAAAGAAATATAGCCTTGGTTATCGCTGATGATTAGCTATTTTTTTTCTATGCTCCAGAATTAAATGATGTTCTTGTAGAATAACCGATAATAGTCTAACTTGTTGACTAGCCTAACTCTTCTATATTTTCAGTAAAATTTAACTCTGTTCATCATCGAAAAGTCAAATGATCCACTAATATTTTAATGCTCCAGAACTTGTCAATATTCTTTTGCAATAGAACAAGTCGTGAACTTATAATGATCTGATTTCAAGGTTGGTTTCAACAATCTGCTAATATTTTTTGATGCTCCAGAACAAGGCAACATTCTTATGCTATAATCAAAAATTTTATATCGGCAACATTCTGGTTTCAGGATGCTTCTAAATTAATATTGAAATGCAGCTTAAATCATCACTGAAGGTCTACTAATTTTTTTTTTTTTTTTTTGATGTATAAACATCTTAGCTCCACTGTATGGGCAAATTTCAAAAATGGGTTAAATTGTAAATAACAGTATTACCCTATATTCCCCTCTTGCTTACACTTCTGTGAAAGTGCTACTCTCAACAACTAAAAGAAGAGAGAGTTGTAAATTAAAATAGCGGATTGGAGTTTGTATGTATGTGAGAGAGCACTTCAGATTTACTCAGTATGCTTCGCTCAATTTACTCACACATACATATATGTACATCATATGCATAAACCGAAATGCAATTAAGCCTTGAAGTTATTCACCCTTGATTTAAGCTATGCATAAAATACATTTTTTATACATATTTGTAAATTATTAGTGCATATATATTTTCTTATATTTATTTTTCTTTCTTTTTTTTTATTTGTTTAAATTTATTGGATTCGCCAACATGGACGAACACGCAATTTTCATGTTTTTTTTTCTTACGTATAAAATTTTGTTTAAAAAAAAAAGAAAAAAACAATTTTATATATAAATTTGAGTCGATGCTTATTAGTTTAGTTATTATAATTTTTATTTTATTGTGAATGATTATTGTGTTTCGCTTTTCTGTTTTTATTATTATTTTACTGATGCACAAAATCATATTTAATATTTTAAAATACATGAGTTTTTGTCTATTATATTACAAATTATTTTTAATAATTTTGCTAATTGGCAGGTACATAGAAATATATTTTTTTGCTCGAAATTTAAACAAATAATTGCGCATTATCCAAAATACATTTTTCACACTCAGACACAGTTCCGCCTAAATGAAGAAAAACCTTTCCTTTTTTTTGAAACAACATCAATGAGTTTGAGTAATTTATTAATCATTTAGCGGTCAATGTTCCAAATAGTGTGAAATTTTTGTTTTTTTTGCTTCTTTTTTTTAAATTTTTTTAGATTTTGTTGAATTAGTTTTTTTTGTTAGTAGGTGTGAGAGAGAAAGAGAGAGAAGAACAAATATTTATAGGCATGCCACTTAAGGGAAGTATATCATGAGAACAGTTAGATATTTTTGTCTACTCTAGTTTCAAAAATGTGTAAGACTGCTTTTAAAAGACTGTATGTAAAAGCTGACTAAAATGTAAATAACTGTATTGTCCTATGTTCTCCTTTCGCTCAGACTGCTGTTCGGTATGATAGTACTGCTCACAACAACTAAGAGAAGAGATGTAAACTACAATACGAACGGAGTTTGTATGTGTGCATGAGAGAGAACTTCAGTTTCACTTGGTATGTTTCGCTCAATTTACTCACACATACACATAAACCGAAAACAAAATAAGTATGCACATTTATTCGTGACAGAACTATTTGTTGGTGTTATACGTGTGGAGATTGACTATACCATACAAGCAGAGAAGTCGACGCAGGCTTTCTCGCAGTGCCATCTCTGAGTTTGTGTATATGTCATTTAGTTGGCTTGTCTATCTACACAGATTAATAGAGTAACTGCTAATGTCGCTTCAAAACAAAATTCTGATCACTGCTTCAAAAAAACGCACATCACTACCCACTGTATTTATTATTTAAAATATTTATATAAAAACCAAAAATGGCATGCAAAAAATATTATATTTTTATATCACGAAAAGCGAAAAATATAAAACCTTAGCATTGAAATTGAAAATGCATAAAATAGAGAGGGCGTGCGGCGCCATCATTACCAAACACAGTCAGTGATAGAAAACCTTAATAACACCATCATATAATATCAACAACAACAACAACTATAGTAAAAGAAAATACAAAACAAAATACTACAAAAGAAAAATCTCATTTCACAAAATGATGAATTGTTTATAATTTTTTTTTCTGTTTTTTTTTCTCGACTAAAGAAATACTAAATTTAATATTTGCACATTTCTCAACGTCATGCTGTCAAAATAGTATACGATTATTTAGTTAAAATTCTGGCGCAATAATTTTTTCTAAATCAAGCTAAACCAAAAAATAAACTTTTAATATTTTTTGTTTATATTTTTATCTTTTTTTTTTTTCTCAAAAATAGTCAAATTTAAATTTTAGCAAAAAAAATTATAGTTATGGTTAATTAAAATAAAATGATTTTTACTACGTGATGATGCTTATTTTTAGAATACTCCATAATCTATTTAAAAAAAAAAAATTAAAAATATTTTATTATGATGCTACATTTAATTTATTTTTAATTAAATAATATAGACATAAACAATTAGAAAATTGTTTATTTTAATTTAAATTAATTAGAAAAGAAATATATTTGTATACATATTCGTTTAATTACTAAATGGTTTTTTTTTAATATAATTTAATTTAAATTTTAATTTTATATAGAAAATTCTTACCACCGCTCAGGTAAAAATTCTAATTTGAATATAAAACAAAAATTATAATTTATAAATTGTTTTTTTTTTTTTGTTTTTTTGTTAAAACAAATTACCGAATATGCAGTCCAATGTTAATTATTTATTTTCTCATACTTGTTGTTGGTGTTTGTTATTGTTTTATGGTGACCGACGCTTCTGGTTTTCATTAAGTAAATTAAGAAAATTGTTTTGCAAAATTTATTTTGGCAAATGAATACAACCGAAACGAAAAAAAATCAATTCAAAATGAAAGAAAAAAAAAAAACAAAAAAAGAAAATAATGTAAAATGAAAAGACATTGCTGGTTCTCTACATATTCTGTCGAAGTGAACTAGGTGCTTGCCTGGGGCCGGCATACTGAACTTCCTTAGTTTTGATACTGGTTTCTCAGTCAAGCATTTTTAAGCACTAAATACCAAAATGACTTGGGGACTCCAGTCTAGCACTCATTCACAAGGCCACTGAGGCTTGTGTAAAACTACACGCATAGTTTTTTTTTCTGCCGATTGAACAAGATTTTCCGTTTAAAAGTCATCTAAAAAGAGATTCAGAAATAAATACTTACTAAGAATGATGAATGGTTAAAAACTTACGCATAATGTAAATTGTGAGGTTATACACGTCATGTATAGAGGTTATATTGTACATGTAATCTATAAATAATAAAGACCAGTAAATCAAAGTAGCTAATTTTATTAATTAGAAAACATTTAAGTACATACTTACAATGATCATTTCCATTATTTTCTCCAGTTGAAGTATTTTCTGCATATTTATCGAATTATTTTCCATATTATTTTCTCAAGACTTTTGGCGCGCACGAAATTCATTAACACATTGAAGTTTTTGCAGTCTCTTCTTTCTATTT
Source organism: Toxonevra muliebris (assembly GCA_963691655.1). Classification (NCBI taxonomy): domain Eukaryota; kingdom Metazoa; phylum Arthropoda; class Insecta; order Diptera; family Pallopteridae; genus Toxonevra; species Toxonevra muliebris. The sequence goes on from OY829327.1 coordinate 99,858,128, forward strand.
TGTATTGTTGCTTTTTTCTGTTGATACTCTCTGCACTTAACAGCACAAACACGACATAGTACATATACATATATAAAGTTCCGCTATATGCAATCAAGCAGAGTTGATTCTCTCTGAACTCTAAACTCAATACATTTACACATTTTAACCAATACAATCACACATTTGCTACTGTAAGTAATTTTCGAATTTTTCGAACATAATACGTATTCTCTACTTGCAGCAGTTTTACTTGCACGTGTGGACGCAGGGTAAAGCACATGAGGTAAAAACTGCGAGAAGTTAACTATTTGCTTGATTGCATGTATGTACCCGATCCCCATATGATCCCGTTCACTAAACACTAACAACTAACTGCATAACTTCTTTTCTTATTAGTTTCATATGAGTACAACAAAATTTTCGATTCACAGCCCCGCTGAAGAAATTTCACTTCAAACAAAAAAATATGTCCGCCCACCTACTTAGATTTCTATGAACCGCCCCCGTCTGGTTTAAAAAGTCAAATATTTAAATTTAAATTGAAATTTATAATTTGTTTATATTAATAATTTAAAAGAAATAATTACCTACAATTGTTGTGACAACATAAAATAGAAATTTAGCAATAATTTATAAATAATTGAAACATTTTTCAATTAGCAGCAGAACCGAATGCAAACGTAAATCGATTAAGTTTAACGATTACTAATTATATATTGAAGATTTGTCACATTTTTATGGAGATATTTTTTAAAAGTGAAATTTCTTAATATAAATACATATTCAAAAGTGAAAATTCAACAAAATTAAAAATTAATTGAAGTTATATATAAACAGGCTTAATGAACAAATGTAGTCATTACAACAACAACGTATATAGAGACGGCAAATCAGGCGGCCGTTTCGGAATCCGCCACAATTCCTCATCAGTGATCTTATATAAGCTACTAATATTTGAAATCATAACCCAGAATTACAGATTCCAAATATCTTCACTGAATAGAGATATTGAAAGAAACTACCACTACCGTTTTACATACTTATGTTGTTGGTTTTTCCCCATTGTAGCTAGTCTGCATAACAGTTCGTTATTTGAAAGTCTGGTACATGAGAGAGTGTGTGTGTTTGTGAGAAAATTATTCTAGGTGTAATTTTTTCTGAACGGGTCCCATTCGATCAGTTCATGATAGTTTTTTTAGGAGACTATGAAAATTAAATCTAGACGTTAATTTTCAAAGTTATGACTTAAGTTCATGTTAAATTCGTTAATTGAAGTTATATATGAACAAGCTTAATGAACAATGATTCCGTCAATACTCCTGAATTAAAAGTTTTTTTTTTTTACTGGAATAAAAAAAAAACATAAAAACCCCTTTTTCCATAAACCTGAGAATAATCTTGGCTATTCGACTTTTACGAATGATCAGAAAGTTGGAAAACTTTCCCCACTTAAATTAGTCTATCAATATTATTTTCGAAATGTTGTTCCCTTTACTCTCCTAGTCATAGTTGTTGAGTAGTTGAATCCTCAAAAATGTGCTGGACCAAGGATTTTTTCTATCCAAATCTTTTATTTCAGTGCCTTGATAATCAGTAAAGATATTCGAATCTTTCTTGACCCATTCACCCATCAATACTAAACCTTTTGTGTTTTTACCACTGGTTCTTTTATCTATACTAGTTAGTCTCTTGGAAGCCAGTCATCTTATAAATAAGACTGAGAAGACTAAAATATCTTCTTGATCTACTAAAAACTCAAGATAAGCAAAAAATTTATTTATCTTTGTACTCACAACAACAAAGGTGTTTTCAATTTTTCGTTTCAATCATTAAATCTTTATTCCCGAACAAGAAAATAAAACTCAATCACTAAATTTTTATTCCCGAGCTGGAAAATAAAACTCAAACAATCATTTTTATTCTTGAAAAGAAAATAAAAATCGAAAAATAGTTTTTTTTCGTTGAGAAATAATGATTTCTATACCAGTTCGTATAGCCGCTTGAGTGAGAGCGCACATTTACATTCACAACATTCTATTCTTCTCTCGTTTTCGATTGCCTACAATTCTGTATGTCAATGTTAAAATGAAAAAAAAAATAAAAAACTGCTCAACTGGTTTTTATTATGTTAGCATGTTGCAAATTTCATATAAGAAATTCGCCTTTTCTCTCTTTTTGACAGGAAATATGACATAGTGAAAACTAAGCACTAAGCGACTCTGTTTTGTTTGAATGTTAAATGAAAAAACTACTGTACTGTTAAACGGATTCAGTTCTGTTAAACGATTCTGTTCTGCTAAACTATTTTGTTCTGTTAAACAATTCTGAACTGTTAAATGAATCTGCATTTTTAAACAATTCTGTACTGTTAAACGATTCTGTTCTGTTAAACGATTCTGTTCTGCTAAACTATTTTGTTCTGTTAAACAATTCTGAACTGTTAAACGAATCTGCATTGTTAAACGATTCTGTACTTTTAAACGATTCTGTTCTGTTAAACAATTCTGCACTGTTAAACGATTCAGAATGTTGAATGAAAAAACAACTCAACTGTAAAACGATTCTGTACTGTTTGAATGTTAAAATGGGGGGAAAAAATATTCAACTGTTATTGTTGTTATGTTGTACACACGCAATTTCTAACTTATTTTTACCTACATTAAAGTCAGAATATTCGCATGAAACTTATGTTGTGTAATTCTTCACCTCCTTGCTTTTCCAACGATATATAAGACACATGCGAATATGTTAACTTTAATATAGATAAAAATATATATTAATATATACCTATATATATTAACCCAGATAAGCCCATTGTCCTATATGTAGGTCACTTCAGAAATGTTTGATTTTGATTAAATGAGAATATATTCATTCAATCAAAATAAAAACTTTTTGAAGTGTACTAGAAATAGACCATTGGGAATATCTGGTTTAATATATACCTAGAAGATTTTCGGTTTTTGATAAAAATCACAAAGCGGGAATATTTGAATCTGTTTTTAGTAGGTGATACTGAGACATAAATTCTGATTTAAAGTCTTTTGCATCAAAATCAATGTTTGTTATAGACATATATATAGGCTAGTATCTCAGAGTTATGTGTTTTTTAGTTTCATAAGTGATAGAGTGCTAGACTGAAGTCCCAACTGTCTCAGGTTCGAAACGGTAGTAGTAAGGAAGCTACCTTGGTGGCTTAGGGAATAGGTAAAATTCATTATTTTCCTTGTTACCTGCAATTCTAGCAAGGTCGTTCACCCAAAAACTAAACTGATAACTTATTTAAATAGTGATGACTGTAAAATCTATTTGCAAAAAAAAAAAAAAAAAAATAAATAAATTAAAGTGATTTGTGTGTGTGTTTCGTTTCATTTTCGTTGCTAATTTATGAATGTGATTTTTATCAATTTCTTACGCTAATATTGTAGATTTAATGCCGCCAATGATAGATTCGTAGTTCAGTTGTTAGCTAAGTATTCCCCCCCCCCCCCGCCCCCCTTTCAAGGTAGAGGCTAAAATTGTTAAATATACATATAAATTACAAAATTGTACTTAATTTTCTTAACAACAACAACAACAATAATAATAATAAAAATACACGACAGCAGCAAGAGCAACATGCAAAAAAAAAAAAAAGGAAAAACAAAAACAAATTGTGATGTGTTATTTAGATGTAAGTGGAAGTGTGTTGCTCTTGCTGCTGTTGCTGTTGACATGAGAGCTTGCTTGGGTGCCAACTGACAACAATAAATAAATAAACAAATATTAAACGATACGATTTTATTAAAAATTATTAATTCATCCAAAAGCTAAAGAAAGCCAACAGTTAATAATAAAAAATAAATTAAAAAAAAAAAAACCTACAACTCAAGAACTACATACAAGATTATAAATTAAAAGTTCTTGCAATACACAAAAATACAAAAAATTAATAATAAAAAAAAAAAAATAAAAATAAAAAATCGCGCTATGTTTATGAATTAATTAAACAAAAATATCTATATTTATTAATATACATAAATATCTAGTTATATGTGTCTATATTTCATCACATATGTACGCGTTTTTACCACCAATTAGGCCTTTTCATTTCAACTGACTGACTGACTGACCTACTACTACGACATACAAATATTCATGCATACAAAGCAGAGCAAAATAATATAATAACAACAATTGAAGAATATACAGTAGCAGCAGCAACAACAACAACAACAACAACAACAACAAACAGCATCACCATTAGAAACCCGAAAGATCAACGAAATAGAATTTTTTTTTCCTTTTTTTTATTTATTGTGAAAAAAAAAAAAACAAAATAAATATTGAAAACGTTTTTGTCGTTCGCAGTTCATCATCGGCGGTGATGCAACATTCAAATCATAATAATTATTGTGCTCAAGTATTTGATGTGAACGCGATTTATTGTATATATCGTTATCGTTATTTTCGTTGTTGTTGCCATCAACAGCAAAAATCGCAAAAATTCGCTTCGTTGCTAACGGGTTTTCTAATAATTTCTACGTTATTTCTACATTTCATCGGGATCCATCTGTATATTTCGTTATCGTTTTTTTCGCCTTTGTCGTTATTTTTTTTTATTAAAAGAATAACGACCGACCAATTATCACAGTCAGAGTCGTCTACTACTATTGTCGTTCGTTATTATTTAACGTCTCTTACGCTTCCGCATGTTACAACTTCATTTCTATTCAAATTATGCCGGACGTTTGGTTATCGGTGGCGGCACAACTATTCAAGATGTCTGGTGGGCCCACAATTATTATCCATTAGAAAGTATTAAAGAATTTGAAGAAGTCTCTGAAAAGTGGAAAAAGTGTTTGGCGCAAATATTAAAAACAGGTAGTGAGATAAGTTAAAAAAGTACCTGAAAAAAAAAATAATAAAAAAAAATTAAGTGTAAATTTTTTTTAAGTTTTAATTGATTCATTTTACCAAGTCAAGTTAATTGATTCATAGGTTAGGATTTGTGTTAAAGAGTGATCAGTTGCTTGCTTGTCCTTGTCACTTTAAAAATATTTTTTTAAAATACTCTATACAGAGTAGAGTGAAATCAATTACTCCTATGCCCTAGTGTTAAATAGGTTAGTTCCTCAGATCCTCAGAAAGCCATCAATAGAAAAAATATTAAACATTTTTATATTCGAATTATATTAGCGAGATTGATCCTACTACAATTAGAAACTTCAGCCTAGAAGACTTTAAGCTATTTACGTTTTAAAGTTGAATTCAAAAACTTGCCCACTTTTATTTATTTTATTTTTTATTTTATTTTATTTTTACAACATCCTAATACAGCAAGATTAAAAAATTTCTTATAATTTATAGTATTAGTCAAAGTGCTAATATATTTTTTATTAATATATTTTTGTTAGTTAGTTCCTCATTCCTCATGCAAAATCGGTACCTTGTTTCTCCTAATAGATTAAGTTTGCTCAAAAGGGTGTGTTTAATTCCCAAGAGAAAGCTTGGATACTTTTGAATCTCTTTTTTTAAGTGTCTTAGCACATCTTAAACATCTTAGCTCACAGTAAGGGCAAATTTCAAAAATGGGTTAAATTCTAAATAACTGTAATGTCCTCTGTTCTCCTCTCGCTCAGACTACTGTGCTACTCTCAACAATAAAGAGAAGAGAGCGGTGTAAATTAAAATAGCGGAATGGAGTTTATATGTATATGAGAGAGCATTTCAAATTTTTTTGGTATATTTTGCTCAATTTACTCACACATATACAGATGTACATCATATAAACCGAAAACAAAATACGTATGTATGTATTGCATTTATTCGTGGCAGAACTATTTGTTTGTGTTAAACATGTGGAGATCGACTATACCATACAAGCAGAGAATTCGCCATAGACTCTCTCGCAGTGTCATCAATTTGGTGTAAAATCAGAGGAGGTAACCATAGTTCGTACTCGTTCACTCACGCGTTTTTGAAAATTTTTTCGTTCACAAACCTCCATCCCCACTTAGTACTATAATTCAATACAAATTTTTAAATTTTTCTTAAGAATTAAGAAAAACAAACCTCCGCCCTCTTCCCCCCACCCAATTGCCTTCTGGTCTAATATAGAAATTGAAGATATTTCCAGAAACTATGAAATTCTTTTTTAGGGTTTGTAAAGAAATTAAGCAGAAAATCGTAGGCAAAACCTTTTTTGGCCAAAGTTTGGAAAAATTAATATTTTTGGTCTGTTATTGAGATTTTTTGGTCACCTTTGAAAATTGTAAATTTATGCCTGGTTTTCACTATATCAAATTCAATCAAATTTGCTAACAGTTTTATATGGGAAATTCTCTCTTTCTCTTTCTTTGACATGAAATATGAAATAGTGAAAACCAGACATTAAGGTCTGTTCAAAAGTACATAGAAGTCTCTGGAGTTATATGAAAAGTAAACTTGTTCTCACTATTTCATAGATTGCATGAGGACAGACAGTAAGAGAGCTCACATCGTGATCAAAGTTTTTTCATATGAAAAATTTTTGTTTTTTTTTTTTAATGAGAATTGGGCAGCGGCATCGGCTCTCTCAATCTCATCTCAAATTAACGAGTGATTGATTTCAGAGGAATTTACTGTTATTAGTCGTATTGTTTTTGCAAGAAATTCTTTTAGCTCAAATACATACATAAATATGAGAGGGAGAGAGAGTGCTGTTCGTGTTGTTCTTGCAAGAGTAACTTTTTTTGCTTACTCGCTCTTTTGTTTATTTACATATGCATATCTGCGTTACACACACATGCCTAACGCGTCTATAAAAGTTTTACTTACAACAACAACAAAAATGCGAACATACAACAACGTTGCTTGAGAAGATAAAGAGAGTGAAAGAAATGAGTTTTTTGTAATTTTTTGATGTGTGCATAGAGAGCCAAACAAAATAAAATAATTCGTCACACAAAATGGTTGCCGATCCAGATTTTAGTACCCTCCCACATAAGAAATTTCACTTCACAAAAAGTACTGTTAGAAAAATTGTGACTGTGTGGCTAGGACATATTACGATTATTTTGTTTGCCCAACAATTCACAAAATGGCGAACCGCCAAAATTGGTTCTCTCAAAAATAGAGTTTTTTTTACCAAACTTAATTTTGTTTTAGTATGTCCTGGGCCATTTTTGTGTAGAAGTTATTTGTATAAGTTATTTGAGATATCGGTTTCATATCAAAATTAGAGCCAAGAGGGGAAGAGGTCTTGCAACTGAATCACTGCATATACGTAATACATCCGATTAAAAAATTATAAAATTATATAAAACTTGTTAATTAATATCACAACCAACTCTCCCTCAAATGAGGAAAAAAATAAAAAAAAAGAACAGCAAAAATTTACATTTCTTCACATGCTCAAATGTGACAATGTGTTAATTAAAGGTTATGAGTATGTTGGACATGTTGGGCATAATAATAATTCTGTAATCGAATTTCTATTTAAAATTTTTCACAATTTTCATAAATAAAAATATTTGTTTTTTAATATTTTTGTAGAAGACGACGACTCACAAATTTTTGTAAAATTTTTCCGCTTCCACAAGTGCTACGATCTAATACCGACCTCCGCAAAATTAGTTGTCTTCGATACGCAACTATTAGTGAAGAAAGCATTCTATGCGTTGGTCTATAATGGAGTACGTGCAGCACCATTGTGGGACTCACAGAGACAACAATTTGTAGGAATGTTAACCATAACAGATTTCATAAAAATCCTACGAATGTATTATAAAACACCAAATGCATCAATGGAACAATTGGAAGAGCATAAATTAGATACATGGAGAAGTAAGTTTCGAAATAACTAAATTCATTTGACTATAGAGAACTAAACACTTCGCTTCTTCTTTTCACTAGGTGTGCTACACAATCAAGTGATGCCTTTGGTTAGCATCGGTCCCGATGCTTCACTTTATGAAGCCATTAAAATTCTCATACATAGTCGTATACATCGATTGCCTGTTATTGATCCAGCGACTGGTAATGTTTTATATATATTGACACATAAACGTATACTGAGGTTCCTCTTTTTATATGTAAGTTTATATTTATTCATATTTATTTATATATTTTATATTAATTTATTTTCTGTGTATTTTCGTTTTTACAGATTAACGAATTACCAAAGCCCTCGTATATGCAAAAGACTTTACGTGATTTAAAAATCGGTACCTATGATAATATTGAAACCGCTGATGAGAACACTAGCATTATAACAGCGCTTAAGAAATTTGTGGAGAGGCGAGTATCTGCATTGCCGCTAGTCGATTCAGAGGGACGGCTTGTGGATATATACGCTAAATTTGATGTTATTGTAAGTAGAATATTTTAAAAAAGTACAAATTTTGATAGTAGTAGATAGTGATAATCCAAGAAAATAGCGATTTCGATTAGAATCGTCCTTAGCAGTTAGAAAAATCAAGTATTACAACCTGTAGAGATCTCTTTTTTATTTCATTCTGACTTGGGAAATTTTAAACTCTATTTCTCTAAAGAATACGAAAACATACCTGCTCGGTTAAGGCTTCATTTCTAAATCTCAAAGCTGTAAAAGAATGCAATCAATTGAGAATTTAGCTCATAAATGAATCATAGTTTAAGATTGTAGTTATTGAATAATAAATTTGACTTCAGGATATTAAATGCAGTTAGAAGTTTGAAAACACCGATTGGCTTCTCATTTAGTAAAGTTACTTTTAAATTCAATCAAGAAAATGCAATCTTTTTTTGAAGTTATGGAAATGCAAATCCTTTGACTTCAATATCATGACAGCTTTGAAGTCAATTTGAATAAACTTGCAGTCTCATGCAGTCAACTGGAGTCAATCAGAATTTGAAATCAGTTTTATTATAATTAATAAATTATAGAATGATTTCAAGTGACTCCAAGCGGTTTCAAGTGATTTAAAGTGATTTCAAGTGACTCCAAGCGAATTCAAGTGACTTCAAGTAATTCCAAGTAATTCCAAGTGACTGCGTCAATTGACTTCAAGTGGCTTTGAGTGACTTCAAGCGACTTCAAGTGACTTCAAATGGATCCAAGTGACTTGAAGTCACTTAAAGTGGCGTCAAGTGACTCCAAGTGATTCGAAGTGACTTTGTTTTACTTCAAGTGATTCCAAATGACCTTAAATGGCTCCAAGTGACTCCACCAAGTCATTTCAAGTGACTCCAAGCGACTTTAAGTGACTCCAAGCGACTTTAAGTGACTCCAAGCGACTTTAAGTGACTCGAACTAACCCAAAGTGATTTAAAGTGACTCAAAGTGATTTCACGTGACTCCAAGTGACTTCAGGCAGCTTCAAGTGACTTCCAGTAGCTTCAAGTGACATCAAATGGTTCCAAGTGACTTCCTGTGAATCCAAGTGACTCCAGCTGACTCTATTAAGTGACTTCAAGTGTCTCTAGCGTCTGCAAGTGCTTTCAAGTGACTTAAAATGGCTTCAAATGACTCCAAGTGACTTTAAGTGTCTCCAATTGCCTGCAAGTCGCTTCTAGTGGCTTCAAGTGTCTCCAAATGACTTCAACTAGTCATGACTTTGAAGTCATAAGAGTTGCATTTCCATGACTTCAAAAGAGACTTACCTAAATGAATAACCTATTGGTAAATTTACAAAAGACTTTTAACTGTATTTCGTATTCGGAATGCTTTAATTTATAATTCTGTTCGGGCTATAGATATTCAATACTGTTCACTTTCTACAAAGAGTATAGATTGTAAAAAGGTCGCAATTCGCTCTCGTTGTTCCTGTAACATTTAAATCCAGAAACCAGATATCAGGTGCAATACCGATGGCTCGAATTCAATGGTTGGCAATAGATCCACCGGACAAAATGTATGAATGGATGGATGGGTTGGGAGTGTTTGATAAAAAAAATATTTTACATTTCTTTCGGTAAATGTGTAAACGTTTTGTTTTGATTTCATGCATTTTGATTGATTTCTTTCTTTCTTACTATGCATATGCATGTAGGTATTTTTGAATTTATTTTTCTGATTTGATTTTATGAAATTCAATATTAAAACAAATTATTATCCTCTTTGCTGATTATTACATGCAAACAAAAAATAATAAACCAAAAACGCGCATATGCATTGGTTTTAATATGAGGAGCAGTGTTGAATTTTTTTGTTTGAAAATTTTAAATTTCATATTCTGCAATTATGTATTTCATTTCTTCCTTACTTTCGGTTTTCTTAATTTACAATTACATATAGCTTTTCAAATATAAAATAACTATGTAGTTTAATTCAAGAATAAACATTTAATATCCTTTTTCTTCTTTAATTCTTTGCTTTGGCGTATGCGTAACGTTTTCACACTTCACCTCATATTTTTAACATGAGATGCAATGTTAATTCTTATCAAAATGTTAAATTTGATATTCCTGTAAAATCTCTTCTTCTTCTTCTTCTTAACTTCTCTGCTTTGGCGTATACGATTTCACATTGCTCCTCATATTTTTAACATGAGGTGAAATGTTAACATTTTTCAAAATGTTAAATTTGAAATTCTGTAATGGTTTATTTTCGTCAACTATTTATGAGGAAAACAACAAAAACACACATCTCTTTTTCTTATTCCTTGCATTGCTCTTCTGTTACAATCAGATTTTAACATGAGAGAGATGCAGTATTAATTTTTTTGTACTTGTTAAATTTCATTTTTCGCTGCTACGATAACATGTAAACAAACAAATTTTGGTATTTGATTTTTATTACTCGTATTCCACATATTCAAGAAAAATTTTAAATACTTTATTTCCAGAGTACATGCATTTTTTGTATTGAATGTTGGTAAATAAATAATAATATAAAAAAGATGTAACATTACCAACGAAAAAAAAACCCGAACACTTAGGAGCAGAAATTCTACAAACAAACATGTGCACATGCGACGGAATATATTTTTGCTTTGCTATCGTTGACGTCTGAGAGGAAGTTTGTCAGTTTTCCAAGCCGTTTACTCCCTCTGAAAACAAATTCCCGAAAATAAGGTGATTGAGAGCAGATGGAGGCTTGGTGTGAATATAAGAAATATTCATCTTTTTGTAATATACAACTTTACCTCAGATGCAAAAATTGTAGAAATTGTAGGACTTCAAAGTAATATACTTATCCAATTTCAATTATGAATGCTATGATTTTTGCAAGAGAAATAAAATAAAGAAGAAGTAAAGCAAAAATATATTCCGTTACATGTGCACATGTATGCTTGTAGAATTTCTGCTGCCAAGCGTTTGGGGTTTTTTTTTTCATTGGTGATGTTATATTTTTTTTTTTTATATTTTATTTATCAATATTCAATACAATAAATGCATGTACACTGGAAATAAAGTATTTAAAAATTTTCTTGAATATGTAGAATACGAGTAATAAAAATCAAATACAAAAATTGTTTGTTTAAATGTTATCGTAGCAGCGAAAAATGAAATTTAGCATGTACAAAAAAATTAACATGTTAAAATCTGATTGTAAAAGAAGAGCAATGCAAGGAATAAGAAGAAGAGATGTGTGTTTTTGTTGTTTTCCTCATAAATAGTTGACGAAAATAAACCATTGCAGAATTCAAATTTAACATTTTGAAAAAATGTTAACATTTTACCTCATGTTAAAAATATGAGGGGCAATGTGAAATCGTATACGCCAAAGCAGAGAAGTTAAAAAAGAAGAAGAAGATTTTACAGGAATATCAAATTCAACATTTTGATAAGAATTAACATTGCATCTCATGTTAAAAATATGAGGTGAAGTGTGAAAACGTTACGCATACGCCAAAGCAAAGAATGAGGATTTTAAATGTTTATTCTTGAATTAAACTACATAGTTATTTTATATTTGAAAAACTATATGTAATTGTAAATTAAGAAAACCGAAAGTAAGGAAGAAATGAAATACATAATTGCAGAATATGAAATTTAAAATTTTCAAACAAAAAATTTAACACTGCTCCTCATATTAAAATCAATGCATATGCGCGTTTTTGGTTTATTATTTTTGTTTGCATGTAATAATCCACAAAGAGGATAATAATTTGTTTTAATATTGAATGTCATAAAATCAAATCAGAAAAATAAATTCAAAACTACCTACATGCATATGCATAGTAAGAAAGAAAGAAATCAATCAAAATGCATGAAATCAAAACAAAACGTTTACATATTTTACATGTTTGCATAAAAAGAATTTGCAGAAAGAAATGTAAAATATTTGTTTTATCAAACACTCCCAACCCATCCATCCATTCATACATTTTGTCCGGTGGATCTATGGCCAACCGTTGCATTCGAACCATCGGTATTGCACCTGATATCTGGTTTGTAGGATTTTACGTTCTAAAAAGCTTAAAAGCGAATTGCTACCTCTTTACAGTCTATACACTTTGAACCAACTTAATTACCTTTCTCTAGTTTTTCTCAAGCGCATAATTGACTGTATGATATTTTAAGTTCGAAAAAAATAAAGTGTTACCTCTTAATTGATTTTCAATTTTATTAATTCTTTTCTCTTCATGCTTCTCTCTCTCTCTCTCTATGTAGAACTTAGCCGCCGAGAAAACCTACAACGATCTAGATGTATCGCTACGCAAAGCAACGAGCATCGCAACGATTGGTTTGAGGGTGTGCAAAAGTGCAATTTAGATGAAACTCTCTACACGATAATGGAGCGAATTGTACGCGCTGAAGTGCATCGTTTAGTCGTAGTCGATGAGAATCGTAAAGTTATAGGAATAATTTCACTATCAGATATATTGCTGTTATCTAGTGTTGCGGCCAAGTGGTGAAGGGGTAGGCGTGTCGGAAAGTTCACTACGTGCTTCGGATCCGATATTACAGAGAAGGAAATCATCAGATGATGAAACAGATACCAACAGATCACCAACTGGTTCAGGAAGCCGTAGTATTATTGAAGATATCCCCGAAGAAGAACCCATAGCAGTAGCGACAACAACGAAGACAGAAACACACAGTGGTAGCAATAGCGATATATGCAGCGATGCTGATGCTGGAGGAGATAGTGATAAAGTTAATAAATAATAATAATAATAATCATCATCATAATAATCATGATGATCATGATGATGATGATGTTGATGATAATAATGATAATAATGGTACAACAGCAACAGTGCGAACGCAAAAAGCGAATGGTGATAGCAGCCGCAACAATCAAGCTGAAATTTCATTTGCCGATGAGGCGCACGAAGATGATGATGATTGTGATAATGATAATAATGTTGATGCTGACGATGATGATGATGAAGAGGACGACGAGGATGACGAAGAGGATAGTAACGATGAGGATGTTATTAGTGGTAGGGATGAATTGAAGAAATCATCAGCATCAGCAGCGGCGACGGCGGCGACAAAAACCAAATCCAGAAACAACACCAGCACCGAGGATGACAATGATTTGAGTAGCGCTGTGAGTGCGGCATCTGCATTGGGTGCAGCCGGTGGTGGTGGTGGTGTGCCGAGGACAGCGCGCGAAGTGGCGCTGGTTAGTGAATAATAAATAACTAAATAAATACAAAATGAGAAACAAAAAAAAAAAAAAAAAAAACAAAAAACATTAATATATAAATAAATTATCTATACTTATATATTATATATTTAAAAAACATATATTTTTAAATTTTTATAATTTACAAAATATTATTATTATTAAAAATTATGTACTACTATTATTACAAAACAAAACAAAAAAATTATACTATGCTAATTAATTAATTATTTTTTTTTTGTTTTTTTTTTACAATTTAAGTCAAGAGAAATTTATTAGAAAAAACAAAATCTAAAATTTTTTTTAATAAAAAGCAAACAGGCATCAATTATGGTGCCTCAGAAGAAACAAAAATAATTAATAAATACATATTTATATATTATAAAAAAAAAAAATAAAATATTTTTCGTTTTATTTTTAATTGTTTTGTTTTTTGTTTTTCTTATTAACTTTAAGTAGAAATTTTTAAATAAATTATATATAAAATAAAAACAATTATTGCTTGTGTATAGAAAACAACAAAACTATAAATTAACTTATAAATATATAAAAACAAAAAAAAAAAAACAAACATAAACTGTAAACATTTTTAAACAAGAACAGATGAAAGTGAAAAAGTAAAGTGAAAATTTTATTGGCAATAATGAGAAATGAAAAACTGAAGAACAAATTTTCAACTTTTTGCAACAAAATTAAAAAATAAATAAAAACCAAACCAATAAACAAACACAAAAACAAAACAGAGTCTTTTGTAAATTTATTTAAATTTAATAATATATAATTATACAAAAAAAAAAAAACAACAACAACAGAAACCAAACTGCTTTACTTTAATAACTTTAACTAAAAAAAACAATAACTAATAATTAAAAATATTAATAATAATAAAAATACCTTCTGTAATAATTTAAACAAACCAAGAAATGCTAAAGCTAAAGTTAACTTTAACTCTAAAGCTTAAGGGGAAAACCATAAAGATTTTTTTGGTTTTCCTGTTTTTCATTTAAATAAATAAATTATTATTAATAATACACACACAACAAAAAAGTAAAGCGTAAAGCAAAACAATGAATTAATTTAAGAGAAGCTACTGCTATTAATTACTATTATTATTATTATATTTAAATAAAAATTATTTAAAAATGTAACAATTTGAAAATATTAAAAAAAAAAAAATTTATTTATTTGTTTGTTTCTTTTTTAAATAAGACATTCACATACTTAGCCGTGTTTGGAAATTGACTTTTTTTTGTTGTAATGTTTCAACTTCAGTTCCAATCAAATGTGAATTTCATAATTGAAAACGAAAAAAAGTAGTTTTAATAATTGCTACCTATTACATATTTACTACTTTTTCTTTACCAGCCATTTTACATTGGCAATACTTGTTGGTGAGACAAAAATGTTATTATTGCGTGTGAGAGAGAGAGAGAGATGAAGAGAGTAATTTTAAGCACTTGCCTATGACCAAGAGAGCAAAGAGCGAAGAACCCGCGTGACAAGTGCGGCCAGTGTGAAATCGTCTAAAGTGTATTTGTGTTATATTGGTGTTCGGATATAGTGTTCGGTGTTAGAGTGAGTAAAGACCATAAAGTAAATAAGACGACACTGAGAGAGCCGACGTTAAGTCTCTGCTCATTTGTATATATGAGTCCGATCCCCATGCGTTTGTATGAAAAAAAAAAAAACTCAACTCCCGACGTCGTCTTTCTCATTGTCTGCTCATATACTCAATGGTAAAGATTCTCTCTTTCTATTTGGTGCAACAACAATTTCAAGGGATTCGCTTAGCAAAATTCTATACTACGATATTATCAATAATGTGGGGATTATTTCATTAATTAAATAGTGCTGTATTGTGTAACTTACCTGAAACAAATTACAATAAATTTGCTTTGATGTTATTGCAATCGAGTTGAAAACGAAATTAACTCAAAATTTCGAACATTTTGGTATATCAAAAACATGAAAAATTCAGTTTTGATTAAAACTGATTTCAATGTCCACATACAAAGTATAATAATTTTTAAGAAATTTAAAATTTATTAACAAATTAATAAAAATTTACATATATATTGATTTAAATTAAATTTGGCACAACTTTACCAAAATAATCACGTCGATTGTATATGCAAATGATTTTATCTGACCGACACCGAACAATAAATGAAACCACAAACATAGTATCACAAATCCGACAAAAATATCTTTTTTTTAAATAAGCTTGTTAATGAGGCACTTTTTTCCATTAGAATTACAACTCTCTTTGTAGTTTTTTCGAATCACGTCAAGATTCACAAACGTATTCAATCTTCACCAGTTTTTCCAAAATCAAGTTTCGGATGAAAAAGCATAGAAAAATACGATCTTAGTTACAAATAACTTAATAATGTGCCAATATTTTCAGACCGTAATTATAAACTCGATATTTATTAATTGCTTCTATATGAAAGTAGTGAAACAAAAAATCAACCGATAATAGTCAAAGGATAGACTTTTCGATAAGCCACCGTTCTGGAAACTAAACTTATCCAAAGCTCTTTCTATAACATAGTCCGAAAATCTCACCTTATTCTAAAAGCCATATCAATTACTTTTTCTCTTACGCTCTCAGTTTAAGAGAGCAGAAAACTTCATATAAAAAAAGCGAAAAGAGAGCAAGAAATGTCAAACGCCAGAAATAATTTATTTTTCATATAACTGCATTTTCGAAGACAGAAGTTCAAGGGGGAGAGCGAGGTGGAGGAGGTAGGCATTTTTTCAATGCTATCTCTTTTAACCTCTCCCTCGCTGTTACTAGTGTCCATGTAGGCAAAATAAAAGAAACACAACATCATCCTCTTTCATTTTTCTAATACAACAAACATTTGAGAGAGCAGAGAGCGATAATTCGAAAGTGAAGAGAGATAAATAGAAAATAGTTTTACATAACGTCGCCTGAGATATGGCGTATAGGCATATGAATTTGTACACACATACGCCAAATCAATTCTCAGGCGACGATAAGTAAAGCTTAGTTTACATTAAGGGAAAGACTCGTTATTACATTATTGTTGTTTTTACATTAAAAAAAAAGTGATGAGAGCGGGAGAGTGAAGATTCCTTTTCGGCACGATGTCTAATGCGTTTATGGGGTATCGGGGTATCGTGAAAAAGAGAACATAAGCAACACTGCAAATGACGCAAAAGTATAAATCTCAGTGTAACATACCAAGGTTAACGGACAGTTTTTTTTTTTTTATCAATCCCCTTGTGAGTCTGCAAACACTAATATATACTTATAAACTATATTAATATAAAGAGGGGGGAAAAACACACGTTAGACCAATAATAATGTTTAAATAATAAGTCTCGTCATTGAAATGAATTATTTTCGAAATGAGTCTAGTATTATTGTAGTGCTATAGATAGTCTATTCAAAAATTTGCTGAATTGATTTTAAAATTGGTTGTGATTGCATGCATAAGTAATGCGATTAATTACTTACCTGCTAAGGTCTATTTATAGCACCATTCTATTCTTATTAGTTAGACTTATAAGATATATATTTCAAGCAGATCTTAAATTACTTTCTCAGCTATTGCTTTGTGCTCTTCACTCTACTACTTTGGTCTTTGCTTTCACTCAATACTTTTCACTCAAAAAAATTCATCACTCTCCCGATGCTGTAGTGGCAGCGTACTCCGAAAATCACTACTCATTTTTTTTTTTTAGCTCCTCTAAAAAAATTATGTGTCCGCAGGCACTCACAGTAGAAGTAAAACTGTGTTGTTTATTTGAAGCTATGTATTATTTATAAAACATCCGGTTGAAATTTTTAAAGTCTTCTTCTCTCTATTTTGGTGTTGTTTTTCTTCTGTTGATACTCTCTACACTTATCGGCACAAACACGAAGTAGTATACGTACATACATATATAACACATGAGAGAAGAGTTCCGTTATATGCAATCAAGCAGAGACGTCTATAAGAGAGTCAACTCTCACTAAAGCATATTAGATAAAACTGCGAGAAGTCGACTCTCTGCTTGATTGTTTGTAGTCGATCCTCATATGTCAACGTTTGTTAAACACCAGCAACTGCATAACTTCGTTTGTTATTAGTTTCCATTACAAAATTAACGGTTCAATCAATCGTAGAAAGCGTGTGTCGTGGATTTTAGGTATACGCCCCTCATTAAATCATTAATCTAATATATTTGTATACTTGAAATAACAAAAAAAAAAAAAAAAAAAAAAAGAACTTTTTCTCTAATTGAAAATGGAAATATTTGAATGACTTAGAAAAGTGAAGTGATCCAAGGAATATTCTGTAACTGTAGCATAGAACAGAAAAAGGTGCTTTGATGTTTTTTTTACTATAAAATTTGAATGTGGCGTGAATGTTAAACTATTGTCACTGGGATCACTACTATTCTAAGTTATCTCTATATTGCATATTCAGCTTAACTAAACTACAAACGAAATAATATTGACATTATTGATAGTATTCAGTTTTTGACACATGTGGTAAATATTAAGTTAAGCCAACACTAATTATAATGTTGACTTTATTTCATTGCTTATATAAGGCTTGATTGATTGCTATGTAAGTCTCGACACTCAAGAAAATTAATAAATTTCATATAAGTAGTGACGATCTCATAATCAATACATCATGGATTATTTAATCCATTTAAAAATTTATAAAAACTAGTAGCTTATTTTAGCTTTTAAAAAAAAAAGTATTTAGTGTATTCAATATTATACATTTATATTGTTTTTGTCCGAAAAGTTATTAAGAAGTACCTAAAATTATCTATTATTAATAACAAATATTTTTACAAGTATAAAATAAAAACGAAAATAATTTGGATCCATGAATTGAGAAAATCAGGAATTACTTAAATTGGAAAGAAACACATAAAAAATTGTAAATAAAAAATTATGTAAACAACATTTCTGCGGCAAAAGTTCTTTACTTTTTATAAAACCCAAACAAAAAAAAAAAAACAAAAAAAAAAGAATTGAAATAAATTCTTGGCTTTTTTATAAATAAATATGTAAACGCAAATTTACACTTAAATTTAGTAAAAGCATTACAAAACAAAATTTAAAACAAAACAAAATAATATATTTTTAATACTAAACCTAATGATAATAAAAAACTAATAATTTTATAAACCAAACGAAAAGAAAAACTACAAATTCAAAAGTTTAAATAGCAATAAAAATTATTAATTGGAATATACTTATTAAACTTAAGAACGTTGAACAAAAAACTATGGGAAACCACTTCACTTTGTACAATTTTCGAGAAAAAAATGTTTAGATACCACAGGCCCAAGGTGAATTTATATAAGGTGGAGCTACCAGTAACTCATTTTTCGTCTTATTTTTTATGATGCAATTGTTTTTGTGGTGAGGAATGCTGGTTGTCAAAAGTTTGTTTACTTTTGATTGTTTGTTTACATTTTTTCGGCCGCCTTAATGGTCACAACGACAAAGGCCTGCAATTGATGTCGTGGTAAATTTGTTGTACTGTTGCTATCACCTTCTACATAAATTCACCTTGCACAGGCCAGTGAAATTTTGTGTTGTGCAAGACCAATGGTTGCGGTACATAATTTTCTGTTGAAGTTTTGTTTTGTAAAATTAATGAATGAATTTTAACACTTTCAGTTCTGAAGATCTTAAAATCTGAGAGTATAGAACAATTGTTCAGTCAGAGTTGGGTTCAAAGTCAAATTCTATTCTACTCTGATTCAAGAGTCTAAAAAATGAGTCATTGATTTGTTAGTTTTATATTAGAATTTAATCCTCTAACCCGTAAGGCCGTTTTTCTCACCTAACTGGTAAACTCAAAAACTAATCAAAACTTCAATAATTTTTCTTTCATCAAAATTAACTAGAAAATTTCGGTATTTGTTTTTTTATTATTTCAATCTTGCGGGTTAGAGGATTAAGAAGATTAATTTCACTTTTCAAAATTCTCGAAAGAAAAAACCTGAGCTCACCATTTACAATCAAATTTGAAAATCATAGTGGAGAGCGGCGAAAAAGAGAAGAAAACAACCCGAAAACCAATTTATTTTACCTCTGCAAGAATATTATCTCAAGTTCTTTGATCAAGTGATTTGAGACTTAATTGCTTTGAACGAGAAACCGCAAGTTCTCTTCTTTTTTTTTTTTTTTGTTTACATCAACAAATTACTCTCAAAAAGATTTTCTGAGAGCAACTTGCAGTAATTTTCCTGCAAATGTAAGCTCCGCCCATGGCGAAATTATAATAGGTAATAGCAGCGTCAGCTCTGTCTTCTTCTTCTCTAATTTTTTTTATATGAAGATAATCTTAACTGTCAAAATCTTTGTTTTTTTTGTTTTTTGTTTTCCATCCCTTTGTTCCTGTGCTTTTGACAATTACGATTTTTAGCAACAACAAAGTAGCGTGTTGTTATTGTTACGTTGTACTTGTTGTAATGCTGTTACCACCATGTTAAATCCGCCTTGGCTCCGCCCAACATTATATGCTCTCTTGCAAAATAACACCGAGTTGTTGTTGTTTTCTTCACTTAAAGTTACAAACATATAGAGAGCGACAGCTTGCGACTACATCTGTCAAAAATTAAGAATACACACGCAATGAAACTACAAAATTTGGCAACTACACGATTTCCCGACTACATAACTCCATTTGCAAATGCAAAAGAGAATAAGAAGAATGAAGAAAAACATTGGTTTTGTTTTGAAATTCAACAGATGTTGTTGCTGTTACAGTCGTTAATTCCATTCTTTCGACTACCGACTCCAATTGAGAGTGTTTGCTGTTTCAATTATTTAGTCGCAAACCTAGAGTTCTCTATGTGTTTATGACCAGCGTGGCCGTTGATAAATTTCAAAAAGTTGCAAAAAAAAGTGTCACTGAGAGTAAAAAAGTCTCATCCCATTTTTTTTTTTTTTTTTGAATAAAAGAAACATTTCATTAATGTATTGAAATTAAAAAAAAATCAATTATCCCAAGTAATTAATACATTAAGGTGATTCACGAAAAAAAAGTTGTTGTACACCTCCAAAAATTAGCCTCGGTTTATTGTACGATATATGTATTCTGAATATTTCTGCTCTACCGATTACCGTTCCATTTTGAAAAAAAAAACTCTAAAAAATCGCATTTTCTCGAGTCTGCTAGCAGATTTAGAAAAAAATTGTATGCAGAGCCCCAGCATTTTTCAGTATCTATCATTTGTGAACTTTTAATTGGCCAAACAATTTTCCGTAAGTCAGTGTGGCAAATTTGAAAATAGCAATTTGTAAAAAATCTTTAAAAAATGACAATGTTGCAACTAAAAAGTGTTGCGAACTTTCAAGTGAAAGGCTATGGATTTTTCTTATAATTTCATGTGAATATCACACTTTCCTCAAAAAAGTCTAAAATTTTGGGTTTTTTGAAAAGTCGTGTCAAAGTCTGCAAGCAGTCAGAAAGGTTGCAAATTGCAACTTTAGTCTCATTACGGCCACGCTGTTCATGACATTACTTGCCGCTCTCTACTACGAATTCAGCCCAACTCAAAAGAGATCGAAAGTGATTAAAATCGAGATGCATACCGTAGCATTTCAAATTTAAGGTTATGTTAGATTCAAGAAAAGAAATAAATATTTTCAGTAGAATTATTGACGTTTTATTCGAATCTAGTCCATGACGATTTTTCGGAAGGCAAATTCGGATTCTGCATAAAAAATTTCATGAATCCTTTGATTTAATAAACACAGGCCGAAGTAGACATGGTAGATTAATTACTTTTATAAAGGAAATTTATGGCTGACCCAACATTCTGAAAATATTCAAAATCAAATGCAAAATGGTCTTTTCGAAAATCACTTCGAAACTTATGCATTGTAAAGTGAGTTCGTAGACACCTGTGCCCATTTTTTAATAAAAAAAATTTGTTAATGCAGAATACGTTATTTAAAGTTCCACGATTTTCACTCTCAAGCATAGGCATTGGTGTTATTGTTTTAAAATCAGAAAATACAATTTTAAATTCGCAATTTGTCATTCTGAAAACTATAAAATTTAATTTTACATTAAAATTTTCCAAATTTTAAAATGATAATTTCTGATCTGAAACTGACAAAATTGTAAGCAGTAAAAGTATTTAAAAAAAAAAAGTTTATACAAGAAGGTCCCATTAAAAAAGCATAATTCAAAAAACAAAACAAACAAACAAAATAAAAACAAATAAAAATAAAATAATATATAAAAAAAGAATAATAATTAAATTAAAAACATATACCATATATTTTATATTTACTTATACACACACACACAAGCAAATAAAAAGGAAATGCTTAATTTACTTACAAAAACAAAACAAAAAAAAAAAAACGAAAAAAAGGAAGCAAAATTTGAAGCTATTATTTTTTAATAAATTACTAATTAATAAAAACAAATAAAATAAAATAAATAAAAACCAAAATTTTTCCTCTTTTCTAAGCATAAAAAATTATATATATTACTAACTTAAGTGATATTATTGACAACAAAAACAACAACAATATACATATACTAAATACAAACACAAATTGTAGTTTTAACATTACAAATAAAATAAATTAAAAAACAACAACATACGTTATTATTAATATTGTAATTATGGAACATTATTTAGTATCATTTGATACCAAAAAAAAAAAAATAAATAAAAAAAAAATTGAAGAAAAGCGAAAAAATAATCCCAAAAAAAAATTTATGGGTAAAAGCAAAACACTTAATTTGAAATAATAATAAAAACTTGTTGAAATTTAAAATTGTGCTTGTCCTTAAAAAAAACAAAAAAGAAATAGCTGGCGACCCGAGTAGAAATTTTTCCAAATAAACAGTCATAACACAGTGCAACGAAATTTCAACTTTCGCCTCATGCGCGAGTTCATCTTGATGTTCCAGGACCCCCATAATTTTTAACAACAACCATTTTCTCCAAAGTTTAATAGTTTTCTCAATGTTTTTCTTCTATCGGCCATTATCGGAAAAGGGGGTATAAAATCCCATTTTCCAGAGAAAGGGTAGGAGATGGAGGAAAATACTTAACAACTTTTCTTCAGGCATAAAATTCATATCTGTTAAGATAAACAAACTTCTGAAGAGCCCCTGAAGACCCCATTTTTCTTTTTGACTTCAGGTCAATATTGTGGGACAACTAAAGGTCATAAAGAAAAACTGAGTACGTGAGTCGTGATCACCGATCCTAAATTACTATGAAACAGTTGAAAAATCTTGCGCATAAAATTTTTGTTGCACTGTGTAATCACCAATGAATTTATTAATCATAAAAGCATTAGTCATTCAATCATTAGTTTCAGCCATATTAGTTGTGTTATGAATAATTTTAAGTAGAAACTCATTAATATATCATTGGGTATGTGCCAAAACCATGAATGTGCAGAAGTGTTGTGTTGGTAAGCCTCCATTTTAGTATTTAACCCTTTGATATAAAAAAAAACTATTTCGATTATTTCTTTATAGGAAACATCTGTGATTAGAAAAATAAAAATGGGATTTCGCATCCCTATCCCAGGTAGGAAAAAAACCTAAAATTACACAGTGCAACGGACAACATTTTGAAGATAATTCGGGGTAGCTGTTGCAGGCCCTGTACTCAGATTTTCTCTATCACGTCTGGGATCCCAGCTATGGTATATGCGGATGCGGGACCAATATAGTTTTTTTTTTTTTTTTTTTACCTCACAGCTAAGAGAAAGTTGTTTATCATGGGAGGGAGTGAAAAAATTACTTAGACAGCACACACTTTACCAACCCCACTTACCCAACCTTTCGGGTATTATATGAAGCCTCTATATGACTCTATATGACTATACCGGATAAAAGATCGTTAAACCTATCATAAGGTTTTGGTGAAAAATATTCCCCATCAAAAACCAGTTGGGATCAGCGAAGGTTAAAATTACCTAGGTCCTACTTTTTTTTAAAGAAATTAACCCATGATGGCTTTATACTGGATTTACTGTTGAAAAAATAACAGACAGTCTTTGAGGCCAATATTTCCAATCAAAAAGTATTTGAAGTCAAAATTACCTAGGTCCAACTTTTCTGAATACAACATTGTACTGGATAAACATTAGAAAAAATAATCAACAAACTAAAATATTTTCCATAAAAAATTAGTATGGATATTTGAAGGTTAAAACCACTTTAATCCAACCTTTACCCTTAAAAAATTATAAATTCGCCATTTGATTTTGTAAAGCGTCAAATTTGTGAGCAGTGTTATTAGTCAACGAGACAGTATTAAATGCCAAATAAAAATTAGTTATTAGTTTGTTGTCATTAGTCAGAGAGACATGACTAATAAAAATTAGTTTAGTCAACGAAACATGGCTAAATTACTGATCAATAAAAATTAGTCATTATTTTGTGGTTGACTTATTTACTCTTTAGTCGGATTAAATTTTGCCAAAAATCCTTCTATTTATTCCAGAAAACATCACAATTGGTAACATTTACAAACCTGGGGCCGAATCGTCTGATCCGTAAACGTAGTACTCGACACGTAATTTTCTCAAAAATACATGCAAAATACTCGCTTTTACGTGACGAGTTGTACGTTCACGGATCAGACGATTCGACCCCTGAGATTATGTTGAAAATTTGTTCAAGTAAAAACTAACAGTTTAGATTGCCAAAGCCAGATAGATTTGAGCTCATTAGGACCTCCTACCTTCCCTCATCTTTAATAATGTGAGTTCCTATCCTTAGAAAAAGTTCAGAACGAAAGTATTTCCTGATTGCTGCTTTCGTGACAGCTCGACTTTGTAAAAACATTGTAATATTTTAAGCTTTACACCTACGTTTAAGGTTGAGTTGCTTACAAAGTTTGAAAGATACATGTTGCTTTTGCACCTTGAACTAGACTAGACTAAAACGCCAGTAAGCGCGAAGCCACTTGTGGACCAAGGTTCTAATCCCACAATTTTTTTTTTTTTAATTTGTAGACTAAATTCAAATTTTACAAATGGAGGTAGAAGTCAAAAACTTATATTATTTATTCGAGGAAATGCTATATCAGGGGCTCCTAATATTAAAGGAACTAATCAGTTTCCAAATCCTCCAATTATAACAGGTATAACTATGAAAAAAATTATTACAAATGCATGAGCTGTAACAATTAGCTGTAAAATTTTTTTAATTATAATATTGTTTTATTCATTTTAAATTTATTTACTATTATCGTTTTATTATTTTATTTTTCCTTGAACTTCTATTGAGTTGTCCCTTTGGCAAAGTTTTTCCAGGCTCGAACCTGTGGCCGAAAGTCAGCATTGTTAATGTTAAAGCGCTTATGAACTGAGCCGCATAAGCAAATTTATTTTTAGTGAATTTGACTTCTTTTACTTTTGCAATGTTTCCAGTACTAGTTACTGTTTTTTAACTCTTTGAAGCACACGATTTTAAAGAAAATAAAAACCCCAGTTGGTAAGATTTTAATTTTTTTTTTGGTTTATAGCATTGTCAACTAAATGAGAAACTGTAAAAAAAATATTAAACTGTGTGACTATAAGTAATTCCAACTTTTCAAGATGGGTTAAAATATATCCAACCATGCATAAAAAGCTAAGCAAAAGTTGGCACAGTTTTTACCTTACCTAACCCTAAAGAGTTAACTAGGCAAGAAATCACATTTTTATTTATTTTTTAAATTTATTTATTTATTTATACTTATGAATGTAGTTAAGTGCTTTTGTAGCCTAAAAAACATGTACCAATGCCGAAAATTTATTATTATATACAATTTCTATTGCAAATTTTTATCGTTTCAACAGATTTGCGTTTAAAATCATACGCTTTTCAAACATTTGCGCCGCCGACGATTGATTCTCCAGCTGATGCGACATTTTTGCATACGGAAACAAACGTTCAACGGGTGCCGAAGACGCCAAAACAGTATTATATTTAATAAATATTTTCCTTATAGCCGGATACCAATTTAAAACTTCCAATTCCTGATTTTCATCAGCAAAAAAATGCAACATAAGTAATTCAGCTTTGGTTAATGGTGCATCATCCAAATAACTTTTCGTATGATTTTCTGAACTTTCCGAATCCGAATCGGAAGAATTGAAATTGAAGAAAGCATCTTCCTTCTTTGTGGTATGTCTGATGGTACCGTGTGTTGCTGGCTTATCATTGATTTCTTTTGATAAAATCATTTTGAATATATTTAGGAATTCATTCGTTGGTTCTACACACGCAAGCCATTTGTTTTTGAAACGTGGAAAAGATAAAGCAGCGATTGCAGCATCCTGTGATTCCTGCGAATTCACATCGAAAAATTCGTAAAATCTGCGCTCAACACTAGCGATAAAAGTTTCTATAAGCGGTTTACAGTAGATGAAATTATTTTTCCGATTGATTTTTTCAAGTTTTTTACGCAATGCAAAAAGGCATGGTAGTACAATGCCATAAAATGTATTATTCTCATCTTGCATTATGTCCAACGCTTCAGCTACTGGTGCAACGCATTTTAAATGCTCTTGTATGTAATCGTAGTCGATGTCTTCAAAATGGTTTTCTATATTGAGTGCATTATGCAATTCTAGATTATTATCCTTAGTGGCAAGAATTTGTTGTAGTGCATCATATAAACTATTCCAGTTGGTTTCGTTGGGCCGCTTTAGATTATGATGTAATATATTTCTTATTACTGCTGCAGTATTGTAATGCGATGCTGCTCTCCAGAGAGCATTGCATTTAGCGAGCACCTCATTATGTATAATCGATAATTGTGTACCATTTTCGATGTTGAGCACCTCATTGGCATCGATTGTGGCACATAGGCATAATGTTTGCGCACAAGAGCGTAAATGTGCAGGTAGTATGGAAAATTTCTTATTCGAAATATTAAATATTTTTTCGTTTTTATCTTCGCCTTCGTTACATTCAGAATCACCCGAGAATACTGCGTCTTGAACTTCATCATGCTGCTTGAAATTTATATTTTTTGCTTGTACTCCGAATAGCTTATGCGCTCTCACTAAATTTATACTGTTATCGGTGAGGGTAGCAATTATTTTGTTTGTAGTGAGCCCGCACTCGCTATTGATTTCCTCGACGATTTCTGTTACACCTTCATCACTCTGAATACCCTTAAAAGGACGGCAGGCCAAAGCCATTGATGCTCTACGTAGGTCTTTTGTAATCCAATGTGCTGTGACTCCAATGAAATTATGCTTATTGCAATCGCCGGTACTACCACCAGCAGACCAGATATCCACCGTAGTACAAACATAATCAATATTGCTTAATTTTGTAGTAATTTCTTCCATTACTTTTGTATAAGAATTTTTTATATGTTGGCATAATTTTTGCTTTCTCATTACTTTCAGGTTCAGTTCCTTTATGTTTAAGTTTAAGAAAATTTTCGTAAAGTAGGGATCTTCCACCATCCTTAGCGGCATCATAGAATGTATAAAGAATCTAGCAACATCTTCATCAAACTCTTCTTGTGTCAATGTTTGCAGCGGTTTCGATACACATTCCGAAGGTTTATACGCTAAGCAGTTGCTGGTACTAGCTGTTATGTTATTATTGGCCGATTTGCTGTGTCTGTTGCAATCGCCGCCGCTGTTGCTGCTGCTGAGCTTTTCATCTTTATTTCCTTTTTTTATTTTAACATAGTTTCTGTATTCTTCGACTGAGTCTTCACCATGTATCCTTTTCAAATGACTAAGAAAATTGGAAGTGGAATTAGTATATCCTCTTACTAATACTTCCTTCGGGGAGCATCTCATGCATAGCGCTACGGTTTTGTGTGGTGACGAACTTCCCGGTAAAAACTTAAAGAATGTGCCATCTAGTAAAGTTAACCGCGATTTTGATGACTTAGTACTTGTATTAGCGACTTCTTCGGTGGAGGTAATCATTGGTTTTAATAACGACGTCGACGATGATGATGTGGGTGACTCAATTTTCACCGTAGTAGTATTATCGCTGTCATCAACATCTGTATACTCAAATTTTATGGGATCCATTTTCAAAGCGTGAAAAGACGAATAATTTTATATTTCACTTTTTAATGTGTATATTTTTTAAATTTGTACCATTTTTATTAGTAGAGAATTTTTAAAATTTTTACATTATTTTGTTTGCACAACTAAAACTAATTTACTTAATTGTCAATCGTAATTAACAATTGAAATACACTTTTTAGTGATGCATAAAATCGGAGCAAAATATCGATAGACATTCGATAATCGAAAGTACTTTGCAAAGTCGTATGTGTGAAAGAAAATCTTATAATAAGCACAATTTTTCACTGATTTATATATATAAACGAATCAAACAAACAATAATTGCTGTGTAGATTCAATAAATGGGAAAAATAATGATGGGTTGACCACACACGCAGAATGGAGTCACCGGGGCAGATCAGAAATAACTTAGAAACGCTATAAGAAGAAGTAAAATAAAACCATATTAACGGTTTAAAACGAAATAAATTTAAAACGTCGCCTTGTAGCGAAGATAACAACTGAATAAAACAAATCTAGAATATAAAATAGAGTAGACTAAAAATAGCAGATAACTGGCAGAAATTCGAAGGGTTAAATATATCGGTAGGCTGATTTTCTGAGAACTTCTTCATTTCCGAAGCTAATCTTGAGATATTTACTATCCGCCAAATAGATATTTTCATCTACGAATATGTTAAGCATAATAAAATTTCCCACTTTTAGGTTAGGCAATTATTTCCATTCTTTTTTATAAATTCCCTTCGATTTTACGTCATACTAGAATGAAAGGCAGTTTTCTTCCCCTACTACTGCATTTGATTTATCTGATTTTAGTGATTTTTAACTTTCTATTTATTTAAAACTTGTTTTCCATAAAAATATGCAAAAACTTTTAATTCTTTTTATAAATTTTAATCAATAAATATAATTAAAAATCCAAGAGTAAATTATAAAACAAAAAAATATTGTGAAGCACAAAACGCCTCTTTCCTTGCCAACAAATTAAAAAAATTTCTGTTAATAATTGCCTAATCTAAAATGGAGGGCTCTTCTTTAAGAAATAATTGCCAGTTATTGTTTTTATTCGCTGTTCTCTTCCTCTCTCTTCTTCCTCCTCCCGTCCACAAACTCAAAGAAATCGCTGGCACGATCAATCGATACTGAAAACAATTATTGCCCAACACTTAATGAAAATAAATGCAAACATTGACTTGAATCTGGCAAAGTCTGTCTCTACGCCTCTCTTACGCTTACACGGAGCAACGTTAAATTCACAAAAAAAAAAAAAACTTTACTTGATATTATTTTTTTCATAAATAATTTTCAAAAATATTTAATTTAGAAAACTGATTTACACTTACCCAGCGTTTACACCAGATATTTTTACCAAGACACAAAATAATATAATCGCACTTTTTCACAAATTTTTCACTGGAGCGAGCAAATTGTAAGAAGTGAACTGTCTGAAAATTTGTTAGAAATAAATTGTTCGACGCCTAGTCACATATACAGTTTTTCAACTTTTTAACAGTTAATATATATTCTCAACTGTCTTCAGAGCACTGTCTGATGTAAACACAGGGTAACGAAATCTATAGTAAAATCTTTAATGCCATCACACAAATCTGTATTGATAAGACATATTTATGCAACCCTGTATATGTTGTGAAACTGTCAAAACTTTGACAATTGAAGTAACCACATGCCCAGTGCGAATGCACTTGCGCATGCCGACGAGAGAAACAAAACAAAAGCCAATTTTAGTTGAGTTTTGTGGTTTATTTAATTAAAATATTCAAATCAAAATGAATGCATTTGAAATACAAACTTTGCCCGGAAAGGTAAGTAATATTTGAAATTTTATGAAAATGTTAAAAATTAACATCTGTTTTTCCACAGGGACGCTCTATGATTTCAACAAAAACCTTTGCCATTGGCGACATAATTTTCGAGGAAGAACCTTTTGTGTCTTGTCAATTCTCATGGAATGCTACTTATGGATATGCAGCATGTGATCACTGCATGCGTCCACTGGAGACGACAACAGAAAATGTACGCCGATTGGCAAATCAGCCTGCTCTAGTGGTTCCATTCCCCGAGCATGATCCAACAGCACAATGGGTACAACAATTCACGAATTGTCCACGTTGCAAAGTGCGTTACTGTTCAGAGGATTGTCGTATGGAAGCGCTAAAGCGTTATCACACTGTAGGCTGCATGGGCGCCTTCCGCAATGATGATAGTCATCCAATAAATGTACTCAACGACACGTGGAAGTAGGTGTCGAGATTGGAAATATAAATTGAACATTATTAATATTGTAATAATTAATTACAGAAAGATACATTATCCTCCCGAATCTGGCACCATAATGTTGGTGGTGCGTCTTATGGCTATGTATCAGCAGAGCAATAATAAACAAGCATTTCTCGAATCATTACAATCTTTTCAATCATCAACTGTAAATGCTGAACAGAAAATTTATCACAAAATGTTGGGTAATAATTTTGAACAACAATTGGAACAATTGTTTGTCGCATTCTGTAAAGCATTCGAAGGCGAAACATTTGCGGTGGTGAGTGAAGATTTTCATTAACATATTAGCATTCAGCTTTGAAATTTAATGGTAAATTAAATTATTTCCCCCTAGTTTACCACACCCGACGCATTTAAGACTTTAATGGGCTTGATTGGTACTAATAGTCAGGGTATCGCAACCAGTCCTTTAGCGAAGTGGGTCAGCAAAGTTTCAGATTTGCCGCTACCAGATGCAGATAAAGCCAAGCTGGATAACTATATTGACGATATATATGATAAAGTGGGAGAATGTAAATAGTTTTTGATTTTATTTTTAAAGTTAATTATTTAGTATTAAATTGAGTTAATTTCTAGTCGCTGGCGGATTTTTGGATAATGAGGGCGCTGGCCTGTATTTGCTTCAAAGCAAAATCAATCACAGTTGTGTGCCCAATGCGCAATCCACATTTCCTTATTCCAATGATATTGTTGTACTCAAGGCTTTAAAGCCCATCGAAGTGGGCGAAGAAATTTGCATTTCATATATAGATGAATGCCAATTGGAAAGAAGTCGACATTCAAGACAAAAGGTTTGTACATATAATAAAACCTGGAATTATTAAAGTACACATTTAATAATGTATTCCATTTTATTTACAGGCACTGAAAGAAAATTATATATTCCTATGTGATTGCCCAAAATGCAAAGAGCAAGCACACGATCCGGATGAGACTAGTGAAGCTGAAGAAGACACCGATGACGACATGGAGGATAAGAATGACGATGACTCCATGGATGATTAACAATAAATAAAAAGCTATAATACACGCATAATAAAGTTGAAATGTTCATTTTTATATAGTATATACAATTTTTTGTTAATAAACATAAATATTAACAATATTTTTTGTGGTTTTGTTTTGTTCAAATATAAATATTAGCAAATGCCATTAAAAAAAATACACGCTCCCTATTTTATATATTTTGTCTCATTTCTGCAGTTAGATGTTGCTAATTTTAGCGAAACAGTAATCTATTGTCTTCTAGCCTTCTGCTTAACTGCTCGCTACAGGTGTTAAGCTAATTAAATTATTACTGCTTTCAGCCAGCTCTGCTATAGATACACGCCCACGTTGCTTGATAAATTTCGCTACCGATTGCAATTCATCTTCTGATATATAAATGAATTTACCACGATCATCAATCACGCCAGTTAGCGTACCATTCGCTTGCAGCTCTTGTATACGATCGATAGCTTGTTGAGTTTTCAGTTTAAATTCTATGGCCAAATCTTCTAGAACAACTACTTTGTTATCTTTGATGTATGTTATGAAATCGTTGAGCAGCTGCTCTTTTTCTGCATCTTCGGCTTCTTCGAAGCCTTCCTCTTCAACACTAAAAGCTTCTTTCATCTTCAGGTATTCCTCATGATCTTTGCGTTCGCGTTCTTCACGTTCTAAACGCTCAGCTTCGGCTTGTTTGCGTTCTTGTTCAGCCTCACGCTCTTCTTCTTGTTTGCGTTCTTCGTCGATTTTTGCCTCTTTGGCTTTACGTTCTTCACGTTGTTTTACCTCTTGCTCACGTACTAAGCGTTTCTGCTCTTTAGCTTCTAGCTTAGCACGTTTCTTTGAGCCCATTTTTTCGTCAAGCACCTGTCCAGCAGGTATTTCATCGCCTCCCTCTGCGCCGCTATCATCGGCCATTGCATTATCGAGCGCAGCTCCTGCTGCGCCTGCAACAGCTGCTGGTGCATTTGGATTCTGTCGCAAACGATTACGTTGGTTACGCGCAATCTGTGCACGTCGTGGCACTCCCTCCTGTGCACGCATAGGTACTCCACGTTGTTGTGCGGGACGACCAGCGGCTTGGTCTTTTTAAAGTGGCACATAAAATTGCAAATACTAGAGTTCGAATGATATTGGATTGGGATATGACTTACCTTTTCCCGTTTTCTTCTGTTGGAATATGAAAAGGGTTATTAAAATAACCAGCAACGAAGTTGCGATACCAATTAATAGCCACAAATCCATTATTTTAATAAATATTACTATAGATCGCAAAACTCAACATAAATGTTTTTGTTTTTGTAGAGCAGCGAATTGACAAAAATATCAAACGTCAACAAAAAAAAAACGAAAGTTTCGTTCAAGTTTCGTTGAGTGTATATGCTCTTGGTACAGGGAGTACTAAAAAATAGATTTTAAATAATCCCTAACGAGAAACTTCTTGTAGAGAAAAGTCTAATAAAACATTCACAAATATAACGAAATATTTAATTTGCGTAATTTTTCTTACCTCTTATATTCGAAGTCTGTCACTTTGTTAACATATTGCAACAAATTCACTTACACCAATTTTGTACTCTCGTATTTACCCTGTGCTGCCCTTCAGAAACCAAACGGTGCCAAAAAACTGAACGAAACCGAGCTGTCAAATTTTTCTTGACTTGGCATACTACGTGTCCGTCTTGAAGAATCAAACGAATTTAGAAAATAGTTTAATCAAAAGTAATTGCACGAAAAAAACCCGCAAAAATTACTGCAAATAATGTACAAAACATTAGCTTACTCGGTGGTGGTGCTCTGCACACTAAATAGCGTTTTTGGTTTGTATTTCCACATTGCCGAAACAGAGCGAAAATGTTTTATAGAAGAAGTGCCAGATGAGACAACAGTGATTGGTAAGTGTGGGCGCTGCCGCGCATGCCGGTGCTACAATCAATTATAATTTCTAATCTCCACTCTTTAATCCACAGTCAATTACAAAGTTGAATTATACGATCCACGCTCTAACGGTTACATGCCCTCGTCTCCTGGCATTGGCATGCATGTTGAGGTGCGTGACAGCGATGACAAAGTAATCCTCTCCCGTGTATATAGCTCTGAGGGACGCATATCATTCACTTCACATACACCCGGTGAGCATGTCATCTGTATGTACTCGAACAGTACTGCCTGGTTTAGCGGTGCTCAGCTGCGTGTACATCTTGATATACAAGTCGGTGAACATGCCATCGATTATGCTAATGTTGCACAAAAAGAGAAATTAACTGAATTACAATTACGTATACGTCAATTACTGGATCAGGTAGAACAAATTACCAAGGAACAAAACTATCAACGCTATCGTGAAGAACGTTTCCGTCACACTAGCGAAAGTACCAATTCACGTGTACTATGGTGGTCATTGGCCCAAACAATTGTGCTTGTATGCATGGGTTTCTGGCAGATGCGACACTTGAAGAGTTTCTTCGAAGCGAAGAAGTTAGTGTAAAACTGGTGTTGTTTAAAAATATGTGTGCTCCTAGAATTTAGGGAGAGATGCAGCGAAATGGATATGATACGCTGCTAGATGTCATGTGTTTTCTCTTTTTTTTACAGCTTCAATTCATTACGATTTCATAGAAAATATAGTTTTTATAACTATATTTTAAATTCGCTTGTCTATTTTAATTTCATTATTACGATATAGTTTATTATTATGTAAAATTTATATTGTAAACAAATTTCAGTTATAAAAACTAAATTTCCATATTATTTGTCTCCTTTTTACTAGTAAATTATAGATGACTTTTTTTTGGAATTCTGATTTGTTGTTTTTCTACTTATCATAAGTTAACGTTGCTCCCGCGGGAGTGGTTTGAGAATAAGAAGAGTTTTAAAATTTAATAAAAATTTAAATTTTTTTTTTTGTTAAAAAAAATATTAAAATTGCGTTTTTCTACTTACGCACATACCTGATTCTGAGTGTAAGTGATTATTATATAAAGTCCTTCCACATAATCAACAAATTTCTACTACGTACATAATTGTAAATTAAATTTACATTGAAATTATTGGTCACTGCAAGTCTGCACAATAATTGCCTTCAATGTCTTATCATGTAAAACGAAAATTAAAAAGTTTATACAAAAAAAACTGTGAGACTTTCAATCATGTGAATTCTGTTGTTGTTAATGGTGTTGCGCGATTATCGCAAGTTACGATTCTTCTTTTATTTGTTTTAATAGCCTCCTCCCTTAGTCACATGCACAATTTCCTTCACATCGCTTAAAGATCAAAGTATGAAAATAAATTAAAATGAGTTTACGTTATATAAATGTTTATATAAATACTTGTTGTAATTTGATAATTTGTGGAATTTCTTCAATTTCATTTAAAATTTCCATTAATTCTTTAAAAATTGCAAACTATGCTTACATAGAAGAAAACCGAGCATATGGGTCATAGATAAATAGAAGTGAGAGTGGGAAGGAAGCTTTCATAGTACTTAGGCCACATATCTAAGAACAAATATATTCGTTATATCATCATTTAAATACCAACAAAAACTAGTTTCAATTCGTTTTTTGATTATTATTTACGTAGTACAAAATTAAAATGATTTTATTATTTCCTTTATATAAGGAAAAAGCTCTCTAGCGATGAGATATAGAACTCTAGTATTTACATAATGAAGTAAATAAATAGACGTCTAGCGAATTTTAAAACCTCCAAAAATATTTGGCATTTCAAATATTTCTCAAATATATATACTGAAAATCGCCCCACTTCAATCCTAAACCAAGCCTCCATCAAAAGAAACTAATGGTGTCTGTTTGGTGGTCTAGCTGAGGTATTGTCTGTCCACTACTCCCTTATGAGATTTGGTCCCCTTTTCCCGCACACGGCAGGTTTTCCTGTCAGCAAATTTCTAATTATCTTTTCGACTGGCCACTTGCTTTTCCACACAGGAAGATTTTTTGGGAATTCTGCTCTTACCTTGTCGTACATTCGTGTTGTGAAAAAGTTTTTATTAAGAGTTTATTGAATAAAAATTAAATCAATTTCTTGAACAAAAATTAATAGGAGTAAATTTGAAAAACGTTTCTTTTTTCCAAAAAGAAGGAGAAACCAATGCGCAACCAACTTAAATTGGCAAATAAAATAAAAAGAAATGTCAAACAACGAACAGAGCAAAAGACAACATTTATCGGTACGAGGAAGTCTGTAACCATTCCCTCGCTTGCCAACAAACTCGACTTGCCGACAAGAAATCTTGCCGTTTGGAAAAGGGGACTTGCCACATCCATCACTCCTGAAACATACTGAATGCAGTTAGAGGAAATTATGGAAAATTTGGACGAGAAGCAGCAGTTATTGGTTAATAGCCATTGCTTCTGCACGACAACGAACGCCCACATACAGTTTAAAGTAGGGTAACAAAACTCTAGGAGCTGGAATTGGAAGTTCTTCCGTATCCATTATATTCACCGGACTTAGCACATACCTATTACACAAATGCCGTGCAATGTCTATGAAAGCTATGACAATGATATCTCAGAGTTCTTTGCAGAAACTTTTCCAGCTCCAAATGGAAGGAGTGAGCCTGATATAATGAAGTTGCACAAACATGAGTCACACAAAACCTACAATTTAAAGCTATTTGAATGTTTTGTAAATTACAAATGTGTTCAAATAGAGAAATATTTAAATATGACGATTTATCTTAATTGTCTTGATTAAATTTAATAAAACAAAAAAAATATTTATGAATAATTCTAAGACTAAAACTGATAAGAAACGGAGGGCAATATACTTATCAAATCTGAAGAAAAGTTTAGAAAATAGATAACAATGATGAAACCAAGAAAAAATAAAACAAGAAATGAGTTTGTAAAACAAAAACGCAGACAGACAGATAAAAATCTCATAAGTCTACAATGCAATAGTTAGTGTGAGTTGTTTGTAGTTAGTAAAGGTTGCAAGTGCCTTGCATTTTAAATAAGCTAACTGATAAACAAAAGTCTATATGTGCAATAGCAAAGAAGCTCTCCCCATAAAATCTCAAATAACATCATACTACTTAGCCAAAGCTCAAACGAATTCAACAGTAACAAAAAATATACAATTCAGTACTTAACGAGCTGTGCAATCTAGAGCACAAACGGAAATATCGGGTGGAAATTAAATTACGGCCCTCAGCGAGTGTTTAGATAGAAAGAAAGCAAATTTATAGTGGTGTATGGAAATAAGAAATTATACATATGAATTAATTAAAAATAAAAAAGTTTTTGAAAAGATTTACTGCTATTTACTGATGCACGTGTGAAAGCGGAGAAGCCACAAATTCTCCTTGTTGCCGACAAATTTAATTATGTAAATTACTTTATTTGTGGTTAAAGAATTACTTTATTTTAGCCACATTCAAAGGTTGAATTTGAATGAAAATAAAAGCAAAACTAAAAACAAAAGTGATGGTGCTTTTGAAAAGTACGGAAAACTAAAGTATTATAACCAACAAAAAATAACAAAAAATACAAAATTAAGAAGCAAAAATGTTTCGTGCTTCTCATATTGCCAGCGAAGAAAGTAAGTAAATATTAATTATTTACATTATAGGATAAAGATGCTCTGATTCTGATAGATAAGATTATTCTTATTGCAACATATTCACTAAAGTATGTAAATTCTATGTAAATAAATTCTATGAAACTGAAACCAAAAACATTAAACGAAGCATTAATTACTACACACTTTCAATAACTAGTAAACTTGTTTTATTCAAAGTGAGTTTTAATTTTTTTTAATGACTTTTTTTCTGTTATGTAGCGCTTCCCGTTCTTGGAGCAGTAACGATTGCCTCTGCTTCTACATTGGAGACAAATACTGAAGTTATACATTTAAAAACAACAACAACAAATGGTCAACAACATTACTTAACATACGGGCTCACAACTATACTGCCCCCGGTGAAATATAAATATCCTGTTGCTGTATTTTTTATATTGACAACTAAGTTCTTCGAAGCATTTGCTGCTAATGGCATAAGAAGTACGTAAATTGATTTTAAATATTATTGGATCGCCCTTTCGGCCCCGCTTTCCCCCTTGTACTTGAAAATTATTGATAAGATTCGAGATATAACATAAATTAATATTTATGGAATTTAAAACGCCTTTGAGTCATTGCGGAGAGATGGTTCTAACCACGAACCGATCTGCTTGTAGGTAGCTTGAACCCTTTTTAAAAAAACTAAAACGTGCAGCCTCTACACTAAAGTAGTGAAATGTCTCTACGTATTTTATATTTTTTTCTGCAGTGTGGAATCTCATACAGGGTTTTTTCCATTTTACTTTCTCAATCCATTTTTGCAGCGCACGAAATTTAATATCACCTTGGGCTGAAATTTTTTTTTTTTGTTGATACTCTTTATACTTATCGGTAAAAACACGATGAAGTACATGTATATAAGTTTGCCCTTAGACGGTGAAATTTGTCTCATGCAACTTGAAAAAATGTATGGGACAAATAACAGGGAGACAGATAATATCGCGGTCATCAATTCATGAAACTTCAAAAGGGAATGTCAAAAAATCTCATGAGACTAATCTAACCGTCTAAGAACAGACTAACACATAAAGAAGAAAGTTCCGCTATGTGCAACCAAGACGAGTCATATGCGAGAGAGCAGCCTCTCACTAAAGCACGAGATAAAACTGTGAGAAGTTTGCCCTCTGCTTGATTTTATGTAACCGATCCCCATATAGATTGTTTTCCGTTTACACTTCGTAAGGAGTTTTGCACCACTTTTGGTGGAGACGACAAAAAGACAATAAATGTATTTACATAAATAATATGCACAAATTGGGTTTAAAATAACTTTAAATAAGAAAAAAGTGTTTTTCGAATTATTTTTTATAGAAATTTATTGCGATTTAGTTGTCAATTCCAAAAGTGGTGAAAAAGTACTTTCGAGGGGTCAAAGTATGACCTCATTCGCAGCATAACTTCATTTTTATTAGTTTCGTATGAGATGGGAAATTTTCAATTCCCATCCTCGCTAAAGAATTTTCACTTAAAAAAAAATCATGACTGCGATATTTTATATTCAGCTGGTTTCAAGAACAAGAATAGCAATTCTTCTTGCGATTTTTAATACAGAAATCAAATTTATTAGAAAATTTATAGCAGAATTGTTTTATGGCGCTAGGAAAAAGCAACAAAAAGCTGGGTTTGGGCACTTTGTACCATTTATACCCAATATTAGAACAGTTTGCCACTGATACAGACGCGCCCTTGAATAAGATTAAATAGATCTCATAAATTACACAGTAATAATCCGTTTTCAATTATTTACATACATGAGTCAAATTCTTTGTAAATGGAATTCAAAAAGATCGCATTGATATAATAAATAAATAAATAATATTTCCTATATGACAACACACTTTCAATATGTACAATTAAGATTTTACTTTCTTTTGAGAACATCTCAATAATTCAACAACCACAATAATATTCCATAACGTACATACATGTAGATGTAGATTTGTTTTTATTCCAGTCGGTATTTTTTTGAATTGCATTTTTATCAGCACATTTCTATATTTGAATAAAACTTTTATATGTATGCACAAGTTTAATTTTGTTTTGATATTTTAACCTCTGTTGCTTTAATTAATACAATAATTTCTATTTTCTAATTGCATTTTTCAGCAATCATGGCATTATATTTACGTGATGATCTATACTTCAGCGAAAGTTTCTCCACAATAATGCTGCATATATTTAATTTCTTTAGTCAATTTTTTCCGATTTTCGGTGCTATTTTGGCCGATAGCTATTTGGGTAACATACGTACAGTATCAACATTTTGTTATCTATATGTTACAGGTTGGATCTTGCTCATATTAACCGCAATACCAAATATAGGAATATCATTAATGTAAGACATCATCACTTATTTATAATACATGTACTATATTGAATTTAAATTGCATAATAACTTATCGCTTTAGTCTCCTCGTTTCGGTGTCACTGTTACTTATTGCTATTGGTAATGGTTCAATACGCGCCTGTATCACTTCCTTGGGAGCGCTACAATTTAAAATACCTGAGCAAGCAACACAATTGGCTGAATATTTTTCATTATATTATTTTGTTTATTATTTTGGGATCTTAGCGAGTAAGATTATGCCACCTTTTATACGCGCAAATACACAATGTTTCAATAAGACCGATTGTTATCCAGCAGTATTTGGTACATTGGCAACATCATTTCTTGTTTCATGGTGTAAGTATAAAACAAAATGGAAACTATTAATTAGATTATTGTTTTTGTAATAAAGTTCTTCTAATCATCTACACAAAAAACAAAACAAAAAAAAAAAATATGTGTTTGTAGGCATTCACTTTGTTGCTTATTTGAAAAAATTTATTAACACATTCTGTTGAAGTTTTTGCAGTCTTCATCTTCCTATTTTGTGTTGCTTTTTTTCCTGTTGATACTAAACTGCACTTAACGGCGTAAACACGACATAACACATGTATATATCACATGAAAGAAAAGTTCAGCTATATGCAATCAAGCAGAGACGTCTGTGAGAGAGCCAACTCTCACTAAAGCATATGAGATAAAACTACGAGAAGTCGACTCTCTGCTTAATTGTATGTAGCCGATCTCCATATGTCCTCGTAACTCATAACTTCGTTTCTTATCAGTTTCGTATGAAAATACGATTTCCATTACAATATTTGCAATTTATTTTAAAAAATAATCAATAAAATTTACAACAGTTTCATAAATACCTGCATACACAACTAAACCATATTTATTTTTAATTATATTTTTATTGTTTATAGTTGTATTTGCAATTGGGAAATTCTTTTACAATGCTGAAAAACTTTCTGAAGAAAATATTTTAATAAAATTTTATGGCTGTATTAAATATGCATTGATTAAAAAGTGGCAGAAAAATGAAAAGCAAATTCGACCTAACTATTGGCTACACAATGCAATTGGAAAATATGATGAAAGTTTTGTCAATGATGTTGCCAAAGTGTTAAAGGTTTAACTCAATATTATTTTAATTTTACAAAATTTAATAATTTTTACAATAAATTTTATTATTTTTAGATATCCAAACTATTCATACCTTTGCCGATTTATTTTGCTTTATTAGCACAACAGGATTCCAGATGGACATTTCAAGCTTCAATGATGAATACAACAGTGGGCGGAATTACAATACAACCGGATCAGGTATTATTTCGATTGTGTAATACTTGTTTTGATTATCTATACATAAAGCTTGCTGTTCTATTTTTAGGCCAAAGCAATGGGCCCTATATTTTTGTTTTTATTAATGCCACTGTGGGCATATATTTGTACTCCCCTTATCAAACGTATTTTCAATTGCGAATTAGAGCCGCTGAAAAGTGCTACAATTGGAGGTGTGTGCTCAGGATTATCCTTTGTATGCGCTGGAACATTGCAAGAATATATTTTTGTAAGTTTTTTATAATTTAATAATTACAAAATGAAATATAAACTTACTTATTTCTTCTATATATTATCCATATGTTTAGAGTCAGCCATATAAATCGGTGAATATTGCATGGCAGGTACCACAGTTTATATTAATTATGATGGGAGAGTTACTGCTATCGGTACCGGGCTTGCAATTTGCTTTTACACAAGTATGTTGACATAAAAACTGAGAAAAACAAGTACAAACATGTGTTGGATTTTATTTTCTATCTGAAAAAAACGTGTTTGAAGTCTTTATTGTTATTATTATTATTTATTTTCGATTTATAGGCACCAACTTCAATGAAATCTGTTGTGACAGCAGCATGGTTTATAAATAATGCATTTGGTAATCTTATTGTTGTAATTATTACAGAGATTAACATCTTTACATCGCAGGCGAGTTTCACGTTTTTTTCAATTTATTTCTTTTTATTAATCTATTTATTTATA
Organism: Toxonevra muliebris; assembly: GCA_963691655.1. Classification (NCBI taxonomy): domain Eukaryota; kingdom Metazoa; phylum Arthropoda; class Insecta; order Diptera; family Pallopteridae; genus Toxonevra; species Toxonevra muliebris. Next base: position 99,898,898 of record OY829327.1, read on the forward strand.
AACATACCTTTATATGTTTTTAGAGCTCTGAATATTTCTTCTATGCTGTGCTTATGTTTGTTTGCATTATAATCTTTACATTATTGGCATATGATTATACATTGCAAGAACGTTTAGGAAGTTTCTATTCAAATAGTAGTGATCTCATCACATTAACTGAAAATACTACAATTAATGTAAAGGATGATGATATACCAAGTACAAGTATTGCTATTAATAATAATAATACGAATAATAATAGAATGTGATAATATAGGTACATATAAATAGGTTAAACATTTACAGCCTTATCACTAATCCCGACAGCGCTCCCGTCGTAGCTACGTATGAATAATTTGTATTCTTAATTCCGTCGTGGCTATGAAATTTCCAACCGGAATTTCGAAATTCGGGAGATCGGCATCACTAGTTCCGTATGAAACGGAACTTTGACAGTTTTTTTTGTAATGATTTTGTACTAATGTTGAAGTGTGTCGGGAGCTAAAGCGAAATAAAGATAAACAGAAAAACAATATATATTCAGCAATGTTCTAAATTTCACTTTCGAGTGAAACTGAAATTGCCGTAATATGAATTGCATTGTTTCGATTTTAATTTCACTCAAAAGTGAAATTCAGAACATTACAGATTGTTTGTTGTTTTTTAAAGCAGATCCAAATTTAAGGAAGATCAATTATTTATTATAATTAATTGTCCATAATTTATAAGTAAATGTTTCAACAGGTCTCCTCGGCCATCCACAAACCGCAGCCAATATGAGAGGATGGTAAATATGTTGGCGGAACTGTCAGACATTGGATAGGGGTTCCCAAAAAGAACGAAGGAAAATATCCACAACTTTTGAGAAGAGATGAGTGTATAACTGAACTGAATTGATCACATTATGCTTCGCACTTTTCACAAAACTACGATTCCATAATATTTATCGTTGATTGTGCCTTTGAACTTCCTGATCTTTTTCAACACCATGCTGATACCTAACCTCAGACATAAATCGCAAAACACCCACAATATGTTCCGAAGCTGAAACACCTTGCTTTCGACTTGGCCTATGTCCATTTCCACAACATTCAGTACATAGGTTAGGTTAGGTACACGTCTTTGTTGAGCTTGAAATTCTTCAAAAATCTAACAGAAAGTATTAATGCTTGTACATATATTACCGGCTCACGATCGGTTGTCCGTACTAAGAGTTTTACGAGCATCCCTTAACAGTTTATATTCCATTTTTAAGGATCTGTTTCGACTTTCTGTCTCTTTCTCTACTAAAAATATCGCTGCTCCCGTCGAATCAATTTTTTTTTATAGGTTGTTAGTTTAAAAAACCTTATTTTGATTGATTTTCATATTTTTTTTGAGTTTGTAGTACTTTTCCTTTTCACAAAACAGCTGATTTTTCATTTGAACTTTTTTTTGAAAGTTGGCAACACTATCTTCGAATTCGTTGAAAGTATTCGTGATGTCAATTCATTTACCAAAAGGAACTCCGTCGGAATTGGTGATAAAGCTGCTAAATCTTATTATTTTATCAAAAGTATGTTTATTATAATTGAAAAATAAGCGTAATTTGGAAATATATTCATTATAAAAAAATAAATCGTAGTAGTAAAAAAAATTATGTAGATATATAAAAAAATGTCTTTCATCATTTCATTAGTCCAAAATTTTAAATAGATATTGTAATTCCAGTACAGTATCATCAGGTAAATCAGTACAATGCACTGCATTCATAGTTTTGCTAACACCGAATTTAGCGCGCAGCGTATGCGGACGTAATAGTTTGGCAATTTCCTTCAAAGAAAAATATTAATAATTTTATATTTTAGTAAGTATATACGTTATAATAAACTAACCGGATCCATGGGACCGCAAAATTGACGAAATTCTTCGTATGTATTTTTATTAGGATCAGAACATAGAATTTCCAATGCCATGCTTACACCGCTGGCTAATTGTGCTACCATAGGCTATTTTCATTTTATAAAAATATAAGTAATTGTGGTATAAATAAAAATCAGTTTAGACAAAATCGACATAATATTTACAATATATTCCGGCAATATACCACGATAGACTTCATAAAACTCTTCACAATTAACACGTTCCATTAGATTCATACGTAAGGCGACAATTTCAAAACCATTTGATGTAATTTCTGATATTATTTTTCCAATATTGCCTATTTATTAGAAAAAGTTATGTATTTTAGTATGAAAATCTTTTCTCTATCTCTTCTGCTCTTCGCTATATACATAAAAATGTGTGTGTCTCGAAATAACACCGAAAACACAGCACAGACTGACACAAAAACTTGAACAATGAGGCTTTATGTCTCTGGTCATAAGATCTGCATTAGTCTGAGTTCAAAACATCAAGTGGACGTGGCACCTCCCATAAAAACTATATGCTTTTTTGGGTGTATATCTACAACTATTTGCGGTACAATACTGAAGTTTCGCACAAGGACGTCGATTGATAATGCCATACTACAGGAAAAATATGGATGAAATTAGAAAAGGGAATGTGGCACCTCCAATATTATCGGAATATTCATTATGGAATATCTCAAGAACAATTTGAAGTACGGTACTAAATTTTAGTATGGAAGTATTATTTTCCTATGGTTTTCTGTTTTAATAAAATTATAAATATTAAACTGCGAATATGAATGAGGAATAACAGCAGAAAGAAAGATGTACTTTATATGGGAGAGTGCGCCATCTGTATGTCAAATGCGAATTCAGATATATAGATGGCGTTATTTTTCGATATTTTTAAAATCGAACAAACCTTTATGTATGTGTAATTTTTTTTTTTGCATTTTACTAATATTTGGTCATTTTCTGGATATAAAAAACTATAAATTATAGAATTTTAATTGCAAATATTTTCTTGATATAGGAATTTATAAATTGTAAAACTTTTATTCGAATACGAATGCTTAACAAATAAATTATTTTACCATTATGGTATTTCATTCATTATTGTTTTACCTACCAGCACATAGTAAATAGGAATGTATATACAGCCCTGCTCTAAATATTTCCAAAATGAAATTCCTGTTAAAATTGTTTTCTTCTCTTTCTTTTCTTATAGGAATATGGGGAAAAGAAAAAAATGTTCCCGGGAATTTCATTTTGGGAATATTTAGAATAGGGCTGATAATGTTTTGGCATGGCACTTCAAACACAAAGAAAATGTTTAAGATGAACCATATGGAAAAAATTATAAAGGTTTGTATATTAAGAACAATGTGGATACTATTGGAAAAGTGTGTTAGAAATACCAATTAGATTGATATCGGAGGTTGCTACGCTCATATGGTATTTTCCGTTGTATATGTTTTTTTTTTTGCTATTGCTGTAATTCTGGTGTTACCCAAACTTCGTAAGGGCCTTTCAGCGAAGCTGGACTTAGTAAATAATAATTAAATAAATAATTTTAAACTAACCTTCTTTAATGCTATGTGGTTTAATAACAGCTAACGTGGTGTTCTTTAAACGGCAGGTAACTTGGAGACCATTTTTTGAGTCGAAGAAGTATGCAAGATCCTAAAAAATGAATTAAGTTTATTAAGTTTGATTATATTTAAGATAGATATGCTAATCAAAACAAAAAGCAAACATATATTACTATTGAAACTTGGATTTCATTGACTTACATGAGCAACATCATCATCACTATGTGAACAATATATACCGATGCGAATTTCTTCTCGTTCAAAAAGTGATACCAAAGGTGCAGGAATTGTATCTTTATTGCATTCGCTCGATTGGTTTTTACAAGCATTTATTTTTTCCACAGCATTATCAGCAATTAATTCAAAGCCAATTGAAGGGCCGATAAGTAATTGACTCATTAGAACACTAAAAAAAAAAAAATATTTGGCAATAGATAAAAAGCAAAATAAAATAAAATTTAATTTAAAATACATACGAAGCTTCAACATCGCTTTTTTTTTGTAGAAATATTTTCACTTGATCCGCGGTGAAATGAACCATTAGTGCTTTATTAATACTAAAATTACTATCGACGAGTGCACACATTACACTCCCCAAAAGGTGAGTTAAGCTATTCTTTATCAGAATGAAAGTTCTGAAATTGCAAATGTGGAAAAATTTTAAATTATTTAATCTATGGTTACAACGAAATGAAATGTACATACTTTTTACGATGTTTGGCAAGTGAATTCTTAGTTGCTTCGTCAGCATAATCAATAATATCGAATTGACGACCGAATATGTTGATTTTTGAGCCAAGAAAAAAGTCACGTTCGGATAGATCTTGCATTTTGGTGCGCCGTAAAAATATCTTTTTGGTACGTTGATCGAACTGCAGAAGATTAAATTAATATTGATGCATTTGAAGAACAGCAAGCTATGCTTTAATATTATATTTGTTATTAACAACAGATTACATTTATATAAAATTAACTACTGAAGAAGTTAATGTGACTGGAAAAATCTATCTGGGGTATAGTAGTCAGCATTTAAAGGAGGAAACTTGTTTCTAAAAACTATTAAAATATGTTAGAAAGAGGAGTGAGAAGAAAGGGGCATTCCCTCTCTTGACATAACATTAGACAATTTCCAGAAACATGTTTCCTCGTCTAAAAGTGGATATACCCAGAACAACGTTAACGTTTATATCTAGCGAAGAACAACAGAATAACACAAGAATAACAAGCGACCTCAGACCCTATAGAGTTATGAAGTTTAGGCTGAAACTCACATATACAGACAAGTGACTGTGTTGTCATATAAAGTTAATAGGAAACAACTCTTAGGCTAGGAAGGTATTCTGACAGATATCTATAGTAAAATGCGCACACAAGGACATGCTAACATCATTTGGAAGGACATGAAGCTAAAGAGAACCGAAAAGGGCTTAACCTCCTTAACAACTGCAAGCTCAGGAAAATAGCAAACATTTCTAAACGCGGCAAAGACCGATCAGTAGTTGTAATGTAAGTCAAAGTCACTGCGATCGCTCAATTCTATAATGAAAAAACAGAAATTTGTTGACTCAAGTGTATCTCTGTGAAGATGCAGCCATTTCAAACTAGCCTCTGAAAAGTTCAGTTGCTTAACTCTGCTAATCTTTAACTGGATATCACCTTTTTTAAATAATGCTCAAGCTTGGGAACAAAGCACCAAGGTGTCAAGTGCAACAACCTGTTTGATGATTTCATCAAAATACTTGAAAAGTTTCGCTTTTAATTTAATATACTACTCACCACTTCAATTGCATTATCAACGAAATAGAAGCATATTGTAAAAGTTCTAATAATAGCAGCCTCTTCCTGATACCATTCAGCATAGAAGGATAAACGTTTAGTGAATAAAGCCTGAATGATATTGAAAATGAGATAAAGAAAATTTAATGCAACTCAATTCATTTATATAATTATTAACTACTACTTACCATTTATAATTGATTTATAAACCGTTGTATATATATATATATTTTTTTAACAATTGGAAAAACGCTCTTGATTGAAAAATTACAAACAATACAAAAATTAATTTCATTTGACAGTTGTTGTGTTTGTTATTTCGTTTCCCCGGGCAACATGAATTGAATAAAAGTACAGAGCCTTTCAAACCATTGCTTCTTTTTTAGGCTTTAAAAGCCGCTGTATTGAGAAGGAAAGGAAAACAGCCGCATTTTCATTAAACCAAAAGGAATATGGTAGACAAACGAAAAACTATCGTCAGATATGTTCTACTGATCGATACGATATTTGAATTGGAAATCGATCGATTTGATTCCGCTTAGGCTGTAGTTACGTTGGTGTCAATATTTTCTAGACGACCTGTCCTACTTGGCGTCAACTGACCTAGGGAACCTACTCAATTATATAACTAAATCCAAGTGGTTCGATTAATCTTTGTTTTTCAGTGTTAAAGGGGGTGGATGGCCATATTTGGCCATAAGTCTGTCCTGATGGACAGCCACTAAACCCAACCTAACCCATGTTGGTGTTCGCTGTCCGGCAAATACATTACATTTTACTTTTGGTCGAAATGTACTACTTTAATACAATTTTGTAAAATAAGTCATTGTAACCTTGTATGCTCGGCGTGCTCAGGTTCTCTTTCTGTTCGGTGCAACAACAATTTCATGGAGTTCGCCGAGAAAAATCTGAACATAAATACGATTTCAATGATCACAAAAGCTCAAATATTTTTTGGGAAGGGGGTTTCTTCTCAAGAGCACGCTCTTTGGATCAGGCATTATTTTAGTTCCCATTTCGTAATTTAGAAATTCCTACAATATTATTCTTAAATCGTCACTTTAGTACTTTGTCCTATAGACCATTTGGATTAACAATTTGACGATGCCATTATAAACTTTCAAACACAGGGGGCATCCCAGTTTGAGACTGTTTCAATATGTCGCGATTTTTTTGACATGTCTTAAGACAATGTCGTCTCGTCTAGAAGCAGCTATGGGGCGCACTGGCCATTGCGCTAAGCTTTTAGCTTATTCTAACTTCTTTCGATCATTTCCGTTCCAAAATTTCACTGTATTCTAGAATTAAAAGAATCCCTTTAATTTATAGGAGTACCCTTGAAATAAGAAACAAAATTCAACTTGAACGAGGTTAACGATCAAAAAGCCGGTCACTCTCTTTTAAATGTTGCGTTTTTAGCTCGATTTTTGGTGTTTGGTCGTTAACCTTCTCTCTCTATTCCAAGTCACATAGGCATAAGTTAGTTATGTATAGTGCATTCAATATATCACGCTTATGTTCCTTACTTCATCCATTACTATTGGTATGTTTAGATAACGTTGAATCGTTTAATATGTGACTGAAACTTATGAAAGATTTCTATATTAGATTTCGAGACACATCCTGAAAGCGAAATACCTTATGTCCATATCAGCTTTAAAATGATTTTGTAGAAGCGTAGCTTATTTTCTAGATCGGTTTAGGAACTACAATTACTAAATCAATACATGTTTCAAAGCTTGTGAATACGTTTTTGCCAGATAAGTCGACGATCAAGATTTATATCTAGATTTTGCAGTTTCTTGAAGCCAAATCTGCATCTACTTTTTTCACTTGTTTTGATCCACACATCGTGTACCGCAATTGAAATAAATATCATTGATGTTTCTTTAAATTTACGATTTTTATTTAGGCGTATATTTATTCTTTCGAAGCGTTTTTACATTTCTTCAAAGATTATATAACATTTTTTTTGTTTTGTTTTCATATTTATTTTCTTGTTGTTGTTGTTGTTTTTGGGTGTGAATAAAATGGTTGTGAAATTAAAAACGTAAATTATATGATCAACATGAAATCCTCCGTTTTTGCTTGTTTGTTCCAACGAAATATTAAAGAATTTCAAGTGATAGTGTTTTTTTTTTTAATAAATACAAAATCTTTTCGTTTTCTTGAGGAATTAAAAATAAAGATATAAGTATATAGGTATATAAAATTTGTTGTTTAAGTTAAAATATTTTATCAATTAGAAAAAAGAAATTCAATCAAATGTTGAAAACCGCATGCGATTTCCTTTATTTACAGGAAAAAGAATCAATCATCATAATTGTAAATGTGTGTGGAGATGTGTGTTTGGGTGGTAGTTATTCTTTATATATATATATATAAAAAAAAAAGAAAAGGAATAAAGAAAATTTAAAGAGTTTTAATGCGCGCCTTGGCTTTTTTGTTTTTTGCTATTCAGTTAGTTTTTGCAAATATTTCTCGATTTTTGTTATTATTTTGTTGGTTTTTTGTTTTGGGAAAATAGTTTAATAGTTTTTTCTTTATAAATTTAAAGTTATTTTTTTTTTTTTTTTTTTTTTTTTGGAGTTCTGTGATTTTAATATTAGGTTTTAAGCGTTTAACAATGTGTTAAACTATTTCTCCTCCTTAGCTGATTTGACCTCTTCCGTTTCCTTCTTTCCTTTTACCACACCACCTTCATCACCTTCATCGTCGTCATTTTGCGAAAGGCTTGGTATGTTATCGTCTGAGTCATCATCTTCAAGGTCGATATCATCAAATTTATTGTTCCAGTTTGATTGACCGCCCATTAGATTCTCAAATGGCATACCACCATCCATGCCCATCTCTGTGAAATAAGCAAATTAAATATAAAATTTATGATTTATTTTACAACTGAAATAGAAATAATTACCATTAGCATCTTCATCATCTGATTCATTTTTCCACTTGGTGAAATTCGCTTTCAGGAAATGCAATTTAGTTTTGCCGGAGGTAAGTGATGGCCAGAACGGACCACTTTCTTTCTGTAATTTATATAATAAAAATATATTCGAATTTGTTTTTTTTTGTTAATTATTGATCGTGAAAATACTTTACCTTATATATGGTGAACTCTAGACAGCGACCTATGTTCTTACACGTCACACGTGTCGGATCAACCGCATGGTAGAAATTTAACGTGACTTCGTATTTTTTGGTAGAATCTAGAGCGTTTACACCTTTAAATGTCAAGCTATTGTCCGTTACTCTAAAAATATAATGCAAATTATTATTTAATACTAGTTTTAAGGGGAATTGAGTTTTTCTAAATCGAAACTCACTTATGGTCAATGTCCTTGCACTCGACATCAATGATGACGTAAACCAAATCACTCCTCTGTGCCCATGAAACGGGGGGAGGTACTGTTCTGTAAATGTAAAAAAAATAAATTTGTATTTATTTTATAAATTAAGTTTTATATGTTTTTATACGCTGTATATTATATTTACTCCTATGAAAGGGAAATGCTACAACTCATTTTTCACCAACATCAACAGTCTCCGATGACAATACAATAATATTTTGCTATTAATTTATAAACAGGATGAAAACCCCATATTTGGCATTTGTTTTTACAAGATTTTTGAATATAAAAAAGTAAACCATAATTGATTTTTTCTTAATTAAAAATAAAAGAAAAAATAAACAAAATTTGATAATTTGTTGGCAAAAAAAAATCCAATACTGTCTTGGTCATGAAGTCATGATCGAACCACGCTTTGATATTCAAAAAACCCAGAACACTCTATGGTTTATGATAACTAAGAAATGGTAAGCTTATTTTATTCAATATAAGCGTGAGCTTTCTTTTTAGTATATATATATATTTCTCAAATAAAGTTTAATATATTTTAGAAATAAATTAAAAAGAAAAAAAAAGTAACTTAAAAGTCAACAACAGTTCACATAACATAAACTTTGTACTTGTTTGTAGTCATTGCCCCTTTCATTCAACGATTACCTATGCGCTGTTACTAATAACAACAACAATAAACTTTTAAATAATAAGTCAGTACTGAATTGAAATATGTGGTAAACTTTTGTTGCACCTACATATTTACTATGATTGCAACATAAATCAAGGCGGAATGCCTCCTTTGGGTGCTCAGAAATAGGAAAGATACATATCGATGATCATACGTTGACCCCTCGTAAGTAGTTTTTCACCCCTTTTGAAAGACAAGACAATAATGCAATAAATTTCTATAAATAATATATAAAAGTAGGTTTAAAATAATAAAAAATAAGTTTAAAATAATAAAAAATAAGTTTAAAATAATAAAAAATGATTCCCAAAACACTTTCTCCGTATTTAAAACGATTTAGAACTCAATTTTACACATTCCTTTTGCACATTTGCTTTTTTTTCGTCTCTTCCAAAAGTGGTGTACGGTCAACGTATGACCATTGAGATGTAGAAGTGCGTGAGGAAAAGGAAAAAAAAAAAATTATAGAATAAAGGGCAGCTCTCTCAAAATACTATACACAACAGCTCTTTAAATAAAATAGTTGCTTATATGCTTATGCTACTTTGTAAACCTCAATATCAATTTTATATCAGCTTCAATATATTGATGGAGAAATAAAATGTGAAATTTTGTCGATGAGTGTAAAAGTATTTACTATTATTAACATATTTAACATATTGCGAAAGATTTTAAGCTAATCTCATGTTTTATAAAATATATTTTCTTTTCTACAGCAATTTCAATCGAAAACTTAATATCAAAGTGTAAATTAAACGTTATTGTACACCACTTTAAAAGTTAACGGTCAATGCTACTTCTGAGCTTAATATAAAATAAAAGTTCCAAAAGAGAGAAGTCATCTGATTGGTTTATCACTTTATTCCGCCATTTTATTCGAATTTTCTGTTATCATTGCCACTCATCACTCGTTGTTTTCTTTTTTTGCAAAAAAAAAAAAAAAAAATGAAACAAAACTTTATTAAGAGCAATGGTCACGTTTCTAACATCTGGGTTCCATTATGTTATATTCGATGGCAAAGAGAGAAAAGACAGAGTTTCGTGTGTGAAATTGCCAACATGTCGGCAAATTTGATTGAATTCGACATAGTGAAAATCACTATAGTTTGTTTCTTATGGGCAGTGTTGCGGTTGAGGGTACAATTGTATCTTTTGGGGTACAATTGTACCTTTTGGTGTTCAATTGTACCTTTTGTTATTCATATTAACTAAAACATAGACATCAGTTTCGGTTGAATGCTCTACAAAATTTGTGGTCGAGATACATCAGAAACTCGATTTTTGAAAAAGCGGTTTAGGTCTTTAGCAACAGAAAGATAGCTATATGTAGTTATATATGTATATTGATACATACATATGTATAATACAATTTTTATAAGGTACGGTTTATTCGGGTGAGCATGTCCGAAGACGACGCTCGAAGACATGTACAATGAAAATATGGTTATGAGACCGTCATAATTCGCCAGCCGTCAAAGAAGCAACACACAACGGCGCAGGCATCCGCTGCAGCTGTTGCAATAACTGATACTTTTTATTCTATTTCTTTTAGTTTTCGTAAAAGCGTTTCATATGGCTTGTTTCTTAACATTTTAATATAAATTTCGCTAGCAACGTCGAGCAAGTCTTCGAGCCGTTGACCAAAATCAAAATAAGATTTGTCGTGAGATGACCCACGGTTTTCGAGCATGCTCGACCGTCTGAACGGCCCTTTAGAAACGCGACCAATGTAAATTAATTCATGCGAAAAGTGAATGTGAAGCATCGTCCATCAACCAATGAAGAGAAGTTTTTGGGAACATTCAGAAAATTTATTGTTCAATTTGAGTTTAGGACATTTATAGTGACACTGACATAGTTAGGCCTATAAAAATGTTCTACTGAAGCGACTTTTAAAGTCGAATTACAACGATGAAACTTGCAGAAGAAAACGAATCGCCAGTGAGACCAATGTATCTGCATAGGTATCCCAACATAAGTTGTAGAGCTCTTCGAAGTAAGCAAGAATGCAAAGCATAAATAACTTGTTTTACAAATAAACCATATTGGTTGTTAGATCGGTCTGTGTAAATGACACATCAAACGAAAATTTTATAGAGTTTTAATCTTGCATTCTCGCTGTGTAAAGTCACAAGAAAGCAAACGAAATGTTTAGCAAATTTAGTAAATAAAAAAATTGTTTGCAAAGTAGACTACTCGTAATAGAAATGAATGTTTTTGGGTTAACCTTCTTCATATAGGAAAGTACTTGTTGTTGCTAAGTGCCAAAATTACATTGAGGGAACGATAAAATTCTTTTCCTTTTTTCTACATCGCTGCAAATTAAGTCCCGTTTTACTTTTCCTCCGATTCGTAAAACCCCATTGTTTTAGAAAGAAGCATGAGAAAAAAAAAAGTTAAGAGAAAAAGTACTTCCTTTCTCCCCTCTCAACTCAAAAGAGACACATTCAAACATATCGTCATACACCCTTAAATATATTTGCAGTTTTATTTCAATATGGTGCCAAACATACCAGCCGTAGGGTACATGATGATAGTAAAGTAACCATCGAATAATCAGTTAAAACTATAGAAATTTTGTACACCCTAAAATCATAAACAAAACTAAACTCCAACCATAAAATTAAACCCGCAAATGTATAAGCACATGTTATTTATAATGAAAACAATTGACCACGATGTAAAAATTTCATTAACGAAACATACAGCATGAAAAGAAAAAAAAAACTACACACAATACTATGGAAACAAACACACAAAGCGGCGGCGTATTCGAATGAAATTTCTTCGAGAAAATGCTCCGCGCTAACATAACCTCAAAACCTAACAAAATGAATTTGCGAAAATGATAAAAGACAAAAGTACAAGTACAATGAAATTCGATAGCAACGAATAATATGCAAATGTCTTGTACATGGTTTACTTAATTAATTAAACCATTTAAAATGGTATTGCAAGTAACATTTTTCGCGTACTTGCAGCAAAGAAAATAAAAATGGACGACGCCGAAAATGAAGCACGCGCGTAAGGCGCCGCCGCCGCTACACACTATACGGAATCGCCCTCATTAAAGCAGGTTCCGTCGCTGTCGATACCGCCGCAAACGCTGAATCGGGCACACATTTTCACACGCACAATATATATATTTATTATAATTTTATACACTTACCCTGTTGTATCAGACATTTTATGCAAAATTATTTAATCCAATGGTCAATTGCAAGATGCGTCAGCGATGAACGTATTTTTTTCTTTGTTTTAAACTTGCAATATTCCGGATTTTCGGTTTGCACTCGCAAAAAACAGACGAATTTATGAGAAAAAATTCTTTCTTCACAGTCTTTCTTTGTGTTCTGCTTCGGTGCCGTTTTCACCACTTTAGGGTTGCATTTACGCTTTAATTCACCTCGAAGTTAATCAAATGACACTTTACTCTATGGATATGAGTGTTTTCTGTACCGAGTAATAATTTTTTCAGAAATATAAATTAATTATTATATGGGAACTTTTCATTGTTTTATTCTTGACTTTATTGTAAAGGGAGGAAATACTAAGCAGGAAAATATTAGACTGGCTTCAAGAAATTCAGATCTGCTAACATGCTGCACCAAGGCAACGTTTAAGTTGGAGTTGGTGATATTTTTGTTTTGAAAAATATTTTTAAGCTGTGTTGTATATCTAAAACATAATCTAACGGAAAACCTTATGATTCGGAATTGAATCAAAAATGAAATTATTTTGCGTAGTTTTGAATAGGATTGTGCGTTATTTTTAATAGGAAAAGTAACAAGATTTGAAATGTCCAGAGAGACTTGGACGGCTTAATCTTCGAACTAAATGCAAAAGTTGTGAAGACAAACAATCAGCATTTAATCTATTAAAATATGACAAAATTTTGTAAAAGTACCCGAAAAGTTTGATGCTTCCCCTTTGGCTGATGGCTGCATGCCCATGACACAGGGTGACCTTAGTAAAGTGTTGCCAATTAAAAAGGCTGTAATTCAATAGTTTTCCAATCAAAAAACATATAAGGAATTATGAAGAATTTTTTGTTGAACTATTGAATGGGGTCCACACTTTCAAAATTCTTTGTTGGGACATTCAAGTCGTAAATGCCCTAAATTAAAAACTCTGGATTGGCAGACTTTCGCACGCTGAACGCATGGATTTAGAAAGTATTTAAACACGCATTGTCCCATGTTCATTGTATGCCAGGACAGCGTGGCAGAAATCAAACTCACTTTGATTTTTGCTCGTGAATGGTCAGTTTTGGTACATTGTCCCTGCTATCGTTTAACAAAGAACATAGTGAATAAGAGCGAGCTTGTAAATCTAGTACTATGTATTTTGTCCATCACTGGTGCAGACTCGGGTTTACATATTCCATGTTTGAATACCTTTTGAAAATGGTAATTTATTCTCAAATTAAATCAACACACCACACCATCATTAGCGCCACCTATCAGTGAAATGTTCCAAAAATAATTTCCCAACTATAGAGGAAAATCGAAACTGTCAAATTCCATTTTGACGTAAGACAAATGGGATATTTTCCTATCAAAAAAGATATTTTTTCGCCAGAATTTTACGAAGGTGCGCTGTTACTTAACCAAATCAATCAATAATATTAAAAAGAACTTTTGCTAAATTACAAAAATTCCTATCTGACAGATTCATACCACATAGAAGAAAATGTTGCGTGCTGCTGCTGGACAAATCACCAATGTGCTGCGTGGTTCCATGGGACTTACGTCAGCCCGTGTTGCAGCCATTGGCTCTGTGCGTGCTGCTCACGATCACGCTGAATCCGATGAGGCTTTCAACAAACGCTATGCAGATTACTTCAATCGCTGCGAAATCGATGGCTGGGAGATACGTAAGGGTATGAATGATTTGCTTGGTATGGATCTTGTGCCAGAGCCAGCAATTATTGAGGCTGGTTTGAGAGCGTGCCGTCGTGTTAATGACATTGCATTGGCCATTAGGTGGTTGGAAGGTTGCAAGGAAAAGTGCGGTGACAAGACAGCTGAAATCTACCCATACCTGATGGAACACATTCGTCCCACATTAATCGAACTCGGTATTCCAAGTGTGGAGGAGCTTAACTATGATAAGCCGGAATTGGCTTTGCAGTCTGTTTACGATATGTAATGCGTTTGTGTTTTATTTTCAACTTTTTAGTTTTTAAATGCAAGAACAACCAAAAAAAAAAAAAAAACTATAATTCAGTGTAATTTTTTCGTGCTGGACGAAGCTAAATTATATTTAAAAAACAAAAAGAAAGCCAGAAAAAATTGTTTAGCAGTGCTTACCGCAACAAATTCTTGATTGAATTATTGCATTCATATTAATAATAATAATAATACAAATGGAAAATATTTTTCATTTAATAAATGCTTATGTAATAGATTGATGGATGCGTGCGGGGATATGTGGAGAAATGCGATGGTGTTTCTCAGTTGACAGCTGTGTATGAATATATTTGAGGTTAGGATTTTGTATACATACATATGGAGAGGAGAGCAATAGAGAGAGGAAAACTTGAATGCAATTATTGTAAATAAATTGTGGGTGTAAAAGGGGAAGCTTCATTTGGGAGGGCGTCTGCAAGGACTTAAGGGTCAGCTGAAGTTCAAAGTGAATGCAACTGCTGAGCAATTTTTAATTCGAATAAAAACAACTTGGCTTCATTTCAAATGCAACAAATTTCTTTAATTAAAACTTTATTTTTTATATAAAAATATATATAGCTTAGCTATTAAACACAGGAAAAACTTATATATTCGTATATTGTTCAGGCTAATTCTTCAATTTCTTCAATAATTCCGAAGCTTTTTCCAAGTTTTCCTGCTTCTTAATGAAGCAATAACGCACGAAATTCTCTCCCAAACTTTTATGGCCCTCGCTATAGAAAGCGCTTGGTGGTATACCTTGTAGGCCCATGTTTTTAGTCATCCATTTGGTGAATTTGTAATCGCGATACTTATCCGCTTCTGTGTTGATATCAATTTTATTTTCTGCAAATAAAATTTTAATATTTCTATTAGCAATGCCATAAAGAGAAGTTTCAAATTAGTTATACCCACCCAAATTAGTCCAATCGGCCAACATAAAATATCCGCCCTCCGGTATTGTAGGATTCATATGCGCATCATGTAGAAATTTAGCCATAAAATCACGTTTCACTTGCAACTCACGCGGTAAACTATAAAAATAACAATCAGGCTTATCCATACGCCCCAGTTCAATTTCAAATGAACGCGCCACCGCTTCCTGTATAGGCGTAGGGCAAGTGTATACTGAATTCTGATGTAGCATCTGCAAGTTGGTTATCAAATTTGCTGGACCATAAGCCCATCCAATTTTCCACCCCGTCACCGAGAATGTTTTACCTGCCGACCCAATAGTTATGGTACGTTCCCACATATCAGGCAGCGTGCAAATGCGTATATGTTTATTATCATCGAATACCAACCATTCGTAGACTTCATCCGAAATACACAATACATTCCATTTACGGCAAAGTGCTGCTATCTTTTCCAATTCTTTGTATTGGAAGACTTTACCAATCGGATTGTGTGGTGTATTAATTATGATGGCTTTAGTTTTCTCATTGAACATTGACTCGAATTCGGCATCATCGAGAACCCAATCGGCAGAGCTAATGGTACCTCCAGTTTTACACTTTAATTAAATTTTAATTGCTTTTAATCTATCCATTTTCATTGACAAACAAAAGTTTTACCGGTTTGAGTGGTATAAATCGTGGTACGCCACCCGCCATTTTCACCATCGGTTCGTAGCAATCAAAGAATGGTTCAATGATTATCACTTCATCTCCCTGGTCAACGTGCCCTAATATGGTAGCGTAGAGTGCTTCATATGCTCCTGATGTTATGATTACCTCATTTAGTGCATTTATCTCACGCCCAATTAGTTTTGTGTAAAGCTTACCAATTGCTTGCACTAAACGTAGATGACCCTAGGAAGGAAACGGGGATGTAATTATTCCGGAAATGTATGTAGTTTTCAGGTTGTTTTCGCCAGTATATTTTGTTTAACTACTCTGCGTTACACAAGGAGTAAAATCAGCAACAAAAAGTTGCTTCTACAAAAACTGGTTGTGACGTAGAACACGTTATTCGGTACGGTAAGTATGTGAAATGTAGGACGAATTTTAATAGAAATTTTTATTGACTTTAAGGATTTAAAATACCCCAGCTAGTTTATTTATTTTATTTATTACCGAAATATCTAACTTCTAATTTATTTTGTCGTGTTAGCTTTATGAACATTTGATCGGGAAAAGCAAGTCAGTTCCTACCACTGTTTATGCTGTAGAAGTCATGTGGTTGTTATAATAACTCAAAGCATTGTTATTGCTATTATTAGCATAGGAAAAAACTGAAAACACGAAACACATTCGTTTAGGCAAGCGAATGAAGCCATGTGGTTGTTGTAATCATAGAGCACATGAGACGACACTAAGAGAGTCGACGTCGAGTTTTTTATATGAACGTACAGGGGTCGGGCTCAGGGCTGTCGTTTTGAAAATTTTTTGTGAAGTGAAATTCTTAAAAAATCGAAGTGATTTTTAAAAAAGTGAAGTGTTTTTAGCGTAATGAGAAATTGACATATTTCCAAAATTTATTTGGTTTTATGTGCTTAGTTTGCGAAAAAAAAGAACTTTTGGTGGAGCGCTACTGTGTGGGAGAGACAATAAGGCTCCGACAAAACTTTTTGAATGAGGGTACATAATTTGTTTTAGGGAATTTTTCAAGCCAAAAACAAAATGGCAGAATTCTTCGAAACTGTCGCCTATTTACATAAAATCATTTAGAAATAAAATCCTCCACTCGCCTTCTAAATCGTCTACTTCTTCATTTTCAACCAAATTCTAATTGACTATATGACAGTTCGTCATCAGTGTCGCTACATAGGTATTTAAATAAACACAAAAGGTCTCAGAATATACTAAATGGTATCTTTTTATAGGGCATATAAATTCAAACACACCGATCTGGTTACAGTCGGAGAATATTACAGAGATGAGCATATTTAGATTTTATCTTATCGATTTTAGTCTTTCATTGAAACTGGGAAACCTAAGTATTTTTATGAAAGAGGAAGTGACGAAGTGTCAGGCTTAAAAGTGAAGTGAAAAAGTTCAATTGAAGTGACAGCGACAACACTGGTCGGGCTCATACAAAGGAGCAGAGGCACAGGCGCCAACATCGGTTTTCTCAGTATCGTCTCACGTGCTCTATTGTTGTAATTAATTGAGTTTAAAACGTTCGCGGACATTCAAATTGTGTCGAGATGCAAAAAGAGACGCATGGCTTATCTCTTAAAGTAATTGTAATATTTAAATTTTGATTATGTGGATGCTAAATGGAATTGAATGATTGACTTATGTTAATAGCACAACCAGAGAGGAAGGCACAGGGGGAAATGTCAAACTTCTAGGAACGCTAAAGCTTTCTTTGTTTTTTAGATACACTTCATTACTATAAACAAGAATATCTGTTTCCAAGGAATGTACATGGATATTCAGCTACTATTATTGGACTACAGATAGTCAAGGGAATTTTTCTCTACATTTTCCAAAAAAAATTTATTCTTGTTAGCAAAGTCTGACTCTGCTCAGAGCAAGGTAAATTTAAATCAATATACAAACATTTCTACTTATTTCATACTATTCGTTTTATAAATTACACAAACTTACAAATCCACGTGTATATTGCTGCAATAAAGGATTATCACTTTTAGCAATTTCAGCCAAAGCAGTAGTCACATATTCGGGAGCAGCATCATCGGGAAAACCTTGACCTAAATTCAAAGGTTTATATTGCATGGCTAAAGCAATATATTCATTCCTGAAATAATATTACAAAAAAAGAAATTAATTAAATATTTTAGAGTCGACGGTAAAGTTTCAATACAAACCAAACACTGGGTGTGCTGCCTTGCAGACGTTTGGGCAAACCAAATTTTTCCATTTTCGGATTGGAATTCGTATGAAAATGAGCGGATTTTTGTGTGATATTGGCGGCGATAGTGAGTGGCGCTGCAGTTCTTCGCAAATCTCGATGTGTCAGTTGCAAAACTAAGCGACCTCTTAAAACACTTAACATCTACAATAAAATGGAATGAAATGACGAAAAGTTAAAGAGAAATTATAGGCAATTCATAAATTTTAAAGTATATTTTCTTATCAGAACTAAATACAAATATGTACTAATAAAATATTAATGTTCCGAGATTGTTGATAAGTGTGATAATGTAATTTTATTGTTTAAGTTCATACGCACTGTAAAAAATTTAACAGCTGATGCTTTCGTCAACAGAAAATACAAAACTATTTTAATATCACAATTAAGTAAATGCAATCGTTTTAAAATTTTACTTTATATTTCTTGACTATTGTTCACGTAAACTATTTTCTTTTTATTCTAATTTTATTGCATAACTTTATAAACACAACAGCACAAATTTTTGCAAATGTGGCTGAAGAATAGCGAATGTATTCTATTTCATATATATGTACATAGAGATTATTAACAAAAAAAAAATATAATAAACAATTACATGACAAAATTTCTTTTGCTTTTCCTTTATGCACTCAAATTTTTAAGTGTAATGTGCAATTGATTATTTAAAGAAAATTAAAATTTTATATTTTTTTGTGCACACTTGGCTTTAAATTTTTTCGCACAATTTTTTTTTTTTATAAATTTATAAACAAAACTTGTTTTCAAAGGTGCAATTTTTCTACGATATTTCTTTCTCATAGTTTTTCCTACACTCTCATATTCTTAGGCTCTTCGTTTGCTTCTATATATGAATGCCGCTAAAGCCGTCCGACTATAATATTTTTGTTTTATGTTGGATATTACATTTAAATAATTTACTATATTTTATTTAGTATCGGTTAACACAAGAAGAAGAACTATAGAAACTTACAAGACATAAACAAAAAATGGAAGCCGGAAAAAACTTGACCCCAAAGAGAAACACACAAAAGTAAACAGCTGATTACAACAGGCTGGTGGAGAACAGCAAACCAGTGTTGTATTTTTAAGGCATATTTTCGAAAAATAGTATTCCCTTGATGGATTTTTAAAGACTTTATTTACTATATTGGGCGATATGGTTGCGATTTAAAATGAAATATGTTGGTGTGGGAAAGGAGTGAGGGATAAGTGAAAAAAGAAAAAAGAGAGGTTAGACAATATAGACATACATGATTTAATATTTTGTTGAAGCTTTTTGACTTGCCTGAATGATAGTGAATATTTCTCCTGGTTGTTATTGATGATGTAACGTCTCTTGAAGGACTAGAACGGATAAGAAGAGGGGTAGGGGAGAGTTTCGTATTTTAATATATTTTTTCTTCCTATAACATTTATGGTATTATTATTATATTTGGGGTGGGGGGGGGGGAGGAACCCAGTGGTCAAGCACTGCAATCTGAAATATGCGTTTTGTTATCCTAATTAAGGGTTCAGCATTCCTTGTAGAAGTGTATCAGTTTGCATTGGGATAAGTCCCGAGATGGTTGCATGGGAATTCAGAATTTGTAGTGTAAAGAGTAATTGTGGCAAAACCAAAAATAATCCACATAATGGCTTTAACATAATTGCTTCGGACGAAGGAATACTATTCGCTAGATACCCTTTGTCAAAATTAAAACGTACTGAATCGCATGAAATGGCGCAGAATTGCAGGTAGGTAGGTTGCTTACCGTTGTGTTTTCTTCGGAAAGAAGGACAATGAAAATAATTGCTTAGAAAAGGGCATCAGAAACCTTTTGTGGATTAGGAAACTACGTTCTAATGGGATTTCTAAGAGAAAAGAGGATAAATAAGAACCAGAAATCTTGGTTAATATACCAGTCTCTGAGGTTGCTAGGTAAATAATTAGACTACGTATGTTCACTGAAATTCTTTCTGAGCATTGCAGGTTCGGACAACACCTTTACAAAATTGGAATTGAAGTTAGGTCAATATGCAGGTTTTGTAACGAGAAATAAGAATATTTAAGATATATAGAAGCATTGAACCGCAATGGAATGAAATGCTTGGGAATATGTCATATGTATATGTCAATATGTAGTAAGAAAGAAAAGAGCATCCATGAGCACGTTTACGATAGATGTTAGGATGTAAAGTTAGAGTTGGGTTGCTCATCGGAAACTGAACGGCAGCCTAAACAGAATATCTAGTGGAATATTCAAGGCGTACGCAGATCAGATACTATACTACAGACTATGTAAAGTTCAGTGACACTGGCAGAAGCAGCCTAGCATGAGAAAAACATTATTTGTGGCTACCAACATAGTTTCCGTTGTTGAGTAGTCCTCAATGTACTTACCAACATATTTTGATCAATTAAAACAACTATGTATTTTTATTAATGTTTTTATTAATTTTTTTTTATATAAAAATGTACGTGTTAATTTCTGAAAGCAAAATTCTATTAACAACAATTTCCAAAAAATAAATAATTAAGTAATTTACAAAACTTGAATTAGTATTAAAAAATGTTAAAAATTATATAAAAATTACAAAAAAAAAAAAAAAAAAAAATTATATATGTCCGTGTTATTTTAAAAATCAATAACTTAAAAACTAATAAATATATTTTTAGGAGAAAATATTCATAGAAAATCATAGTAGTATAAAATTTAAAATATTTTTGTTAATTTATCATTATTATTATTTTTTTTTAATATAAATTGACTTTCTTCTTGTAAGTTGCAATGAATTTTGTGTTTTTAATATTTACGCGCACAAAATTATGTTAAATACAATATTTTGTTTTTTATATGAAACTAATACTACTAACTTAAATCACAGATATCACTAATTTATTGTTAATTCAAGTGGTTCATATGATATATAATATTAATTTAGTTTTTCAAATATATTTTTTCATGGCAGACATAACCTCAAATGATTTGAGTAGAATGGGTTTGAATTTTTGATTTGAATTGCTTTAGTTGATTGGGTAAACAGAAAGTTAAAGGGATTGGTGATTGTTTATGGCTGTGAAATATTAGATTCTGGAAAACTCATGAATCAGAGTAGTCATTTTACATGCTATTTTCGAATCTGAATTTGAATTGGAGACCAAAATTTTAAGCTATTCGGAGATTTTCGATCATGTAGAGAAATCTGTAGCAGTTTTTCGAGTATTTTGAAACATCTCATATGCATTACTCAAAATTTCAGATGAAATAGGTTGGCGAATTTTCAAACTCAAATCCCAAGTAAACCGTAAAAGAGATTAAAATTCAAGATACTCCTGAAAAATATGTCATCATAAACGAAGTCAAAGTAAAGTCATGGAACGAGATAAAATTCCTAATCTAAAAACAGAACAAGGCGGGACTCTGTTTCGACAAAAAATCATAAGAATTCTTTTCTGCTTCCTCAGGATCCTATTTCATTTTTTTTTTGAAGATGTAGGCAAATTAACCCTTAACTATGGAGGTGAATTTTTTACCTTTTAACTTTACTACAAAATTTTAGTAAAAAAAAAGGTTTTTTGATAATTATTTGTTCTTTGAAAACAAGCTAATAACATTTTTAATTAAAATAAATCTAAAATTTGAAAACTTTTTTCTTAAGTTCAACAAAAGCGGCACTTTATTTCACAAGGTGGAGTAAAATTTACCAACACCTCCACAGAGAAAGGTTAAGAGAAAATATTTCAAGAAACTAGAGAGAACTAGCAACATTTCGACGTGATAGAACAATCCTACGACCAAATAACAATATTAGATTAATTACTCTCTTTTTTGGGTCTAAGAACCAAGGCTTGTTTTCGATTTATTTATGTTAGATTCTTATAGCTCAAATCTTCGGAAAAAGCCTTAAATGTAGATTATTTAGAAATCTTCGCTTCAAAATTATTAAATTAAGATCAATCTAGGCACTAGCGGATGGAAGGCGAAAGGTGCTAGATAAATAACTATTTTCTTCGGAATTATGCGTTTTTTTAATGAATATTTCCATGTGACAAAATATGCATTATACATCGAACACAATGGACGCGGCATCAACACTGCAATACGACGACAAGATAGCGTTAGCAGCAAATGTGGTCATGTTGACTGCGACCTGTAAACAATAAACGCGGCAACGACAGAACTCACTTCTTCAGTTCGATATGGATTTTTCACTTTCTAAGAATTAAAACGGTAATTTTTGCTAAAACGTATCATAAATTAACTTATTTTTTTTTTACCTACAATCGTAAATATCAGATATCAGTTTACATTTCATTCTGTCGCAGATCAAAAATAGAAATCGATTGTAGTCGACGACTACGGGAGTCACAGTGTTGCAGCCTATGTATTTGTCTTCATAAGAATACATGCGATCTAAGTGTTGACAGTTGTTGCAATGTTGCTGTCGCATCCATTGTGTTCAGAGCATAAGTTGTAAAACAACCCCACTTTCGTCTCCCCTCCTTCGTGCAAAAACACAATCGGAAGAATAATATCAAAGACAACAAACTTGCTCAATTGCTCTTTCACTCTCTTGATCTCTTCATTTTCAACTACTACTCTCTCTCTCTCATTTAAGTACAATTGCACTTTGTAATAAATAAATTATGTGCTTTTGGCTATTCGGCTGCGTCTACAAGTATGCAACGACGATTTCTCTCACCTCTCTTTTTTTTTTTTTTTTTTTTGGTGAAACGGTATGGTGGAGGAGGAACAAAGAGAGATTTCTTGGCTATTGTATTTTGATGTTTACATATCGATGTGTAATGTTAGTAAAGTATGGTATAAAAGTGTATAAAAATAATATTTGATTAAGGAAAATAAAGTGGAAGAAGAGATTTGGATCCGCTAGTGAAGCAAAGTGTGGCATTTAGCTCTGAACTTGTTTCGTAGTGAGTCATTAACACTGTTCTCTAATCTTATCTTTTGAGGTTACGTCTTCATGGGATTTTTTTATCAGCTCGGTGAGATGTATCTCATGCGATATTTTGCATCCGCTTTTAAAGTTTCATGTAGCTCTTACACAGTGAGATTAGTTGCATGAAACTTTCGCGATTATAGTTTTCGTCGCTATGGAATAACATTGCGCCACAAAATGTTTTATCAAAATTTTGCCCGTTCGATTTTGTCTGTCCCCCTGTCGTCTCACCGTCTAAGAGTAGACCTTCTTTAATTTTTAATTAGATAAAAATTATTTTTCGATAAATAACATAATGAAATTTATATATGCTTGTGTTGTATGTGTAGTACATACATATGTAGCATATTTAAAAGTTAGAACTACAATTAAAACTGAATTGAATATGGCGCTTAAAGTGTTAAGAACGCAAAATAAGTATAATTTCATATATCATAAAATTTTTTTTCACTTCTCTTCTTTACTTCTTTTTATTAAATGCAACAATTTTTTCTTAAAACTATAGAAAAAAATGTCTTTCTCAGAATTATGTATTTCATGTTTTGTTAGTTTTTTGTTCTTTTTTTTTTTTTTTTGCATAATAATGATGGTGTTCACAAATGATATGTTCATGTGTATACTTATAGTTTTGAAATGTTTACGTTCACATTTATTTCCAAAATAGAAAACTAAAAAACAAAAATTTTCAAATTCTACACCATACACTCGTATTTGCACAACAATTCCTATTTAACTTTCATATTTCACAATAAAAACGATGATGGCACGACGATTTTTTTTTTTTTTTTTTTGCTCTAATTAATTTAATTTAATTGAAACACAAATATATAAAATGGCTGCCAAATAAAACAGTTTTCAGTTACAGTTCCGCTTCACTTCTTCAACCTCTCCCATTTTCAACTTTAGCCTTTAGACATACACTTCCGGGCAATCTTCATCTTTGATTGATGTGTATTGCACTTTCTTGGCAACATTATCGAATACCGGCGTTATAATATATTTGATTTTATCGCGACTGACGTAAATTAAAGCAACCACCAAACCCAGCAATATCATACTCAAGACAATAAGCAAAAATATTAACGTCACTGTATGACGATTCATATGCGGGTGGTCATCGTTAGATGATCTGCCATAACGTGAATCAGCGCTGGCTGTATTGAACATAAGAGTAGCTGCCGCCACCAGCGGTGCACATTCACTCATATCCAGCTCCATGATCGGCAGTGGATCGATCTTGTTGCGATAGCACATCAAGCTATTTTTATTGCGTACCGTAACATTCGTCGATAGGATCCAGGTGTGGAAAGAGCTGATCTTGCAATCGCAACCGAAGGGATTCAAATTGAAATCGACAATCAGGTTCGTTGTACGATCTACTTGATTCTCGAGCTCATTCAGCAGCATCATATCGTGCGTTTTGACATATTCGAATTTGTTGCGTTCCAAATCCAGAAAACGTAAATTTTTCAAACAATGTACATCGAAATTTATCTCTTTCAGTTGATTATCACCCAAGTGTAGATCACGTAAGCTGGGTAAATCACAGAAAACATTGCGATCTTTAAAGTGAGTTATCTCATTTTGTTCTAAATGTAGTTTCTGTAACTTTATCAATTGACTGTTCACGAAAATATCGTGCAGATCCTCGCTCAACTGCGGTGAGCTATTATCAGCGAATGCATCAGTGAGATGTAAGCTTTGTAAATTCAGAAAGTTCGAAAACACACGCGGATGATGATGATTGGCACGCTCTTCATCGTCACCGTCACGTGATATGCTTAAGTTGTTGTGATTCAATATCAAACGCTCGACATTCTGTACGTGGTGATAGGATTTGCCTCGTATCTCACGTATGTGATTGCTGCTCATATCGACAACTTTCAGATTTTTATAGTCATTTATCGAACCGAATACATTCCATGGCAGCATGGGTATTTTATTGCCTGTGAAAATTAATATCTCAACCTCATCTGGCATAAATTCGAGTACGCTCGTATTGTGTAATCCCGCATTTGTACAGTTGACAATGTATTGTCGTACACCTTCATATGATTCATAACCACAGATACACGGATTGGGGAAATTTGGACCACATGTTGAAGAGGAGGAGGAAGAGCTTAACTGCGCTGTTGCGGCTCGTATATAAATGATGAGATAGAGAGAAAGCAACGCATGTAGTAGATGCAATTTTCGATTGCCGGTATCGGTGGTCATCATTGCGTGGTTGTTGTTATTGTTGTTGGACTTAATTGCACGAGTTATTAGTTCGAAATATCTAAAACGAAAGATAGAGAGAGAATAAATAGATTAATAAAAATATACAACTATTAGTACGAGAGACGATATGAGACAACACTGACAGAGCCGAAGTCAGGGTCGAGTTTTTTTTTTTTTTTTTTTTTTTTAAGTGAACGTATGGAGATCGGGCTCATATAAATGAGCAGAGGGTTTGGCGTCGGCTCTCTTAGTATCGTCTCATATGCTCTATGAACATGGGTTATAAAGAGAAAATATTAAAGAGCGCCAAACTGTATTTTGAGAACAGATTAGAAAAAAAGAAACACTCTACAACAATTAAATACATGTGCTGTTCTTTTTTACTCTTTTATGCAAGATCTCCTGATTTGCAAGTTTGCAAGTTACTCTAATATATATTATAATATAATTAAATATGTAAGTAAATATTTATCAAAAATTTTATATACTGTAGATAATCAAATAATGGACAATAAATGGATTAACTAACAAACTACGAGTATATGCTAATAAAAAACGTAAATTTTGCACAAAATTTACATACTTATAATTTCAAGAGGAACAAAACAAAAGCAAACATCATTAAAATCTTATCAAAATCCAATGAATGAGGATTATATTCACGCATTTAATCACAAAAACCTAACTAAGCATTATTTTATACCACAAAAATTTCTTAAAAGGATGTAAAAAGTAAGAAAAACAATTTACAATTTACGGGTAAGCAGAAAAACCTCATTTATTTAAAGAGAAATTTACAAATCTAAGAGTTGTTATTGTGTTTGCAGCAGCAACAACATGAAGCAGTAACGGCTTTTGGCACACACACATACACACATCCATACAAATCTTTACCTACTATCATACAGGCGATTATACATACATATATACGAGAGTAAAGTAAAACACCTCTTCTTCAAGTTAAATATTTATGAGCAAAAACGTTGAGATTTATTATTATGAGCGAGAGGTGGTAACAAGGAAAAGAAAAGAGAATGCAGAGAGAATATAAATGCAGGTAGGGGAAGTAGTGGATATTAATGGGGTTTTGGTTTTTTGATGTTTTTCTAGTGGCGAGTGAAGAAACTTAAAAACAACATATAAACGTAAACATAAACACTGGAACATGGCAACAATTTAAGTGCAAAAGTTTTTTTCTTGTTGTTGTTGTTATATTTTATTATGAATATGCAAAGGAAGGAGCAACACATTAGAATTCTGACTATTACGTACCAGGATATACCATGTTATATTTAAGGATAGAGTGCAAGCGCGCTTGTTATTTAAGAATAAACGTGTTTTTGTAAAATATTTAAGAGGAATGAAAGAACGAATGAATATTTTGAGCAGTTCTTCTGTGTTGTGTTGGGTTTAGTTTATAAAATAAATTGACGTATTTGCATGCATATAGTGAAGTTTTCCATCTAAAAAAAAGGTAGTTTAGTTTTACTTTCTACACAACAAATAAAAAAAACAAAACAAAATAAAATATATGCAAAAAGGGTTAAATAAATATAGTATTTTCAAGTAGTATACATTTTTCAACAAGTAAACTTAATAAAAATGATTTCCTACTGCATTTACAATTTCAAAGATATAATAAACGCATAGAAGCATGTAGTATAAAAAAACTCCAAACTATAATAAAAATAATTATATTGTTTTTAAAATTGTTAATTCATGTTTTCAACAATAATTATTGTTACTACTATTTTATACTAACTACCACAAACTACATAGTATTATTTTACTACTCTTTTTTTCGGGCACATGAAAACAAACAAATGCATTTGAAGACATAAAACAAAAAAAAAAACAGTAACGACAATGAAAATTATAAGCACCCGTACTTAATGGCAGAAAAAAAAGAGCACGAAATTGAATATAATACTTACTGCAACGTGAGTAGTAAGGGAGAAAATCAAAGAGTATGAGGAAGTGGAGTAGTTGTATGTTCGTACTCTACCTACCTACTTTACTCTACTATAGGCGAGAATAACTGTAGGTAAGTACTAAAACAAAAACCACAATGGAACAAAACCATTTTGTCATGATCTGCTAGCCGAAGGGCACTTAAGTGTTCTTCTGAGAGTGCAGTGTGTGTGTGTATATGAGAGAGAAAGAGAGTGAGAGAAATATTGGTAGTGGAAAAAAAAAGGAAACGAAGTGTCAGTTTTCACAAAATGGCGTTTTACATGTGCATACTTATTGCAAATACAGTAAAGTGTAACCACTAGCATGGTCATAGAAAGAGGGTATTGAGGGGTTTTGATCTCTAGTTAAAATATTTGTTAAATTCATAATCATAATTTAAGTTTTTATTTTTTTTTTTACTAAATTTCCCCTCCTACCCCTTCCAAAAATATTTGCCACATCACTGTGTGCAACAAATATTTTTTCCCACGCTGCAGCGAGAAATATAATGAAAGGGTCACCACTGCGAGGGTTCCTAAATTTTGTCTATTGTTTATCATTTCATTTACTTTTAAATTTAACTAAAAGTGAATTTTATAAAATTTTAAAGCTATTTACATCATAAACTAATTTAGTAATACTTTTGTGCACAGTTGTAAAGTAAGTTATATTTGCATAAAGTTCATAACTTTAAATTTAAACTACATAAATAGAAATGCTTAACTTTTTTTTTATTACTTATTTGCATTTATGCAGCTCAGCAATTGGCAAAAGTTTGTTAAATGTGCTACTGCATTTTGTAATCAAAGTTATGCTCACTAATGCCACAATTAAAGAAACGTTCATTTAATGAAGGTTAAAGTTTTTGAAGGAGGAAAAAAAGGATTTGAAAACTTACTCTTTTCTTCCTTTTCGTAACCTTAAAATCTGCTAGTGACTCGATGTAACAATTATGGCTTGATTCTTTGTAAGAATTTTTAGATTTAACCGAAGGAAGATCCCATTTAGAAGAAAAATCTTGGAGGTTAAATTGGCACTACACTCAGAAATCCAGATTGTCACATTTCAATATTGTATAGATTTGCTAAGACATAATATTGTTTTTACTTTAGAAGTCATTTCTCCTACTAACTTCCCTGCCTTCCAAACCCATGGGGAAATCCTGCAAAGATATCGGAGAAACTCCGTTTTGTTTTTAATCTTTTTAAATGATGAGGATTTGTTGATTTTAATTCATAGAGCTCGGAAATGAAGTGGCAAATCGAATTGGAGTCATTAGTTTTACTCGAGGTGAGAAAATAAGTCCGGTTAAGAGTTTTTAGTCCCGATAAATAGAGAAGTAAAAAATTATTATTAATTTAAAATGCATAAACATAAAATATAATCGATTCCCTAATATTTTTTTTGAACATACAAAACAATTTTTTTTCGTTAAATTCTCGAAATTTGATATTCAAATGGCGATAAAATCAGAACAAAGATACGTAGCATGTAGCTTCGGTTTTCATCTATCGACTGAGTGGCACGAATACCCAAACAAAATCTTTAAACGTCTTTTAAATTGTATCAACGTTCTATCCCTTTCGGGACCGTAAGGAAGCCAGAGGAGATAGCGGAAAACTGAATCCGGATTCGTATTGTCGGACCCCAATTTCTTGTTGCAATTTTTTATCATTGCAGACATTTTGCGCCTCTGAAGGCTTGAACTTTCTGGGGTCATCGGCAATCCTGTGGCTCACAATGGGATTTTTTTATGAACTTTTTCAGTACATTTTTTTGATATTTTTCTAAAGTTAGATAAGTAATTAGTATTAATTTTTTACTTAACCCTTTCTTGACCGTAGGGAAACTAGAGCCGATAAAGCAAAATCGATTCCAGATTTGCATTCTTCGACCCCCATTTCACTGTAAAAAGTTCTTAAAAAGTTTCCACTGTAAATCTTAGGGTCTCCGGTGACCCATAGCCAAATTTTATTTCCAAAAAAGGAAAACTATAACCGATAGAGTAAAATCGATTCCAGATTTGCATTCTTCGATCCCCATTTCATTGTAAAAAGTTCTTAAAAAGTTTCCATTGTAAATCTTAGGGTCTCCGGTGACCCATAGCCAAATTTTTATTTCCAAAAGAGGGAAACTATAACCGATAGAGCAAAATCGAGTCCAGATTTGCATTCTTCGACCCCCATTTCATTGTAAAAAGTTCTTAAAAAGTTTTCATTGTAAATCTTAGGGTCTCCGGTGACCCATAGCCAAATTTTTATTTCCAAAAGAGGGAAACTATAACCGATAGAGCAAAATCGAGTCCAGATTTGCATTCTTCGACCCCCATTTCATTGTAAAAAGTTCTTAAAAAGTTTCCATTGTAAATCTTCGGGTCTCCGGTGACCCTTAGCCAAATTTTTATTTCCCAAAAAGTAACCAAAAATTTAAAAATAAGGGAAATTATGTTTGAGTAAATGGTTTTTCCTCAACACATTAAAAATTTTTGCGTATTTGGACAAAGTTTGTAAAAATGTGAGTGATTGAAAATTAACAAAAAAAAAAAAAAAAACATAATGTTTTCAGTTTGATCCGATACAGTACTGTTATCAAAAAAATATTTTTGTAATTTTTTTTAATTGAAATTAAAGAACTATCAATTCTCTTTTCTCTTTCTTAGTTTTTCAAAAATCACTAAAATTAATCTTGTGGCACCGGTGTCACCAATGATACCGAAAGGGTTACGCGTCTGGAGACGGTCCTGCCTACTAGAGGGTTAACAACATTTTGCTGACTTTCAATACCTCTCTACATGGCTAATTTACTTAAAAAAAAAAAAAATATTAAAAAGCAAACAGTTTTGTTTTTCTATTAATTTCGTTTATATTTTATATAATTTTTATGAATGCAAATCATTGATTTTTTTTTTTTAGCATTTTGTAAAGTCAACATTATTTACTCGATATTAAATTTATAAAATATTTTCTTTCATAACTTCCTTTCTCATAATCGACGGAGCATTATATATATAGGTAGCAATAAAATAATCGAAAATATTTACGCGTATATTTGCTGACACTGCAGTTTTTCTTTTTTTATTTGCCATAAACTTTTTCAATTTATACGAGATATAAAGTCGACGTAAAAAAAAAATAAGAAGAATTTCTTTGAACAAAACTTCAAACTAAACAAGTATAAAGAGGAGTGAGGGAAGGCAAGAAAAGAGGCAGAATAGGAAGTAAGTAGTGCCCTTGGTAAAAAAACGGAGGCAAAAAACTTTTCTTATTCGATTTCATTGCTTGTTTTGCTCGCCAGTGTGCAAATGACACTTTTATTTGTGTTTATGTGAACATTTATTTGAATCGCGTGCGAACTCTCTTTAAAGTTGAAAAGAAGAGAAGAGTGAGTGATGAACAAGAGAGCAAAAAAGAGAGAGTGTAGAGTGAGAGTTGTAGAATGAGAGTGAGTGCCAGCACTTTTGACTTCCTATGCAACAACAATTTGAAAGAATTTTCTTTCAATTTAGTTTGTTGAATAATTCTTTGTCGAACAAATTTCAAATTTGCATCCAACAGATTGCATTAAAGTTGTAGCTTGCCCTTGCTGTAATTCGGTACAGTTAAGCTGCGTTTGGTGTTAGACTGTATACAATAAAAAGAAAAAAGTAGCTGCAGCAAAAAAAAAAAAAAAAAACAAATGCATGCAATTTGCTAAAGTATGCAAAATTACAGCAATTTCGAATGCAATTTCTTTGAATTTTTTTTTTTTTTTACTTTTAAAATAGTATTTTGTAGATACATTTTTCTTTATATATTGCAGTTCTATCTTTCTGTGTGAGTTGTAAATTCAAATGTAATACGATGACAACGACAATGCTGCTTGTACTGCTGCAGCCCAGATGCGGAAATGGTGACAATTTCTCAAAAAATAGAAAAAAAAAATAAATAAAAGAGAAAAGATTACAATAAGAATGCAGAAAAAGAAATAGCAAAAAGAAAAAGCCAAAAACGAAAAAAAAAACTGAAACTAAACTAAACAATTTCAATGTGCAATTGAAAGCTGCTAAAACGTGCTTTTACAATGGTAATTCACCAGCAACAACAATACCAACGACATCAACAACAATCACAATAACATAGAGCACACAATAGCGCAACAATGACAACAATGGATGATACTCAGCAATAGCAACAGAAGATAGAAGCAGCAACCAGCAGCAAACAAACAAATAATACAACACAACACAAAGCGAATGCGAAATCTTTGAAGCGTTGTCGTTTGTTACTGCTGTTGTTGTTGTTGTCGCCCAGTCGGCTGTTGCTGTTGAATGCATTTGCTGCAGGAATAAGGTGTGAATGCGTACTAGTGTGAGTTGAGGTGAGGGGTCACGCTAGCGCAAAAAAAAAAAAACGAAAGAAGAAAAGTGTTAAGTTTACACGGTAACACTATTTTTGTGATTGCTGTTGTTGCTCTCGTTATTATTGTTGTTGTTGTGGTGGCTGCTGTTACCGCCGCTGCTGCTGATGCTATTATCATTTGCATTTTGTCAAACTGCAACTGTAATACCCAAGCATCGTTGCCTTTGTTCTGATACTTGAATTACAAATTTGTGTCACATCAGTTACAAACACCAACAACCAAAAACAATAAAAAAAAAAACAAAACAACACTACAACTAGTAGTAAAAAAAAAAACAATAAAAAAAACTAACAAAAACTACAAAAACACAATAACAACAATATCTTTGAGATGAAAGCCATCATATTGTCATGTCAATCTTCTCGCATGAGAAAGAGAGAACAAGAGAAACTTCAGGTGTTGAGGTATATTCACCACTGTGAGAGTGAGAGTATGGCCTACCGTTATACACTTAACTACAGTGACTTTCAAAGCATTTTGTTGGTTGAAAGAGTTTGCAGATCCAATTCTTTTTATTGTAGAGGCTTAATGGTATAAACACAACCAAGGCAGCCGGCCTCAACTTCAACAACAAACACACAGAATTTTATGAATTTGTATGGGAACGAATTTCTGAGGCTAGCTGCCTCCTCAACGACGCTACACTAGATTTCAAATTTCATATTTCATATTCAAATTTTCTCAACTTCACAATGATTTCTCTCTTGTGAAAGGGGAAACTATTTTCATTTTTTCAAGTGCTGCCAAGTTTTAGTACGAAAATATTCGAATTTTTTTCGAGTTTCCTTTTAGTTTCTCCATTCTTTTGATGATTTTTGCACAAATAAACGATGTAAATAATTTTAATTTATACAACAATTTTTTCAAATTACAGAATATTGAAGTTCTTTATTTAAATAATTATTATTATTTGTAATTCAAGAATCAGGGCCTTTTGGAAAAGAGAGCAGAAGCGATAAGTGATCATAAAGATTTTAGGGGCCCAAATTTCTAGTTGTCTGCAAAACAAAAAAAATAAAAAATAAAACAAATAAAGAAATAAAATTTCCCCTCTCTTTTGCCAGACTACAAAAAGTAAAAAAGTTTTGTGATTCAAGTCTTACAATCTAAATCAAAATTTCCACAAAATTTGAGTTGTTGACTTTTAGTTTATATGGGTAGAGTTAAGGGGTACGGAATTGGTTATTTCTTTGACTTCTAGGAAGCTATAGGACGATCTTTCTTACGGAATCCCGTTCAAGACTAGCGAATATATTTTTTCTGAAGCTTTGAGCAGCATATGTATTCTACAACAGCCAAAGTTTTACTAAATGTTTATGCACCCGTACACATGTATGTGTGAAATCATTTACTAATGCAAACACAAGCTGCTTCTTTTTTATGCTGCCATAATTCTTTGGCCACTGTGCAGAAATTCACAATTACAGTGTGTTCATAGGTTCAAAAAAGTCAGCAAAAACTACAATAATGATGAACTATTGAAAAGCAATAAACAAGTGCATATAAAACTATAGGCTCTATACAAATATAACAAATAGAACTCGAAATAGAGAGAATAATTAAGTTCCAGGCCTATAAAAGGGTTTTAATATTTATAGATAGATCTAAAAGTACTAGGGAGAACCGATCAACGAATGTTCAAAATATTTACATTTTTAAAATACTTATAAAATTCTTTTCAAGGTCAAAGAAATTCCACAACATTTTGTACATAGCTAAGCATTTCCAGTGAGCGAGGATCCTATACCCCATTCCCTTTCATAGTAGCTATTAATTTAAAACTAAGCAATTTTGTAAAACACTGTGAAGTAATCGTGAAATATGAAGCTAACTTTTACATTGTGCAATCTCATAATTTTATTATTTTATATTAACGTTTGCACATACTGTGCAATGTTGTTAAAAAGAAAAAAAAAAAAGAAAGAAAAATTACTTTTTATGTTTGCTTGTTCTATTACTACTACTTTTTTTTTACTCCTTTCTCGAGACTGCTGCAACAGTTTGAGAATGGCTGGACAGAATGTGAGAGCCAAGGGAGGAATATTGCATACAGTTTCTTCAGTCATAAGCAAAAATTTTACGTCCCTTCGCAGCAGCAACAGCAGCTGAACAGCAGGCACCAACAACATGGTGGGACATGAATATATTGTTCAAGCGTGTCAAGCAGTTTGGATTTCTGCTCTGCTATTTTATTTCTGGCACACTGGTACACAGAGACAGAGAGAGTGTGTGAGAGAGATAGAAATATTGTCGTTGTTGTTGTACAATAAAGATTGATCGCTGTTTGGCAACTTTTGATTTAACTTTGAAGTTAAAGTTTAATTTTATGTTTTTTTCTCTTTTTTTTGCCTTTTTTTAGCATGCGGCCAAAGTTTGATTTACACTCAAGTGAAATAATCTGCTAAAGACATATGAATTTATGTTAGTCTTATGATTTTTATAATTATGAGGTGATAAATATTTTATTTTCTGTGTAATTTACTTACAAGTCAGTAATATTTCATAGAAGATATGTAATTAAAGCTTGTAATCTATTGTAATTGCAATGATGCATACTACTGAATGTTTTAAAAATTTCTTAGCATAATTTCAGTCTTATAAAGTATTTTAAGTACAATATTTACTACCATATTAGATTTCCCTGGCTGGTAATAATATTCAGTGAGAATTAGTACTCAGAGAACAGTTATGTTATACAGCGAGTAGTACTCAGTGAATAGTATACAGCGAGTTGTGAGAGAATGATAATATCGAATACAAAATGGCCGTTTGTACTCGTTGCTTGGAAGTTAATAACAAAAAGCAGCCATTAGCTGCCAGAAACATGACTAATAATTACATTAATGCAAAATTAATGTAAGATTGGTGTAAATATTAAATAATATGGTTTTGTCTATATATTTAGAAATTTATTTATATGTTCATTTGCTATTTTATTATATATTTTTTCAATAGACACACTACCTGAGGATAGTCTTAAAAATACCTTCCTCAGGTAGTCTTTTTATTATCTTTCGTTGATTTATTTCATTAAATCAACGATCAAGAAAACCCGAACAAATAAAAAAATCCAAAAAATTAGTATTTAATTGTGAAAATACTCTTGAAATTTAAATTACTATCTTTAGAATTTCAAAGTGTGATCATTATCAAGTAAGTAGTTTATATAATCATCAATGCTATTCACACAGAAGGGTCAGTCAATAAAGGGCTAATATAAAATATTAAGTACCAGCACAAAGTATGCAGCAGACTTCTTTGCTTAATTAAATATTTCAGCAGTTTGTAAAAAAAAAAAAAAAATAAAAAAATTCAACAAGCTCAAGTAACTGCTGCTAAATAGCTAACCCAATTTTTTTTTTTTTTCTTTTTTTTGTTGCAACAATTTTTCAGAGAATTTAAATATAAATATATAGTACATGTGTGTAAGTATGAAGGTTACAAAAAAAAAAAATAGTTTTGCTGCAAGGACATGCTCCCGTTTGTTGTTTCTTTACAGTTTTTTCTTGTGAATACTTTTTTTTTTTTGTGCGGCAACAATTATACACAAAAGTAAACTTCATTTAACATGAGAGCGCACACACACACACATAGAAATATTGTACATATGTATGTATATGAAGGTAAAAGTAGTTATTGTAATGCATATTCGACAAAATGAGGGTCATGGTACAATGAGGTGAACAGAGGTAAACACACACCTCGTATTACAAAAAAAAATAAAAATAAAATGGCGTGTAAAATAATGGCAACGGTGAATTTGCATATCATCATTATCCGCATACACAAAAGAACACAAACAAAAAACTAATGAGCCTGAAATGTAAGTGTATTGTGTTGATTTTGTTATTGCTTTGTTATAGCTGCTGCTGCTGCTGTACAACATTCAATGAAGCAGTCAGGCGGGCATGGAAACTGATAGAAGTAAAGTGATTTTAAATAAATACTCGTTCAATTACTCTATTTTCTAGTGCTGCAACATATTACGTATGTGAATGTGTGTGTGTGTGTTTGCTTGTTTTTGTTACCACATTTGGCTCATTGCCAATGATTTTGATGTCGTTGCCACATGATTTTTCTTCTCCACTTTAGAATTTTTTTTTTTTTTATTATGTTTGTGCATTGTGTAATTGCACAGGGATTCACGCTCATTTTTTTTTTTTTATTATTAGTTTCTACTCTAGTCTGCTCTACATTTTCCTCTTCTTGATTTTATATTTGCCAATTTACAACTTAGGTACTTTATCTATTCATTTTACCCTTTATCCATTCTATTTTTCTATTGCTGCCGTTTTGTTTCATTTTGTTGCAACCACTTTTAAATTGTATGCAGCAATTTAACTGATATCCAGCAACAGCAGCAGGCAGCAGCAGAAGCCAGCACAAGTTTATTCTGTCATTTAGTTTTACGTTACGTTAGTTACGCTTACGTTTTGTGCATTTATTTTGTTAACTTTTTAGTTAAACTTTGTTTTTTTGTTTTTGTTTTTTATCTACGTTCTTGTATTTTTAATTTGTTATATAGTTAGAGCAAGAAACTCAAAGACAGAAAAAAAAAAAAGGAAAAATATATAAGAAAAACGTTACGCTTTTATTTTGACATTTGAACGCAACACCACTCAACGCCATCTGTTGAGCCAAACTACTACCGACTGCTGCAATTGCTTGAGTACTTCTTGACCTGTGTACGTCACATACAGCTAACGTTATATGAGGCTTACTACTGCCTGCTATGGTTACTGCTACTATTGCTACTACTACCACTAGGACTACTAGGACGGAATAGTGCTACTTGATCCTAACTGCATTCTATGCTGTGCTCTGTTGTTAGTCTGTTGTCATCCTTGAATGAAGTGGAAATGGAAATGCTTATTTGCTTGCTTTCTTTCACTCTTGCCATCATTCTTCTTCATGTTTTTTTTTTTTTTTTGCTTTACTGTAAATTTTTTTTTGCTTTACTTACAGTCAGTGTTGTGTAAACTAATCTAAATATATGTTTTTGTAGTAACAGAGGGATTGTTTTAAAGGCTGAGATGAAAAGTGGTACATCTTCAACGTTCAGAAAAAAGTGGAATAATTTTACTTAAGAGCAAAAGTAAAACGAAATATGTTCAGAGCAAAAGTGAAACGAAATATGTTCAGAGCAAAAGTGAAACGAAATATGTTCAGAGCAAAAGTGAAACGAAATATGTTCAGAGCAAAAGTGAATCGAAATATGTTCAGAGCAAAAGTGAAACGATATATGTTCAGAGCAAAAGTAAAACGAAATATGTTCAGAGCAAAAGTGAAACGAAATATGTTCAGAGCAAAAGTGAAACGAAATATGTTCAGAGCAAAAGTGAAACGAAATATGTTCAGAGCAAAAGTGAAACGAAATATGTTCAGAGCAAAAGTGAATCGAAATATGTTCAGAGCAAAAACGGAAATAATTTGTTTCTAATTGCCTTAGACTTCTTAATTGCCCCAGGCTTCTGAGCTGTCTCAGGTTGCCCAGGGTTTTTTTTTGGCTACTGAGTAACCTAAGCCTTTTAAGTTATTGCAAGATGTCGAGTAATCGTAAGCTACCTGGGTTACTTCCTGTTCTTAAACATTCAGAATGTGCGAAGATTCTGAGTTCTCTCCGATTATCTCTGGTTTATAAGGTTGTTTTAGGTTTTCGAATCGGTGTCAAGTTTCCGTGTTGTATCTGGGTACTGAGTTGACTTTCGAATTTTCTTCTTCGGCTTCCTACTTGTATCAATCACTCGAGTTATCTTGGGCTTCACAATTGTCTCAGACTGCGAAGTTGTCTCAGACTACCTAATTACTTCAGCCTTTCAAGCTTTTCTATTTATATCATTTTTTTTTTTTGAGTTGTCTTAAGCTTGCCTCAAGCTTTCGATTTGTCTCTGGATACTGAATAACAGTGGCGGATCTAAGTTTTAAAATTGAAGAAGGCTGAAAATCCAGATTAACAAGCTATGCAAAATCTAATCCAAAGCATAGAACATAAAAGGTCCAAACAATTTTTCAACATTCAGAACACAACTTTGACTGAAACTCATATGAAAAATCAAACCAAAGTCAGACTTAAATTTTAACTAAATCTTAGGGGCAAAAAATAACAAATTCGGACCAAAAATTACACCAAATATCAAACCGAACTAAGATCAAAATTTATACCGAATTCAGATCAAAAGTATGACCAAAAGAAGATCTAATCCACACTAATATTTAGTCAGGCCAATCTAAGTTCAAAATTTAAACAAAATTTAGACCAAAACTCAGACCAAGGATCAGATTAAAGTTTAGATCAAAACTCAGGTCAAAAGGAAATAAAATTCAAACCGAAAACCGAGCAAATCTCAGACTTAAAAGAGATCGAATTCAGGCCAAGTTTGAGACCAAAATTTAGATCAAACTCAGGCCAAAAAACAAAAATCAAATCCAAACCGAAAACCGAAGAAACCTCAGATTAAAAAGTGGGTAAACTCGGACCAAGGCTGAGACTAAATTTTCGATCAAAACTCAGACCAAAAAAAAATACCAAATTTAGGCCGAAAGTAGAGCAAATCTCGGTTAAAAAAAATTTTAAAAAATAACCGAGTTCTAACCAAAAAGAAAGCAAAGTAAGAATGAAATTCAGATCAAAGCTCAGGTTAAAATTAAGAGCAAAACTCAGATCAAAATGAAATCGAATTTAAACCGAAAACAGATCAAACTTCAGACAAAACAAAACCAAAATTAGACCAAGGTTGAGACTAAAATTTAGGTTAAAATTCAGACCAAAATGGAATTAAATTTAGACTGAAAGCAGAGAAAACCTCAGACCAAAAAAAAATTCAAATTTAGACTAAAAAAAAAACGAGTTCAGACCAAAAAGAAATCAAACTAAAACGGGGATTAAAACTAAATTCAAACTGAAAATCGCACCAAAGTTCAGCCTAAAATTTAGTTGAAAATTCGGATCAAAACTTAACTTAAAACAGTTCAAAATTCAAATTAAGAACTAAAACTAAAATCAGACCAAAACTCAAACCGAACTGAATCAAAACTAAAATCAAAAAGTCTCACCAAAAGGATATGAAATTCACATTAAAATTCAATCTAATCAGACCAATCTGAGATAAAAATTTAAACAGAATTTAGATCAAAGCTCACATTAAAACTTAGACCAAACCTCAGGTCAAAAAGAAATCAAATTTAAACCGAAAACCGAGGAAACCTCAGATTAAAAAGAGACCAAATTCAGACCTAGGCTGAGACTAAATTTTAGATAAAAACTCAGATCAAAACGAAATCAAATTTAGTTCGAAATTAGTGCAAATCTTGGCTCAAAAAAGACTAAAAAAGTCCAAATTCTGAACAAAAAAGATGCAAGCGAATTCTCGAAATTGAGAGCAAGGCTCAGATTAAAATTAAGATCAAAACTCAGATAAAAAGAGGTTAAATTCAAACCGAAAACAGAGCAAACCTCAGACTAAAAAGAGACCGAATTCAGACTAAGGCTGGGGCTAAAGTTTAGATCAAAACTCAGGTTAAAATGTAACCCAATTCAGGCCATAAACAGAGCGAAGCTCGATCCAAAAAAGTTTAAACAAAGACCGAGTTCAAACCAAGGCTCAGATCAAGATTTAGATCAAAACTCTGGTCAAAAGGAGGCAAAATTCAAACCGAAAACGAAACAAACCGCAGACTAAAACGATACCAAATCTAGACCAAGGTTGTAACTAAAAGATTTCCTAATATGAGACAGAATTTTCAGATTTATTATAAAGAAAGATTTTTTTAAAATCATAAGCATTCAGATTTTTGGGAGGAGCTGCAATTCCTATAGCTTTTCTCTGAATCCACCATCAGCAAAGTAGTATATTCTTCCGCGTTGCCTCCGGTTTTTCGACTTGTCGCACGCCTCCTTTCTCTCTAATGGGTGTAGACTAATATTCTGTACCAAACAGACCAGATTTCTAACCAACACTGATGCGAGTAACTACAAGTGCTTATCCTGCAAACCCCCCCCCCCCTTTTTTTCCTACAACTCGTTTGCATAAAAATTTTTCTCTTTTTCTTTTTTTTTTTTTTATATTCGTAGTAGAAAATTTTCTAGTGTAAATTTTTAAATGTCCGCGGGTGTATGTGGCTCTGTGCCTGTGTTTGTATGTATATGTCTGTATGTGTGTTTTTTAGTTATTCTATTTTTACTAAACCACTTGTACCACTTGAAGTCTTCATCCTTCAGAAGCAAGATAAGCATTTGTTTGCATTTTATTGCTGCTGCTGCACGCTCCTGCTGCTGCTGCTGCTGCTGCTGCATGCAATGCGTTGTCCTTTTTTTGCGATGCCGTTTGCCGTTGTATAAAATATACTATTTATATATGTATGTATATGTGTAGTATGTATGTATTTTATATATTTCAGAATGATTTCATTTGATTCGTTACCATTAGTTTCTATCATGCTTTACAATATTAAATACTTTATTTTTATTTCTGTTGAAAAGTTTTAAATGCACTTTCCTCCAACTTGTCGCTAAAAGCTTTTTCAAAACTTTGCATAATTTGAAGGATATTTCTTTATTTTTTTTTTTTGTATTTTTATTAGTTTTTTTGTGTGAAAGTTTGAACGGAATTGAGTGAGTGAGTGACATTCTCGATTTAGAATATCCTCCTACTCATGCTGGCTGGTCGCTGGCTGCCTGGACAATAACGACAATGTGTGTTTTGTAGGATGTATTTTAATTTGAAACTAGGAAATCTATGGTGAAGTTACAATTTTGGCAAGTTTTTATCACTTGAAGTGTAATTTTCCTTTTTTATTTGGAAATTTTGTTATAGAAAGTGTGTAAAAATTTCGAAATTTTTATTACTTTAGCTATAAAGGAGAGAGCAAGAGGGAAGAAATCAGGAAAGAAGAGAGGCCAAGAGAGAGGAGAGGTTAGGAGGGTGGGAGGTGAGGTCTCAAAAAGGTAGAATTTAGGAGAAAAGGATATAAGGGCGGAAGAAAAGTCAGGAGAGGTGAAAGGTCAGGAAAGCCGAGGGTCAAGGGGACGAGCGGTAAGGAAAGACGAGAAAGCAAGAGGCATGGGAGGTGAGCAGAGACCATAGGAAATAAGGGATAGAAGGATAGGAAGAATAAAGGGTAAGAAGAGACAAAAGGTCGGGAAGAACGAGAAAAAGAAGCAAATAGATGTCAGGAGAAATCAGAAAGAGGAACGGGAGTTAAGTAAGGAAGAGAGGCAAGAAAGGACGAGAAGCATGCAGGGAGGAACAATCAAAATAGTAGAAGCCAGGAGTTGATTTCAGTGAAAGAGAGACTGATGTCTTAGATCTCTTGTCTTGAAGAGAAATGTGTAATTATTTTCGTCTTTTACATTGTTATTCAAAGGCCAAAATCATATTCTCTCACCTGAATTCTTTCGATTTTTTCCTTAAAAACTTAGATTTCCGCACTTGTAAAACAAGACTACAAAGGCAAAAGTAAAGATTTGGAACCCAAGTACGTAAGCATAGCTAGACCAATGTACCAGAAATTAAATTACACATTCATCTTCATCTTCATTTGTCTGCTTGAATATTATCTAAATTAAGTTTAATTTCTAGCATAGGGTGTTAAGCACTAAATCAGTACCAATAAGTTCGAAAGAATGTCAGAATTAAGTACCAGTGTTGATAGTTGAAGTTTTTTTGAAAGTACCTAAATTGTACTTTTTTGAGTACAATTGTACTTAATAGAGGTATGATCGGTATATTTTGCTTCTATAGCTGAAAAACCGCGATAAGTATGCCAAAATTTCAGAATTAAGTGCCAGTGTTGATAGTTGAAGTTTTTTGAAAGTACCTAAACTGTACTTTTTTGAGTACAATTGTACCTAATAGAGGTATGATCGGTATATTTTGCTTCTATAGCTGAAAAACCGCGATAAGTATGCCAAAATTTCAGAATTAAGTACCAGTGTTGATATTTGAAGTTTTTTTGAAAGTACCTAAATTGGCCTTTTTGAGTACAATTGTACCTAATAGAGGTATGATCGGTATATCTTGCTTCTATAGCAAAAAATCCGCGACAAGTATGCCAAAATTTTTCAATTTTTGATTATATTGATGGGGGGAGAGGGGGGAAGGCTGAAATTCGATGTTTTCTTTAAAAAAAAATTTTACATCCATTATTCATCTAGAGACCCAAAATTCTTGGAAAAAGTGCCACGTTTTTAAATTTACCTAATTTTTTCTTTTTTCTAGACAAATCGATTCTATAGGAAATATTGAGTTGTTTCAGACTCACAAATCAAATTTGTTGTGGAATTTTTTACGCTAAATTAGCGTTTTAAGTTTTCCTAAGTACAAAATATTGGTTTTGGTTATTTTCAATAGCCTATGAAATCGAGAGCAATGCTTACTTCTTACTTCTACTTTGTTGAAAAAAAATAAATGAATTGAAATTTGTCCATACATTATTTAGAACAAGGTCCGAGCAAACAAATTTCAAACAATTCTTAACGTTGGTTATTTAGTAAAGTTTTTTAATTTCCTGAAATTCTTTTGAAAATCCACTCCTTGAATCCACCACTGATTGCATTTATATAATTTATGTACTTTTTATTCAAAATATAACCAAGGGAAAACTCTGCGTTTGGGCCTGCCACTGAGTGTGTTTTTTTTTTTTTTTTTTTTTTTTTGATTTGGCACACTTCGTGCTAAAAATTCATAAATTGATGATTTTTGAAATTTTTTCTTTAAAAAAAAAAAAAAAAAAATTGTTTCAAATTGTACCTAAAATACTTCAGTAGTGCCTTGAAGTACCTTGAAAGCCAAAAAAGTTCGAGAAAGGTACAATTGTACCTAAACTATCAACACTGTTAAGTACTGTCAAGAAACGAGCACTAACAGCCATTTTATATGCGATACTCACACAATTACTCGCTGAGAATCAATAGTGCGCTCTGAGTACAAGTACTCTCTTTTAATGTCTACCGTTATTTTTTTTTTTTTTAAAGTGAGAGCTCTCAATTTTTTTCATTTGTTACTGTCACTCAATCACTCGTTGAGTGCTTATATTAGTGCGCTCTAAGGAAGATTACTCGCTACTAGTGCATACAATTAGTTCCCCTTTAGCGAACATAAATGAAACCAACAACAAAAAAGTGAATTTTATGGGTAATTTTTATTCGTTTTTGTCACTCAGTATTCGCTACTAGTTATTATATTGCCTTCATTTAGTTTCTCTTCATCGTATTTACTCGTAACATTATTAAAATAAAATGTTTGCATTTCAAAAATATCAAGAAAAAACGAAATCAAATTAAATTAGTATTAAATAAAAATAAACAAATAAAAGAAAGAAATACAATTTGTAATGACCGTTTCAGCTGTCACCGTTGCCGATATGTCATATTGAAAAATTATACAGCAAAATCACGGCTACGTCGCTCACTTTCAACTATTGTGAAAAATGCGCGCGCTAGAGAGGAGAAGTAAAAAAATCAAATAAAAAACTACAAAACAGTGAAAAGTCTAAAAGTTTTTTTTTTTTGTTTTTAAATGAAAATCGATTTTTAATTGGTAATATATTACGGAATTTTGCCTCCCCCCCCCTCCCTCTCGTTTGCAACATGCTCTGCTGACATTTTTAAATTGCTACTGCTGTGTTGGTGCACGTTTTTCTCCTCAAGCTGTATAAGCTGACAAAAAAAAAAAAATTTAGTGACGTTGCGCTACATAAAACTACAATTCGAATTTGTATGTATACAAGAATATTTTATTGAAATGTAAGAAAAAGCGTAAAACCCTACTAGCAAGAAACGTGAAATTGCACATATAACACTGGCAGTAGTAGCAACTGATGTCTGATAGCGTGCGTGTGTGTATGTGTGTGTGGGCGTGTCACTCCCATAAAACAGCAGCTACGCGACACTTACAAATTGCATTTAAAGCGAATGATTTAAAATTGCATATGTGAATGAAATACATGCATTTATTCTGGCTATATTCCCCCTTCCCCCTGAGTTACGACTCTTCTTTTCCTTTCAATTGTTGTTACGCATATCCTTTACTTTATTTCTTTCTTTTTTTACTAATGGTGGAATGTAGTTTTTTTTTTCTTTTTCCAACTGCAGTTATCCTTGGCACCCTTGCAAATTTTGA
The DNA here is from genome assembly GCA_963691655.1 of Toxonevra muliebris. Lineage (NCBI taxonomy): Eukaryota > Metazoa > Arthropoda > Insecta > Diptera > Pallopteridae > Toxonevra > Toxonevra muliebris. The sequence continues at coordinate 99,942,787 of OY829327.1, forward strand.
AACAAATGTCGTTTTCTGTTTCCTGTCTTTATGCATTACTTTTTTTTTCCTTGTTCGTGTTGTTGTGTTTATTATAGTTTGTTGTTGTTGTAACGTTGTAACGCTAGTTATAAGCTTCTCAAAATGCTCAAAGTATCAAAAGGCGCAAAATGAATGAAAAAAAAAAACTAAATTGTTAGAAATGAATGAATTTTAATTATCCGCCTTAGTTGCAATTGCAAATCCTATTTCTAAGAATATGCTCTAAAAAGGAAAAATTATATGGCTATAGCAACCAACAACAAAAAATTGAGATTGTAGAAATTGGTATTCAACATTTAATTTTTTCTTTTTTTTTTTTTTGGTTGAGATTTGAATTCAGAAAATCTTCACAAAATTATTGCATGTTAAATTAAAAAGGATAAAACTACTTATAATTATATATACATATATAACTTTTTTATTGCAAACTTAGGTACTGCAGAAATGATTTTAATTAATAAACTAGTTTTTTGTATTCGCGTGGCATTCCAATTTGCAAAGTTGTTACCGTAAGAGCATAAGATGTAGTCTTCACTCTTTGTCATTTCGTAATTGCATATTGTGCTCAAAGAGAGAGAGAGAGAGAGAATAAGTGAGAGTGAGCGACAATTTTGTGTCAACCAATAGCGCATTCTTGTCAATTCTATGTATTTTTACCGTTCGGACCAGAGTTACCATATGTGCAGTTAAACCTGTTATTGCCAGTTTTTTGAGATGGTAGGTAGACAGGTTTTCAGTTTTTCCCTCAAAAATACAGTTTTACTTCATTTTGTCCAGCTTTTCAGTTTTTTACGATTAAAACAATACTTACTAGTTTTACGAATCAAATATGTACACATAATAAATTTTATATTACTAAAACCATAAATAAGTAACATTTGAAGCTGCTACTTCTTTTTACTCCTTTTGTAAAATTTGTTTATATGACAGCGCTGGTTGAATTTCACTATTTTGAATCTCATAAATAAAAATAATATCGAAACTTTTTTTTTAAAACTGTTTTTTGATCAAAAAAGTGATGGCAATTTCAAAGTCTTTTCATTACTAAGAAAATTTGCTTATGCTGTTTATCAATTTCTATAGCAACCGCAAATGTAGAACCAAAATCAGAAACAAATTAGAAATTCTTAGCTTGTGTGGAATTTTTCGAATGAAAGATTTTTTAAGAAAAAATTAATGGAACTGTACAAATCTCGAACTACCATCAGAAATTATGAAAAAGTTTGATAAAAATATGTATCAAAAATAATATGATTTTTTATATCACTAGGTTTACAACTTTGCTTCCACCGCTTTTTTTCTGGAATTAAAAGCTTTACAGTCAAAAATATGTATTACTCAAAGTATTGTCCGTCGCTAGCGACAACTTCCACCCATCTCTCCGGTAATTTTCGGATCCTATCTTGAAAAAAGAAGGCGCCTTTCGATGCGATCCATGAATGGATCCATTTTTCGAGTTCTTCCTACGAACGAAAATGTTGATTCACCAGTACGTGCGTAATCGAACGAAACAGATGGTAGTCGGAAGGAGCGACGTCTGGGATGTACGGCGGGTGTGGCAAGACCTTCCATTTCAGGGTTTTCAAGTGTATCTTGACCAATTTTGCGACATGTGGTTGAGCATTTTCATGCTGGAGGTTGAGTTTTTCGTATCTCCCTTGATACTGTGGCAGTTTCTCCTTCAATACTCGACTCAAATGCATCAATTGCGTTCGGTATCGATCTCCTGTGATGGTTTCACTCTGTTTCAATAGCTCGCAGTATAAAACACCGACCTGGTCCCACCAAATGCAGAGCATAACTTTGGCGCCTTGAATATTCGGTTTGGCGGTCGACGTGAAGGCATGTCGTAATCGTCATGGACCCATTTCTCGGAAATCACTTTCAATTCTGTTTTTGAAGCAGTAAGTAGTTCCCGCAAATTACGAGAACTTGGCTCGAAAACAGACATTTTGGAAAGAAAATAATTTAGAAATGCAAAAAACTTGTGCTAATGCGGCGATATCGATAGTTAGGTTAGCAGAAATCCAAACTCACTTTATGACAATTTTGTTCTACATATTTCGACCAACCCTCACCAATGCAGCCACCTATCGGAAAACGGTGGAAGCAAACTTGTAGTGAAAAGGAAAAACTGCCCAACTCGTTTATCTCAGGTTATATTATATTAAACTTGTGCGAATTTTTAAATATTTTTTGAAATTATATATGTATTAATTTAAGCATGATCTTTGATTTTAGCATAAAGTCTTTTAAAGTAATGCTATAATTTCTATAACATTTCTATTTAAAGCTATCAAGCTCGGCTGGCAAACAAATATACTAAAGCTGTTATTTCTTTTAAGTTAATGAATTGTTTTTATTAATTGCTTTGTATAAATGCTCATTAATTTCAAGAAATATTAATGTATGTGATTGTTTTTTTTTTAGTTATTAATTTAATTTAAATGCTTTAACATGTTAAAACACACAAGTTTTAAAAATGCATGTTTTTCGTCTTTTTTTTTAGTTCAAGTTTTTCCTCCAAAAAAAAAAAAACAGATTTTTTTTTTCTGAAAATGGCAGATTAAAAAAAACATATGGCAACACTGGTTAGGATAGAAACTCTCCTCCTTCTTGACCTCTCCTCTCACTTAAACTCGTCTCTTTTTTGACTTCTCGTCGCTTTTGATTACCGCTCTCTTTTGCTTTGAGATTTACAGAAACACAAAAGCAGAGTTGCATTTTTTCGTAGTTACCTACATGGAAATTTTTGTTGGTAATTTCATATAGGAAATTCTATCTAGCTCTCTCTTTGACATAGAATATGATTTAGTGAAAACCATTGCCATGGAAACTTTCGAAGACTTGTTTTTTGGAACTCTCTAAGACTTTGCGCTCCCTTGCTTAAATAAAATGGCGGTCTTTAAAACTCTCTTAGTATACATTCGTTTCAATTAGGTGAATAATTCGTTTGATCACATATTAGGAGAAAGGTGAATTTATACTTTTTTCTCCCTTTTGAAATTCACTGCATGCGGCCATTATGGCCGCAACAACAAAGATGTGTTGTTATTTTCTTGTTGTACGTCTGATTTTAACATTTTATGGTATACGACACAACAACAAAAATTTGTTGTTTTTGCTAAGGTGAAATTATTGTAATCATGCTATCACCTTATACATGATTTCACCATGATTAAATTGTGATCAAAATTCAAAGAAAACAACAACATATTCTTCAATAATTTCTATATACCTACATACATAAAATAATTGCAATAATTTTTCATTTACTAATGCATAGAAACTTAGCAGCCACGTAGTTAGCATAAATTTCATAAGAACTTTAAAATAAAAAAAAAATAAAAAAAAAAGAATTCCAAATCTTAACAGAGAGAGCGAAAGAGAGAGAGAGAGTTCATTTTCTTAAATAATTTTCTACTTCAATACACACCAACAACTAACTACAAATCTCAATATTCCAATTTATTTATATGTATGCGCACTTCAAGACTTTCTCGCTTTTCTTTTATTTTTACTTTCTGGATTATCTTTTACTTTTATGTGCTAGTGTGGGTAAGTGCTTGAGAATTTTTTTTTATTTGCTTAAGGATATACATATGTATGTGTGTATGTGAGAGAGCTACAAAAATTAAACGGACATTTTTGTAGCTTTTACATGCTTCCTGCATTCTCTCTCTCGCTTGGATGCTTAACTCTTTTAGTAAATTGCATTTACTTACTTGATTTTTTTGTTACTAAAAGTAATGTAAAATAAACGAAATACAACAACATTTTCATAAGTACTTTAAGCATATAAAACTTTATTAAAACAAATTTATAGCATTAACATAAAATAAAAAAATAAACAAAAAAGAAAGACACAAAAAATAAATATATAACAAACTAAAATTTCAAGCAGGTAAGTACAACAAAAATAACAAAGCGTAATAATATTACCGCCATATGTATGATGTGCACACACGCACAACACACACATATGCAAAGGCAAAGGAAGGAACGGAATCCGGATATAAAAGCTAAAAAGGAAATACTTTCAATATTATAAGAATATAAAATATATTTTCTAAATGCATACAAATGAAGATGGAAATCAAACACACACACATACACACTCACTTAGAAACGCCGCATCCATACATATGTACAACTATATGTGTATATAGTATATATAAAACGGACATGCTTACATGTAAAACCACTTTCCTGATTTTATTTATGTCATACCAAAAACAGACACACACACGTAAGCACACACAAAAATCAATTTAATAACTTTAGTTTACTTTTTACCAACATACTGTGTAAAATAGCAGAAGATGACGACGACGCCGCAGCAGCAAGCGAAGAAGCGCTGCCACACATACCAAAACAATTTATGAATGCACAGGCAAAATTAGAATAATAACGATAGTAAATATTTGGGATAGAGTACACTCTTTACACATACACACGCACTGTTACTCCTTCACCTCAGGAACATGTGTACTCAGAGAGAGGTAGGTACGCATGAGAGTAAGAGTAAAGGAGTCAGAATGAAACAGTGTGTGAAATCCATGAGACAAAATTGGAAGATCTAAGAGATGAAGTAAAGTTTGTTGTTTTTTCTTTTTTTGGTTTCTTTTTTTCTACTATTACTATAAAAACATATGTATGTATGTGTGAATATGCTATATTTTTCTTACCGCCATTACTTGAGTGCACGTGTGTGCAGTTATGTGCATGCAAATGTTTGCTCACGTGTATTTACCGCTCTCTCTCTCTCTCTCTTTCTCTTTCCCTCTTCTCTCTCTCACACATACACACACACACACACCCATTCCTCTCCTGTGTTCGTGGGTGTGTGTATATTTCTGCTGCATAATTTTTACATGTGATTTTAAGCTTTTAGTTAAGAAATTTTATGCAAAACTCGAAAATTTTCTCAAATACACTTAGGGAAATGCTTAAAAATGTTACTACCTACTACTTTTTTTTTTACATACTTTTACTATTTGCTACTACAAAATATACTACCTACAAGTGCATAGTTTATACTACTAACGGCATTAAAGCCATTAAGTACTGTGATTGGTAAATAGTTTTACACAGGCGAGAGTGCATATGCATATATTTAACTATGTATGTGTGTATGCACTTGTGTATACAAATTTACGCGTGAGTGGAAAAAACTTCTTCTTCTGATAGAAAAACTACTTTGAATTTGTTTTAACCTCAAAAAATGAAAATATATTCATGCAGTAATGTAAATTTCTCACTAATGAGCAAAAACGCAAAATAAAAAGAAAACAAAAAAATTCAAGAAAAAGAAGAAGAAGCACCGAATTTATGTCAACAACTTCTTTACACACACATTGACATAGTGCGCACTTTAACACAAGAATGTCATAACCTCAAAATTTTTTTTTTTTTGCAATGATTATAACTCAAAAAAAGCCTCTGAAGAGGCAAAAAAAATTAAGCAAGCAGCAGAACGAAATCAGCTCAACTCAACGCCTTTGAAATTATGAAATATGCGTCGCTCGGTTGAATTAGAAAGTTTGCCTAGATTAATTGCTTGTATCTATGTATGTGTGTGTGCCTATCTTTTTTTCGCTCTCCCTCGCTTTGTGCTGCTCCAACCCCCTTCTCCCAAAGGTACGCATGGCGTACTTCATTCAATTGGGATTCCCAAAAGTGCGCACATTTTTGTTTTTTTTTTTTTGCTTTATAATATTACAAATTAGTTCTTTATGCTTGACGTGCTCTACAGTGCGAAAATTGGAATTTTTGCATTTCATAAAAATACTAAATTACACTTGGTGACGGAGACGCACAGCGTATGTATATGTAAAATTAAAGTTTTTATGCTAATAAAATTAAATATGCATGCATAAATTCACAATTTGTCATATAAAATAATTTAATATTTTTACTTTTTCTTTCATAGCATAAGGAAAAGAATATTTACTGTATAGAGACTGAATTCCCTCGTAGCATATACCATGAACCGGCAAGCAGACAGATAACCTGACACTAACTATATCGAAGAAACTGAAGTTTATAGAAAAAAAAAAGAATTTGAAAGTACTTAGAGGCTGAGTAGGGCCTTTAAGTTCCTTTTAAATATGAGAGAAATAGAGTATCATAAACAGTGTTACCATATGTGCAGAAAAAAAACCTGCTGTTTTTGCCAGTTTTTTGAGATGTTAGACAGTTTTTCGGTTTTTCCCTCAAAAATACAGTTTTATTTTATTTTATCCATCTTTTTTTACTAGTTTAACGTATATGAACACAAAAAAATTTTTAATAAATCGGAAAAAATTGTAGTGTAAAATCGACGTTACTTAACGCAGTTGATGACCTCCCCTCCCGCCTGCCTCATGTAACACTTCGTAACAAATTGTCTCCCTCTCCCCCCGCGCGTTACGTAATATGTGAACGCTATGAAACATGTACAAGGTAAAATAAAAAAAAATTTATATTGGTCCCGCACATACCAAAATTATGGGTTTTGGTGCTCATACCAGGGATCCCAGAGATGATAGAGCAAATCTGAGCAAATCAGGTCGGAATCAGCGATCACGAATTACTCTTAAAAAGTTATTCATTCGCCATTTGATTTTGTAAAGCATCAAATTTCTGCACAGTGTTATTGATTTAATTTGAATATTTTATTTCAATTACAATGATAAAAATGTTAAAAAAAACACTAGTTTTAAAAATACATATTTTTAGTCTTTTTATAATTCCAGTTTTTTCTCAAAAAAAAAACATCGTTTTTCCTGAAAATTACAGATTTTTCAAAAAAAGAAAAAGAAACATATGGCAACACTGATAATAGACTGAGAGAGAGCAGAAATCGTGATGAGACTTTTTTCATATGAATAAATTTTTTGCATGGGAACTGGGCAGAGACGTCGGCTCTCTCTCAATCTCATCTCACATTAGGGAGTGATTAAAGTCAGAGGAATTTATTATTGTTAATTGTGTTGTTTTTGTAAGAAATTTTTTTAGTACAAATACATACATATACATATAAATATGAGAGAGAGAGAGTATAATAGAGTACATGAACAGATATTCAGAGAGCCGACATCGTGATCAGACTTTTTTCATATGAATAGATTTGTTTGCATGAGAATAGGGCAGAGACGTCGGCTCTCTCAATCTTATCTCAAATTAGCGAGTGATTGATGTCAGAGGAATTTACTGTTGTTAGTTGTGTTGTTTTTGTATTGTAAGAATTTCTTTTAGTGCAAAATCATACATATAAATATGAGAGAGAGAGAGTATCATAGAGTGCCGTTCGTGTTGTTCTTGCAAGAATTGATTGTGTTTGCTTACTCGGTGCTCTTTTGTTTATTTACATATGCACATCCAAAACTCAAACTCTGTTATTTTCGTCGTTCTGCTCCCCACCACATGCCAACGTGTCTATAAAAGTTTCACTTACAAAAAAAAGCTTCGAACATACAACAACGTTGCTTAAGAAGATAAAGAGAGTGAGAGAAATGAGTTAAATGTAATTTTTTGATGTGTGCATAGAGAGCCAAACTAAAGTTTGCAGATTCAGATTTCAGTACCTTCCTCCCATAAGAAGTTTCACTCCAAAAACTTTGCTTTTATTGTAAATTAAAAATACACTAATTTCGCACACTTTTTTATATCACATGACAGTTTTTGCTTTAGCGTTTTTTTCTTTTATGTCTTTAAGCCAAACTGTTTTTTCTCTTCTTCTACACACTTTATTTTTATCAGAGTGTAATTTTTCACTCCAAATTTTTGTTCTACCTTTTTATGTTATTTTTATAGTGATTTTTGTTGTTGCTACTATTAAAAATTGCAGTAAACTGAACAGTGCTACAAAAAAATTAAATAAATAAAAAATGTTGCCATTATTGCAATTGTTGTTGCTGTTTATGTTCTTGTTTTTATTTTACTCGACTTTAACACCAATTAACAGAGACATTCGTCAGTGCACTGAATGCATCTTTGTCTTGTTTTTCTCCTTAATTTTTAAATACACTGCATAGTATATTTTTTGTTGCATGTATTTTCATTTTTTTTGTCATGAAAGTGTAAACAACAAAAATAAATACAGGGTAAGTCACGTAGTAAATTGCAAGTTGCAACACTTCAGCACGCACTTTTTCTACACTTTTCACACTTTCGAAGACATTTTGAAAGACGAGTGAGCAAAATTTTTGAAGAGAATGAGGAAGACAGAGAGAGAGTGCAATAGTAGTAGCAGCAACAACAAAGCAAGTGTTTTTGTTTTGTTTTTTTCTTATGCAGCAATTAGTGTTGTCAACTCATTTAGAATGTGAGAGTGCAGCATGCACTTCTTGTTTATTTTTAAGTTTTCGTTACTCAAAAAAAATAAAATAATTCAAGTTTTATTTCTTTTTACATTACTTTCTGTTTTTTGATAGGTATCCAGCTGCAGCCTGCCATTGTCAGATTTCTAAATAATTGAATTTCTTATTACAGTTTACAAAAATCATTGGCAACACTAGTGTGTGTGTGTGTGTGTGTATGTGTGCAAAGCATTCGTTCACATTTTATTACAACAATGAACAATGAATCTTGTCTTTAAAAGGTATTATTTATTGATTAGCTATTTCCTATAGCTATGTACATTGAAATACCGAAGAACGACTTCAACGCCCACCAAAATGATTTTCTTACTTTTCTTCTGCTTTTTCTTTGTTTAGTACGGAAATAAAATTATTTTTTTTTTTTTATTACAGCAACAAAAATGCTAATTCCATTTGAATAAAAATTTCCTTCTCGTATTTTTCATTTTTTATATTTCCTTACCATAGAACTTTCATTCATTCATTCATTTGAAATGGAAGAAGAAGCAAGCGAAATGAAATTGTGTAAAGGAGTGAAGCGAAGAAAGAAGTACGAAATTTTACAGCTTCATAAAATGAATGCTCTCATTGAGTTGAATTGAAGTATTAAAATGTCATATAAAATTTACTTTTCACAGAGAAAACGTGATTTTTAAAATTGTTTTAAATTAGTTGTATTAAAATTAATTTGAATTTCTGCTCTGCAAAGTTTTATGGATGGTGGAAGAGGTAAACAGTTAAGGGGGAAGGGTTTTATAAAATGATTGAACTCGTTAGATCTCTCTCGCTCTCATGGAAAAAGTAAAAAAACTAACGTATAAGAGCAAGAGAGGAGCAAAAGAAGAGCACGAAATTGGACAGTTGAGTCTTTGAAATCTCACATAAAATTACTGACGTTCAAATTGTAAATTTACCTATATTGAAAAAGTCTTCGGAGCTCTCATGTGAAATGAAATCAATGAATCTAGAATTTGATAAATTGGACAGTTGAGTCTTTGAAATCTCACATAAAATTACTGACGTTCAAATTGTAAATTTAACTATATTGAAAAAGTCTTCGGAGCTCTCATGTGAAATGAAATCAATGAATCTAGAATTTGATAAATTGGACAGTTGAGTCTTTGAAATCTCACATAAAATTACTGAAGTTCAAATTGTAAATTTAACTATATTGAAAAAGTCTTCGGAGCTCTCATGTGAAATGAAATCAATGAATCTAGAATTTGATAAAGGAAGCAGATAAGAAATTTGGAGTTCTTGAATAATTTGAACAATAAAACTTTTTAGTAACTTAACTATCTCGCTCTCCCTCTCTCTCTCTCTTGAGACTAGCAGAAAAAATCATATATAAATATGAGAGAGAGAGAGAGTATCATAGAGTGCCGTTCGTGTTGTTCTTGCAAGAATTGACTGTGCTCGCTTACTTGGTGCTCTTTTGTGTATTTACATATATAAGCAAAAGTAAGAGAAGAGAGCACGAAGTTTGACAGTTGTGCTTTCTAATTCTCACACACAGGTGGGCCAAAGAGTAACTCACGTACACAAGAGCATAAGAAATTTTACACATACATACATACATTTCCATAAAAAAAGAGAGCCGCCACATTATTGTGAATGTATAGGTGGCCATCTTTGTTGAAAAGAGTTCCATGAACAGCAATGGATCTAGAATAGGGATGCCCAAAAGTTTCTTATGGAAGTGCAAACACACCAATACATGTAAACTTTATTAATATAAAGACAAAAAAATCCTACATTAGACAACAACAAAATCTACGTTGAAGATAACTCTCTTTAATGTGTACCAACAAAGCATACGAAAGTGTTGTTGCTTTGATCTTTGGTATAGGCAAAGAAGAGAAGTAAGATATGACCAACAGAGCAAACAAAAGTGTTGTTGCTTTGCAAAAAGACAAAATTTTTTGTGTATTTCGTATTACTTAGGGCGGAATGGTGTGTGTAAGAAAAATTTTGTAAACTTCTTGAAGATGTTTTTTTTTTTGCAGTATTTTTTGAGCAATTCAAGCTCTCAAGCTCGCGGTAATTTTGACTCCCCTTGCACTTCGCGTTCAAGAATCTCTAAGAAAACATAAGTAGAGTAAGTATAAAGATGAACACTTGTCAAGCATAGGTTATAGGTTTCTTCCACCTCAATAAAGTCGGCGTCACCCCATCACTTCTGAGTAAACTCTTCCACAAATACAAAATTAGTTGGTGGTGTAGGCTTCGATGTATCATAAATAAGAACTTCATGACTAAAGTTGGAGCATGACAAAAAAAAAAAAAATAAAATTTAAACTATTCAATTAGTAAATTGCAGTTTCAAGAAAAATTTTTTAAAAACATATCTCAATAGTGAGAAGGGGAAAAAGAGAATAGAACACTTTATGTATTTTTATATTTTCATTTCGGATTTTCATCAACAAAATTTATTTTTGGAAAATGTATGTGTAGCAAATACACATAAACGAACAAGCATAAAGTTATATATGTGTGTGTGTGCGTATTTTTCACGCATGAAAATTAAATGAAAATATTTTTATAAAATTGCTACGATATTTCCGATTGTCTCGACACTCGACACGCCATAAAAATGCTGTAAAAGTAAAATAAACATATAAAAACAAATACAAATGTAAAAGTATAAAAGTATAGGTGCAATATGGCGTGATATGAGAGGGAGAGAAAAACGAAGTCTAAGGTGTGAGGAGGCAGAGGCTGGAGTGTAGTTGAGCTGCCATCGCTTTTAATAGCAGTTGTTGTTGCTTTTGTGCTGAGTTTGTGTGCATGTGTGTGTTATGTTGCATGTGATTTATGTCAAACAGTTGCAAAAAAAAATTTCACACTGATGCTCTGAAACAGTGAAATACACGTATCGCTTTCCCTAAAACAAAAAAAAATTGTTGCTGGGTGTGAAAATGGGAAATTGATATTTTTACTCTTCAAAAAATATAACAACACCGACAGCAAAAACTGCGACAAAACAATAGCTGCATATTTTTGACATCGGCGTGCCACAATTGTGTGTGTGCGTGTTTGCGTTTGACTGTCTCTGTTTATGAGAATGTGTTGTTTTGTTTTAAATATTTTTCATAATATATGCATAAAAAACATGCATTCATTATTTAAATTTTAATATTTTTTGTTTTTTAAAAAAAAGATGGCAACAAAAAAAACTGTGAAATACTTTCATTTAAATTACGTGTATTATGTGTAGGATTAAAAGTTAAGCTTTGCTGCACCACGGGAATCTACTCACTATGCATGGTTATTAATGTTAAAAATGTATGACATAAAACAATTGGATTAATTAAAATAAATACTGTAGTTGTTATGAATTGCAATGGTCGTGGTTAAGTGGTTGAAAGAGAACACGTGTGACATGTGACTAATGCCTGTGAGAGAGAACTTGAATTCCCGTTAAAAGAAGAAAGAGAGAGAGGGAGAGCAAAAAAGTGATGTCAAAGTCAAAGAGTTTTTGAGTAGATTTCCCAGTATCTTTCAAACTCAAGTTCTCTCAAGTAACGTGAATGGCAATTAGAGTTGAAAGAGAGATAGAAAGAGGGAGAGAGGAAGTAAAGAAGTAACGCCTAGATTTATGGATAAATTTCCTAGTATCTTTCAAACTGAAGTACCTGAAATAGAGAGAGAGAGAGAGAGGAAGCAAAGAAGTAACGTCAAAGTCTAGGTATTTATAGGTAAACTGTTCAGTGCCTTTCAAACTAGAATCATTGGCATGGTTCTTATGTAGGCCAGAGTTGACTTTAAAAAGGATTTAAATCACTTGATTTCTCAACTTTTAAGATAACACTATACAACACGAACTTTTTTTTGAAAAATTGTTTTGAAAAAAAATTTTTGTTGAAAACTTTGGAAAAACTCATAAAACATGTGGAAAATATAAAAAGTCAAAAAACCAATTTTTTCCCATGTATCCCTCCCGCCTTTCTATTAATTTTTTAATATTTTTTTTGGTTGAAAACGTTGTAAAAACTCATAAGACGTGTAGAAAACATAGAAAATCGAAGAAAAATGTTTTCCATGTATTCTCCCGCCCCCCTAAGTTTTTTTTTTTGCTGAAAACGTAAAAACTTATAAAACGTGTAGAAAACATAAAAGACCGAAGAGAAAAAATTACCATGTATTGCCCTCCCTGCCCCCTACGAATTTTTCGAAAAACTTGTTTTTGGTTGAAAACGTTATAAAAACTCATAAAACGTGTAGAAAATGCAAAAAATTGAATCCATCCCATATAAATTTTTCGAATCTTTTTTTTTTTTGGTTCAAAACGTTGTAGAAACTCATAATACGTGTAGAAAACATAAAAAATGGTGAAAAAAAATGTTCCGTGTATCCCCTCGGTCCCCTATTAATTTTTTGAAATATTTTTTTTTTTGTTGAAAACGTTATAAAAACTCATAAAACGTGTAGAAAACACAAAAAATCAAAAAAATAAATTTTTTCCATATATCCCCCCGCTCCCCTATTAATTTTTCAAATTTTGTTTTTTTTGTTGAAAACGTTGTAGAAACTCATAAGACGTGTAGAAAACATAGAAAAAGGGGGGGGGGGGGGGGAATGTTCCATGTATCCCCTCGCTCCCCTATTAATTTTTTGAAATTTTGTTTTTTGTTGAAAACATTGTAAAAACTCAAAGTATAGAAAACATAAAAACTCGAAAAAAAAGAAATTTTTTTAAAAATCATAAAATCAATCGATATCACAAAAGTTCGTCCTGACCCGAAAAAAATGTTTTGTTGATTCGTGATCAGCATCGAAAACAACTCCAGAAAAATCATATGAGAACTCGACATTTTTTTTTTGTGGCCCATTTTGTTGTACTGTGTAATTAAACCCTGCATTGATTTCCCATAATCCCCCGAACTCATGAGGCATGATTACTGCCATTTGAAGAACTACACAGAGTGGAATCCTAAGAACACCAAAGAAAGGTATGGGAAAAGGGAGTTGTTGAAATTAGAGATAACTCAGAGTTTCAGTAAATTTCCCAGTGCTTTTCAAACTCAATTTCTTTGCAATTGCTGATCAAATTCGTATCTATTTATATCTTTTCAGGTGATTAAATAATCTTCAAGACCTGTCTTGGGTTTTTTCAAATTCGCGACTAATAAAGTAACGTGTAAACAAGCCCCCTCAATTTCAATTCTCAATCTTTCCAGTGGAGATTAGATCGCCCTCGTGTGCAGGTTCCATCATCTTAATTCGAATAGAATAACTTGGACAAAAGATGTCTCAGCCGAGAGACATTCGTATAGCGGTGCAGCATTTAACGCCCTGAACTTTCGCTGTTCAAATAATACAGATATAGAATCGACACATTTTTATGTGGAATAAATGGCAAGACAAGTCAACACTAATGATAATATCGTTATTGGAAAGTCTCAATGATTGTAAACTGGTTTTAGAAAAAATCAAGCTCTTATTAGCTTTTAGTTTCAATTGTTCAGCCAATAGATGGCGTCAATGTCAATCCCAGCGTTGCACACTACCTACATTCATACGTAGTGCATGCAAGAACACTCCATTGACATCTTTAGCCTATTGAACTATTGATACACATACGAGTCCATGTAAATATGTAATTAAATTTTGACTTTCGACATTTTCCTTCACATCATAACTCATTGTCAGGGTAGAGTTTGAGTACCATAGTTTTTTTCCTACTACATAAAGTACTCAAATAACAAATGCCAAATATTGTACTACTACTACGTAAACTTCCTCCCAATTGCTCACTTCTAACAGTTACCACTAGCAAAAAGTCATTTCTTCTTTGTTTTTGGGTGCTTGTTACAATATTTCCTCTTCGTTGTTTGCCTCCCCTTGATACTAAGCAAAAGTGCAATTGTCAGCAAAAATTTGTCAAAGTGGCTTTCGTGTGTCAAATGCAAGCATGCGGTGCAAACATACCAAAAAAAAAAAAACAAAAAAATGCTGGCACTGCAAAAGTAAGAAAACAAATAGTGACTAAAAGAAAAACTAGAACCAAAAAAAAAAAAAAATAAAAAAACTAGAATACGGTCCGAAAGGATCTTTTTAAAAATCTTTCTAAACTTGAAAATTGATTTGCTTTTTTTCTTCTTCTTTTTATATTTGAGTTTGTTTTCTTCAAAAATTGTGAAGCAGCATTTCTCATTTTGACTGCATGTGTGTGTGTATGTGTTTGTCTTGTTCTTTATTTTCTTTGCTTGTGCATTTTTTGAGTAAATTTACTTTTTATCTTCAAGTTTTTGTGTTCTTTTGACCCTTTTAAGTATTTGGTTTAATACCAAGCCTTTTTTTCTTTCCCCTCGTGGCTTGTTGTTGGTGATGACGACACAAATGTGCTGAAAGTGAATTGCAAACAATTTTACTTTTGAGGGCTAAAATTGGAAATTGTTGCATCGTTATTGCATTGCATGAATGTGTGGCATATGTGGGCGTTCTGCAATATATACACATATGACGAGTGCATATGTGAAAGAAGATAAAGATTTCATTTGAAGTGAATATTTATTTGAGAAATACGTAAAAGTATTTGATTTTGAATTTAAAAGAAATATGAATATACATACCTGCATGCATCCGTGCTGCTTAATTAGTAGTTTGCATTGAATAATAATTACAGGAATTGAAAACATTTAATTTCTCAGGATTTATCAAAAGTTGAAGTAAAAATTTGCAAAAAAAATGTATGAATTAATTAAAAAGGGGACCTCGTATTAAAAATGCAACCATGCGTTTCAGTTTCACATAAAATTTTGTAGGTAAGCGCCACAGAAGAGAACAGTTATGTGATTAGTTCATTTCAGTATTCCGACATAACTTCATATATGTATTTGGCTGAGAGAGAGAGAAAGAGAGGGAGAGCAATATAGAAGAATCCGAAGCTGCCGATGGAATCTCTCATCTCTGAGTACAACTTACTCTTCATATATTTAGCTGAGAGAGAGAGAGAGGGAGAGCAATATAGAAGAATCCGAAGCTGCCGATGGAATCTCTCATGAATGAAAACTCAATAATTGACAGTTTACTTATAAGTATTGGTGTATGCATGAGAGAGTTTTAAGAATAAGCTAACCACACTCGTCCTCCTCTACCCCTCCTTCCGCAAGATTCTCGAGTGCTCTTCAGAAGTTTTGCACTAAGAAAAATAGACAATAAAGTTGAGTTTATTGAATTTATACATTGAATTTCTATTAAATTTCCCTTCGGAATTTCACATCAGTACCTATAACTAAATTTATTTTGTTGTCATTACAGTCTCAAAATTGGAGTTTCTTACGAATCAAAGTAAATATTTTCAGAATACCAAACCGATCATGCCGTTAATAATCCCAAATGGATAAATTAATTCTTGTTACTTTAGACTATAAGAGCCCATCTATCACTATATCGGCTCACATTTGCTGCTCCTACAGAAGTCATTGTCTCATTTTTGTGTGTGTTTGAAATGAATTGATCTATGCCCGTTCTAAGTAAAACAGACTGGATCTACATAAATCAAGCTCCCACAACAATTTAAACGCAATTTACACACACACAAGTTAAAAGCTAACAAAAGAGATAAAGAGAACGCTCTCAGACTGCCAGAAATGTATCATAAAATTTATTTCCCACACTGCCAAACTCCAACAGCTGGCGTCATTGTCTCGCAAGCACAAACACACGCACATATAAAATAAACCAAAAATAGAGCAAAAAAAAAAAAAACAACAACAAAAATGAAATCCCAAAACTGTGAGAACAAATGAAGTTGAAGTTGAACAAATGAATGTAAACACACACACACACACACATACATACAATAACAATGTTAAGTGAAAAGTAGAGCTTCATTTGCATACTCTGAATAAACGACGCGGCGCGCTCTCCTAACTAACAAGATACAATGCAAATAATAATAACAAAAACAACTACACTACCAAACAAAACAAAAAAAAAACAATAGTAATTGCAGTGGCTTTCAAATGTTATCAGTTACATGCATTCACCACAGGAGAGCAAGCAGCAACGTTTTCATACTCACACTCGCACACACACACACACACCCACTTGCATGTAGCTATATTTTGAACGGCACTTTGAAAATCGAATGCGTTCGGTTTTTCGTATATTTGTCTTCATTCAAAAAAAAAAAAAAAAAGTATACATGCAAATTTCAATGCATTGACATTGTTTTTCTTCTCTTATTCTTCTTCTCTATTTGATTTTCTTCTACTTCTACTGCTTCCCTATACCATCCTCATCTATTTTTTGTTGTTGCCTGTCATCATTGAACTTTCGCGGCAGTTTGAACATAAAAGTCACCAGAATTGTGAATTTATGTGGAAGTCAGTCGTCGTGGGTGGGGAGGAGCAAAGAGCACGAGTGCACAGTTGCTGTTATTGTTACTTTCGTATCCACCGTTGAGGGAGTAAATGGTGTGTGAATATATGTGTGATGTTGATGATGACTACCGACTATGCATTGCATTGCATGTGCTGTTTAGATAAAGCGCACAGTTTTTGTTTGAACTTTTGTTTTTTTTAATTATCACATACACACACACACACATACTAAATGAAATGAAGTGCAGTAGCAGAGCTAGAAAAGAGGAGGAAAAGCTATTTTCAAGTAGCTGTGAGAATGAACGTCATTGCAAAAAAAAAAACAATAAAAAGCGAGCGGCGGCTTTACTATGTGGATACTAATTTGTCAGTCAGTAGCGCGCGCAGTCATAGCTTTTCAACTCTCAGTGTAACTTAAGTGGGCGCTTAAGTGCATTAGAGCGTGTTAACGTGTTTTTTTTTGTTTGCTGGTTTGGTTTCTTCTCTTTTGTGTTTTGTTTTCTTTTGGAAACACTAGCGGATTTCATTGGACAAATTGGGAGGGTAATACATTCTGCTACTGTGTCGCATTTTTTTTTTTTTTTTGGCAACTCTTTTTTACTTGCTTCTGTGTCAATCTTTGCAATTATGCGTGTATGTAGAGTAGAAAGTGAAATTTAGATATTAACTAAAGATAATTACATTAAACTTAGATGCAGCATGAAAACAATATATTGATTCTTAAAATAAAATGCACGCCGTTATTTCCGACTGGGTTTTGTAGTAGCCTTTGCAGCTTATCTGCTCTGAGTAATGTTTCAAAAAATTTAATCATAAGGTGAAGCTCAACAACAACAACCAAATATTAGTTCAACTGTTAAATATATTCATATACATCAGCGGTGACCACCTATACACACCCAATGATCGATTGAGCACTCTTTCTATGGAAATGAACTCTGTACGTGTGAAATTTCTTAAGCTCATTTGAATGTGTGCAAGTCTTTGACCTTCGCTGATATACATACATATTAGCGTGAGAGACAATCATCGAAGTAAAAAAAAATGCAGTCATGCTTTTGAGTTTCATATAAGATAAGCAGTGTGGCCAACTTTTGTTTTTCAAAATCCGCTAAAATGAAGAATAAAACGCGTATTTTCTAAAAAAAAACGTTAAATTCTTTTCCTTATAAAAGTGCGAGAAAACTCAATACATTTAACATTTTTCACTAATACAGGCACACATTTGATACGTCTAGTCAATGAAAATTTCTTCGATTTTTCGAAGATATTTTGAATTGAAAAAACGCGCTGAGTGCTAAGTCACTTTTTTCACGCGTTTTAATGTTCAAAAAGCACTAAAATCAGCAGGAAAAACGCTGAGATGGCCACACTGAAGATAAGAGTCTCAAAGGAGAAATACAAGTTTACTGGCTCTCTTGTTTATTACTCCACAATGAGACTGGAGTTAAAGTATCTCTCTCTACTACTAGCTCTCTCTACTACTAGCTCTGTCTACTAGTTGCTTTCCTTACTAGTTGCTCTCCCTACTAGTTGCTCTTTCCACTAGTTGCTCTTTCTACTAGTTGCTCTTTCTACTAGTTGCTCTCTCTCTTCTACTCTCTCTCTGTTTTACTCACTACCTCCATTTTGTTTTTAAGCTATCGATGAAGGCTCAACTTTTGATTTTGTAAGTTAATAATAACACTGTGCGACATATTTTTTTTGACATGACTTTAGACTTTGAATGCTAAAAAAAGAAATTCTACTGAGCAATCTCGCATTCACAGTTTTTCTAAAGTTGAGGAATCTTTCTTATATGAAATTTTTAACCTGCGATAAACTCATTCTCATCCATAAAAAGTCAAAAAATTTATAAAAATAGAAAGCAATTTCGGAACTTTAGTAATTTGGACTTATTTGAAAGGTAATAAAATGTGAAATTTTGAACAATATTATTTGTAATTTTTTTAGCACTACATGGAGCGTTTAAAGCGATTAAAAGCATAAAATTAGTATAAAATAAGGAGCAAAATGGGGGGTAGGCAATTTTCAAATAAAAATTTTCATAATTTTACCAATAAGGCTGCAAAATCTTATTGTTTTCGATTTAAAATTTTAAATTGTAATGGAACGTGGTTAAAAAATTTTATTTATTTTTTTTTATTAACTATTTGAAAGACAAATCTATGGCAATATCACAAACGAGTTAAGGTTTAAAAAAAAGCCAACTGGCTACCTTTTTTATTGACCAATTGACATATTGATATGTTTTTTTTTACCACAGTGAACTAGCTCTTTTTGTTGGTCTAACCTTTCAGTAATTTCGTACAGGGTCAAAGCTGATGCGGCAAAGTTGATCACTGCCCTGCATAATCAGATATACTTATAATTTAATTACATATACTATACAAGTTTATACACATAACTAATAATTTAAACAAGCCAGAGTATAAATGAAAATATACTAATACATTTTAAGAAAGCTCTAGTTCAAAATCTCCGAAGCTAATTTCCGGTGCTTTTACTTAATTAACTAATTAACATGACTCTCAAGTTACATACATGAATAAATAGCTCAGCTCAAAAACGGAAAACATTTGCTGAATGCATTCATGCGCTGCGACGCTACGCTGCGTCGCTACACTGAGCTACTCTATTCCATACTTAACACTATTCTAGTCTGCTACTAACTAATTTCAATGACTTTTGTTTATTTGTATATCCCGTCTTCTGTCAGTCTCTTTATCTGTCTATCTGCTGTTGCTTTTTGTATATAGTTAACTTTAGTAATTTTACCCAAACTTAATTTGGGCTTTAGTAGTTTATGCTGCTGTTGTTGTTATTGTTGTTTGCTATTGTTTGTACTGTTTTAAGTACGTGTGCGTGTATATATCTGTACTGGCTATAATCTTTCACTTTTGTATTTAATTAACTTAAAAATGTCAGGCAATTAGTCAGCACGAA
Source organism: Toxonevra muliebris (assembly GCA_963691655.1). NCBI lineage: Eukaryota > Metazoa > Arthropoda > Insecta > Diptera > Pallopteridae > Toxonevra > Toxonevra muliebris. The sequence continues at coordinate 99,962,426 of OY829327.1, forward strand.
ATCTAAGCAAACAAACAACTACGAGACTTTAAGGAAAATTTTTGTGGAAATCCAACAGCAACCACAAAAATAAGCTCTTGAGCATATGAGAATTTATGAGTAAGTGAACTTTTAAACTGCAGTTACTAACACTTATCGTAAATCACATATGTACTTGCAGAAGCCCCCCCCCCCCCCAAAAAAAAAAAAAATAAAAGAAAGCAAAACAAAAAACTCATTCATTTCAAGCTTTGAAATTACAATTTAGTAAAAATATAATAGAGACCAGAGAATACACAGACAGCCGGGGAAGAAAAGAAAGCCTAAAATATGTACTGTATATAAAAGCATAAAGGCACATATGCATTTATACCCAATAGAAAAAGTAATGCCTGTTCAAGCTAGAATGCCATTACCAAGGTTTACCGTATTTCTCAAAACATTGGTGGAATTTTTCATATAAAGTTGCAGGCATACAAATCCCTTAAAAAAATTCATGAATTATTCAATTTAAGTTTAGAAAATTAAAATAAAAAGAAATAAAAAAAAAATTTTCTTGCCCTCTTCGTTTCGAAAAACAAAAAAAATGTCCATCAAAAACGAAGAAACACAAAAAATTTAAATTTTATGAAATAAATATTTTTCATTCAAAACTTCTAAAATTGTACAATTCATGTAGAAAAGCAGAAAAAAAAATATGTAACAATTTTTATTTTTAATATGTAGTGATGTGTAAAAATCTAAGCTATGGAATGTAAATAACTGTATTGTGCTATGTTGCTCTCTCGCTCACACTCCTGCGTAGTATGAAAATGCTACTCTCAGCAACTAAAAGAAGAGAGCGGAGTTTGTATGTGTATATGAGAGAGCACTTCACATTTACTCGGTATGCTCGCTCAATTTACTCACACATATACAAAAAACGAAATACGTATGTACATTTTTTGGGAGCAGAATTAAACGTGTGTCGAGATCGACTATACAAAGGATGTTAAATAGATTTTCCGATTTTGTACCAAATATATATAAAGAAAAAAAATGTATCAAACCACAAAAAAATGTACCAAAAATTTTAAATGATCTATCATCACGACGACGAAAATTTTTAATGAAAAAGCAAAGCAAAAAAAAAAAAATATTCGCAGTACTGCACTTTGAATTGTAAGTATACAAAAACTACCTTTTCAGTGTAAATGTGGTTTTTTGTTTCAAATTGTACCAAAAAAAATGAAATTGTACCAAAAAAATACAATTGTACCAAAAAAAGTACAAAAGTACCAAACAAGTACAATTGTACAAAAAAATAAACACAATTGTGACAAAAATATCATCACTGGACTGTACCATACAAGCAAATGAGTCAGCGTAGGTCTCTCGAAAGCATAGGCTCTATGAAAGAGACCTGATATGAATTATTTTCTGAATTCAGGGGGTTACTCTGTAGTTCGATTCAAAAGAAAATTTACTCGAATTTGAATGATTGGTACTCTAGAAAACATTTTCAAATAACATTTGTTCGATGTTCAGATTAAATTTTGTACCTTTTGGAATCGAATTTGGCATTTGAATAGAACTGTCTTTCGAATCGAACTATAGAGTAACCCTCCAGGTATAAATTTTTATAGTGTTTTACATCTATAGAATTCTAATTCTAGAACAAATCTTATTTTGTTGTATTTTTTTTTTTGTCATGAATTAATTCAAGCCTGAATTCATGAGGCCTTCTCGATTTTTCTACTGGGTATATGCACATACATAAGTGTGCGTGTGTGTGTTAAATTTCTCCATTTATATGCATATGAAAACAAAAGGCAAAACGGAAACTACATTCATTTCCGTTTCCTACAACGACAACAGCGACTACAATGACGACAACGACAGTATTTTGCAAGTCAACTTTGCATGCGCCATTCGTTCGCACATACACACACAAAGAGAAACACATACAATTACACATACAATCACATATTATGATTAAGCTTGTGTATAAAAACTCCATATGTTGCTCTTTTCTGTTGGTTGCTTGCTTGGTGGCCCTACACGCTTTCATAGCCAAAAAAAAAAAAAAAAAAATATCCTTGGCAAAAATTTTACAAAATGGCGGTCTCGACACGACTCGACTCGACTTTTCGAGGTTCTCAACAGTCAAAAGGCCAGCAGGCTGCTGCTGCATGTGCAGCACACATGCCTGAACTTCTTTTGTTTTGAATGCTGGCATGCAGGAGCACACATACCTACACATGCATGTATATGAGCACTAGCGGATCCTAGGGGGGCGAGGTCGGAAACCCTAATCCACTTTACCATTAAAAATTTCATATATTTCGATGTTTGGTCATGAATCAAAAATAAAATTTAAATGAACGAAAATCTGAAATTTCCCCCGCCCCCTTCGTAATATCTGAATCCACACTAGTGCATTTGAGTATGCATGCATATGCTTTTATGTGTATGTGAGTGTGTGTGTGTTGTGGAAATTGTGATTGCAGACGACGTCGTTTACCAACTAAGTATATTTTTAGTGCTGTAGCTATATAGTTATTGCGCTGTGATAGCAAGCGCCCTGCTTCATTCATTCATTTACTTTGAGGCGCTCTCCATTATGAAGTTGGTTAACGCAACTCGTAGACCTTCTCACTCCTCACATTTGGCACATTTGCCACGCTCTCTAGATATTTTTATTTTTTTTGCAAGCATTCCGTTTTAAAAATAATAAAATGCTGATTTCTTTTCTCTTTCTTTATTGGTATTCGCTCTTTTTTTTCTTTTTTTGATAAATGTTTACATGCAAAATAGTTTACTTAAGCTAGTGAAATATTCGCAGCAACGCATAGTGCCAGGAACAAAGTAGACGACAAAAAAAGAAAGATGAAGAAATGCAGGGAGCATAGCGCCAAAAAAAAATCCCCCAAAGTTCTTTTTATATTTTTTTCTTATGCATTTTATTATTACATATTTTTTTCAGTGTGTCCTTGTCTTTCTAGCGAGAGTTTGTTGTTTTTTATGTTCCCTTTTATGTCTCACTATTTTTTTTTCTCAGAGTTCTATTTATCTTGAGGCTATTTTCTTGCATACATACATAAACATTGTGCTCTCCCACACTTTTTTTCTCTTACACGCTCTCTCTCTCTCTTACACACTCTCTCTCTCCCATCCATCATGTCTCTTTGCGTACATATCTCACACACACTCATATGCACACTTATGTCAGTTCAGTTTATGTAAATGATGATGTCCAAATGGTATTCGACTGTACGACACATTTTTCATATCACTTCCATTGTGTTGAAGTTTTTTTTTATATTTGTTTGTATTGTTGTTGCTATCTACAGCAATACTTTGCTTTTTTGTTAAGGACATAAAAATATAAAGTTGATAGTTGAAAGTGGATGGCAAAGTAAAGATAATTATGTCAAAAAAGTCATATGCTGAAAACTATTATACAAAGGCAGAACTCTGTCCTACGAACTCGATTCAACATAATTTTGCTGTAATTGAAATTTAAGATTTTTCTACCCGATTAAGACAGAAAATGCCAAAAAAAAAAGTCAAAGATGGTTGCATGACAGTGCTCTTTAAGTTAAAACAAATTAAGATGAATGAGAGAGAGCCAAAAATATACAAGCTCTGATATTCAAAATAAAAAAATCTTTCGATTCCGTTACTGAGAGCAGAAGAGCTGAAAGTATAATTTTTTTTTGTCATGTCATGTTTGTTTGCGTGAGAGATCATTGTGAGGAGAGACGATTCAAGAGAATGCTCTACAAGTTAAAAACAATAAAGACAGAAAGAGAGAGAAAGTGTGTGAGAGAACCTTAACTCTTAACTTTTGTTATCTACGAAACTCTCTAAATGCTTTGCTCTGCAGATGTTCAAGGCAGTGTTGATATTTTTGGTACAATTGTATCTTTTTCTGATTTCTTTGGCCTTCCAGGTATTTTAGGTACTACCGAAGTATTTTAGGTACAATTTAAAATTTTCGGCTTTTTTTTTTAAGGAAAATATTTTAAAAATCATCAATTTATGAATTTTAGCATGAAGTGAGCCAATTTAAAAGCACACTCAGTGACAGGCCCACCCGCAGGACTTTTCCTTAGGGGTGTTTTGAAAAAAATATATATATAAGGGACATTCTCTGTCAACGGGAGACCCCCCTGTTTAAAATTGGTTAAGGTATTTTAGGGCATATTTGGACTCAAATGAAAGCTTATTATCTATAGTTTTAAATACTGCATGGCCTTTTTTTTGATTTAACATCATGGTGGACCAATATGGCGGCTGCAAGTCTACTACCTCACCTTGGGAGATTAGTTTTATCAAACAAGTCATCATAAAATCTTTTTTCGTATATTTTTTTTTTTTGCTGAATACGAATCAAATGTTTTTTTTCTCGGGAAATGTTACATGTTGTCCCTAACCTCAAAAAAGGTCCAAAAATGCTGTTTTTCAGGTCTTACGCTTACCCAAGTCATCATAAAACGACGGGAAAAGCTTATTTTTGTGCAATTTCGGTTGATGAACATGAATCTAATATTATTTTCCACAAAAAATGTTACGTATTGTCCCTAACCTCAAAAAATAAAAAATCCCAAAAAAGCAGTTTTTCGTGTCTCACATTCACCCAAGCCATCAGAAAACTTCCCAAAAAACGTAATCTTCATTCTTTTTTTTCACTCTAATTAAGCTATAGAAGCAAAAAAAAATGCCGATCATACCTCTGTTAGGTACAATTGGACTCAAAAAGATAAAATTTTCACATAATTTAGGTGCCTACTTTCAAAAAATTTCAAATATCAACACTGGTTCACGGTCATGTTAAGAGCACGAATTATTGTTGCTTCAAAATAAAATGAAAGATTGAGAAAAAGGGAGAGAGAGAGAGAGAGGGCGAGTAAAATTTGACCCCGACGGTACCAAATGATTTACATTGCGATATTCCCAAGAGGGTCTGGCAAAACCAACACAAATATTTTTGGGAAAAAGTAAAACATTTCGAAAATGTATTTTTAGAAATTAATGGTGGAGGCATATATGAGCATTTGGAATGCTCAACTTTCGGAAATTTTATTGGCAAAATCCGTTGTAGTAGATGTGCGAAAATCTAAATAAAAAAAACTATACTTTAAATGTAAAAAGACTTCAAAACAAACAAAAAAAAACAAGCAAAAAATAGTGGTTAATAAAAAAATTGTTAAAAATTTAATTATAAATTTAAAGTGGTTTTGCTGATAACAATTTTTTTGAAAATTCCCCAGTCAGATGAAAATCTTCAAGTTAGATGAAAATCCTCAAGTCAGATGAAAATCTTTCCTGTTAACAATTTTTTTCCTAAGCCTCATTTACACAGAAAGATGTGCCTACAAGTTTCTTCTTTCTCTTACCCATGAAGTCGACTTCCCAACAAAAAACCTGCTTATATGTAAATGGATACTAATTAATATCAAAAATACAAATTTTAAAAAAATGTACTATTTTCTATATATTAAATCCATGCTAAAAGTTATGAGAAAAATTATCATAAAAATAGTACGATAAAATACAGCTCTGCTCATTGGCGGTACACTTAGTTTTTGTTTTTGTAATAGTTGTCTTATCTTCTTATTTCTCCATGGCGGCATCTAACATGTCGCTCTCATTTTCATTCTAAACTCTATTGTCAAATCAGAAATCATATTGCATAGTGCATGTGTGTGTGTGTGTGTGTGCGTGTGTTTCGTGATTTCAACTCATATAAAAAACTACGCTCAGCGCTCTCATTTCATAGTTTGACAATTAATCTTCAGTTTTCCTTCTCTCTTATAATTCTACCATGATTTCTCTCTGATAAAGACTCTCTCTTTGTATTCGGTGCAACAACAATTGCATGATGTTCTTCGAGCAAAATTTCAATAAAACAACAAAGTAAATGCATTAATTACGCCATTTTGAGATCTCTATTCTTAGAGTATTGCGAAAATGCTAGAATTATTTAACGCTCTCAAATCAATTAAATTATTTTCATGGGCTCAAGTTAGTATTTTTGTTGTTGGTTAAGAAAGATGATGCGTGGATTCCCCTTACTGTTTCGTAAGCTTCTGATTAGTAATAAATGGATCACTACCAATAATTTCAATGCAAGAAGCGACTACATATATAATTCGTTTAAGTGCCTAATCTCTTAAGTGCATCGGGATCATCTAGGGACACTGAGTAAACATTTCAAAATAACAAATTCTGCTTAAGAAATAATATTTTTCATGTATTTCTTAAATGGAAATGGAAATCCATTTTCCCCTAATCCCTTGAATTAGTATTGAATACTCAATTGATGTACTCTATATCCAATAGAAATCCTGGTGTCAAGGCGATTCGGTTCAATTGTGGAAAGAAATCATTTTGAAATATTCTACAAACCAAATAAAAGTAAAAGTAAAAAGAGTAGGAGAAAGAGAAGAGAAAAACTGCGTAGAAAATTCTCAAAGATTTGTATTTGTTAGATTACAAATGCATTTGAAATGTAATGCATATCGTTGACTTTCATTTTGCCATATTCTTTTTTTCTGTATATATTTATAAAGAACGTGTGTAAAATATAAAACAAATTGAAAAAAGCAAAAAATTCAACAACTTTTGCTCTCAACAACTTTTCAAGCGATGCAACTTACTTTTTTGTTTTTGTTTTAAGGTTTGGTTTTTTGTTTTGTTTTTTTTTTTTAAATCTATGCTTTTGACAGTTGATAATATTTGTTTTTCTTTTCTTCGAACACTCATGCTGTACTCTCATCTCTCATCACTCTCACTCTCTTTCTTCTCTTGCTCTTTCGATGCGAGAGATGCATGTATATAATGAGTGGGCATACAAAAGTTAAAGCATACAAAAACAAATAATAAAAAAAAACGGCATAAAGGCGCTTCAAAAAATACACACGAAAATCGTGTCAATGACATTTTGATTCTGGGAGGCAGTCAGGCGGGCAAAGTAAAACCAAATTTAAAAGCATCAACAACAAACGATGAACTATGGCGACAACGTTGATGATGATGATGATGATGGCGCAATGCAGCAGCAGTGATTTTACAAAAACAAAAACCACGGTGACTCTCACTCTCATATAAAAATATACCACACATATACATGTATGTATGTATACATACACATGTATGTATGTATATACAGCACCTACTCAAATTTTTTAGTAGTTTAGGTAGTTTTTAGTTTATAAATGTATATGTTATTGGTAACCTCCACCTCCCGCTTGCCTACTTCTCTCCTATGCTTCCTTTTACCTCGACAAAGTTCTCATTTGTGTGGATAGGAACTTTTATACACAAAAGCTGCAATGCATACAACTTAATGCGTTTGAAAAATTTTGACGCTTTTTGTATGTATGTGTGAGTGTGTATTTTTGTGTGCAGCAGGTTGGCAACACTGCTGCTTTTTCGTTTGAATGCTGTTGATTCTGTTGATTGCATTTTGGTTATTTTTTCTCTACGCTTTTTGTTTAAAATTTTTTTTCTCTTTTTATTTCCCTTTTAATTATTTACAATTTTGTCATTCATTTCACATTCAAATTGACACATACACAGTGTTTATAACATATATACGCTGAAAAAAACTATGAACTTAAAATTACACACTTGCATCGTTAAACACACACACACAAAAAATGCTTTTAATTCAAAAAAAAAAAAAAAAAAAAGAAAAAAATTGAGATTGACTCGAGGGAAATTGAATTGATGCTGGTATTGTTTTTTATTTTTGTTGTGGTTTTCATATGTAAATGATATTATTTTTTTATCTTTGGCCAAATAAATGACTGACATTTGTATTTGTTGCAGTTTGGGCACATTCACAGTTACAAAGTATCACTAAACTCGTTAAAATAATTAACAGAAACTAAGTTGAGAGTTTTTTTTTTTTGGTTTTTTATTGTCACAAACTTAATATTAGTTTGTTTCTAAAATCAATAGTTAGTTAGTTATAAAATTTGGGATTTAATTGGACTCAATTTAATTTTGAAATTTTGTTGTTTGGGTAAATGTAAGCTGTTAAAATTTCCACAAAACATTAACTTCCTTCTCCTATAAATTGTAAAAATACAGCAAATTCCTGGAAACTCCAAAATTTTAAGTTTTGGACAAGATATAAATAAATAACTGTTATATGATCTTTTAAAAAGATATAAAAATTTTTAAGTCAGATGAAAATCCTCGAGTCAAGTCAGATGAAAATCCTCAAGTCAGATGAAAATCCTCTAGTCAAATGAAAGTCCTCAAGTCAGATGAAAATCTTCAAGTCAGGTGAAAATTCTCCAGATAGATAAAAATCTTCAAGTCAGATAAAAGTCCTCAAATCAGACGAAAATCTTCCAGTCAGATGAAAATTCTCAAGTCAGATGAAAATCCTCAAGTCAGATGAAAATTCTCAAGTCAAATGAAAATCTTCAAGTCAGATGAAAATCCTCAAGTCAGATGAAAAATCTCAAGTCAGATAAAAATCTTCAAGTTAGATGAAAGTCCTCAAGTCAGATAAAAGTCCACAAATCAGATGAAAATCCTCAAGTCAAATGGAAATCTTCAAGTCAGATGAAAATCCTCAAGTCAGATGAAAAATCTCAAGTCAGATAAAAATCTTCAAGTTAGATGAAAGTCCTCAAGTCAGATAAAAGTCCACAAATTAGATGAAAATCCTCAAGTTAAATGGAAATCTTCAAGTCAGATGAAAATCCTCAAGTCAGATGAAAAATCTCAAGTCAGACAAAAATCTTCAAGTTAGATGAAAGTTTTCAAGTCAGATAAAAGTCTACAAATCAGATGAAAATCCTCAAGTCAAATGGAAATCCTCAAGTCAGATGAAAGTCCTCAAGTCAAATGAAAATCTTCAAGTCAGATGAAAATCCTCAAGTCAAATGAAAATCCTCAAGTCAAATAAAAAGCCTCAAACCTTTCTTTGGCTCTCTCTATTCACACATCACTAAATTACAACAAACTCATTTCTCTCACTCTCTTTATCTTCTTAAGCAACGTTGTTGTATGTCCGCATTTTTTTTTTTTTGTTTTGAAGTGAAATTTTTATAAATGTGTTAGGCTTGTGGTGGAGAGTGAAATAATGGAAATAGTCGAACTTTACTTTTGGATGTGCATATGTAAATAAACAAAAGAGCAGCAAGTAAACAAACAAAATCAACTTTTACAACAACAACACTTACAGTACTCTCTCTCTCTCTCTCTCATATTTATGTATGTATGTATTTGTACTAAACAAATTTCTTGCAAAAACAGCACGAATAACAACAGTTAATTTCTTTGAATTCAATCACTCGCTAATTTGAGATGAGATTGAAAGAGCCGACGTCTCTGCCCAATTCCCATGCAAAAAAAAATTTATTCATTTGAAATTTGAAAAAATTTGATTACGATGTCGGCTCTCTTACTGTCTGTTCTCTTTTGCTCATGATATTCTCTTTCTCTCATATTTAAAAGAAACTTAAAAGGTTTCGTAAGAGTCAACTTGAGAGAAGCAACAACAAAATTCAGAACAACAACAATCGATGCGGTATTTATCAAACAACTATAGAAAATTTAATCAAAGTATTTATTTCATATTTTAGCCAATTGTATCTATCATTCCTCAAAATTCGAAACATATATTCTGAACATTGATATTTCCAATTTGAATGCTTCATTATTCTTGTAAAATTTACTTTCTGCACTTTCGTAAATTCAAATATGTAATTAGTAAAAAATCAAATATATTACATTTAAGCCTGCTAGCAACAAAACCAGACACATAATTATTAATTGTAAATGCTCAGAGATATTTTACCTACAAATATAAGTACTCAAATGCCATACAGATACAGATTGTTAATAATGAAATATTTGTAACTATGTAAAACAATTTTAAATAATTCTGTATGTAGGTATATTCGAATATATACATAGTATGTATATTAAAACTGCATTCATTACATATTACATATTTATATCCACATGTGTACATAACTGATATGTAATTGCTTTATAAGTATTTTTACATTATTTTTTATTTTCTGTTTAATTAAAAATCACTTTTTTCCATTGTAAGTGACATTATTAATAATGAATTCACTCTTTTACGTGCTCTACATTCAAATTAATTGGTTATATTAATTTTTAACGAACATTAGTCAGTTTTTTTACATTTTCTTTTTATATATTTTACATGGATATGGAAATTTTTAATCGCTTTAGGGCTTGTTTCGAATCTGTTGGACATCAGCCCTTGGGTGTTGAAAAAATTGGACTTGTTGCAGATTGAGTGAACCATTTTGAAGATAATATATAAACCAATCCACTTCACCAAAAAAAAATACTAGCCAAGTATTTTGAAAAATTTCTTTAAAATTTATTTCAAATTTGTAATACAGTGTAGCACATGTGTGTCGTCATAACCGATAACTAATGATTTAACTACATACTTACATACCTATAAACTTTTTTTATTTGTAAAAACAATCCAATATTCAATTTTGTTTTTGTCCGTATATATGTGAGTATGTGTGTGTGAATAAATTTAAGTCATATTCACATACCTACATATAAATAAACATATATGTGTATTTGTGAGTGTGTGTTTGTTTTTTTTTTTTTGTAGAACTTATAAAATAAATAAACAACATGATTTCGTTAATTGTGTGCATAATTAATTTGACACCATGTTTATTTAAGCACAGAGTTGCATGCACAACGACATTCATTTACAGTGTGGTTGTTGTGTTTATTCCTGTCTTTGGCATTTTTAATGAGAGACTGTTGATAAATTTTTCGAAAAGAGTACTTGAGTATGAGAGAGTAAGAGAGTAGGAGTGAGAGCAAGAGAGCAGGGGTGGGAGCAAGAGAATTGGAGAGACACAGCTATATTGTTTGGCATGAGTGTAAAAAGAGTTCAAAAGAAACAAAATGATAAATGGTTATCATAATTTTTGTTGTTGCTATTGTGCCCCATAATTTCATAGAAAAAGGAGAGGTTTATGGGTGTGGGAAAATGGGGAAGGGGCAGTAAACCAAAATATTTTGCACCATTAATACTTAAACACACATTTCCTACTTGATGGTGTTTTGTTTTGTTTTTTTTTTGTTGTTGTTGTAATTTTGAGTGTGGTCTATGTGGAAATTAAATATTTCACTTTAGGGAAAATATTTCAAATTAAATATTAAAATTAAATGCAATGTTACTCATTCCTTTTGAAGGGTTTTTGCTTAAACACAAAAAGGTTCTAAAATGATATTTTGACACAGTTTTCATTTGTCATTAAGAAATTTATATCTTTTGCATTAATTTATGATGTAGTGTTGAATTGTTTGAAGGGGTAACTTTCATTGGACAAAATAGATAGGAAGTATAGCATAAGTCCTAAGCCTCGTTCTCTACCCGCGTGTTTGATTTTCAATGATTCTGCACTGTTTGAATGTTAAAATGGAGAAAATTTCTCTACTGTTAAACAATTCTGTACTATTAAACGATTCTGTACTGTTAAAAGAAAAAATTACTCTGCTGTTAACCGATTTTGTACTGTTAAACGATTCTGTACTGTTAAACGATACTGAATGTTAAAAGAGAAAATTACTCTACTCTTAAACGATTTTGTACTGTTAGGCGATTCTGTACTGCTAAACGATTCTGTACTGTTAAAAGAAAAAAATTACTCTGCTGTTAACTGATTTTATACTGTTAAACGATTCTGTACTGTTAAACGTTTCTGAATGTTAAAATAAAAAATTACTCTGCTGTTAAACGATTTTGTACTGTTAAATGATTATGTGCTGTTAAACGCTACTGTACTGCTAAACGATTCTGAATGTTAAAAGAAAAACCTACTCTATTGTTAAACAATTATATACTGTTAAACGATTCTGTACTGTTAAACGTTTCTCAATGTTGTTAAAATTAAGAAACTACTCTACTGTTATTGTTGTTGTATTGCACACATGCGACTTATTACCTTTTTTTTACTTGCGTTAACTTCAACATATTTGCAAGAAACTTAAGTGGAAGTTAGGAGGTTTTCAAGAACATACAAACGGCTAAACCGATTCGCTTCAAATTTGGAATAAAAATATTTACAACAGTAGAAAGTAAAATTCGCCGCATCTTTCATATAACAAAAATAAAAGTTTCACTTTAAATCTGTAACCGCTAAAGATATTACTATGAAATTCGGTGCAAAGATTGACCTTAGCAGATTACCAAACATAGGTTATATTTAAGTTCCGTATTTTGCCGCTAGAGGGCACCTCCCATATAACTTAAATCTTAATTGTAGAATATCTCAGGAACCATTTGTGGTACAGGTCTAAGATTTAGTATAAAAATATTATTTATCAATGGCAGTCTGTGGAATGAATATGAATGGCCGTGAATAAGTAGTCGTGGGCCTTCTCATACAACTCAAATGCTCTTATTGGTATATCTCCGCAACCATTTACAGTACAGTACTGAAATTTACTACATGAGTGTTGATTGACAATATCATGCTACAGAAAAAAGGTGGCTGAGATTGGAGAAGAGGGCATGGCGCCTACCATATAACCTGAAATTTAATTATGGAATATCTCAGGTAATATTTGTGGCACGGCTCTAAGATTTAGTATGGGAACATTATTTCTCAATGGCATTCTGTGAAAAGAGTATAGATGTGCATGGATTAGTAGGCGTGGCTCTTCCCATACAACTCAAATTGTGTTTTTGGTACATCTTCAAATTTTTGACACGGTATACTTGAGAGACCACCTCAAGGAAAATATTCAAATAATCAAACGTCTTGAGCGCAAAAACGCACTAATAAAAAATTCGGGGCAAAAACGGAATAACAGTATTTCAGAGCAAAAACAGAACACCGCGTATTTCATTTTCACGCTGAATGTATTTTATTTCACTTTTGCTCTCAGTTATTGTTATTTCGTTTTTGCTCGCAAAATATATTTATGCTAGTTTCACTAAATACAATTTTTTACATTGTATTTGCTTTCAGTCTGTCATATGTACAAATATATTTTACCCTTTTTTTGTCTTGCCATGTACAGAAGCACTTAAGTTAATTATGTCGATGCTATTTCTCACCATCATTGTTAATCATTTGTATAACATTTTTATTTTTAATTACCATCATGTTGCAGTCGATTTATTATCACACTAAATAACAGCAACAACAACAGTGAAAAAAGAAAACCTTTGCAAATTTCAACTTGGTCGTTGTTATAACGATGTCGTTGACGTTTTTGCTTTGTGGTTGTTGTTGTTGTTGGCTGTTGTTACTGTCGCTTTTGAGCTCAAACAGAACTTTAAGAAGAATTTTTTTTTTTTTTTTTTTTTTTTTTGACTAGGCCTCACGTCTTAAACACTGCCTACTTTAGTTACAAAGTAAGAATGTTCTACATGCACACATACAAACACACACATACTTATGTATATACGTATGTGTATGTGTGTGTGTGTGTTTATGTATGTATATGTAGGCGCGCACACACTGTGAATGATTACTGAATAATTGAGAAGTGAATAATGTAACTTCGTATATTCAAATGTATCGTTTTGGTTGTTGTTGTTGCTGTTACTGTTGTTACTGTTTGCTGCTGACTATCGTTCTGTCGCTGTTGTCGTCATCGTCGTCGTTACTTTCATATGCGACTTGCATACATAATGACTAGAGGTTTTTCGTATCAAAACTTTTCATATTCGCTTTTACATTGGCTCAAATTCTCTCACTGCTTGATAGTCACAATTGCTGCTGCCACTGTCGCATCGTCATCGCTTCGGTAACGTCAGGTTAGTTAGGTTTAAGGTTCCAACGCATCCGTTCTGAAATGTTTGAATGTAACTTTGGCTTTTTGCAAACACTTTTGTATTCACATGCATACATAAGTATGTAATTGTATATGTATCTATATGTCTGTGTATATGTGCGCAATTGGTACGTGTGCGTTTGGTTTCTTTCACTGTCGCTGGCGCTGTTGCTGCTGCTGCTGTTGCTTTTCCACTTAACTGAAAATGTTGTCGATGTTTTTAACAAATCGTTTTGGGATTCTACTTAAATGTGTTTGCATATACTTTTTGTATGTATTTGTATGTGTGTATGTGTGTATGTGTATGTACACATATAGTTCATGGTTTAACAAATTTTCTTACTTAATGACATCATTTTTTTTCTGGCAAAATATTCGCATATAAATATATATAAATGCAAAATAGAATGATGTGTTAGTTATATACACTGAACGAAATTCAAATGATTCCAATCTTTAGAAAAATAAATTTAATTCTATTTAATTGAGCTGAATTGACATTTGCATGCACTAAAATTATAAAAAAACAAGTCAATACTATCCACATAATATCGACATAATTTCCTTTGAATTAACCCTTTAGTTCCCAAATTTTTGATTGACTTAAAATACAAAAAAAAATTGTATTTGATTAAAATTGATGTAAAAAGCATTAATCCAATCTCAAAACCCCCCTCCCTGAACCAAAAAAAAAAAAAAAAAAAATTAATGGGCGTGGTTTTATAAAGTAGGAAAGGTTGAAAGCCTAAAACTATTTGCTGTTTAATGAAACAAATTGATAAAAAATTTCTTTTAATTAAATATTTTATATAAAAAATTCAAATTCTCAACTACTCATAGCTAGTTTTTTTTTATCGGGGAAGTATTTTATTCATTTTTTTTTTTACTCTTAAGAATTTGTGTCTCAAATTAAATCAAAACAATTAATTTGCCTGTTAGCGACCCCAAAAAACCCTCCCGAGTAAGTATTTTCAGCGAGATTCGTTAGATTCAAAATTTTTTTTGGTCGCCATTTTGAATTTAAAAAATTTTATCAAAGATTCGAAATCAGCGACTCCAAAAACTCCCCAAGCAAGTATGTATATTGTTTCAGGTTCGATAAATTTAAAACTCTTTTGGTCGCCATTTTTAAGCTGCCATTTTGAATTTTAAAATTTTGATCGACGATTCGGATTCAGCGACCCCAAAAACCTCCAACCAAATATTTTGAGCCAGATTCGTTACATTTAAAATTTGTTTGGTCGCCATTTTGAAGCCGCCATTTTGAATTTTTAAAATTTCATCAACGATTCGGATTCAGCGGCTCCAAAAACCCCCCGGGCAAGTATTTTGATTCAGATTCATCAAATTTAAAGATTTTTTGGTCGCCATTTTAAAGCCGCCATTTTTAATTTTAAATTTATGATCAAATATTCAGATTCAGCGACTCCAAAAACCCCCTGAGCAAGTATTTTGATTCAAATTCGTTACATTTAAAATTTTTTTGGTCGCTATTTTGAAGCCGCCATTTTGAATTTTAAAATTTTGATCAAAGTTTTGGATTCAGCGACTCTGAAAACCCCCGAGCAAGTATTTTGATTCAGATTCGTCAAATTTAAAA
Organism: Toxonevra muliebris; assembly: GCA_963691655.1. Taxonomy (NCBI): domain Eukaryota; kingdom Metazoa; phylum Arthropoda; class Insecta; order Diptera; family Pallopteridae; genus Toxonevra; species Toxonevra muliebris. The sequence goes on from OY829327.1 coordinate 99,977,808, forward strand.
TTTTGTTGGTCGCCATTTTGAGGCCACCATTTTGAATTTTGAAATTTTGGACGGAGATTCGGATTTATCGACCCCAAAAATCGCCCGAGCAAGCATTTTCAACAAAATTCGGTTGCTTATTGAATTTTTTTTGGTACTCATTTTGAAATCACCTTTTTGAATTTTTAAATTTCGACCAAATATTCGGATTCGGCAATCCCAAAACACCCCCCTTCTCCCGAGCAAGTATTTTGCTCCAGATTCGTTAAATTTATGATTTTGTATCGCCATTTTGAAGCTGCCATTTTGAATAGTCGCTGTTTTGTTTTTGCCCGGAAAGAAATGTCATATCATTTTTGCTCTTACTTTAAATTGTTTCATTTTCTTTCCAAGTCGTACTAATTGTAGTGTTCTGGCATTGAGATATAAATTTGTTTAATTTTTGCTTTGATGAAAATTTTAACCCACATTTGCTCCCAGCCTTTTGCAGTTTGAAATTCAATGCCTAACAAGAGTTGAACTCCAATAAATGATATGGTTTTTGAAATTCAATTCAATTTGTTGGTTCCCTTCGTTGCTTTTCAGTATTCTATAACCCGAGACCCGAAGTATTGTCAGCTCTCGACTTTTTTTTTTAATCTTATTTAAGAGGTTAAGCTTTTTTAAAAACTGCTTAACTATTCTATGATATCACTATGCATGTTTTGACAAGGGAACTTTTATTTAAGATTTTAATAGCAAAAAGCTTTAAATCTTAAAGCTTGGATGCATCAGAACTTTATAATGAAAAAAAAAATACTGAAATCTTCAGGTGTCTAGAATTTTTTACAGTGTACACTTAAATGTGCATATGTACATGGGATGAGTCAAGTCTTATGAGTTTATCCTTAGTAAGTAATAAAAAAAAACTTGTATAAACTAAGTCAAAATTGTAATTTTATTCTAAGTGCATATTTAGGTATACAAATTCAATGAATAATATGAACGTCTTTAACCACAAAAATATAATAAAAAGTCCCAAAACATTCATTCATTCATTCAATGTAAAGAAAATTATTAAATATTAAAACGTGTGGGTATATATGCTCACACCCCAGCGGTTTTTAAGATAAGAAGTGCTTCAAAAATAAGCGCTTGAAAAGTGCTTGCAAGTGCACCATGTAAAACGAATATTGTAAAGCAATCATGCAAACAACAAATGAAGTTTTCATCGAACAATAAAAACGAGTATCGTTTAACGAAATGAACGATTACGAATGATTGACAGAATTTCATGAAAAGTGTGTGTATTTTATTTTATTTATTTTTTCAATTTTTTTTTTAATAAAAAATTTTTTTTTAATAAAAAATTTTGTTTTTAATAAAATTTTTTTTTTTTTAATAAAAAATAAATAAAATGACGCAGCAATAAAGAAATAAGAACGTATGATTCGACACTTGATATTCCTCTCTTTCTCACCTAAAATAAGCACGAAACAGTGAACGAACGAGCGAAAGTGCATTTCTAACGCAATCATTGTTGCGCTTGTTTAGCCCTTAAATAAATACAAATTTACTATTCTTTCAGAGCAAAAACAGTATAGTGATTTATTTCGTTTTTGCTCTGAACATATTTCGTTTCACTTTTGTTCTAAATATATTTCGTTTCGCTTTTGCTCTGAACATATTTCGTTTCACTTTTGCTCTGAACATATTTCGTTTCACTTTTGCTCTGAACATATTTCGTTTCACTTTTGCTCTGAACGTATTTTGTTTCATTTTTGCTCTGAACATATTTTGTTTCACTTTTGTTCTGAACATATTTCGTTTCACTTTTGCTCTGAACATATTTCGTTTCACTTTTGCTCTGAACATATTTTGTTTCACTTTTGGTCTGAAAATATTTCGTTTCCTTCTCTTTTGCTCTAAACATATTTCGTTTCACTTTTGCTCTGAAAATATTTTGTTTCACATTTGTTCTAAAAATATTTCGTTTCGCTTCACTTTTGCTCTGAATATATTTCATTTCACTTTTGCTCTTAAGTAAAATTATTCCACTTTGTTCTTAACGTAGAAGTTAAACCGCTTTTCCTCTCAGCCTCTTCATATGTGCTAAGCACTTGGTAAGCGCTATTGTAGTGCTTCAATTTACTGCTGGGACTATAGAAATATGTGAGTATGTGTGTGTGCTTATGAATATGATATTAAAAGTTTCAAAATTTGTTTGCAAATTATATGAAATTCTGTTGAAATCAGAAATTCCACAGTTCAACTCAACTCAGCCGCTGCTGCTTTTCAGCTGATGAATTTTTCTGCGTTGATTTGGCAATTAAAATAATTTAAGCACAAAAAAAAAAACAACAAAAATAATTTTACAAATTAACGATTCTATTGGGAGAAAAAGCACAAAAATTCATTCATGCAAATAAATTAAAAATATTAAAGTTATAAAAAAAAAATAAAAATAAAATGAAAAACTTTTTCATAAAATTGCAATCAATTCGCTGTTATATTTTTAAATTGCTGCAGGTTTTATATTCACAACAATAATAAACAAAATTCATACATACATATCTACTACAACATGTATATTGATGTCATTTAATCAAACTATCAATTTCACAATATCACAATGAAATGCATTGAATGAACATGAATATGAACGTGAAAAGAGATTTTAAACATCGATGCTGTTTCCATCGCTGCCTCTGGTATCGTATTCATTTTGCTATAAAAAAATTCTTTGCTTCATTTTTCCTTCTCGAAATATTTAAAAACGATAGGGACGGACACAGACAATGCGAAACTTTTATCGCACAGCAAAAGTCATCCATTTTCTGTTGTATTATTTGTCCGTCTGTCTATATCCCTAGGTAGGTGTATGCATCCCGCTCCCCACCCGATTTGGCTTTTTCGCACCGACCGACATTGCTCAGCGTCGTCGTCGTCGTCGTCGTCGTCATTGCCTTATCGTAAATTTAAAAATATGATGTAGTACACAAAAAATGTAAAAACAGAAGAAACAAAAAATTTAAAAAGAAAATACACAGTAACCAACATCGTATTTACCAAAAAAAAAAATTTAAAAAAAAAAATATGTAGGCACACAAAAGTGGTCGCATGTCCCCACTGTATAATGCACGCACATACACACACACACATACACAAGCGAAGCGTACTCACGGAGAGATCGAATGAAGCCTATACAATAACCCACACGTAAGTCTCTCTCTCTCTCTCTCTGCCGCTCTCTCTGTGGGATAGGGTAAATGGTACATGCTATGTACATGCATGACTAGGCTAGTCGAACAAAATCAAGTAATTGTGAAGAAGTCAAGAGAAATTAGTTTGAAAAGGAAAGTAACATTTTGAAATTGTAATTTAAAAATGTGAAAATGCAAATTTTGTTAGTCTTTTAAAAAAAATGTGTATTAAATTGTTCTACTAGTTTTGGCATAAACCGCTTGTTGCTTTATCTTTTAAACCTTTTAAGAAAGTTTTTGATCCAATTTTGAAATTCATTACTTTTTAGACGAATTTTGATTTTACTTCAAATTGTAAAATCTACTTTTCAAATTTTGCTACTAGTTTCAAAATAAACGGTTCATATATTTTTTAGATTATTCTAATCTGATAATTTTTCGCTAAGGGAAAATTTAATTTTACGATTTTCTGACGATTTTAAGAATCAGATATACTAATTTAGTATAGATGGAAAGGAAAATACTGCCAGTTTTTAGCGCAACTAGTAAAATTATTGTGGAAAATTGTTTCTTGATTTCATAAAATCCTGTTATGATAAAAAAATTCCGCATTTCGAAACGAATTCAATGCACAAATACACATGGGAGGTCCTTACTTGTTTTCAGCCATTTAAAAGTTCGCAGGATTACGACAAATTTATTTAATATACTGGTCAAGAGCTAAAATTTACGGGTCTGGTGGTTGAGAAAGTTGGCAGACTTATCTGTGAGAGATGAATCAAAACGAAAAACTAGAACCGGCATATCAGTCTACTGAGCAGAAATCTTAATGTCATGGTTAGGCTTGCAATTTTTTGACTATCCAATCAAAATGCTCTTGGTGTTTCTTTTATATAGAAAGGGCGATAAATTTTTCTACTCCATGACATCCACAATTGAGATCTGCTATTCAGTCTTAATGCCAAATTTGTTTCATAGTTGAAAGTAGAAAACTTTAGAACTTTTTGAGCATAAATTCATAAAACTCTAGTTAATTTTTTATTTCAAACTTGAATTCAAGTCTAAGAAATAAACAATTCAACTAATTTCTGATGCCACGACCGAATTCAGATCTAAGCAAGGAAAAACTTAATAATTTTCTAGTCTCTAGACTAAATTCAGGTCTAATTAAGAGAGATTTGAATAGTTTTCCCGATTTTTGTAATCAATTCGGATCTAAGCAGGGGAAGACTAAATTATATTCGGATTTCACACTAGGATCCCGATCTAAGCAAGGCCTGAATTATTTTCTTATACCTGGAATGCATTCATTTCTAAGTAATAAAGGTTTAAATTATTTTCAGACTTCTGAATTGAATTCAGGTTTAAACAGAAGAGGCTTGAATAGATTTTTTGATTTCTGGGCTGAATTCAGACCTAAGCAAGGAAGCTTTGAAATATTTTCAAATTTTTGAACTGAATTCAGAACTGAGTTAGGGAAACTGGAATTATTTTCTTATTTCTGAGCTAAAAACTCAAGGTTAAGTAATAGTTTTTTCGGATATAAACTTGAATATGACTTCTGAACTGAATCCAGGTTTAAGCAAGAGAGGATTGAATAGATTTTTTTTTTTTGGTTTCTGACCTGAGTTCAGATATAAACAAAGAAATGAGGATGGTCTTAAAAAGACCGAAACGCGTAGGAGAAAATGAAAATTGAAGTTCTTCTTTAATTGTTTCAAAAAAATCAACGACCAAAAAGCCCGAATAAATAAAATATACGACATAAACAAAGAAAGCCTGAAATATTTTCAGATTTTTTAATTGAATTCAACTTTGAGTTAGTGAAATTAAAATTATTTTCTAATTTCTAAACTAAATTTAGGATTAAGTAAGTTAGGTGTGAATACTTTTTTTCCACGGATTTCAGGCTTGAATATAAATTTGAGCACGGGAGAATTCGAGCAAATTGAATTCAGGTTTAAGTAATGGAAAATTTAATAATTTTTTTATTTTTGATATTAACTCAGATACAAGGAAGGTAAGCTTAAACTGTATACTGATTTCTGAATTGGATTTTGATCTAAGTAAAAGATGTTTAAATAATTTTATGATTTCTGAATCAAGATCCAAGCTAGGGAGGACAACTAACTAAGAAAAGGGGATTAATTAAGGTCATTCATTTTGTTTATTAAAAAAATGCATTTTTTTAAGCAAAAAAATCATCATTTCATTTTTATACATTATTAGAATTGTTAATTTACCTCAAAACATATAATTATAGAGGTTAAGGACATGGCAGCTTTCTCCTTCTTTCTTCCTCTTACTTATCATTCTTTCTGAATCAACACAGTATTTGCTATTCATAAAAATAAAATGTCTCTAGTTTTGAATTGGGAATTTCCCCTATCGAAATTGCTCATATATCTATGAGGGCCCATAATCAAACCATTTACACTTTCTTATGAATGTTTTGTTTTCTTTTGTTTCGCCATACTTCTTTCTCTCCATATTGTTGTTGCTGGCTGTGCGGTTCTTGTGCTGTGTTGCCGTAGGGATTTTTTCGTTTATTATTGCACTTTTTTCAACTACTACTACTACGTACTTCTACTCCGAAAATCGCAAAAATGTAGTTTAACAACTTTATCGTTTCGATATTTTATACTTTTGCCCATTTTATTTTTCTTTTTTTTTTTTTGTGTGTTTGTTTTGCGCCACACTTTTTTGGTTTTTTCTGTCTGGCCTAAAAAAAAAAAAAAATAAAAGGGAAAAAAGATTTCCAGCAAGTGGTCTGTTTTTTGTATATGTAAAAGAAAAATATAGAGGCAGAGACATGATTATAATATTGGAGAGTTGAATGAAAAGAATTGAAAATTGAAAATAAATTTATGTTTTCAACTTATTGCAAAAAGAATTTCAAAGAATTACAATTTTTTTAGGGACTATCCCAAAATGCTTAAAATTTTTATAAAAAGTACATAAATATTTGTTATCATATTTTTTTGGGGGGAAATAGATACATAAGTAGCTTTGGCTGTTGACTTGTTATGATATTGATTGTGAAATATTTTTGATAAGAATTTTTTTTTATTTTTTATTTTTTTGTGATAAGCAGCTAGCTCATATTTGGGTTATCTGTGTGTTATCGGTGTAAGAGAGTGGGAAGCAAATTTATGCTTAAAGTAAACAAAATAATTAGTAAATGGTTAGATATTACTTCTAGGAATTATTTAGTTAGGAATAACTTTTCAGTGTATTTTGTTTTAGAATTTCAGAAGCTTTATGTTAGTATTTCAAAAAGCTCTATATTCATATTAAATGCTTTTCTAGAAAATATATCGAATTCTAAAAATTATTTAAAAATTTGAACTAATTTCATATTTATTATAAATATAGAATTTGTTACAGCGCCACCTATAGGATTTTATTATAATCTGGACAGGTTTCTGAGATATTTCATAAAGTAATAGAAATAATAGTAGAAAAAGGAATGGAAAAAGTAATTGAAAATAGTAATGAAAATAGTAGTAAAAAATAGTAGTAGAAAAGTAGTAAAAAATTAAAGAAAAGGAATAGAAATAGAAATAATAATAAAAAATAGTAGTAGAAAAACCAGTAAAAGTAGTAGGTAGTAGAAGTAGTAGTAGAGAATAGTAGTAGAAAATAAAAAGAAATTACAGAAAAAGTGTAGTAGAAAAAAGGAGTAAAAAAGGACCTATTTGCTATTTATTATAAATATAGAATTTGTTACAGCGCCACCTATCGGATTTTAATATAATCTAGACAGGTTTCAGAGATATTTCATAAAGTAATAGATATAATAGCAGAAAAAGGAATGGAAAAAGTAATTGAAAATAGTAATAAAAATAGTAGTAGAAAAGTAGTAAAAAATTAGAAAAAAGGAATAGAAAATAGTAGTAGAAAAAACAGTCAAAAGGTAGTAGAAAGTAGTAGTAGAGAAAAGTAGTAAGAAAGTAGTAGAAAATAAGAAATTATAAAAAAAATGTTTAAAAATAGCAGTAAAAGTAGTAGTAGAGTATAGTAGTAGAAAAGGTAGTAGAAAATAAAAAGAAATTATAGCAAAAATCTAGTAGAAAAAAGGAGTAAAAAAGGTGTTAAAATTTGAACCTATTTGCTATTTATTATAACTATAGAATTTGTTACAGCGCCACCTATCGGATTTTAATATAATCTAGACAGGTTTCTGAGATATTTCATAAAGTAATAGAAATAATAGTAGAAAAAGGAATGGAAAAAGTAATTGAAAATAGTAATGAAAATAGTAGTAAAAAAGTAGTAAAAATTAAAAAAAAATGAATGGAGAATAGTAGTAGAAATAATAGTAAAAATAGTAGTAGAAAAAACAGGAGAAAGGTAGTAGAAAGTAGTAGTAGAGAAAAGTAGTAGAAAAAGTAGCAAAAAAGTAGTAAGAAAATAAGAAATTAAAAAAAAAATGTTTTAAAATAGTAGTAGAGAATAGAAGTAGAAAAAGTAGTAGAAAATAAGAAATTACAGAAAAAGTGGAGTAGAAAAAAGTACTAAAAAAGGTAGTAAAATAGTAGTAGAAAATATTAGAAGGAAAAGTAGTAAGGAAGAATAGTAGAAAATAAGAAGAAATTGTAGAAAAAAGGAAGTTAAAAAGTAGTAGGAAATAGTACTAGAAGTATTAGTAGAAAATAGTAGTAGAAAAAGTAATGGAAAATAAAAAGAAATGGTAAAAAAATGTAGTAAGTGAAAAGGGTGGTAAAATATTAGTAGAAAAAGTAGTAAAAAAGAAGTAGAAAAGCCTAAATTTGGTTCGCGCAAACGCCGGGCAGCTACCGAGATACTCAGATGCTGAGTACTATCAAAGCCCTCAAGACACTCTTTGACCAACTTCGAAGAGCTGACAGGGTTACCAAGGGCCTTCAGTGCAGCCGATGTCAGATGTCTATGCACTGCACACGACATTTTTTTTTCGATTATGCAGCACGCCGCATCCAAGACAGCGAAAACCTTCGTTGGGAAGACTGCCGCCACCTGCTCAGTGGAAAAAGAGTACTTGGTTTTTTCGTCCAACTACCACCCGGATCCAATACCATTTGAGGTTTGGATCTGTTAGTATAGAAGACATGATGTACATCTCGAAGTATGACCCCTGAACTTAACCATTGATCTCGTTCAAAGTACTGACAACTGGTGGTATATCTGGCTGGCAAGATTCTGCAGATCTTTAAGGAGGAAGTCTACCACGAAGCGCCATAGAAGAGAGGACAGTACCCCCCCCCCCTTAGGGGACATCCTCTCTTAAACTCGATCGTGTCTCTGTCCTCGTTGATGATTAGGGCAATTACGAGCTCTACAAACACCTTAATTTAATCTACCATTTTACCATTTATGTTTAAACAAATCGAAAATTAAAGAATTTAATCTTGCAATCTAATGAACCTCAAACCCAAACAAATTGATTTTTATCTTTCGTAAATACTTAATTATCTATACATAAATACTAAATTGTTTAATTGTTTGTCATGCTCTTAGTTTTTACAGCTTCAGCAAGAGTGCTACATAATTTTCATATACAGTAGTAGTCGCTTAAAGCGAGCGTCAAGGGTAAAAAAGTAAGTATTAACTGAAATATTGTAATTTAAAAAAAAAATTGAATGTGTGTAGTTTACTATCCCATTTCGTACATGAGGTTTTGGGCTGGAGAATCTAGAGATTTCTTCAGAGGGGGAAAAGGCAGTTACATTTTTTGCCACTAATGACCAACGATCAAAATGTATGTAAATTTTCGTCGGTAGGAGAGGGGGGAGAGCCTAAACCACCAAAATATAGACCAAATTTCACCAACATTCAGGTTCAAATATCAGATCCAAATTTTTACCAAAATATAGAGAAAATTTCATCAAAACTAGAACTAAAATTAGTCCAAAAATTCGGCCAAAATTCCAGTTCAAATATTGGATCAAAATTTATAACAAAATTTAGACCAAATTTCATCAAAGCTACGGCTAAAAAGAGCCCAAAACTTCGGCCAAAAAAAATTAAAAAAATTGGACCAAAATTTACACCGAAATTAGGACAAAATTCCAGTTCAAATATTGGATCAAAATTTACAACAAAATTTAGACCAAATTTCATCAAAGCTACAGCTAAATAGAGCCCAAAACTTCGGCCAAAAAAAAAAGTTAAAAAATTGTACCAAAATTTACACCGAAATTTGGGCAAAATTTCATCAAAACTAGGGCTAAAATAAGCCAAAATCTTCGACCAAAAAAAATGGTCAAAAATTGGACCAAAATTAACACTAAATTGTGATAAAATTTTACTAAAATTAGGACTAAAATGAGCCCAAAAGTTTGCTTAAAATTTAAGTTCAAATATTGGATCAAAATCTAGACCAAAATTAAGATCAAATTTAGCCAACATTAAAACAAAATTTGCACCTAAATTTAGACCAAATTTCATCAGAACTAGGGCTAAAAAGAATCGAAAACTTCGGCCAAAATTCGAGTTCAAATATCAGATTAAAATTTATACTAAAATTTAGACCAAATTTCACGAAAACTTGACTGAAATGAGCCCAAAATTTCGGCCAAATTTAAGTTCAAATATTGTATGAAAATTTGGGAAAAAAATGTACCGAAATTCCACTAAAACTTGACTTAAATTAACCCATAACTTCAATCAAAATTCGAGTTGAAATATGTGATAAAAATAAAGGAAATTCAAATAAAAAAATGAAATGAAAATGAAATAAAATTTATGTTCATTCGGTTTTCCAATCAGCTAACGAGCATTTGTTAGTTCGGTACGGTTCAATTTTCGATATTTCATTTTAAGCGGGTACGTTATAAGTAAAAAATACTGTAATTCATATGCGTTGGCGTACTTAAAAAATATTTAATATTACTAAAGCAACATAAACGTGTTCTCATGCTCATTCTGGTCTTTTATTTTTGTGGTAGTTTTTTTTTGTTGTTTGGGAGGGAGAAGGGGGATTTCATCTTACCAATTTTTTGTTCTTTTTTTTCTTTTTTGTATAGTTGCTGTGTTGTTTACCTTCTTCTTTTCGGTTATCTGTTGCTTTTTGCTTCTTCTTAAACTGATTTATTTTTTTTTTCTTTGAGGCTCTCGAAATACAATTTCTTGTTATATGAGAAAAACTGGATTTTTTGCGTTTGATTTCGGTTGTTCGGATGTTACTTTACAATTTTTATTTTTAAAGAATCCGATTGGCAAGAACTTTTAACTCTTTTCACATGATTAATTTCGCTGCTTTTGAGATGGCAAATTTACTTATGGTTTTTTATATTTTTCATATATTTTAATCTTTAATTTTGGTATTATTTCATTTAATTTTTAATTTTTTTATTCTTCCCTTTCATATAAATAGATTTATTAAAAGAAGGTAAAGGAGCGCTCACACTGCTTGAAATTAATTAATTGCTTTTGTTATTGTTGTATTGTGAATTGAATTGCATGAGTGTGTAGAAGTTGAGGAGGAAAGAAGCATATAAAGTGAGGAAAACAATCAAGTTCATACATGATTTAACGAATTTTCGCATGTTCATGGCTTATTCTTAAGAATCGTATTTATTTCTTTTACAAAAAAAAAAAAAAAATAATAAAAAAAATACACACTTCCGTTTCTGTGTTTGTTGTTTTTATCATTCTGGGGTTTTGGATTATTTTTGCTATTTTTTCTTTTAATTTTTTTTTTAAGATTTTTGTTATTGGATTTTGAATTTGTCTGCACTTTCCGATACACACACACATAGAAAGACACAAAACCATAAACGTGAAACGTGAGACTGAAATTTAAAGCCCAAGCAACCAAAAACACAAAAGCACAGAAAACACAAAAACCAAAATCCAGAAAAACACTACAACAACAACAAAAAAAAAACAATTTCACATGGAGTCTTATGGTCTGGTCATATTCACGGCCACAATATAGCATACCTAGCATATATCCGTGTGTATGTGTGTGTAAATATTAGTGTAGTTTGAGCGCGTGTATGTGTGTTTATGCATTTAAGCATATGTACATGCATATATATATATATATGTATATATATACAGCGGCGGATCTAGGATTTCAGACCAATAACTAAATCAAAATTCTGATACCAAAATTTGGACCAAAATTTACAACAAAATTTAGACCAAAATTTACAACAAAATTTAAACCGAAATTTACAACAAAATTTGGACAGAAATTTATACCAAAATTTACATCGAAATTTACATCAAAATTTACATCAAAATTTGAATTAAAATTTTTACCAAAATTTGGACCAGAATTTATACCAAAATTTACATCAAAATTTTAACTAAAACTTATACCAAAATTTGGACCATAATTTACAAGAAAATTTAGACCAAAATTTACAACAAAATTTGGATTAAAATTTATACCAAAATTTACTTCGAAATTTTTACCAAAATTTACATCGAAATTTATACCAAAATTTGCATCGAAATTTATATCAAAATTTGCATCGAAATTTATACCAAAATTTACATCAAAATTTGAACTAAAATTTAGACCAAAATTTGAACTAAAATTTAGACCAAAATTTACACCAAAATTTATATTAAAATTTCGGCCAAAATTTTAATCAAAATTTACACCAAAATTTATACCAAAATTTACATCGAAATTTATACCAAAATTAAATCGAAATTTATATCAAAATTTACATCAAAATTTGAACTAAAACTTATACCAAAATTTGGACCAAAATTTCGGCCAAAATTTGAAACAAAATTTACACCAAAATTTACATCGAAATTTATACCAAAATTTACATCGAAATTTATATCAAAATTTACAACGAAATTTATTCCAAAATTTACATCAAAATTTTAACCAAAATTTAAACCAAAATTTATGCCAATATTTATACACAAATTTACACTAAAATTTCGGCCAAAATTTGAATCAAAATTTATACCAAAATTTACACCAAAATTTATACCACAATTTACATCGAAATTTATACCAAAATTTACATCAAAATTTGAACTAAAATTTAGACCAAAATTTATACCAAAATTTGGACCGAAATTTATACCAAAATTTACTAAAATTTATACCAAAATTTACACTAAAATTTGGACTAAAATTTATACAAAAATTTACACCAAAATTTGGACCAAATTTGGACCAGAATTTACACAAAAATTTGAACCAAAATTTATACCAAAATTTATGCCAAAATTTGCACCAAAATTTACACCAAAAATCGGACTAAATTGCAGATAAAAATTCATTTAAAAAATTTGACTAAAATACAAAATAAAAATCCGACCGATATTCAGGTGAAATTTCAGACAGAAACTCAGATCATATTCAGACGAAAAATCAAACCGGAATTCGGATCAATCCTCAAGTTAAAACGAAAATCTTACCAAAACTAGGACTAAAATTAGACCAAAACTTCGGCCTATATTTGAGTTCAAATTACGGATCAAAATTTAGACCAAATTTCATCAAAACTAGAACTGAAATAAGCCCAAAAATTTGGCTGAAATTCAAGTTCAAATATTGGATGAAAATTTTGACCAAATTTTATAAAACCTTCGCACCCAAAATTTGAGCTAAATTTCATCAAAACTAGATCTAAAAGAAGCCCAAAACTTTAATTTAGATATAATATTTATATCGGCCAAAATTCAAGCTCAAATATTGGATTGAAATTTTCACCAAAATTCGGACTAAATTTCACCAAAACTAGGACCAAAATGAGCTTAAAACTTCGGCCAAAACTTTAGTTTAAATATCGCATCAAAATTAAGACCAAATTTCACTAAAACTAAGACTAAAATGAGCCCAAAATTCCGGACGAAAACTTCTCTCCCTTCTTGATCTGCCCCTGTTTACATACATGCTGCCTTGCTTTATCCTCCTTATTGAAAATCGGTCAGCCTATCTACAGCTTCTAACCTATCTAAAATTTTTTGATGATGCCTACTGCTTGCCTGCCTGCCTAACGGCGATCTTCTTCATTTTCGCTTCATTTTGATGCGTTACTTTGTTGTTGTTGTTATTGTGTTTGTTCTGCTGTGCTGTTCACTGTTTTCAATATTTGCTTTAGTTACATTTAATTTCTCGTGCTTAAATCCAGAAAACGCCACACAATTTTGAGGTCACTTTTGTTCTGTTTGCGTGTGTGTGTGTATGTGTGTGTGTAGTGAAAGCTGACATGAATTTCACATCATGTAGAAAAAAAAGGGTTTCGTTTTACATAAATATCTACCTACTCATGTATGTAAATATGTACCTACATAGATGCATGTATGTGTGTATGTATGTACATCAAGTTAAATTTCCAATTAATTAAATTCCATTTAGTTTTCGTTTTGTAATATCAAAAATGAAACATATTCAAAACATTTTAGGCAAAATGGTTGAGTGGTGGAAAAGCCTTAACCTGCAATCGTTGATACCCTTTCCTCTTCTCTTTCCCCGCCCTCTTATAGTTATAATTTTGAATCACGTATGTGGAGAAAATTACAAGAGCATTGACCGTTTTTTTGACTTGCAAAGTAAAACCTTAAGGCTATTCAATAAAATTTATTGAAACTGGTATTAAAGACACGGTAAAATCTTATACTAATCCCCTCTTCTTTTTCCACTTTCTCTCTTCTTCTCTTTTCCCGTATGTTGGTTCTAAATCAAGCCTCTGAGGGAGTTCGTAAAACAGCCTAGGTTAATTTTTTTAAAATCTGAGATTAAATATTTCGCACTATTGATTCCTTTGAAAATGCAAGGAAGAAATTATAGTTGCCTTAGTGTTTCCCTGACAGAGATCTGGTTCTTTTCACTGACCCTAGAAACATCTACCTGCTGGGTCGGCTCACTCTGAAACAGGGAGAGCTTGGATTTTGCTGATGGCATATCAACCCTTCGAATGTACCATTTGTACCCTTTGGGACCCTACTAACTCGTTTGGTATGCGACGGTAAATGGGAGGCCAAAACTGAGCGTTAATTAAGTGAAGGAACTTGGTGAAAATTGAAAGAAGTTGACATTTTGGTCGTCCAACCATCTGGTCAACAGTTGTTTAAGTTTTTTTTCCTCCTTTTCTTTTCGTTCATGGCTTATGAGATTTTATAGGCAAGAGCGAACAAAAATTATATCATCGCTGAATATTTGAGAGGCTGAGAGGAAAAGTGGTTTAACTTCTACGTTCTGAAAAAAGTAAATTTTTCTTAAGAGCAAAAGTGAAACGAAATATGTTCAGAGCAAAAGTGAAACGAAATATGTTCAAAGCAAAACTGAAGCGAAATATGATCAGAGCAAAAGTGAAACGAAATATGTTCAGAGCAAAAGTGAAACGAAATATGTTCAGAGCAAAAGTGAAACAAAATATGTTAAGAGCAAAAGTGAAATGAAATATGTTCAGAGCAAAAGTGAAACGGAATATGTTTAGAGCAAAAGTGAGACGAAATATGTTCTGAGTAAAAGTGAAACGGAATACGTTCTGAGTAAAAGTGAAATGAAATATGTTCAGAGCAAAAGTGAAACGGAATTGGTTCAGAGCAAAAGTGAAACGAAATATGTTCAGAGCAAAAGTGAAATGAAATATGTTCAGAGCAAAAGTGAAACGGAATATGTCTAGAGCAAAAGTGAAACGAAATATGTTCAGAGTAAAAGTGAAACGGAATATGTTCTGAGTAAAAGTGAAATGAAATATGTTCAGAGCAAAAATAGAACGAAACATGTTCAGAGCAAAAGTGAAACAAAATATGTTCAGAGCAAAATTGAAACTAAATATGTTCGGAGAAAAAGTGAAACGAAATATGTTCAGAGCAAAAGTGAAACGAAATATGTTCAGAGCAAAAGTGAAACGAAATATGTTCAGAGCGAAAGTGAAACGAAATATGTTCAGAGCAAAAGTGAAACGAAATATGTTCAGAGCAAAAGTGAAACGAAATATATTCAGAGCAAAAGTGAGACGAAATATGTTCAGAGCAAAAGTGAAACGAAATATGTTCAGAGCAAAAGTGAAGGAAACGAAATATTTTCAGACCAAAAGTGAAACGAAATATAGTCAAAGCGAAAGTGAAACGAAATATATTCAGAGCAAAAGTGAGACGAAATATGTTCATAGTAAAAGTTAAACGAAATATGCTCAGAGCAAAAGTGAAGGAAACGAAATATTTTCAGACCAAAAGTGAAACGAAATATAGTCAGAGCGAAAGGGAAGGAAACGAAATATTTTCAGAGCAAAAGTGAAACGAAATATAGTCAAAACGAAAGTGAAACGAAATATGTTCAGAGCAAAAGTGAAAAGAAATATGTTCAAGAATAAAGCAAAACGAAATATATTCAGAGCAAAAATGAAACGAAATATGTTGGGAGCAAAAGTGAGACGAAATATGTTCAGAGCAAAAGTGAAACAAAATATATTCAGAGCAAAAACGGCATACATCACTACTCATGCTGTCATTTCATCTTAAGACCAACTCAGAGAAGAATTTTTCGCGATTGAAAAATTTCTGCAAATTTCATTCTTTTTTTTTAGTGTATCAGATACAAGAGCAAGTCTATTTATTTATGATATCCCTCTTTTGGCATACACATTCAGACATATGCAGCAGAAACATTTGTAAATATTTTTGATGATATTTCTACTTAAATTGCATTGTATTGCATACATTTGAGTTTACATATTGTATTGCATATTTCAAGGCATATAAGCAAGGAGGAAAAAAATCAAAAAAAAAAAAAAAAGCAAGGGAAAATTATTTGTTTGTCTATAGCATGAGTGAATGGATTCTTGAGAGTATATATCTAGAGCGATATAAAGGAAATTTTATGCATTTTTATGCAACATATGTTGTTGATGTGATATTTATATATATGTATGTAAGTGGATGTTGCAATTGTAATATCTACAATATGTAAGTGGATGTTGCAAGCATCATCATTTATATGCAACTCTTACCTCTTTGACACGTTCGCCAATTAAATTTTTATAATTCCGTCGTCGTTTGCTGTTGGTGTTGTTGTTGTTCCTGTTTAGGATTTCGCAACAGGGTATAGTAGATGTTGTAGTTCCTGTTGTTTTTGTTGCTGTTTGTTAATCTGAAGTTGATACTGTTGTTGTAGTTGTTGTTTCAGTTGTGACAAATCGCAAATGTTGCACGTAGCACTGGCGCTGCTGCTGCACAACAAGTTGTTTTTGTATATGCCTGTGCGTGTTTTACGTAGATTTATTTTTTATGATTTTTTTTTTGTTTTTATATAATTTTTTCTTCTGGTTTTTAATCCCTTATTTAATATTTTTGTTTCTTCTTTTTATTTCTTCGGTTTTTCGCTATTCACTTTCGGAAATTGAAGTAAAAATTTTAGAAAATATAAATCTGAATTTTTCATTTTATAAACTTAAGCGATTTTTATTTCACTTTTTTTTATTAATTTTTTTCTCATTTGCAGAATTTGTTATTTTTCTTATAGTTTCTTTAATACTCAGTTTTTTTTTTATTATTAATTTTTCCATGAAATATAATAAATGTTAATACCTAACAATTCTTAAATATTTTTTTTGTTTTCATTTACCGCAACTAAATTTTCGTTTGTCTAATTAAATTCGTTGATATTCACATTCATGTGCAGAGCGAAAATATCTCACGCTTTGATTTTAATTGACCAATCACAATCGTTTGTTTCCTTTGAGCGAGTGTAAAATTTTCTCATTATGCGCTGGAGCGTAACAACATTAGCTAAGCTGAAAACCAAAACTATTCATACTTTCAAAAAGTTTGTATTCATTAATTTAAAATACCAATTTTCTATGCCTTTCAAAAATTTATAAAATAAATTAAAATTAATTAAAGAAACTAATTCGAATTTTTTTGCTTTTTAGTAGGGAATAATAAAATATATACCGAAGAGTTTTAGGAAAATATTATACGGGAATTTAAAACGACTCAGACCAAATATAGACAAAAACTCAAGCAAAATTCAGACCAAAACTCATACCAAATATTAACCAAACTCAGATCAAAATTCTTACCCAAATTCAAACCAAAATTCAGACCAAAACTCAGACAAAATTTAGAAAAAATTCATTCCAAAGGTCTGAATAAAAATTAGACCAAAATTCTAACCAAATTCAGGACCAAGGTCTGAGTAAAAATTCCGACTAAAAATCAGATTAATATTTAGACCAAATTCAGACTGAAATTCAGATCAAAACTAAGACTAAATTAAGAATAAAATTTAGACCAAATTCTGTATAAAAATTAGACTAATATTGAGACCAAAATTTAGACCAAACCTAAGACAAAAATTTAGACCAGTTTATGACTGCAAATTAGACCAAAATTAAGACCAAATTCAGACAAAACTCAGAATAAACTTTAGATCAAATTTTGAATAAAAATTAGACCAAAATTCAAACCAAAATTTAGACTAAAAATCAGACAAAATTTAGATCAAATTCTAAACAAAAATTAGACCAAAAGTCAAACTAAAACTGAGACTCAATTAAAAAAAATTTAGACCAAATCATTAATAAAAATTAGACCAGAATTCTAATCAAAATTAAGACCACAAATCAGACAAAATTCAGAATAAAATTTAGACCAAATTCTGAATAAAAATTAGACCAAAATTCACATAAAAATTTAGACCAAAACTCGGACAAAATTTAGTATAAAATTCAGAACTCAGATCGAATTCTAACTGAAAATCAGACTAAAATTTAAACTAAATACAGTGGTCTTTGAGACTGAGTGCTTAGGTTTACTCCAACCCACCCACAACTCTAAACCAAAGTCAGACCAAAACTCAGACAAAATTAAGAATAAAATTTGCACCAAACTCTGAATAAAAATCAGAGCAAATCAGAGCAAACGAAATTATAAATAAAAACTAAAGTTGAGACCAAAATTTAGAACAAACCTGAGATACAAACTTACACAGGATTTTGATTCTAAATTAGACCAAAACTAAGACCACATTCAGAGCAAAACTTAGAAAAAATTCACAACATAATTTAGGCCAAAATCTTTAATAAAAATCAGACCGAAATTCAGACTAAATTAAGAATAAACTTCAGACCAAATTCTGAATAAAAATCAAATCAAAACTAAGACCAAAATTTAGACCAAACCTAAGGTAAAAACTCAAACCAGATTATGACTGTAAATTAGATCAAAATTAAGATCACATTCTCAACAAAGCTGGAAACAAAATTCATCATTCATCAAAATTTGAACAAAACTTGAAACAAAATTCAGAATAAAATTTAGACCAAAACTTCGATAAAAATCAGACCGAAAATTCACGCTTAATTCTGACTAAAAATTAGACCAAAGTTCATGTCAAAATTTAGACCAAAAATGATACCGAAATTTAGAATAAAATTCATATAAAAATTTAGACCAAAAATGAGACAGAAATTTAGATCAAAATTCAAATCAAATTCAGACCAAAAGGGAACCAAAATCGATTTCGTTCTCGAAAAATATCTCACCCGTTATAACAAAAAGAATTTTATGAAGAAATGAAAGACAGAATACACTGCCCCCCTCCCACCTCTCAGCTTTCGTGCAAATTCTATTAGTGCTTGTTATTATTACATATTAAAATATTATCATAATTTTTCCATAGGTTCATAAGGTTTAAGCTTTCATGAGCGGATATGAAATTTGTCTAAATTTGGCAAACTTTAAATTTATTATTATCATTTTTTTTTTTCATGCATAATTGTGAATTTAAATGCGGAATACCATATTAAAGTATAAAAACTTCATTTTTGAATTTTGCTTTTAGTTCTAAGTTATACAAAAAAAAAAATAATTAATTACAATTTTATGCAAATTTTTCAGTTAAGAAAAAGTAAAAAAAAAAACAAATTAAATAAATAAATTTGCACGCTCATTGAATTATTAAATTTTCCAGCCAATTTAATACAATCACAATTTTTTGCAGTATTTTTATATTTTTCCCCGTTCTTTCTTATCTTTTGTTGTTGCTTCGTTTTCTTCTACTACTTGTTTTTCGTATTTTTGTTGTTGTTGTTGTTGTTTTGTTTTATTTTATATTTGAAACAAATTAACACAAAAGAGTAAACAACAATAAAACTTAAAAACAACAATAAATGCAACACAAATACAGATAGAAAGAAAGAGAGAGAGAGAGAGAACGACAGACAAACGCACATGTATAAATAAGTAAATGCAAACAAGTCTTTATGTATTTGTTTGTACGTAGGTATGTGAGTGTGTGTTTGTGAGTCACAAAGCACAAATGCAAAAGTGCTGTTCGTATTGTTGTAATGACAACAAAATATACAACAACCAAAAAAACCAACAACAACAAACAAATACCAAATAAAAAAAACTACAAAAAAGGGAAAAGATCAACTCATGAGATACTTGAGGAATGCAGTATAAATAAATAAATAAATATCTACTCAATACTCGTTCACTTCAATTTTGGGTTCGTTTATTTTTCACTATTTAATTTATTGAAAATTTCAAATTGTTATTGGGGGAAATATTGAAGTTGCATAGTTTAAATTGTATGTATTTACTTTAAAGTATTAAATAGTTTCTCAATTTTCAGATTTTTGTATTTGTGAGATACTTTTGTAACTTTTTGTGTATTAAATGTGAAAACATTCAAAGATTTTGGATTGATAAATGAAAAATATTCATTTTCATGGGGTTTTTTAAATCGAATATTTTATATATATTATTATTTTCTATTATTTTTAAATTTTAAATTAATGAAGTAATTGATATCGTCGTAAGTAAATTTTTTACATGAAGTACTGAAGTTACATAGAAAGTTTCTAGTGCATTTATACTAAAACAACAAATGCTTACACTTTTGCATTTTTTTACTTTTGTAAGTGTGGGATATTTTTGCATTTGTGTGTGTTGAATTGATAAAGTGCTAAGGGTAACGGGATAAAAAATAACTTTAGTTTACCTTAGAGAGAGAGAGAGAGAGTGAACTAAGATAGTGCACTCTCAATCAGCTAATTTTTTTCTCTCTGCAATCAATGTTGTCAATCAAATGCGCTAGAAACAAAACTTTTGTTTTTAATTTTTTATTGTCATATAAATCAAAAAGTAGGCAACACTGATTTTCTCTCTTTTACCTACACCACTTAGTATATCGTGTTCGTGAGAGTGAGCATAGGCTCTCTTTTTGTATACAGTACAACAACAATTTCATGTTTTTTGGGAGAGTATATGTACTCTCAATACAATCACAGCCTGTGGGTAATAGAGTAACAAATATTTTAGTCAAGTGTGTCAAACAGTGTTGATATTTGAAATTTTTTGAAAGTACCTAAATTATGTGCAAATTGTACCTTTTTGAGTCCGATTGTACCTAACTTAGAGATATGATCGGTATATTTTGATTCTACACCTAAAAAATCGCGACAAGTATGGCAAAATTTGTAAATTTTTAATTATTTTGATGGGGAGAGAGAAGAAGGGAGGAGGGGGTTGGGAGGGGGAACGGGCGTTGGGGGTGGTTGATAGTCGATTTGTTTTCCTTAAAAAAAATTTTACAGCTATTATTCTTCTAGACTTCCCAAAATTCTTAGAAAAAGTTTCAAGTTTTTAAATTGAAGGGGGTTGGGGGGTGGTCGATAGTCGTTTTGTTTTCTTTAAAAAAAATTGTACAGCTAGTATTCTTCTAGACTTTCCGAAATCCTTAGAAAAAGTGTCAAGTTTTTAAATTGAACTTTATAATTTTTTGAGAATTTTTCTACTTTTTTTTAGAATAACTATTAAATATCTTCCATTTTTAATTGAAAAATATTGAAATTACAGGGTTTCCAATGCATTAGCTTCAAAAAGACTTACTTTTTCACAGTTCTTTGATTTTTGTATCTATGAGCTACTTTTGTATCAATTATGCATATTTGTATCTACATCTGAGGTACTTTTGTATCTATGCGGTATTTTTGTATCAATGATATACTTTTGTATCTCTTTGCTTAAAATGTAAAAATCTCGAAATATTTTTATCGTTAAAATCAAATAAATAAATAATATATGTAATTTTTTGTATCAAAAATCTTGCAGATACTTTTGTATTTGTCTACAAATTTTCTATCTTTTTAGTGTAATAATTAAAAATTCTGTATTTTCTTTTCATAAATAAATAGTTTAAAATATATTTACATCAAAAAATTGAAAACTTTCACATTTTTTGGTTTTTGCATCTAGAAGATACTTTTGTATTTTTTTTGTATTAATTGTAAAAATAATAAAATATATTTTATTTTCAATTGAAAAATATTGAAATTACTGGGTTTCCAATGTATTAGCATCAAAAAGTTCTACGCTTTAACATTTCTTTGGTTTTTGTATCAATGATGTACTTTTGTATCAATTAAGTACTTTTGTATTAATGAGGTACTTTTGTAATTTTTGTGTTCAAAATAAGAAAATTTCAAAATATTTCTATTGTTAAAATCAAAAATATAATATTTTTAATTTTTGTATCAAATATCTTGCAGATAATTTTGTATTTGTCTAAAAATTTTGTATTTTTTAAGTGTAACAATTAAAAATTCTTTATTTGTTTTAAATAAATATAAGAATTACATAGTTTAAAATATATTTGCATCAAAAAATTTAAAACTTTTACACTTCTTGATTTTTGTATCTTTGAGTTACTTTTGTACTTTTATGTATTAATTGTGAAAATGACAAAATATCTTTCATTTTCAATTGAAAATATTGAAATTAATAGGTTTTTAATGTATTAGCATAAAAAAATTCTACACTTTCATATTTCTTTGATTTTTGTATCAATGTGGTACTTTTGTATCAATGAGGTACTTTTGTATCAAAAAGATACTTTTGTGTGTTTATGGTACTGAATCCAAAAATATAAAAAGTTTTCGTTTGCCTAATTAAAATAAAGCAAAATTAAAGGTTTTTTTATAAAAAAATTTTTAAAATTTGTTTATATCTTAAGGACTACAATGTATATTTTTCGAGTAGTTTTTAAAAATTTCACTTTTTTATTAAAGAACTATTAAAATGGCATAGTTTGCAATGTAACTGCAATTAATAATTTTACATTTTTGCACTTTGTGACTTTTGTATCTACGAGATACTTTTGTATCTTTTTATGCTAAACCGGAAAATACGAAACTTTTTCGCTAGCAAAGTTAAAATAAATTATATTTTGAATGTTTTTTTGTTAATCAAATTGTAGATACTTTTACATTTTAAAGTTAACTACATAACTTTTTAATTTAATTTGGAACTAGTAATGAAATTAATTGTTTTTTTTTTTCATTTGCAATGAGTTCTATTCATTTCAAAGCTATTTTAAGCCAAACAATTAGGATGGTCACACTCACACACATACACACACACATACAGACGTTCATATGCTCATAAACAATTCATTGGACATCGACACCGACATAGAGACACCACGAACGATAGACACTAGAGCGCTATACTAAAGTTTCATTGCACAGTAACAGCGGGCGACAGCGAGTAAAGCGCGCGCGGCGTAAGCGTTTATCAGAAGTTAAACTTAAAACTGGTTTTTGGTTTTGGATTATTTTTTAGCTACACTCCTCTTGCGAAATTGTGATCTAAAGTTAAGTGAGTAATTTTTGTATATTTTAAATGGAATTTAAACTATTTATTTATTTTTCAAACTAATAAAAAAAAAAAAGAAAAACTATTTATTTTTCTTTAATTTTACAAACTAATTTTAAACTTTTCTATAGTAATACAAATTACATTTTCTTCTTTTATTATTTTATATATATATATATTTTTAATATTTCTTAAGAAATTTTTCTTTTTTACACCAACGTAGAATTTCTTTCTTCAATATTCATTCGAATTCACACACTATCCGCACAATTCCATCGATGCTTCGCACACGTAGACCGGTTAAAAACAAACTGATGCCGCTGCTTTTTTCCATTGCATGGTATGGTCTAAAATGAGGTGAGCTTAGAGGTGGTGGTGGCCAATACAAAGATAATAGTCAACACAACACACAACATATGTATCTTCAACACAGAAATCGTATTGTATTGTTGTTGTTGTTGTTGTTATTGGCTATGGTTGGTTGTTAAGGTTATGGTTGCAACTCGAACATCGAACTCAAACCAAACCAGAAACCGTATCGAACTACAACAGAAATGTTTATGGGAGAACCAAGTGGGAAATATAACGTTTCATGACTAAAACGCGCATCCGCATCCGTATTCATTTTGAGCAAAATACTCTTATAGATTACAATGAAAGTTAGGGGAAGTTAGAGAGAAAGAAAAAAGAGGGAAATGACTTACGGGGAGAAATAGATCAAGAGCCTCAAAAACAGGCCGCTTTTCATAATTTTCCGCTACAAAAATGTTGAAATCTTTTGAACCAGCAGTCCGGTTTTTATAAACTAAAGTATTTTATTTTGTAAATTATTTTTAGATTTAAAACGAAAAAAATAAGTAAGAAACCAAGAATTTTATTTTGTAATAAAAAGTTTGAATTTTCCAGGAACCCCATCCCTTAATGTTTTTATGGTAGTGTCCGACACTCACACAGCTTCTGAAGACCACTTTCTTTCTTTTAAAGTGGATTGACTTCTCTAGGCACTAAAATCACTTCATTCCATTTTAACCACTCTAAGGGCGCTTTGCCGTAGTGACATGAAGCGAGGTCACGCCAAAAAAAGGGAATACTTCATGTTGGCGTAAAAATGGAAACAACCTCTTTTGTAAGCATACCTTCACATATATTCCGCCTTTGATTGTACCCAATGTTACGAATGAGCATGAACTGTTCCATTTGCCACAACTGCAAATTACCTGCCAAACAAAGAATTTCTTTGAGAGTTTTATCATATTTTTGGCTTTGAATTTGTCCGCGACATTTTCTCGAGAATTGGTTGTATAAAATTCCTGCCCAGGAAGCTGAGGAAAAGTCAGCTAAAACGTAAGTCTCGTCGTCCATTCTACAGCAATCGAATTTCTTAACAAAATCTTGTTTCAACTTTTTAGTTTGTTGTTTTGCGATTTCATTCTTGACGACGTTTCTAACCGGAACTTTCTGCAACTTGTACGTCTTCAGTCCAACTTCATTCTTAAGCCTGCGCAAAAGAGTTTCTGAGCAATTAGCCTTCCTCGCCGATTTCCTTCCCGATATGATTAGAATTTTCTTCAGAATGGTCATAACTTTCTTTACCATCTCACGATCATGTGCCTTTTTCTTTTTACCAGAATTTTTCAGTAGCACAGTATAGAAAGAAATGTAACGGACAATTTTATTTTCGCGCAGTCTTTAGAAAGGTTGAAAACAAATCTGATGTAAAAAATTTTGCTTAGTGACAATGACATAAAAATGTTTGAGCGCAAAAACGAGATAACAATAGCTGAGAGCGAAATGAAATAACCATGGCTGAGTGCAAAAGTGAAATAAAATACATTCAGAGCAATTACAAAATACGCGGTTTTCTGTTTTTACTCTAAAATTTTGTTATTCCATTTTTGCTCAGAATTTTTCATTATTTCTGTGAAAATGGACAAAACTCTATGAAAATGGATAAAACTTTATAAAAAGGGACAAAACTTTATAAAAATATGCCAAACCTTGTGAAAATGGTCCAACTCTAAAAAAAAATGGATAAAACTCCATGAAAATGGACAAAACTTTATAAAAAAAAAGACAAAACTCTATAAAAATGCACAAAACATTACAAAAATGGACAAAACTCTTTAAGAATGAATAAAACTCTATAAGAATGGAAAAAACTTAAAAAACAAAACCCAAAACTCTATAAGAATGGACAAAACTTTATAAAAATGTATAAAACTTTATAAAAATGGACAAAACTCTGTAAAAATGGACAAAAATCTATAAAAATTAAGAAAGCTTTATAAGAATGTATAAAACTTTATAAAAATGGACAAAAATCTATAAAAATAGACAAAAATCTATAAAAATGAACAAAACTCTATAAGAATGGACAAAACTTTATAAAAAGACAAAACTTTATAAAAATGGACAAAACTCTTTAAAAATGAACAAAATTCTATAAGAATGGACAAAACTTTATAAAAAGACAAAACTCTATAAAAATGCACAAAACTTTATAAAAATGGACAAAACTCTGTAAAAATGGACAAAACTTTATAAAAATGGACAAAACTCTGTAAAAATTAACAAAATTCTATAAAAATGGACAAAACTCTTTAAAAATTAACAAAACTCAATGAAAATTGACAAAACTCTTTAAAAATGAACAAAACTCTATGAAAATGGACAAAACTTTATAAAAATAGACAAAACTCTATAAAAATAGACAAAATTCTATAAGAATGGACAAAACCTAATAAAAATGGGCAAAACTCTTTAAAAATTAACAAAAATCTCTAAAAATAGACAAAATTCTATAAGAATGGACAGAACCTTATAAAAATGCACAAAACTCGTTAAAAATTAATAAAATTCTATAAAAATTGACAAAACTTTATAAAAAGACAAAACTCTATGAAAATAAACAAAAGCTCTATAAAAATTGTCAAAATCCCATAAAATTGACAAAACTTTTAGAAAATTTTGGTTGTGTTTTTCTCTTTAAGGCAAGAGAGCTTGAGAAATATAAAGACGTATTATGATTTCAAAATTATCATTTTAGGTAGCCGATCTATTGCCTAAAGATTTAATATTGTTTCTAGATAAGGAAGCGCATGTACGAAAAAAAGAGTCTCATTTTGGTCTAGTATACTTGAAAGCATTGACTTAAGTATTAATTTGAGTTTCACGTTTATTTTTGCTCTTATTTCAAAGAGTTTCATTTTCATCCCACTGGGTATACAGTTGCACAGCAGATACTTATGTTTGCTACACAGCAGAACCGACACAGTAACTGTCAGATGCTATTGTGCTAAGCTGAAAGATAGAAGAATTTTTGAATGTGTTACGCTGTTGTTGTTGAGATCTACCATTTGTTATTATCGTTGTTGTCATCATCAATGTAATATAAATTTTTTTTTATATGTATATGGTGTTTATGTATTTTGTTTTTTTTTTGTATTTATGAATATCTCTTTACGTTTTTGTTTATTTTTCACTACGTTTTTTTTTTATTGTTGTGCGCATTGACAAAGTTGTTCTTTTTTTATATATTTTTATTTTATTTTTTTGTATTTATTTATCTTATTGTGTGGTTACATACGTATGTAGGTATAATATTCTTCATGCTAACGCATCGTTAGGTTTGTCGCTATAAAAATGTGCGCATAAAATAACAACTGCTTTTAAATTTCAAATTATCATTTTCAATGAACACAGACACACAAGACTTTCTCATGTATCTAATTGGCTGAGTGTAGGGTTAGTTTTGTGTTTTTTTTTTGCCATTCTCTGTGAATTTTTTAGCGTGCGCGAGCATTTTAGCAGTGGGTGATGACAATGCGCGAATGCGTCATTTATACTATTTATTTGTATTAAAAAAAAAAAAAATATGTATTCAATATATAACTAGGTATATTTATATTTTCACAACTGTTCACTTTGGGTCAAGGCCTATGCATTTTATGCAATAAATGCAATTTCAATTTATTGTCACACAAAATATTTTATTATTTGCAAAATATACAAAATATTTGCAGATAATAATAATATTTTTCACTTAACAAAAGAAATATTTTCCTATTTTCTCATTTTATACATAAAGATACAAAAGAATTTTATAGATATAAAAATCAAAAATTGTGAAAATGTAATATTTTTGAATGTAAATGCATGCAATTTTAATATTTCTTTAAAAAAAAAAAAAACTTTTATATCAATAACTTCAACTAAAAGATACAAAAATAATGCAGAAAATATTATTACTTTTCATTTGCCAAACAAAACATTTTGATATTTTCACTTTTTTTATATAGAAATACAAAACTATCTTTTAAAGACACAAAAATCAAAAAGCGCAAGAGTACGGAATTTTTTTATATATATATATATATATAAATGCATGTTAAAACTATTTAGTCCCAATATTTTCTCATAAAAATAACTTCAACTTTATATCGACTTGAAATTTTGAATTTCCGAAAATAAAAAATTCAACCAAAAGATATAAAAATAATGAAAAGGCACAAAATTATGTGAAGAATTTTTTTTTTTTTTTAAATCTCACATAAATTTACTAACTTGTGAATACCCTTATTATTGCTGGGTAGACATCTTAGGTGTGAGCAAAATTCCTAACTGTGTAAGAAAATGCATGTAATGTAATGCGAGTTCATGTGTGTGTGTCGCTTTCTCGCTCAAGCATATGCGTGAGAGTAAAGTGCTACTACAAAAAAGAGAGCACAAGAGATGATACTGAGAGAACCGAAGTCACAGTCTCTGCTTATATTGTATGAAGACGATCACTATACGTTCGTGTTTACTGGTTCGCTTTTTTGCTCTTTTGCATATACCCAAAACCGAGACGAAAACCAACAACAATAAATTTGATTTTTTGTTTTGTTAGTGTAAATTATTCTCAATAGTACAAAAACAATCGTTTTGTCTCTCAGTTTTTCGCTCTGCAATACCGTAAGTGTGGAATTAATCTCACTAACAGCATATTTACTTATATATTTACACTTATGGTCACATAATTAAGTCACTAGAATAATATAATGAAATTTAAATGAATTATGAAAAATGTGAATTGTAAAGAAAATTGTAATTATACAATTAATTTTCCACGGAATTGAATTAAAAATTGTTGTTTAATTGCTACCAATGTGTCTAAGTAAAAGTGGGGGTCCCCTGCAAGAGACTAACTACCCCAGCCCTAAGAACGGGAAAGCGGTTCGTTACAACCCAAACCCTGTTCTCCTTTTGCAATTACTGAACCCTTGTAAATAAAGAACAGAATTATGCTTTAAAAAAAAAACGTTCCATGAGATCGCTCCCTCTCTATTTCCCACCCTCTCTCTGGCATGCCAGACATTTTATGAGCCTTTGCTCTGTCTCTACGTCCCTGTACTAGTGTAATTAATCCATTTGAGTACGGATATTATTTAAAGTTTTAGTGTTAAAGCTTTAAATCTTCATTACCCACATTTACATACAAATTGAAGTATGTATGTAATTCATGCATGCACTCATACGTATTTATAGATGCAAATGTGGTCATTATAAAATATAATAATGATACCATTGATTTCAAACAATATTATATTTCACACTTTACTCTAAATATAAAATATTAGTAAAATGGCAAAAGTACAAGTACAGTGAAAATCGATTATAACGAAATTGGGAAGGCCATTCTAACTTTGATCAAAATATTGTTATATCTGATAGTTTTTTTTTATATTTTTGGAAACAGTTTGAAGACAGGCAGAGTGATAGATAAAATATGATGATTTGAAATTGGGACCTTTATCATTACAATTTTTTTGGAGCCCTCATATGGTTTTTCTGGAGTTATTTTCAATGCTGATCACGAATCTGCAAGTAGTTTTTTTCAGGTCAGGTCGAACTTTTGGGATATCGATGATTTTACGATTTTTTATAGTAAGGTTAGGGTACGTGGAAAATTTTTTTTTTATAGATTTCTTGTGTTTTTTTACGTTTACAACGTTTTTAACAAAAAAAAACGTTTGAGAAAGAAACTTTTTATCGAAATAAATTTTTCAAAAAATTCCAAGCTTGTAGTTCCTTTGGATTGAGCTTGATTTCAGATGTTGTATCATTCATTAGAGCTCATAAAACGTGTAGAAAACATAAAAATCGAGAAAAAAAAATTTTCCATGTTCCTTTTCAAAAAGTGGTCGAAAATTTTTTTTGTTCAAAACGTTGTAAAAACTCATAAAACGTGTAGATAACATTTCTTTCAGCTATCTCCCCTCCTCCCTCTCCCCCCCTACCCCACTTACGAATTTTTTAAAAAACTGATCGAAAAAAAAAAAAAAATTTTTATTGAAAACATTGTAAAAACTCATAAATCGTATAGAAAACACAAAAAATCGAAGAAAAATTTTTTTTTCCATGTATGTATTTTTTGAAAAATTTAGGTACAATTTTTTTTTTTGAAAATGATCTAAAAACTCACAAAACATGCAGAAAACATAAAAAAAAAAAAATTTCTAAGTAGCCACCACCTCCCCCCCGCCCCCTATTATACATTTTTTGAAAAAGTTAGGTACCGATATTTTGAATTAAAACAATTAAATTTGTATTTACAATTGATTATTGTAAATATTTGAATTTATATGTAAAACAAAAAAAAGTGAAAAATGCAATTATAAATAAAAGTCAATGAATTTATTTATAATTTTGTTTTTTGCTATATTTGTATTAAAAAGTTTATTAATAATTTTTTGAAAATTATAAAATTTCAACTAAGTAATTAATGCGCAAAAAAAAAAGAACAGCATGAATTTTGATATACTCAAAGGACACAAATAAATGCACACAACGATATCAAATGAGTTCAGTAGAGTTGATTTTTGTTTTTCTATGTAAGAGCAAATGAATTCATTCATACGTATGAGTGCACATGCATGTGTGTGTGTGTGAGTGTATGTGTGTGCTTTAATTAATATTTAATATAAATAAATTATTAAAATAATATTAAAAGCATTGACAACAGCATCACTTACTGTTTTGTGTGTGTGTGTGTGCGTGTGTGTGTGTGTGTGCGTGTGTGTGTGCATATGCGATTGGCAATATAGATTACGAGAGAGAAATAAGAGAGTAAGAAAGAGACTGAGAGAGAGAGAGCGAAGCAACCCAAGTGCATTAGCTCGGCTAAAAGTATGCAGCACAAAAAAGAAAAGAATATACTGAGCAAACAGAGAGAGTTGCAATTTACTCTCATAAACATATACATAATTAACAAAAGTTAAACAGTTAATAATTAAATAACTTTAATTTACAACACAGGAAATTAGTAACAGCAACAAAAACATTGGAACAACAGCAGCAGCAGGTAGCTGCAAGTGCAATAACAACAATCATATATTCATGCCAAACCTACTTGTACTTAATTAGGCAACATGCAGAAGCAGCAAGGCAGCAAGTTTTGCTTGTATTATACAATGCCTAGATTTTTTCACTTCTTATACCTACAGCTGTAGAGTAGTGTATAGGAAAATCATGTTGCTGTTACTGTTGTCATTACCGCTGCAATTCTCTATATGTGCAACTAAACTACATACATCATGAATTTACCACATGAGTGAAATGACGATGACGATGATGTTAATGCTGTTTATGGTGGCATAAATCCATTGAGATTGCTTGCTGATATTGTAGTTGCAATTTGGTAGGTACTTGCTGTTAGGTTTTTTTTTTTTTTTTTTTTTTTGTAATTTCAATTACATGCAGAATTCATTAACAAGCAAACATTCATCAGAAATAAATGCAAAATATCAGTGGGGGAAAAAAACTAAAAACAGAAAGTTGCTATGATTTCTCAGAATTTATGTATGCTACTTAACAACAACAACAATAAAAATAGCATCAACCAGCAGCACGTTGGCTTAAAATCAGCAACACTATGCAGTAGTAGGTAGAAATATCAACAACAACAACAGCATCAGGTTTCATCATTTCAATTTGTATGTACATAAATACATATGTATGCATGCATACATGTATATGTAGCAGCATCAAGCAGCATAAAAATCGAATGAGTAAGTAGCTACAATTCACACAGTTGTTTGCAACTTGCAAGTCAAGTGCAATTTTACTATTGCTTACTTGCTGCTGCTGCTTGCTTGAAAGTAAAACTTTCAATTCATTTCACAATTGGCAACATTTCATTTTTACTTCCTTCCTTACATCCATCATTGCTTCTTCTGCTTTCGGGCATTCTTTACTTTCTTTCTGCTTTCCCTTGCCCGCCATCTTAACAGCATCTAGTTGCACTCTGATTTTAATATTAAGCATTGCATCAACAATGAGCAACCAGGCAGTTGCAGACAGAGCATTACCAATTCAAATATTACTGATTTTCTTCTGACAATAATCATGATGATGTTGTTGTTCTTCCTCCTGCTGCTGCTGAGGATGATGATGATGTTGAATATTTAATTGTGGTAACACAATTTGATTGATATTAAATTTTTTAAATTCTCTTCTTGAAATTGTAAATGCCAATGCAATGGAAGCTTACATTGTTGTGGAATTTAAAATTCCAGACTAGAAATTCTGCTTTGTAGTAATTTGCCAAATATTTGGAATTGTTTAGGGACATTTTTTCTTTCAATTAATAAATAAATTGTGATTTAAGCCTTTGTCTTTTTAAATGTACAATTTGATATTTTCAAAGTAATTTTAAGGTATGAAGAGCTAATTATAGACGACAATAAGTATCAAAAACATTAAGTCCATTAATAAATAGGTAATAAATTTTATACATAACTAGTTCCCCTGTCCGGTCCGCTGACAAAGTTTGAGTAAAGCGTAATTTTATCATAAAAAAACACCTAGAGGCAGTAAAAAAGTGGTAAAAAAGTAGTAAAGGTAGTCAAAAAAGTAGTCAAAAAGTAGTCAAAAAAATAGTAAAAAAAAAATCAAAAAAGTGGTGAAAATGCAGTAAAAAAATAGTCAAAAAAGTAGTGAAAATGTAGTGAAAAAGTTGTCAAAAAGTAGTCAAAAAAGTGGTCAAAAAGTAATCAAAAAAGTAGTCAAAAAGTGGTCACATAGTAAAAAAATAGTCGAAAAAGTAGTCAAAAAAAAGTAGTGAAAAATTATTCGAAAAAGTAGTAAAATAGTAGTCAAAAAGTATTAAAAAAGTAGTGAAAATGCAGTAAAAAGGTAGTCAAAAATGTAGTAAAAAAGTTGTAAAAAAATAGTGAAAAAGTAGTCCAAAAAAAAAATCAAAAAAGTGGTCAAAAAAGTAGTCCAAAAAGTAGTCAAAAAGGTTGTAAAAAATGTAGCCAAAAAAGTAGTTAAAAAGTACTCAACAAAGTAGTAAAAACATAGTCAAAAAGTAGTGAAAAAGTGGTAGAAAAGTAGTCATAAAAGTAGTGAACAGTAGTCAACAAAGTAGTCAAAAAGTATAAAAAAAGGAGTGAAAAAGTAGTACAAACGTAGTAAAAAATGTAGTAAAAAATGTAGTAAGAAAGTAGTAAAAAAGTAGTCAAAAAAGTGGTAAAAAAAGTCAAGAAAGTAGTGAAAATGTAGTAAATAATAGTCAAAAAAGTAGTGAAAAAGTTGTCAAAAATTAGTCAAAAAGTGGTCAAAAAAGTAGTCAAAAAGTGGTCAACAAGGTAGTAAAAAAGTTGTCAAAGTAGTAAAAAAATAGTCGAAAAAGTATTCGAAAAAGTAGAAAAATAGTAGTCAAAAATTAATGAAAATGTAGTAAAAAGGTAGTCAAAATGTAGTAAAAAGTTGTAAAAAAATAGTGAAGAAAGTAGTGAAAAACTAGTCAAAAAAGAAGTAAAAAAAGTGGTCAAAAAAGTAGTCCAAAAAGTAGTCAAAAAGATTGTAAAAAAGGTAGCCAAAAAATTAGTTAAAAAATACTTAACAAAGTAGTAAAAACATAGTCAAAAAGTAGTGAAAAAGTAGTCAAAAAAGTACTGAACAATAGTCAAAAAAGTAGTGAACAATAGTCAAAAAAGTAGTGAACAGTAGTCAAAAAAGTAGTGAACAGTAGTCAACAAAGTAGTCAAAAAGTAGTGAAAACGTAGTAAAACATGTAGTAAAAAAGTTGTAAAAAAAGTAGTCAAAAAAGTAGTAAAAACTTAGTCAAAAATGTAGTAAAAAATAGTGAAAAGTAGTCAAAAAAGTAGTTAAAAAATAGTCAACAAAGTAGTCAAAAATTAGTCAAATAAGTAGTGAAAAATTAGTAAAAAAGTAGTCAAAAAGTAGTAAAAAAGTTTGTCAAAAAGTTAGTCAAAAAAGTAGTAAAAAAGGGTAGCCAAAAAAGTTGTGAAAAAATCGACCAGCCCAGCCCGTTCAACTCCACAGATGAAGTCGGGTCTTCGGGAAGTCTCCCGGCCCTAAGTTTATCCCAAATGTTTCTTGGCTGCAGCTGCCGACCTAACCTCATCAAGCGGCGCTTCTTCGTCATGTGCCATAGAGGCAGATGCAACTCAGAAGCTTGGTCGTTCCAGCTCAATACTTGCCGCCACCGAATCACCGCTACTAAACGGTAAAAGCAAAAATATATTAATATTTTCTTAAGCTAAAACAGTTTTGCGGGCCAACAGTTTAAAACCCTTCATACTCAGCTCGCAGATATTTTTGTCGCCTATTCACGGCTTATGGATGTGGTATACCTTCAAGTCCACTGGAAATCAGGCGGACCAATAAATTCGCGGACGTCAGTTTAGAGTGGTGAAGGTTGATTTGGAGCAGTATCATGAGAACTAGTCCTTGCCACCTTCAACCATCGTGACATCGGCGTCCTCCTCACCTTCGGTGTATTCTGTGCAAGAAGGGCTTCTCGAGTCAAAGAGCAGCCCTACACCAATTAGCTGCTCTGAATCTTTCAACTGACTGTTGGACAACTCTTCATCTCCACCGCTGTGCACGCTCGCTGGCTTTATCACTCCCCTCAGGCAGTTCCAAGCCCTGCTCTTCACTGCGGTAGATTCGAATAGTAACATCGACGAACCCAAATCTCTCTACACCGTTCTTTTGCCAGTAGGGCAAGAGATTCCTGTCTCCTCCCCTGCATTGGCTCCTCTAATTTTCCCACCTTCCAGTTTTGAGTTGGCAGGTCTTTATTACACGTTCTAAAGAACGCCTTTATTTTTGGGGCTCGACCAGTTTGACGGGGATCCAAATGCGTTTGCTGGTCCTGGGTCTGCTGGGAATTTCTTCCTTGCTGACGGCATCTAGTTTGGCTCCCCGACCGAACCTCCTCAGCCTTACTCGCAGCCCCCCCTGTAGAGCATGGCCGACCTACTGTCGTCACATGCGATGAGATGAAATAGTCACGGTCTTACAAACTAATAGTTTTCTTTGATATTACACTGAAAAAACTAAAACGAGTACCTTCTGCACTCGTCACATGATGTGATAAAATACTTTACGCATTGTTGTTTACTTTCATTATAAAAGTTTCTTCGTTTTTATGTTTCATTTTTTTTCGCTTTTTGGACGTCTATATTGCCTTTACTTTTTAGAAAATGAAAATGGCTGCTAAATTGGTAATCGAACTTGAAAAATGAATCTGAAAAAATTCAGCCAATTTTCCGATTTTCAAAATCACAGCAAGACCAAAAAAAAAAAAAAACTGGCAATTCTGTTTCAAATTGTCTCAGGAATATGAATCTAAAAATTTTTAGTCCACAATCTTTGATTTTTCCAGAATCTACATCCATGATTTCCTGGCTATGTTTCTACCACAATCATTTTTGAAAAATATGAAATATAATAAACCCGAAGTAAGCCGAAGAAAAAGCAGAATAGTTCAGAGCGTTTAACTAAGCAAGAGGCTGCAAGCTTCGATAAACTTTTCCCCATTCCAATAATTTTACTAACTTCAGAAAAACATTTAATGAAACATATCGGTTGAAATGAAGAGCCTTCAGGCAGTGCAGAGATAATAAACGAATTTGGGCGAAACATAAAATTCTATTTGAAGAAAAAGTATTTGCTCTCATTCACATTTTCCTTTATGCTCTACAAAAAAAGAAACCTTTTCCTAAAAAATTTCATAGAAATTATGTGAAAGGTAATTTCCAAAATTCATTCAAGCATTTTCACTTTTTTGTTTTTTTTTTTGTGTTGTTTGTCAACAATCAACATGGAAATTAATGAAATTGAAACACATTTACATACGGAAACAGAAACACACACGCACACAGCCAAACACATTTAGACACATACATACATTTACACACGCAAGTAGTCAAACATAAACAAGAATAAGAGAAGGCAGGCAGCAAGGAAAGTCGGCGGCACATACAGAAATACAAAAAGAAAAAAAAGGACTTTCAAACAAATAGAAAATTCACGCAAAATTTAACTTAATTTTGCAGACACAACCAAAAAAAAAAAAATAAAACAAATAAAAATAACAATAAAAAACTTAAAGTAAGTCTTATGAATTTTTTGAACAATTTAGGTCGAAATTTTTTTTTTTTGTTTTTTCAAAACGTTGTAAAAACTCATAAAACGTGTAGAAAACATAAAAAATCTAAAAACCATTTTTTCCCCTATATTTGCCCCTCATGAATTGTTTGAAAAACTGGTCGAGAAATTTTTTTATGAAAATATTTTAAAAACTAATAAATCGTGTAGAAAACACAAAAAATTCAAAAAAAAAAAAAAATTTATCCATGTAGCCCCTTTATGAATTTATTGTAAAATTTTGGTCGAAAAATAAAATTTGGTTTTTTTGTTTAAAATGTTTAAAAAAAAACGTGAAAAACATAAAAAATCGAAAAACAGTTTCCTTATGAATTTTTGGAAAAACTGGTCGAAAAAATCTTTTTTGTCGAAAGCGTTGTGAAAACTCCTAAAACTTGTAGAAAACCTAAAAAATCGAAAGCAAATTTTTTTTTCATGTATCGCCGCCCTCATGAATTTTTTGAAAAACTGGTCGAAAATTTTTTTTTGTTGAAAACATTGTAGAAACTCCTAAAACGTGTAGAAAACATAAAAAATCGAAAGCAAATTTTTTTTTTTCATTTTTGAAAAACTAGTCGAAAATTTTTTTTGTTGAAAACATTGTAGAAACTCTTAAAACGTGTAAAAAACATAAAAAAACGGACAAATTTTTTTTCCCTCTAATGAATTTTTTGAAAAATTTAGGATGAAAAAAAAATGTTTTTTTTGTTGAAAACGTTTAAAAACAAACTGTAGAAAATATAAAAAATCGGAAAACAATATTTTTCTACAATTCCCTCATATATATAACCCTCCTTATGAATTTTTTGAAAAACTGGTCGAAAATTTTTTTTGTTAAAAACATTGTAGAAACTCCTAAAACGTGTAAAAAACATAAAAAAACGGACAAATTTTTTTTCCCTCTAATGAATTTTTTGAAAAACTGGTCGAAAATTTTTTTTTTTAAAACATTGTAAAAACTCATAAATCGTATAGAAAACACATAAAAACACATAAATGAAAAAAAAGAATTGTTTTCCTATTTTTTAAAAGTCATAAAATCATCGATATCACATTCGTAGATTCGTGATTAGCAACTCCGCAAAAATTTAAAGTATATCCAATATTCGCAGTAAAAATATTAACCTAGTTGAAACGAATTGAAACTTTCAAATAGAAAATTCACGCAAAATTTAACTTAATTTTGCAGACATTAGCAAAAAAAAAAAGGCTCAAAAACAAATAAAAAATAATAATAAAAAAACTTAAAGTAAGCAAGAGGGAAAATTAAAAGGATCAGCCATTTAAAAAGGATGCTGCTTCATTTCCATAGCAAGCATAATGTGTTAATTTGGTAAGTAATTTGGTTGGTTTCGGTTGGTTTCTGCTACTGGATTTTTAGGATTAAGTCATTAGCATCTTTTGCCATTCTTCACAATTCTCTGCTCTTCCTTACCCACCCAAAAACTTCTACAATACTCTCTTACGTAATAAATACAGCACTTCCGTATAAACTATGCGTGGTGCAGTGTAAAGTGGTAATATTGCGCAAAATTGCACTATGGCGTAAGTCACCCCTTTCCCAACCGCCTTAACCCACCATTGCCTTTAAAGTCGCTTATGAAATATTTGCATTTCATTTCTGCAAAACTTGTGCAGGTTTTGAGCTTTTCTTTTTGCTTATTTTTTGCTTTTGGATTTTCATAAATCAGCACAAATGCGGTTACGCGGAATGATCCTACACACACACACACATACATGGATATGTATGAGTACGAATGCGTGTGTGCATCAATGAAATATTTTCATTTTTCATTTCATTTATTAATTTTTTTTGTTGGTATTTATAAAATATTTTTCTCATATTGAAGTTTATTGTGTTGGATGCAACATTTTTCAACTTTAATTATTAATAATAATAATAATAATAATATTATGTAAGAGTTTTCGTCTGTTTCTCGTTATTCATTTTGTTCATTCAAATTTTAATGAATGATTTTTTTTTAAATTGTTTGTACTTCAAGTCTAGTTTACATATTTGCATTTCTTTAAAAATTCATTTATTTCTGTTCCTAATCACAAATATTTTTGTATATGTCAGATATGTTTTAGCGTAAAGAAAATAAATTCTTTCTCTTTTCCAGTTTTCTTTTATAGTTACTAGCATGTTTTTATCTGCGCACTGTAACCCAGTAAAGAATTTCTGCTTTCTAAGGATTAATCACTGTATTCAATTGACCAATCATGAGCTTGATTTTACTCTCTCATTCTCTTTAGTTCCCATGCTATGTTTTAAATCGACCAATCATAACCATTAGTTTTCATTGAGAGAGCTTAAAACGGTAAATCGTATTTGTTATAAAGCAGCAGTGCCCAAAGGGTATACTCGCGAGTAAACAAGCTTTTGAGCTTTTACATGTACACAAAGTTCATCCACACAAAAGAAGGTCAGTCGATCATTAGCATTCATGCGAGTAGGTTCATGCTGGCATTTTTTATGTTTACAGAGAAAGAGTAGAGAGGGCATAAGATAGAGGCAGGGAAAGAGAGGAAAAATAGAAGTTAAGGAGAGGACAAAGAGATCGGAAAATGGGCGAGAAATGAGGTGGCAGAAAATGTGAAAGGTAAAAGAGAGAGATAGATGTGAGGGAAATGAGTGACATAAAAAATAAATGGAAGAGGGTAAAAAAAAAAGTTGGGCACTGAGAAAAGGAAAGAGAGGAGGATGATGTTGTCTTTATAGCGCAGAGGGAAGAGATCAGGAAAAGTGAAAAGGATTAATTGCCAACTTATAGTTATTTCAATTGAATTGAATAGAATTGAATAGAATTGAATTGAATTGAATAGAATTGAATAGAATTGAATAGAATTGAAAAGAATTGAATAGAATTGAATAGAATTGAATAGAATTGAATAGAATTGAATAGAATTGAATAGAATTGAATAGAATTGAATAGAATTGAATAGAATTGAATAGAATTGAATAGAATTGAATAGAATTGAATAGAATTGAATAGAATTGAATAGAATTGAATAGAATTGAATAGAATTGAATAGAATTGAATAGAATTGAATAGAATTGAATAGAATTGAATAGAATTGAATAGAATTGAATAGAATTGAATAGAATTGAATAGAATTGAATAGAATTGAATAGAATTGAATAGAATTGAATAGAATTGAATAGAATTGAATAGAATTGAATAGAATTGAATAGAATTGAATAGAATTGAATAGAATTGAATAGAATTGAATAGAATTGAATAGAATTGAATAGAATTGAATAGAATTGAATAGAATTGAATAGAATTGAATAGAATTGAATAGAATTGAATAGAATTGAATAGAATTGAATAGAATTGAATAGAATTGAATAGAATTGAATAGAATTGAATTGAATTGAATTGAATTGAATTGAATTGAATTGAATTGAATTGAATTGAATTGAATTGAATAGAATAGAATAGAATTGAATAGAATTGAATAGAATTGAATAGAATTGAATAGAATTGAATAGAATTGAATTGAATTGAATTGAATTGAATTGAATTGAATTGAATAGAATAGAATTGAATAGAATTGAATAGAATTGAATAGAATTGAATAGAATTGAATAGAACTGAATAGAATTGAATAGAATTGAATAGAATTGAATAGAATTGAATAGAATTGAATAGAATTGAATAGAATTGAATAGAATTGAATAGAATTGAATAGAATTGAATAGAATTGAATAGAATTGAATAGAATTGAATAGAATTGAATTGAATTGAATTGAATTGAATTGAATTGAATAGAATAGAATTGAATAGAATTGAATAGAATTGAATAGAATTGAATAGAATTGAATAGAATTGAATAGAATTGAATAGAATTGAATAGAATTGAATAGAATTGAATAGAATTGAATAGAATTGAATTGAATTGAATTGAATTGAATTGAATTGAATTGAATAGAATTGAATAGAATTGAATAGAATTGAATAGAATTGAATAGAATTGAATAGAATTGAATAGAATTGAATAGAATTGAATAGAATTGAATAGAATTGAATAGAATTGAATAGAATTGAATAGAATTGAATAGAATTGAATAGAATTGAATAGAATTGAATAGAATTGAATAGAATTGAATAGAATTGAATAGAATTGAATAGAATTGAATAGAATTGAATAGAATTGAATAGAATTGAATAGAATTGAATAGAATTGAATAGAATTGAATAGAATTGAATAGATTGAATTGAATTGAATAGAATTGAATAGAATTGAATAGAATTGAATAGAATTGAATAGAATTGAATAGAATTGAATAGAATTGAATAGAATTGAATAGAATTGAATAGAATTGAATAGAATTGAATAGAATTGAATAGAATTGAATACAATTGAATACAATTGAATAGAATTGAATAGAATTGAATAGAATTGAATAGAATTGAATAGAATTGAATAGAATTGAATAGAATTGAATAGAATTGAATAGAATTGAATAGAATTGAATAGAATTGAATAGAATTGAATAGAATTGAATAGAATTGAATAGAATTGAATAGAATTGAATAGAATTGAATAGAATTGAATAGAATTGAATAGAATTGAATAAAATTGAATGGAATTGGTTTTTTTTCTCACTCTAATATCTAACATCTTTTTTTCATTTCTTTCCTCTCCCTCACCTCTTTTTCTCTTCTCGCCCCTCTCTCTCACTTCTTTTTCTCTCCCTTTTTCTCCTCTCCTGTTTCATTCCCATTTTTCTCCTCCCTCTTTTCACTCCTTTCCTACACTACGACCAACGAACCATGACTCGCCTTAAGTGCTTGTAAATACTTTGCCATTCGTAATGTTTACTGGGTTGCAATTTACCCACCCCCACACACAAACTTCCCTTCGTATGTAAAACAGAATTTCTTTTTGCTTTTTCCTCTTTTTTTTTTTGAAAAGAAAATAAATGATGCTATTCTCAAATATATGCAGATGAAGTGGAAACTTGTCGAAAGTAAAAAAAATTGAAAATATTCGTTACATTGAATTTAAAATTATGTTTGAGTTTAATAAAATTCAAATACATAGAACACGAAAACAAAGTATGAATGAATGTTTTTACATATTTTTTTTTTTATTTAAATTAAATAAAAATAAATACTAAACATACTTTTGATGTATTCTAATTAAAAAAAAAAAGAAAAATTTCTAAAGCAAAAATTATTCTGGGACTTGAGCTATAAAATATATAATTATTTTGTTTTTTATTACATTCCAAAAAAAAAAGAAATAAAATCAAAATCAAAATCATACACACTCATACATATATGTATGTATGTATGTATGTATGTATATGATGCATGATTGTCAAAGTAACCTGAAAAACTCATATAAATTTCAGTATAAATGAAATTGAAATGTCCCTTTTCATCATGTGTGCATGTATCCATACATATTTACAAATGTATGTGTGAATGTGTGAATGTTGTTGTGAATTTAAATTTATGTTATTTTCACCTAAAAATGTTTATTGCCAAACGCTAACATTCGCCGTCCTTCACAATACTATAAAGGACGATTTCCTCCGGTTTTACTTTCTTCTTCAGTAATATTGAAAATTTTCTTATACATTGCTTATACATACGTCCTTGCATATATCCTTAATAGCATAAACACACACTTGCACACTTGGTTGCTTGTTGACTGGCAACGTATGCTTTTAACTGCCTTTCTTTCGAAGCAATTGAAAATTATATGAGATATTGCTATTCATTCACAATTCACATTACACAGTGGGTTAAGGACATCATCAGCCTAAACATATTATCGTATATGCATCAAGAAGATTAGCCTTTCAGGTTCTGCAAATTGATTTTCTGCTTTACTAGAAACTTGATTGATGGATTGATAATGGTCGTTAGTTATTGTTAGTATCTAAATCAAATTTAATAATGAAACCAAATATTGAAGAATATTGTTGAATTATTGCATTTTAGCTACTTCTGCTTTGCAACCTAAATCTTTGAAGACCTTGCTAAAGACGTTACTAAGATAAGACCTCTCCAAAATATAAACCCTTCAGAGAATTTCCGGGCCACCCGGGGAAGCTTTTTGTATTTAAGACAAGATTTCCGTTTTTGCTGCAAGTGAGCTCGATATGCAAATCCTGTCACTTGCATATAAATATTATCGCTAGGTTGATCTATAATTAACCCTTTCGGAACCGTAAAGAAAACAAGAAGAGATAATCTGATCCTAATTTCTTGTAACAATTTTTGATCAAAGCAGACATTTTTTGCCTCTGAAGGCCTGAACTTTCATGGGTCACAGTTGACCCTGCAGCCCTCAATGGGATTTTTTTTAGGATTTTTTTTCAAAATTTTTAGATATTTTTTTTTTAAAGATAAACAAAGTGACTTAGTATTAATTTTTCACTTAACCCTTTCTTGATCGTAAGGAAACTATAACAGACAGAGCAAAATCGAGTCCAGATTCGTAATTTCCAATCCCCATTTCATTGCAAAAGAGTTCTTAAAAAGTTTTCATTGAAAATCTTACTGGTGCCCCAATGGGCTTTAATGGGATTTTTTAAAAAAAATTTTCTGTAAATTTTTATTAGATTTTATTTTTTTTTAAAGATAGACAAAGCTATTTGGTATTAATTCTTCACTTAACCCTTTGCAGCAGCTTTGGCCGAATTTCGCGATAATTCGGTCGCAAATATTTTGTAGTTCGCGAAGATTTGACGACAAAAGATCACGAATTTTTATAATAAATTTTAACAATTTCAATGCGTTGCCCCATGGTAAAATGGTGAATATGACAGAACACATACGTCGAAGAATGACAAAGTTCGGATATAGCTTTTGAAAAATCCTTTACTAAAATAAAATATCCGAGGTCCGTCTCCATGTATTTTATAAAACCCAATAATGGCAACTTATTGCTCATATTTACACAAAAAAGATATATGCACTTTTTTCGATTTCGTAAACTTTTATTACAATGCAAAAGTTACCAACTTGAAAATCATTAAATTAAAATTTTCCTAAAGGGGCACAAACACATACATACATTTAAATAACGGTAAATAAACTTTACGTATAAATGACGTATTTGAAAATAAATATAAGGAAAGTTTTGTATAAACTTTAAGGCAAATAT
This sequence comes from Toxonevra muliebris, assembly GCA_963691655.1. NCBI lineage: Eukaryota > Metazoa > Arthropoda > Insecta > Diptera > Pallopteridae > Toxonevra > Toxonevra muliebris. Next base: position 100,020,110 of record OY829327.1, read on the forward strand.
GACATAAAAGCAGAGCAGAGCTGAACAGAGCAGAGCGAAACAGTTTATGAAACTTTTTGTACTTAGTAAAATGAAATCCTCCAACTATAAATTTAATATAAAATTATATACAAAAGAAGAAGCAGAGCAGAGAGCAGAATAGAGTTTGTCTTTTTGTCTGTTAACATAAAAAACGATGAGGCTGTAAAATAAAAATTATTATAAAAAAAAAACAAAATAAATAAATAAAGAATTGTTTTTTTTTTATGTGTGGTCGTTTTTTTATGATGATATTTCCTGCAAATTCCATATGGGAATTTAATATTGTATGATGTAGTAGCGATAGCATAACAAAAACAAAAAAAAAAAACAAAAAAAAGGTTGTGGTCAGCAAAAAAAAGAGAATCTTGCTTATCAAATATCACACACTCACACACACATATCCACAAATAGATACACCTACTCATATACAAATTAACACCAAAGGGCAATGATTGCAAAAAAAAAAAATAATAGAAAGGAAGCAAAGCAGCGGAGTTGCGGTCAGAGAGAAGGAGAGAAGGGAAATATTCTATGTATAAAGTTGTATTAATAATAACAGTAAAAACCGAAACCCATTTTCGGAACAAAAGCAATAAAACTTTCTGAGAGCAGAGAGAGAAAGAGAGAGAGAGAAAGACGTCACATTAAAATGACGTCAAGCTCGAAAAAAATGAGAGCATATATGTACACATATGTATGCATGTGTGTGTGTGAAAAAGTATTGATGCTGTTATTATTGTTATTGTTTTATTTTTATTGTCTTTTTATGTGTATGTTTGTTTTACGTGTTGTTCCTTTTTTTTATTGTTGTTTTTGTTTTTGTCATGCAGCTCATAAATTACATTTTGATTTATAAACTTTTATTTATTTACCTTTAAGCGCTCAAATCGATTAACACTAAAGCTACTCGAGCGCTGCTAACTACTCCCTGCTGCAGCAACCACTGCCATTGTTGTTGCTTTTACTGCAACTTGTGATAACAATAATGTAAAATGTATGAAATATACCAAACAGTTGTGTTTAATTAAGTTTGAGTGTGCAGCAAGCGGGGAAGGGGGTGGCGAGCTGGTTGGATAACTATAAATTACAAAATTGTGGAATGCATTTAATTTAGTTCATTGTTAGTGCACTAAATAAATAAAGGGTTAAGTATTTATATGATAAGTTGAAATTTATGTTATTTTGTTGATTAGATTAAAGTATTCGGGTGTCATTATTACGATTAAATAAAAGAAATTGAGGGCATCTTTAAGAATATTTGATAGAAGGGAGATTACTTGATCTTTTGTGAGTTTTTCAAAGAAGTTTTAATGATGAGAGTATATTCAAGGAGGTCAGAAAGAGGAAGGAACTCAAAAAGAGGAAGAAGCTCAGAAAGCGGAACAAATTGTGTGAGGCGGGCCCTTTACCGAAACAGTAGTAAGAACGAAAATGGGAGGGTATAGAATATAACTACACATTGATAGAACGCACGATTAAGTGGTAAACAGATAGGTCACGAACTGATCATGGAACTAAGGCTGGAGTATTTGGGCCACAATAAAACACTCTGAGACGATGGGGAAAATATACCAGCTTCTTTCAAGCTGAAACTCATGCAATCAATATATATATGTGCAATTAAACTTGGACAGGAAGTACAAATGGCAAGATATCACTACCATATCGGACAGCCAGGCAGCCATTCGAACATTATGCTCCTTTAAGATCACCTCTAAACGAGTTTGAGCAAGCTCAATCAACTGGGTAAGGACATTAAACTCGCTCTATGTTGGTTCCCTGGACACGTAGGAATAGAGGGTAATGAATATGCAGATGGGCTTGCTAGAAAGAGGGCAGTGACCAATTTCGAGGGACCTGAACGCTTCTATGGAATAGGAGATAGCTCAATCAGGGAATTACTCAGGCAGGAAGAGAGAAACAAAAGGCAAGAACTCTTTACCAATCTTCCGGGACTGAGGCAATCAAAAGCGCTTCAACGTAACTATAACAAGAGTAGATACGCATTCTGCATTGATTTCAACAAAAACAGTTTACGTATAATAGCTGGGTATTCTGACTGGGCAATGAGGACTCAGAGAACGCATTTGTAAAATAGGGATTAAGGAAAGCTCAATATATAGATCATCATCAGAACATATTTAAGCTCAGTGTAGAGTGTTGTTCCACAAAAGAATAAAATCCCTGGGTATGCACCAAGTGCCCCGCTCAGAACTATTTAGCATTCATAGATCCGGGCGAAATGCTCAAATTGTTGAGGGAGACTGGCAGATTAGACTAGATATTGAAGAGTGACGTACCATCGATCTTGCAGGTTACGGTGCAACGACAAAAACTTCTCGAACAGTACAATTCAAAGCTACTAACTAAATTATTTGGTATTTTTTTCACTTCCGTGGCTAGCAAAATTAACAAAAGTTTGTATTTTTTTTTTTTTTTTTTTTTTTGCTAGATCAACTAATTTTATAAAATATTTCATTGACGATTTAATGTGAAACAACTAAAACAATATGTTCATTAATCTTAATAGCTTTAAATATTTTTCATTTTTCACGTTTTCTTTGTTTTTAACAAATGATTCACAAATGATGCCTTCACATTTAATTTGTGTGTTTTTTTTCTGAAGCATTTTTCTTTTTTATGTCACATACTTTCGAAATAAATACATACATAGGTACATATATATAAATATATATATGTATTTTTGTTTATACACATTTCCATTTAATTTAATTTTTAGTGAAGCTGAAAGCAAAAAATCTAAAAAAAAAGTGTAAATGGGAAAAGTGCTCCGCAGCCGCATCCGCATTGATTCACCGCATTAGGAGATAGAGAAATGGAACATTATTTGTGAAATATTCATATTTATTGTCAAAAAGAAATACCACGCGGACATATTTACTCACACAACACGCTGAACGCCACAACACATTTGAGATTTTAAGATTTTGTTGTCATGCTTTTTTTTCTTTTCATGTATTTTTTCCTCCCTTCCCCCCTCGTCAAATATAATTTAGTGCAAACTATTTTAAAGCCTATAAAAATAAAAATGTCAGATACATTCAGTTTTGAAAATGTGACAATATTTTGCTTGCGTTGGAAAATACAGAAGAGAAAAAGGTGTGCCGATTGGTAGATATTGAATTAGAGCAGCACGATTATTCTACTTTAGCGGGTACACCTGTTGTGGAATTAGAAAAAAGTTTACGTTAACTATGGAAAATTAAATTATATTCGCATTAATGCCTGGCTAGGGCATATCTGCCCAGAACTCTATTATTGTTTCAAAGAATACGATCAAATATTATCATCAGCAGTGAACACTGATCAGCTCAGGTGACACCGCAGCTAGAGTCAACGTAGGGAATATGACACTTCAAGCAACAAAATCGTCTTAAAATAATATTCATATAAAGTTGTAACTTAATTCTGACTCGGATTTGTAGCAATAGTTTTATCTCATTTCAAATATTTGAGCGAACGACTCAGGTATCCTAATGAAACTAAAAAAATAAAAATAAATTACTACAAAAGATGTAATCTCAATATTAATTAAGTTATATAACTAACCCTTGATGAAAAATTTATTACAACACAACAAACAACACGATTAATAACAGTAAATTCTTGTGAAATCAATCATTCGCTCATTTGAGGTGAGATTGAGAGAGCCGACGTCTCTGCTCAGTTCCAATGCATAAAATTTATTCATATGAAAAAAATTTTATCATGTTGTCGGCTCTCTCACTGTCTATTCTCATGCACTCTATCATACTCTCTCTCTCTCTCTCATATTTAAAAAGAAACTTAAACATAAAATCTTAAGAAACTTTCATAAGAGTCAACTTGAGAGAAGCAACAACAAAATGCAGAACAACAACAATGGATGCGGTATTTATCAGACGTTGATAGAAAATTAAATTAACCCAGATATGCTCATTGTTCTATATGTAATTCACATCAAAAATGTTTGATTTTGATTAAATGAGAAGATATTCAATCAAAATAAAAGCTTTTTGAAATATACTATACTAGTCGGTGAGACCCCAGTAACTGGGGCTATTTTTTATGTTCAAGAAATCTCTTTATGAAAAAACAAATATCAAAAGAGAACCAAACTACTCGTTGGTGTTTGTTTTGTTTTTTGTGTATGCAGATAATTCGTTAGATAATTCTGAGAAATGCCGCTACTAATGTCTTCCCTCTCTCTCTCTCTCATTTGTTATTTACTCCCGCTCAAGCAATGATTTTTACAACGATGAATGCAATGCTTTGTTCAATTAATGAATTTTAAAGAACTTCCGATGCTAATATTTTGGAATTGGCTTAACCGATTTTAAATCTGATAATTTTGGGCTAACCTACTCGTCAAGCTCTTTTTAAAATTATATATAATATGATAGTGTAGCACTTGTGGATCTTCTGAAATAAAATTGTAGTTACACTAATAAATGTATAGATATAGGCCATTGGGCATATCTGAGTTAAAGTAGGAGAATTTTATGCAGTTTGTGACTAGTTTTGCTTTTTATTCATAAAATTTCTCCTATAAAAGATTTCGGAGAGTTTGATGTGTCTATAGAAAGGTACAATACATAGTTCCAGCGATTTTCAAATTACGTTAGGAATTAAATTTTAAAAAATTGGATAAAAAAAGGGCCAAATTTATTTATTTATTTTTTTTTTTTTTTGTCTGCAGGTTGGGAAATCGATTGTATTTAAAAAAAATGTAAAAAGGAAACATTGTTTTTCTTACTTTTGATGAATATTTATTAAATTGAAAGTTTAATTCAGTAATGAAAAAATTATTCTGATTCGTCAGGTTCTTCAAAATCGTCATCGCTGCCGCAATCGATACAAATGAAAACTTAATGGCTATGACAAACACATGCAAAATGAGCTGGCTTCTTGTAGACATTGGAATTTTTGGAAGTTCGTCTGGCTAGCAAGGCTTTTCCACACATCATGCAGAGTATGAAGCAATTTTTTGTTTTTAAATTTTCACGGTTTCAACTAACAGATGGTATAGCTATTATGTATGGTTTGTGCCGAGGATAATTAATATGGCGTTTTGGAGAGTAGTCATTTGTCAATAAGATCCAGTATATCAAGTTGTGATTAAACAAACAAAATATTTGTTTCAGCTTCAAAAATTTCGAATCTTCTACCAGAAAAATAAGTTTTGCGGGGAGGTTTAATAACCTTTTTTTATTTGAAGAAAACTTCTGCTGAAGGTTAACGATGCTTGGTAGAGGCTTATGGTGAACATGCTTCAATACGTTTTACCCCGCCCGCTGTATTCACACGACTTGGGTCCTTCCGACTACTATTTGTTTCGTTCGCTGGAGCACGGACTTTCGGAACAGCACTTCAATTCGTACGAAAAAGTGAAAAATTGGCTTAATGGATGGTTGACCTCAAAAAATGAGAATGAGGTACTGGGACGGAAACCATCAATTGCCAGAACATGGTGAAAAGTCATAGCTAACGATGGTCAATGTTTTGATTATTGAGTTCATTAATTTTGTTAATTACATAAATGCATTTTTTAAGCAAAAAAAAAAAAATCCGTATTTCATATTTATACACTTCATATAAAATATCAAAATATTAAAAAAACTGCATACTTTTAGGGTTATTTTTTAATAAAAAAAAAAAATTTATTTTTATACAATAAAATATCTGTCGAATTTACAATGCCTGAAGTTTGAAGTGAAGAACCGTGAAAAAAAAAACAAATTTGATCATGTAAGAAAATACATAACAAATTTCTTTAAAATAATTAGTCTAATGTAAGAATATTCATAATAAGACAACAGCCAATGGTTTACGAATTCGGAATAAAATGAACAAATAATTCTGTATTTTTCAATGGGGGCATAACAATTTTGTATTAAAATACAAACACACTCTTAAATTCTTATTTAATGATCTGCCAATGTCAAAACGTCATTCAAGTTTTACATGGTTACAAGTTCATGTGCGTCCTATAGGGTATAAATTCGAGTCACTATTGAATGTTCCTGTGCCAGTGAGACAACGTACCAGTCAAAGAACCGAAAATATTGCAACCGTAAGCGCTTCAGTTCAAAATTACCCAAATCAGTCGATTCCACGACGTTCACAGGAATTAGGAATCTCTCAGTCCACATTGTGGTGAATTTAGAGTAAAGATGTTGGCTTACACCCTTACAACATCAAATTAACTCAAGAAATGAAGTCTCGTGATCATTTGAAGCACCGAAATTTCTCCGATTGGGCTCGGCAAAAGTTTATAGAAAATTTCATCGAAAAAACATCTTCAAGCTTAATGGCTTTATCAATAAGTAAAATATTCATTATTGGACATCAACAAATCTACATGTGCTTTAAGAGACGCCATTGCATCAACAAAAAGTGACCGTGTGATGATGTGGATTTCATGCGGGAGGTGTGATTGAACCGTATTTTTTAATCGATGGTAATGAACGCCAAGTTACTGTCAATGGAGTTCGCTATCGTGCCATGTTCGAAGATTATTTTTTGACCAGAACTTGACATCAGTGACATGTAGTTCCAATTAGATGGTGCCACATGACACCAACCAGGTAGTCTAACAATTGATCTATTGAAGAAGTAGTTCAGTAACTGATCTATTGAAGAAGTAGTTCAGTAACTGATCTATTGAAGAAGTAGTTCAGTAACCGTGTAATCTCTAAAAATGTTCCGGTCGAATGGCCACCAATATCGAACGCGAAATGGCCAACTTTCTGGCCGATATGTGTGGCAGAGTGATAGAAAATTGGCTTCTAAGAATCGATTACTGCAAACTTACTCGCGGTGGATAAATGAGCAACATAGAATTTCAAACTGAAGTGTAAACAATATTTCAATTATTCGGTATTAAAGTAATTGATGATAGATCACTTTATTTAACTTAGTGGATAAAGTTAAAAATATCTGAAAGTGGAACGATTTGTTTGCAATAATTCAAAGTGAATTACTTACCTGCTTACTTTGGGCAGCGTTACAAAACGTCGCCTGAGAATTGATTTGGCGTATGTGTGTACAAATTCTTATACCTATACGCTAAATCAAATCTCAGGTGACAAAAAGTGAACTGATTATAGCCTCATTGAATGAATTCCTCCAATAGTTGCTGCTTTGCACCAATCAATTAAAATCACAAGAATCTTCAAGGCAACCGGCCTGCTGCTTTCGCAGTTTCATAAAACACAAAGGCTCCCTTGCTTTGCTGCCCATCAGATTTTACTAATTCAGCACATTTTTCACTAGAGCAATTGCATCTTACAAATTAAATCAGTTATAGTTAAACTCATATTCCTCAAAATTCATCTGAGTTTCACATTTTTACATTTAAAAACTTAATTAATTTAAATTCAAACTTTTCACATTTTTCTTTAGCTGTTTTTGCAAAAGAAATTTCATTCGTACTGTACGTTCCCTCTTTCTACGAAACAAAAACAACTCGCAGTCAGCTGTGTCCACTCTTTATGCGTACTGTACAGTAGCTTCACTGCGTTTAACAACAACAAAATGTAAACAGATGGCGCTCAATATCATTTTGGAACTTACGAAATATAGATGGCGACTGTATGCAGCTTCCGTATCCAGCTATTAAAATGCTTAAATTGTTGTTGTAATTCAAATTAAATGATAGCAACAGATTAAATAATGAAATAAAAAGTTTTTCTAGTACAAATAGATAAATGAATACAACACTAAATTAGCAAATCGAAAAAATCTCAATTTACCGAGTTGTCGGCATCAAGAGAAGTTTGCTGTTATTGTTAGTTGAGTTGTTTTTGTAAAAGTCGAAATTTCTTGTTTTGTTGTTCTTCGTTAGACGATTATATTTGTTATTGTTGTTTCTCAGGTATGAAAAGAGAACGAATTTATCGAAGTTTCGTTTATTGCTCTTTTTGAAGTTATGAAATCATTACTCTTCAGAAGGGTACTCACCAGTGTTACCACTTTAATCCAATTTGATCAAAAGTGATACATTTTCGCCCCTTTTTTTTCAGTGATACTTTTTTTTTTGATATTGTGTCCCATAACTTTCTTTTGTGCAAATGGATAGGTAGACAAAAACTTTATATATTTTACATATGTTAACAAATTTAATAAATATTTATGATTTATACTGTAAAGCAACAGGTGAGGCTGAATCAGGTACAGATTTTGACTTTATGATTACATTTAATTTGAGCTTGCTTTAGAACTGCCGATCCTTCAAAAAGGAAACAATACCCAGCCCCCATGTCAGGAACAGTGGTACAAAAAAAAAAAAAAAAAAACATTTTGTTCTTTCTGTGACAAATCGTTTGATTAAAGAAACTTGTTCCTTTTTGGTTTTTGTAGGGGAAGTGAGGGCCCCAAGATGGGCATAGTATTTAGATAATGCTCTAGAACCCAAACTGAACAAGATATCTTAAAGTGCTATAGATATCTTGTGAAAGTACAATAGGTTGGGTATCTTTTGGCCGCAGAGATAAATTTTTATTTTATATAAAAACAATTTTTTTTAACTATATTTCAAAATTGTTAAAAATTTCGGTTTTCAAAAAACGTGGCCCCAAAATTTACACTACTTCAAAATTCACTGAAAAATGGGAAAAATCAAAAATAATTACCATGTATAGATTTTGAAACCAATTTTCTATTTCTTTTTGTTATATTTATTCAGAGAAATAGCATAAGAATTTTGGGCAAAATTATTTGAGTCAGAGTTTGGGCATGTGTAACAGCGATCGCTGATTTTGGCACTTCTCTCTTACACTCGTGGGGATAAAAAATGCTTCGACGCATGTCTCGTAATTTTTGACATCAAAATGTCCACACGTCGACATTTTTGGAGCGTCAGTAAAAGTTTTACACAAACACAATATGGATCAAATCATTTTAGAATATTAATATACGATAAATAAATAGGATATGGCTATAACCCTTTACCTATTCCAAATTACAAATTCAGATTATTTCACTGACCCAACTAATTGTGACGGATTTCGAAACTGCCGTCTGATTTGACTAAATTTGTTGATTAAGCCTGTCATGTATTACTCCAACTTAAAAATGTTGAAAAAAACTTTTCGAAGAAAAAAATTAACGTCTGCAGAAAAACACGCAGGTCGTTTTTTCTTCGAGTATGCATAAAAAACTCTGTCTATACAAACGACAACAATGGGGCTCTGTCCATCTTGGGGCCCTATCCCCTATTATTTTTTTTCAAAGCATTTTTTTGTTGTTCTTTATTAATAAATAACTTGTTACAAAATCATTTTTTTTTTTTCATAAAATTTTGAATATATCAAAATTTTGATACGGATACTTTTCTTTTTTTTTAAATGATGCACTTTGAAACTTTTCGCCTTTCAGGGTCAGGCATCTTGTTTTTTCAGTCAATGGTAACACTGGTACTCACTATTTGTTCAATTGGGATATAAGACATGAGAGGAAAAGTTCAGCTATATGTAATCAAGCAGTGACGTCTATGAGAGAGCCGACTCTCACGATAAAACTGCGACTGCGAAGTCGACTCTCTGCCTGATTGTGTGCAGCCGATATTCATATGCCTTGATTCGCTAAACACAAACAACTGCATAACTTCGTTTTTAATTAGTTTTGTATGAGTGTGCGACGAGAATGCGATTCCCGTTGTAAAAATTTTCAATCCACAACCCAGAAGTTTCAATTCAGTATATTGTCACTTTGTTTCCATTGCCTAGTTCATTTATTCGCTCTAATGAGCACGTTGACTGTAAAGATATTTCAAAAGAATCAAGTGTTTAAGTGGCGGCTTAAATGTGTGAACATGTTAATTTAATTAACTTTAGTACCTACCCTCGGAATAACCTGTGCACAGAGACTTATGGCATGAGTCCCGTCTTGAAAATTGCATTCGGGTCTAGAAATGAAGAATTTACAATCATTGCAGCTCAACATAACCTAAAAAATCTGTGTTATTAAAATTCAATTACTTCCACAACATCTCCCCAAGGTCAAAGCTTTTCATTATTTTGGTAAAATTGCAACACAACTAACAAACTCATTAATACAACAATATCACAATATCATCATCAGTAGCAACAACCAGCCAGCATCCATAAAACACCACAACGCAGGTAAATAAATAATAAAAAACAATATAAAAACAGCAAAAGTGAGCCGCAAAAAGAAATTGGCGCCAAAAAATATAAACAAGTCGCAAAACATACTAATTGAGATACTCAAAAAAAAAAAAGCTTTAGAGTAAAAATGAAAAAAGCTCGAGCTTTCAATTTCCCAACTAGTGCGCTCTCTTTTACTCACACACATGTTACTCAGTGAGAATATATTGTTGGTGAGTATGATGTTGTAAATGTAGATGTGTGCGTTTAATGATGTTTTTGACTTTGAAATTGAGTACAAATGAACGAATCAAAAGAAGAACAGCGAAATGCCAGGATGAAGAGATGGGCATCAAGTAGGCAGGCATTCACGCTATGTGTGTGTGTGTGTGTGTGTGTCGGCTGGCATTACAAAAATGTAGGTCACAGTGAAATAATAACAGAATCACAACATTCACAGAGTTCGTTTGTAGTCTTGAGAAGATTTCGGTTTCAGTTTAAATTGTTGTGTTGAGAGTGATGTGACATATGACGTAGCTGCGGTGCATTGTTGTTCTCTGATTTTAGCAAGCAAAATAAATAAACAAATAAAAAATAGCAAAGCAGCAACAATCAAATCGAAACAGACGGTGAATCAATAAAAAAAAGGAAAAAATAGATAAATAAAAATTGAAGGAAAAGGAAACATATTTACAGCGTACATATCCATATACATATCCGTGCAGCAAGCGTGCACTTTCAAGTAGCTACCTGCGTAGTGTAGTACAGTGTTAGATCACGGTACCTTTGGTAGCACACAACAATACAAAAAAAAAAAGAAGTTAAAAATAAAAAAAAGTGTTGAAAAGTGAAAAGTTGATTTTTATGCAAATTGCTGTGTTGCTATTTGTTATTCTTTTGTTTGTATTTGTGTGTGTTTTTTTTTTTTTTTTTTTTTTTTGATTCAACTCAAATGAAGTAAAAGAAACAAAGATTTTCTTTTGTTAAAAATACAACAACAACAAATTTCCTTTTTCTTTTTTTCTAACCGGAAAAGGAAGCATCAAATTTTTACCTTTGTTGATGATAAAGTGAAAATTGAATAAATTTTGCATAATTTGGTTGGGAATAAAAAATTTTAAACCGTGTGTGTTTGTTTTTTTTTTTTTTAGTTGCTTTTGTGTGAAATTAATATATTTTTTGTGCTGTTCTAAATTTATAAAAGTATCAAGGAAAATATAAAAGGTTTGTAAATATTTATATTAAATAAAATTGCTGTGCTATTAATAATTCATAATGAGCTTTTAGTTGCCCACCGCGGTTTATGTTAGAATTTTGGTTAGGTGCCGCTGATGATTGAAAAATTTTTTATTATGTGAATATCTAAATTGGAATCCTTTGTTTAAATTGTGAATAGGAAAAGCTATTTACATTACTAATTTAATAGCAGCTTTTAGTGATTGATACTTTTACTGGAAGGCAAGAAAAGGGGCTGGGATGGGAAATACTGAAGTTAACTGAGCTGGGTTAATAAAATATAAAGTAATGTATTTACCTCTATGAATATAGGATAGCTCGTGAATAAAATTAAGTAAGCCAAATTATGCGGAGTTCATTTTCTTCCTTGTCAGTTTTTTTCAACCAAATATAGAACAGATGTACGCCTATTATGGGTTCCGTAGTTGAAGGAAATTATAGGGCCGATGAGCTAGCCAGATAGGGTACTAACCATTCCCGGTGTACGGTCAGAGGCGATATTGGTATACCAATTGCCACCTGTAAACTAATATTGAAGAATAGTGTAGTGCGAGAGGCCACTAGGTCTTGGGCAAAGGAAGGTACTTACTTGTTAAACGACCAAGCTAATGTAACCGAAATTTGAAGGGGAAAAAAATGTCTGCCACTAGAGAGGAAGAGGCAGGAATGTCGGTTGCTAGCGTTAGAAAAATGGCAGAGAAAATTGGGATCAGTCTTCAAAGTGTTGATGAGATATGATTGATTCCTGATACGAAAAGATGGGGTGACAACAAGCGCCAACTAGACTATAATGTCACACAAATACTTAGTGGCCATGATTGCTCCGAAAGCTATCTCCACATAGACTGTATAGTAGATCACACGAATTGCCCAGTTTGTGGAGTTGAAGAGACGGCGAGGCACATAGTGTGTGGCTACCTCAGATTCTACACTGAAAGAGAAGCGCTGAGGACAGCATTTGCAGTAAGTCCATCGGTATGGAACTATGTGAAAGTGGCCAGCGATGGCGACGAGAATCGGAGGACGTTTGCTGAATTTCGCACGTAACATTATGACACGATTAAGAAACGCGCGAAGAGCGTGAGAATGAACGAACGGCAATACATGCATCGAGCTGAGACATATTGCCACGGCCTCTATGCAGAGCCGTATTACTGACTGTTGGGTAGAGGCGGTTGATCCGCCAAACTTCAGCAGAACTAACTACAAAAGGGAGGATACAGTGGGGGTGAATACTTGCTGACAGGATACAGGCGGATCTAAATAAAAGCGAACTGGTTAATATACGGATTTGCCTTCGAACCGACTAAACAAACGGTTTTCTAGCCTAGGCTCTAGCTGACGCCATCTAGAAGAAATACTTTACGGTAGACCCAGTTGAAGTGCCGTCTGATGTTTCGTGTTAAGTGACGGGATATAAGCTTTTGATGCTTCCTCCTCCTTTACATCTGGTTCTTACTACCTACCTGATTTTCTACCTGTCTCTTTCACACAGTCGGCAGTTTATGCTTACGCTATAGTCTGTTCAAGGTCTAATAAATTCTCTCTTGCCTAAAAGTATGTCACAAAAATTGTCTAAAAAACCAAACCTCCTTTAAGTCTCTTCAACAGGCTCTGAAAGCTAACTGTTCCTACTGCTTGAGTGTAGCTTATTATAATAAAAAAAAAAGCCAAACAATTTATAAGCACGAAAGCGCACAACACAAACCAAAAAAAACGCGAAAGAACAACAAACAAAAACTACGTAAAAATGTGTATAAAAAAAATCAAAAAAAAAAAAAAAAGCGAGAAACACTTTGTGGCATTATGACGCTAAATAATAAAGAAGAAATGAAAAGGCTGAAAAAAATTATTGTGCCTAAAACGAAATAACACAGTGAATCGTTTTATTCGTGTTTGCAACACAAACAACACAATAAGACAAACAAAAACAAAAAAAAAAAAAAAAGGTTGAATAAAACCAGAAAGAAACAAGAAGCCAGGAAAGCTAAGAAAAAAAAGCAACTTAAAGCAACTACAGGCAAATTATTATGACTACAGTTTTCTGTTTCATTTTATTACTACCACGAACAGTTTGATGGCAAGGAAGTGGCTCTTTAATATAAGCCAACAATAACACATACTCATGCAATCACGCACACACACACACAACAAGTACCTACTTCGAAGTATAAACGAATTCTTATTGCAAATTAACGGAAAGAAAATTTTCGTTGTTGTTGTTTAATATTAAATTAGAGATACTCGAATGAATGTAACTTTAGTTTAGGTAATGCTCTTTGCAAATAATTTCTTCAAAAATAGTAGCAAATATAATTAAAGAATGTATAGTCATACGGCCGTTTCGGAACCCGTCACGGTTCCTCATCAATGATCTTTGTGATAATTCTTACTGTGGTTGACGAACTTTGGCCGGACGAATCCGAGTCGTTCTGGTGCGTAGAACCATTATCCCGTGAGATCCTCCAGCAAGACCTCTACGACTCATACCTGTCAAGTCTGGTCCAACTATCTAAACCATAGACAGTCATTTGTCGAACTCAGGCAGGCTGTATCAAAACAACGGTAAGTGAAACGGTAAAACAAGGTGTGTCCCAAGCAGATGTTCTCTCTCCGATCCTGTTCAATTACTAGATTTCGAAAATGCCATCGCCCTCTAACAGAACGGAATACGACTGGCGTCTTACGAAGACGACTGCGCAATTAAAGCCGCTGTAATGTGTAGAGAAACAAATGCTAAGTATCTGTCAGAGGTGCTTAGTTTTCAAGACGCCCGCCACCTGCAGCTGTCAGCGGAAAAATCCACAGCAACCCTTGTCACTATTGACAATTACATATTCGAAGTCGTCAAGGATTTCGTTTATCTTGGATCCAGCATCAACACCAACAATAATACAATATCAGCAGCCTTGAGATTAAGAGAAGAATAACTCTTGCCAACAGGTGCTACTACGGGCTCAGTAGGCAATTGAGAAGCAGAACCTTCTTCCGACAAACGAAAATAACGCTCTTCAAGTCCCTCATCCTTTCCGTTCTAATATATGGCGCTGAGACATAGACATTGACCACCAACGATGAAAGGCTGTTGGGAGCATTCAAGAGGAAAATACTCCGCAAGATCTATGGTCCCGTGTGCATGGACGACGTGTATCATATAAGATGGAACCATGAGCTGTATAAGCTGTATGCCGAGATAAAAATCCAGTGGCTTCGCTGATGCTCCTAGAGATTATCTATATCGCTTTTAAGCGCGTTCAGATCTTTTCGTAGTTCCCGAGGCGGCTGCGGCGGCTTCAGTACGGCGTGATCCAAAAAAGGTGAAAGGCGATGGAATCCGCAGAAGAGGACTACCTAATCTTCGTTGAAAAGACCAGGTACAGGGAGACCTGACTGCACTTAGCCTTACTAATTGGCGCCGGCGCGAGCATTGCAGAAACGACTGGCAAGGCTTTATAGAGGCGACCAAGACCGATTATCCGTTGTAGAGCCAACTAATGAGTGAATCAATGAACCCTTTTCACTACATATGGACGATGAAAGCGAAAGATGTTCTGCCGGTTGAGGCCGGCGGCAAGCCAATCCCGACGGTAAAGAAACCCGAAGATACTGGGAGTCACATTCGAGAGCCTATTAAAATTCGCCAAACACGCAACAAAAGTGCGAAATCGCCCAAGTGGACGAAACAATGTGCGGAAATCACTCGCTGGAAGCGAGACATGAGACAAAAACTAAGAGACGCTACTCACTACGTACAAAGCGATCGGAAAGTCTAGTTTAAATTACGCTGTCCCTGGTCTGGTCAACACTACTTAGCGAGTCAGCGAATGGAAAAACCTACAGACTAAACAAAAAACGCAGACATCCGAACTATAACTGGGCAACAATCTGATGTCCAACGAAGACCACCTCCATGACGAAGTGAGCATGAAGTGAAAGTGCGTGAGCATAATATACTATTGACTAAAGCATGACATCAACCCTTACACCCGAACCACGCACCACTGGAGCTGCCGCAGCCGCCTCGGAAACTTCGAAAAGATCTAAACGCGCTTAAACGCGAAATAGACCATCTCATTGTTACGATACTGACGACGACGTAAAGCAGTATCATGTCAAGGGAGGCGTTCTGCAGGGCTGCGTTCTCGGTCCAACGCTATGGAACGCAATGCACGATGGCATCCTCAAATTGGATCTCCTGGAGGATTCAACAATTATTGGATATTCCGACGCCATCGTGATAGTGGCAGTTGCCAAACACTTAGTCTCACTACAGGCTATATGTAACGACGTCATCTCAAGGGTGAGAAGGTACAACGAGGTACAACTCGAAGCTGGAATTAGCGGAGCAGAAGATCATCACATCATCTCGTACTTAAAGACTCCAGAATTACGTTTAATGATCACCTGAAATCTGCTAGTGAAAAAGCAGCACGAACATAGGAGGCCCGCGCGAGGGCAGACAGCAGCTGCTTTCAACGGTTACTACGTCACTAATTTTGTATGCAGCACCTATCTGGGCAGACAGCAAGAAGACACACCAGAAGGATATCCGTGCGACTTACAGGCTCAGTACCCTGAGGGAAGCTAGCGCGTATCGCATAGTGTCGGATGATGCTATTAGTGTCACGGCAAGTCATAGCCCATCGATCTACAGGCACAAGAGATGATACGGTTATATGGTCGTGACACAAAGCAACCAAAGGCATCAGAGAAGAAGAAAGGTAGCGTATCAGCATGGAATGGTAGCGAAGATGAGAGTCATCAGTCATCAGAGAAGGTTCGATGGACCTACAATCTCATAACGGATGTAAAATAGTGGATAGCACGCAGGCATGGCGAATTGAATTACCACTACATTGCGCAATCGCTTAGTGGTCATGGGTGTTTCAGGTTCAACCTGGGAGAGGACGACCCGTTTTGCCCGAACTGCCCAGAGGAACTTGAGAACGCGCGGCATATACTTTTTCACTACCCGCTCTTCAACAGTGACACGATTTGGAGATAGCCTTTGGAGAACCCCCTACGGAAAGGAATCTGACGAGACAGATGCGCAACACAGTGGAAAAATGGAATGCAAGGTTGCTTTAGATATGATGACCACACTGTATAATGCAGAACGTACGCGCATAGACGAGCGCACGGCAAACAACAGAAACATAAATCCGATAAACGATAAAACCGGTCAAAATTTCATAGGAACCAATACTGTCGATTGAGCACTAAGCTCCTTACGGCCTTCCGACGTAATACCTAACGGTGGTTCCGGCAGGAATGTCCGTATGAACGAGAAGTACTTTTAGCGTGAGAATGTCTGGTACTGCGTAGGTTTTTTATGCTTTCCTCTGCGTTAAAAAAAAGACCATCTCATTGCTGATCCAATTGATGCAACCAACTACCAAATGGCTTTAAAGGCAACACATGCCGAAGAAGTAGCAACGGCTTTAAGCAGCTGACAACCCAATCTTGTACTAGGCGATAGACCTCCATCGATTGTAGTCGGGCAACGAGATGCACTCTGGCACAATTTCACTCCAGCTGGTCCAAAATACTTAATAACTATATGTCCCAACTTGACAACAATATTGCCCCCGAGTGCAATCGAACTTGACCCCAATAGCCCTAAGTACTAAACCCACAGAAGCTGCTCAATTCCTGGGCTTGGAATGGCCCGACTCAAATAGTGTATTGGACTGGTAAACGATTTGAATATTACTGTAACAACAACAAGAACATAGTTCCTACTAGCATTTCCACATCTAAAATTCAAAATTTAAATTAAATTTTTTTATTATTTTGGACACACAGAGTTGATGTGGATTTAATTTTTCAGTTGATTTGCCACAAACTTTTATTTTCTTTTACCGCCACTACTAGCTACAGCAACCAGCGAATGCAACATCATCAGTCACCCCGAGTGGTATCAGAGATAATGCTTTGCCTTTAAAGAGAGATTTATATTAATATTCATGGTGGCATCTAACTTTACAAAATGGATTTTTCTACTTATGGCATATGATATAAACACCTGAGCCAAGTTAAAAGCAAAAAAAGAAAACCGCAAGTAGTAAATGTTTTTAGTGTGGTTTTCATTTTAAAACACTTGCAACAAAATGGAGGGAGAGTGAGATATTTTTAAATGAGAAATTTATTTGTTTAAAGTTGTTACAAAAAATCTTTTTTAAGCGGTTTAAACACTTGAATGCTGTGGTGCTTTCTTTGAAAATGGCTGAAGCAACAATGCTGGAGTAATATAATAAACGCCAACTGGGGCTTGAGGAGATAGCGCAAAATCGAACACTGACTCGTATTCTCCAATCCCCAAAAGTTTAGAATTGTTACTTAATTGATGACAACAGAGTGACCTTAGTTAAAAAAAAGTGTTAGTTTATGATTGTGTGTTTTACTGTACCTATATTTTACTTTAGGCCTAAAAGTATGCAGCACATAATTTCTATATAAAAAACGGTTGTAGAATAGTGAAACATATAAAAAATTGTTTTTATTGTATTTTTTTTTATGTAATTGTAATTATAAAATAAAACCAACGAAAAATTTTAAGGGGAAAATGAAAAATTAAAAAACCTATGGTTGCAGTTTTTGGAACATAAAAACGAAAACTTTTATAATGAAGTAAACAGTAATGCTTCACATTATGTGATGAGTGCAGAAGGTACTAATTTTTTTGTTTTTTACTTATAATTTTCTCGCTTTAAACAGACTTAGGAAAAGTGTACAATAAATTGATTTTCAACTTGATTTTCACATCATTTGATGAGTGCAGAAGGTGCTCATTTTAATTTTTCCCCATCTCATCCATCTGTCTGTCTGTTTTTCTTTAGCATGTCATTGCCCATTAACGTTCTCCTACCAAATCTCAGTGCTCAGCTGTAATTTGCATTAACGTTGTAGAAAAAGTGCTACGCCCATTTGCTCAAAAACTCTTCATATCTCGTTTGTGACATCTTTCAAAGATCTATTCATATGATTATGTGATTCTTTTAAGATCGGATTAAGATTCTGGCAACTTATAAAGAACAGACAAACGTGTTGCATTCAATTTTATTTAGTAGTAGAATATTAACTCTAGCGTATTTCAATTTCTTAAAGACATACAAATATTTTACTTCCCATACCAATTTTCTCAGTTTGTTGCTGTTTTATTAATTCTTTCGTTGTCATTTTCAATCACTCTTCAGAATTCTTTGCTACTTTTTAAATTGAAGAAAAATTGAAAAATTGCATGAGCTTTAAATGAATTTTTTTCTATTCGCTTTCTATCTTTAACTTTTTCCTCTTTATGTTTTTTATTTATTTTTTTTTCTTCATAAACTTTTTTTCTTTATGCCTTTAATGTTTACCTACTATATAAATTATTCTTTTTTACATTTCTGTTTTGATAAATTATTACCTACACCGGCAAATTTATTTTTCACTATGTCTGACATAATACTCGGAAAAAAGAAAAATAATTTAAGTTGATTCTTGTTGAATATTTAAATTGATATAAATGTATATTGACAGTGTGGTATAATGACAATATCAATACACATGCGGTTAATAAATTGAGTGAAATATGAATGCAATTGAAAGAGTCTTTTACATACATATACACAAATGTTTTTAAATATTTTATGCTATCAAATAATAATAAAAATAAATTTACATTTAAATGCTGTTGATATTTAGGACACAAATTTTTAAACTCATAGAGAAGAAACATTTTCATAATAAATTTATGAATACAATATTAATTTGTATACATTTTACATGCACACACAAATATACATTTGAGAGGCTGAGAGGAAAAGTGGTAGAACTTCAACGTTCAGAAAAAAGTGGAATAATTTTACTTAAGAGCAAAAGTGAAACGAAATATGTTCAGAGCAAAAGTGAAACGAAATGTGTTCAGAGCAAAAGTGAAACGAAATATGTTCAGAGCAAAAGTGAAACGAAATATATTCAGAGTAAAAGTGAAACGAAATTTGTTTTGAGTAAAAGTGAAACGAAATATGTTCAGAGCAAAAGTGAAACTAAATATGTTCAGAGCAATGGTGAGACGAAATATGTTCAGAGCAAAAGTGAAACGAAATATGTTTAGAGCAAAAGTGAAATGAAATAAATTCAGAGCGAAAGTGAAATGAAATATGTTCAGAGCAAAAGTGAAATGAAATATGTTCAGAGCAAAAGTGAAACGAAATATGTTCAGAGCAAAAGTAGAACGAAATATGTTCAGAGCAAAAGTGAAAAAAAATATGTTTAGAGCAAAAGTGAAACGAAATATGCTCAGAGCAAAAGTGAAACGAAATGTGTTCAGAGCAAAAGTGAAACGAAATATGTTCAGAGCAAAAGTGAAACGAAATATGTTCAGAACAAAAGTGAAATGAAATGTGTTCAGAGCAAAAGTGAAACGAAATATGTTCAGAGCAAAAGTAGAACGAAATATGATCAGAGCAAAAGTGAAACAAAATATGTTCAGAGCAAAAGTGAAACGAAATATGCTTAGAGCAAAAGTGAAACGAAATGTGTTCAGAGCAAAAGTGAAACGAAATATGTTCAGAGCAAAAGTGAAACGAAATATGTTCAGAACAAAAGTGAAATGAAATATGTTCAGAGCAAAAGTGAAACGAAATATGTTCAGAGCAAAAGTGAAAAGAAATATGTTCTGAGTAAAAGTGAAATGAAATATGTTCTGAGTAAAAGTGAAACGAAATATGTTCAGAGCAAAAGTGAAACGAAATATGTTCAGAGCAAAAGTGAAATGAAATATGTTCAGAGTAAAAGTGAAACGAAATATGTTCAGAGCAAAAGTGAAGCGAAATATGTTCAGAGCAAAAGTATAACGAAATATATTCCGAGCAAAAACGGAATAAATCACTACTCATGCTGTTTTTGCTCTTAAAGAATTGTTACACCATTTTCGCTCTTACTTTTAAATCACTTCATTTTTACTCTAAACCTTTTTATTTGTGCCGTTCTTGCACTGAGATACTAAATTATTTCATTTTTGCTCTTATATAAATTTTATCCCGCTTTACCTCTCGGCTTGTCATTTGTATGTATAAAGTAGGTACTTATATGTGTGTGTGTGTGTAAAGTATATGAGTGTGTGTATGTATAAAGCAGTCACCGCTTTATGTTTATCACATTTGAGTATATTTAACCTATTCATTGCGAAAATGTTGAAAAGGGTTGTAGATAATTGAGCTATTTCCAGGAAATGTCTGTAAATAAATTTTAAGTAATTGATTTTTGTTTTCTGCTGAATATTTCTGATTTGCTGAAGCTTGAGGACTTTTTTGTAGTATCTTATGCAAAACAGGAAATTATTTGGTTTGGTTACAGAAATTGTTCTGTGTGCAATACTGTAATAAACTATTTATAGAACCAGATGATACTTATTTATCAAATGTGTCTAGGGATAGCATTTAAATTACTCAAAATATGGAATGAAAGGAAAGGTGTAGCCCAAAATTGACTTACTAGTTACATATATTTATTAAACAAAATGAAAAGTTAAGCTCGAACGCAGTCATACTTTCAATACCCTACACACCTTTAAAGAAAAACATCTCTTTGTTTTGAAAAATATGTGGGAGTGGTCACTAGCAGATGCAAATATTGCTTAACGAAACGATTTTAATCCCTTTCAAATTGTCGCTTTTTTTCATTAATAACCCATGATTAAAATGTATGAGATTTCTATCGTTAAGGACGTGATTTTAGCCCCCTTCTCCCCGCTTTTTTTAAGTTTCTGTTTTCAAGTTTCGCTATATGGGTCACCAGTGTCCCTAGGATCTTCAATAAAAACTTTTTAAGAACTTTTTTACAGAGCGAAATTCTAGAAATTTGGTGAAAATATATTCCTGTATTTTTCTCAATTTTAGAATGCACCTTTCTTTATCGGAATATGCAAAAACATGCACCGCTATCTTCCACTTTCAGGAAGTAACTTAATTTGAAAATAGGTCGGAATTCGTTTTATTCCTTCAAAAATTGAAATTTGAATTGTTTTTGCTAACCCTAAAAGTATGGAATCATGCTGAAAATTAGATTTTTTGTTAACTCTAAAAGTATGCAATCATGCTGAAAATTGGAATTAATTTTTTGTTAACCCAAAAGTATGGAATCATGCTGAAAATTGGATTTTTCTTATTCCTAAAATTATGCAATCATGCTGAAAATTGAAATTAATTTTTTGTTTACCCTAAAAGTATGCAATTATGCTGGAAATTTAAATCAATTTTTCTTAACTCTAAAAGTATGCAATCATACTGGAAATTTAAATAAAATTTTTCTTAGCCCTAAAAGTATGCTGAGGATTGGAATTAGTTTTTTGTTAACCCTAAAAGTATGCAATTATGCTAGAAATTTATATAACATTTTTCTTAGCCCTAAAAGTATGCAATCTTGCTGGAAATTTAAATTAAATTTTTTTTAAACCTAAAAGTATGCAATCATGCTGAAAATTGAAATTAATTTTTTGTTGATCCTAAAAGCATGCAATGATGCTGAAAATTGGAATTAAATTTTTTGTTAACCCTAAAAGTATGCAATCATGCTGAAAATTGGAACTAAATGTTTTTTTTGGTAAATTAAGCGATTGATTATTGCATGCGGCGATAACTGCCAAAAGATCGCAGTCCAAAATTCGTTGTTGAACTCACAAATGGTTGCCTGATTATTCTAAGATTGAGCTCTGCATTAGGTGAGATCCAGATCATAATTTTCGAGTTTCTTCAACATCGCATTCGTAATTTGTTTTCCATTTTTGGAGTTTACAGGAATAAAGTCGATGAAAGATTCCTTTATCTCAAATAAATTTCGTTTTATTTCTCTGCATCTAATAATCTGGAATCTGCTTTTCACTGTCCTTGTCTACTTATTCAACATGCTAATTTTTCAACGTCTTTATATTCGAAATTGGCGATCTTAAAAAAATTAGAACTAGCTAAGCAAGGAATTTACCGCCAGCTGGATATTCAACTTTCACTTAGACTTGATCGCGAGAGATTAGAACTCATTTTAAAACTAATTCTACCATATGGTACTACTTTGTAATCAAATTCATCCTTGAAAACCAGCAAAACTCAATCAAAAGTCTACAATCAAATATACATAAATATTTCTCAAGCCTTCATAACTTTTATCTCTAGTGAATTGTAACACAAAAATAAAATTGAGATTATACATTAATTTCAAAGAATATTTTTATTATACAAAACATATTCAAAAACCATAACACACACACTTGCTTGCCTGAAAAACTTATCACCTTTTGTGCACCAGAAGCACACATGATGCATACTTCACGCCCATTTAGGAAACCTTGAAATAAAACCCAAGCTCAATGTCGGCGTTGAACTGATAAAAAATAAAAAGCAAAACAAAAACAAATGTAAAAAATGTTCGACATTAAACTTAAACACACTCGACATTAAGTGCACGAACAAAACAAAATTCTGTTACTTTTTGTTTTCTAACAAATTTAAATACAATTTGTGGTTTATGGTTACAGATTGCAACAACAATTGTATACAAATATTTTTTAATTTTTCACAACACACAACCCCCCCTCCTCGCCTTTCCCCCGTATCCAATAGCAAAACACAAAAATGTAGGAAGAAAAATTTGAAATACTTAGCAACATATTTTTTTTGTTTTGTATTTTTTCAGTATTTAAATTGCTAAAATAAAAGTTTGGTTTTTAGAGAACCAAGAAGAGAGGGGGGAGAGAGAGGCAAAGCATAGGAAGTAGGTAGATTTATAATTAATATGTTACAAAAAAAAGTTAAGCCATAGAGTAGTAAAAATGAAAAATTAAAAAAAATAAATCAGCAACAGTAGGTGGCAAAAAGAAAGAGTAAGAGGATGGGTTAAGGTTAAGGCTAACTGTAGGGCAAGGGTAAGATAAGGTTGGGATAAGGGTGTGGTAAGAGGCAAGCAAGAAAGAAAAAAACATAGCAATCTGTTTTTAGAGAGGCGTTGTTGCAGCAAAACGTTTTAGGGATATTATTATTGCCAGTGGCGGATCTAGGATGTGGTTTTTGAGGGACTGAATTTTTGATGTGAAAAATTTATAGTAGAGTGAATTGATAAAAATTAAAATCAAATGTCGTTTTACTTTAAGCCCAAAAGTATGCAACACATAATTTTAATATCAAAAACGGTTTTGGAATACACTTACATATCAATGGAATAGTGGAACATATCAAAAATTGTTTTTATTTTTTGTATTATTTTATTACATAGTTTATTTGAGTTTATAGTTTAATCTTTGCTGATTGGAATCGTAAAATAATATCAACATTAGGCGATGTAGACGTGCTAAAAGCGAAAGTGCATTGAAAAGAGAAAATGAAAAACTTAAACATTTTTAGAACATAAAAACGAAAACTTTTACAATGAAGTACAAAACAATGGGTTAAGTATGTTATCACATGATGTGACGAGTGCAGAAGGTACTCATTTTAATTTTTAAAATCATTATTCAAACCCAAATTTAGACTCAAATTCAGCCAAAGTTTGCACAAATTTCAGACCGAAACTCAAACCAAAATTTAGACCCAAATTTAAACCCAAGTTTGGACAAATTTCGGAACAAAATTCAAACCGAATTTGGACCAAAAATCTGACTAAAATTTAGACTCAGATGTAGACCAAAGAATACTTTTGTCCTGTCTAAAGTCAGGACAAAACTCAGACCGAATCCAGATCCAAATTCTGACTAAAAATCATACTAAAACTCGTACCAATATTCAGACTAAAATCAATCCCGAAATAAGAGCAGAGCCAGTCCAAAAATAGCACCAAAATTTCAGATCCAATTTTAGACCGAATCTCAGAACAAAATTTATACCCAAACTCAGAACCAATTCAAATCAAAACTCAGACCAAAATCTGAGACCAAAATTCATACTCAAATCAGATCCAAATCAGGCTAAAATTCAGATCAAACTCAGACCCAAATCTCAGACAAAAATTCAGATCCAAGTCAGATCGAAATTCAGACCCAAATCAGGTCAAAATTCAGACCAAAACTCAGATCAAAAATCAAATTCAAATCAGACCAAAATTCAGACTAAAATTGAGACCCAAGCTCAGATCAAAAATCAGGTCCAAATCAGACCCAAATTCAGATCCACATCAGACCAAAATTCAAACCCAAATCAGGTCAAAATTCAGACCAAAATTCAGACCCAAACTCAAATGAAAAATCAGATCCAAATCAGACCAAAATTCAGACCGAAATTCAGAACCAAATCAGACCAAAATTCAAACTCAAACTCAGATCAAAAATCAGATCCAAATCAGACCTAAATTCCAACCCAAATCTCAGACCAAAAATCAGTCCGAATCAGACCAAAATTTAGATCCAAATCAAACCAAAATTCAGACCCAAATCAGACCAAAATTCAGACCCAAATCAAACCAAAATTCAAATCCAAATCAAACCGAAATTCAAACTCCAATCAGACTAAAATTCAAACCCAAATCAGTCCGAAATCCAGACAAATAATCAGATCCAAATCAGACCAAAACTCAGATCCAAATCAGACCAAAATTTAGACCCAAATCAGACCCAAATTCAGATCCACATTAGACCAAAATTCAAACCAAATCAGACCAAAACTCAGACCGAAATTCAAACCCAATTCAGACCAAAATTCAGACCAAAATTCAGACCCAAACTCAGATGAAAAATCATTTCAAAATCAAACCAAAATTCAGACTCAAGTCAGACCAAAATTTAGACCCAAATCAGTCTGAAATCCATACTAAAATTCAGACAAATAATCAGATCCAAATCAGATCAAAACTCAGATCCAAATCAGACCACAAATCAAATTCAAACTAGGTCCAAAAAACCACCCAAAAAAAGAGACCCCAACGATTATGAAATTTCAAATTTATTTCACTCCAAGTGTATAGGAGATAAACTGCAACTCACATGCCTACCTCCCTTCCCTTTCTCGAATCGCCACTGAATTTTGCTGTCTGAAAATGAAGCAACATGTGTGTGCCACTAACAGCAACCTACATACACTCGTTAGCGGCGGCGGCGGCGGCGGCAAAAAAAATATTAAGCAATGTATAATGTTAAAGTTTCATTTCAAACCATGAGAGTGTGCTCATGCTCAAGTATAGAAACATTATGCAAAAGTTGAGAGAGGAGAAATTATGATACTTGATGCTGATGCTATGCTGGGGTATGTGAGCGTTTCAACAACAACAACAACCAAAAAAGTGAAAGTAAAGTTTTATCACAAGCAACAAAAACAAAACAAAAAACAAGAGAAAAGCTTTCAAAAATTTAATATTGCAATATTGAGAAAAAGAAGAAAAGTTCGCAAACTTAAATGTGTAAACTAAATACAATTTTCAACCTGTATGTAGGTGGATGGACCTTGAAAATCTGTAATATTCTATAGAGTAGGTGCGTGTATTTTTTGTTTGTCATTTCTGCTACTACTATATATACACATGTGTGTGTGTGTGTGTTTGTGTTTCCGTTTCCGGTGTACGTTGTCTGTTGTCCATTCTCTGCAATAAGAATGTTTGTCATGTAAATAAAAAAGTGACATCAGTATCCATATCAACAACGCTCTGTGATTTTCAATTTAGCAATTGAAATGATGCGTTCATTTTGATCTGGCTGTATATGTGTGTGTGTGTGTGTGTGTGTATGTCCTTGTCCAAAGGCTAACAATTTTAGCTTTAACTAAAATTACAGAGAAAAACCGTGAGTGAGTGAAAAAATATTTTGCTAAAAAAAAAAAAAAAATGCACATTCACAGGTGTTTGTCTATATATTTGTTCGCCTAAAGGTATGCAACAACTAGTAACTGTATAACAACAGAAGCACATCACAGAAGCACAGAATAGAACAAACAGCAACTTGTAATGATAATTTTAGTTATGCATAGTGGAAAAATCTGGTATAACTATGCAGTAGCAAAAAAGAAAAAAAAAAGGACCATATCACTGTCATACTTCACAACATAGAGAATGTCTCTATGTCTGTCTTTCCACATTTTTTTTTAGCTTGTTGTATCCTTTTTTTTTATCATTTTTTCCACTACTATTTACAGTCTGTTCCACTTGTGTGCAATTTCCATATACTCGTACAAAAAAAAAAAAGAAAAAAATGGCGCATGATGATGCCCCACTGGTACTTATGACCATCATGAATACTTCAGTGTCTATTCTGCTATGTACTTGAATAATTTTTTCAACACTCTCTTCTATTTGAAATATAGACATAAAAAAAATTTCGTTTAGATGAAAAGAAATGCTTAGAGAATATATGAATGTTATAGAACTTTTTTGTTCAGTTTTTTATGCAATTTTCCTTTCATACGAAATTACACATAAAATTGTCTATATAAAAAATGTTATACAGGGTGATTCCGTCCCGATAGTCAGCAACGTGATGATAGGTGAAAGTCAAACTAAGTAAGAAATTGTTGAAAACGTTGCAAAAACTCATAAAATGAATAGAAAACATAAAAAATCAAAAAAAAAAAATTGTTTGCCTCCTCATGAATTTTTTAAAAAATTTTGGTCGAAAATTTTTTTTTGTTGAAAACGTTGCAAAAACAAATAAAACGTGTAGAAACACACAAAAAATTAAATAAACAAAAAATTTTCCATTCACCCCTTCATGAATTCTTTTTAAAAATTTTGGTCGAAAAAAATCAAAAATTATTTGAAAAAATAAAAAAAGATTTTGTTGTTGAAAACGCTGTAAAAACTCATAAAAAGTGTAGAAAATATAAAAAATCTAAAAGAAATTTTGCCCCATGTCTGTCTCCTCATGAAGTTTTTGGTCGAATTTAGATCGAATTTTTTTTTTTTTTGTTGAAAACGCTGTAAAAACTTATAAAATGTATAGAAAACATAAAAAATCGAAAAAAAAATTGTTTACCCCCCCCATGAATTTTTTGAAAAATTTTGGTCGAAATTTTTTTTTTTGTTGAAAACGTTGTAAAAACTCATAAAATGTATAGAAAGCATAAAAAATCGGAAAAAAAATTGTTTACCCCCTCATGAATTTTTTGAAAAATGTTGGTCGAAAAATTTTTTTGTTGAAAACGTTGTAAAAACAAATAAAACGTGTAGAAACACACAAAAAATTAAATAAACAAAAAATTTTCCATTCACCCCTTCATGAATTCTTTTTAAAAATTTTGGTCGAAAAAAATCAAAAATTATTTGAAAAAATAAAAAAAGATTTTTTTGTTGAAAACGCTGTAAAAACTCATAAAAAGTGTAGAAAATATAAAAAATCTAAAAGAAATTTTGCCCCATGTCTGTCCCCTCATGAAGTTTTTGGTCGAATTTAGATCGAATTTTTTTTTTTTTTTTTTTTGTTGAAAACGCTGTAAAAACTTATAAAATGTATAAAAAGCATAAAAAATCGAAAAAAAAATTGTCTTGAAAAATTTTGGTCGAAAATTTTTTTTTGTTGAAAACGTTGTAAAAACTTATAAAATGTATAGAAAACATAAACAATTTAAAAAAAAAAATTGTTTGCAAACTCATGATTTTTTTGAAAATTTTGGATAGAAAACATAAAAAATCGGAAAAAAATTGTTTACCCCCTCATGAATTTTTTGAAAAATTTTGGTCGAAAATTTTTTTTTGTTGAAAACGTTGTAAAAACAAATAAAACGTGTAGAAACACACAAAAAATTAAACAAACAAAAAATTTTCCATTCACCCCTTCATGAATTCTTTTTAAAAATTTTGGTCGAAAAAAATCAAAAATTATTTGAAAAAATAAAAAAATATTTGTTTGTTGAAAACGCTGTAAAAACTCATAAAACGTGTAGAAAATATAAAAAATCTAAAAGAAATTTTGCCCCATGTCTGTCCCCTCATGAAGTTTTTGGTCGAATTTAGATCGAATTTTTTTTTTTTTTTTTTGTTGAAAACGCTGTAAAAACTTATAAAATGTATAGAAAGCATAAAAAATCGAAAAAAAAATTGTTTACCCCCTCATGAATTTTTTGAAAAATTTTGGTCGAAAATTTTTTTTTTGTTGAAAAAACTCATAAAATGTATAGAAAACATAAAAAATCGAAAAAAAAATTGTTGCCCCCTCATGATTTTTTTGAAAAATTTTGGTCGAAAATTTGTTTTTTGTTGAAAACGTTGAAAGAACTCATGAAACGTGTAGAAACACACAAAAAATCAAACAAGCAAAAAATTTTCCATTCACCCCCTCATGAATTTTTTTAAAAATTTTGGTCGAAAAAATCAAAAATTATTTGAAAATTTGGTCGAAAATTTTTTTTTTGTTGAAAACGTTATAAAATCTGATAAAATGTATAGAAAACACAGAAAATCAAAAAAAAAAAAAACAATTTTTTTCCACTTATCTTTACCTCATTTTTTTAAAAAATCATAAAATCATCGATATCACAAAGTTCGACCTGACCCGAAAAAAATGCTTATTCGATTCGTGATCAGTATCAAAAACAACTCCAGAAAAACCAAATGAGAATTAAGAAATTTTTCTTCGTATTGTTTAGTGTTATAGATGTTAACTTCCCCTATCATCTTCTTTCGTAAGTATTTACCACTTAAACAGCATTACCCTGTAGCTAGAAATATTTTTATATATTTTATTATTTCTCGCACACTAAATTTTGTATGTGCTTAAATTGTGCAGGGAATGAAATTACTTGTATCTAAGTGTAAAACTAGAGCATGTTTTAGCGCTATGCTTTTGAAAAGAAGCTGTACAAAATATCTGCTATGTGCCTTTTAGAGCTTACTGTACCTCAAAGTGTATGTACGTGAGCACGTACTTTTTTTATGCGCAAACATCAATATTTAGCTAATAAATCATTTTATTTTTTTTTTACGAAAATTTCTACTAGGTGTGAATAAATTTATTGGGCACATAAATTTGAAGAAATGAATATAAGAGACAAAAAAAAAACCTCATAACTCCTTTCCAGTGACAACTAAGCTTTTATAATCGCTTCTCAGTATAAACTTTGCAGTTACTTATGTAGTTTCTAACCTAGTCTAATTCATTCCTAAAGCAAGCACGTTGTCAAAAAAATCAATACTGAGGAACTATGGTAAGTTTTAGAGGAATTTTCTGGTCCAGTCTGCTCTATATACCTAAGTAGTTCTTTAATCAGCTTGCCCTGAGTAGTTGTAATTAGTTATTGAATAGAATATTTGACTCTAGAATAAAAAAAATGCAGTTAGAAGTCTTTTTTGAAGTCACCGATTGGTTATTTATTTAGGAAAGTCTCTTCTGGAGTCAGGGGAATGCAATTTTTTTTTAAGGCATGGGTATGCGAATCTTATGACTTAAAAATCATGACTCCTTTGAAGTCACTTGGAGTCACTTGTTGTCACTTGAAGTCATTCGAAATCACTAGCACTCATTTGATGTTACTTGAAGTCATTTGGAGCCACTTGCTTTACAGTTATTTGAAATCACTTGAGGTCTCTTGGAGTCATTTGAAGTCATTTGATGTTACTTGGACTGATTTGAAGAAATTTGAAGCCACTTAGATTCACTTGTTGTCACTAGAAGTCACTTGGAGGTAGTTGATGCCACTTTTAGTCATTTGAAGTTACTTAGAGTCATTTGAAGTCACTTGGAGTTACTTGAAGTCAATTTTCAAGGTCACAAAGAAACCCGCCGCACATATTACTTAACTCCCTGACGGGTGTCAGATCGCTATCCAGGGGGCACCACGAGGAGACTGTGTGTCGACTTGAGTTGGAGAAGCGTAAGGATCGAATGAGGACTCACTCGTTTGTAAGACTATCAAAGAATTTTCCTACGCCCCCCGACCCCTCTCTCTTCAATACTTTTTTCTTCCCCAATTTTCTCCTCCCTTCTTCATTTCTCTCCTCTCTTGTCTATCCTCTCTCCTGAGTCCACTCTTCCCTCTTCCCTCTTCCCTCTTCCCTCTTCCCTCTTCCCTCTTCCCTCTTCCCTCTTCCCTCTTCCCTCTTCCCTCTTCCCTCTTCCCTCTTCCCTCTTCCCTCTTCCCTCTTCCCTCTTCCCTCTTCCCTCTTCCCTCTTCCCTCTTCCCTCTTCCCTCTTCCCTCTTCCCTCTTCCCTCTTCCCTCTTCCCTCTTCCCTCTTCCCTCTTCCCTCTTCCCTCTTCCCTCTTCCCTCTTCCCTCTTCCCTCTTCCCTCTTCCCTCTTCCCTCTTCCCTCTTCCCTCTTCCCTCTTCCCTCTTCCCTCTTCCCTCTTCCCTCTTCCCTCTTCCCTCTTCCCTCTTCCCTCTCCCCTCTCCCCTCTCCCCTCTCCCCTCTCCCCTCTCCCCTCTCCCCTCTCCCCTCTCCCCTCTCCCCTCTCCACTCTCCACTCTCCCCTTTCCCCTCTCCCCTCTCCCCTCTCCCCTCTCCCCTCTCCCCTCTCCACTCTCCCCTCTCCCACATCTCTTCTTCTTTCTCAATTAATATCCCAGCCCTTATCATCGCTACTCCTGAATTAACCTACGGCGAGCGTCATAAAATTTGCTAGGGTTGATAAATATTTAAAAAAACGAAAACACCTAAGCCTCCTCTCCCTGTTTCTCTTTTTCTCTCCCTCTTCCTTGAAAATTTTATTAATACGAAACTTTCCAGCATTCACCTACTCTACTCTTACGTAAACCTACAGACGAATTACATTAATAAAATCAAAAACGAAAAAGTTTTACTTAAAAAACAAAAAAAAAAAAACTTTTTCCATTTCATTTTATTTAATAACTTGAAATTGTTGAATTATAAATAAAAGCAAAAAAAAAGTAGATACTAAAAAAAAGTTTAATGAATATTATTTTTGAATAAATTTTCCCTATACCTTTCAAGCATATAGTAATACAATACAATTGCAAGTTACAGTTTACAATTCAGCTATAATTACATTGTATTCAAAAAAGATTATCGCAGGCAAAATATCAACCTTAATTCAGAGAGATATTTTTCCTCTTTTGTTGTGTTTACTCATCATGTTTCCACAGCAATGAATTTGAACAAGAAAAAAAAAATGGGAATTTATTTCAATTTAAATATTTACAGATGAAGGCGCTTATTGTATACTTGTTTTTCACATTGCCATGTAGGAGTTTTTCTGTATACGATGAGGAGGAGGAGGAGGAGGAGAAAATAAGGAATTGTAGCCAAAGGGGAAAAACATGAAGAACTTTATTAATAGTGAGATAATTTACTTTTCTACACTTGCTGATTAGCAATATTGTTGATAGAATTAGGAAATTTGTTTGTATTGTACTACTAGACGTATGAGTGTTTAATATTTAATATTCAAGTTAATTAATGTTACTCATACGCCTAGTAAACTTTTATCTATATGTCTTAATTATGTAATTATAGCTACCCGCATGAATTTATAGATTAATATTAATGATGTTTTTAGTCATTTTTATTAAGGGTTTGAGTGTGTGTGTGTGTGTGTGTGTGTGTGTAACTAATTGACTAAAACTAATTTTAATATTATATGTATGAATTCATGAAATTTATGCATAATTTAATAAAATGAGTTTAACTTGCATAAAGTAACGTAATTTTTGGTTCATCAAATATACAGAAACGTAATTTATTGATACAAATAAATAAAGAAATTCTACCTTTTTTTTTTTTGATCCAAATGTTGACATCAACATCATCATGAACAACACTGAACCAGCAGCAGCATTAAAGCACCACTGAGCGTAGATTTATTTCGTCGTTACTGTGCTTGATTAGTTGAAGGTGCGTCTGTCCTAATTTTGTCATATACATTTATTTTTCTTCTAAACATGACAGTTCTTAAAGCTTATTATAAACCTCTAGTGGTAACCTTGCCACACACACACACACAAACAAACATACACTTGCTTGTTACTTATACATGAAAACCTGAAAATAGTTTACATCGTAGTACATCTGTTTAAAAAGAAAGTTTTCGTATTAAAACTAATGCAAACTTTCTAATATAATAACAAGTAGAAGTCATAAAATTTCTACTTACTTATTTTTGAATGTCTTTTTCTTTAAGCCTTATTCTCTTTTAGCTTTTCTTCTTTACAAATTAATTTGTTTCATGCATTAATTTTTGACACGATTGTAATAAATTCTTAATAACTCATAAACTCTTCCCTCACAGTAGCGCATCTGTAAGTTTGACCAAACCGTAAGTAATTAACATGATAATATCACAAGCTGTGCAAATAAAATGAAGAGTGAAAGGGGGAGAAAAGAAGATTGAATTAACAGTGTGCAACACAATAGGTATTGTACATATACAAAATCATATCGATTTATGGGCACACGTGTTTGCTTGAACTACTCAAGTAATTTCTTTGATTATTCATTGGAGATGATTTTCAATTGGATATGAAAATTACACTTTATGCTTTTTCTGGAGAAGTTTTCGATGCTGATCACGAATCTACAAACATTTCTTTTCGGGTCAGGACGAACTTTTGTGGTATCGATGATTTTATGATTCTTTAAAAAAAAAATGGTAAGGTAGGGGTACGTGAATAAAAAAATTTTTTTTTGAGTTTTTGTGTTTTCTATACGTTTTATGAGTTTTTACAAAGTTTTCAACAAAAAAAAAAATTTTCAGAAAAAAAATTGAAAATTTTTTTGCATGGAAAAAAACTTTTGTTTTTCGATTTTTTGTGTTTTCTACACGTTTTATGAGTTTTTACAATATATCCAACAAAAATTATTTTTCAAAAAAAAAATTTTTTTTTTTTTTCGACTTTAATTTTTCAAAAAATTCATAAGGGGGGTACACATGGAAAAAAATTTGTTTTTTCGATTTTTTGTATTTTCTACACGTTAAATTTTTTATATTTTTTACACGTTTTATAAGTTTTTACAATGTTTTCAATAAAAAGATTTTTTACCAAAAATTTTCAAAAAAATTTTTTTTTCGACCTTAATTTTTCAAAACATTCATAAGGGGGGTACACATGGAAAAAAATTTGTTTTTTCGATTTTTTGTATTTTCTACACGTTCTATGAGTTTTTATAACGTTTTCCACAACAAAAAAAATTGTCGACCTAAATTTTTCAAAAAATTCGTAAGGGGCGGTACATGGTAAAAAAATTAATTTTTTCAATTTTTTGTGTCTTCTACACGTTTTATAAGTTTTTACAAAAAAAATTTTCCAAAGCTTTCTAAAAAATCCATAGGCGGATACATAGAAAAAAAAACTTTTTCGATTTTTTTTATTTTCTACACGTTCTATGAGTTTTTACAATGTTTTCAATAAAAAAAATTTTTTTTTTAACTAAATTTTTCAAAAAATTCATCAAGGGGAATACATTTGAATGTTTTATGTTTTCTACACTTTTCATGACTTTCAACAATATTTTCAATAATTTTTTTTTTTTTTCCACCAAAATTTTTCAAAAATTTTTCATGAGTTTTCAACAAAAAAAGAAATTTCAAAAAAATTTAAAAAAATTTAATACGTATTCCTCTTTAGTTTTATAAAGTTAATTTAAAAGTGTTGTATCACCCTGTATGCTGTTTTTGAAATGTCAAACACAACGAAGAATAATGAGGCAGAATGAAAATAAAGAACGCTTTCGTTCAGAGTCTTGTTATTTGAATTTGTTCTGTAAAGTAAAACAAAAAAGTCCGCAAACATTTACATCAGATATGGGATCAGAATCCAGAGAAAATGTCACAATAGTTAAAGTATATGCGCATTCGGCGTCTGTTTAGCTGCCGTCATTGCTAAAATTTTCTAACGCACATCTACTGCAGCAAACTACAATGAGTTGAAGGAGGCTCTTCTCAAGCAATTTAAACGTAACGAAAATATGGAACAAAAGATCACAGAAAATTTCGTCCATTCGATTCTGGCCTGCCTCAAGTAGCTTGATTCCATTCAACGTTTTGCTCGTTACTCTTGATTTTTTTTTACATACCTAAAAGTTTTCTCTAATTTTCCAGAAATTACTGACCTTGTGCTTTTGAATTTATCTTCGAAAGATGCATACAATCGATACTTCTTCTAAAACTTAATTGAACTACTAAGCTTAATTTTTATCATTAATTTGAAAAACAGCTGCAAATTCAATGGTAATATTTCCTCAAGAGCAAAAAAAAAAAAAAAACAATTAAATTGTTTTTAACTTATTAATCGTAATTGCAATTATGAAAAAACTTAAGAGCTCAGTCTATAGTTTGAAAAATAATTGCATGATTTTGGCGGAAATTTCAAAAAATCTCATTAAATTTAAAAATAAATCAAATTTTGTTACAAAGTGTTGTTGTTATTATAATAGGAAAATAAGCCTACAGTGTGATAAAAACTCTCGCATAATAAACGCAGATACAAACACACACACCAGCACTTTAGCACGCACAAAAGGAAATACACACACACATTAACACCCAAAATCAGCATGCAAATGTATACAAATTATGCAAAAAAAAACCGAAACATTCTCAATTACATTAGGACAAGTAGTTAGTAGTAAATAGAGAAAACTATCCATACAACAAAAAGTGAGTAAAGCTTTTTTTTTGTTTTTTGAGTGAAATTCACCAGAGCTTTAAAGAAATTACACTCAAATGGAATAAACGAAAGCTCGGTGAGTTGAATATTGAGAGAGCTGAAAGTTGAGAGAGCTGAAAGTTGAGTGAATTGAATGTTGAGAGAGCTAAAAGTTGGGAGAGCTGCAGGTTCAGTATGTTGAAAATTGAGTGTGTTGAAAATTAAGTGTGTTGAAAATTGAGTGCGTTGAAAGTTGAGTGCATTGAAAGTTGAGTATGTTGAAAGTTGAGTTTAATCATTAAGAATAATGAATATAAGGAATCTTAGCAGCTGCTGCTGCTGCTACAAAAAAAAAAGAAAAGAAATTATAATTTAGTTTATTGACGTTGTCTCATTTAGACGGTTGGCTTTCTTTGTATATTTTCTTCCACATTTACAATCGGTTACTTACCCCTTAAAAATACTTAGTAACTAATTACTTTAGAACCTTTTGTGGCTTACTTAGGTAGAAAACAAAAATAAAAATAAAAAAAAACAAAACAACAAGTGCATAAAGAAAGAATGAAAAGTTGTGCGCCAATAAAATCCGGTTTCGAATGCTACACTTTTGGCATAATAATGAATCAATGAAGTTAAAAAAGCAATGAAGCAATTATTTTTATTTATTTTTATTATTTGTGATTTCCTTTTAAATTTAAAATTAATTAAATAACATAAATGCGTCACAGTTTTTATGGCTTTATAAAAATAAAATTTATTTTTTTTTTTTTTTGTTATTTTAAAAGTGTTGAAATCTCAAAAATTAGTATTTTTTTTATATAAATATTGCACGCATTTTCTTCGAAAAAAATAATGTTGCTCATATAAATTAGTGAAAAATAAACAACAAAAATTATGTGCTATTTAAAAATTCTTAAGTATCTGCAAAAATTTATTTTTGTTTCTTTTTTTTCTCTTGTGTTTTCTTTCATATGCGTGTAGGCGGCATAGAATTTATCTACTCTTATGAGCCTGCATCTTTAAAGCGATATAGTTTTGTAACAGTGTGTGTGAGTGTGTGTATTTTAACATTTGGCGGTATAAATTTTAAAAGTGCATTAATAAATTAACCAAAAATCTAAGCAACATGAGGTGAGTTAAAGGTTTTTTTTTTTTTTTTTTGAATACAAAGGTGTGCTATAAAAATTATCACATCCTTAGAGACATAGTTATAATACTCCCACATATATGTATATAAATAGTATGCGTGTTTGTGTGTATATGTAAATTAGCCTTGATAAAGTTTTAAACGGGGTGCGCTTGATAGTTTTTCTGATTGTCCTACAACAAATCATTGAGCTCTTTAATCAGCAAACTCATCAAAAAATGTTTTTGTCTATTTATATCTTTGGGTTTCCCTCTATTGCGTGCATTTGGTCATTATAGCATTTAGAAAGTAATCGGTCGGTTGATGAATCAGCTTCAAGTGTAAAATATATTGATTCAAAACCATAAGAGAAGTGTACTACGATAGTCCTCCAGATCTTGGTTATTATTACTGCATACACTAGTGAACTCATACATAGGTTTCTGAAAAGGTAAAAGGGAGTACGGCCTTTTCATTTCTTCAAAATATATTTTAATTGAGAATTTAATTGAGAAGTGTTCATAACACTGTACAACAAAATGAATCTAAAAAAAATTTCTGAGTTCTCATATGGTTTTTCTGGAGTCGTTTTCAATGCTGATCACGAATCTACAAAAAAATTTAATCGGGTCATGTCGAATTTTTGTGATATTGATGATTTAATGGTTTTTCAAAAAATTCATAAGGGGGGGTACGTGGGGAAAAAATTTTTTTTCCCAGATTTTATATTTTCTACATGTTTCATGAGATTTTACAATGTTTTCAACAAAAAAAATTTTTCAAAAAAGAATTTTTTTTTTTTACCTAAATTTTTCAAAAAACTCATAAGAGGGGAATACGTGGCAAAAATTTTTTGTTTTCGATTTTTTATATTTTCTACACGTTTTATGAGTTTTTACAACGTTTTTAACAAAAAAAGTATTTTTGACCAAACAATTCATAAAGGGGGGGTCCATAGGGGAAAATTTTTTTTTTTTAGATTTTTCATGGTTTCTACACGTTTTATGAGTTTTTACAATGTTTTCAACAAAAAAAATTTTCGACCAAAATTCGACCAAGCAATTCATAAAGAGGGGGATACATGGAAAGACATTTATTTTCCGATTTTTTATGTTTTCTACACGTTTTATGAGTTTTTACAACGTTTTCAAGCAAAAAAAAAATGTTTCAAGCAATTCATAAGGGGGGCAGAGGGGGGTAGTTCATGGTGAAGCAATTTTTTTTTCAGACTTTTCGTGGTTTCTACAAGTTTTCTGAGTTTTTACAATGTTTTCAACAAAAAAAAAAATTTTCAAAAAAAACATTTTTTTTTACTTAAATTTTCAAAAAAATTATAATTCCTCTATGGGGAACATTTTTTTATAGATTTTTGTATGTTGCATAGTGTAATGGCTGAGCTATGCAGAACATTTTATGGGGATTGCAAGTTCACATGTTTCAAAACTGCCCTAATAATATAAATTTCCAAGCCCTAGACACTGAAATTCTTTGAGAGTTTAGAGAAAGGACGTCCTAAAATTTTTTCGAAAATTATACTCCCAAAATCAAGAAAATAGAAGAAACTCACCACCAAATAACTCAAGTTGTCAACAAAGAACAGCGCCAAATGAAAATGTTTTATTTAGGACCAAAAATCTACAGAACTATAACAAGGACTGGTAATGATGAATGGATCCAGTATTTTTGCTCAATTGAAACATATCTCAGGTCAGGTTTCCATCACATAAAAACAGAAAATTTAATGAGAAGAAAAGATTTTGACTAAAGCCTTAAGGAATTCGAAAGAGAGGACGTTATTCATTCAGTTAGGGAGAGGATGCTGAGGTAGGGGTTAAAGCACTGATAAAATTATTTTTTTTTTTTTTTTTAAATGAAACTTCTTTAGTGGGGCTGTGAATTGAAAATTTTGTAACGAAAACGAGTTTTCACTACACTCAAACGAAACTAATAAGAAACGAAATTATGTTGTTGTTAGTGTTTAGCGAACGAGGCCATATGACGATCGGCTACATACAATCAAGCAGAGAGTCGACTTCGCAGTCGCAGTTTTATCTCATGTGCTTTAGTGAGAGAGCTTGATTGCATATAACGGAATTTTCATCTCATGTGTTCTATGTGTGTACTACGTCGTGTTTTTGCTGATAAGTATAGAGAGTATTAACAAAAAAGAAAAGCTTCAGAAAATTGAAAGAGGAAGAGTGCAAAAGCTTTAACAGAACGGTCTCGTGAAAAAAAACGAAGTTATGCAGTTGTTATTCAGCTCTATACAATCAAGCAGAGACTTGACTTCTCGCAGTTTTATCTCATGCGGTTTTGTGAGAGAGTTGATGTAGATATGCCTCTGCTTGATTGCATACAGGCGCAGCTTTCATCTCTTGTGCTATACAAGTATATGTGTACTATGTCGTGTTTGTGCCGATATGTGTAGAGAGTATTAACAACAACAAAATAGAGAAAAAAGACTGCAAAAACTTCAATAGAATTTTTTAATAAATATTTTCTAATAATTTTCAAATAAACAACAACAAAGTTTAACTTCTACTATGAGTGCCTGCAGACACATAATTTTTTGTATATATTTTGGATAAATTTAGATTGTTGTTAACATTGATATTTGATACTCTACAACAAAACAGAAAATTGATCAGGGACCTTGAACTAGCGGTTCTAAGAGCGAGAGTGGTGATTTTGTGGATTAAGCTCCTCCTTTTCGAAATAGATCTCAGCAATAATAATCGTTTCCCCCTATTTTCCTATTTTCCAATTTGTTTCCACTCATGTTTATTTTGCCCATTTTCTCATATTTACTTTAACCTAATCTCACACAATTTCATTTCAAAAAAATGTCATACATTAATTTAAAATGCATTATCAATGTGTTTATAAATATATAAGCATGTTGAGTCATTATTATCACCATCTTCGTTCATCATTACTATCAACATTATATATAAATTTCAAGTTCAAGTTCACTGCTCAAATCTGCGGTTTTCATTTTTATTCTTGCTATTGTTGTTGTTGTT
Organism: Toxonevra muliebris; assembly: GCA_963691655.1. Classification (NCBI taxonomy): domain Eukaryota; kingdom Metazoa; phylum Arthropoda; class Insecta; order Diptera; family Pallopteridae; genus Toxonevra; species Toxonevra muliebris. The sequence continues at coordinate 100,059,109 of OY829327.1, forward strand.
TTCATTTTCTTCATACTGAATTGCGTGCAAAATATTTATGTAAATACACAAACAATTTTACTCTACATACATTCATGCTACATTAATAAATGTAGATATGCTCGTTTATTTATAAATTAGACATGCAACAAGTGTGATGAGAGTTTTCTAAGCAAAATGTTAAGTAAACATGAAAATTTCTTGTTATATATTTTAATACCTTCATAAATACATACATGCATACAAATACACACACGTAAAACATAAACAAATCCAGTAAATTTCAACATATTTCAACATATGTTCAATTTTTATACCACCCGAGTTTTGTAAATTTGAATTTAATTTGAATTTACATTTCCATCCTAAATTTCTTTGGAATTAACTATTTATAGATTTATATAATACTTGTAGGTATCAAAAAGTTTACTCATTTATTTATTTCGCACTTTATATGAACGATACCGGTACATACATATTTATGTATGTATTTCTGTATGTTTCCTGGTACATGTGCTAATTTACTAAATATTTAATTAAGCACACATAAATTCGAAATGTATTACACAAAAAAAAAAAAAAAAAAAAAATTCAAATTACTTTATATTTGTTTTTTTTATATATATAAAACCACACGAATCCTAGCCATACCAAAGCACGCCTTCTTCCACAGTCCTTGGTTCGTGTTGCCTATTACAATTTCATGTACATTCCATTACACTTCATAATAAAACAATGAAAAAAAAAAAAAAAACAGGTATCATTATTTTGTTCATTTATATTGTATTTTTTTAGATTTTTTTTTTGTTTTTCGGTATGTGTGATTCACTCCTGTGTAAATATTTCATAAGCATTCAAGGAAAGTTACACTGGCAAAAAAAAAATTGTATCTAACTAGATAAAACTGTATTAAAATGAATTCTATTATATTTATTAAATGAATATTTCTTATGCGGCAAAATATGCATTAGATCAGTGATGATCTTTTTGGTACAATTGTATTTTTTTTTGGTACAACTGTACTTTTTTGATACAACTGTACTTTTTTGGTACAATTGTACTTTTTTGATGCAATTGTAGTTTTTTGATGCAATTGTATTTTTCTGATACATTTTTTGGTACAAAGTTAGAAATATACCTTCCTTTGCTACAATTTAATTTAATTTTGTTTTTTTGAAATTTAGTAGTACTAAAAACTTAAAATTTTTTGTATCGGGAATGTGCTGAAATCCATTTGATTCAAAAAGCTGATAAGCTGGGACGGAATTAGCTTCTTGTAGGTATAATTTGAACCTTTCTATGGGGAATTGGTATAATTTTTTTCTTCCTTTTACCTTTATATTTTTGGTATATTTTGGAAAAAGGTCTAAAAAAGTAAAATTTTTTTGACATTATTATAATTTTTTTTATTTCTATTGTATATTTTTTTTTTTTTTTTTTTGATTTTTTGTTTATTTTTTGTATGTGTAAATATTTTATGAGCGTTCAATGAAAGTTACACTGGCAAAAAAAAAGTTCTATCTAACTGTTACAGCTGTATTAAAATGAATTCTACTATATTCATTGAAATGAATATTTTTTATGTAAAAAAATATGCGTAAGATCAGTCATGATATTTTTGATACAATTGTACTTTTTTGATACAATCGCACTTTTTTGGTGGTACAATTGTACTTTTTTTGGTACAAAGTTAGAAATTTACCTTCGTTTCTAGAGTTTAATTTTTTTTGTTTGTTTTTGTGATTTAGAAAAAAATACTAAAAATTATAAAATTTTTATGCCAGAATTGTGATAAAATCCACGAAATCGAAAAAGTACATAAGCAAGGGCAGAACTACCTTCTTGTATATATAGTATATATATGTAATTTTAACCTTTTCCATGGAAACTGGCATAAATTGTTTCTTCCTTTTGCTTTTATTTTTTGATTTATTTAAGAAAAAGGTCAAAAAAAGTCAAAATTTTTTTGAACTAACATTTTTATTGGCCTTTAAGAGAATTTAAAACAAAGGACATATGTAATTTATCGCTGGAAAATCACATAACCAAAAATAAATGGATTTAAGTCGTCGGTGGACTCGACAACCTAAACAGCAAAAAGTTTTGAGGTAATACTCAGTTGTTTTGTAGCTGAGCTGAACTGTAAGTCATCAATAATTTTTGGTACAGTTTTGATTGTTTTAGTACATTTTTTTTTATAATTTAGATGTTAAACGACCCCACTTTCGTCTCCCCTCCTTTGTGCCAAAACACAAAAACACAATCGGGAGAACAACATAAAAAAACGAGTTCTTTGACTTTCTTGTTCTTTTGATCTCTCCCTTCTCAACTAATACTCTCTCATTTAAGTAAACACTATTGCACTTTGTATGTAATAAATAAATTATGTGGTTTTGATTACTCGGCTGAATCTACGAATAGCAACGACCTTTCTCTCTCTTTAGTCTCTTCTGTTTTTTTTTTTGGTTAAACGGTAATGTGAAGAGGAAACAAAAAACATATGGAGATTGTATCTGTACTGTATATTTATAAAGTATGAATTGTTTTTGAAACATACATGGACTGAGAAACAAAAAATAGTAAAATTTTACCTTAAAGCAAAAACGGCACAAGTGCAGTTCAGAGCAAAATTGAGAGAAAATATGTTCAGAATGAATCGACTTTTTGATTCTCAGGTCTCCCAATTCTTTTGTATCCATATTAACTCATCGCAATGACGTGAACTTCAACTTGAATCGCATAATAAAATTTTTTCAAAAATTTCTAGAATTTTGCATTAACTCCCCACCTACAAATACTAGTATTTTTCATTTACTCATTCATAACTTTAGGTGTTGGCAGCTTGTAAACTTTAACCTTTGCTGCTTGACAGTTCAAAATATATATATTAAATGTTTCGTTTAATTTATCTTTTGTATATACTAAAGTAACAAGGTTACTTACATATATGTAATTATATGATTGAATGATTATAAACATTTATTTTGGTATAAATTGGGATAATGAATGTATAATGAACATATACATACATTGAACAATAATAATAAGTGTATGATTTAAAACAAAGAAAACAAAAAGGTTTTGTTTTGTTTGGAATATAAAATATTTCAATGGCATAATTACCATTTTGTATAAATTTAATTATAACTGTTGGTATTTATTTTTCAACGCACAATATAATTAAAATGACAAGGGTTCAATAAGTTAATTGAGCTATGTTACTGAAATTAAGCCTCAAAGGAAAAAGGAATACAATTGACAGCATGCAACAAGTAAAAACACTTTCATCAATCTAATGAAATTAATCCTTGAATGCTTTTAAATAAAATTAGTTAATTGACAAGTGAACATTTCAGAATTAGAAAAGTGAGTTTACAAAAACAATTGAATTACTGAAGAGAGTTTAGCGCCGCCTTGGGTTTTTTTGTTTGTTTGTATATTGTACATGTTGTTGTTGTTGTTGTACTCGTTGTTGTATTGTGTGTCCATGGCAGAATAATACTGACAGCCGTATCTGACATGGTGCTCTCTTTTTCATTCTGAACTCTCCTGTTAAATTAAAGATCGTATTGTCTGCATAAGGTGTGTGTGTGTGTGCTTCGAGTTATCTAACATAGTGCTCTCTTTTACACTATGGACTCTTCTTTTTAATCAAAAATCTTATTGTCTGCATAAGGTGTGTGTGTGTGTGTGCTTCGTGTTACAAAAACCACTAAGCTCAGTGCTCTCACTTTATAGTTTGACAGTTAAAGCTTAGTTTCCCTCTCAGATACGCCTACCTCTACTATTCTGTCATGTGTATGACGCTTTCTCTCTTTTCGTACTCTCAGTATGGTATTGCCTTCATTTTGAATCAAGAGATAAAAAAAGCAACAATTAACACTGCGAGGGTGTAGTGCTAATAAAGACTTAATTTTTTTAAAGGTGATTTCGTCAAGGTAATATTCTTTAAAAGCCAATTACTTGAAGATTTTTTCATTTGAGCTAATTTTGGTGTTTGGTGACCTATAGTGAAATTTTCTGAGGAATATTTTTGTAGAATATAATTAACTACTTACAGTTCGTTTTTTGTTCGTTGAATCAATTGATTACTGAAATATCAGTCAAAATTTTTCATTCTAGGAGATTTTTGTATCCTGGAAGCTACATACAAATATAATAAAATTTCATGATACATGTTTTTCCAAAACTTATTTGTCCTCAATGCCCAATATTAAAAAGTATGTTATTATTATGTATTTTTTTGTAGACTATGAAAATTAATTTTCAAAGTCTTGACTACTGTTCCATATATGTGCTTCATTAAATAATGTGTTGCAGGCTAAAGAAACTATATGTGTAGTCATCACAACAACAGTGGGCTACTTTGGGGATAATGCTAAAGGCGACCCATAGAATCTGAGCTAAAGTCTTCTAGAAAAACATTTGGCGTGGAATTTCACTAATTTATATGGCGAAATGAAGACAGAAATGATGATCGGAAGCTTTTTTGACCTGCTCTATCTGAAACCTTCCATTGGAAGCTTCATAATTTTTAGCAGGCTACTGAAATTTCTTACTCTCCACCTGAATCGATAGAAAAATTGCAACATTTCATATTGAATATTTGTTTAATGGAAAGTTTTTTATGTGTAGAACAAAATGCAGCGTTAAAAATATGTCGGCTTAACCGGCATGCAATCATTTTTACTGAAGTACTTTCTTTATATATTTTTATAAATTTTTATATAACTATATTTTTCGCATGTAGGTATTTATGTATGTATGTATATAGTAAGTATATTTATAAAAGCCGGTGAAATTGCTCTAATTTATGTGTCATTGTGTACCTGCCCACCTTCGAATAATTTAATTGAGGTGTGTTGCTTTTCATTTCATATTTAGGAATGACTTATATTTGCTCTTTTATTACGACTACAATCTTGAATTTATTTATAATTAAAAAAGAAACAAAATAAAAAATTTAGAATTTTTTTTTTAATTTTTTTAATGTATTATAAAATGTTTTTTTTTTTCTTTTTTCATTTATGAATTTATGAGTGCAAAAATTCTTGTCTTAATTTAATTTAATTCAATTTATTTTCTATTGTAATTTCTTATGTTTTTTTTTCTTTCAGTTTCTTTTGAACAAACAGATATTTTCATTTAAATACTTTACTTTTACTTCTACATACAATAATATTTTTCTTTCCTCGCGCCAATTTATCTGTTCATATTGATTATACATTTAATTGTTTTGCTTATTATAATAAATTCATACAAGCGAGAATTCTTGGGAGCGAAACGCTTGAAATATTATTCGCATGCTCGTGTTAATGAATCAGCGTTAAACGATTTTGCGCTAAGATTTTACTCAAAGATTTCAATATAAATAAGACAAAAAACAGATAATATCAGAAGCACGAACTTGTAGATATTTTTTCTATTTTCTATTTAATTTTCAATGGGAAAACTAGTAAACAAAAACTTTACACGTACATATATATTTTCTAATAATTATATTTATTATAAATATAATTAATAACTAATAACCAGCTATGGGGAGGACTAACAAAAGTTCACTAAGCTGATTTTTAATGTGTAAACTTCTTAGCTCACGGTATGGGAAAATTGCAAAAATATGTAATTTAATGTAAATAACTGTAATGTCCTATGTTGCCCTCTCGCTTACACTCCTACACGTTATGAAAATGCTACTCTCAACAACTAAGAAAAGAGAAAAGTGTAAATTAAAATACGAGCAGGGCTTGTGTGTGTGTGTGTGAGAGAGCACTTTCACACAGATTCATTCGGTATGTTTCGCTCAATTTACTCACACATATACATAAACCAAAAACCAAATACGTATGTACCAGTGTTGGGGAATGTAATGTGTTGGTTTTAAAAAGTACCGTAGTCCCACAGTTTCCTTTTCAGTACCTTTTTACGATCATGGAAATACAACAAAATAGCTGCATTTCATATAATATGAACCTTGTTAGTCATACATCTCATAAAAATATATTTAATTCTACCCACTTGAAATCAAAATTAATTTACTACAACTTCTCTCTCTTTTTCTCTCTTTCTTTTCAGCACCACCAAAGAAGACCCCTTCTTTACACACGACGACCGCCCACCCTATCCACCCCCACCAACGGAATCAAACCAAGAAGACCTGAATACTCCCATACCGAATACTACACCGCTCGCTGCCTTCACTACACCACCACCACCACCACCGCCCTCTTCTCTCACGGATGATATAATGGCTGCAGCTAGTAAAGAATTAATATCTGATACATCCATCGCTACCACTGATGAAGATGATGCCCTCCGACCCACTACCGCTAGTGATAGCATCTTTTCACTTCTGTATACTATATGCAAACGTGTCGCAGTAGTCGGTACTATATATTTGGTCGGTTATATGGGTTGGTCGGTAGCGTGGCTTATAGCTCCTGTTATACTCACCGCAGCACGTGATCAATATCGCACTCGTACGGAACATAAGCGTAGCATTGCAAAGGCATCAGCTTTAGCATCCGAGAGAGATGTTATACTGGCACGCATTGATGAGTTGCCCGCATGGGTAAGTGTGTATGATTCGTTTTTTTTTTTTTTGCTTTTTTCTATAGATTGCTGTCGCCGGGCATCTGCTGTCTGTTGATTTTGAATTGAAGCAATTTTGTGTTGTGTTACAATTTTCGCTTGCTATTTCCATAGATTTTTTTTTTTTTTCTGTGTTAATTTATTTATTTTTTTTCTTTATTTTTTTATTTTCATAAAAGAAATATAAAAATATGTACATTTTTTTTATTTACTTTGCGATAAGCTTGATTCTTTTCACTCGCTGCCTGCCAATCTCTTAGTGTGGGTTCTACACTTGATAATATTTATATTTATTTTAAATTTACGTACATTTTTTCATTGTTATTTTTATTTTCTTATATTTTGCTAATTGCACCTCGAATTATTTTTCAATTCATTTACTCATGTTCAAAATATGTCGGTCCGGTATGAGTAATCAAAAATGAAGATGAAAAAAATTAAATTTATATTAAATACAGATTAAATTTAAAATTCCAATCGTTAGAATACCCAGAATCATTTAACGTTAATCTTAAAGTAATATTATCTGCATAATTATAAAATAAAGTAAACTAAAAAGCCCGTTGAAAGTTTAAAGGCGAATTCACTCACCGAATGTGAAGTTTTTCGCTCTTTCAAATTGAGAGCGTAAAAATTTCATACAAAAAAAAACGAAAAGAGAGTGCCGCATTTGGTTTAAGAGAGCGAAAAAATTCATATGAAAAAAAACAAAAAGAGAGTACGGCACTCGAACGAATTTTTACGCTCTCAGTTTAAGAGAGCGAAAAACTTCATATGAAAAAAAAAACAAAAAGAGTGCGGTACTCGAACGAATTTTTACGCTCTTAGTTTAAGAGAGCGAAAAACTTCATATGAAAAAAAAAACGAAAAGAGTGCGGCACTCGTTCGGTTTTTTATGGTCCTAGTTTATGACAGCAAAAAACTTCATATGAAAAAAAAACTAAAAGATAGGCGGCACTCGGTCGGCGAATCCGCTTTAACCCTATCGATATCATTGGTCGCTAATGACCCGAAATTCGTTTTCTTAATTTTTGCGAAAACTATTTCACCGATTTTAATAAATTTATATTCATTGAAAAGATAATCGATTGCGGTTTAATTATTATTAAACGTCACCAGAGTAACTTAAAAACATAATTTTTTTTTTTTTTTGTTTACCTATTTTCAATCGCTCACAATTTAAACAATTTTTATCCAAATACTGGGTGACTGATGACCCTATAGTCCTCAATGTAAATTTTTTACGAGCATTTTCAATATAGTTTTTTGGTTTTTTTATAATAGATATGAGCGCGCGCCGTGATAATCGTCGTGTCACGGAAAATTTACACGTGTGCGTCAATGATTTTTAGATAAAATTACGAGAATTTCGTGAGCGTGAGTGAAGTTTTATCGTGCGTGAATATAATTTCTCCGTGACTCACGGTAAATTTTTGTAAATTTGTTTTTAAATTAAAAATCTTTTTTTTTTGTGAGATTACTTTTTGTGAGTGTTCATGCGTGAATTGCAAATTTTAGCTCATGAGCGTGAGTGATCGTGAGAGAAATTTAAAAGCTCACCGTGAGCGTAAGTAAATTGAAAAATTCCGTCGTGAGCTTAAAGCATGCAAGCAATCGTTTCGTTTTGGTTTTTTCTCGTTCGCTCTTTAAACATTTTCTGATCGATTACGATCGAACGAATTAAGTTTTTATTATTATTTGTTGACAAACGAACCAAATGCAAAAAATTTTAAAAAATTATGTATACTCTAAAATTTTATTTTGTCAAGTTTGAGTTGCAAGCGAATCAAATGAGAAACTTTCGATCTAAATTTATCCGTTCCCTGCTATTAATGTTTTATTTAACCCTCGCTTGACCATAAGGAAACTAGAAGCGATAGAGCAAAACCAAATCCGGATTCGCCTTAACTGATCTCTCATGTCATTGTAAAAAGTTTTGAAATAGTTTCCATTGAGGACTGAAATCTTAAAGAAACTAAACAAATTGAAAAATTTTATAAGCAAATGGAAGAATTTGAGAGGGATTACAACAATTGTGAAGATGCAAGGCCAGATATGGCAAATCCTGATTTAAATTATTATCTCCGCGCGCATGCTGAAATTTCCGCCATAACAATCTTATGCCGAAATTTAATTGAATTATTTTCTCTTCTTTTCAGGTATACTTCCCTGATGTTGAACGTTGCGAATGGGTTAATAAGGTAAGCAAGCAATAGGCGTGTATGATTTGCTACGCTCTGCTTACTTTAAGTCCTTAAACTTAGATAGGGATGTCTTCTATGCCTTCTCATACTTAGAAGTTGTAAGCGACTTTAAGCGAGTAAAGAATGTTATATCGAACGCACCTATCTTACACATTTATCAACTACTAAAATCATTTACATTTTTCTAATCTCTATTAGATCCTCAAACAAATCTGGCCCAATGCCAATCACTTCGCCCGGAGTCTCGTCAAAGAGACCATAGAACCGAATGTTGCACTCGCACTGGCCAATTACAAAATGCATGGGTTCCGTTTCGATCGCATCATCCTCGGTACGATACCACCACGCATTGGAGGCGTGAAAATCTACGATAAAAATGTCGATCGTAATGAGATCATAATGGATTTAGATCTCTTCTATGCAAGTGATTGTAATATAAATTTCTATTTACGTGGCATGAAGGGAGGCATTAAAGATTTTCAAATTCATGGATGGGTGCGTGTTGTCATGAAACCGTTAATACGTTCAATGCCACTGGTTGGAGGATTGCAAATATTCTTCTTAAATAATCCCAATATTGATTTTAATTTGGTGGGCGTAATTGATTTTATGGATATGCCAGGGTTAAGTGATTTATTGCGGCGAATTATTGTTGAGCAAATTGGGGCGATTATGGTGTTGCCTAATAAATTGCCCATAACTTTGAGTGAGGAAGTACCAGCGAAAGCGTTGAAAATGCCAGAACCGGAGGTGAGTAAGCGATGTAATATTTTATGTGGATGCTTTTTAATGAAAAAAAAAACAAATCTGTATATATTTTTTAAAGGGTATACTACGCATTCACGTCGTCGAAGCGAAAGATCTTATGAAAAAGGATATTGGTGTTTTGGGTAAAGGCAAATCGGATCCTTATGCTGTTATTAATGTTGGGGCACAAGAATTTAAAACACAAATCATTGAGAATAATGTAAATCCCAAATGGGATTATTGGTGTGAGGTGAGTTGCCAACCTGACGAATTTGTGAAGTATGCAATTTTGAGAATTTTTTCATTTTTTTTTTTCTTTTTAACATAAATGAAATTGGAGTATCTAAATTTTTTTTTTTTTGGTTAAAATTTTGTTCAAATATTTCTACATGCGCACATGTTTTGTTGTTTGTTTTTTGTTTACATTTTCTTATATGCTATATAAAAAAAAATGAAACAAATCTTTTTTATAAAATTAGCAGGAAAAAAAATTTTGCTTTACTTTTTTCAGCAAAAAAAAAACAAAATTTTGCATGTGCCTTTTTCACTTCACTAGAAAATAAATTTTTTCCAATTTTCTTTTTTTGTTTTTGATTTTGATAAAATCTAAATTTGTTTTTTGCTTGCCTAAATTAATTTGTTTTATGAAAAAAAAACCTCTATTTTTTTTATTCTGCATTCTTCTTCTAAACTAAACAAAAATTTCTATTCACACTAAAAAAAAAACAAAACCAAATACCAAAAACACTCACAATTTTACTTAAGGCTAAAATATTTGTCGAATCGGGTCAAATAGTAGAATTTCGTATTGTTGATATGGATGATACCAGCGATGATGAATTATTAGGCAGGTAAGTTTCACTCAACTCATTAAACTGAGCACATTGCTCTCATTAACCCTAGACGGATTTTCTTCATCGAATCGACGACTCGAATTTTGTTGTTAAGTTAACGGAAAAAACAATGAATTAATTTGGTTTTTAAGTAATAAAAAGCACTGAAAAAATGAAACAATTAATAATTTTTAATAAATAATAAAGTGTTTAATAAAACTCAATAATAAAAGCACAATTGTTTTATATAGGGAGCAATTGGCCACGAGTTAGAAAAGGCGTAGTCGATTCGAAGAAAATGTACTTTAGTGTATGAAAATAAAAAGTATCGTCTAGGGTTAAAAAATCACAATAAAAAAAATTCCTTATATGCACCTATGGAATATAAAATGTCTCTGCCTCTCCAACTCCTTACATCTCCGCCATTTTGTAATTAACGTGAGTTGTAGTGCAATTATGAATCGGTATATGGACACATTTTCAGCATTACTAATTAACTTACATACTATGAAAAACTCCACTTGCATGTTAAAACTAAATTTGTCTTTAATCTTACTATTTTATTCAAAGAATATATAATAAATAACTAGAAGATCACAAGTGAGAACACGACCAGTTTCACACAAAACGAAGCTCAAAGAGAGCGGCATACATTCATTTCATAAAAGCGAATTCACAGATCGAGTACAGCACTCTCTTTTCATTTTTTTTATATGAAGTTTTTCGTTCTGCTAAAATGAGAGCGCAAAAAATTCACATACAAAAAAAAAAAAACGAAAAAAGACTCGGTCGATGAATTCGCCTTAACAGTTAATACTTGAACATAAGCGGAGAGAGAAAATATTTTACAATAGTTAAGTTCTCAATTATGCAAATTTTGTTTGTGAAATAAACTTTTGTTTAACCAAATGTGTAAAGAACTTGAAAAAGTTAATGCTTTTTTATTTTGTGAGCACATAAATCAAGTTATGCTCTCTCTCTCTCTCGCTTTCCATTTATTTACTCTATTGCATTAAACGTTTTAAATTGTTGTTGTTGTTAGCTCACGGTATGGGCGAATATTAAAAATATATAAAATGTAAATAACTGTATGGTTCTATGTTGCCCTCTCGCTCAGATTGCTGCGCGATATGAAAGCGCTGCTCTCAACAACTAAGAGAAGAGAGAAGTATACATAAAAATACGAGCAGAGTTTGCATGTGTGTAGGAGAGAGCACTTCAGATTTACACTGTATGTTTCGCTCAATCTACTTACGCATATACATACGTCATAAACCGAAAACAAAATTACGTATGCACATTTATTCGTGACAAGATTTTTTTTATTTAAGAGAGCGAAAAACTTCATATAAAAAAAAGAAAAGAGATTCGGTCAATGAATTCGCCTTAAGAGTTAATACTTGAACATAAGAGCGAAGAGAAAAAGTTTTACGATATGTTTCATATGATTAAACACATAAATTAAGTTATGCTCTCTCACTTTCTATTTAGTTACTCTATTGCATTTAGCGTTTAAAAATGTTGTTGTTTAAACAAGAAAAAGTTAAAAAACTTGGAAAAATTTATTTTATTTTTTGAGCGCAATTATTTAAATTATTTCTTTCATCTTCTTTTTTCCGAACCTACTAATTTCTGATGTGTAAACATCTTAGTTTATGGTATGGACATGTATTGTGCGATGTTCCCATTTTACTCAGACTGCTGCACGATATAAAAAAGCTACTCTCAAAAACTTGTATGTACATGTAAGAGAGAGCACCTCAGATTCACTCGGTATGTTTTGCTTAATTTACTTACACATATACATAAATAAACCGAAAACAAAATACGTATGTGCATTTATTCGCAGCAGAATTATTTGTTGGTATTAAAAGTGTGGAGATCAACTATAGCATACAAGCAGAGAAATCGCCATAGGCTCTAATAAAGAGAGATGATAAAAACTTGTCAAAGTCTCCTTTTTCCAAGAATGATAGAATACAAGATTACGCCACGCGCATCTCCGTTATTAAGCTCTTACAAAATTGAGCGAAAGCTTTTGTGTCTGTGACGTAGATTGTCAATTTCTTTATTTGCATTTACATATAAACAGTGCATTATGAGGCCACTGAAAATTTAGTTGGCCAAAATTAAAAAAATCGAATCTCGGTTTGAATCTTCCACATTAAATTTCACACTAAGGATATCCTAATGATGCAAAGTATCTGGTTGTGCGAGCGTCGAAAGTTGGAATAATTTTTTTTATCAGACCTGATTCAAAAAATTATAACAGAAATGTTATTTGTCACCTTTTCTATGTTTAATATTATTTAATTCTTCGGATTTATATTACTGCGTTTTATGAAGCAACGTGATCGCTACATTTGTGGCACATATTATGAATGAAAAGTTAAATATTTTAACTTATAATGAAGATAACTAACTATTAATATTTTATTTTATATTTGTATCTGCAAATAACCGAATTAAAATTAATAAATATCATTTATTTCCACATTTCATACTAATATTCAAATTGTTCACGTATAAAATGTAAAAATTTGACTTGTGACGACATGCGCATAGAGAGGCAATTTTGATCAACTTATTGGCGTAATCTTGTATTCTATCATTCTTGCTTTTTCAGTGCATAAACGGAGAAAGAGAGTAAGAATTTGTAAGGTATTTGCTCTTTTTATTTAAAGTTTAATTTTTAGCGCATAAATGAGAAAGAAAGAGAGAGAGAGATAGTAACTCTCCCCCTTCATTTCGTTCACTCGATTTCTTTTCACTTTATAAAATGGAGTATTCAAATGAATAGCTTGTTAAAGCTTTTATTCAATATAACTGAACATGCTCTCTTTTATCTCTCATTTCGATCTATAACAGGGGTGCCCAAAAGTTTCTTATGGAGGTGTTCATACGTTAGACAACAACAACAAAATCTATGCTGAAGGCCAACAAAGCATACGAAAGTTTGTTGCTTTGCACTTTGGTATAGACAAAGAAGACAGATGAGAAATGTGCACCAAGTGCATATAAGCCATGGGCATTTCTGATCTATAGTTTCTCTTGTTTGGAAATTTAATGTTCAAATGAAGAAAGAGAGGAAAAAAGTTGTAAATGTTTGTAATGTTTTTATTCAAAATTTGATTTTTAATCACATAACGGAAATTACTCTCTTTCATTTTTCACTTTGAACTATTGATTCTCTTGTTTGAAAGTTTAAGGTTCAAATGAAGAAAGAGAGTAAAAAAATCTACAACCTCAGCATTTATTTTTACCAAGTTTTGATTTTTGAGTGATTTTACGTTCTGTTACCTTCGATTAGTTTACTGTATTATGTCAAATAAAGAGAGAACAAACTTGAAAAGCTATTTATCTAAAGCTTAATTTTTAAGCGCCAAAATATTAATGTTGCTCTCTCTGTTAAAAGTCACTCTCCCTAATCTTCTACTCTATAGTTCTCAAGTTTGAAAATTTAATATTCAAATTAAGAGAAGGTCTATAAATGTGAAGCAGTTTATATTTTTTTTATACAAAGTTCAAATTTTTAACGCAATAATGAAACTCTCTATATCATTTTATATTCTTCTACTCTATTTGCTTCGCACATTTGGAATTTTAAGTTTAAACAAAAAAAAGGGAGTTGACGTTATTTCTATTTAAAATATGATTTGTTGACTGCATAAGTGAAATTGCTCTCTCACGTTCTATTCCTCTGTTCCATTAGTTCTCCTATTTATTATATATTCTTTGCTTAAATCTATACTAAAATTTATTATAAATAATAGAAACTTTTATACACACACACACACAAATTTCTATATATATATGTATGTATGGTATTGTTTTATTTTAATTTTAGGCAATTATACAGGTTAATTGTGCTTTAACTCAAGAAGTTTGTTTTAATTTATGGGATTCTGATTTACCAGGTTCCAAAACTGATGATCGTTTGGGCAGGTTGTAGTTTTTTATTTTTTCTCTGTTAATTTTTCTTGCTTTCTTGTTTATTTGTTTGTTATTTTTATGTTAATTCGTTTTCGTTTATTTGTTAGTTTCCATTTCTTGATCTTTAGTTTTAGTTTTTATTTTATTTAACAGCTTACTTAGGTTGAGCTGTAAATTGAGTTTTTTTTTTAATTTGTTTTGCATTTTGAATTTGTTTGCTTATTGTTTCCTTTTATAATCGTTCATATTTTGTTTTTGTAAAATTCATTTTCTCAAATGAATCGTTTGTATTGATCTAGATCTGAATGTTATAAACTATGCGGAACTATTTGGAACATTAAATGCTTTTGAAGATGTTCAAGTTGAAGTAAAAATTCTTTAAAAAGTTTTAAAACCTTTTAGTTCTAATTGCATTTGGCACTTAAGTTTGTGTTGAGGCTTATAACCCATAAAAAATGGCTGAAAAAAAAACAAATTGAATATTTCTTATATTACCGACTTGATTATAATTCTCGAATTCATCGAAACTAGTTTGAAATTGCATAAGAAACTAGACAGAAAAACTTAGTAACTTAGAAAATGTCTTAATAATGTTAAGGCAGAAACAAGAAAAACATTTGCTAAGAAATTGTGAAAATTTGACTTAAAGGATTTGAAGGTTTATGTATTGTAAGTATATGGCAAGGTAAACGCTTTAGCAGGTTCCTTCTCAAATCCTTTAAATGCTTATAGAGTTCACAAGATTGAAACTGGGTGGGTTTCAAAGGAAATATACAAGGCCATAAATTAGACTGGATCGAAATACTGGAGACTTCTGTAACCGCCCTAATCGCAGTGCTTTTTGAGGAGAGCAGCTAAATACAAGAAATCTGACACAATTTTTGATTTGAAACTTCTTTGAAGGGCTGTGTATTGAAAATTTTGCCACAGAAAAATGCAATGAAAATGAGCTTTTAAACGAAACTAATAAGAAACGAAGTTATGTTGTTGTTAGTATTTAGCTAGTTCGGCTACATACAATCAAGCAGAGAGTCGACTTCGCAGTCGCAGTTATATCTTATGTGCTTTAGTGAGAGAGCCGAGAGACATCTCTCTCTGCTTCATTGCATATAGCGGAACTTTCCGCATGTGTTATATATATATGGATGTGTACTACGTCGTGTTTGTGCAGATATGTGCAGAGAGTTTCAACAGGAAAAAAAACAACAACAAAATAGAGAGAAGAAGACTGCAAAAACTTCAGCAGAATGTGTTAATAAATCGTCGCCTGAGAATTGATTTGGCGTATAGGTATACGAATTTGTACACACATACGCCAAATCAATTCTCAGGCAACGAAATGTTTTCTAATAATTTTCTAATAAACAAAGTTTCACTTTTTATGTGCCCCCAGACAAATATTTTTTTAAATAAAAATAGACGCCTGAAATACATAGATTTCTTGACCAAAAAAATTCTGGTATACAAAACTCCAACAGAAGCGGTCGGCCAATAGATTACGCTCTAGTATAAGGCAAAATTTTATTTTCCCCTAATTTTTGCTCCATAGTCACCTTTGGAATATTTTTTAAAATCAAAATAGAAGCCAAAAATAGATTTCTCTCTGAATCGAATTTCTTGGTACAGAAAAAAATTGGTAGGTCTATAGATGGAGCTCCAATACAAGGAAAAATTAAACTGCCCCTTGATCCATTGAAAGAAAAGTACTACAATAATGAAATAAAACCAACCTGATTTGAAATTTTGTGTGCTCAGGTTTTTTAGACTGAGAAACTCATTTTCGGCATCTAAATATTTTGATTCCAAACGGGTCCCAGGAACAAAGCTTAGAAAAATTATAGAAAATTTTAATTTTATCTTGTTGTGGAGTGCCATCTATTGATTTTTGTACCAACGATATCTATTAAATGCAAATACCAGCTATTATCAGCGATTTCAAGCTATTACCAGCTATTTCTAGCTATTACCAAAGACATCTATCCTTAGAAAAATTTATTGTTAGACTTCCTGAGAAACATCTTAGAAAACAAATCTGAATATCATATCTACTTTTAGTACGTGCTTAGTACTTTACACATTAATTTAGTACAATTTCTTTGCATGATAACTCGATCACTAAAAAAAAAACACAGCGACTTTGCATGGCACGTTCACTGTGTTATTTTCTAAATTAAAAATCTCTCTGGAAAAACTTTAGGTACTAAATAATTAGATAAAATAAATATTCACTTGCATGTATGCTTAAAAATTATAATTTTTTATTTTTTTTATTTATTTTTATCATTATGAAATACACCAAGAAAAAAAAACATATACAAATGTAAATTGCTAATTAAAATATACAAAAAAATTTTTATGCTTCTTCTATTTGTTTAAATTGATTTTCTTTTACTCAAAAAATATTAAAAATGCCAACATTACAACTAAAATTAATACGATCCTCATCAACTTCGAAACTTCAAAAAGGCTGTGGTGGAAGTAACCCAACATACAATATTAGTATTTAAACTATTTGATTGGGATCGCACCGGTGACGATGAATCACTTGGCAGGTTGGAATATTTTAATTGCAGCGATTAGCTAAACTATTTATGTATTAAAAATTCAAGCACTTTCAAGAGCCTGTTTGATGATAGAAAGGCAAGTGAAAAGTATTTAAATTTATAATACATAAATAGAGAAGCGGAAATGCGAACTTTTTTCAATGTAATTTGTTGAAGCTTAGTTTTTTTATGATTTTTTTAGTATATGTTTTTCATTCATTTTTTTTTTTTTAATTATGATTTTTAATAAGTCATTTACGTTAACTTTGGATGTCCACAGTGAAAACATCTTTTAGGCACAAACATTTCATGACTTTTGGTACTCCATGATTTGCGTGGCGGTTCCCAGGGTATGCGTTTTTCCGGAATATACTAAAAATGGAAAAATTTAAATTAAAAATTTAGAATTTCTTAGAATAATATTTTAGTAAGAGAAAGAACCTACAATTTCACTACGTTCCGGTTTTCCGGTGCATGTGGGACATCTGCGCGCCGTTTTCAAATTCGGTGAGGATTTCATTGAGGCCGCTAATGGTTCAGGCGGTGCATAAATTGTTATTAATTTGGATGAACTTGTTTGTCGACGAGTTTCAAATAGTTTCTCACGACTTAAAAAACTAAATAGAGGGGAAAAAGAGAATGAAAGAAAAAAATCAAATTTCCCTGATAATTTTTTTCAGTGTATAAAAATTTAAAAGTGAAAAATTCATAACGAAATATTTTTTTGTTGTTTTTAATCGTCGAAATTTCACAAGTCTGTGGTTATAAATCAAAATATTTGTCTCTATAATGAAATCTATACTTCGAAATTGAGCTGAAGTCATTCGAAAAAAGATGAAGGAACTAACTATTGAATACCTAAACAATAACAAATATATTTAATAATAAAACTTAAAAGGAAGGATTTTATTTATTTAAAGAAAATAAATTGTCTATTTATATGCTCGCCCATATTAGGATTTTGATATATATTAATTGTTTAATAAATAAAAATACTTACTTAAAATTTTATAATGCCAATTTCAAGCTTTAACCTCAAAATGTGCTATAACAAAAAATTACAAGCGGCTTTTTGTTTTTTAATATAGATTTATGCGGTTTAATTTTAACCTTAAAAATTTACTATTTTTATGCTCGCCACTGTACGGTACATATGTAGGTATGATTGCAGGGTTTGTTTGGCTCTCTATACACGAGTAAACAAACAAAATCAACTCTTACAAGAACAACACGAACAGCACTATCTCCCTCTCATATCTATGTATGTATGTGTACTAAAAGAATTTCTTGCAAAAACAACACTATTAACAACAGTAAATTCCTCTGAAATCAATCACTCGCTAATTTGAGCTGAGATTGAGAGAGAGCCGACGTCTCTTGCACAATACTCATGCAAAAAAATATATTCATATGAAAAAAGTTTGATTGTAATGTCTGTTCTCATACACTCTATGATACTCTCTTTCTCTCATAATAAAAAGAGCTTAAAGAGATTAGTAAGACGGAGTTTACATTTGCAAGAAAATTGCGGCGAGTTGCTCTCTGAGAGTCTTTTTTAGAGTAAATTGCTGATGTGAGTAGAAAAAGAAGAAACTTGCTGTTTGACATGCATAGCGGATTTTCTTTTAGTGTAAATTTATCCAGGGTTGCCATTAGTTTCACTTGTACCATGTTTCCCATGACAAATTTAGTTTTTTTTTTTCTTCTAATATTACATAAGAAAATTTGTAATATCTTCATTTCAAAGCTAAAAGATGGCATTACTACAATAATAAATTTGCTAAATAAAGAATGAACTCAGATAGTTCACTCAACTAATCTCTCTCCTTCTTTCCACTTCAATTATTTCTACATATATTTCCAAAACTATATTCTATATAGAACTTAAAAAATTACACTAAATCGTCACTCACTTTGGACGTGGTTCCATCCAGAAATTCGGTAAACGTTTAGTCCTCATAATGTCGCCCAATTTCTGCAACAATCGACAATTCTCCTTTTCAATTTCCGTCATGCGGTCTTTCTCCTTTTGTGCCTTCTTCGGTTTACCATTGACATGAGGATAAGAGCGCGGGGTACGCACATCGACTGCCGGTTTTGCAGAGCGTACTTTTTGCTTATGCTGCTCATAACGTAATTGTTCCCATGGGAGATTGAGTAATTTGTTACGACGCGATATCATTGCAATAAAAAATAAATTTTCTCTTCTGCTTCTTCTGCTTCTACTACTACTTCGACAACTGAATGAATCAAGTTGAAGGTGTGGTGGTGTGCTGTGACGTCGTAATGATTGTGTGTGCGTCTAGCCTTTCGCGAAGTTATCCAACTTACGCTGGATTAATATTTAACAACTCGACAGCTCGCTGTCAAGGTTAAGAACAAACTAACTAACAAAATGCGTGGATGTATGTATGTTAACTGTTAAAATGAAGTTTGTGGCTGTTGTTGTTGTTTTTTTCTTTTGGAATGCCTGGATATCTTTGCTGATTTTTGTTATTTATCCTGTTGCTTGGGTTATTTTTAGCATTTATTAGAGTTTCTTCTTTATTGTTTGGTGGTACATAAACGTACATATACGAAAGTGCCTAGAAACAAATAATAATAAAATAAATGGGAATATATAAATATAAGTATTTATGTATGTATGTATTTTTCATGTAACTACATAAATTTAAAGGAAACTTGAAGCTTCTATGGTAACTGATAGGTATCAGATATCTTTATGGGGAAAGGATATATGAAGGGAATGTTATTAAAATTGTTGGGGGAAAAAGTTAAAAGAAATTAATTACAGTAGGGAATGAAAAATACAAAATTGATATTATTTTGGTTTAGCTTTCACAGTAAACTATAAAAGGAAGAAAAATATATTCGAAAGGACTGGGTGAGATTAGCTTATGAAGGGTAGAAAGTAATCTTATTTACAAATCTAAAGTGAATTCTTAGTTCTTTGAGTTGTTTTAGCTCGACAATTGAGATTTAACATTTTTTATCCAATAATTATTTATTTAATTTTCTTAAGAAAAGTAAATACAATGTAGACGTGGCTCTGCAAAATCGCCTCCCTCTCCTTACTGTTTAATGACTATTTATAGGTATATTTTATTTACAATGTCTACCTAATTTCTCTCGTATTAATAGATATAGCCCTGTTTTCATCTTAATCGGTTCCTGATAAACACACAGCGGCTGTGAATTGAAAATTTTCCAATGGAAATCTCATTTTCATTGCACTCATATGAAACTAATAAGAAACGAAGTTAAGTTGTTGTTGTTAGTGTTTAGCGAACGAAGACATATGGGGATCAGCTACATAAATCAAGCAGAGAGTCAACTTCGCAGTCGCAGTTTTATCTCATGTGCTTTAGTGAGAGAGCTTGATTGCATATAACTGAACTTTCCTCTTATGTGTTATATACGTCGGTCGTGTTTGTACCGATAAGTAAAGACAATATCAAAAGAAGAAAAGCTTCAGAAAATATAAAAAGGAAGAATGCAAAAGCTTTAACAGCATGGTCGGGTGAAAAACCGCGTTTTCGTCGCACTCATACGAAACCAGTAAGAAACGAAGTTATGCAGTTGTTAGTCGCCTATATACAATTAAGCAGAGAATCGACGACTTTTCACAGTTTTATCTCATGTTCTTTAGTGAGAGAGGTGAGAGACGGCTCTCTCTGCTTGATTGCATATAGTTGTATACGTGTTCTACGTCGTGTATGTGTGCCGTTATGTGCAGAGAGTATTAACAGAAAAAAACACAACACAAAATAGAAAGAAGAAGACTGCAAAAAAAATGTCTTAGAGAATTTCGTGTGCGCTAAAAACCATTGAGAAAAAAGTAATATGGGAAATAATTCGATAAATATGAAAGATAATCCTTCAACTAGAGTAAATAATGAAAATGAACATTGCCAGTGTGTAGTTAAATAGTTTCTAATTATCAAAATTAACTATTTCGATTATTACTCATAGATCGCATGCATAACCTCTATTCATCACGTGTATAACCTCACAATTTACATAAACGTAAACTTTTAACCATTCCTTATTCTTAGCATTTATATCGCAATCTCTTTTGAAAAATTTTGTTCAATCTTGCAGAAAACAAGTCCTGATAAGTGTCGAAATCTGCGAGGCACTGACTTTGTCAGCTTGATGGATGTGCCTTTGGGTTCCATTTCCCACTGTAATTTTAAATCTATCCCAGCTCAACTCTAAATTCGGGGTCCCGAAGTAGATTTCAAGGAATTAAGCTTGAATGGTAGTGATCACTTCTCCCTGCTAATCAATCTTCAATCAATTTTTGCACATAAATTTTTATTGTCAATCAAATGGCGTCGATCTAAATGAAAAAAAAAATTCAAAATCTCAATTTTCAAGATTTATTTGTTGCCATAATCGCGAGAAGCTCATTCGGCTCAACACCCAAGTTCCCCATGGTTTAAGAAGTATGGCGAACAGACTGAGTTTTTCGTTGTCCATTGAATTTCGTATTTAAGTTTTTGTTCTCAATGTCGAAAACGAACTCTCTATATTTTCTATTGTGTCCAAAACTGTTCGTTGGAAATCTGCTCGTATCACAAAAATCCAAAACATCTTCCTCGAGTCCTGATAATTTTTCACACCACAATATATACTCAGCTCTCACAGCGGACTCTGAAACTCTATCAATAAACGATGGAGCAAAATGATTAAAGTTATCTACTTTTTCAATTTCATCAAATCTAGGAAGAAGTATCTGTAAGCTAAAAAAGATCCCCACATTTTTATTCAGAAATTTGTCTGACAAATTCTGATATAGCGTAACAATGCAAGGAATAAAAACAGCAAGACGAAAGTATGATTCAACAGAGACTGTTTGATAATTAGAACGAGCTATTTACTTCAACGTGAGCCTCAGAGTTCCATATCGAATGAGTCTTTTGCTAGCTTTCTAGTCTTTTTTTGATATGATATACTCAAAACCCAATGAAAAGTCATATATCATCTAGTGGAATAGATCGTTCGACTCGTTTTGTTTTCACTCAGGGTACTTCGTCTTGACATTTGTGGAACAAAAATTTTGATTTACCATTTAGATTAAGACAAATCTTCAGTGTCTCTAACCCCTTATTCAAAATATATTTCAAGACAAGGCAACTTTAGTGTGATAAGAAAACCGAACACATTTTTCAAAGAGACATTTTCAGATCACTTTTTCTAACTTTTTCTATTCAAATCGGACTATTCGAGTTTATGTTATAAGAAAACGCTCTACACTATATTCGCAAGCTATTAAACTATTTTGTTTTTTTTTCTGGGACAATTTAAGCAGCATAAATTTTATCAACTTACCCCTTTTTCTTGAGTTTTTTTTTTATATACTTTAGTTACACCACTGTACAAAATTTTTACACATACTATAAAATAAAAAATTGTAATAATAAAAATATGAGACATATTAAAGAATCTCAGCTATTATCAGTGGTAACATACCAATAAATTTAATACAATTATAAGTAATATTATATTTGATATATATTACAAAAAATACAAACAATTTCAAAAAATTTATACAATTTCATCTAAGAAATATAATTGAAATGACAATCAAAAAAAAAAAAAAAAAAATTACGAACAAAACAAACCAATTAGAAAAAATAAAAAATTTAGAATGACAATTTTTAAAAATAAAACTTTATAACTGCTTTTTACTTTCTCAGCTCCAAGTAGAAAACTGTAAAAAAAAAAAACTGTGAGTAAAAAAAATTTAACTTCTTCCAAAACGAACTTGGTTTGAAGCGAGATCAACGTTGATTAAAGGACAAGAATATGAATCAATTTTCATCCGTCATTGCTATTTTAATGACCAGCACTGTTGTGAAAAAAAAAATTAAGCACCTACAAGGCATGTGTGTGTATGCCCAAAATTGCAATATTCCCATACAAAAGCACTGAAATGTATGTGGGTCTTACGAAACTAATAAGAAACGAAGTTATGTTGTTGTTAGTGTTTTTAGCGAACGAGGTCATATGAAGATCGGCTACATACATCCAAGCAAAGGAATCGCAGTTTTATCTCATGTGATTAAGTGAGAGACGGCTCTCTCATAGACGTCTCTGCTTGACTGCATATAGCGGAACTTTCCACATGTGTTATATATGTATGTGTACTACGTCGTGTTTGTGCAGATATGTGTAGAGAGTGTCAACAGAAGAAAAGCAACCACAAAAAAGAGAGAAGGAGACTGCAAAACTTCAAGTAAACAACAAATATTTACTTCTACCATGAATGCCTGCACACACATACATACAAATGTAGTTGTAATTTTTTTTTATATAACCACATTTGAAACTTTTCTCAATGGGCTGCCTGCAAGCATAGCACCCTATCTTGCCAGAATGCCAACAACATTTCAAAGCAATAAATGTTTATGCATTCATTATATACCTAACTACCTACCAACAAATATTCACCCTTAAAAACTGCATACCAATACATAAATATAAATAATGCATTAGGTTGTTAAGGAGTCGAAATGTTTGCCGCATAGTTATATGTACATGCTCGTCTCAAATGCTTCGATACATACCTATTTGTATGTGGTAGATATTCTGATATTCCACAACCCCTAAAACTCTTCCACATATTGTGCTATCTATAAATTTGTAATCTGGCAATGAAATTTCAAATGCATATTGCAATTCTAGGATATTTTTTCATGAAATCCTCACTATAAGTACGACATTTATAGGCGGTAACTTTGTTCTTGCTTCGGCAGAACATATACTAAAATTGGAACGATACAGAGAAGATTAGCATGGCCCCTGCGCAAGGATGACACGCAAAATCGTGAAGCGTTCCACATTTTTTTGTATAAATTTTGAAACTAAATCATTTATGGTTGCTTTTACTAATACTTACATAAAACTAAATAATAATACACAATTAACACCAACAAATTAAAATTGTCTTTAATTAACAAACTAAAAATATTACTGAGACATTTTATGAGTTCAAAAGTTCTTCTTTTTTATTTACATAATTTAATTTATATATACGTACGAAATTTATGCAAATGCTTTAATTTTAATGAATTTTTTTTTTCATAGAATTAATAAAGTTTCTGTATATATTTTCTAGAGCTACCATCGAAATTTATAATGTGGTGAAGAAAGGCGTTGTGGATACGGTAAGTGTGTGCGTGGGGCAAAAACGCCTAAAAATATTCTTGGAATTGCGATATATTTACTCTCTCTTTCTTTCTGTTTTTTTATTTTGTTTTACAGTGGCTCACCTTGGAAGATGCCAAACATGGTTTGTTGCATGTACGCATGCAATGGTTTAAGCTGACCGCTGATCCTACAGACTTACAAGCTGCATTATTGGAAACGCAGCTATTGCGTGTGACCTCGATGAGTACCGCGGTATTGGTGGTTTTCATTGATTCTGCAAAGAATTTGAAGGTTTGTTCGGAAATGAGATTTGAAATTTTTATAAAATATAATCAAGAGCAAAATCCAGACCCAAATTCAGACCGATAATCAGACCTAAATTCAAACCAAATATTAGATCAAAATTAGACCCAAATTCACACTGAAAATCAGACCAAAATTTAGATCCAAATCAGACCCAAATTCACACTGAAAATCAGACCCAAATTCAGATCAAAATTCAGGCCCAAATTCACACTGAAAATCAGACCAAAATTCAAATCAAAATTCAGACCCAAATTCTCACTGAAAATCAGACCAAAATTCAGTCCAAAATTCAAACCAAACTCAGACCAAAATTCAGTTCCAAATCAAACCAAAATTCAAATCAAAATTGCGACCCAAATCTCCTACCAAAATTCAAACCAAAATTCAGACCCAAATTCACACTGAAAATCAGACCAAAATTCAGACCCAAATTCACACTGAAAATCAGACCCAAATCAGACCAAAATTCAGTCCCAAATTCATACTGAAAATCAGACCCAAATCAGACCAAAATTCAGACCCAAATCAGACCCAAATTCACACTGAAAATCAGACCCAAATTCAGATCAAAATTCAGACCCAAATTCACACTGAAAATCAGACCAAAATTCAGACCCAAATCAGACCTAAATTCACACTGAAAATCAGACCAAAATTCAGTCCAAAATTCAAACCAAACTCAGACCTAAATTCAGTTCCAAATCAAACCAAAATTCAAATCAAAATTGCGACCCAAATCTCCTACCAAAATTCAGACCAAAATTCAGACCCAAATTCACACTGAAAATCAGACCAAAATTCAGACCCAAATTCACACTGAAAATCAGACCCAAATCAGACCAAAATTCAGACCCAAATCTGACCCAAATTCACACTGAAAATCAGACCCAAATCAGACCAAATTTCAGATTCAAATTAGACCTAAATCTCAGACCAAAATTCAGATCAAAATTCAGACCCAAATTAGTCCAAAATTCAGACCCAAATCAGACCAAAATTCAGACCCAAATTCACACTGCAAATCAGACTCAAATCAGACCCAAATCAGACCCAAATTCACACTGAAAATCAGACCCAAATCAGACCAAAATTCAGACCCAAATCAGACCCAAATTCAGACCCAAATCAGACCCAAATTCACACTGCAAATCAGACCCAAATCAGACCAAAATTCAAACCCAAATCAGACCAAAATTCAGATCCAAATCAGACCTTAATCTCCGACCAAAACTCAGATCAAAATTCAAACCCAAATCTGACCAAAATTCAGACCCAAATCAGACCAAAATTCAGTTCCAAATCAGACCAAAATTCAAATCAAAATTCTGAGCCAAATCTCCGACCAAAATTCAGACCCAAATCAGATACAAATTCAGACCAAAAATCTGACTTAAATTTAAGACCAAAATTCAGACCTCGGTCCATTGATTTGCTCTTCTCCACCATTTAGAATTTCTATATTTGTAACTTTTTTTTTCTAAATTTCTTTCCACGCAGCAAGCCCGCTACAGCTCACGCCCTGATCCATATCTGGTAGCAAGTGTTGGCAAGCAAAAAGAACAAACTGCCATAATAATGCGTGATGATTCCCCAGTATGGGAACAAGGATTTACGTTCCTCGTTGGCAATCCTGAAAATGATACACTACAAATAAAAATAGTCGATCAAAAAACAAGCTACGAAATAGGACAATACACCTATGTTTTGGGAGCGCTGCTAAGAAAAAAGAATATGGAAATTGTATCGCAGCCATTCCAATTACAAAAATCCGGACCCGAATCCAAATTGATAATGTCACTCTCGTTGAGTATATTAAAACCAGCAGAACCGCTAGAGAATGAGAATGATTCAACAGGAACAGCAACAGAATCAAAACCGTTACTAACAAGAGCAGGTTCAACCCAAGAGGGTCCTACCACATCACCAAAGGTAAAGGTATTAGGATAAATTGAAAATTAGGAAAATTTCTTTATATATCTAAATTTTTTATTTCAGGAACTACAATCACAAACTAGTCGCATGTCCATAGAGACACCCATAATTGAAGAGGATGCTTCAGTGCTTAAAGTTTCACCTTCTTCCACCTCATCATTGACACCATCACCGAAATTGTATTCTGCTGCTGTCGATGGTATTGAAGCGGTACTAACACATCGCTTTCCCGATACCACAAGCTCATCGGGTGAATATGGACTCGGGCGTATGCAACTTTCAATACGCTACATTGTACAGCGTCAGAAACTCGCTGTAACCATACATAAAATTATGTATATACCAGTGCGTGATCCATCAAGTATACCAGATCCATATGTTAAGCTTTACTTACTGCCAGGACGTAGTAAAGAATCGAAACGTAAAACCGTAGTCATTAAGGATAATTGTAATCCGGTGTATGAGGCAACATTTGAATATTTAATTTCGACAGCGGAAATGGCACAATCCGAATTGGAAGTAACGGTGTGTTCGCAAAAAGGATTCCTCTATGGTGGTAGTCCTATTGTGGGAATGGTAAGTGGGGACGAGTAATGAAAGTAGTTGGGGTTTTCAGTAAAAATAATGGACTATTTTTTTTCTTTTAATTTCTAGCTTAAAATTCCTCTGAACGATCCCGAAATCTCAGGTAATGGCATAAATTCATGGTTTGATTTACAGCCAGAAATTAAACATGATTAAAATAAGAAGAGAAAAAATTGTTCAATAAATCAAAAATTAAAAATGAATGTTTTAAAATGTACAGTTAATTTCAAAACAATTGATACTCACTAACATTGCGCATAAAAAGAAAACCAATCACAGTTGAGCCAATTGACCAATCACAGTTGAGAGAGAGAGAGAGTCACAGAGAAGAGGGAAAATCGTAGAGATAAGAACAATTCAATATCGTATTGAATATTGGTTCTCATTGAGTGAGCATAAAATTTCTCTCTAGGTGAACTTATATAGAAGGTGATAGCAACAGTGCAACAAATTTACCACGGCAGCAACAAAAACAGTGCTTTTATTCGGCCATAATGGCGGAGCACTCTGAATCACACATCTTTGTTGTTGCACCCATTATGGCGGGCCAAAAAAATGTAAACAAACAAACGTAAACAAACTTTTGACATTCTCACCACGAAGAAGATGGCGCCATAAAAGAAGAAAAAGAACAATGAGTTGCTGGTAACTTCACCTTATATAAATTCACCTTGATTTCGTTTATTGGCCAAAGTGACGATATCAATTATTTTGAAATCAACTATTAAATGTCATTCTTTCTTTAATATAAACTTAATATTGTCTGTTTTCAATGCACATTGTTATTGTAACTCTTTTTTATTCTATTTTTATATAAAGTTATTATTTATTTATATACTACCTAAATATATAAAAAAATCTCTATTGCTATTTCTATAGCTAAACTCTGTGCCTATTTTACTATGTACTGCTACTAATGCGAACAATCTATTATTTTCTTTGTTAATAGAATTATTTATTAAAAATTTTATATAACTCGATACCAAAAAAAAAAAAAAAACAAACAAATATATTCTAATTGAAAAGTAGCTGAAATGAAAACTTTTAGCATGTGCCTTTCAAAAGAGTGAAGAGGAGAGCAGAAAGCACACATCAGCTATACAATCTATAACTTTAAATTTGGAATTAATAAGAAAATCATTAAAACAAAATTAATTTAAAATAATTTTTGGATAAATCATAAGCACACACAAAAATTGTATGAACACACAAAAACTTATGTTTTCAATAAACTTTTAAATAAAACTATTTTAACTAAAAATATGAAATGGGTTTTATGTTCTGTTTTCGTGATCAACTTATTACTTACTTTGTTGGCTCTACAACCGATGATCGGTCTAGGCCGCCTCTATAAAGCCTCGCCAGTCGCTTCTGCAATACGCGCGCCGCCGTCAGTTAGTAAGGCCAAATGCAGTCAGGTCCTCCTGTAACTGGTCTTTCCAACGAAGATTAGGTCGTACTCTTCTGCGCATTCCACATCCGTGGCTCCGTGGAATAAAACACCTTTCTAGCCGGGCGCTTTCATCCATTATTCACTCAACTTAAAACTCACCCCGCATTAATTCTGTGCCATTCCATGCAATTCAGCATGTTTTAATTTTGACAGCGGGTATCCGTCGGATAGTTTTTCGTCCCTCCATTTTTTTTTTAATCCCATCTTAGTACGGACTCAAGCCCTAACTATAATATGTATACGCCAGCTTGTACAAATGTCAAAGTTTAACGATAAACTAACTAAAGTTCTGTCAATTGCTTAAGTAAACCATAATATATATAGTAGAAGTGAGTGAGCGTAAATACAGTAATCAGCTAAAGTGTGAACCATAATAGACATATGCCAGCTTAAGCTAGCTTAGGCAAAAATCAGAACACATAGAAATGATATCGTCATGGCCATTATTAGAATAGACGAGAATTTCGTTAAGTTTCTTTAGTTTTTAGTAGCGTGAGTAAAGTGTGAAATGCAACGCTCGAGACTTATGCTGGCTTAATCGACTCTCTCTCTCTCTATCTAGTAATTTATTTTGATGTGTATGTAATTAACATTTGACACTTCTGACAATTATGCTCAACTAAGTGTATTATGGGTAACTTAAAGAATTTACCGAACTTAAGTTAACTTTTCGTTCACTTTTGACATTAACTTAAGCCAGCTTGAGTCCATTATGGTTGGGCCTTAATTCCATTCGGAATGTGCGATCAGTTTCGTACCATGCATGCAACTGGCTTAAGCAAAGAAAACTGAACGAAATTAGATGAGAGCGTTGCATATGGACACAGTATGGTTGTCGCATAAAGTTGATGTGCTTTCGTATTATCTTATGCATGAAGTTAAGCTGGCATATGCATATTATAGTTATGGCTTCAAGCTCTAAAAAAATTCACTACTCAAATTTTATAATTCTAGGTAGTGAATGCTTGGATTTTTCACTAACTTTTTTTTCCAAATAAAATTTTTTAAATACCATAACTAAATTTTTAACAAAATCTCAACTCAACAGGTTCTAACTTGTTTGTAGTCTCAAGACAGGACTCTAAATTGAATTTATAAGTTCTTTTATAACTGCGAGAAAATGGAAAGTGTACACCGCTCAAGAAAAACAAACTCGCCAAACAAATTTCAGTGAGTTTTTTCATAGCCTGAATACACAAGTTTACAAAATTTTCCATAAACAACTCACAGTTAGGGAATCCAGCGCCTGAGCTATTAATTCTTCCTCTTCCTCTTCTCATCAAAAATATTAGGTTAAGTTTTTACACTGCATTTAACTATAAATACACTTACCTCTTTAAACCCAAAAAGAAATATACAAAGAAAAAAAATTCTTGTCAAAGAATATAATATTAGTAACATCATTATAAACTTTTTATATTATTATAAACAAATAATCAAAAACAAAAAACAAATATTCTTACTTTTGCTTCTACTTCTAATCTCCCATTGAAAAGAAAATGCAACACTGCGCCTTAGTTCACCATTCAAAATAAACTGTTCCCTTCTTCTTTTTATTCACTACTTGCAAACTGTTCTCACCTCACACAAGCTTGACAACTAAAATAAAGTATAGCAGCAATACAAGAAATTTTCATTCGGTGCATAATTCGCGTCAACTTTTTCATGTTTGTGTAAGTATATATACTTTATTTGCGCCTACAACATTGTTCTTGCTTCGGCAGAACATATACTAAAATTGGAACGATACAGAGAAGATTAGCATGGCCCCTGCGCAAGGATGACACGCAAAATCGTGAAGCGTTCCACATTTTTTTGTGAAAATTTCTTTGAAATATATATATATATACGGTATTGCAAATTAAGTTCTTTTATTTTCATTATCTATCTTGATGAACATCATTGTGCTGCTAAAAGGTAAGTGACGTCATTTAGCGTGGTTTCTTCATGAACAAATATTTTTATATAGAAAATTAACCATTTAGTTAAAACTAACGGCAGGTATATTAACATTTACATAAAACATTGTGAATATGAATGTACTTACTTTAAAAGTTTAGGTTATTTTAAGCTAGATTTTTCTTTGATTCATTGGTATTTCATCTTGGCTGAGTTCTTTATGCAAGTTTCCCAATATAATATAAATTGAAGGGAAATTATAGATGCATTAAAATTTAATATTTTTTTTTTTATTATGTATGGTTTTAAAATATATTGTAATTTTATATTTTGCCTATACATATAAAGAATTGTTGCTGCAATTATTGCCAGTTGAGGAAAAGAGCACGAGCTTAGTGCCCAAATGGATGCAATTTAAATTATTGTTTTTTGTTTTTTTTTTGTATTATCCGTTAAAGAAAGAAAGTTCCATAAACAAAAATCAGAAGAACAAAAAGTCAAACACAAGAGAGATAAGAATACATATCGTTGTCTGAGAATTGATTTGACGTATATTTATAAGTATTCCTATACATATACGCCAAATCAATTATCAGGCAACGATATGGGACGCCTTGCTAAATGTCTTCTGCTGGAACTCAACAGAAATATGCTCATATGAAGAAGAATGTAAATGGGCACATGATTATTAAAATATTGCAATTAATTGAATACTATTACTGATCACGATTTATATTAATCTTGAATAAAAAAATTTGTAGAAAATATCTAAAAATAAAGCATGAAATTAGTGCTCCACTATTTCTCCATTATGTGAGTTTCGTACAAAAACAAAACCATATAACAGCAAATATCGCATGCAAACGAGGTAAACATGGTGAATTTATATACAAGGTGATAGTAGTAGCAGAACAAAAATTGCGCACGGCAACAACAACAAAGCTTTGTTGTGTTGTGTAAATCGCATTCGAATCAGTGATGAAAAAGTAGGTACAATTGTACCTTTATCTGACTTTTTTAAACTACAAGGTAAATTAGGTACATTTGGTACATTTTAGGTACAATTTGCCATTGACCAAAATAAATTTAACACTTAATTCCAAAAAAAAAAAAAAAAAATATTTTGTAACAAGTGCCTGCTTAAATTTAAGTGCCTACATAATATTACAAAATAATTTTCCAAATCGAATTAAGTTTATTGGTGCCAAAAATGAGGTCAAGGTCATAAGAAGATTTTTTTAAATTTAACACAAATAAACGTGTTATGGCTTTGAACCTTTTAATACTATTTTAGGTACATTCATTCTCATTTCGGTACAAGTTTTTTAGTACATTAAGTACAATTTGAAATTTGGTAATTTCATCACTGATTTGAATATCAAAATCAACAACAACGGCAAACATGATTTTAGCAACTTAATATCTGTTTACCACAGAGGAAGAAAAGCAAACGAGTTGTTAATAACTTTACCTTGTATAAATTTTACCAAGGTAAATTTCTACTGCTTGAACTCGGTGAATTTATAGAAGGTCAAATTTTTCAAATTATAATTTTAAAATAAGAAAACACTAAATGAATTTCAAAATATTTCATTTTATTTGAGAAAATTGCAAATGTATTTTACGGTATTTCAGAAAATCGCAAATGTACTTCATAAAACTGAATTTGTTATTTAACAAATCTTGCATGTGCAAATGAATAAAGATCAAATTTACTTCCGACTATTTTATTTTACTTTAGAAAATCCCAAATATATATGAGAAAACTTGATTCGTCTTTCAGAAAATACCAAATGCTTTTCAGAATATTATTTCGTTTGTATCTTAATTTAGAAAATTTAAATTTTATTTAAATTACTTTTGAAAATCGCAAGCATGGATGCCTGTCTGAAAGGGAGAGGTGGAAAAAATAGGTAGTTAGAAAAAGACAGGCGAGTTTCTACCTCTTTCTTACTACCTATTACTACCTACCGCTCTCTTTCAGGCAGCCGTTCATGATTGCGCCCGTGTGAACATCCACTATATTTTATTTTTTTACTATTTTACTATTCTTGAAGAGTTATAAATCATACTATTCGAAATAAACAACACCTATCAAGGCAACCCTGTGCGAATCATACCAGAAACTGATTTCTAATGTTTTGTTGTCATCATGGCAGAAACCAAACAATGCAACAAACCTAAAAGTGTCCTGCATATTATTCATTTCACTCGTGCACGTTTAACTAGCTGGAGGTGTTTTAGAAGAAATTCTCAAAATATTTAAATCTGAGGTATTTTATTATATACTATATTCCGTACCTCAGAGCAAAAGCGTATTAAGTTCAAAATTAAAAATTCCGGTTTTTTGGTTCACCTAGATTTAAATATTCCGCTCTATTCAGTGCTCTACTATATAAATCAATTGGACTTAAATTTGGATGAAAATATCATATTTTAAACTATTAAGTCCGCTTCGCTTCTGGAGGAAAAAAAATTCT
The DNA here is from genome assembly GCA_963691655.1 of Toxonevra muliebris. Classification (NCBI taxonomy): domain Eukaryota; kingdom Metazoa; phylum Arthropoda; class Insecta; order Diptera; family Pallopteridae; genus Toxonevra; species Toxonevra muliebris. Next base: position 100,091,749 of record OY829327.1, read on the forward strand.
ATTTTACGTTCTCCTGTAAAATTTACATTTTGTGACTTAATACGGTTATGCTATGAGATACGGATAAATATATTTATTAATTTGTTGTAGTGTATGGTGAACGTTTGTTTCATTCATTATTGTGTTGTGTTAAACTTGCCCAGTGATGTTAACTTAGATTTTGAAATTACTGCACCATCCCTTAAAAATACGCTGAAAAAAAAAGAGGAAAGAGGTTGCATATTTTAACCCCTAACCTATTGAGGGTGATCCCTGGGCCATTATTAAATTTATTTATAAAAAATAGAGAACGTTTTTTATTTATTTTAATTAATAAAAAATTATTTTGACTCATCAATCTATTACGCTAACAAGTTCCGATTCGAGTTTTGTGTAACGCATACGAAAACATCATGTCGCACAAAACATTTTCATTTCATTTGGCTTGTAGTTAAAAATTAATTGTTTTAAAATATTAATTATTGAAAAAAAAAAAATTCTGCAATTAGCGTCTTCATTTCAAAAATTCGCATATGCCGGAATTGAAAAATCAAACAAATTCGTTTTCCTTCTGATGCGTACAAATAAAAAGTCCTATTTGATCGCATGCGATTAGCGCAACGGGCAGTTCGATTATGATAAAAGAAGTACGATTAGTGATGATTCGATACAAGTAAATACTCGATACTTTTCATTCGATTCAAGTACTTTTTTTTACTCAATGCTATACCATAACTATATTACTTGGTATCGGAAAAAAGGATCAGTATCGGATACTCGATGCTTTTGGAAAATATTTATTTAAAAAACTGAAATATGGCTATACAATATTCAAAATTGTGGATCGTATTAAAATATTTTACAACAATCAAAAATAAATTTCAAATTGAAGTTAACGTCATATCTATATGATTCACATGTTTCCAGTAGAAATATCTCAAAACCATATATAGTATAGGCGAAAAACTCGTGCTGAATAGTGTAAACTGTAGGCTCAACCAAGTTGTATCACAATGGGCCGTTCTGGCCTGAATGTTTTCCTTGACAATCACTTAAAAAAAGAGTAATTTGTCTTTTTAAATGAGTATTCGATACAAGTACATATTCGATACTTTTTTCCGATATTTTCGGTAGCACCGATACTTTTATTCGATCCAATAATGAGTAAAAATATCGATACTATGTGGGTATCGAATCAACACTGAGTACGATAAGAAGTCATATCTTTTCGTAAGCAATTATAACGGAAGTCGCCATTACAGAATAGAGAAAATCACCTTCTTTTTTTCAAAAAAAAATTTCGATAAAGTTACGATCTAAGGTGAATTTATACAAGGTGTAGTTACCAGCAACTCATTCTTCTTCTTTCTTTGTGTTTTTTTTTTCACCATTTTGACATTCACTGCTTCTCGTCAATATGGCCGCAACAACAAAAATGTGTTATTATTATCTTGTTGTATGGGTGATTTTTGCATTTACCGATATCCGACGCTACAACAAAGATGTGTTGTTTTTGCCAAGGTGAAATTGTTGTAATCATGCTATCACCTTATACATAATTTAACCATGTTATGATCCTTTTGTAATTTACCCTCTCTCTCACTCTTTTGTTGTACATTCATCAACTGCAGCTGCCATTTTATTAACGTGAATGCATTGAGGAGATAGTTTTTGTTTTTTTTTTTGCTCTCGTGTTTTTTCGAGTATAATCGGTTTTTGTTTGTTTTTGTTTTTGGTTGTGTGTTTGCATTGTTTTTATTTCATTTACTTACTGTGTATTTTTTACCATGAACTTGAATAATTTTATACCAACTTTTTTTTATAGTTTTCTCTCTTACTTTTTGTTGTTGTTTGTTAGTGTTATTTTGCAGTGCTTTTCCATTATTGAGCTGCTGTTACTAATTGTCATTTACCATGAACTAGTACTTTTAACTCATTGTTCTAACTCATATTACTCTAATGAATTTATTTTACTTTTTTCTTTTTTTGTTGTTATAATCAGTTTGTATGATATATTTTTATGTAAATTTGTTTGCAAAATTTTTCACTGATGTAAACGAGATTTTGTGTGGAGCAAGTTAAAGATTCATAGTCATTAAATTTCTGCTTTAAATTCTTCCTTTAAGAGTTGGATTTAGTTTCATTCAAGCCTAATTTGACACAGGTATTTAGTAAGGCAGAAGAACAAACACAGAAATGTATGTATTTAAACAAGGGTTGAAAATGTAAGCAAGACAATAGTAAAACCCTAAGAAGACAAAGGAAACCAAAAAGAAGAAAATATACACATGAAAACATGCACCCTTCATTTTCTTTCAATCATATCTCGACAAAGTTAAGTTCATTATATGCTGTTGCTTTTCAGTGATTGCTGCTTCACCTCTGCTTCGGTCGCTGTTCCACTCTCTCGGTCACAATTGCTCAACCTCGGTTACAGTTGCTCTCCCTCGGTTACATTTGCTCTCCTTCTGTCACAGTTGCTCTTCCTCGCTCACAGTTGCTCTCTCGCGTTCACAGTTGCTCTCCCTCGGTCACTGATACTCTGCCTCGGTCACTGCTGCCGCTTTTACTATTTCCATTGTTACTCTCCCTCAGTTACTGTAGTTTTCCCTTCAGCCACTATTGCTCTGTCTCTGCCTCTGCTCTGCCATTACTGCAGCCAGCCAGCTATTATATCTTCACGCGCACATAAGTGTTGCAAAATATTCTGCTGACGCTGTTATTTCTCATTAAAATCACATTTAGGGTATTCACAAGCTGGGGTATACTGTGGCATAATTGCATTATGGTATAATTTTGTTTAAATAAAAGAGAGACTTTATGACCATTGCGGGGATACGACACCGATTATGAATGAATGCTTTATAAAATAAAAAAAAATAAAAACAAAACAATTTAAACTAACAACATCAACATTGAAAAGGAGAGTACATTTTTTTTCTTCTTCCCTTTTCAACTTCTTCATTTCTCTGCATGATAATAACAAAGCACCCAAAAACTAATCGAACTGAAAGTTTACTGCACAGTGTAATAAATTGCCTATTTTTTGCTTAAAATAAAATATAATTATGTGAATTTTCAGTATAATCTTAAGACTTACTGCAAGTACTGATCTTGAAATCTTGAAAAAAAAAATTATCTTTTAAAAAAAGAAACTCAAAAATACTTTTGAAATGGTTTTGAAAAAATCGGTGGAGTGGTTACCAATTCACTGAGAGCTATGAACGCAAATAATGCTAAACAATGAACGACAATTCCTCATTACCTCAACAATTCTTTTTAATTCGCATTTATTAAACTATCAAAAATTCATCAAAAATCACTTTTAAAATATTTTTCAGCTGCTGTTAACTTTTCTACCATTACTGCTACTGACTGATTTCATGGAAAGAGCATTAACGAAAACCTTAATGGATCTGCCTGAGGACTGTCTGCGTGAATTAGTTTTATATCTTGATCCAATATCACTAATCCGTTTCGCCGGGACATGCCAAACATTCGAAAATATTGTTCATAATCACGTGAAATTAGAATATTATGGTCTTTTATGGAATATACCCGTTCTAAGTCGTTATAAAGATATTTATAGTTATTTTCTAAAATCCACCCATCATAAAGTAGTATATCTAATTATCGATAGAAGGAACTACGATTTGTTTATGGAGATATGCGAGGGTTTAACATTTACCGCTTTAATAAAACTAGACATTTCGACGAATTTCGATTATGGGGATTTGATGAAAAAATTCACAAATAGTGTTGACTTAACAGTACAAGGTGTTAAAACTATTTATGAATTAACATTTAACGTTAAGAGATACATGTGGGTTCGAAGAAAGTAAGGATTTTTATTAAATTTTTTTATTTCAACGAACTAAAAAGTATCGCATAGCTTATGTTTCGATGTAAGCAAATTTTTCATATAAAAATTAATTTGCTGATAATTTCAAATTAATTTTCTGATAGATAAATTTTAATATGTATTAAGTTATATGTACTATTATATAATATAATAAAATAAATATTAAGTAATAATGCAATAAACTGGTTGATTTTTATTCAGTCCATTACAACCATAAAAAGTTAATGTGTGGTGCGCATTATGGGATGGAAGCGTCTACGGAACGTATTTTCTCGAAAACGATGCCGGTATGACAATTACCGTCAATGCGGAGCGCTATGGTGAATGATAAAAACCTTTTCTTTGGCTGGTGATTGAACATTTTAGCTTTGACGATATATGGTTCCTACAAGACGGCACCGCAAGCCACACAACACGACCGATTTTTGCGCTATTACGCGAGAAATATCCAGAACACGTAATTTCACATTTCGGCGACGTCAATTGGGCATCGCGATTTTACGTCATTGGACTTTTTTTGTGGGTCTATGCGAAAGATCGTGTGTATTTGGATAAACTTCAAACTTTAGAGCACTTAAAGTGAACATTCGTCGAATTATGGCAGCGATACCACCCGAAATGTGTAAAAAAGTGGTCGAAAATTACCTTTTTTTTTGTAAAATCGCTGCACCTGCGAAAGAGAACTGCCGATCTAGCAAGAACTAGAGAAGAAACAATCGCAAAGATCACAAAAGAGTGGCCGGTCATCCCAGCGGACTTTCTCCTGGTAAATTCCATTCCAAAACGGCTATAAAAAGTGATAAATGTAAAAGGAGGACGCATATTTTATTAATATTAATAATTCTTACCAGTTTTCCCAAAGCGAAATGTAATATATTCGCATTAACATCCTTAAAAAAATATATAAAACATTTTAATTTCAAAAATTACAAAATAACATTTGAAATGTATAAATTTAATATTTTTGCAAATAGAATATAAAATCCTTTTCTCACAAATTCGCATTTCGTAGATGAAATAAAAAGAAGTGAATTTTTTGGCATGTCAAAATATATAGACCGACCACTGTATCAATAGAGAATCAGAAATTTCAAAATATGGCGACCCATCTCTCTCTTTCTCTCTCTCTCTCTCTAAGAAATGGCGCCGCTACACAACTAAGCAACAACAAATGGAATTTTAATAAGCTTTCACTCTCTCTCTCTCTCTTTTGCTTCTACTCTCCCACTAGTACAATTGCAAGAATTTAACTGTTATACTATGAGACAAAATTCAGAAAAAAACCCAACAACAATTATTTCTAAAGCCAATATTGCCAGATCAACTCCATGCGAAACAAACTCTACATACGTCAGAGATTAAAAAGTATAAATAAAACAGCAGAATTATTGAGTTTGTTTTTGTGGTTTTTATTAATTTTTTTTTTTGTATTTATTTTCTTTTTTTGGTAATTTTTATTGTATTTTCATTTGTTGCTTTTTTTTCTTTTATTCTGTTTTTAGTTTTGCAAATGTTTCGCGAATGCTGCACATGCACATAATACATACATACATTATAATAATTGTTGTTTTTGTTGCTGCAATTTTTTGTTAGTTTAATTTATGCATTAAATATTTATATATAATTTTATATAATTAATATAATACATTAAATATATATGTAAATATGAATGAATATGAATTATTGGTAATGTAAACATAAATATTTATTTTGTTGTTATTTTTACATTTAATAAAAGTAGAATATAATTTTTTGTTTGGATTTTTTTTTAATTAAAAATTTAAATATAATTTAAATTTGTAATTTTAAACACAGTTTGTTTGTTTAGTTTTACGTTGAGATTTGAATTTTTGTTTTGTTTTTCTTCAAAATCATGTATAGTTTTTTATATGTAAAATATTTTCAATGACACCACATTTATTTTCATTTTTAATGTTAATTTTTAACATTTTTTTTTTCAAGTAAAACTTTTTCAGAATTTTTGTTTTTGTTTCCTTTAAATTTCCTTTGCAAATTTGAATGCATAAGGAAATTCTAAGAAAAATGGACACATTTTCAGGCTCTTGATTTTCAAAATTTATTTTTATTATTAATTTTTGTTTATTGTTGTATTTTTCTTTTAACGTAAAAATATTTAATTTATTTTGTAGTGAATTTTTTATGTTTTGAAAAAATAAAAAGAAAAAATTTTGAACTGAAATAAAATTAGTTAATATATATAAAAGATTATGGGTTTCAGATGATTGAGAATACAGAATGATTTCCAATATAATTTTTATGGTTTGGAGACGAGTGCGACTGTAAAATTCTATTCCACAAAAAATTTCGAGAAATCTTTTTATGAAATGGCAAAAATCCGATTTTTTCAAATCGTTTTCAATCATATCTCAAAACTATGAACCCTGGATGTATTTAAAATTGTTTCCGAGTTTTTTCATATTTTAGGAGATTTTAAAATGAAAATAATTCAAAAATATTTAAAGTAAAATGACTCAATGATTTTCCATTTTTATTTTTTTTTTTTATATGTTGAAAATACAAGTATTGAATATTTTTGTATTCTGTAATTAAACTTAGCGAATTGAAAGAGAATTTGAAGTTAGAGAATTTAATTAAAATAAAATCATTTTGTTGTTTTCTTCATATTTTGGTAACAAGATTATTGAATATTTTTATATTTTGGGAATTAAATAGTGGAACTGAATTAAAAACTGAAGTTTGGAGAAATTTTGAAAAGAAAACTATTGAAATTTATTTAAAAAACAATCATTTCAATATTTTTAAAGAAAAATCATCGCAAATTTTGACAAGAAAACTATTGAAATTTATTTAAAAACAATCATTTCGATATTTTTAGAGAAAAATCGTAGCATTTTTTTCAAAACTACAAACATTTTGACCAGAAAACTATTGAAATTTACTTAAAAAACATTCCAAAAGACTCATACAAAGTATTCTGGAATAGGGTTGGATATTTTTTTTCGAAAATTCAATAAAAAAAAAACAATGGATGCATGCAAACTAAGCAGGTGATTTGATGTGTAAACAGTTAAGCCAACTGAATGCCATATACGCAAACACAGAGATGACACTGCGAAACTTCTCTACTTGTATGGTATAATCCAGTTGGATTTCAAAATCCATCAGAACTTCTAAGAAACCGTGGTTTTTTGGAAAAAAAAAAAATCCACCAGATTTAATTAAGTTATTGATATAACTACGATTGCTCACGAGTAAAATAATTGAAAAATAATATTGAGCGACGTAAACAATGCCTTCAAGTCGGAAAAAAGCACTCCCAGTAAATGAAGAAATTTTCACGGTTTTTTTTTTCAAAAATCTACCAAATCTGGTGGAAAAAGCACTGATATGGCAACACTGGTATAAGTGATCTTCATACGTTTAACACAAACAAATAATTTTATCAGATTATATATGTATATAACGTATGTAAATGTGTGAGTAAACTGAGCGAATCACACCGAGTGAATCTGAAGTGTTCTCTCATCTACACATACAAACTCAGCTCGCATTTTAATTTACACCACTCTCTTGTCTTAGTTGTTGAGACACTTTTCATACCACATAGCAGTGTGAGCGAGAGGGGAATATAGAACAATTCAGTTATTTACATCACATTACACATTTGAAGGTTTACACATCAAAAAAGTAAAATTTAATAAAAACTAAAATTTATTAGGTACTATTGTTTTGTAATTAGTTTTTTTTTTTTTTTTTTTTTGTAAAGCAAAATAATTGAAATTGTTTTTTACCTGAAAATATATTTCGTTTTTATAGGTACATACTTAGATATTTTATTTTCATATTTTTATATTAAAAATTTAATAATGACACAATTTTTTATTTTTTTTTTTTTTTGCAGCTTATACATAAATATCTAATTAAATCTTGGGTTTCTTGGTTTTTGTTTTATATTTATGTATATTCATATATTTTATATTTATAATTACGCTGAGGTAGTTCTCTTACAATTTTGTTGGTTTTTTTTTTTTCGTCACCACAATTTCTTTTATTTGTTGTTATTATTTATTTCATAAGTGAAGCACATTTATTTAAAGCACATTAAACACTTAACATCGTTTTTTTTTTAAGTTTAAATTAATTTTTTTTTTCTCCTTTCGTTAAAAATATTAAATAATTAAAAATAATGTGCAAATATTGTTGCAATTTATCAAAACAAATTTTTAAGTGTTACATAAACATGAAAAAATAATATTTTTCTAACTCAAATATTTGTTTACAATTATTTTTTTTTATAAATTTAATGAGGAACTCTCACGTGCTTTATGAAAAAAAAAACAAAATTATAAAAAATATTTAAAAAACACAGGAACAAAAAAAAAAAAATCGAAATAACAGAAATTGAATTTTTTAAATAAAATATATTTGTAGATATTTTGTATAATTTTTAGTTTTTCTTTTTCTTATATTTGTGTAAATTTTATTTTTCTTTTTTCCCCATTAGTTTCGCTTTTAATTTTCTTTTTTCTCAACATAACCTCAATTGGTATTTAGCTCTGTTTTATTTTTGTTTTTATTTCGTTTTCTTCCAATATTTGTTACTTGTACCCTATGTTGCATTATTTATTGCATTTCTAATAAGTGTTTTTTTTTAATAAACCCGATTGTTTCCTTCAACTTAACCTAAACTTTTTTTTGTTCTTTTATCCAGCTTCACATAAAGCTTTGCTTCTCAAAGCTTTTGCTTCTCTAAGCTTTTCTTAAAGCTTTTGCTTCTCTAAGCTTTTCTCTAAGCTTTTCACATTAACATCCTTTCCAACAATTTATAATTCTTATCACTTATTATTTTTGTTTTTTTTTTTTGGGTTTTTTAAACTTAAATTCTATAGACAAATTTGAAAATCCTAGCCCTAAAATTTTGGTGCTTATTTCCACACACAAACCAATTTCATTTTTTTTCTTCATTTGTTTTCTTCTACTTCCTAATAATTTGTTGAAACCTAACCTAAAATTCCGAAGTTCTAATTTTAAACTCTATAAATAATTTTTGAATTTTGTTTTTATTTTTTTCTTGAATTTATATGCGCAAGTTTTTAACTTTAATCACTTGTTGTGGTTTAATATTTTTGTTTTGAATCTTAATTTCATTTCATTGTATATGTATATGTTTTTGTATGAATTCATTTTCTTGTTTTTCCTTTTATGTTAGAATTAGTAAGGAAAATAGTTTGATTTTTTTATTTAAATTTATATTGTATAACAAATGCCTTTGTGAAAATCAAAGTAAAATGTAAAATTTTTAACTTAATCGAAAATTAAATTTTGATATAAACTGAACACAATAAGTTACACAATCATCATGATTTTTGAAGGTACCCAAAGTTTTTTTTTTTTTTTTTTGTTTTTGTTTTTTATACATACAATTAAGAAATGCCTTTCGAAATAATTTTTAATTTAATTGTTTAAATTTTAAATTAATGATATCATAATTTGAATTCATTTTTTAAATTTACCATTAAGAAAAAAAAAACAAAGCATACAGTGCGAAACAAAAAAGTTTTGAGTAGTGAAGCGGACAACCACAAACCTTTTTTTACATTTTTCAACAAATCAAGTCAGAAAATTTCCCTTCAGATTTCTCATCTTTATGAAAATGTACTTTTTAAAAAATTTATTTTTAATAAAGTATAATAAAGCTCACCAATCTAGTTTCTTTTTCTTTAAGTTTAAGATTCACAGTTCGAGAAGCTTTTCATAAACTTTTAAAAGTTTTCTTTTCTTTAAAATCAATGATACCGATTTCTTAGCTTTCATGCTATAAGCTTTAAATCTTACTACATAGTTAGACTTGAATGCATACAAGTGAAAAGCTTTGAGCTTTAAAGCTATAAGTTGGATCAGTGTTTGTCTGTAATTTGTTCGATTGTGTTGGGTACGCGTACGATCTGTCGTGTATGTGTAAAAGCACATAAGCTCCATATGTGTACATGTGAAAGCACATAAGCGGTTTTCGCTCGCGAGCTCAAGGGCAAGGCATCCCGGTTTTGCATACACCGATTTGTGGCCGATCTTTCTCACCTATTTTCTGTTCTCCTGTCCCCTCGCCAGGAAGGGAGACAAAAGTGAACGATTCAAAATCGGCTATACCAACGATTTGTGATGTGTGCCTTTTACAAGTTTTGCATCTCTGTTCTACATATGTAAAATGAATAACAAAAAAAAAAATAAATAAAAATATGAAATCAGTCGATCGGAATCGTTGTGTATAAAAACTCTTGACGATAAAACCAAAGAAACAAAAGAGAATATGTAAGAATCGCTGAGAAAATTCGGCCAAAAATCGGTGTGTGTAAAATACTCAAATCATATGGAAGATAAAAAAAATTTAATATTTATAGCAAGCTACAGTTAGTAATTCACGCTAATTATTGGCTAAATCAATTGTTTCCTCTCTAAAAATAAGTCATTCGGTGTGCCGCATCCAACATGGCGGCTCTCTTTTTCATTATGGACTCTACTGTGAAATCAAAAATCATATTGTATGCATAGCGTGCGTGTGTGTGTGTGTGTATTTCGTGATTTCAATTTATACAAAAACAACTAAGCTCAGCACTCTCACGTTATAGTTTGACAGTTAAGCTTAATTCCCCATGCGGAGTGACTCTCTCTATATCAGTAATTTCAGTTAAAGCTTTACAGCTCAAAGCTTTTCACTTGCAAGCATTCAAATATAATTAAAAAGCTTAAAAGCTTTTTTTCTCGCGAACTTATTAATTGAGATTTATTTTGAATTTGTACACACTTTAGCATTTAAAAACTGCTGCAGTTATTTGAAGCAAAAACAAATCCAGTTACGGAAGGGATAGGCTAATGTGATTTTATGATCTTTTGTGCCTTTAAATTAAGTAGTTCAACCCAGGAACAATTAATTAGATTTGCTGCATGCAGAATATGATAATTTTCATTCATATACAAAACTAGAGAGCAATGATTCCATTGTGCATACAAACATCATTGGTCAAAAACTCCCTAATGGATGAGTTATTTATTCTCAAAATGCTCCACTATATTCTCCAAGATACGCAAGTGAATCGAGGATATAAAATGTTTGAGGAAATGTCCGAACAATTTCAGAAAAAGTAAAACCCTATAACTTACAGCCTGATCTATGCCAAACAGAATCAAGGTGGTAGAAATTTTTTCACTCAGCTAATATGGAAGGTGAAAATTTCACAAGACATGAAGAAATTTAAAACTTTCATTATCACATTGTCTCTTATGGAAAACCAGAGACCAATAACACCATAGACCTGCAAACATCATGATTCAAGTCAGAACTCCTAAGAGAAAACACGAGAATCAGGTTGAATTACAAGTTTTTCATGCAGCAAGAGACGCATAATAAATTCAAATTAAGACATTGCAAATGGTGTGAGCTCTGGCTCTTGCTGCTTCTGCTCATTATTTTCTGAAATAAAAAATTCCTCTTTGCTCCTCCCCTCAAATGGAATGCAGACAACTGATACAACAACTCTGCCAACATTGCAACAATTGGCTTCTTTCAGAGCAACAAAACGAAGTCCAGAATAAATTATAACAGTTTCAAACTCAAAACTTTTAAAGCAGCGGTCACATCCATTCGCTTTCTATCACCTATGAAAGCTCCTCTCCAATCAATGAAAGCTTTTCTGTCATCAGTGGAAGCTCTCTCCCACCAATGAAAGCTCCTCTCCCATCAATGAAAGCTTCTCTCCCAACAATGAAAGCTCCTCTCTCACCAATGAAAGCTCTCTACTCCCATATAGAAAACATACAACTTACATACAGTTGCAGTTACATTCTTCTTGTAAAAACATTCAAGGCCTGAAAGATATAGAAAAGGAAGTGCTCACAAAAAGTCAGGTCCAGATAATTAATTTTTTTTATGCTCCCTCATTCTACCACTAAAAGCCTCTCAGTCCATAGAACACAATTCAGATTAAAAAAAAATACAAGATCCACCGCAAATTTTGAATTATTCACAACTAAATAAAAGAGGCTCCAAAAAAAAAAATAAAGAATCACAGTCACTTTCTTTAACTCCCTTCTATCCTCCTTGAAAAGTCCAAGTCATACTATTTTAAAGTGAACCTTTCACTCTGTGTATAGAGAATATATCATCACATTCAAAACATTTTTGGAAACTTGTATTCACCTTTTCTCCTTACTCTAAAAATCTCAGATCTATAGTATCCAACAGATGAATTCATTTTACTCATAGAAAGGTATAAGTTCTCACCTCTAGTTGTTATATATCTTGTGCATTCAAGTTTGGGCAACACTCTCAAAGTCTACTGCACCAAGAACAGCTGTGCCTAAAAGGGTATACTCGCGAGTAAAAAAAGCTTTCGAGCGAGCTTTCATTCATGCGAGTAGGTTGATGCTGTCACTTTGAATTACGAGCAAAGAGAAAATCAAACTATTCTCTTTTAAGTGACCAATCACAATCGTCGGTTTTCATTTTGTGTAATAAGCTCAGCTGGAAAAATATCAATACATTGGAAACGAGCTGTTACTTTTACTTTAAAGAAAAATTATTTCGCTTACAGTGTGTCAAGATTCTAACAGAGGAAGTTAGGCTTGGCATATTCTACTTGTGATCATGATCACTAGATCCTTAGAATTTTTCATGAATTAAATATAGTTGGCTAAAGAGAAGGCATCATCTTATTATTAATACATATAAAAATAATAATCCCACACTTGTGAATGCAGATAATTTTAAAAATATTCTAAAAGAAAGTAAAGAAAACATAAAAAAAGACAGCAACATATCACATATAAGCAAATATTAATTTTCCAAAGAACACATTTGCAATAAAAAAAAGTTTGTCATTAATTGTTAAAACAAAATTTAACAAAAAAAAAACCTAAAACGAAAAAAAACTAATTAAAAGTGAGTGAAGAAAATAAATAAAAGAAATGAATAAAACTCAAAAATATTTTTCAAGTTTGTTTCTTTGTAGAATTTTTTTTTTTTATAAATTTTTTTTTTTTTTGTTTTTGTGTTTGTTTTATAAAGTTTCGGTTGTTTTTTTTCATGGTAATTTTTTTCTTTTTATAAACTTTTTACATATGAAACCCTCTTGTTTTTGTAGTTTAGTTTAATTTAATTTGTAGTATGTATGTGTGTGTGTATATGAAATTTTTATTTTTTATACATCATCATATTATAAATATTTTAATTTTTTTTTTCTTAAATTTAAGTCTTAAATTACAAACATCAAAAGTAAATAATTTTTTTTTTTTTATGATTTATCATACATTAAATAGTTAAACATTTAATAAAAATAAATGAATAAAGTTTTCAAAGTTTAAAAATATTTTAAAACGTTGTTTCAACGTTTTTTAATTTTTCAAAACGTTGTTTCAACATTTTTTACTTTTAATTTTCATTTTTTAGTTTTAGATTTTTTAGATTTTATAATTTTAAAAATTTAAAAAGAAGTTAATAATTAGGTAAGCTTACAAAATTTCTTCTCGTGTTGCTGCTCTTGCTTTCAAAAAAAAAAATTTATAGCATTAAATAAAAGTAAATAGTGTAAAACTTTTGTGTTTTTTTTTTCTTCTTTTTTTTATTTCTACATATATACATATAGGTATAGAATCTTAATCATTTACAATATTTTAGATATTTATGTCGCTTAAAAAGTGCAATAATTCAGGCCTGGGAGTGCTGCATTCGCTTGTAAGCGAAATTAAAGTATAAAAAATCATTTCTATTTATAGACTTCGGTTTCATTTTGAATTAGATTTTAGTTTGTTTGTTCGATTCTTAAGTGAAATCATGTGGAAACATTTAATTAGTACCCTAGACTCAGTGTGTTATCTCTTGATTTGATTCAAAATATGACCAACATTTTATCTTTTCAGATCAGCAGCTCTGAGATCACCTCATCATCTTTAAAGTCCGGCAGATCTGGATTTATTTTGATTTTAATAATTAAAAAACTGATCAATTGTCATCCTCAAAGATCAAAAGATCTGAGATCACTTCATCTACCAATTGTTTAAATCATAATCAGATTTGCGAAGAGTTTGAATACGATATAGATTCTTAGATTGAGCAAGTTTTAAGATCGAAATATGTTTTTAACTGTGGAAGGAGCCAAAATTTCAACTTTGTAATTAGGTCTAAGATCATGTGATCGGCATGTCTCAAAAATGTATAGAAATGTAAGTTTATTTAACAAACCCACAACTGTGTAGCCCACATACCTTAGATCCCAGATCAACAAAGATTTAAATGTGATCAGATCCCAGATCATTTGATCTGCACAGTTGAAAAGTTGATCAGTCAGTGATTGCTTTATACAATTTAATGAGTTGTTTAAAATATAAATTGGAGAAACTTTGAGATCACAGATCACTTTCATTCCTCTATGGTTTTCAAAGTTATGAATGTGTTATTGATTTTCTTTTTTTTTTCTTTTTGTTTTTAGCTGAACTTTACATTCATACCCTAGATAATTTGATCTGCATTTGTTCAAACATTGAGCAACTGTTTCTTTGTTGATCAGTTCAGTGATCGCTTTATTCATTTTCATGGCTTAAATCACAAATCATTCTATAATTGTAATGATAATTTTATTAGTTTTTATTTCAAACAAGAATTTATTTAACTGTGATCTTTAAAGATCAAAGCTAAAATGAACAATATTTATTTTTTAGCTGATTACACTGCACAACACGAAAAAAATGTCTAAGTTCTCTTATGGTTTTTCCTAGAATTGTTTTCGATGCTGATCACGAATTTACAAACATTTTTTTCGGGTCTGGTCGAACTTTTTTGATATCGATTATTTTATGATTTTTTAAAAAATTATTGAAAACGTTGTAAAAATTCATAAAACGTGTAGAAAACATAAAAAATGAATTTTTGAACAATTTTGGCCGAAAATTGTTTTTGTTGAAAACGTTGTAAAAATTCATAAAACGTGTAGAAAACATAAAAAATGGAAAAAAAATTAGTTTTTTATGAATTTTTTGAAAAACTGGTCGAAAAATTTTTTTTGTTGAAAACATTCAAAAACTCTGTATTTTTTGAAAAATTTTGGACGAAAGAAAAAAAAAATTTTTTTTTTTTTGTAGAAAACATTGTAAAACCTCATAAAATGTGTAGAAAGCTTAAAAAAACGCACGAAACCCCCTTATGAATTTTTTGAAAAATTTTTTTGTTTGAAAACTTTGTAAAAACTCCTAAAACGTGTAGAAAAGCTGAAAAGTTTTTTTTTCATGTGCCCGCCCCCTTATGAATTTTTTGAAAAATTTTTGTTGAAAACTTTGTAAAAACTCCTAAAACGAAAAAAAAAAATCCCACGTACTCCCCCCTTATGAATTTTTTGAAAAACTGGTCGAAAAATTTTTTTTGTTGAAAACATTCAAAAACTCTTAAATCCCATAGAGAACACAAAAAAAGAAAAAAAGGAAAAACTAAATTTTTTTCCCATATATACTTCCTTTATGAATTTTTCGAAAAACTGGTCGAAAATTTTTTTTTGTTGAAAACATTGTAAAAACTCATAAATCGTAAAGAAAACATAAAAAATAAAAAGTCCCCCTTATGATTCTTTTAAAAAATTTAGGCCAAAAAAAAAAAATTAATTTTTTGAAAAACTGGTCGAAAAATTTTTGTTGTTGAAAACGTTGTAAAAATTTATAAAACGTATAGAAAACATAAAAAATCGAAGAATAATTTTTTTTTCCATGTACCCCCCCTCATGAATTTTTTGAAAAATTTTGGACGAAAGAAAAACATTTTTTTGTAGAAAACGTTGTAAAACCTAATAAAATGTGTAGAAAGCTTAAAAAACGCACGAAACCCCCTTATGAATTTTTTGAAAAATTTTGGTCAAAATTTTTTTTGTTTGAAAACTTTGTAAAAACTCCTAAAACGTGTAGAAAAGCTGAAAAGTTTTTTTTCATTTGTTTTCCCCTCTTATCAATTTTTTGAAAAACTGATCGAAAAATTTTTTTTGTTGAAAACATTCAAAAACTCTTAAAACCCATAGAGAACACAAAAAAAAGGAAAAATTAAATTTTTTTCCCATATTATACTTCCTTTATGAATTTTTCGAAAAACTGGTCGAAAATTTTTTTTTGTTGAAAACATTGTAAAAACTCATAAATCGTAAAGAAAACAAAAAAAATCGAAATTTTTTTTCATGTGCCCCTTATGAATTTTTTGAAAAATTTTGGTCGAAAATTTTTTTTGTTGAAAACTTTGTAAAAACTCCTAAAACATGTACAAAACATAAAAAATCGAAAAAAAAAATTCCCACGTACTCCTACTTTACCATTTTTTTTTAAAAATCGTAAAACCACGAAAGTTCGACTTGAATCGAAAAAAAATGTTTATAGATTCGTGATCGTCATTGAAAAAAAAAACTCTAGAAAAATCATTTGAGATCTCACAAAAAGTTTTTTAGGCCCATTTTAATTGTTCATATTGTTGTAGATTTAAATGTTCGGTTCTCACATTGCACAAAAATTTGTTTTAATATATTTTTAATAATCAGATCTGATCGGTAATCGTTTGATTCAATACAAATTTTTTTCATGGTTGAAAAGAGTTTATCTTCGATTTATGTAAAAAAAAAAACTGGGAAGAAATTGAATAGGATTTAACTTTAGATCGACAAATCAACTTAAGAGGACTAATATTTTCAACGACATAAGATCACTTTGTATACTACACTTAATCGAAACGATTTCACAATGATTAAGAAATCCAATTTAATTCGAAGGTTCAGATTTAAAACCGAAATTAAAATAGAATTATAAAATTTTCATTCAATTTCCTTACAAAACGAAAAAACCTTTCAGCACATAACTGACTTTACTTACATACATATTTATAGTTTTTTTTTTTTTTTCTAATTTACATTGAACATTGAAAAGTGTTGAGAAAATTTTTGGAGAGTAATTTTCTTTTACAAAAAAGTTTTTTTCTTCACAAGCAAGTTTTGTTTTTGTTTTTTTTAAACATTATTTTGTAGAAGGTAAATTAATTATATGATTGATTAAAAAATTATAATTGCGTTGAATTATAAGCAAAATAAAAATAGTTACAATGAAAATTAATAAAAATATAATATTTAAATATAAATTAGAATTATATCACCTTGTAGTATATATATATATATGTATATAAATATATTTATATAAATATATATGTATGTATGCATATTTATGTATGTAGTTTTGTATATGTATGTTTTTAGTTTATTGTTTAATATATATACATATATAAATGTTTGTATATATGTAGGTATGTATAAATATATGTTGTAGGTATATATTTATATATATATAAATTTCTATGTATTTGTGTATATATAAACTGTTTTCTATGTACTTTTGCATGTATATAAATATTTTATTTTTTTTTATATTGTATTAATAAGAATAGGGATTAGTTTTTTTTATTTGAATTTCTCAACTGCAACATAATAATGTAGAAAGAAAAAGATAATTACAAAAAAAGTTTAAAAGATTAAAATTATTATTATTATTATATTATTTTAATATTAAAATTATTATTATTATATTATTTTAATATTAAAATATTTAAGAAAAATATGAGCAACATTTACATCAAATAGCGCATAAAAATATTATATTTATTAATAACACATAATAATAATAAAAACTTAAATATGTTTTAAATATATATAAAATAAAAAAAAAAAACAGCAAGCAAACATTAAACTCAACTTAACTAAAAAAAAAAAAAAAAATTAAAAATAAAAAATAAAAATTAAAAATAAAAAAAAAAACTTAAAAAAATACAAAAAAAAAAAACACAAAAACGTAGCTTATTTCAATGACCACATTTAATAACTTTTAATTTTAATTATTTTATATTTATATAAAAAAGAAAACATTTTTCACGTTCGCTTTCAACGCGTGTGTGTATGTGTGTTTAACAATGTATGTAAAAAACAAATAATAATTTTCAAAATTTTAAAAGCTCTTTTTGTTCTTTCCACACATTCCACTTAATTACCATTTCTCCTCTTTCTTATTTCCTGTTTAAACTTAATACAAAAAAGAAAAAAAAAAAATCTCTAAGAATTAAAAAAGAAAACTTTTCTTATAATATAAGCAGGTAAAACTGGTAGCTCACACTTTTTCATTCACATCTAGCTTTCTTTCTTTCTTTCCTTCTTTCTTTCTTCTTTTTACTTCCTGCAGCTTCTTGCTTTTCTTATTTTTATTCTTCTTCAACTTGAACAAAAATAATTATGTATTTAAAAAACACTTAATACACTTAATTTCTAACATAAACATTTTTTGTGTGTTTGCCTCTTTCATTTGTGTTTATAGTTTCACAATTTCTTCTTTGTTTTTCTTTTTTTAATTTAATCATCAATTTCTTCCACTGCATGCCGCATGCGCACTTCACTGCTACTTCTTTTCATGCTTGAATTTTGAATTTATTATCATTCGCCTTCATCTTCTTCATGCACCTTTTCCATTTTATACCGTTCCTATGAATTACGTATCTCTTCCAGTCCCCCATTTGGTACGCCACTTTTAATATTTTCCAAAATTTTATTAACAAAATCTGTTGTCCCGCCAGCAATTCGTATACCAGCTGAGAATAGAAAAAAATTTTAATATTAATTATTTGAGGGGAAAGAGAAAAAGAAAATCTATTTACTTGATGCTGTTTTGTATATTCGTTCAATTTGCTGATCGACCTCTTCATTTAGTTCACCCACATTTTGATTACGATATTTATGTGCTAGCGCCTGCTTAAGCTCTGCAATACCATTCAGAAGTCTCTCTGAAAGTGAGAATAACGAAAGAAAATTTTTAATAAATAAGAATCAAATGGAAAATCACTTAATCTAATTAAAAACATTCTTTTATACAAGATTAGATCTAAGACCCTTTGAAAAAAATTAGATCGTTTGCTCTTAAAAAAAAAACTCTAGAATTGACTGAAATTTATCTCTTGAAATCACTTGTTTTTCCGGTTTTTGGTCTAGTCTTTAGTCTAGTCTTTAGTCTGGTCTTTGGTCTAGTCTTTGGTCTGGTCTTTGCTCTAGTCTTTAGTCTAGTCTTTGCTCTAGTCTTTGGTCTAGTCTTTGGTCTGGTCTTTGGTCTGGTCTTTGGTCTGGTCTTTGGTCTGGTCTTTGGTCTGGTCTTTGGTCTAGTCTTTGGTCTGGTCTTTGGTCTGGTCTTTGGTCTAGTCTTTGGTCTGGTCTTTGGTCTGGTCTTTGGTCTGGCCTTTGGTCTGGCCTTTGGTCTGGTCTTTGATCTGGTCTTTGCTCTAGTCTTTAGTCTAGTCTTTAGTCTGGTCTTTGGTCTAGTCTTTGGTCCGGTCTTTGCTCTAGTCTTTAGTCTAGTCTTTAGTCTAGTCTTTGGTCTGGTCTTTGGTCTGGTCTTTGGTCTGGTCTTTGGTCTGGTCTTTGGTCTGGTCTTTGGTCTGGTCTTTGCTCTAGTCTTTAGTCTAGTCTTTGGTCTGGTCTTTAGTCTAGTCCTTGGCCTAGTCTTTAGTCTAGTCTTTGGTCTGGTCTTTGGTCTGGTCTGGTCATTGCTCTAGTCTTTAGTCTAGTCTTTGGTCTGGTCTTTAGTCTAGTCCTTGCTCTGGTCTTTGCTCTAGTCTTTAGTCTAGTCTTTGGTCTGGTCTTTGGTCTGGTCTTTGGTCTGGTCTTTGGTCTGGTCTTTGGTCTGGTCTTTGGTCTGGTCTTTGGTCTGGTCTTTGGTCTGGTCTTTAGTCTAGTCTTTGGTCTGGTCTTTGGTCTGGTCTTTGGTCTGGTCTTTGGTCTGGTCTTTGGTCTGGTCTTTGGTCTGGTCTTTGGTCTGGTCTTTGGTCTGGTCTTTGGTCTGGTCTTTGGTCTGGTCTTTGGTCTGGTCTTTGGTCTGGTCTTTGGTCTGGTCTTTGGTCTGGTCTTTGGTCTGGTCTTTGGCCTGGTCTTTGGCCTGG
The DNA here is from genome assembly GCA_963691655.1 of Toxonevra muliebris. Lineage (NCBI taxonomy): Eukaryota > Metazoa > Arthropoda > Insecta > Diptera > Pallopteridae > Toxonevra > Toxonevra muliebris. Next base: position 100,111,548 of record OY829327.1, read on the forward strand.
TCTTTGGTCTGGTCTTTGGTCTGGTCTTTGGTCTGGTCTTTGGTCTGGTCTTTGGTCTGGTCTTTGGTCTGGTCTTTGCTCTAGTCTTTAGTCTAGTCTTTGGTCTGGTCTTTAATCTAGTCCTTGCTCTGGTCTTTGGTCTGGTATTTGCTCTAGTCTTTAGTCTAGTCTTTGGTCTGGTCTTTGCTCTAGTCTTTAGCCTAGACTTTGGTCTAGTCTGGCCTAGTCTTTGATCTGGTTTTTGGTCTAATTTTCGGTCTGGTCTTTGGCCTAGTCTTTGTTTTGGTCTTTTGTCCGATCTTTGTTCTGATCTTTGGTCTAGTTTTTGGACTAGTCTTTGTTCTGATCTTTGGTCTAGTTTTTTGTTTTGTTTTTAGTCTAGCCTTTAATCTGGCCTTGTGATCTGATCTTTGGTCTGGTCTAGTCTTTGGTTTTGGATTTCGTTCTGAGCTTTACCGTGATTGAAATTTGAAACCTGATCTTCAAAATCGTTCACTTAAAAAATGTAACCACTCCACTCTCCACCCTGCTCAACTTACTGTGCTCAATTTCGAGTCCGAATAGTTTAATTTTGTTTGCCTCATGTTGTGCCTTCTTCTTCAAGCGGCAAGCTCTCGATGCTAATTTATTCTTTTCTTTACGTGATTTCGGGCGAACATTGAAGGGTAACTCTGAGACAGGAGTCATATCATTGATGGTGCGACTTAGTTTATCCAGCTCCTTGCCGATGCTATGAAGTTTACGTGCATTTGGTGTTAAATCATTGCCATCACCTTTGCGCGCCTTACCGCTGTGCTGTAAATTAAAATTGGAAATTGATTAGTACAATTTAAATTCATTTGAAAATCAAACTACACAATTCGATAGAGATTATGATAGAATGAAGTTTGCCGTCGAAATTGGTTGTATTTACTTTAAATACCTTTATTCCGCGTACGGAACAATTTGGACTGAAAACTGGATCGGTTACTTCATTCAAGAAATGAGGATCTTCCAGTTTCGATTGAAAAACGAGACGTTTGCCTTTGGGTCCTTTGGCTTGTACGTTGTATTGCCAGAAATAGCGTTCTTTGCCTTTGCTCGATGATAATTGACTGGGCGTCGAGGTGCGTGGATCGTCTTCGTTATCGGAACCTGAAGGAAGGAAGAAGTGTTTTTTTTTAGATATAAAGGAATTAGAATTAATCTCGTAATTACTAACCATTATCACTTGAGAAATCATCATAGTGATCGCTGTTGAAATCAGTCGAAGCATCATCGTCGTCGTCTTGCGAAAAATCGATGCCATCTGGCGAGAGCACGCTCCCAGTGCTCAACGATGAGAACGATTCGGCCTCGGCTAGCGAGCCGGTCGAGAGCAAATGTTGACGTGGTTCACGTCGCACCCAGATATGATCGATACCCAAATGTGTGGGAGCCGACGATGATAAACGCGACAAGGATGAAGCATCTCCGCTTTGATAGCCAAACGATTTCCGTGCACTGCTGGCGGTAGTGCTGCCAAACCCACTGCTGCCACCGCTGCCAGGGCTGAGCGCATTGCCGGAGATCAGCATATGCGAACCGCCACCGGGCACCGATTGGCCGAGCAATGCGCTCGAGTTGTTGCTATTGCGATCCGGTGACATGGAGAAGCCTTTCTTGATCAGTTCTTGCACGTTTCGCGATTTCACCACCATCGATGACTGCTGTGAATATTGTGAGCGATTGGCATGAGGCGGTGGTGGTGGTGTAATGGAATTTACTTGTTGCAATGGTGAATGTGAAGGTTGACTGCCGGGTGAGAATGCAGTGTTCGAGGACTGCTGCTGCTGTTGCTGCTGCTGTTGTTGTTGTTTATTTGGAGTGCTATGATAAATGTCATATGGACTAGAGGAACTATGATGATTATGATGTGAGTGATGCATAGCACCACCGCCACCATTGCTGCCACCGCCGCCGCCACCACCACCATTGCCACCGTTACCGCCGCTGCCGCCGTTTCCATTTCCACCGCTGTTGCTATGTTGCAAGCCACCGCCGCCGCCACCGCTGCTACTGCGTGACTGTGGCGACTGTATCGTTTGCAATTGTGTCAATTGCTGCTGGTGTCGTTGTTGTTGATGTTGCATTTGCTGCTGCTGCTGCAACAGCTCCAACGGTGGCCCACCCGGTGATGCCTGTGGACTGTTCAGCTGTTGCAAACTACTGTTACTTTGCGGAGACATCAAGAATCCGCTGTGGCCGCCGCCGCCGCCATCCGTAGCAACTGATGGCAGAAAATCTTCAATGTTGCCGATATCTTCGAGGAAGTTGTCATCGTTGATATCTGGGAAACCGGCCGATTGTATCTCGGCTTTGTCAATGGGGAATATATAGATGTCGTCTTCGAGGGTGAACGGCTCATTTTTGGTGGTTACGATGGCGCTGCCGATATCGCTCCACATGGTGTTGGAGTTGGGTGTGCCGCCACCGCCGTGCACATCGTAGATCAGCGAATTGTTCACATCATCGGCAGGAGTGCCGCTCAAACTCAACAAAGTTGAGTTATCGCCGGCGTTGACGCTGCCAACAACACTATTGCTGCCACTGTTGCCGCCACCGCTGATGGGCGATGCGTCCTGCGCGTAGAAACCCGTTGAGATGTTGCCGTTTGGTGTGATGCTGTGCAACGATGAATTCAGCGGTGAGGCAGCGCTCAAGCTAACATCGTGCATTAGCGTTGGCGACAGCGATGCATCCAATGCATCTAAAGCGTAATCGTTCAGATCTGACAGATGATGGTGGTGATGTTGTTGTTGTTGTTGATGCTGTTGTTGTTGTTGCTGCTGCTGCTGCTGTTGTTGCTGTTGACCATTTTGGCCGTTACTGTTGTTGCTATTGCCACCGCCACCGCTGCCGCCGCCGCTGTTATTGTGACTGTTGTTGTAATGATGACTATTACTATGCGTTGACGACGATGAGGACGACATCATTTGCGGATGATGATTATGTGACAATAGTGAATGATGAAGTAGATGCTGTAATGGACTTGGGCTAGGATGATGCCGTGAATCGTCTTGATACGGATTATGATGGCTTTGATTGGGATTATTGCTACGTGGTATCGTTATGGCATTGGTCAGCATAACATTACTGCTAACGCTGTTGCTGTTGCTGCTGCCGCCGCCACCAATATTATTGGTGTTTTGGTTGTTTTGGTTATGTTGGTTGTAAATATTATTCTCAATTGTGTTCGTGTTGTTGGTGTTGCTGTTAGTCGTTGGTGAAGAACTAGATGTGTTGGTATTAATTGTTAATTGATGCAGCGGACTGAATGCACTGTGCACTGCTGAGCTAACGAAGAGAGAGTTTGAACTATTGCTATTGCTTAAACCCAATGAGTACAAATCGTATTTCAATGGGTTGCTGCTATTGGAGGAGGTGTCGTAGAGATCTGCCGACATGGGAAAGATTTGATTTTCGGTCATCGTATCACATGAAAAATTCATATAAGGAAAGCGCTTAAAGCGTTCCAGTTACGGTTTTGGGTTCGATTTTTTTTTGCTGATTCCTATGCGCTGATATGTTTTCTCTTTATATATCGTGCGTGTATTTGAAATGAATGATGTGAAAGCCGAAATGGCTTCAGCAGCACAAAGAGTGTGCTGGGAGGGGAAAAAGTTAGGTTAGAGTTCTTTGCTCAAATTGGAAACTGAAAAGAAAAAGAGAAAAGTTGAACATTAATTAAATGAGGAAAAGAAAATATTAGTTAATTAATTATGTATAAAAATATGGGAAAATATGAACTCTCTATAAAGTTTTTACTATAAATTTAGAATAAAATAAATTTGTGAATTGAAAATTTTTTAATGTAATTCTTGCACACATACGAAACTAATAAGAAACGAAGTTATGTTGTTGTTTGTGTTTAGCGAACGAAGACAAATAGAGATCGGTTATATACAACGAAGAAGAGAGTTGACTTCTCGCAGTTTTATCTCAAGTGCTTTGGTGAGAGAGCTTTCATATAGCGGAACTTTCCTGCCATGTTTTATACAAGTATATGTATACTTGCCGATATGTGCAGAGAGTGTCAACAGAAGAAAACTAGCAACAAAATATAGAGAAGAAGACTGCAAAAACTTCAACAAAATGTGTTAATAAATGTTTTGTTTGTGTTTTTAAATAATTTTAAAATAAGCAACAAAGTTTCACTTCTACTGTGAGTGCCTGCACACATATACATACATAATTTATTTATTTTCAATCTAACTATTCTGGGGAGGAGGGCTACTGTCTCCATAGACTTAGTAACTGCAAAGCTTAAAGCTTTCGTCTACATTTCAATATATTGTAATTTCTTTTGTAATAGCCATCTTCTATTGAAATTTTAGAGTAAAATTTAAAATTATTATTTCCTGAGATTTTACTATGCAGATCTTAAAAATTTCAGGCTCACTTTATTATAAAAATGGCAAACGTCAAGAAACTAAAAAAAGAATGAACCTCCATATATTTTTTCTTTGCTCTAACTGAACGTTTTCTCTCACAAAATACTTCACTCAGTTATTTCTTTTTTGTTTTATTATAGAGAGCAAAAGTCAAGTTAGAGCTTTCACCCACAGAAGGCAACACAACTGCAATCCGATACAATTTGGCGATTGGCAACGCTAATCGCTTTTAAACAATCGCAACGATTTTCATTTTCAATGTGAGGACGGCCTTGCTTTCAGAAAGGGTATCAATCAAATTACTCTCACCATTTTATGTTTTTTCTCTTCTCCTGGCCATGGACAGAGGTAAGCAACCATTTAATGCTTTTCGCTCTTTCATGGGCTTAACAGAGGTAAGAAGAGTACGCAAAATTTACCTTAACAATTTCTTTTTGCAAGCATTTAGTATTTTCAACGAATCTGGGATTATTTATATAGAGATTTCTCATTCAAATATAAATCGATATGGAACCTTGAAACTATTAAAAGTTCCTCCTCACAGCATTCAAGCTCAGATTAACTATAAAAAAAAACTACCGCTACTAAATTTTACATACAACTATTAATCATAAATCACATGACTTTCATTAAATATACTACATAAAAACATTAGCCTTTATCATAAATTCTTTGTAAGTAATTATATTTTCAAAATAAATACATACATTATTATTATTATTATTATCGCTAACGACCGACATTTATTAGATATTGTTGCATACAACAAAATTGCATTTTAATATATTTCACCAGACACACACTCTTACTCTCTCTCTCACACATCACACACTACCAAACGAAAGAGTTCTTGAACACACACATACTACAGTGTCAATATTTGTTGTAAAATTGTTGTTTGTATCTATTTTACATGTGTCAAGTTAATACAAAACAAGAACAAAAAAAATATAACAGAAAAAACAACAAATTGACAATGAGTACAAATTACTAGTGAGAGCCAAACACACATTCATACATACATACATATACACGCATGTGTCAGTAGTGTCCATTCTCCTCACAATCTCAATGTCATATCTTTTACGATCTTCACTTCATATTCTTTTACTGCATTCTCAGCTGTACTTTTTTTTTTGTTTAGTTTTTTTTTTTAATTTTTTGCTCTTTGTCTCAACTATGCCACATTGAACATGAGAATTAGCATAATTACTTGTTTTCTGATATGAAGTACACAAGTGCAATAATTCATAAATTGATAACTTGTTTAAGTTTATGAGATTATGAAAAAAAAAAATAAATGCGTTTACATTTTCGCGCGCGCATTTATTTATTCGTGTTAAAGTTGAAATTAATACACACATATTTATATCGAACCACTTGTGTGCCAGTCAGCAATCGCTCCGCCATGAGATATTGCTTTAAGTATACAGTAGCGGCAATAATAATACAACTAGTAGGAAATGAGAGTTTGAAAAATAACCTTTGAAGAAGAAGAGAGAGAGAGAGAGAAAAAGATTTGTTATATAAAATTTATTTATAAATCATCACACACTCCAAAAATAAAAACGAGTTTTAAGTCGTTTTTACTCTCTCTCTTTCTATCTCAACTTTTTTCTCTTTTTTAGTCAGCTTTTACACACACCGATTTTTACATATTCTCCCACCCCCCTTAGAAAATTTTTGGATCCGCTTGTGTGCTTCAGTGATAATAACTTTCTAGCGTATCATTTTAAACAATGACATTTACTGGCATAATGCTGATGCTGCGAAACTCGAGACGAATAATCACGTGTTTTTGTGGGGCGTTATTGATGCAGACATACATTTATTTATTTGTGTGTCATGCTGTCTAGACGATGTGACGATATAGATGAAGCAGGCAGGAAAGCAAGCAGAGCACGGTGATTTAAGTTAACAATAATCTTAATGTTTTTATTACAGTCAGTCATAAACTTGATTAATAAATATATAATATATTTTTAAAAATGTAGATTAGAATCAATTGATGAAGTGACAAAATATAATAAATTGTTAACATTTGAAATATTTTGAAAAGAAAAATATTATTTGGACACTGTGATTGAGAATAAGGAATGGAATTTTATTTGTATCTATAACTAATAAGAAAAATAATTTCTCAAAAATATTTTGAGGAACCAAACTGAAATTATTTTTTTAGATTATGGCTCATGGCAAAATAATAGAGATAGCCGCAACCGGGAGGGAATTTATGTTTAACTGTTAAACTATGAAGTGAGAGAGCTGAGCGTAGTTGTTTTTAATATAAATTGCACTCACGAAACACACACACACGCACAACTCATGAAACACACACACACACACACACTATGCACTCAATATGATTTCTGATTTGACAGTAGAGTCCAGAATGAAAATGAGAGCGACATGTTGGATGAGGCTACATCCATTATTCTGCCATGGTCAAACTTTATAGTGCTATGGGAGAAAGATGAAGAGAGGAGAGAGAAAGAAAAAATATTTTGAGATACGAAATTGAAATTCACACCATCACACATTTCAGCGAAAATGTAAAATGAGAGCCAACGAAAAACTTTTCCATCATCGAGTTGTAAATAACGTATTCTTCATATGGAATACTCTCTGCATACTTCAGCGAGTAATATGTAAATGTGTTTTTTTTCGACAAGAGCATGTTCAGCGAACTCGTTAACACATTACAAGTTTCAACGAGTCTAACTACCCTTCAGTGAAGCCGACTAGTTCTATAAATAGTAAAGCAACTAGTTGCAAAGTAACCAGTACTGGTTCCACCGCAACCCCCATTTACATGCTGTCAACTGCCTCTTTTACAATGTTAATGTCCTACGAGAAGACAATTGTCTCCTTATGCACTACCTTTGAACTAGTCAGAGAACTAGTACTTTTTGCAACTTGTTACTGCACTAGTAATATTTCAGGTAGATATTTCTACGACTAAATTGAATTTTCAGATTGTTTTTCCATTTTTTATTTTATTTATTATTTTATATAAAAAACATGTATACAAATATATGTATGTTATTTTCTATCAATAAATGTTTTGATATCTTCATCGGTTTTGCTGGGTTTTTATCTGAAATTGATATGCAGATAGAAAAGAAAATAAATGACGATATGTATTTTTATATTTTAAACATACTACTTACATGAAGAATACAAGTCCTTGTCCGTTTTTGCGTCCAATCTCTTCAGCTTTCCCAGATTTCATTGCTTCCACATACAAAAATTTGGTAAAAAAAAAAAATTATTTTTTTTTAATGATAATGTTATTTTAAAAATATTTTAATTAAATTCACAACTTACTTTTCATTCACTTTCGCTTTATTTTTCAAACACGCGACATCAAAATCAATCACAATAAAACTAAAATCAATCAAAAAACAAGCAACAACGCGTCACAACTGTAAATTTCCGTTACCAATGCCATTTGTTTTTGTAAAACTTCGTTTTTATTTCTTGTTTTTTCTGTGTGCTATATTTTAACAGCCAAATTTATATTTAGGATAAGCAGAATGAGCGCATATTTCTTTAAACTGGTGTCTAGCTGCATTACTTTAGCCCTAGTCATTGAACTAGTCTCTTTTTCACTATGCATATAACTAGATACTTTGTGCTACTAGTTCTTCATTTTACTGCAGGGATACTTCGTTCACACACACACATGCTTAATTGCACATGCATACAATGAGTGAACGGGATTTATATTACAAAACATCTCTGACTTTCTCGCTCAAATGTGCAGTCACGGCGAAATGCTTCGTAACATTTTGCAACAACAACTAATTATTCTCACACCTTCTCTGAAATGTATTACGGGAGAGTTAGTGCTGGGTGAGTAATATGAAGAGAGGGCAGAGTAAAGCTCTTTCAATTTCTAGACTCTTACAACAACAGAATTGAATTTTAACATTGGATAGGAAATAATTGGAAATAATCGTTGTCAGAATTAATCAAGGCCAAAAGAGTAGACAAAATTTGTTGCTCTCAAATTAAAAGTTTTGAATTTATACGATCCTTAAGAAGGGTAAAGTCATGGGTTTTGTAATTTAATACAAAATAAAAATATATCATGCCAACTTTATTGTATTATGGCGGTAAAAATCTTTAAAAGTTCGATAGAATCAATGAAACATCATGGTATCTATATTAAAGTTTCACTGCGAAAACGTTAAGAGATTGGAGAACAAAAAAGTGGTGAGTTGTTTTTCCTCTCGAAGCGAAAAATTTCAACTTTATTTGGACAACAAAAAAGTAGTGCATTTTTTTTTCTCTCTCTCAAACTAAAAAATTTCAGCTTTGTAAATTTATTAAGGAGAATATTTTCTTGTTTTTGACATGATAACCCAAAATAAGTATATTTATAACCTGTCGAATTTTTTCTATTCTGAAGCGAAAAAAAAATAATAGAAAATTATATTTCTCAAAAACGCATAAAGCTAACACGCGCTGATTTTTTTCCGTCTTGTTTTCACACGCCCATTTTCATAACAATATATACACACACTTACTACTATATGGTATATGCAATACCAGTGGCTTTAGATTATTTTACGCAGAAATTATTTGTTATTGTAAACAAGTGACCATAAAGATTAAAAGAGGCGTATTTAAACGATATACTAAGTGCAAGTATATATATAAATATATAAAAATACATATATATTAAATAGATAAATCCTATTCACGAGGTCTTTATTATTTATTTTCAATATGTAATAGATAAGGGTTTAGAATTACTAGTTTCTTTATAAAAAAAAAAAAAAAAGAAAGAAGAAAGAAATCAATGGAAATTTCTTTTGAAACACAAATCACTAATGAGTCATACAAAAATTGTTCCTAATCATTTAATTTATTTGTATTTTTTTGTAAATTTCTGAATGTATTTAAAATCATTTTTGAATATTAGAAGAAATTTGTTTTACCTTCAATGATAAAAATTTGAATTTTTAAAGATTTTTAAACTGAAAAAGATTTTCTAATTTCGTTCTTTACAAAAACCTAAAAGAAATCTTTATGTACTTCAAGTATATATGTATCGTCTTATTATTACAGCCACTACTATAATGATATATGCACGCTTCAATTACATTTCTTCTCATTTTACAAAAAAAAAAAAAAAAAAAACTTATCACTATGTATTTTTTATCGCATAAGTAAAACATGAAGTGTATATGTATTTATCCATTTGTATGTGTGTAATTTGTATGCACACGTGTATCTATGCATATAATAAAAAAAATAAAATAAAAATGCACTTGAAACGTGTTTATAACGCGTGCCGTATGTGGTAGATAGAAACTACATCCATTAATTTGTGGTTGTTGTTATTGTTTGTAAATATTTGTTATATATATTTTTTTTTGCTTTGTATTTCATATATTTAAATGAACACTCAAATGCCACATGCCAAATTCACAGATACACACATACATTAAAATATGCATAAAATAAATATGCACAAAAATGAAAAATGTATGCATACTCTCTGTCTCTGAGTTAGTCTCAAGATCATTATCATCATTTTGACATTATTTCTAATATATATGTATGTATGTATTTATATATTGTGGCAAAAATATTTTACAATTCGTATGCAAGTATTTAATAGTGTAGTCGATGAATGCACGTGTGCGTGTGTGTGTGTTTGTTTATGTATTTACAGAGAATCTCAAAAAAGTTTACTATACAAAAAGGCGCTAATTTGTAAATGAAACAATAAAATCGTTGTCATATGTAGAGGTATTTTTAATATATCATATTGAATTAATATACATTTAACCATCCCCTCTCCATTCCCCTTCCACAACCTCAGAATTTTGTAGTGGTCATAGTAAAGTATAAAAACAAACAACAACAAAAACACATACCTACAAGGTCTGTTACTCTGAGAGAGTGCACTGCCATTGAATAGCTTTCACTCCTTCTCTCTTTCATTAGAATGGACATGAATCTTTAGAAATAAGCTTTTTTCACCATTTTGTTTGCTGAGGGCAAACTTTTTTACTGACTGAGCTTTTGCTTAGTATGAGAACTGAGAAGAGAGAGAGAGAGAGAGAGAGAGTATTGCAAAATGCTTTAGGTTGCTAAGCTCATGTGACTTGGAAATTCAGAAAGGAAGAAAATAAAGTACAAATACAGCACTCTCTTTTCATTTTTTTATATAAAGTTATTCGCTCATCTAAATAAAACAAAAAAACCAAAGGTGAATCCACCTTTACATTATAGAATTAAATAGAAAGCAAAGTGAAGGGAAGAATAACAATAGGTAATTAATAAACTGATCGTGAGAGAGTTAGCATATGTAAGAAAATGGCCACATATTCACCTCAGAAAGTCTTTTTGAGAGTAAATTGATGAATTAGGCAAAAAAAAAAAGAAAAAAAACAAGCAACTTTTTTTGAAATTTTATCTGTTCTCAATGAAATTTTACTTTGAGAGAGCGCAATGCAATTAAAAAGCTTTCACTCCCTCTCTCTGTCCCTCTTTCATTAGTATGAATTTGAATCTTTAGAAATAAGGTTATTTGAGAGCACACACTTTTTTCGTTGGTGTAGCTTTGTTTGCTATGAAAAATGAGAAGAGAGAGGTTTGTAAAATGCTTTCGTTTGCTAAATTCATGTGACTTGGAATTTCAGAAAGAAATGTGAGAAAGTCCCATAACAAATTAAGACCATTTACCATTACCACCGACCGAGTGCCGCACTCTCTTTGAATAAACAGTTCGTGAGAGAGTTTTCATATCCAGGAAAATGGCCACAAATTCACCTCAGAAAGTCTTTTTCAGAGTAAATTTCTGATGTAAGCAAAAAAAAAAAGAACAAGAAACTTGCGGTTTTTTGAAATTTTGTTTGTTCTCAATGAAATTTTACTCTGCCAGAGCGCAGTGCAATTAAAAAGCTTTCACTCTCTCTCTCTCCCTTTCATTAGTACGGGCTTGAATCTTTAGGAACAAGGCTTTTTTCCTCCATTTTGTTTTCTTAGAGCACACATTTTTCTAGCTGAGCTTTTGATTGCTATGCGAACTGAGAAGAGAGAGAATTGGAAAATTCTTTCGGTTGCTAAATTTGATGAAAACTTTGAACTTAAAAAATCAAATTAGCCAACATTTTGCCAATTTCATATAGGAAATTCTCTCTTTCTCTCTTTTTGACATGAAATATGGCACAGTGAAACCCCTGCTTAAGTACTTTTCCCTTGCATTGCATAGGTTATATAGAAGAAAAAAAAAACTATTTATGATGATTTTTCCCACACGAATCCTTTTAGCTAGGCGAGGAAGATGAGGGGCCAAATTGTAAATCACTTTCTGTTGTTAAAACTCAGTACTAAACTGATAAAGCTGACACGTGGAAGCATTTGTTTTCTAACTAGTGCTTAAGAAAACTTTTATTAGTACCCCATGTCTGCTCGTTGCATTTTTCCAACTAACTACACACTTGTAATATATTAAAATGATGCTAAGAAATAAAATAAAAAAAATAAAAATTGTTTTGCTAATGATTTGTTTACAGTTGTTATTTATTATTATTTTATTTATGTCATAAAATAAAAAACGTCAAAACACCAACACTTGAAAGTGCATTCTTAAAAATATCATCATCATCAACATCATCAACAGTGTGTCTGTCATTTTATTTGTTTATAACGCAAATGCATTAATAGCTGCATTACGTGGTTAGCGTTTGAACGACTATTGTGAATGGATTTTACGCGCGTTTTCACAATTTCTCAACATTTTTATAGTTACATCTTTCTTTCGTTGTTTACCTTTTTTTTAATCTTAATTATTTGCATAATCAAATCAGTTTATTATAATAACTACTTTGCACTTTCTAAGAAATAACTATTTTTACAATTTTTCTATTATATTCTAATTAAGTTGTGATATTTATGATTAATTTCTGTGACTTATGCTATGTATAAGGTAATTTTATTTCACGGTATTCGAGATTTTGTAATAATTTAAGGTTAGAATTGCAAAATGTTCGTGATCAAAGGGCTGGAAATGTGTTTTTTTTCTCTTGTAATTAGAAATTAATATTTTCCAGTTAGAAGTAAATGAAACTAATTTTAACATTAAAGATTATGAGTTGGAAGCATATAGAGAGTGACAAAGAATTTTTTTATTTATATTTTTATTTTTTTTAATGCATAACAGCCAACAATGAAAATTAAACAATTGAGAGGTAAATACACATACATACAAATTCACAGGTAAATATTCGCTCTCTTCTTAGTATTAAATATCAACTCTTTTGGAACGAATTAAAGCTGCGAGAAGAAAGCCAATGTGAGAGAGTCAGATTTTGAGTGGATCTTGGTCTCAATAACTAAAGCTTATTCAACACATTTCTGAGAATGTATAGAGGAGCGTAGGCCAAAGCCTTGCACGCAGGCAAATGAGCGTAAGAAATTTCACAATTTCATTTCCATAGAAAGAGTGCTCAATCGATCATTGTGTATGTATAGGTGGCCACCGCTGGTATAGAGTGATTGCGAGATAGCAATCAATATCCAGACACTGACACATAAAACATAAACATTAAACGAAAGAGAAATAAGAAGAGAATAAAAATGTCAAAAGGAACAAACGAAAAACGGAACACGTGTGTGTTCGTCTATTCACCTCGCAGCTTATCTCTCTCGCTTAAAAAAACTCACCATGACTGAAAATAGTCATGTAAAAGCTCTCTATGGTTCTAAGTTTGGTCTGAAGAGTTTAAAGCTTTAAAAAGAGAATGGAGAGGAGAAAAGAGAGGAGTGCTTGTCTTTTTTTTTTTTTTTTTGATAGTGTTGTCGATTTCCACGAAATTTTGATTGGAAAGATTCCTCTCTTTACTATTATCACTCTCATATATCACTCAATCAGTGTTTGTATTTGAGCTTATTTATTTTCGTATTGAACCGAAACTCAAAAGTGTACTAAAAAAAAAATCATCGGTAGGATTCATTAAGTCTTTCATTAATTTCTAAGATGAAGTAAGTTTATACAATTCAAAGCTCGCTATATGCACTAGCAAAACTACAAAAGCCAACCAATTGATATATGTAAACGTTTTAACTATAACTGTGGAGCTTTTTCAACGGTATGTCACATATCAATATTCTTTTGGCAAGGTCGTCGTAAAATTCTTATTTTTTTTTTACCCAAAATTAGAAATTATCATTTTCGCTCTTTTTTTAGATTTAAGTTTACGTCCTGCTGCATATAATATTTTTTTTTGTGACATATTTTAACAGTGAAAACGGAGCAAAACAAAATGTTACTATAAATTTAAATTTTGCTATTGTCATCCCATTGTTGAGTTCCAGTTCTAAAAGTAATCGATAATTAACAGAAGTGCTCAGTAATAGAACCAAACAGGAAAAAAAGTTGTACTTATTCTATTCAAATAATAATAAAAATAGGATTTTGTATTAAAGTGTACTGAAAATAATATTTCCGACTTATTTCAAAGTGTACAAAAAAAAGTACAATGGTATGGAGGAATTCTTCACTGCACTCAATATGCGTAGAAGTATTAGTTCTTCTCCGAGACAGAGAGAGACAACTCTGTTATGTACTGATGAGTTACAGTTATATGATGATAAGAGAGCCTGGTTTTAAAAATTCAAATGTAAATAGTACAATAAAATGAAATCAGTTCTTCTCTGAGAAAGAGAGAGAGAGAGAGGGAGGGAGAGAGAACTCTGTTATTTACTAATGTTAAAAATTCAAATGTTAGTAGTACATTAAAATTAATTCAGTTCTTCTCTGAGAAAGAGAGAGAACTCAGTTATTTTCTAATGGATAACAGTTGTATGACTTTAAGAGAGTCTGCTGTTAAAAATTCAAATGTTAGTAGTTCATTAAAATGAAATCAGTTCTACTCTGAGAGAGAGTGGGAGAGCGAAAACGCTATTATTTACTAGTGAGTTACAGTTGTATGACGTTAAAAGAGTCTGCTATCAAATGTGAGTAGTACATTAAAATGAAATCTATTCTTCTTTGAGAGAGAGAAAGCTCTGTTATTTACTAATGGATAACAGTTATATGACGTTAAGAGAGCCTGTTTTCAAAAATTCAAATGTAAATAGTATATTAAAATGTAAAAATGTAATCAGTTGTTAAAAATAAACATTCATATAAATTTATAAACATTATTCAATAAAATTAAAAAAAAAAAACACCAATTAGAATCAGAGTTATTAAAAAATATTTTATTACGAAATTCAAGAATTTTCGATGACTAAATAAACTAATTAATAAATAATTAAAAAGAGATTAACAACTACTAAAGAGAAATAGAGCAAAAATATTTTTCTAGAAACCAATAAATCCTGACACTAAGTAAGCGCCAATCACGCCTCATAGTAAGTATGTAACTGTGTGAGAGCGCATAATTCTAAAACTGCCCACAATAATAAATGTTGATTTGCATGAAATGCACTTGCTAGTAGCTATTATGAAATACTGAAAATCTACATAAAAATTCACAATCACACTAAACTAAATTACTTCCGTATATCTCGTATCTGCATGCAAATATCTAATGGGGGTTGTAGGGGTAGAGGGGGAAGCCTAATAAATCATATGTTATTATACAAATATGTATGTATATTTAGTTCAAGGTTAAAAACTTTCTCTTATGGCGCATGTTTTCAAAAAAAAAAAAAAAACAAAAAAATTTGAAAACAAAAACAATAATGAAACAGCAATTTCACTCCAATTCCAAAGTCTTCTTAATTCATAAGAAATTTATTAATAAAAAATAAAATGAAAAGAAAACATAAACAAAAACATAAACGCATATTTACGCATACACATATAGAGAATGCTGTTGAACACTGGACTTGGACACACCCATTTTGATTTACCCTCAAAAAATATAAATATAACTAAATAAAAAAAATTTATATATATATTTATATAAAAAGAAAACATACATTACAATTTAGTTGTTGTTGCAGTTGTTTTTCAAAATTCAATACGACAATAAGAATAATAACAACAACACCAACAATTGATCATTGTTTACAAGATGTGACGCAAATATAATATTATTTATTTTTTACGTGTGTCAAAAATTAAAAAAAAAAAAATATACGTATATATTTATATATAAAAAAAAAACATAAATAACAACAACAATTTTTTATTTATTGCGAATAAGCGTAGAAAAAAACAAAATGAATAAAATATGGAATGAAATGAAATGCGCTTCCTACTACTACTTCTACTACTGATTACGACGGCAGCGACCGACGACTCCAACGATTTGGCACAATTTCGCATATTTTTTTCCTCATTAATTCATAGTAAATAATCGTAAATATTTGCCACATTTTTCGCATTCAAAAATTTATGAATGTCTTGCTTTCTCTATTGATACGCACGACATTCACACGCTTTACCCACTGGGCCCCGTGCTCCCCTACTCTTCAACACACACATACATACATACATGCTCATATGCGTTGGAGCGGTGGCAGTGGCGGTGGAGGAGGTGATGGCGGCAGTCGTCTCCAGGCATTTTTTTCAGAATATTGTGGGTACAAAATTTCCGATATATGGTATACATATATAAACAATAACAAAATAACAATTTTCCCTCCATCTAAACAATAACAGATTTTCTTAGTGCCTTGTTGTTTTTGCGACTGCTCTCTTTGTCTCTCTTCATTTTATTGTTGTTTTTGTTTGATTCTGCAATAGCGGTTGTTGTTGTTGTTTTGTAAGTAAGCCTAATTGTTGTTATTTTGATTACGATACTTTGGCTACTTAATATTGGATTTTTTTTATTGTTTTTTTTTCGGTGTGTTTAGTTTATTTCAACTATTTTTAATTATGTACATAGAATAATAACCTGTTGTGCGATATTTCTGTTTTGTTGTTGTTGTTGTTTATCATTCTCTCTCTTTTATTTTATTTGTTTGTTTACTGATCGAAAATTTATGAATTTTTGCAATAAAATATTCTAAATAACTTCGATTCTGATTAGTGATTTTTTTTTGTTTTGTTTTCCTACGAAATGTTTATAAATTTAATATATGAATGGTTTATTTTTATCAGCTGATTTCATTTTAATACGAGTATATTTGAATTCTGAATAAAAACAGATTCTTCTTTTGACGTCATATAATTTTATACACCCAGTAGTAAACAACACAATGAACGTTTGCATTCTCTCTCTCTCTCAGAGAAGAGCCATTTACCTATATATCAATTCAACAACAATAACAGTAGAATAATTTTTCATATTAACATTCAAAACAGTACAGAATCGTTTAACAGTAGAATAATTTTCTCATTTAACATTCAGAATCGTTTAACAGTACAGAATTGTTTAACAGTACAGAATCGTTTAACAATAGAGTAATGTTTTCTTTTAACATTCAGAATCGTTTAACAGTACAGAATCGTTTAACAGTACAGTAATTTTGGAATTTAACATTCAGAATCGTTTAACAGTACAGAATCGTTTAACAGTAGAGTAATTTTGTCATTTAACATTCTGAATCGTTTAACAGTACAGAATTGTTTAACAGTACAGAATCGTTTAACAATAGAGTAATGTTTTCTTTTAACATTCAGAATCGTTTAACAGTAAAGTAATTTTGTCATTTAACATTCAGAATTGCTTAACAGTACAGAATCGCTTAATAAAGTAATTTTTCAATTTAACATTCACAATCGTTTAACAGTACAGAATCGTTTAATAGTAGAGTAGTTTTTTTTTTTATGTGATCACATAAATCAAATGTTACGTCGGTGTCGTTGGAGGTTTCATAATAAGTGAGTATGTATGAGTTTATAAGTGCACTAGCTGACCTGGCAGACGTTGTTCTGCCTTTTCGGTGAATTTTTTGCATGGGTTAGAAAAATTTTCGGTTGTTGACTCAAACATTTCAACCCAGCTCCAGCTTCGGACCAAAACACATTCAGTTACTATTAGATCGTGTATTCGTAAGCCTCTCCTTTCATATTTTTATTTTTCTTTTTTTTTTTTGAACAGTCAAAGAGATAATCATTGTTTTTTGCCTCTTGGTCACAAATTGAAATACATCAAACTTTGAAGTCTAGTTATTCACGCTACCCCCGCTCAATATGCTATGATTCGACGTAGCATCACAAAATTTGCATCTCATTTCAAATGTTGCTTTTAAAACAGTTATGCCTAGCCTTTGAGGTCACGAGTGAAAATAGCTTTTGTGCTTTCACATGTACACATATGGAGCTTATGTGCTTTTACACATACATACAACAGATAGTACGTATAGCCAACGCAATCACACAAATTGCATACATTGACGTCGGGCATATCTTTTTTCAAAACAATAACAAAGTCTAAATAAGCTTTGAGTTAAATTAGTTCTCACTCTTTGTGTGTGAATAAAACCAAGGTGTACATCTCTCTTTCCATTCTCTTTACTTTTTCATTCCTTCCCCTCTCTTTTTTCCTTCCTCTCTCTGCGCTCCTCAAAATTCTAAAAATCATCAAGGAGAGCAACTTATTTCTCTGTTTAAATTGTTTGTTAATGGCTTTTTCTATCTCTATTTCTCTTTTTGAGAAAAATTCCTGAATGCGTTCGAAGAACAATGAAAATGGTGAGAGTGACTTCACTTCGCTTCTCAAAAAAATTCATAAAGGAAAGCAAATAATTTTTGGTTTATATAAGTAAAATTGATAACTTTAAATTAGTGATCAGCTAAACTTTTTGTCTTTAGAGATAAGCCCTGTTCCTGTGAAATGTCTTAAGGGAGATTCACCGATCGAGTGTGCCAATCTCTTTTCTTTTTGAAGTAAAACTTCTTTAGCGGGGTTGTGAATTGAAAATATTACAACGGAAACGAGCATTCATTACACTCAATTGAAATTAATAAAAGACGAAGTTATGCTGTTGTTAGTGTTAAGCGAACGAGGTTATATGGGGATTGGCTATATACAATCAAGCAGAGAGTCGACTTCGCAGTCGCAGTTTTATCTTAGGAGCTTTAGTGAGAGAGCTTAATTCCATATTGCTGAACTTTCCTATAATGCAGCGTAGGCCAAAGCCTTGCACGCAGGCAAATGAGCGTAAGAAATTTCACACGTACAGAGCTCATTGCCATAGAAAGAATGCTCATTCGCACATTGTGTATGTATAGGTGCTGCTCTAATGTACTATATACTTGTGCTACGTCGTGTTTGTACCGATAAGTGTAGAGAGTATCAACAGAAAAAAAGCTTCACAAAACAGAAAGAGAAAGAGTGCAAAAGCTTTAACAGAACAGAACTCATAGAAACGAAGTAAAGCAGTTGTTAGTCGGCTATATACAATCATGCAGAGAATCGACGACTTCTTGCAGTTTTATCTCATGTTCTTTAGTGAGAGAGCCGATGTAGATACCTCTTTTATGTTATATACATATACTAAATTGTGTTTGTGTCTATAAGTGTAGAGAGTATCAAAAGAAGAAAAGCAACAACAAAATAGAGAGAACAAAATCTGTTATGAACTTTTGATTGTTTCTTTACTTTACTTTCGCCATTTCGAAATTCACTGCATGCCTCAATTATGCCCGCAACAACAAAGATGTATTGTTATTGTCTTGAACAAAAATTGTTGTTGTTTTTGCCAAGGTAAAATTGTTTTAATCTTGCTGTCACCTTATACATGATTTCACCATAGTTTTCGCTCTCTTAAATTGAGAGCATAAAAACTTTATATAAAAAAAAACAAACAAAGAGTGCAGAGAAGCTCTTTTAAATTTAGAGCGTAAGAGCTTCATATAAAAAAAAGAAAAGAGAGTTTAGCACTCGTTATGACATATGAGTACGAATATGACGAGAGTATTTTCAAGCCAAATCCATTGCGAGGCTTCAAGAGCTGATCTATTGATTGACAGATAAGGTATTAATAAATACCACGTGCGCAATTAAATACAGTAAATGACATTGATATGTAATTAGGTATATGAAAAAAATAAAAAAATATAAATTATACTACACGACAATTCACGTAAGTTAAACTAAAGACTACGTGTGTTTGTCAATTATTCACGAGTCACTGACCTGAGTAATAGTTTATACTATTCCATTAGTTACACAGCTATTTTTACTATAAATAATTCAAGGTTATTCTATATGTTCTACAGCAAAGAGATCTTCAAATATATGTGATGTGAAAAGTTCAAGTTCAAAGATTTGTGTTTAGTCATTGGTACGTAAAAGATTTGTCATTTTAGATTTTACATGAATTTTACATACATGAAGATGTGTAAGTAATCAAGGAATTCAAATATGGATTTTTTTTTAGTAATCTAATCACTTGAATTCTGAGTATACATTTTTTACAAAGTTTAAATTAGATGCTAATAAACTTTTTATTTTATTTAAACTCGAAATCAAAATCTCACTTTTAACTAATTGTTTAATAAAAAAATTTAATTGAGGATTAAAATAAAATAAAATAAAAAACAATACAATTTTTTTTAGAAATCACTGATGGACAATTGACGTAAAGTATTGAAATAAGAAACTCGTATTTTTTATATTCTCAAATAATCAAATAAGTAACTGAGTATCCCGCCCGCGCGTGTTTTAGAAATCAAGCAAGTTTTGCTTTAAAAAAATAAAAAAACAAATGAAATTTAATATGACAAAAAATCAAATAAATACAAACAAACAAGCAAACATTTCTTTTGTTAATTTTAGCAAATAATTAATAGTTGATTTGAACATAAACATAAAAATAAAATAAAAAAAAGGCAAGTAAGCAAAAACCAAAATCAGGTTTGGTCTCAGTTTCAAGTTTTATTTTTAAATTTTTACTGTATGCTTAGAAACTCACTCTCATTTCCTTATAAACTTAAATGGCGGTGTTGGTGGGAGACAGACTGAAGCTGGTGTCAATTTACCTGAAAAAAACCAAAGAAGGAAATTTTTATTTTAAAAATAAATAATTGTAAAAAAGAAAATTAAATTAAAATCAGTTATAATGTATGTATGTGTGGGGGGGAACCCACCACAACTCAGGCCCCAGACAAACGTCAGCAGATTTTTGAATTTTGTCTGACGAAATTTTGCTTTAAAAAAATATGAGCTTTTTGAATTTTATTATTATAATTTTATTTATTTGTTTACTTGTGTCATAAGTATATATATATATATTTTTTTATAATATTCGGTTCTGCTAAATTAATACCTACACTATACAACACGACAAAAATTTCAGAGTTCTCGTATGGTTTTTCTGAAGTTGATTTCATAGCTGATCTATAAATATTTTTTTCGGTTCAGGTTGAACTTTTATGATATCGATGATTTTCTTAAGAAAAGGTAAGGGAGGGGTACGTGGGAGAAATTTTTTTTTTAATTTTTTGTGTTTTTGACTCGTTTTAGGAGTTTTTACAACGTTTTCAATAAAAAAAATTTTTGAAAAAAAAAAATCTTAAGTTTTTCAAAAAATTTTCTCGATATTTTATGTTTTCTACACGTTTTATGAGTTTTTACAACGTTTTCAACAAATAAAAAGTTTAGAAGAAAAATTCTTTTTTCGACCTAAATTTTTCAAAAAAATTCATAAGGGGGGATCATTGGGGAACAAATTTTTTTTCTCGATTTTTTTATGTTTCCTATACGTTTTATGAGTTTTAACAACGTTTTCAATAAAAAAAAAATTTTTGAAAAAAAAATTTCTTAAGTTTTTCAAAAAATTCATAAGGGGGGCTACATGGGGAACATTTTTTTTTTTTCGATTGTTTGTGTTTTCTACACGCTTTATGAGTTTTTACAACGTTTTCAACAAATAAAAAAAAATTCCTTAGTTATTAAAAAAAAAATCATGAGAGGGGGTACATGAGGGAAAAAATTATTTCCTACCATTTTTTAAAAAATCTTATAATCACCGATATCACAAAAGTTCGACCAGACAGCATCGAAAACCCATATGAGAACTCAGAAATTTTTTTTACTCCCATTTTGCTGTACAGTGTAAGTGTAAGCTGTAGTCAAAACCTGAAAAATTTACATCATACATTTGTTTGTTACTTTACATAGGTAGTTAGATGTTACCTATACTACTACCTTAGCAGGTTTTCGAGTTATATACATCATTTAAATTTTAATTATCATTTTGAAAGCAAAATCTTCTTGAATGATAATGAAAATTAATAGCACAAAGCTGAAAATAATGTAATGTATTTGCAAAAAAAAAACAAAAATTGCTTACTCGGGGATTTTTGAGATCGGTGAATCCGAATCTGTGGTTAAAATCAGAAAACTCAAAATGGCAGCTTTAAAATAGCGACCAAAAAATTTATATGTCAACGAATCAAGCTCAAATTGCCTGCTCGGGGATTTTTGAGGTCGCTGAATCCGAATCATGGGTTTAAATTTAAAAATTCAAAATGGCGGCTTTAAAATGGCGACCAAAAAAGTTTCAAATTTAACGAATCTGATTGAAAATGCTTGCTCGGTAGTTTTTGGAGTCACTGAATCTAAATCTTAGGTTAAAATTTAAAATTTCAAAATGGCGGCTTGAAAATGGCAACCGAAAAAATGAAACGAATTTGGTTGAAAATGCTTATTCCGAGCATTTTTGATGTAGCTGAATCCGAATGTTTTCCCAAAAATTTAAAAATTCAAAATTCAAAATGGCAGGAAACCAGTAGAAAATATAAGTCTCAGTGCAAATCATGAATTTTTCTAACACAAAGAAGGGAGCTGCTAATAAATAAAAATTAAATTCATAATATCATGAGGGCCACAGGCATTAACGTCTTTTGACACCTTCCCCTCACCCCTTCCGCCCCCATCCTTTCCTGCTAGGTCCTGTCTGGTATCAATCTCTCTAGCTCTTGATCAAGTAGTCCTCAAAGCACAGACATTTCAGACTTCTGAAGAAAAAACTAAACAAAGATTAATTATGCATGTTCCTGGAATCTTGATTTCTCAACTCTTTGTTCCCTGTTAGATATTGGCTTTCTTGATTGATTCTGGTAAATATCAATCTCACGTACTTTGTCAATTCTGTTTAAGTTAAAGATTCTAGAATACAGAGGATACTAAAGAAGGCCTCTAGAGAAGTAGAAATGTTTTTGTTGGTTAGAAATGATGAAGTGTTGACTTCGCTTAGAGGAAGAATGGAACAAACATAATATTAAAAGTGGATCAAAGGGATAGAAATTAAGGATTGTTGACTCTGCTTTGAAAAGAAAAAAGACCAAAAATAGAACACATTTATTGTGTGGGTGAACTTTTTCAAAGGAATATAGAAAATATTAGGAACACACCTCAACCAAAAATGTTCTGAAGTTTATTTATTAAACAAACTGAAACAGGAATCAAGAATATTTGAAATGAAAATCGAACTAGAATTCATTTTGCTAATTCGAAATATTTAAGTACAAATGTTTCAAACTTTCAGTATGTATGTGTCGAGTGTAATCAACCCTAAATAGCAAATTTGTTTTTTTTTTTTTTTACTTTCCATAATCTTTTCAAAACACGAAAATCTATTATTAGAGACAATTTTTTTATTTTTTAAATAATATATATAGAAATTTTTTTCTTTTTTTAAATCACATGCCAAAAGAATTAAGTAGTAAAGAAAATAAAAATAATAAATTCTTTCATTGACTTGCACGCAAACACCAAAAAAAAAGAAAAAAATGATCAAACCAAAGCAAAAAAAACAAAAGTATATAAAAAAAAAATGCTGATATTTTATAAATTATCGTTTTAGAGAAGATATAAGGTTAATGAACTACAGTGTGAAGGCTGTGTGGTGTGTATAAATTAATAATACACTTAAAAGTTTACGAAAAAATTTAAGTAATATAAAAAAAAATTATATATTTGAATAGAATTTTTTCAAAAAAGGCAATCATTTGTAGTCAAAATACAATAAAACAAAAAAATGAAAGAAAAATATACTAACTACTTAAGCTAACGAGAATGTTTAAAGTTCAAGTAGAGGAAAAAAAAACACAAATAAAAAAAATAATGAAAAAAAAAAAAAAATAGCAAGCATTGAATTCCGAACAATATATTAAACAAATACTTTAGCAAACATGTGAAGAAATATATATATTAAATGATTTTTACATACCTACAAATATACTATATACATATTTATGTAAATGAATCATTTAGACGCGCGTGTAACTAATACACACAAGTATAGAATACAACACAAAACACAAATATATGATGATTTCTATATATGTAAGTATTAGATTATTAATTTAAATGAATACTCGTGCAATTAAGTATAGTACTGACTGTGAATAAACTGTGAATAGAATAGATTAATTATTACTAAAAAAAAAATCATCTCATCAATATGATGAACATATGATCCAAAAGTTATATTACAAAACAAAACAAAACAACAACAAAATATATGCAGTCATATATACTAATGAGAGAACACGAACTTAAAACTTAATAAAAAAAAAACCTAAAGCTCAGAGAGAAGTAAATAAATGAATATAATAAAAACAGCAACAAAATAATAACAATAATAAACAACAACGAATACACAAACGGTCTCAAACGAAGAGTATTATAGAAAAAAAAAACCAAAACAAAAAATTGATAGAACGGAAATATAAAAAAACAACAACAAAAATTCATAACAAAAACCAAAAACAACAACAAAAATTCATTACAAAAACCAAAAACAACAACAAAACCAAGACAATAACAACTACAATATACTCGCATATGAAAAATGAGCAACAATAAAAGTGGATAACACACACACAATTGAAAACTGAGTAAGAGAACACACAACAAAACAAAACACTGAGAGAGGAGAGTACAGAAAAGTGAGAGTAGTAAAAACAGGCCAGGTTCCATAAAATGCTCACATATACTACATACATAATAAATGAAGAGTTTAACAAGCCAAAGCGATTAACTGCACTTTTTAAAATTTTTCATATTCTAAGTGCCTTTAAGCATTTCTTTGATATTTTTCTTTTTATTTGTAAAGTAAATTGGATTGATTAACAATTTTACCTCCACTAAATGCCAAAAAATGGAAAAGAAATCAATAGTATAGCAGCAAATTCAATTTTCTCTAGTTTTTTGTATTAGCAAGATAATCACTTTGGCAATTGGGAAATAGCAAAAAAATGAGCTTTGGGAATCCAACAAGAAAATAAATAATAATAATAATAAAAAAAAAACAGATTGTGTCAACGTGGGCAATAATAATAATAAATGAAGAAAAATAAAATGAGCGAAGAATAAATGAAGAAAAATGAAATGAAAAAATCTGGAGAAAAAATATGTAATAAAACAAAGGATAGAAGAAGAACTGAAATGTAGCAAAGAATAAAAAAACAGCAAACCAAATTCAGACAACACAGACAACCCGAAAATTAGGGAGAAGGGTGAGAAGAGGAAAGGGGGAAAGCGGAAGAAGAGTAAAAAAAGGAGAGGGGAAAAGCAGAATTGGATTAAAGAGGTAAAGGAGGAAATGGGAGAGAAGTGGGCAATTAGGCAGCCAAAGAAACCTAAATAGCGGAAAGTGGAGAAAAAGAGCAAGAAGGGAAGGATACGGGTGAGAAGGTGGGAGTTAAAGAGCTAACAACTTAAGCAGCTGTAAGAATTATAAACATTTGATGTGATAGAAAGAAAAAAAGATTTTCACACATTACACTGTTCAACAAGAAATAAGTTTTTCTGTCACACATGGATTGGATTGGTATGCACTTGAAATTAGAACTAAAATATAGCAAAAATATAAAGTCTGCTTACTCATAGCTGGTTTAGGGCTCACTTGCCAGAGGTTAAATTGAAGTTTTTGCAAAAAAGAAAAAAAAAAAAAAAGAACCAGAGCCTATGAACTAACCAATTTCATTTTACATACATAACAACATGCTTCGATTTCTTTACATATTTTTAACGAGGTTTTTTTTTTAGAAAACAACTTTAAAGCTCTCTCAAGCTATACTCTCTCCACTTAGATATGTTTTCCTCGATGTGCGAAAGATTCTGTCGCACAGTGTTATTCATACATATGAACAAATTTGTAGTTAAGGAAGCAAACAAAAAAATAGCATTACAAATTTATTAAAAAAGCTTAAAAAAAAAATTCGTGACAAGAAATCAAACAAATGGCGTGTATATTAAAGAGTTATAAGTTTAGAATACTAGAAATATGCTACATAAATACATACATAAGTGTGTATGTTTAAAAATACAAAACAAATTTAGAACATATTTTGCTTTTTTTTATTTTTATTGCTACCACACGTCAATCAAATATTTAATGATCTCATTAAAATTCTTTTTGGTTTTGTTGAGGCAAAGAAAAAAAAAATAGGGGAAAAAACTGAAGAAAAATAATTGAACGAAATTAATTAATTAAAATGTTTAAAAAGAAAAATAATGTTTGTTTAACAGCTTAAACATTGCCTAAGTATATAATCAGAATATATATATATAAACACTCAATTGATTGTTAGTATACCTACAATATGTAGCTTAAGTTTTTTTTTTTTTGTTGCTGTTTTTTTTTAATGCAGCAAGCACTGTAGAGAAACAGAGCCAAAAGTCTCGCACTCTCTCAGAAAAAATATATACAATAAAATACTCGTATATAGGTACAATATTATATTAGAATGCACAGTTATTACCCATACTCAAGGTCAACAATGTTTATTTTTTACATTTTGTTTTGAATTTATAATTTATCATAGCTTTCTGTTTTTACAAGCTCATTTTTCTCATATTTTTTTTTTCTCAGTCTTTCTTTCTTTTATTGGCGGCGACGGTGCTGCTCTTTTTTTTCATATTAAAAAGTGAGGTAAATAATAAAGCAAGGCAAGAGAGAGAGAGAGAGCTTTTCATTATATATGTATGTATGCTAGTAGGTATACTCATTTTGCAATTATTCTGCTTTATTGTTATTATTATTTTCTTATAGGTATATGTGGAACCTACATACAAATATATTTAAAAATGTATGTATGTAAGTTTGTATGTATATACACAACGAACATATGTTTTCTTGAAGGCGGCTGTAGTGACAGTGAAGTCGACGTTGAAAGCTATAGCTGTTACATATGCCATTATTCTTGTGGTTGTTTTACTTTAATTTTTCCGAAATTCTTGCAAAGCTTTTTCTAGAACACTTTAATTTGAAAACTTTTTCGCGTCTACTCTCTCTCTCCCGCTCTCACTCTCTTTCTATTTCTGTTATGTCGCTCTGTTTCTTAATTTTATTTTTTTGTGTGTGAATATTCAACATTTTCTTTTCTTTTTTTCTTTCTTTTTTTTTAAATACTAAATACATACCAAGTATTTATTTATTATATTTCTACATTTTACAATATTGTATTGCTGTTGTTGTTTTGTTGGTATTTTGTTTTTTTTTTTTATTAGTTTATTTCTGTTAAGTACAGTGACACGATGAAAACAAAAAATCACACAAATACAACAACAACAGCAGCAACAAACAGAAATTCATGTACTTATTTTAAATATGGCGACAACAATAGCGCACTCACACACTCATTGAAAATAAATAATCACTTATTTAGTCACTAGTCATTGTGAAATTTTTAGTTGTCAATTTCAAAAGCTTAGTGCAAATGCCATTAGTTTAATGACAGACAGCTGTACCTGGAAAATGTTACTGCTGGCTGGTTTGGGGGTTCACCGAAAGTGTTGAACATGAAAGCAGCAGCAGATGCTTTTCTATACTCTAGAATTCTGCAATTGTTTAATGACTGTGTACATATATATGTATATTATATAATTTTTGTGGAATGACTTGGAAATTCAATACTTGAAAACTTTCTTCATTTATATTTCTCAATCTTCCTTTTTCTTCTTTTAATTTGTGCGTTCTCACACACACACACACACACACACAGAGGAGAGTGTATAAAATATGTAGTTGGATGAGTTAAAAGTTTTGCTCATGGAGTACTCATAATTTCAAACCAGCTGTCTCTCTCTCTCTCTCTCTCAGAAGCAAAATAAAGCCGTATATAAAATATAGAGTTGGATTATACAAAAGTTGTGATCTCACTACTTAAATGGCTGCCTCCTCGCTCTTTCGCTCTGAGTTGTCTCTGAGACAAATTACAGTCTTGCTCTTTAGCCATAACTGTTCTATTAAAATGTCACTTCATTGTCAACTAATTCAAACAAAAATTGTTAGAGAATCTCAACTCAATTTTAGTGTAACGGTTTTTGAGTACACATCACTCTCAGAGTGAGCTGATTTTACTCTCTCTATGCGAATTAATGGCTTTGATTGCTCAGTTGAACGCTTTTGAAAACGTACTACCTAAACATTTCTTTTAACCCATATATGCCCAATGACCAATATGTATTACATTGCAGAAAGTTTTGATTTTGATTGAATACATATTTTTTATTTATTTATTTGCTATAGCTTCTTAAGTCTAATTTTAAAAAATCATTATTTAACAAAAAGTATTATAACAAATTTAACTTAATTGAATAGTTTTCCATTTACAACAAATCAAACATTTCTGAGGTGTACTACATATAGGGCATTGAGCATAATATAAAAAATATAAAAATAATTTCTATGAAATTGGGAAGACGAATTCAATCAAATTTTATATATATATATATTTTTTTTTTGTAGGGGTAAAATGCAGCATCAATAAAAGAATCAACGTCAGCATTTTTTTTTAATGCGTACTTTAAAACAATGCGCAATATTTTTGCTTAAAAAACTATTAAATTTCCCATTTTCTGTACAAGGTGGTACAACAGCCTACATGGAAAATTCATCCCCAAATTCGGTTCAAAGAAAAATCTTGCAGCAAAAATTCTGTTAAATTCAAAAATGTTTTTCCCCAACCTTCCGGCAGGTGTTTATTACAAAAATCTCATAAAAAAAATATTCTTTTATAGTGGGTTGCAGCATTACGACCCGCACTTGAATAAAAAGTCGTGTTATTTACTCTCATTTTACTGCCGCTCATTTTTGCGCCAATGTTTACAGTTTTAGTTAATCAAACCCCCTCCCTCACCCCCTCCCGCCCCACTTCAGCAACCTCTGAACCCGCTAATGTTGAACACTAACCACACCTAATTATTTTCGTCATGCAAAGTGTAGAAGTTTAATTCGAAGAGCGTGTATCAACAAGTTCATGTTCACACTTGATCGAACCTAATTTCATACTAGTTTTTATTTATTTATTTTTTTTTTTAATTTTTATTACTACATTAATAATACTATGAAGTTTTAATTACAATTTAGAATGCATTTTTTTTTTTCACCGTTCGCTTTATTAATTTTTTTCCAATGCATTTAACACGCTCTTTACCCACCCAACTCAGACTAGCACCGCAAACATCTTGAGTTTTCTGTTTCTGTTAGTTATCTCTTTAATATGCACGGGTTTTTTTTTTTATTATTGGCAAAGTAATTTTCATAAGAGGGACACTGAAAAAGATAGACATTAAGACATACAAACGGATAGACTGACTAAAAGTCAGACAGACAGACAGACAAGTCATGCACACGTTCTGTTTCACTCTCTCGTCGTCTTTCTTTTGTTTTCCTATGAATGGGTCACTTACACATGACGTTAATCGTTTTTATTTATTTATTTATATATTTCAAAGACTTTTGTTTAATAACAAATACTCGTGTAAGATTTGTTGTTATTTTCAAATAAAATAATGAAAATCACGCTGGCGCCATTTTTATTTTTGCATGCCACATGTCGTTTTTTGTTGTTATTATTATTGTTGTTGTTGTCATTTGTTTTTCTTCTTCTTTTTTCTGAAAAAATTTTGTTGCTTTTTTGTTTTCGCTCATTTTATGCAAGTCATTTGTGTGTTTTTTTTTCGCCAATTGCATCTAATTTTAAGTAGATTTTATTTATTTTTAATCGATTTGTAATTATTTTTAAATATTTTTTTTCCTCATTACATTTTTTGGGATAGAGATATACCACAATCTGCTGCTGCTGCTGCTGTGGCATGTGTTCGGTTGGTATTTTGTCATATGATTTTTATAAAAACATCAACGTCATCAGTAAATATAATATTTATTTAAGTACCTATATAGATAAGGTGATGGTGAATTCCACAAAGCAAATGATCTTTTGAATTTCTCATATTCTCATATAGATAGAAACTTCATTTGTGCATCAAATTTATTTATACTCTTCGCTTGTTTATAGAAATGAGCATGAGGCAACAAGGGTTAAATTAAGCATTAAGCAAGGCAGAATGGCCACAGGTAACCGCATTCGAGAGGGAAACTTTAACATTTTCGCTCTCAGTTGAAGAGAGCAAAAAACTTCATATAAAAAAGCTTTCTTAAATTGAGAGCATAAAAGCTTCATATAAAAAAAAAACAATGAAAAGAGAGTAAGGCACTCGGTGGGTGAATGTGTCTTTACCAGTGCTGCCAAATCGGTGCTTTTTCTATCACATTTGGTGAATTTTTAAAAATAAAATCTGCACAGTTTTTCACTTGACAGGCTGAGAGGAAAAGCGGGCTAAAACTTATATAAGAGCAAAAGTGAAATAATTTAGAGTGTCAGTGCGAGAATGGCATAAGTAATACGGTTTAGAGTGAAAATGAAACGCCTTAAAAGTAAGAGCAAAAATGGTATAACCATTCTTTCAGAGCAAGAACAGCATAGTTTTTCATTCCATTTTCGCTCTGAACATATTTCGTTTCACTTTTGCTCTCAACATATTTCGTTTTGCTTTTGCTCTTGAGTAAAATTATTCCACTTTTTTCTGAACGTAGAAGTTATACCACTTTTCCTCTCAGCCTCTCACTTATGCTTGGTTCTCACTATATCAAATTCAATCAAATGCTGGCAAATTTCATATGGTAAATTTTTCTCTCTTTGACGGCAAATAAGACAATGTGAAAACCAAGCATTAGTGGCAGTGTTTTTTTTTTTTTAGTTTTTTTTACATTGTTCAGTTTACACTGATTCAAAAATCAAGATTTGTACAGAGCGCATGAAATTCATATATTTTAAGTTGAAACGATGTTCTTTTAAACAAACATTTGAGCTAATATTTCGTAGAACAAAGAAAGAAATGTATCACAGAATACACTGTTACACACTTGATCGGCCCTTGAGTCATATCATGAACGCATTAGAAAAGTTTCGATGAAAAAAATATTCCCTTGACTCAAGAACGAAGATTCTTTACAAAACATAAAAATTTAAATTTCAATAAATTTGTGTAGATACGATGAATCCCAGGATTTATGAGACCACTTTTAGACCGAATTTCAAGATCCCGAGATTGACATCTCTACTATAAATATACAACTCGTGGGGTACATATATCAAAAACTTAATTAAATCTGGTGGATTTTTCCCAAAAAAGAAGTTAGGAGTTCTGATGAATTTTGAAATCCAAGATTTGGCAACACTGGCCTTAACGGTCAAACTATGAAGTGAGAGCGCTGAGCTTTTATATATGAATAAAGATCACGTAGCACACACACACATCCATGTTTCACAAAACACGCACACAAGCTATGCATAAAATATGATTTGACAGTAGAGTAAAGAATGAAAATGAGAGCGAATATCTTTAATATTCTGGCAATGAGTAATTTGATGTTCGCACTTAATTCTCACAGTGAAGCAGTACAGCAAATATAACTCTCCTTTTTTTCCAATTTTTTTTTTTTTGTTGTTCATATTCAGCTCTTGAATGAAAAGAGCTTTTCATTTTCAATTTGTTCTTTCAAAAAAATATCTCCAATATTTTTTGCTATTTTTTAAATAAAAAAGTAAATAAGTAGTTAAGAAAAGGACGAGGTTTATCAAAATAATAATATATCATCAGAGAGACAATGAAGCCCTCCGCCTGTAGTTAAGGAGGCAGTGAGGATTTTCAAAATATTCATGTATCGTTAAAGAGAGAGCAAAAAACTTATATATAATAAAGCTCATATCAAAAAGCTCCCTTAAATTAAGAGCGTAAAAACTTCATATAAAAAAAAACGAAAAGAGAGTACGGTACTCGGTGGATGTATACGCCTTAACTGTCAAACTATAAAGAGAGCGCTGAGTGTAACGGTTTTTGTATGAATTGAAATCACGAAACACATACACACACACACACGTTATGGATACAATATTGATTTTTGATTTGACAGTAGAGTTCAGAATGAAAATGAGAGCGGCTGTATTATTCTGGCAATGATAATTTGATGTTAGCGCTCAATTCTCACAGTGATGCAATACAGCAATACAACTCTCTCTTTTGGAAAAGAGCTTTTCATTTTCAATTTGCTTTCTCAAAAAGAAATATCTCTAATATTTGCTGCTATTTTATATTTAAAAAAATAAATAAGTAGTTGAGAAAAGTTTGAGGTTTTTCAAAATAATAAAAAATCGTCAGAGAGATGATGAAGATTTACACTTTTCCTAAGGAGAGCGTGAGATTTTTTTACCGTGACACTTTCCTTAAACTAAAAGATATTGTGAGGTTTTCCCTTTAATTCGCCTCCTTTCCAGATTTTCGTTTTATTTTCTCAAATTTATGAAGAAAGCTAAAGATATTTCTGTTTCTTTGAGCTAACAATTTTTTTTTTTGTACTCGAATAAACTTTATATTCCATAATGCGCTAAAATCCATAAAAGTTTTAATACAAAATATTATTCCCCAATCGTCGCAAATTAAATTCAAAATTAAACACACACACACAAAATTTTATGAGTTTTGACCCAAATTGTAGAAGTAACCTAGATTGCTATCACAAAAACAAAAACGAACACAAACTTCCTTTTTTTTTTTTTTTTTTGAATGAGAGAATATTAAATGTTGAATGGCATTATTTCATTAATAAAAAAACAAACAAAAATAACAATAATAAATTGCAATAATTTTGCATTGAATACATACAAAATTTTGATAAGACAAACAATTCAGATAAGCGAAAAAAAATCAATTTGCATTAGATGAAACAAAGATTTGAAAGAGACAAACAGAGAGAAAGAGAAAGAGAATGGAAACAATTTTTTTGTATTGCATTTGTGGCAAAATTTTGTCATACCTTCATACATAAACACATAATAATAGTAATAATAAATAATAATACTAAATAATATAATTCAATTGAAATGAATTTGAAGCAAGTATGTAAGCACGAGCAAAAAAAAAAAATCATCAGCACTTATCAACAAATGTAATCATGACAAGAGGAAGAGATGCAGAGAGAGAGAGAGAGAGAAAAAGATTTCAGAAAAAGCAATACACAAATCTAAATCTCTCATGATAATAATATATTTTGTAGGTAGCAGAAATTGTTCATTCGGTTATTGTATTATTATAATCTTTTCTTTTTTTTTCTGATTGTATTCATTGTGATTTTTTTCCAAGTATCAAATTCAAACGTAGGTACCTAAATATAAACACTTAAGCTGATAAGTAAAATCAAGAAATTAAGACTCGAATTTCGCTGATAATCAACAACAACAACAATAAACAATAAAAAAAATTCTCGTATATAATAAATTTAGAAAAACGAAACAAAAAATAGAAAAAAAAGAAGAATGATGATGATAAGCAAACAAAACAATTACGAGTGATGCTAGAAAGAGACAAAATAATAATTATAATAATAATAACAACAATACACGACAATACGACGCGACATTGGAAACAAAGGCAAAAAATTGAGACAATATACAAGAAAAAAAAGCGATACGCTCTTATAAATAGAAACAGTAAATTTGAAAAAGCGCATTCTCTTTTTTTTTTTTAACTCTCTCTCTGCGTAGTTCACTCATTTGGGAGCACTCTCTTTTTGTTCTTTCTTAAGCTCTCTCTTTGTGTAGTTCATTTATTTTTAAGCACTCTTTTCTTCTTCTTCTTCTTTATCTCTCTCTCTCTCTCTCACTGCGTAGTTCATTAATTTGGGAGCATCCTCTTTTTTTTTCTTCTTTATTTCTCTCTCTGCGTAGTTCATTGAGACTGACCACACGAGAGCAATTATGCTGCTCAAAACCGAGGGAGAGGGGAGAAGGAGACGTGTCTGCAATATTTTGTGCCAGGCAGAGACCGGGCGCAAAGAGACTAAAACACTAACACATACACAAAATTGGTTTTTAATTTTTGTTTAGGGTTGCATTTGTATTGTTTTTTTTTTAGCTCCCATCACACTAACACATTCAAAAGCAGCTCATGTACACAAACATTTTATGTCTGCCTAACTATGCTCCTGTGGCTTAAAATAAGTGAACGAAGTTTATTTTGCTGCATGCGCAGTTGCTGTCGTGTGGCCAAGCTCTCTTTCTCTCTCACTGCGTAGTTCACTCAGTTGGAAGCACTCTCTATTTTTTTCTTTATTTCTCTCTCTCTCACACTGCGTAATTCATTCAGTTGGAAGCACTCTTATTTTCTTTCTTTCTTTATCTCTCTCTCTCTTTGCATAGTTCATTCATTTGGAAGCACTCTCTTTTTTCTCTTTATTTCTCCCCCTCTCTCTCTCTCTCTCTCTCCGTAGTTCATTGACATTTTTACTGCTCATATTTGAGAGGAGAGAATTTTAATTTCACTTAATCGTTAGAAGCCAACTATTATGATTGATCAATTGAAAATATTTAACCCTTTGGTATATTTTCTCTTTTTATGAAGAAATTCAGAAACTATATTTGCATATCCAAACAAGAACTGAGAACCGTCTTATGTAATACATTTGCTTAAGCTCAATATTTCTTCACAGCCATGAGAACAGGGGTAGATACTCATATATTTACCAACTATACATGAAAATGATTTCATTGAACATTATCGCGGTAATATTTAAATTTCATAATACAAAATAAAAACACGACAACGACGACGACAGCTTCAGCCAAGTTGTGTTATGATGTGATGAAATGCGATAATGTATAATAAAGTAAATGTAAATAAAGTGAAGTGAAGTAACAAAAAAAAAAAAAAAAAAAAAAACAGAAATAAAAAAAATAAAAATGTAAAATTAGCGCATAGGTATAGATTTCGATAAGATATATGAAAAAAAAAATATATTTTTTCGCACTCACATTGTGTTTTCAGTAATAATGTTTGGCCAGATAGCACACAAAGTTAGATAAGAAAACCCTACATTGAAGTGCTCACATAAATGAAGTAGAGTTCTATAAATTTATAATCTACAATATACATATCAAACAAAAAATGAAATAAAAAAAAAAAAAAAAAAACTAAAGATATAAGTCCAAAAACTTATATGAATTTTTAATTTCCTCATTCTATTCTACGTGCGCTTCAAGCAAATCTCAAAATTTTCTATTGTTAGTCATGGGCGTATCACGTGTGTGGTGTGCTTTAACTTTTTTATAAATTTTATATATAGTATTGTGATTATTATTTTATTTTATTTTTTTTATTTTAATTTATTATTGTTCATTGTTCTATAAAATATAAGAAAAAAAAAATGTCTACTTCTTCTTTTTGATCACGATTTTATTTATTTTATTTTTTTTTTGCAATAATAAATCAATTTAAATTGATTTTAATTATTGTTCTATTAGCAAATAATATATGGAAATATTATTGATATTATTGAAAAAAAAAATATTTTCCGCAACAGCTGTGAAAGTATTTGAGTTTCAGAAAAATTTTAAAATTTGCACCAATTTTTTATTTGTTTTGGGTTTCCTTTGTTCTTTGTTCAGAATTTCAATATATTACCAGAGGATCAGGTGAACTGGTAAGAGATTATTTGTCATTCAAGATCACTTGATGTAGAAAAATTGCGTGCAATAAAAAAAAAAAACATTTGAAACTAGAAAAAAAATTAAATTAATATGATTTTAGTTAACGAAATTTAAATATCTAAAACCCGACATAAATTTATATGAATTCAAATTTAATGTAGATTAGATCGAGGTGATCTGCATTTCAGTTTTCGAGAAAAAATATCGAAAAACTAGAAAGAAACTTATAGCTCGAGAGAAATTTTGGTTGCCCTTCTCACGTACTATTTAATCAGGATCTAGATTTGGTCCAATAAAAAAACAAAGGCTGAGAAACTTGAAGTTCAAGAGCAAATTTATTTATCCTTTTCATACAAAATTCAATCAGAAACCAAATCTGATAATTCAAAAAACAAAACAAATTTTGTAACTAATGATTTTATATTACTTAGACAACTTTAACCCATTCAGATATTTATCCAATACATTGGACAAGAGTATGTGACAGTAACTGTGTGTGACATATCTGACCATATTTGACGATCATATGAGTAATTTTAACTGAGATCTTATTGCAGATTCGTGTTTACTGGCATCATATTAGTATATGTACAATTTTCAAAAAAATACCGCATTTCAAATTGACTTTTACAAAGCTTTTTAAGTTCTTTTTAAATCTGAGAGACAGAGAGTATCATAGAGTACATGAATAGACAGTGAGAGAACTGCCATCGTGTCTGGCTTTTTTTCATATAAATAAATGTTTTTGCATGCGTATTGGGCAGAGATGTCGGCTCTCTCAATTTCATCTCATATTAACGAGTGATTGATTTCAAAAGAAATTAACTGTTGTTAGTCATGTTGTTTTTGCAACAAATTCTTTTAGTACAAATACATATATAAATATGAGAGAGAGAGAGAGAGAGTGCTGTAAGTGTTGTTCTTGCAAGAGTTTACTTTGTTTGCTTACTCGCCATTTTGTTTACTTACATATACACATATGCAAAAGTAAAATTCGGCGGTCTCCGTCGTTCCAGTCCGATCAGTGCTTTTACACAGGCCTAACGCATGTATAAAAATTTCCTTTGATGTTGTATGTTCTTTTGCGCGAACATACAACAACGCTGCTTGAGTAGATAAAGAGAGAGAGAGAAATCAGTTTATTGTAATTTTTCGATGTGTGCATAAAGAGCAAAACAACCGAATCAATGCATACTCACAAATAAAAGAGCTTTTGAGCAGTTCATATAATTAAAATTTAATGGAAGCTTAAAGGCATATTCACAGACACTCTCTTTTTGTTCTTTTTTTTATTATGAAGTTTTTACGCTCTCTATTTAAGAGAGCGAAAAACTTCGCATAAAAAAACTAAATGTGTCATGAGACACTAGATAGAAGTGAAATTATGAGCTTTTATTCAATTTTCTGCATTTGGTTGTTGTTTCTCTCAGGGCTTGACTCTAACGAAGCTTTAAGTTCCTTTTAAATCTGAGAGAAAGAAAAGTATCATAGAGTGCATTTGAAGAGACAGTGAGAGAGCCGACATCGTAATCAGACTCTTTTCATATGAATAATTTATTTATTTTTTTTTTGCATGGGAATTGTGCAGAGACGTCGGCTCTCTCATTTTCATCTCAAATAAGCGAGTGATTGATTTCAAAGAAATTAACTGTTGTTAGTTATGTTGTTTTTGCAACAAATTCTTTTAGTACAAATACATAAATAAATGTGAGAGAGAGTACTGTAAGTGTTGTTTTTGCAAGAGTTGACTTTGTTTGCGTACTCGCCTTTTTTTTTTTTTTTTATATGCACATCCAAAAGTATAATTCGGCTGTTTTCATCGTTTCACTCCCCGTCTATAAAAGTTTAACTTAAAAAAAAAAAAAAAAATGCGCGAACATACAACAACATTGCTTGAGAAGATACAGAGAGTGAGAGAAATCAGTTTATTGTAAATTTTTTGATGTATGCATAGAGAGCCAAACAAATTGTGATATCCAACAATTTCAAAATTTTGCAGGAGACCAAAAAAAAAAAAGAAAAAACACATTCGCATTTCCCTATTTCGCACTTATCGAAATGCGATTTTCGAATAATTATTTAAAAAAAAAGTAATCAACATTTTTAAAATCTGAGAGCGGAAAAATTCAAAATTTAGGCGCGATTTTAGAGAACCAAAAGCAAAAAAAAAAACCTCATTTGGGAAAAAGTGTTGAATATCACTTTTTGAGCGCACACCCTTCAAATAATTCGTCACACAAATGATTGGAAGTTTTATTTCAAAAAAATGAAAAGAGAGTGCGGCACTCGGTTGGTGAATCTGTCTTAAAACTCTCGAATAAAACTAATTGAACATAGTTTAAAAATTGTTTGAATATTTTTCCAAAATTTTGCTTTCATATACCTATTTTATTATAAAATTTGCAATTTTTTGCCAAATTAAATATGCCAAGTAAGTCACTTTCAAAAATAAACTTAAAATAGAATACCAAAAATTAAATCAAAACTAATAAGAAAAAAAAATAGAATAGTCAGGAAGAACAAAACAATCTACATTTCACACATATATACAGACAAATGAAGTTGGCGGCGATTGGCAAAATAATGACTATCATGATCATGCTCTTAATGATGATTGTTGTACTTGTTAATGATAATGAATTATTAATGCCATGCCGCTATATTATGAAGAAATACAAACGACAAAACAAAACTATAAAAAATAATACATAAAATAAATAAAAAAAAAAAAAACAAAAAAAAAAAGCCAAAAGAAAATAATGCAAATTTAAGCAAAAATATAAAAAAAGATAGAAGGAGAAAAATAAAAACTTTAAAATAATGTATACTTTCCATTTATTTGCACTTACTAGTACTAAAAAGAAAAACAGAGCGACTGTTGAGCGATGATGACGGACGATAATGATAATGTTGATCGTTGGTGATGCCATTACTTGTGATTATTGCATCATGATTTGTATTAAACAAAAAAAAAAAAAAACACAAAAAATGTGGCGCGATTTGAAATTTGTACCCAGTACTAGGAGTTTAAATTGATTTTTTTTCTTTTGTATATTTTGTTTTTCTGTTGCTTTGTTGTTGTGATTTACAATTATGAAAGGAAGACTCTACAAATACATACAAGTAGAGTGTAAAAAAAAGAGCATAAAAAAGTGCAATAGTGTAAGAGTAATAGTTATATATGTATATGAAAAATGTGCAGGAGAGCTTAAAAAATGGAAGGCCTGAGTGAGAGATTTATATATATAAACAGAGTGCATCAGAGCTTTAAAGATGGAAGACCAGAGTCAGAGATTTATATGTGTGAAAATAGAGCATGAGAGCTTAAAAAATGAAAGGCCTGAGCGAGAGAGAGAGAGAGAAACTGAGCACTGAGAGGCTCCACAGTACTTGTAGTGCTAATTTGTCTACGAGTGAAGAGCATAAAATGTAACAGTTTTTTATTTCGTTATCAACATTTGAGTGGCATCCTTTTGTTTTTTTTTTAATAATTTTAATACAGTTCGGGCTTGTTTTCTTTTTGTTGTTGTATAATAAAATTTTTTTTTTTTGCATGCCAAGTTAATTTAATTTAAATATTATTTAATATATTTTTATTGTTTTTTCATTTGCCTTTTGATGTTCGCAATGTAGCTTCATCGAGTTGAAACTGGAAAATTGAAGCAAGTTTGAAAAAACAAACAAAAAAAACTCACTTTGAAACTAAGCCTCAATCTGGCTTATCTAGTTGATGTGCTTGCTTTTTGTTATATTTAATTTTTGTTATATTTAATTTTTGTTTGATCTTTTTATATTTATTATGAATTTTTAATGTATTTAAATTTTTTGCTATTGTTGCATATTTTTTTGTAATATTTAATCGGTCATTGCTGTAGCAATTATTGGCCTTCAAATGTTATTTCCCTTAAACAAATGTATGTACGAGTATTGAACGACTCTCATCTTTTTGTTGCCACCTTCTTTTATTCGATTTATTTTTATTTTTCCCTCATTATTTTTCAATTCAATTGTTTAAAATTATTGGTTTTACTTTTTCTTTTCACTTCATTTTTCTTTTTCATTTTCTTTGTAAAAATGACTCAAATATTTTTCTGGTATTTTTTTTTTATTTTTTTGCAATTTAATAAACAAAATCAACAACTAACTGTAATTGCTTTTTTATACCCATTAGGGGAAAAAAGCCCCTCAGGATGAAAGCTCTCTCTCTCTCTCTCCGTAAAACATTTAGTTTTTCTTTTTAAAATTACATAGGTACCATAAGAAACGGAACATTTCTCGTCACGCTACTCTGAGGTACCAACAAATCGCATTCTCAAAACAAACAAAAATTAAAGAAAACACTCACTCTTCTCTACATGTTTCAAGTTGCCTCCATTTTCTTGTTACTCTAAAGTAGCTTAGGCCAAAGATTAGCACGCAGGCAAATGAGCATAAGAAATTTTCAATTTCGCAAGTACAAAGCTCATTTCCATTGAAGGAATGGTCAATCGATCATTGTGCATGTATAGGTTGCCGCCGCTGCTCTAAAGTATTGACAAATACTCACGACTGTCTCTGCTCGCTTCAGTCAAATTCAACGACCGAGTGCTGCTCTTTCTCTTTTTGTTTTTTTTTATATGAAGTTTTCCGCTCTCTTAAACTGAGAGCGTTATATGAAGTTTTTACGCTCTCAGTTTAAGAGAGCGAAAAACTTCATATAAAAAAATGGAAGAAGAGAGATAAGATAGATAAGATAAGAGATAAGAGAGAGATTCTTTCTGAATCTGAATACATTTAGAGAAAGAGCTTATTTCATAAAGTTCATATGAGAGTACAACAACAGAATAGAGTGGAAGAGATTAATTGTAACTTTTTTTAAAGCTTTATTTAGTTTTTTTTTGCCTCTGTATTCAACGAAAAAGAAGCCTTGAATTTTTACGCTCAAAAATATTGAAAAAGTGCTAGTCAAAAAAGTCTGAAGGAAGCACATGTAGGAGCATTCGATCCACCATTTTCCACTAGTTTGAGGTAGCTTATGCTTGGTTTTCACTGTCATATTTCCTGTTAAAGAGAAAGGAAGAGAGAAGAGAGAATGCCAACATTCCGGCAAATTTGATTCATAATTGGGAATATGAGTTGGAAATAAAATGAAAATGAGCTTTTACTCTCTGAGAAACATTTAGTCTCTCTCTCTCTCTCTCTCTCTGACTTTTTATTGAGTAAGAGAGAAACGCTGATTTGTTGCTGCTTTGAAGTATTGACTAGAGCAGTCATTTTCAAAACTTATACACACGCATTTCAATTCATTGATATGAGTGTATGCGTGAGTTTGTGAGAGCGTTACACTGAGAGCAGAGGTATAAATACATAGTGTAAAATAAAGTGTTTTTTTTTTTTTTTTTTGAAATAAATACATGCAAAATTCATTTATTCTGCGTGTACCACAATATAACTAACTTACTCTCTTGCTCTCTCAATTTACACGTATTAAATATATATGAGCTTACGCTCAACATTTGCCCGCGGGCAATGTTTTGGAAAATGACTAGACTAGAGGTATCCACTTTGAAGCATGTTATTGCCAGGGGGTCTGCCCCAATTCTTAATCTCATGCCACACCACATCCGGTAGAAACGTGAGCAACTTTCTAAATAACAATAGATTATTAATCCCTGTGTAATTTTAGGTCAGAACCAATGGGAATGGAAGCTTAACTGAGTCCACCTTGACATATTCGGCTTAAGAGCTCAGTAAAGTCAATTTGTAGTGTCTGGCTCCAGAGTGAGTAGCTGCAAAATTCATACTGACCTCAATAATAGAAATTTTCAAATCCAATCTTCGGCTTGGAACCAATGACTTGGTGCTTTATTTTCTCTAAGACTATTGCTATCCAAGCATGCGCCTAATTCTGTTCCGGCAAAAGAGTAACACACTTCAATCATTATACCATCGATAGGTGAACACCACGAAAAATACACAAAACTTTCGCCCAACATAACAAGAGAGCTCATAAACTCAACGCTTCCTTAAGAAGCAATAGGGTAGGCACTTACACCTTTACACAGATACTACACAAACGCACCTGGTAAAACGTAGCGCTTTTATAAATATGAGTAGCTTTTAGATACATACACACATTTAATTCCATATTTCCATATACATGTACATATATACAAATGTATGTATACATACCACTTAAATTTGCCGGGCGGCAAAATCTGTTGTTATTCCCATTAAAAAAGTATTAAATTTTCACACCCATCCCCTACACTTCGGTGTAGATGAACCTAAATAGAGGTTTAGTTCGGTGTATATGAATGCATACATACACATTTCTGTAGGTGTATGTATCCCGCACTCATTTGTATAGAGGGTTGTTTTTTTTATTTATTCTTCAATAATTTTGTTTCTTTTTTTCTTAACTTTTTGTAGGTACCTAGTTGAAGTCGAATTTGTGTGGGCGTTTGTTTTTGTTCATTATTTTTTTTTTTGTTAATTTTTCTTTTTAATTTTAAATTGTTTTTCATTTATTTTTCCGCAAAAATTTATTAAACTTATATTAAATTAAAAAAAAATTAAATAAAATAAAGAAAATAAAAAAAATAAAAAAATATACAAAAAGAAAATAACAATTAAATGGAAATTTTTTTATTTTTCCTATTATACTTAAGTAAAATAAATATTTAAAAAATACTGAAGCATATGTGAAATTCTGAAATTCGAAGAATTGCAATGCAAATGTATCATCATTTAATTGAAATGAAGGAAGCGCATGATATGAATATATTTATAATATTTTTTTTTTTATCCATCCGCTTTTAGCATTTTTAGTTCATTCAACTGATACTAGATAGAAACAGCAGCAATAGCATTTAGCAGTTTTTTTTTGTTTGTTTGTTTGTTATCACTTTATCACACTTTTATGATAATTTTTTCGCTAAAATTTTTTTTGTACTTTTCAATAAACACCAAGCAGTTTTTTTTTATTTTTCTTTTTTGCTGGAGATAAGATAAAAATTTAATTTTAGATGTGTAC
Organism: Toxonevra muliebris; assembly: GCA_963691655.1. Classification (NCBI taxonomy): domain Eukaryota; kingdom Metazoa; phylum Arthropoda; class Insecta; order Diptera; family Pallopteridae; genus Toxonevra; species Toxonevra muliebris. Next base: position 100,153,678 of record OY829327.1, read on the forward strand.
TTTTGACTGCATACATATGTGTAGTCATCAGACTATGGGATATTAACTTGTCATCATATCACTATGATATGTCACTTAACAGATATTGTACTGTAATTCGAGATGAAAGAGCTAGATAGAGGCTCTCTGAGAAAGAGTCTTTAGTAGATGCCATTAAAAAGGCCGTTACTCAGCAAATGACTATCAATTTAAAAATTCTGCTGAATCGAAAACAAGAGGTAAAGAGACATGGGCAAAATTAAAGGATAATTCACCTATTGAGTACATCACTCTCTTATCGTTTTTTTTGTATATTAAAGTTTTTACGCGGTCAAATTATATGTGAAGCTTTTGCGCTCTCAATTTCTATGTGAAGCTTTTACGCTCTCATTTTTTATATGAAGTTTTTGCACTTTCAATTTTTCTATGAAGCTTTTATGTGGTCAATTTTTACATGAAGCTTTTACGCTCTCAATTTTTATATGAAGTTTTGAAGCTCTTAATTTTTATATGAAGCTTTTATGTTCTCAATTTTTATATGAAGCTTCTGCGGTCTCAATTTCTATTTGAAGTTTTTACGCTGTCAATTTTTATATTAAGTTTTTGCACTCTCAATTTTTCTATGAAGCTTTTACGTTATCAATTTTTATGTGAAGCTTTTACGCTCTCAATTTTTATATGAAATTTTCACGCTCTCAATTTTTATATGAAAATTTTACGTTCTTAATTTGAATATGAAGGTTTTACGATCTCAATTTTTATATGAAGTTTTTGCACTCTCAATTTTTCTATGAAGCTTGTATGCTCTCAATTTTTATGTGAAGTTTTTACGTTCACAATTTCTATATGAAGTTTTTACGATCTCAATTTTCAAATGAAGTTTTTGCACTCTCAATTTTTCTATGAAGCTTGTATGCTTTCAATTTTTATATGAAGTTTTTACGTTCACAATTTCTATATGAAGTTTTTACTATCTCAATTTGCGCACTCAATTTTTATATGAAGTTTTTACTATCTCAATTTTTATATGAAGTATGAAGTTTCTCTACTCTCGATTTCTATATGAAGTTTTTACGGTCTCAATTTAAGAGAGCGAAAAACTTGAAATAAAAAACGGCCTGTGGTCTGTTGGTCTGTGAATCCACCTTAATATCAAAATCATTTCTCACTGTTGTATCAAAATGTGAAATCATTTATGAAAAAATCAAAAAAAAGTAAAAAAAAAAAAGAAACTGCGAAAGAATGAAAGAGAGAAATTGTGAAATGAAAATTTTCTATATAATATTTAAATAACAACAAAATCGTATTGTTTGATGTTTTTTTTTTTTTATTTTTTTTTGCCAAAATGTTTTTATTTTTATAAAATGTTTCTATTTCTGAAGGTGTGATTCATTATTTCTAGTTATTTACTTTGCTTCCGCTAAGAAACAAACGAACATGATTTTTATGTTCAACTCAACAAATACAACTGACGTAGCAATCATTTGAGGCTCATTCTTGATATTGAATTTTTTCCATAGGAGGCACTCCTAAGACAGCGCGGTATCTTTCTATAAGAGGCTGTGAATTGAAAATTTTGCAACGGAAAAGAAGAAGAAAGCAACAACAAAATATAGAGAAGAGACCTACAAAATCCGAGCATCTACAAGAGCCGAAAAATTTACAGAAAAAGTGATGGGGAACCATTTTTTTTTTTTTCATTTTTTAATTTCTGCAGTTTCCACAGTACTCCAGATAGAATTTGTATCTGCACCAGAAAAAAGAACTTATAAAACATGCATTAATCAAGAATCGACCATAAGCCATGCACTATCACAGAGTTCTAGTACTTGGTTTCCCAAGATCGATAAACTATTTCCTTTATTTTGCGGCCCAAATTTGAGTTTCTCTGCATCAATGGGTGAGAGCAGAAAAAATACTCTGGGCATTTATATTCAGAATATAAAAGTTGAAGGTGATGAAAGCTTGAAGCTTTTAATAAAAAAATGATGAGCAAATGAAATTATGTGAAATTCATAAAAACCGCCAATACCAACCGACTCTCAATGAATAACATAACCTCAAAATTTGTAAATAAAATGTGTGGCATAACCTCAAAAAAAAAAAAATAAATAAAACATTAAAAAATGGAAAAAGTAAACCGCGTGTGTTTTAATTTCAATATCAATTTTCCTTTTCTTTTTTTTTGTTTTAATTTACTAAATTATTTCTTTTGTCAATACAAATATCACTGTTTTTTTTTTTTGTTGATTTTGCATGTTTCAGATTTCAGTGTATATAAATATATACAATTTAATTTTGTTTCTCGTTCATTTGTTTAACAAAAAGTGATTTGAATTCTTTTTACTTTTTTTTTAATTTTTGTCGTTTTTTTTTTTTTGTTTGTTTTATTATGAGAGTTCAGTGCCATTCATGCAAAAACAAATACAATTTCAAGGTTAAGTTTCAGAGTTGAAATCAATGAAAGTGGTTAAAAAAAAAATTTTTAGCTTGATGGCTTTATTGATTTTTTTTTTTTGTGTTTTTCTTTTGTTTTTCGGTTAAGTTGCTGTTTTGGTTTGTTGTTATAATTGCTGTTGTTAGGTTTGTCAACATTATACAGAAACTGGAAACGTTTAACTTCAACTTTATACTCTCAATATTTTTTATAGTCAAGTTACATGTCATCATGAATTTTTTTTATTTTTTTGCTAATCGTATGTCTCGGACTCGGTTTCGTCGCTCTCATTTCCCTCATCAAATAGTAAACACACAAAATTTTCACAATTCAACCGCAAAAATAATAATAATGAAGAAAAAAAAAAGAAGAAAATGGAAAATTTTTTCGCTGCTATTAATAACGAAAGTTTTAGCCACAAAAAAACAAAAAAAAAAGAACAATAAAACTTGTTAGTCATAGATGATTTGATATAGTGGGTGGTTGGGGGGTTTTTCTTACCACTGGGTGATGGCAATCAATGAATGTTTATAGATTTTTGGGTTGGGTTGTTGAATTTGAATCAGCAGAAGCAGTAGCATTTCTTCTTTTTTTATTTTAGTTTTTGTTAACAACATTTTGACCACATGCAGTTTGTTTGCATGTATTTCTGTTTGTCGTCGTATGTGTGTGTGTGTGTGATATCTGCGGTTATATGTATAGTAATTGGGTTTACCTAATGTCTCACAACAAATTATGTGGAAAATGGGTTAATACACATATACAAACACACACACACTGAGAGACATAAACATATTTACCAATAATAAGAAATAGTACGAGTAAAAGGCAAAATGGGCAGACAAAAGGTTACATTGAAAATGAAAATTATTGTGTTTTTATTAATGAACATAGCATTAAATAAATAACAATTTTATATCCGGGTTAATAGGTATGTGGATCAATAAATAGTTGATTTGCATCTAAAGAAAATTAAATAAACAGCACAAAAATAGATAAGTAACTTTATTTTGTACATTTCCATAGAAATAATTTTTTTTTCCTACAGTAGAAAGTATGTACTCAAAATTAGTATTTTATGCATTTATGGGTTAAGATTTCTAGAGAATTCGGAAGTGAGAGAAAAATTCTGCTCTCAAATTCGAATTCAACGTTAAAAAATGCATAGACAACCGATTGAGTGCCAAACTCTCTTGTCGTTTTTTGTATATGAAGTTTTTCGCTCTCTTAAATTGAGAGCTTAAAAACTTCATATGAAAAAAATTAAGTTTTCAATTTAAGAGAGCGAAAAGCTTTATATACAAAAACCAAGGAAAAGAAATTGCGGCACTCGGTCTCTTAAATTGAGAGCGTAAAAACTTCATATGAAAAAAGTCTGCCTTTATAGGCCCATCTTATTCTCGTACACGAAATCTCACGCTATTCTGAATCTTTCGAGACTAAGCTTTCCCTTCTTTCCAGGTATTAAAATTGAAACCCGAGAGTTGTTTGAAATAAAAAGAAATATTGACAAAAAAAAACCTCCAAAAAATGCACCGGAGAAATTTTTTTCAGAATAAAAGTACGGGAATGAGGGGACAGGGGTAGGAAAAGTTTAAGTGGAATCAGTTTTCCATGGCAACGAAAGACACTTATTTTGAATCTTTTGGAAGTAAATTTTCTGCCAAATCGCTCCAGTTTACCTTTGAATATGAAAATGGTAAATCTAGTAAACATAACAAAAAAAAATACTACAAGAATTTTTCTTCAGACTAGAAGCAAATAACAACAAATATTCCGTGCCTCAGAGTAAAAGCTTATTAAGTACAATACAAAATCTCAATTTTCCGGTTTTTTGGTTTACCTAGATTTAAATATTCCACGCTATTCAGTGGTCTACTATATAATAAGTTTGGACTTAAAATAACGAAAATAATATATTATAAAATATTAAGTCCACTTCGCTTCTGGGGGGGGGGGAAACTATTTTTCGCTCTCCTGTAAAATTTACATTTCATGACTTAATACGCTTTTGCTTTGAGTTACGGGAATACAAAAATGAGTTAAATTAAAGCTTTGAGAGCGCAATGTGAGCATAAAATAAAAAGAGCATGATAACGAAAGTAAGAAATGAAAGGGTATGAGCACAAAGAAGAAAAAGCTTACAACTTCTAAGCTTACAACATCTAGCAAAAATTACTTGCATTACACCAACAAAAATTATACACATGAGCAAAGGTACAAAAGCACCGATTAAAAGAGCTTTCTCTCATTGAAAGCACAAAAGCTTTCATGTCGATCAAAACATTTTTTTCTATTTAATATTGAATATACTGAGTGGCTCATCTTTATATTGTTTTTACTAGAGGGGGTGAGGAGAAGCGGGGAAGTATGAACAGAGACTGAAAAAATTAAATAAAAGTAAATTTTTTACATTCAAATATTCAGAATAGGGGGGAAAAAAATAAATTTTTCTTTTCCATAGAAATTTTCCCCTGCTGCTTAGAAGAGAAATGTGGTGAAAACGAAGGAAATTACAAAGGAATTTTTATCAAAATAAAGTGTGAAGGAATCAATTATAATTTTTATTCTGTTTAGGTCTGAAATAACAAAGTTCTCGGAAAGTTTTTTATCACAATGAAGTTTGAAGGAATAAACCATAATTAGATTTTTTTTTTTTTTTTAATTTTTTACATTTATTATTCAACTACACTTTTACATTTTGAAATTTTGGCAATTTTTTGTTTTCTATGAAATATTGAGTTGTTTGGAATTTTTTACACTGAATCAGCGTTTTGAGTTTTCCAAAATGAAAAACAAATATTGGTTTTGGTTATTTTCAATCAGAGAATTTGTTTATATATACCATATTTTCTTCGTAAAATCATTAAACTCTATGTAAAAGGAAAGAAATAAGGCATATTTTTACAATTTCTAGTCTTCGTTATATTTTAAATGAGTTTTGGATTTTAATTTTGGTCCAAAAAAAATGTGTTTTGTTTCATATTTGACCAATTGCACTTAGACTGTTTTGTTGATTGGAAAATAATGTTAGCATTGTTTATTGGTAAATTAATTACCTTTAATTTGGTACCTTCTACTATCAAATTAGATTAGTCGTTTTCCTCTTAAGATATGGTCAAAAAAGTCAAACTATCTTCGAAAAAAATAAAAAAAAATTCTAAAAATTCTATCTCGAAAACCTATCCATAAAAAATTTGTTTGATGTCCTTTTGAAGATAAGCGGGTCTAAGTACATAAAAGAAAAATAGTATCAGCCTTAGCACAAAATGGCTGTAAACTAGTGGTTTTCAAGTTTTTAGTGTTTTCCCCTCAAAAAAACGGAATAATTTCAAATTGTACTCAAAATACTTCGTTAGTGCTTAAAGTACCGTGAAGACCAAAAAATGTCGAAAAAAGGTACAATTGTACTTAAAATATCAACACTGGTATAAGTATATAATACATGAATGGAAAGTTCAGCTATATGAAATAAAGCTCTCTCACTAAAGCTCATGCAAAAAAGTAACTGATCTCTATATGTCTTTGTTCTCTCAACACTAACAACAACATAACTTCGTTTTTTATTAGTTTTGTTTGAGTGTAATGAAAGCTCATTACAGTTGGATTTTTCCGTTACAATATTTTAATGAGAAAAAAACTACAATAGATATAAAGAAATTGTGTATTGAAGTAATGAGAAAAATTAAATTAAAATCTGAAAGGCTAAAGTGATCTTATGAGATTGAAGACTTGAATATTGCATTACTTAATAAAATTAAAACAATACATTGATTCACAGTCAAACTAATTACAGTTTAGTATCAAGAAACAAAGAAGACAGAATAATATAATTAAAAGTTAGTAAAAAAAAAATCAAAAACAATAAAATAATCAATATTATTATACCGACTCGTTAAAGTATATTTAATGAATAATATAAAGGGAAAAAAAGTAATAGGAAAGTATTTACAGAAATACTTAAGTGCTATTAGTTTTTTTAGCATTAAATATTGAATAATTATACTAAGAAATTGAAACAAACAAAACAAGACAAAAAAAATATTGTTTTTTCTCAAGCTAAAAATAGAAATCACAAACACAAAAACAAATAATAAAAAAAAAATTTATATAAATAATAATAGAAATTGCTAAGCAAAGACCACTCTACCTTCTTTGCTACTTCACCTAACAATAAACAGCCTAGCGATGATAGGGGAGAGGGGGGGAAAAGAACAATACTATCAATAACATTTTTAATACACCAAAAAAGGAAAAGAAACTAAAAAATTTGTATATATATGTAAGTAGGTATATAGTTATAAATATATTTTTAGCAATGGGGAAAATGCAGAGTGACAGGCAACTAACCTTATTTTTTGATTTCGGTGTTTGAAGACTCTCTGCTGCTGCTTGCTGCTAGTTTCGGTTTTTATTTTTTTGGAATCAAAAATATTTCAGCAAGTCTCGAACTGATAAAAAATTCGAGTAAGTAAATAAATTCCCAAAAAAAAAAAAACAAAATTTGCAAAATAGTTTAATTTGCTTTTTTGTTGTATTTTATAGGTTTATAATATATATATATTTTTTTTGCGCAAATATATTTTTCTATTTTTTGTGTCAATAATGTATTTGTTTATAAAATAAACAGTTTTCAGTATATGCTTTTTTTATATATTTATATATATAGGTACCTATTTTTATTTTTTTTAGGTACTCCACTTGATTTTATTTTGTTGCTATAAAATTTTATAATTTATGCGATACTGTTAGTGTTAATAAACAGACAAAAAAAAAATTTTTTGCCACGAAACTGTGTCATGCATGTATTTTGTTATTGTTTCTGTTTTTTTTTTTTTGATTTTTATTTAATATTATTTTGTTTTTGTTTGTTATTTGTTGAAATTTCTTTTTTACTATCTTGCAAAATTTTCGCTCTTATCAAAAAATGTTTTTTTTTGCTTTTAGAAATTTTTCTAGTTGTTTTGCGTCAGGCGGCGTTTCAGAGACGACCACGCCCGCTGTCTGGCGGCGGGGTGAATTTGTGTCTTAATACACTGTATTACTTTTGGGTTTTGCCACACTCTGATTTACAACACTTGTGAAATTATTTTTGTTTTATATAAAGTATTTATTTTTAAAGTCAAAAAATACTGAAAAAAACAAACAAAATAGAAAAATGAATAAATAAATATTTATGATTATTATATTTATAATTTTTTGTAATTTTTTTTTACACCAACACTTTATTTAAAAAACAAATTATAAATAAACACAACACTCGTAAACACCACCACTCTCTATCAGCCAGCGATTTTTACTTTACACATTCCTTTATGTATAATACAATATAAGCTAAAATACTTTTGTAAATTATGCAAATAATTTTTGTGTTTTCTTGGTTAATTTTTTTTTTTTTTTTGTTTTTGTCTACAAATGTTATGCAAAAATATATATATATATATTTTTATTTTGTTTGTTTGAATGGTGTTGCCATTTGTTTTTTTTTTTTTGCTTAATCCAAACTAAAATAAATATTTATATAATTCCTAAGCAGACATACAGTTGAACCAAAATCTAACAGAACAAAAAAAAAAAACATATGTTTATATTCACACTTGAGAAACAAAACGTAAAAAAAAAAATTTCAAATGAAAGAATATCAAAAATTTTGCTCAATCCAAAAGAAAAAAATAAAAAAAAATATTTTTCAATAGAAAAAATTTTGTTCAACTTGAGAAAAAAAGAAAAAAGCTACCAAATTTTAAAATTTTCAGTTACAACTGCAAAAAAAAAAATAGTTTTTAATAGGAAAAATAAAGTAAAAAAAATTAAATATTTTTCAATAGGAAAACAGAAAAATATTTTTCAATAGGAAAAAAAATTAAATATTTTCCAATAGAAAAAAAATTAAATATTTTTCAATAGAAAAAAAAAATTAAATATTTTGATCAATCCAAAAGAAAAAAATAAAAAAAAATATTTTTCAATAGAAAAAATTTTGTTCAACTTGAAAAAAAAGAAAGGATTTTTAATAAAAAGCTACCAAATTTTAAAATTTTCAGTTACAACTGCAAAAAAAAAAAATATTTTTTAATAGGAAAAATAAAGTAAAAAAAATTAAATATTTTTCAATAGGAAAAAAAAATTAAATATTTTCCAATAGAAAAAAAATTAAATATTTTTCAATAGAAAAAAAAAAAAATTAAATATTTTTCAATAGAAAAAAAATTAAATATTTTCAATAGAAAAAAAAAAAAATTTTTTTTCAACTTGAAAAAAAAGAAAAGATTTTTAATAAAAGAACACAAAATTTTCAAATTTTTAGTTACAATTGCACACAATTTAAATTTCACTCAAACGACGTGCCAATTTTATAAAAAAAAAAAAACAACAATAGATGCTTGCAAGGTTCGCTGGAGATTTGATGTGTAAACAGTCAAGCCAACTGAATGCCCCATATTCACAAACTCAGAGATGAAACTGCGCCCGAGAACCTATAGTCTAGAGGTGCCCACAGCCTATGCACTTAGTGTACATCTGTTTTTTTTTTGTAAAAGCACTTAAGCAGGCATAAGCTAAGTATTTTTCATCTCTCTTCTTTGCCTATACCAAATTGCTACAAAGCAACAACACTTTCGTCTGCTTTCTTTGCTCTTCAACGTAGATTTTGTTGTGGTTGTCTAACGTATGAGTTGCACTTCCATAAGAAACTTTTGGGCACCCCTGTTATAGTCGTTTTCCATACGTCTAACATCCACAAACAATACTATTAGATTATGTATATGACGTATGTGTATGTGTGAGAGAACAGAGCGAAACATCTCAAGTGAATCAGAAATGATCTCTCATATACACAAACAAACTCCATTCGTATTTTAATTTACTTCTCTCTCTTCTCTTAGTTGTGGCAGTCTGAGAGAGAAGGGAACATATTACAAATACAAATACAGTTATTTACATTTTACACATTTTTGAAATTTGCCCATACCGTAAGCTAAAATGTTTACACATCAAAAAATATTGAAAAAAACTTTATCCATGAAATTTAGTATTTCTTAAAAATAATTTTAGTTTGGAGAGAACAATGATTGAATTAGAAATAAGTTTAAAAATGTCCAAAGTAAACTAAAGTCAATATAAAAAAATTCATTTTATGGGAGAGAAAAACATTAAAGTTAGAAAATATAAAAAATTTTAGGTGGAAAAATTTCGAAACAAATGAAAATTAATATACGAAAATTTATTTCAATTTAATTTCATACAAAAGTAGAGAAAATTCGAAAAAAAAAATATTAAAAAAATTATAGCTTTAATTTAATATTTAAATTTTGAATGGAACTTTTCGAAGAACCCAATTAAAGCTTTGAGAGCGCAATGTGAGCATAAAATAAAAAGAGCGTGGGAACGAGAGTTAGAAATGAAACAGAATGAGTACAAAGAAGAAAGCTTTCAATTTACATCTAGCAAACATTACTTGTATTACAACAACAAAAAGTGTACATATGAACAAAAGCAGCGCTTAAAAGAGCTTTCTCTCATTGAAAGCACAAAAGCTTTTATGCCGATCAAAACATATTTTTCTATATAATTTTGAATATATTGAGTGGCTCATCTTTGTATTGTTTTTACTAGAAGTTTAGGGGTGACGAGGGGAAAGGAAGAATGAACAAAGATTTAAAGAATTAACTGGTAATTTTTACTCAGATTAAGTAGGTAAATAAAATTAGATTTTTTTACATTCAAATATTCAGAATAGGGGCGGGGGGGGGGAATAAACTTTTCTTTCCCGTAGAAATTTAGCCCACCCTTTTTCCGTGAAATTATGAATACGAAAATGGGAAGCGTTGCTTAGAAGAGAAATGTGGTGAAAAGGAACAAATTTTTAACACAATGAAGTTTAAGGAATCATCCATAATTTTTTATTCAGATTAGGTCCGGGGGAATTTTTAACACAATGAAATTTAAAGGAAAACTAAAAAATTAATGCTTTAATTTAATATTTATTTGAAATAGCTTAGTTCGGAGAGAACAATGACAGTATAACATTTTTTTTTTTTTTTTAATTCTTAAACTAAAATCAGTTTTTATTTCAATTTTAACTTTTTTTTTTTTATGTGGTGAAAAATTCAATAAGAAATTTGAAACAAAAAAATATTTTACAAAAAAAAATACATAAATTTTTAAGGCATTGATTTAAAAAATTTAAAAAAATTGGATTCACGTAAAAAAAATAGTTTTGATAGAAAAATATATAAAAATCATCAACATTGTCTTGAAAAATTATAAAAATTCCCAAAACAAAATTTCTTTCATTCAAAAAAAAAGAAAAATCTAAAAATTTCTTCAGCATCAACTTGAAAAGTTTTTTTAACATTTCATTGACAATTATTTTTCTAAGAAATTTATTAAATTTCTTTATCTTTAATTTGAAAAATATAAAAATAATTGTTTTGAAGAGATTTATTTTATTTAATAAATTGAAATCGAATTAAAATTGATTTTGAATTGAACTATTCCAAAAAAAAAAAATATATATATATTTTATAAGAAATAAATAAATAAATTTCTTTAGTACTGACTTCAAATCAATGTCAAAATTTTGTTTTCATATAAAAATTAAAAATGTATTTTTAATTTAGAAAATTTACTTTAGAAATTTTTTTAAAATTTCGCAGCTCACATATTCAGATTAATTATTCAAAATAAATAGTTTTTGAATGAATACATTTCTACAAAAAATTTATAACGATTTCTTCCTAATATAAAAAAAAAATTCTAAAACTTTTTTTCCCCACCAAAAAAAATAAAGAAAACATAAAAATTTTATCAAAAGTATCACCAAATAAATTAAAAAAAAAAAATTATTCTTGTTTGAAACTTCACTGGCGTTGCTCAAGAACTGAATTTGAAAAAAAAAAAAAAATTTAATAAAAAAATAATTTTTTCATGAAAAAAAAAAATGTATAAAACTCGACTTGATTTTCTAAAAAATTGGATTTTTCACAATAAACAAAATTAACTAGATAAAAAAATATATATCCATGATTAAAATATTCTCCTAATAGAACATTAAATAAATCTATTAAATTCCTTTGTGCAGAAGTAACTGAAAATTTATTTCCAAAACTGACTCAAGTTCATTTAAAATATGTAAGCTTAAAAATACATTAATTACACCACACGAAAAATATTATTTCAATAATCAAATAACTAAAAAACAAAAAACCACCAAATAATTTTCCAGTATTTTGAACAGAAATTTATTTAATTTAATAAAATTCTTTTTCTCAAACAATTAGAATGAAAAAAAAAGAATAATATATAATTTTTTCCATGCGGAAAACACGTTTATTTATTATTATTATTGTTGTTGTTATTGTTGCTGATTTGTTGCTGCTTTGCTATTGTTGTGAAATCATTTCACATTTTAATTATAATCAACACAACACACAACCACAAGACAACAAAACAAAAAAAAAAAAAAAACAAAAAAAAAAAAAAACGTTTATTTATTTTTATTGTTATTATTAGTAATATATTTGTATTTTTTTCAACATTTGGATTTTTTTATTATTTTATTAATTTTTTTTGCGTGTGCTTGCTTGATATTTACACTTATTTTCTTTGTTTTCCTATATTTGATGGTTATATAGCTGTTTGTTGCTGTTGTTGTTGTTACTTTTTGGCATTGTATGCGTTAACAAATTTTTAAATTCTTTTATATACATACATACATGCATACGAATATATATATATAATTTATCTATATATATAGATAGACCAAGTTTATATGTGTAAATTTGATTTTTTCTTAATTCTTTGTTTGCAACTTTTCTACTTTTCATTAAAATATTATAAAAATTCAGTTTTTAATTATAATTTTGTTCAGTTGTTGTTTTTTTTTTTTAATATATAACTTTTTTTTTTTTTTTGACGCGCGAATCGTGTTAAGCTTGTACAAACGTTCTTGACCGATTGATAAAAACTTTTGAACGCTCAGTTGTCTGTGGTGTATTGTGCTTGTTGTACTTTTAGGTTGGGTAGTACAGAAAACAGAGAGAATGAGAGAGAAACAAAGAATGAAAGAAAGAGCGTCAGACACATATACATTAACAAAAACAAACACAAAAAAACACAACAAAAACTAAAAGCACTACCTTAATAAATCCAACAACAAAACTCTAAAAAGCTTTTGCTATGTTTTGTTTTTGTTTTTGCAGTACTACTACTCTTCTCTCCAATTCCGTTTTGTGTATTTTGTTTCTTTTGTACTTTATTTTGCTCTCGAATTTCGTAGATACTTTTTTACACACACACACACACATATACACCCTCACACAAGTATAAGTATTTATTTTTGTTTTGTTAATGATTTTTAACACTCAGCTGTTAAATTTCATATGCGCTTGCTCTACTCTCAGAGAGTGCTATAACACCACACATACTACCTTCTCACCAACCCCTCGCCCACTATTAATACATACTCTCTCTCTCTCTCTATAATATATGCATATAACAAAATATATAGAGAGAGCCCTATAAACTAAGCAGTTATTATCTTGTTTGTGCGCGCTCTCACAATCTTTTTGGCTTTTTCTAACACACACACACACACGTATACATACATTCCGAGATTTTAGCACATTCCTCTATACGAGTATATGAAATTCAGTAGTCAGCAAAGCAGCAGGCAGCTTCAATATCTTTACGATTTTGTTTTGTCACAATAATTCGTATTATTGTTTTTGTATTTATTATGATTTGTCATACGCGTTGTTGTTATTTTTTTTTTTTCGGTTTTTCGTTTTTTATATTTTGTATGTTTATGTTGTTCCATTACAAATTTTCCGCAGATTTTTCCATTTTTCTTTCATTTAAATTTTGTATTTTGTTATGTATGAAAAAAGCTTTGAAGAAAGTTATGTATGTAATGCTGTATATGTGTATATGTACTTGTGTGTATTTTCTTTGTTCACCATTATATTTTTTTGGCGTGGGTTTCCGCCAACCAATGCTAGCGCCAAACAACATCAGCGCTGGATTTTCTTTAAGGTTAAACGGCGGGGCACTGTCGATTTTTTTCACTTTTTTTTTTTAAAAAAAAAAGGGGAGTACCACAATTATCATGGAAAATTTGAGTTTTTTATCTTTGTTATCGACAGTCATGAGAGTGATTAAAAAAAAATTGAATAAGTTTGCCAAAAGATTGCTGACTGTTATGAAAACAATTTATCAATATTTTGTTAATCATAACTGCAATCAAAAAGGGACTTTTTCATAGTATATAAAGACTGAATAAAACAATTTCACTTCGAACTAAAGCAAGCAGATGTTTGTTAAACTTTACCACTACCATTCTGTTCTCTCTTTTAAGCTCTTTTAAGCTGTAAGTATCAGAGAGCACGAAGTATTTTAACGAAGATCTATATTCAATGTCAGCCCTTTGTTTATTGTCGCTCTCTCTCTCTCGCACACATACACACGCTCTCTTTTAAAACTGTCAAAGTATTACTCTTTCAACAGTTTGAAAGCTACTACTAAATTTCTAACGTAGAGTAAATCTCCCTCACTCTCACACACACATTCTCCTTTAAGACTGTCAGAATAATTGTATTACTCTTTGAACAGTTTGAAGGCTACTACTAAAAGTCAAACAAAGAGCAGTTTTGACTCTCTCTCTCACGCACACATTCTTTTTCAAAACTGTCAGAATATTTGTATTACATTTTGAACAGTTTGAAAGCTACTACTAAAAGTCTCAATTAAAGCAATTCTCTCACACACACATAATTTTTTTAAAACTGTCAGAATATTTGTATTACTCTTTAAAACAGTTTGAAAACTACTTCTTATACTAAAAATAGGTAGATTCAGAGCAATTCTCACTCTTTTCACACACACATTATCTTTCAAATATTTGTATCTCTGTTTGAATATTTGTATTACTCTTTGAACAGTTGGAAAGCTACTACTAAAAGTCTAACCTAAAGTAATTCTACAACTCTTTAATATGCAAAAACTGAAGAAACCAAAATATATTTGCTTTAATATGAAATCAATTCAATTTGCCACCTCTGCCGCCCCAAGTAAGTCCACTACAAACCTCAACCCTTTCCCCTCTGAGTTTAGAAAGTTTGAGTTCGAGATTCTTAAATTTTATATCTAAATAAGATTATAGATTTACTTTGAGGGTTGAAAAGAAGGCCTTTGGTTTTCCGCATCACTGAGTCCGTAGAAGCATTCTATGCCCCACATAAAATAAATGGAAATTGGCGAAAAAGGCCAGAGGAAAATATGGAAAAGAAAAAACAGAGAGAAATTTTTTTCTATTCCTGAGCTCTGAGGACTATGAACTATTTACAAGAAACCCGATATCAAAAACTGTGAATAAAACAAACCTGAAGATGGAGCAATCTTTAAAAATCGTTTTGAGAACCAAATATATGAATCTCACTATGCGTAACTGAGAACAAAGCAAAACTGAAGTACTCTCAAACTATTTAAATGAGAGAAATTTTAATATAAATAATATGAATGAAGAAAGAGAAGCAATACACTATAAGCAAAGCAAAATCACAGGCCATTTCAAACTTTCCGTGTTGAAAAATATTCAAACCTATCGTAAACAAATTTTCACGCTAATATTTTCACTTTTTATATGACAGTAAGCAAAGCGAAATCACAGACCATTTTAAGCTGTTCAAATACATTTTTAGCACAATAACAATAAAGAATGCACTTCTTAAATAGATTTGGGATGTTCAAAAACGGTCGTACAGTTATAAAGTCGTATAATTTTGTATAAAAAACGAGAGAAGATTCAGCACAAAAGAGAGTATACGACGCCAAATAAGCCACCTTGTGAACAAACGAATTGTAAACACAGAAATACTTAAGACCTCTCCTCAAATATTTACAGCTAATCTGAGACAAAACTGTAAACAAAGCAAAACTTAAGGTCTCTTAAGCTATTTATATGAGAGAAAACTTAAGGTCTCTCAAACTTTGCAAAATCAGCGCTTAGAACACTGAGAAATTAGCAATATGTATTGAGAAAGAGAAGCAATATGCACTATAACTATGAGACCATTTCAAACTGTTTAAATGTACTTCTCTGTTGAAAAATACTTATACATTTTTAGAACAACAACAACAGACAAGAATGTGCCACTCAAATAGATTGTAAGCAAAGAAAAACAAAACTTCCCAATACTTCTCAAACTGTACAGAACCACAGTGAGAGCATTGAGAACAAGTCGAATTGAGAGTGATATGCATAACTGTAAGTAACGAAAAAACAAAGAACTTCAAATAAAAAAGCTGGGGAAATGTTCATGCATTTCTCAAACAACAACAACAACAATAACAATAAAGAATGCGCTCCCGCAAACAAACAAACAAACAGATGGATGCTGAATGGATTTTCCTATGATGACAATTTTTTAAAAGTTCATCGATGCATCCAAGCGCGCTCACACACACACACTTCTGTTTTTTTTTTTGCTCTTTTCTTTGTTTAGTTTTTTTTTTTTTGTTTTGAGGGAGTATTTGGCGGCGTCTTTTATATAAATCACAAGCAAATATATATGTAAATGAATATATATATACATATATATATGTATTTGTGTGTCAGCAGTACATTTCTTGTTTCTTTTTTTTTTATTTGTGTGGGGGGTTGAAAAACTTTTCCGTTGTTGTTGTTTGTGCATACATATATAAGAATACTATATAGTTAGTATACTTATATATATATCAGAATTTTTGCTATTGTATTTGTTGTTATAAATTGCTGATGGTGAGTTGAGTACAGTTTCTACAAATTTCTTCTTTGTTTTGCTTTTCTTTTTCAACGAATTTTTTCTTTCTATTTTTTACACTTATTTCCGTTTATTTTTTTTTTTTTATTTTTTTTTTTATATTGCATTCTTTCTTTCATTCTTTGTTGTTATTATTTTCAACAGCGAATTTATATATGTGTATATATTTCTTGCTGACGTTTTTTCAGTTCCATTTCACATTTCGCAGTCAAATGTCACCCGACCGACAATACACTGTCACTAAATACATATGTACATACATGTGTATATTAGTATTATTTTTGTTGTTTTTCTTTAATAAATATCATCATCATCATCGTCGTCGTCGTCGTCAGCTGCTGCTGCTTCTTGCTTTTGCTTCTTAGCCCAGCCACACTATTTTTTTTTTTAATTCGTGCGCGGCGCTTTGACGTCACGTTTTGTTTACTTTATTTAGTTTTATGCAAATGTCAATTTTTATTATGAAATTCAGAGTTCTATTCTTTTCCATTATTATTCATCATTATTATTATTATTTTGGTTTTTTCCTGCTTCTTCATGCTTTTTTAAATTTTTTTCTTCAATTCGTTTGTTATTTTTGTTATTTACATTTGTATTAGATATTTTTTTTTTTTTTTTTTTTTTTTTTTGATTTTTTTCTCTTACTATATCTACTTGTTTTCATCAAGAAATTCTTGTTTTCGTTATTCCACTTGTTTTTTTTATATATATTTTTCTTCTAAATTTGCGAATTCTTTTTTTTTTTTTTTTTTTTTTGTTTTGTAATTTTGCATTCAAACGTTTTCTCGGAAATACTTCAAAAAGAAAAAGAGAGTAAACAAAAAAAACCCAAGTGATCCAAAAGTTATGCCGATTACCCCTATTGCGTCCTCTCCAAGTACTAGAAAAAAAAACCACAAACCACAACAAAGCAATACTCTCTCTACTCTCTCTTCACATGCACCTCTTGTGATTTCGCTCTCTTGTTATCTTCTTCTGCATGTATTGTTGTTTGCTGCTGAGAGCAATCATTAAAAAAGAAAAAAAGAACAGAAAAAAACATTCACTTTTTTTTATTGGTAAACATCGCGTGACGCCTATGATCTGTGATCTGCGGTCTCTGATATATTGGGTGCTTTTGTTTTTTTTTCCCCCTCTGAGTGTTGTGTTGGTCGCTGACGTTCATTATTTAAGCTTACAAAGTCAGTGCGTTCATCGGTTAGCCAAACTGACTGGCCAGTCATTCAGTTAGTCAATTTCAATTCCGTGCGAAATTGAATAGAAATGTATTTGTTTATTTCTGTTTCTCTTCTTTTTTCTTCTTTTTTTATTAACATTAGAATTAGAATTGCTTTTTTCTTTTTTTTTTTTGCTTATTTATTCAATTCAAATAAATGTAGATACTTATGTACGAACGCAAAAAGTACTTACTTTTGCACTTTGAGTTTTAGTTTTTTATAGTTTTTTTTTTTGCAGTCATTTTATATTTCGTTGAATTGTGCCATTAATATATGCAAGTTTATGATCGACTTCTTTTAGAAAAAAAAAAAAATTTTATGATGCAATTTCTAACCACAATGATGTAAATTAATTCTTGAAACTTATTTATATATGTACATAAACATGTGTAAATTTATAATTAAATCATTAGGAATTTTGTTAAGTCATGTTGTTTTCATTACATATTAAATTCTAGACTGAATTCTAAGAAAAACAAAGAGCGTGTGTATATGTGTGTGTGTGAGAGAGAGAGAGAGGTGGGTTGAAAGTATCGATAAGGTGAATAATTATCTAGATCAAATACTTACTCAAAATTTCTTAGTGCGTGGTTATATTGAAATTTTTACTCAGCGAACACCATGAAATTGTTGTTACAACCGAATATAGACAGAATCTTTTCCATAAGAGTGTGATCTGTTCGTCGAACAGCCAATATAATAATCATGCACTTACAATTATAGTTTCTGCAAACGTGTACGAGAGTACGGTATGTGTAAGAGTGTGGTACGTGAGAGAGTGCGGTATATGTGAGAATATGATATATGTGAGAGTATGGTATGTGTGAGAATATGGTATGTGTGGGAGTACGGTATATGAGAGAGTACGGTCTATGAGAGAGTACAGTATGTGAGAGAGTACGGTATGTGAGAGAGTATGGTATATGCGAAAGTACGGTAAGTGCGAGAGTATTGTATGTGCAAGAGTATGGTATGTGTGAGAGTATGATATGTGTGAGAGCATGGTATGTGTGAGAATATTGTATGTGAGAGAGCACGGTATGTGTGAGAGTACGGTATGTGGAGAGTGTCGCATGTGCTCAATAGTCTAACTATGGTTTTAGTTGTTGATTTCAAATAAGTGTTTTAGTACTATGACTCGCACTATAAAAATTTTACTCTATTAGCGTTTTCTTTTCTCGATAAATTTATGTTCTTTTCTTGCACTAAAAATGCAACATTAAAAAATTGTTGCCATCGCACGATGCAAAAAAAATGCAAATTCAAGAAAAGAAAACGCTGTAAGACAAAACGAGAGAGAGAGAGATAGAAAGAGCAATGCTTATAGTTAAATTATGTACTCTGATATATATAAAAAAAAATTAAAATAATAAAGTTCTCTCTCACTTTTTGGATTAGCATCAACCCGTCCCCCTCCTGTCGATAAATATCTAAGTATTTATGATTACACTGTACAACAAAATGAGCCTAAAAAAAATTTCTGATTTCCCATATGGATTTTCTGCAGTTGTTTTCAATGCTAATCAATCTACAAACATTTGTTTCGGGTTAGGTCGAACTTTTGTTAAATCGATAATTTTTTTTATTTTTTTTTTTTTTTTTGAAAACGTTAAAACTTATAAAACGTGTAGAAAACATAAAAAGTCGAGAAAAAAAAAATTTTCCATGTCCTTATGAATTTTTTGAAAAACAGGTCAAAAAACACAAAATTTTTTTTTTTTGGTAAATTTGCTTTTGTTGAAAACGTTTTAAAAGCTTATAAAACGTGTAGAAAACATAAAAATTTTAAAAAAATTAATTTCATGAATTTTTTAAAAAATTTTGGTAGAAAAAAAAATTTAAAAAATTTTTTTTTTTGTTGAAAAAGTTGAAAAAACTCAAAAAACGTATAGAAAACACAAAAGCTCAGATAAATAATTTTTTTCTTCATGTATTTTTTAAAAAATCATAAAATTATCGATATCACAAAAGTTCGACCTGACTCGAAAAAATTTTTTATACAATCGTGATCAGCATCAAAAACAATTCTTGAGAGAATTGTCTATGAGAACTCAGAATTTTTTTTTTTCGTGTTGTATAGCGTTATTACTCCTAATTAAAAGATTTTTTTAAGCAACGGAAAGTTCTAAAATTTTTCCTGATCCTTTTCTCCCGTAATATGGTCCATAATATTTAGTTCTTTTTATTTCTTTAGCTCTTTTTATTTCTCTTTTTTAGTTCCTTTAGCTCTTTGTATTCCTTCAAAAAACCATTTAATTTGGGAATATCCATTATAATGTAAAGGGGGAAGTAGCCGCCTACAAATTCCCCCGCCTCCACTAATCTCCTAGTGTACATATAATTCATTTAAATACTTAGTAAATAGAAATAACATTTTAATATTTAAGAACTCAACTCAATTTTCTACAATTTCAAGTGCGAGTAATCAAATTTCTTAGGAATAATTTTTTTCATTTAATTTATATCAAAATGTATGTATGTACATTAAAAAACGTTCCTGAATATGTACAAAAAAAAATGTATAATTCTTTGTCAGGGTCGTCTGGAAGGTAGGGGGAATTGGATGTTAAAACCACCTACCACCCCCCATCGGGACTTCTCATACATTATCTAAATTAACAACGGACTATAATCAATATAAAGCAAATATTCGAAACTTTGCCAGTACTGTTAATAAAAAATATTCAAAAAAAAAATGATTACCTACAGCAACGTACAACACAGAGTTGCCAACAATTTTTCAACAAATCAAGAAGAAAGAAATATTCAATTAAATCCAATCAAAAATACTTGATAGTTAAGTTTGTTCAAGTTGAAAAATACTATAACTGTGTTGTTGTTGCTTTCATTACTCTTTAAAGTTAAGTTAAATTTAAGTATGTGTTGGTTGGCTCTCTCTCCCAATGAGAGTATTAAGTAAAAAAAAAATATGTAAACAAATCGATACGCGTCACAACAGCAGGGAGATTTAATTTAACACACACTCTCACTAAAAAGTTTTTCACCTACTCAATACACAAACACACAAACACACACATACAACACACACATACAATACGCACCACTCCACGCCCACTCTTCTAGTTTGTGTGTGCGTGTGTGTGTTAAAATGCGACGCAAAACAAAACAAAAACAAATGCATCCTTTTGTATGTGTGTGTGTGTGTGTGTGAGTGTGTGATTGCCATTTTACGCCATTACTTTATTCTTATTATTTCATGTGACTCTATTTTATGCTCTTTTTGATATGAATCTCACTCTCACTCATTTGTATCTATCATTTTATTGCACTACACAGACACACACACGCACACTCTCTCACTCTTCTCTCTCTCTCGCTTTTTACTTTTATTTCTCTTTGTCGTTGTATTGTATACATTTTCCTACGCATGTCCTTCGCTTACATACATGTACATAAATATTTTCCTTTCAGTTTACTCTTTTGTTTTTTATTATTATTTTTTGTTATTATATTTTGTTTATATTCTGCAATTTCATAACAATAAATTATATGTGTGCGAATACTT
The DNA here is from genome assembly GCA_963691655.1 of Toxonevra muliebris. NCBI lineage: Eukaryota > Metazoa > Arthropoda > Insecta > Diptera > Pallopteridae > Toxonevra > Toxonevra muliebris. The sequence goes on from OY829327.1 coordinate 100,174,636, forward strand.
TTTCTATCATCATCAACAAGAACAACAACATCAACAACATTTCATTTTTATTTTTTTTGGAAAAGTTCAGGGTTTTGTCCTTGTACATTTTTACTGTCTGTGATATCCTTTACATATTTTCTGAAATGTGAAATGTGTTATTATTTTATATGCTCTTGTAATTTACATTTTATTATGATAGATTAATATTAATGTTGCTCTGCCTCTAGTCTCACCATCAGCATCAATATCAACATTAACATCGACAACAACGACGACAACGACGACGCCACCGGAATTAATTTATCTTTTAATTGAATTCATGTTGTGCGCATCATAGGCCAAACAAACGCATAAACGAACCCAGCCACGCTAGTCAGTTTCCTTTAGAAGTCTCCTTAAATGTCATAAGTACATTTTAATACAAGGCAAAGTAAGTACCTATACTTTTAATGTTGTTTTTGTTTATGTATAATATTCAACAATCTTATTTTGATGATTTTTTTTTGTTGGTAAATGAGTCGCGCGTAGGTGTTTCGTTGATGGATTAATGATAATTTTGTGGTGGTAGTAGTGGTGGAGAGTAAGTATGAGAGTGAGAGTGTGTGTGGTAGTTAAGACAGCAACCCACTTTACTTATTTTTCTTCATCTTCTTTACTTCTAAATATACCTACATACCTATATACTTAGTTTATTCTAATATGGAATTTCTTATGAATACATATTAACTTTTGCGTAAAACGTAAAGTACCTTATACTTACCATAAGCAAACCAAGCCCAATCAAACAAGCAGCAAACACAACAACAACAATTACAACAACAGCGAAAATATGTTTCCATGAAAATGAAATGAAACTTTCAAGGTCTTTTTAGCGCATACGCCTACAACGAACCCAAAAATACCCCAACGCAAAAAAAAAAAATAAAAAAAAAATACAAAACAAAAGTGAAAGTAAAACTGAATGAAATAGAACAGGCAGGCAAGAAGAAGGAGGGAAGGAAAGAAGGCAGCTACATAAGTGGGTAGGAGGATAGGCGCTAGAGGGTAGTTTTATTTGTTGTTGAGAAAGGCCAAAAGTAAAAATAAATACATGAGAAAAAAAAAACACGAAAGTAAAAGCATAATGCCCTACATTTTTCTTACACAACCTTATATACTAAAAATAGACTAGGCGTGGCTGGAAAATTAATCTATAAATAATATTAAATTCTTACAAAAGCTTTGGAAAATACAATCAGATAAACATATACTCAGCAGAGAGAAGATTAATACATTTCGACGCCGCCAAAATGGTGAAAGACAAGAACACCTCAGGCCCAAATTCTATATTCGCCACTGTGTATACAGTCTAGTACCTGTTTACCAAGTCAGTATCGAACAGTCTAATGAAAGGTCTCGATGTGTATATAGCATGTATTAATAAATGGATGCGAAAAGCTCGGTCTAGGCCCACTATGGGCTGTTTGACCATAAATCAAGAAAATAATCCGTCCCCTCTCCCCCCACACCCCCTCGCTCTACCCATATAAAAACCCACCCATAAGTAAGGTCACTCTTTTTTCTAATTTCTACTTTACTCTCTATTATAATTTTTACTTTATTATACACAATTATATTCTCTTTATCTCTCCTGTATTCTAAACTCCACTATATTTTATTTTCGACTCCATTCTTTTCTATGCTAATCTAAACTTTAATCTAATCATTACTCTATTATGATCTACTACTCTGCTCTACTGTACCTTTACTCTACCTCTACTCTACCTCTACTCTACCTCTACTCTACCTCTACTCTACCTCTACTCTACCTCTACTCTACCTTTACTCTACCTCTACTCTACCTCTACTCTACCTCTACTCTACCTCTACTCTACCTCTACTCTACCTCTACTCTACCTCTACTCTACCTCTACTCTACCTCTACTCTACCTCTACTCTACCTCTACTCTACCTCTACTCTACCTCTACTCTACCTCTACTCTACCTCTACTCTACCTCTACTCTACCTCTACTCTACCTCTACTCTACCTCTACTCTACCTCTACTCTACCTCTACTCTACCTCTACTCTACCTCTACTCTACCTCTACTCTACCTCTACTCTACCTCTACTCTACCTCTACTCTACCTCTACTCTACCTCTACTCTACCTCTACTCTACCTCTACTCTACCTCTACTCTACCTCTACTCTACCTCTACTCTACCTCTACTCTACCTCTACTCTACCTCTACTCTACCTCTACTCTACCTCTACTCTACCTCTACTCTACCTCTACTCTACCTCTACCTCTACCTCTACTCTACCTCTACTCTACCTCTACTCTACCTCTACCTCTACTCTACTCTACTCTACTCTACTCTACTCTACTCTACTCTACTCTACTCTACTCTACTCTACTCTATTCTACTCTACTCTACTCTACTCTACTCTACTCTACTCTACTCTACTCTACTCTACTCTACTCTACTCTACTCTACTCTACTCTACTCTACTCTACTCTACTCTACTCTACTCTACTCTACTCTACTCTACTCTACTCTACTCTACTCTACTCTACTCTACTCTACTCTACTCTACTCTACTCTACTCTACTCTACTCTACTCTACTCTACTCTACTCTACTCTACTCTACTCTACTCTACTCTACTCTACTCTACTCTACTCTACTCTACTCTACTCTACTCTACTCTACTCTACTCTACTCTACTCTACTCTACTCTACTCTACTCTACTCTACTCTACTCTACTCTACTCTACTCTACTCTACTCTACTCTACTCTACTCTACTCTACTCTACTCTACTCTACTCTACTCTACTCTACTCTACTCTACTCTACTCTACTCTACTCTACTCTACTCTACTCTACTCTACTCTACTCTACTCTACTCTACTCTACTCTACTCTACTCTACTCTACTCTACTCTACTCTACTCTACTCTACTCTACTCTACTCTACTCTACTCTACTCTACTCTACTCTACTCTACTCTACTCTAATATATAAGGGCAATGTTATGCAGACGGCCAAATGATCATCGGCCACGTCATTTCTCCATCATCAATCATTTGGTGACCGTGTGTTTTACTCTCCCGCTCTCTCTCTCAATCTTTCATTTTCTATTGAAGCAACAACTCGTGCCCATGACGTGACCGTCTGCATAACAATGCACTAAACTATACTCTCTTCTCAACTATAGTCAATTCAAATCTTTACTCAATTCTAATCTCTTCTGTATTCGAATCTTTACACTTTTCTAACAATTAAATCTAAATTGGAGCGTCAAAATCGTTTACGTCAACTCTCTTCTTCACATACAAAAATTGACAATGGGTATGACGAAATATCTGCTTTATTCTTTCTCATCTTTAATCCAATCTGTACTCTCTTCTCAACAACAAAAACAGCAGAACATTAAAAACGAGCTTTTGTTTCAACTACAATAACAACGAGAAATATGGGGGTACAATGCTGAAAACTTAATTGATTCTCCCTAGTTAATTGTATAGAGCGAGAAAGCAAAGTTTAATTTGCTGTGCCTTCGAGAGAGCGAAGAAGAGAGCATCAGCAGACAACAGTATTATTTTCCACATATACATACATACTCCTTTTATACACACATACTAGTATGCGATCGTTAATGTATGCATACACACAACAACTAAATTAAAGAAGTAAGCCTCGTTCCAGCGATTTTATGTCCGCGCGGGCAACTGAAATCCACAACTCTACCAAAGCTATGTTCAAAGAAATAATTTTATTTAAATTAATTTATGAATGCTGACTGTAGCGCACTAAACAAAAACATAAAACTTACTGGTATTATTAACTGCTGTTTGCCAATTGAGAAATTGGAAAATTTTCACAAAAATCTTCAATGAAAATGCCATAACTTTTGCCATGCCCTTTTACCCAAAAAAAAAATATTTGTGTATTCCTTTTTGTTTATTGTTATTGTTGTTGTTATTTTTTATAGGTTTTGTTTTTGTCGCGTCTTTCTCTTTGATCACAATATTCTCAACGTAAATACTCCTCCACACATACACATTTTCTATGTATGAAAATTCACACACCCACACCTACACACACATCCACACACACTTGTTGGTGTGTAAGGCACCTACTCACTAACTAGCACTCGTCGTAAATGCCGACGTCGTTGTTGTCCTCGAACTCCTACGCACATTTACACATTTACAAACCTTGTAGGTGTAGATGAATGTAGTGCGTGTAAGAGAGTATGGTTGTGTGTATGTGTGTGTGTGTGTGTAGTTGACTGCCTCATTATGCGACGCTGTCGTTTCGGGTTTACGTTATAAAATCTAAGGGTATTTGTTTTTTTGTTTCTTTTTTTTTTTCGTTCTGTTTTGCTTTGCTCCCACAAATAATTTCGTTTGTAAAATTTTCCTTTACTTAATTTACTGAATTGATTTTAAGATCATTTTCTTCACTTCTTTTGATTTTTGTTTTTTCATTGTATGTGTGTGAATTAATTTGAAGGATTCAAGGACGTTTGCTACTCTTTTTTTTTTCTCCCTTTGGGAGTAACTTTGTTGTCGTTTCTGTTTGATTTTTTTTTGTTGTTACTTTTAACCATGAGAATAGCTCAAGGTGTAAGAAAGAAAGGAGTGAGTGTGGGTGAAATTTGTATTAAAAGTAACTAAAATGTTTCAATTAGTTCCCTCCTTATGCTTTAATGAATTAATTTTGAGGGAAATACTTGGATAATTGGTTTGCTGGTGTTTTTTTTTTTTATAAGTAAAACGTTTTTATGTCGATGAGACTTAAGTATATTTTGTGGGGTTTTGCAGTAGCTGAACTCTTATTAGATGAAGCTAAATTAAATTTGAAAAGAAAAATCTAATGGTGTCGTTGTGGCTTCCAAATTGCAATTGCTGATAATGGAGTTTCAATCGAAGTTATGAATATAGATGGAGAAAGGTTAGACCAGAGCTCTAAAAGGAGCTAGATAGAAACCAAGTGATGTGAAATGGGATTATTTTAACCCCTTCGCCTCCTCTCGCTTGAAATCGATTTTACAACCAGTATAGCTAATTGTTTCGAAAAACTCGGCTTAAACCCTCAATGGGCAATTATTGTCAAGCATTTTCCATTTTTCCTACCCTCCTCCCTTGAAAAAAAAACTTGTAACCCCATTACCTACAGTAGTAGTAATAGTAGTAAATTCATTCTTTCAACCTTGAAAATTCTTCAGTTACCCATTCAAAGGTTATAGAAATAAAATACTATATATAAATGGGAAATCAATAAATTTAAGAATTTCATTTATTTATTTTCAACACGAAATATTACAAAAATAAAATTTCATTGCGAAAAATATTTGTTTCTTTTGAATTTGTGGTCATTAACGTTTCCATAAATACCTATACCTACCTCAAAAAAACAAAAAAAAAAGAGGCAAAATAAATATTTTCGAAATGATTATTGAAAAATAATTTATATATAAGTAAAACCAAAGAAAAGTTCATGGGCATTTAAACAGTTTTTTGCTTTCTTTTAAAAAAAAAAAAGAATTTTTGTTTTAATAATATAAATAATCGGAAAATTTAAGTTAAATACACAAATATTATATAGATACAAGCACATAACCAAAATATTATCTGTGGCAAAAGAAATTAACAACAACAAAAAAAGGTAAAGAGAGTATTGTTGATTTCAAAACAGTGAGTTGAAAAGAGCGAGAATATATATACTACCATGGGAGAATAATAGAGATAGCCACAACCGAGAGGGAAACTAAGCTAAACTGTCAAACTATGAAGTGAGAGCGCTGAGCGTAGTTGTTTTTTATAAGAATTGAAATCACAACACACACTCAAATGTTTCATGAAACACACACACATACACAATTGGCCCATCACAGTCGATGATTTTCATTGAGAGAGTGAGAGAAAAACAACTGTAAATACGCTCAGTAATAATATCAAATCAGATGAAATGAACTCTACCTAATTTCCGATTGACTTAAATTAACCCAGATATGCCCATTGCTCAATATGTAGGTGACTTCAGAAATTTTTCATTTTGATTAAATGAAAATATATACAATCAAAATAAAAACTTTTTGAAGTGTGCTAGAAATTGTCCGTTGAGAATATCTGGGTTAACTATGCACTTTATTTTATTCCAGTATTATTTTTTTATACTCTCAAGTATAGTTGGTTACTAAATACTTTTAATTAACCCATTACAATCGTAATTTTTCATTGAGTGAGAGTAAATTTTCTTCAATAGTAATCTATCTATATATCTGTGGTAAAAATGAACAGTCTAACTCGACTTAAGATGAAAAAAATATTGTATAGGCGTGGGTCAGTAGGCGTGGCTTTTCCCACACAACTCCAATGCTGTTTTTGGTATATCTTCCCAATCATTTATATTTATTTATTTATATTTATATTTATATTTATTTATTTATTTAGTCAATGAACAAAGGTTCTTACAGACTATTAAAAGATATACATATATTATAATTATAACAAATTATTTAAAATTGACTTCAATACTTGCTTTGAACCAACAATATCAACATTATCCTTCATCGATAAAGAGTTATACAAACGACAGGCTCGATTTATAGGTGAATTAAAAGCATAATTAGTACGACAAATATCTAAGTGAAAGAAATCAGAGTGCCGCAGCGGTCTAATAGGCACATTGAAGCTAATTAGTTGCAAAAGATCTGAACAGTTAACCCTACCCATTACAATATCAGAAATATATAGAACAGATAAGACTGATCTCCTACTCTCCAAAGATTTTAAACTTATGAGATCACAGCGAGCTTTGTATGAAGGAACGGGATCGGAAAATTTTATTTTCCGTAACGCAAATCTTACGAATGATTTTTGGATTCGTTCAATTCGTAGAGTATGGGAGGAATAGAATGGATTCCAAATAAAGGAAGCATATTCCAACTTCGAGCGAACTAAAGAAGTATACAACGATTTCAATGTATATGGATCAGTAAAATTAACACTATTTCGACGAACGAAAGCTAATAATGAGTACCCCTTAGGAATGATATAGTGCAGATGAGATATGAAAGTGAATTTTGAATCAAAAACTACTCCAAGGTCTTTAATCATCTTAACTCGACTTAATGGCGAATTAGCAAGGATGTAAGTTGACGATATATAAGAATCAGACTTAGAGTAAGTGTTTATAGCACATTTATCTACATTGAGACACAATCTATTCTTAACACACCATTCATAGACAGAATTTAAGTCATACTGTAACATTAAAGAATCTAATGGCGATCTAATTTTTAAAAACATTTTTAGGTCGTCGGCAAATAATAGACACTTGGAATTTTTGATAACTTTAGGAATGTCATTTATAAAAAGAATAAAAAGCAGTGGGCCCAATATACTACCTTGCGGCACACCTGAAGTTGCGGCTATCGGTTTTGAAAGCGTAGACTCAATACTAACGTAGCATACTCTATTTTCCAGGTACGAAGCAAACCACTTTAAAATATTTGAGTGAAAACCTATTTTTGCAAGCTTGACTATCAGAATATTGTGAGATACTTTATCAAAAGCCTTCGAAAAATCAGTATAAATAGTGTCAACTTGACAACCATCTTTGAAAGCCGATATACAATATTGCGAATACATAGACAGATTACTTATAGTCGAGCGGCCAGGAACAAAACCATGCTGGAATGGAGAAATTATGTTCTTTACTGCAAAGAAAACCTTATCTTTAACAGTAGCCTCAAAGATTTTACTAACTGTCGTAAGCTTGGAAATCGGCCTATAATTCGCAACATTATTTTTATTACCTGATTTAAATATTGGTGTCACAAAGGCAACTTTCCAGTCTTCCAAAAATATACCCGAATTCAAGGATTTATTAAATATTATTTGTAAAGGCTTGGCAAGAGAAAAGCAACATTTATTAATGAAAATTCCAGAAAACCCATCAGCATCAGATTTAGTAGATATTTTTAACTTCAAAATTGCACTAATTACATCATCTACCGACAACAACAGTGAGCCAAAGTCAATTGGGGAATTTGGATCAGAAGAATAATCAAATTTCTTCAACTCCATATTAAAATTGGATTGGAAGAAATCAGCAAAAAGATTAGCCGTTTCACTCAGACTACTAGAGCTATTATCGTTTAAAAACATTGAAATAGGAATATTTGAACTTTTCCTTTTGGAATTGATATAACTCCAAAACTGTTTAGGATTTGTTTTGATAACCGTCTCAAACTTCGAAATATACTGATTATAGAGCGTTTTATCAAGTAAGTTAAATTCACTCATATAGAACCTGTACTTAATAAAAGCATCACTATTACTATTTGCAACATACTTTTTATAAAATTTATTTCTAAGATTTTTTAATTTTTCGTATGCCATGGAAGCCTGTAGCTTTTTCTAGATTTGCGTGGAATATTCTCAGCGCAAATAGAATTTATTTTTGATTTGAAATATTTGAAACAACTAACCTCATCCAAATCCTTGAGCTCAGCACCCCAATCGATTTCACTAATAATACGATTTAAAGCAATGTAATCACACTTCTTATAATCTAGATCCGGATTATTGATATTGTTGGTGTTGGCAGGTAAAAACTTATAAAACTCAATATCAATAGATATTGGAACATGATGCTTTACTTTTGGAGAAATAGGAAAAACAGATTCTTTTAATATGTAATTAATATCATTACTAATGAAGACTAAATCTAATATTTTCAAGAGTTCATTTAAACACCAATTAATTTGTAAGAGACCTTTATCAAACAAGCTATCAATAACATAACAATCAATATCTCTACTAGCATTAAACGGAATCAAAGAGGCATTATCAGAAGCATAGTTCCAAGATAAATTACTTAAATTAAAATCACCTAACACACATAAGTGATTATCACCTAAATGATTATCTGATAGAAACGAAATGTTATCGACATGCGCTTTATACAGTTCAAATGAGCTATTCGGTGGCACATATGATACGCAAATGAACAATAAGCCAGCAGACCCTCGCACCGAAACACATAATTGATCCAATTGGGAATCCAAATTATTCAAGACTGTTAGAGCTGTCGAAAATGATCGTTTCACCGCTACGAGAACTCCACCACCCCGAATACATCCAGTCTTTTCAGAGTCCCGATCTTTACGAAAAACGTGGTAAACATTAAGATCAAAATACTCCTCATCGTAGAAATTTGCATTGAGCCAAGTTTCAGTTATAACAAAAACATCATATTCTGATTGTGATGTGGCTGCAAAAATTTGATTTGACTTAGAGCGCAGTCCCGATGCATTCTGGTAATAGATTTTTAAGCTACGATCACAGTTATCATTATTTGAAAGAATTACTACGCCATTTTCAGTGCTGGTTAAGTGATTTGATGTAGATATTAATTGTTGGGGAAGACAGTTAGAAGGTACAGCTAAAGGTGAAGCCCTGGTTGAAATTTCTGACGATGTTATGAAACGGTTGTAAGATCTACCGTCCTTGGGAAAAAACGGAAAGGGCGAATTTGAACATCCGCAGGCCAAATATCAGGATCCAGTATCTTATTATATGATGATTCAGCAATTCCAAGCTTAAAATTAACTCTCCTTAACGATTCAAGAGGCGCATCTTTTTTGATTAACTTATAACACAAAAGTAGGTGCTTATCTATACTAGCACGTTTGACAATGTAGTCAATAATATTTTCCGAGGTTACTGAGGGCAGAAATGAAGATAAATGCAGCCACTTCATACGGGCAGCAACCTCCAAACCAGAGTTAGCATTAGAACCAAAAGAGAAGCATTGGTAGTAGATTTTTTGCTGTGATATCGAAGAGCTGAGCAAGCAACACTATTAGAGTTTGCACAATTACTGAATTCATTAGGAGAAGCGTTTGGCGAAGCAGCTGCGACTGTTTGAGCCCATGTCAGATTATGCGGAACCACTGGAGAAGATGCAACTTCAATAGAATTGCAATCAACAGCGACAGGAATCATATCGGAGTGAGAGAACGATAAAGCAGGCACTGGAACAGCAGTAGCGTATGAAGAGCCGCTAACATCAGTATCTGAGTTCGATTTTGAATTTTCCAAGAGATTATTTTTAAGAGACTTCAATTCAGTGGAAATGTTTGAAAATTGAGCAGAAAATTCGTTGTTAATGTTTAAGTGCTTGTTAAACTCAGACTCCATGACACCTTTGAGCTCAATGAATTGTTCATTGAGCATTTTCCATTTCACTTCAAAGATATTAAGAAGACTACTGAAGCCAACTTTTTGCGATTCAGCAACAGACTCATAGGCTTTAGTTAATTTATTCAACAACCCAAAGCAGTCTTTACAGAAAAAGCCTAATTGTTTGTTGGCTTTTAGCATTTTAACATCATATTCCGAGAGTGGCCCAGTACAGCAGGTACGATGAAATTGTTTTTTGCACAAGCCGCTGCAGGGCACAATAAAGCTATCATTTCTGGAAAAGCCTTTGTCACAACTGCCACAAAAATCATCCATTGCAAAAGCAAAGAGCATCCACAGCAGCAAGCAAGAAGAATTCAGTGCACACAAATTGAGGTTATGTACAAAACACAATAACTCAAACAACTTGTAAATTTAAGTAGAATGTAAATCCGAGAGAAAAATTATGAAACTCAGCATTTATAAATTAGATTAAGTATAAACGCAGCAAATTAATTGATACTAGTGAATAATAGCACGCAAAAATTAAATTTACAGTACAGTGCTGAGATTAAGTACAAGGTTGTTAATTGACAAAGTCATGCCACTGGAAAAAGGTGGGTGAGATTAAAAAAGAGGGCATGGCACCTCCCATATAACCTAAATCTTAAATGTGGAATATCTCAAGAACCATTAGTGGTAAGACTCTAAGATTTAGCACGAAAATATTGTTTGTCAATGGCATTCTGTGGAAAGAAAGTGAATGGGCGTGGGTCAGTAGGCGTGGCTTTTCCCCACACAACTCCAATGCTGTTTTTATTATATCTTCCCAAAAATTTAGAGTACAGCGCTGAGATTTAGTACAAGGTTGTTAATTGACAATGCCATACCACAGCCGAAAAGTGGATGAGATTGAAAAAGAGGGCATGGCACCTCCCATATAACCTGAAATCTAATTACCGGATATCTCAGGAACTATTTGTCGTACGTCTCTAAAATTAAGTATGGAAATATTATTTGTCAATGGCATTCTGTGGAAAAAATATGGATGGGCGTAGATTAGTAGGCGTGGCTCTTCCCATACAACTCAAATACTTATTTTGCTATATCACTGTAACCATTTACAGTACAGTACTGAGATTTAGTACTAGATTGTTAATTGACAATATCATACCACAGGCAAAAAGTGGATGAGATTGAAAAAGTGGGCATGGCACCTCCCATATAACTTAAAATTTAATTATGGAATATCTAAGAATCCAATTGAGATACGGCTCTATGATTTAGTATTGAAATATTATTTGTCAATGTCATTCTGTGGAGAAAATACGGATGGGCGTGAATCAGTAGGCGTGGCCCTTCTCATACAACTCTAAAGCATTTTTAGGTATATCTTCGTAACCATTTACAGCACAGTAGTGGAAGTTGGTACAAAGATGTTGATTGACAAAACCACGGTTTAAAAAAAATGTGGGTGCGAGGGGTGTGAAAAAGAGGGTAGGGTACTTCCCACATAACCTAAGTTTTCACTATTGGATATGTCAGGAATAAGGGAATATTTATAAAGACATCAGAATTGCATCAGAAACAAAGGCTAATATGAAATGCAATTAAGTGGCAATTCAAATATATTATCTACATACAATAAAAACTAAAATCCTAAATGACAACAGCGCCAAAAGATTTCCGGCATTGTCACGACACATATTTAGCTAAAATGTCATAAAAATTATAAAAAAAAAAATGTATGGCAATTAGCAACAAAGAATATCAATTTAAATTATTTTTGAAATAAATGTCTGCATATGAAACAAAGAGAGGTACAGCGAAACAAAGAGTGGCAAGTCGAAAGAGAGAGAGAAAGAGAGAGACAAATACATAGTATATTAATTATAAGCAATTAGAAGAAAACTTTCTTCTTTGTTCATCATGAAATTTATTTTTCAAGTTGAATGGCATTTTCTGTACTGTGTGTTTATATTTACATTAAAATAAAAATAAAAAAGTAAAAGATTCACAGTTAGTGTATTACCAACAATAATAAAGTAGCAATGCACTCGCCAGACATTTATTTCAACAATTTCAAGTACTATGTAAGTGGTGCTATCTGACTTAAGTCCAGCGTTTAGTCACTTACTCGGCACACTCCCCCGTACTCTCTTATTTTGCCTAGCTGCTAGAGGGTAAAGGCATTACCGCCTCTCTTCACTATAGATTTCGATAGAAGTGCAAGCGAGGAAATGTGCAATTTTTACACAATTTCCTTATCATAATGAGTTGCTAAATTATTAATTGTATAAATATATTGTTTTAATAAATTTTACTTAATAAATTAATTGTTACTACAATTTAGATATAAAACTTACCTTTTAATTATTCAGTTGGAATTTCAAAATATTATGAAATTTTTTTTGGTTGAAATTTTTCTGGAAATAAATAAAATATAAAATAAATATACAAAATTTCTTCTATATATTTTCTTTATTTTTTTTTGTTTTTTTTACAGACACATTGGCAACACTTTTGTGTTAGTTACATACATACATACATACATCCATACATACATACACACATACAACCCCAAAAGCCTAAAGTCCAAAGTACAGTAAATTTTATTTATTTTTTTTTTTTTTGTTGTTAATTTTTCTTTGTATGCAAATAAGAAAAAAGAATTATAAAATTTAAAATTTTTCACACCATTAAATGGAATTTTTAAAATTTATTTACCAGATTTATGCACATACATACATATGTATATGTAAGTGTTCATGTGTGTGTGTAAGAGCTAAAACTTAGTGTTGTGTAAAAAAAAAAATCAAGAGCATTCACGAATCGAATACTTTGTATTTAATTCGTTTCGGAGAGAGAGAGAGAGAGAGCAAGAGAAAATAAATCCCACCCTACACTCTCAATTGACCAATCACAGTCATTGGTTTTCTTTGAGTGAGAGTAAAATTCGGTCATAAATTCAACAGACCATAAAAGAGTTCAAAACGAGCTTGATTTAAATTTTATTGATCAAAGAAGCTGGTTAAAATTTTCAATGAAAAGATTGAGCCAAAATTGATTAAGTAAAAGCGATTGATGAGAGACAGTGAGGAACAATATGAGAATGATGAATTTAGTTTGATGTACACTCATTTCAGAGAGTTCATGTGTGATTGGATGCACTTGATGGATCTCAAAACTACGAATCAGAATTACGATCATAATCGTACTAAGAAATTTATTGAGAGGGGGTTGATTTATCCCTAAACAAGTATAGGTGAATGCTTTTTGAGTGCACAGCTATGACAAATACAAGATATCGATTTTTGAGAAGGTATTCCCTTAATAACTTGTCCTATTGCTCTAGTTAGTCCAAATGCTAGAATACCTAAAATCAAATGGAAGGGTTTAATAATAAAACTATAAAACATGAAAAAATTTCTAAGTTCGCATATGGTTTTTCTGGAGTTGTTTTCGATGCTGATCACTAATCTACAAAAAAAAAAAAAAATTTCGGATCAGGTCGAACTTTTGTGATATCGATGATTTTACGATTTTTTAAAAAATGGTAAGGTCGGGGTACTAGGGGGAAATTTTGTTTTACGATTTTTTATGTTTTCTATACGTTTTATGAGTTTTTACAACGTTTTCAACAAAAACAATTTTTTTAAAAAAAAATTTTTTTTTCGACCTAAATTTTTCAAAAAATTCATAAGGGGAGGGTACATGGGGGAAAAAAATGGTTTTCGATTTGTTGTGTTTCAACAAAAACAATTTTTGAAAAAAAAAAAATTTTTTTTTTTTACCAATTTTTCAAAAAATTCATAAGGGGGAGGATACATGAGAAAAATTGTTTTAGGTTTTTTGTGTTTTCTTCACGATTTAAGAGTTTTTACAACGTTTTCAACAAAAACAATTTTTTTAAAAAAAAATTTTTTTTTCGACCTAAATTTTTCAAAAAATTCATAAGGGGAGGGTACATGGGGGAAAAAAATGGTTTCGATTTTTGTGTTTTCTACACGTTTTATGAGTTTTTACAACGTTTTCAACAAAAACAATTTTTGAAAAAAAGAGAAATTTTTTTTCGACCTAAATTTTTCAAAAAATTCATAAGGGGAGGGTACATGGGGGAAAAAAATGGTTTTCGATTTGTTGAGTTTTCTACACGTTTTATGAGTTTTTACAACGTTTTCAACAAAAACAATTTTTAAAAAAAAAACTTTTTTTTTCGACCTAAATTTTTCAAAAAATTCATAAGGAAAAAATTGTTTTCGATCTTTGTGTTTTCTACACGTTTTAAGAGTTTTTACAACGTTTTCAACAAAAACAATTTTTGAAAAATAGAGAAATTTTTTTTCGACCTAAATTTTTCAAAAAATTCATAAGGGGAGGGTACATGGGGGAAAAAAATGGTTTTCGATTTGTTGAGTTTTCTACACGTTTTATGAGTTTTTACAACGTTTTCAACAAAAACAATTTTTAAAAAAAAAACTTTTTTTTTCGACCTAAATTTTTCAAAAAATTCATAAGGGGAGGATACATGGGGGAAAAAAATGGTTTCGATTTTTGTGTTTTCTACACGTTTTATGAGTTTTTACAACGTTTTCAACAAAAACAATTTTTGAAAAAAAAAAAATTTTTTTTTTTTACCAATTTTTCAAAAAATTCATAAGGGGGAGGATACATGAGAAAAATTGTTTTAGGTTTTTTGTGTTTTCTTCACGATTTAAGAGTTTTTACAACGTTTTCAAGAATAAAAATTTTTCAAAAAAAAAAAAATGTTTTTTCGACCTAAATTTTTCAAAAAATTCATAAGGGGAGGTACATGGTAGAAAGAAAATTGTTTTAGATTTTTTGTGTTTTCCACACGTTTTAAGAGTTTTTACAACGTTTTCAACAAAAACAATTTTTGAAAAAAAAAAAAAAATTTTTTCGACCTAAATTTTTCAAGGGGGGGTCTACAGAGAAAAAAAATTGTTTTCTATATTTTGTGTTTTCTTCACGTTTTAAGAGTTTTTACTTTTTCAACAAAAAAAATTTTTGAAAAAAAATTTTATTTTTTTCGACTTAAATTTTTAAAAAAAATTCATAAGGGGGGTACATAGTAGAAAAAAAATTGTTTTCTATATTTTGTGTTTTCTTCACGTTTTATGAGTTTTTACAACGTTTTCAACAGAAAAATGTTTGAAAAAAAATTAAATTTTTTTTTCGACCAAAATTTTTTCAAGGGGGGCTACAGAGAAAAAAAATTGTTTTCTATATTTTGTGTTTTCTTCACGTTTTAAGAGTTTTTACTTTTTCAACAAAAAAAATTTTTGAAAAAAAATTTTATTTTTTTCGACCTAAATTTTTAAAAAAAAATCATAAGGGGGGTACATGGTAGAAAAAAAATTGTTTTCCATATTTTGTGTTTTCTTCACGTTTTATGAGTTTTTACAACGTTTCTAACAGAAAAATTTTTGAAAAAAAAATTTTATTTTTTTTTCGACCTAAATTTTTAAAAAAAATCATGAGGGGGATGGGGGTGCATGGAAAAAAAAAGTTTTTAATTTTTAAACTCATAAAACGTGTAGAAACACACAAAAAAATGTTTTAAATCACAAAATCGACCTGACCCGAACAAAAAGTGTGTAGATTCATGATAATCCAGAAAAAGGCAATTTTTGTTGGCCGCCTCATTAACAGTTAAACATTTCTTCTTTTTTATTTTGCTTGAATCCAATATTTCAATACCATACAAGTTCGGTAAGTACCCAATATTATTCATCGCTAATAGAAATATATTTGAGCAGTGGCTGGTCCAGGGGGGGTAGTGAATATGGGGCTGAAGACCCTTCCAAAACCCAAAAATCTTGATTAACCAAATATACACGATGAGCAGTGTATTTGTAGTAGCCAGTTTATAGATGTCTTACTTTTTTAAAGCTTGATAATGGTCTAGTTTCTGCGTTGAATTTTGCACTGAATTTAAGTCTGACTTTTCCGTTTTTGTCCGGTTTTAATCAGAAATCTGGTTTTTGATTGTTTGTCAGAATTTTGTTTTGATTTTAGGTCTGATGTTAAGTCTGAAATTTGTTTGAGTTTTAATCCGTGTTAAGTCTAAGCTTTGATTTGCTTTCGGTGTGTATTTGAGATCCTTCTGGTCTGAGTTTTGTGTATAACTCTTAATCAAAATTGTGTTCCAAATTTTGCTCAGACCAGCATTTACTCCGCGTTTGATCTGATTTCTGGTCTAAATTTTGGTTTGCTTTTAATTTTTATTTGGCGTCCATTCAGTTCCTCAGTTTAAATCTAACTCTTAATTTGAGTTGTGGTCGAAATTTTGGTCTGAATTGGCTTGATTTTGATATGAATTTCGGTCGGAAACCGGTCGGAATTTTGTTTTCCATTTTGGTCTGAATTCGGTTGGAATTCTGATTCAGTTTTTGTTTAAATTTTTTGTCTTAATTAGGTCTAAAGTTTTTGTCTACTTTTGGTCTATATTTGAGTTCAAAATTTTTGTAGTGAATATTTATCACAGGTATTTGGTCTGAATTTATGTTTGCTTTCGCTTGGTATTTGGCGACCTTTTGGCCTAAAGTTTTGTCTCACTATTAGTCTGGGTTGTGGTCTAAATTTGGTCTTAATTTATGTCAAACTCTTAGTCTGAGTTGTGGTTTAAATTTGGGCGAAATTTTTGTCTATTAGTCTGAATTGTGGCCCAAATTATTGTCTAACTATTAACCAGAGTTGTGGTCTAAATTTTAGTCTGATATTAGGTTTGCTTTCGCTTGGTATTTGGCGACCTTTTGGCATAAAGTTTTGTCTCACTATTAGTCTGGATTTTGATCTAAATTTGAGTTTGAATTCGGCCTCATTTTGATAGATTTTTGTTGGAATTTGGGTACGATTCGTGGTCTGAAAAATGTTTTTGTTTTTAAACAAGGTTTTGGTCAGAATTTGGTCTCATTTTGATCAAGATTTTCGATCTGAATTTGATCCTTTTCTTGGTTTAAACTTCGATCTGAAAAAAAAGCGTTTGAAATTTAGTTTGAAATTTGGTCGAAATTTCCACCTAAATTTCTATCCGATTTAAGTTTGAATTTGGTCTCAGTTTTGTTTCAGTTATCGAACATTGATAAAATTTTTGCATTAGTTTTTGGTCTAGGTCTTGGTTTTGGACAACATTGAGCCTGTTATTTATCCTTTAATTTAGTAAAATCAGCCTCCACCTCCCCTTCAAAACCAAATCCGAGAACCGCCACTGGATTTGAATATCTGTGTTTAAGCACTCACCAGTCAAAAATTTATATTTTTAACAAAATCATTAATAAGGCATTAATATTAATATTTATATTTGTAATTTTAACAAAGCGTAAACATTTGAAATTTGCAATATTTACAAATTCCATTATGCAGAAAAAAAAGAAGAAAAATAGAGAAAAAAAACAAAGGAGCTGCAACACACACTCAAACATTCAAAAGTGTTCAACAAAAATCACAATTGCAATCACAAATTACAATGACGGAAATAAAAATTGCATAGACACGCAGACTGGGCAAAAATTAAACAAATAACAATAAGAAAAATATGTAAGTTTTTACATTAGTGTTCAAATTTTAATAGTAAATAATAAGTACTTAAGTAACAAAGAAATATTTCAATTAACTGCAACGTGTAAACGAGGCATAGCTACTAAGGATTACGCCGAATAAAATTGTCCGCTACAAAAATGATTAAATATTTTTAATCAGTAGTCCGATTTTTATATACTTAAGTATTTTATTTTGTAAATTATTTTAGGACTTGAGAAAAAAACAAAATAAGAAACCAAGGACCCCGTCCATTAATGTTTTTATAGTAGTGTCCGATACACTCACAATTTCCTTGAGAAGCGGCTGTATAAAACTCCTGCCCAGGAAGCTGGGGAAAAGTCAGTTTCTATCTGGAACTTTTTGAACCTTGAAAGTCTTCAGTCCAGCTTCCTTCTTAGTTTTGCTCACGAAAGTTTCTGAGCAATTAGCTTACCTCGCCAATTTCCTTCCCGATATGCTTGGATGGTCGCAATTTTCTTCGCTTTCTCACACTCATGTGCCGCTTTCTTTTTACCAGAACCTTTTTTTCGAGTAATAGTTCTTTCTTAAAGCGTTTAATAACGCGAGAAATGGTTTTAGGGTTAGAGGTTGCTTTTGAAAAAATTTTAATAATATTTTCTCGCACTTCTTCAGCATTTCAACGGTTGGTGAAAATTAAAAATAAATAAAAATAAAACACTACAAAAAAGAAATTCTATTTTCTTAAACATTTTAAAGAATATTGTATGATAATCATCTCAGAGAACTTTTCGAAACTTTTCAGAACTTAAAATAAACTTAAATAAAATTTTCTTTCTTTAAATATTCATTTCAGCTTTTCGGAAAGAAAGACTGCCTTGAATACAAATGCGTTCTTTAAATCATTCAAAGAACTGTAAAATATCTTGAGAGCAAAAGCGGATTAAAATTTTTATTAGAGCAAAAGTGAAATAAATTTATATCTCAGCGCAAAAACGATATAAGCAATATGAGTTGAAATAAAAATGAAATAAATTAAAGAGCCAAAATGATCTAACAATTTTTTCAGAGCAATAACGACACATCGATTTAACCCGTTTTTGCTCTCAAAGAATTTTTACATCATTTTTGCCCTTACTTCTAATTTAATTCACTTTTACATGTATTTCTTTTTCAACACAAATATGTCATGCACAACAATGAATAAACAATATCAAGTTTTTTTAACAGTGTGGCCAGCTCAGCGCTTTTCCCGCTGATTTTAGTGCTTTTTGAAAATTAAAACACGGAAAATAAGTGATTTAGCGCTCCGTTCGTTTTTTCAATTTAAAACATTTTTGAAAAATCTAAGAAATTTTCATTGACTAAAAGTATCAGATGTTTCCCTGTATTAGTGAAAAACTTTAAATGTATTGAGTTTTCTCGCACTTTTATAAGGAAAAAAATTTAACGCTTTTTTTAAGAAAATAAGAAAATAAAAGTTGGCCACACTGTTTTTTAACTCTGTGACGTCATGGCATGGCGTTGGCTCAGTGAATGTGTTGTAGGCCTTCTAATCAGAAGTTCGGTGGTTCGAATCGGGGTATAAGGTAGAATATTTTTTATAGATTGTTATTTTGATATTTTTTTTTCTTTTTTTTTTTTAGAATTATTATTTTCTGAATTTGTTCTTTGAGATTTGTTGTTAAATTTTAAATAATTGAACAACAGTATAAAATGATTTTCATATAAAAATTTAAGCAATTCGGGTTGAAATTTTTATCCGAGCAAAAATGAAATAAATTTATATCTTAGCGCAAGAACGATATAAGTAATATGAGTTGAAGAGAAAATAAAACAAATTAAAGTAAGAGCAAAAATTATATAACACACATCGACTTAAACCGTTTTTACCCTCAAAGAATTGTTTTATCATTTTTGCCCTTACTTCTAATTTATGATAATTTATTACGATATAAACTTTTGAATAAACAATATCAAGATTTTTTTTTAACTCCATGACGTCATGAAATGGCGTTGGCTCAGTGGATATGTAGAAGGTCTTACAATCGGAAGTTTGGTGGTTCGAATTTAGGTATATTTTTTCTAGATTGTTGATTTGATATTTTTTTTATTTTTTTTTTTTTTTTAGAATCATAATTTTATGGATTTATTCTTTGAGATTTGTAGCCAAATTTGAAATAATTAAACAACAGTATAAACTGATTATAATTTTTTATACACAAATTTGCGTTTTTCAAGCAATTTGGGTTAAAATTTTTATCCGAGCAAAAATGAAATAAATTTATATCTTAGCGCAAGAACGATATAAGTAATATGAGTTGAAGTGAAAATAAAACAAATTAAAGAAAGAGCAAAAACGATTTAACAACTCTTTCAGAGCAAAAACGACGCATCGACTTAAACCGTTTTTGCTCTCAAAGAATTTTTATATCATTTTTCACCTTCTAATTTAATTCACTTTTATATGCTACGATATAAATTCTTGAATAAACAATATCGAAGTTTTTTAACTCGGCGACGTCATGACATAGCATTGGCTCAGTGAATGTGTCATAGGCAGTTCGGTGGTTCGAATCCAGGTATAAAATTTTTTCTAGATTGTTTTGAAATTTTTTTCTTCTTTTTTTTTTTAAGAAGAAATTTAAATTTCTGAACTTACACAATACGGAAAATGAGTTTCTTAGATGAATCTATGCACTTTATCGATAACTTACCTTCAAAATTTCCAGAAAAATGCTGCACAAAAATGCAAATGTCCAAAAAGGAAACGAACTGAATACGAAAGTCTTCAAGTAACAAATAAACGTAACGTAACAAAGATGAAAAAAGTACAACAAAAATACAATTTCTCTTTCAACAAGTAACTAGCTAACTATTAACAACAAAAACAATTGTACGAACGAATTGTGAATGAATTTACGCGAACGCGAGATTCTAAAAAATTCACGTTGTGACTTTTTTTTTGTTTTTTTTGTTAGAAAACTATAGGCATAATAAGGATAAGAAAAACAACCGCTCGCGTAAAAAAAAATTCAACCGACTTCCCTGAATTGCACTCGATAACTGTGTCAGAGAAACGCACAGGAATTGCCAACAAGCTCAACAGCAAATTAGAAGAACGCAACGCAGCGCCATTAACGCGAAACGCGAAGAAGCTATTCAGGTTGGAAGAGGTAGCTGTATATGTATGTGTAATGTTAGTGGTAGTGATGGTGCTATTTACTTGTGGTGCACACGCAATTGAAGGGGAGAAACGCGACTCGACGATAAGATTTTTAGGATGAGCTGCGCGACGAGCGATTCAATTGCAATTCAGCAGAGAACACACGATAGAATGGAAAATGAGAGCGAACAAGTTCTTCACTACTACTAAGGTCCTTCTTTTGAATTGAATCAAATCAAAACAGATAAATCAAAGAAAACAATAATGAAAAAAAAAAAAACTAGTAGAAGATGAAGAAGAAGAAAAATAAACCCTTATTTTACATTGAGGAATTCTCAAGGATTTAATGTTAGCTTCCTTCCAGTAAAACTAAATAAAACTAACCCTCACATTGTCATGTAATGTACTCGTATTCGTTTGTGGAAGTAGTGACAGCATTCAAGAAGAACTTCAGTAATAAGTATCCTTGAAGGATTTTTTGTTTTTTCTTTTTTTCTTCATTTTGCTGCTAGCTTGCTGATGAGATGCTCTGTGCTACTGCTTCTTTATAAGCGACCGAAACTAAGACCTGATCAATGCTACTACAACCATTACGCGAGGGGTGGAAAAGTAAGTTAAATGCCAAGGTTTTTATTGTCGCTGATTTCACCATCATCACCAATCTTCATTATGCATAGCAACAGGATAAAGTTTTTTTTTGGGAAACTTCATCATTATTTGAGTTTTACTATTGTAACGCACATTTAGAATTTTAAAATGAAATTACTAAATTCTCAGCAAAGTACAGTAAAGATGGTTTTCATTATTTGTTTATAGAGTACAGTTGAGAGGTTGATTCAGTTTCATTAGGAAGAAGAAAACTCTGTAGTTTGAGGATTATTACCAAGAGCCCAACCCTCAAAGACTGGCTCCCCTCAAATTGTGTATCATCGCTCCCCCTCATCTGAGAAGGAAGCTAGCAAGCACTTTGCATGAAATTCAAGAAAACAACAATATCTCCCTGAAAATAGACATTGAGACGCTTTCGAACCCCTTTCTATCTGCCAACCACGCCCTTAAAGGGTTAAAAACTCCAAAAGTTTCCGGTATAAAGAATTCAAGCTAGAAAAAAACCTATCAAAAACTCGTGCATAAGTTCCACTTGCGGTTCGTGTAGCTCTCCAGAACACTCGAGTTAATTCGCACATTTCTGCAGAAAATCAACGATGAAAATAACGGTAAAATAGCAGAGCTGTAAAAGATTGCAGTCTTTTTAAGTTCGAAGTCAATTGACTTTAAAAAAAAATGATTGCAATCTTCCAGTGTTTTTGTGAATGCAGAATTAAGACCTTGAAGTCATAAGTCATGTTGAAGTACATGACTTATCCTTTATTTTTTAAGTAATTTTTGTGAAGTCATGAATGAACAGTCTGTAAAAGTTTGCAGTCTTTTTAAGTCCGAAGTCAATTGACTTTAAGAAAAAAAATGATTGCAATCTTCCAGTCTCATTGTGAATGCAGAATTAAGACCTTGAAGTCACAAGTCATGTTGAAGTCAATGACTTATCCTTTATTTTTTAAGTAATTTTTGTGAAGTCATGAATGAACAGTCTGTAAAAGTTTGCAGTCTTTTTAAGTTTCAAGTCAATTGACTTTAAAAGAAATGATTGCAATATTCCAGTCTTTTTGTGAATGCAGAATTAAGACCATGAAGTCACAAGTCATGTTGAAGTCAATGACTTATCCTTTATTTTTTAAGTAATTTTTATGAAGTCATGAATGAACAGTCTGTAAAAGTTTGCAGTCTTTTAAAGTCCGAAGTCAATTGACGTTAATAAAAAAAATGATTGCAATCTTCCAGTCTTTTTGTGAATGCAGAATTAAGACCTTGAAGTCACAAGTCATGTTGAAGTCAGAGTAACTCCTCAATTCTTGAATGATGAATATCGACCAATAATTCGTGTCATCCGGATTTAACTGAGCTTTTTGCTTTTAATACTGAGCTTTTTGCGTTTATTGCTAAGCTTTTTGCTTTAAAACTCCCAAAATATTTGCACTTCAACTCTTCGATCATTGAACGATCCATAACGTTCGCGAATCGAAAATATTTTTACCCTGAATAGTTATCGATTGCCACCACTGTGCTTTAGAAAATGCTTTCAAAAACAAATAAAAAAAAAACGCGAAAGGCAAAAATAGCTTAAGAAAACAAAAATGAAACCAAGAAAGAAACTAGGTCTATATTTTTTATGCCACACATATTTCATTTTTTAATTTACAACTTCTTCTTTATGATTCAATGATTTTTTTTTTCGCGAGAAATTTTTCCCTTCTTCTAGTTCTTGTGTGTGCGTGTGTGTGTGGAACTATTATTCTAAACAATTCATTCATACATTAACTTTTTACATGAAATACTATTGTCTGTTGTCCTGTAAATGAACCCTTCTGAAAAGAGGATTACGCATACAGGGAAGAAAAAACATAAGAAGAAGATTTACCTACAGTAGGACAATGATGAAAGATAAAACCTATAAGAAAGAGAGAGAAAGATAAAGGAAAAGAGGAAGATTCCTGCTTTTTATAATGCCGCCATCAAGAAGATTCCAATGCCTTGGTACGCGAAACATTGAAATCTACTTTTAATAGTTTTATATTATAATATCAAAAAAAAGGAAGAAAGTACTAAGGATTTATGGCAGATTCAACAAAGAAAATTAGAATCTATGCTAATTAGTAGTTGTCAATTAAATTAAAACAGGCTGAAGCCAAAAATCAACTTTACTGATCGTGTAAACTAGCCCATTTCAGACAGCAAGGAAACCACAGGAAATAGCGCAAAACCCGAATTCGGATTTGTATTTTCAGACCTCCATTTCTTGTTACAATTTTTAATCAAAACAGACATTTTGCGTCTCTGAAGTCCTAAACTTTCATGGGTCACCGGTGACCTTGTGGCCTTCAATGGGATTTTTTTAACGAACTTTTCCTCAAATTTTTTATTAAATATATTTTTAAAGCTAGACAAAGTATCTTGGTAGTAATTTTTCACTTAACGCATTCCTGACCGTAACGAAAGTAGACACGATAGAGCAAAAGCGAGTCCAGATTCGCAATTTCAAATTCCCATTTCATTGTAAAAAAGTTTTCTTTAAAGATCTTAGGGTCACTGCTGACCCTGTGGCCTACAATGGGATTTTTTTTTAAGAGTTTTTTCTGTACATTTTTTTAAAGATAGACAAAGCTACTTAGTATTAATTCGTCACTTAAACCTTTCTTGACCGTAACGAGAATAGAAACGATAGGGCAAAACTGGGTCCAGATTCGAATTCTTTGACCCACATTTCATAGCAAAAAATTTCTTAAAAAGTTTCCATTAAAGAGCTTAGGGTCATTGGTGACCCTGCGGCTTACAATGGGATTTTTAAAGAATTTTTTCTGTACATTTTTATTAGACATTTTTTTTAAGGATAGACAAAGTTACTTAGCATTAATTCTCCACTTTTCTTTCTTGACCATAAAGAAACTAGAAACGACAGAGCACCAGATTCGAATCCTATTAAAGGTCTTAGGGTCACTGGTGACCCGGTGGCCTTCAATGGGATATTTTTACAAATTTTTTCTGCAAATTTTTATTAGATATTTTTTTAAAAATAGACAAATTTACTTGGAACTAATTCTTAACTTAACCCTTTCTTGACCGTAAATAAATTAGAAACGATATAGCAAAACCGAGTTCAGATTTGCATTTTTTGACACCTATTTCATTGCAAAAAGGTTATTAAAAAGTTTCCATTGAAGATGTTAGGGTCACTAGTGACCCTGTGGCTTTTAATGGGATTTTTTTTAACGAAATTTTTCTGTACATTTTTATTAAATATTTTTTTAAAGATAGAGAAATTTACTTAGAATTAATTTTCACTTAACCTTTTCTTAACCATAAAAAAATTTGAAACAATAGAACAAAAGCGAGTCCAGATTCAGATTCATTGCAAAAACGTTCTTGAAAACTTTCCATTGAAGATCTTAGGGTCACCGGTGTAAGTATAAGTAACTAGTTTTCTTACATTTTAAAAATGTGACGTATTTGGACAAATTTTGTGCAAATTGAAAGCGATTGAAATTAAGTTGAAAAAACGAAAACTAAAATGAGTTCCTTCCGCACTCGTCAGTTTATTACAAAAGTTTTCATTTTTATGTTCCAAAAAGTGCAACCATGGGTTTTCAAATTTTTTTATTTTCTCTTTTTGAATGCACTTTCTTCGCTTTTTGCACTTCTACATTGCCTAATGTTGTTACTATTTAACAATTTCAATTAGGAAGGAATAAACTATAAACTAAAATAAACTATGCAATAAAACAACACAATAAATACAAACATTTTTGATATGTTCCAATATTTTATTGATATGTCAGTATATTCCAAAACCGTTTTTAATACAGAAATTATGAGTTGCATACTTTTAGGCTTAAAGTAAAATATATATACACATACTATGAAATCTCACACGACACTAATGTGACATTTCATTTTAATTTCTATCAATTTAATCCTCTATAAATTTCAATTCATTTAAACTTTTAAAAGGAAATTATTTTTTAATTTTCAATTTGCATGTATACACCCTGTATATCATTGCAGAGCATTCAAAGGATTTCAATTCTTAAAAACACTTTCACCCTATTCCCAAGTACATAATTATTAGTTTCTTTCTTTCTTTTTTTTTTTTTTTTTGCATATGGTGAAAGCAATTCATAACAATAAAAATGTAAATACAAATTATAATATTTAAGAAATTCTTCTTCCACTTAAATACTATGGAGAGAATTCAAGATTTCCAACTGTGTAAAATGCAGCGAAACGATTTTCAATACATAACCTAGCAATTTGCATGATAATGAGGACACCGCCAAGCCCACAGGAGAAATTTGAAGAAATCTTAAATGTTTTTAGTGTGCCTTAAGGCGCATGTTGAAGTGATTATGATACTAACTTAAATATTCTATAATAAAAATCGAGAAAGTACAAGTTGGAATAGGTTGCCAGATTTTTTATAACTTTCATTCAACGATTTCGAATCAACGATTACTAAAAACCGCCCAACAAGTATTTAAGATATCGCCGAGTTCTTTATTGCAAATGAAGTTATAATTATATTTTGTTAACATAAACATTCAACCAGAAATAAGTTTCGCTGTTGAATACAATTTTTCGATAAAAAAAACGGGTCTTCAAATTTTCCTAATCTGCGGGTAGATCACCAAAAACTCGCCTGGTTTAAGTTCTTGAACCATCTGTATTTTATACGCTTTTAGACCTAGAACCTTGCCCGAAATCTTTCGCGTACTCTAGCAACACAATCTCAATTGCTGTGAACGATGACGGATGGACAAATCAGGATCTTCATCAACGCTGGCGGCGACGGCAGCAATATTCTTTTCTGTACGCACTCTAGACACACGGGTAGGTGGATTGATATACCAAAGCGTAAAACTGGTGCTAAATTTTTTTACTACAGCTTGAATTGCTAGCTCATTAAAGGTCGATCATGACAACTATAAAATGTTCAAAGTGCATGGAAAACATTTTTCATACAGTACAAATTTTAATAATAAAATTTAAGAATTAGTAAGCATTGTTCGGGTCGTAAGTCTTTCCCTAATGAAATGTCAATGCGCTAATGACAAATGTCACGAATCACAAGGGAACTGTCAAAAATTCTACACTAAAAAAGGTACGTGGAAGGTACGAAATTTCTTGAAGGTATTTTCAGCTCTACGGGAAGTAAAGGAAACCTTAATCAACCTTGATTTTACAACACAATTTCAAGTATTTTATATTCCAAAATAGAGCATTAACATTTATTAAAATTTCGATAAATCAACTAATTTAAAAGCATAACAACAATAAGCATCTTTATAGAAATCTGGAACCTTCCTAGGTTTATCTATTATTTTAAGAAACGATTTATATTGCCAAAAATCCGGGTTCTAAAAAAGAAACGGAAAAAAAAACAAACAAAAAATTAACACAAATTGAATTATGTTTTTTCTTCCAGAAGAATCCGTCGTAACAATTACGAATACGTAGATGCTTTAAAAAAAACCGAATAAATTCCGAGCAAATTCAAAACTAACAATTTATTTTCAATGCGCCAATATTAAAGATTTAGATTTGTAAATCAAACCATAAATTCATAATTATTACGACGAGCTCTCTTTTCAATCGCTAGAAGATTACATTGTACAAAAGCAAAATAGTATCTGAGTTGTGGCCCGGTTTTTCTGGGGTATTTTTGGCTACTGATCACTAATCTGAAAAAAATTTTTTCGGGTATAGTAAATCTTTTTTTTTTTTTTTTAATTTCTTTTATGTTCTTTACCAAAAAACCAAAATAAGTGGAAAAAAAAATTTCATCCATGAGGCCCCCCCTTATGAAATTTTCAAAAACGAAAAGGTCTACGAAAAATGTACATTTTATCAAAAAAATTTTTTTTCATTTAAAACTCCTAAAATTGCATAATTCGTGTAGAAAATCAAAATAAACAGGAAAACAAAATTTTCATCCATGAGGTCCCCCCTTATCAAATTTTCAAAAACGAAGGTTTACGAAAAATGTAAATTTTATCAAAAAGAAATTTTTCATTTAAAACTCCTAAAATGGGATAATTCGTGTAGAAAATCAAAATAAACAGGAAAACAAAATTTTCATCTATGAGGGCCCCCTTATTAAATTTTTAAAAACGAAGGTTTACGAAAAATGTAAATTTTATCAAAAAAATTTTTTTCATTCAAAACTCCTAAAATTGCATAATTCGAGTGGAAAAAAAAATTTTATCCATGAGGCCCCCCCTTATCAAATTTTCAAAACCGAAGGTTTACGAAAAATGTAAATTTTATCAAAAAGAAATTTTTCATTTAAAACTCCTAAAATGGGATAATTCGTGTAGAAAATCAAAATAAACAGGAAAACAAAATTTTCTTCTATGAGGGCCCCCCTTATCAAATTTTCAAAAACGAAGGTTTACGAAAAATGTAAATTTTATCAAAAAACTTTTTTTTCATTCAAAACTCCTAAAATTACATAATTCGTGTAGAAAATCAAAATAAACAGGAAAACAAAATTTTCATCCTTGAGGCCCCCCCCTATCAAATTTTCAAAAACGAAGGTTTACGAAAAATGTAAATTTTATCAAAAAAATTTTTTTCATTCAAAACTCCTAAAATTGCATAATTCGAGTGGAAAAAAAAAATTTTATCCATGAGGCCCCCCCTTATCAAATTTTCAAAAACGAAGGTCTACGAAAAATGTAAATTTTATCAAAAAACTTTTTTTTCATTTAAAACTCCTAAAATTGCATAATTCGAGTGGAAAAAAAAAATTTCATCCATGAGGCCCCCCCTTATCAAATTTTCAAAAACGAAGGTTTACGGAAAATGTAAATTTTATCAAAAAAAAAAAATTTTTCATTCAAAACTCCTAAAATTGCATAATTCGTGTAGAAAATCAAAATAAACAAGACAACAAAATTTTCATCTATGAGGGCCCCCCTTATCAAATTTTCAAAAACGAAGGTTTACGGAAAATGTAAATTTTATCAAAAAAAAAATTTTTCATTCAAAACTCCTAAAATTGCATAATTCGTTTAGAAAATCAAAATATACAGGAAAACAAAATTTTCATCCATTAGTGCCCCCCTTATAAAATTTTCAAAAACGAAGGTCTACCAATTTAAAAATTTTTTTTCATCCAAAACCCTTAAAATCGCATAATTCGTGTAGAAAATCAAAAACAAACAGGAAAAAAAATTTCATCCATTAGGGCCCCCCTTTATAAAATTTTCAAAAAGGAAGGTCTCGTAAGTTTTAATTTGAAAAATGAAAAAATTTTTGTTCACCCAAACCTTCTAAAAATGCATAATTCGTGTAAAAAAGCTAAAATAAACCGAAAAAAAAAATTTTCACCTGACCTGACCAGACCCGAAAAAAATTTATACAAATTCGTGATCAGCGATCAGAAAAATTAGACCACAACTCAGATACTATTTTAAAGTCTCACTTTGTTGTGCAGTGTTTATTTTACCTCATTTATATCAGTACTTAAAGATGAATTCTTTACATTAATAGTCAAAGTCCTTATGTTATGCAAAAGCAAATAATTTGCTGCTTCCCATATGAAGTTCTCAGTGAGATTTTCACATTCTTTCAAATCAATATATTTCAAACAGGTACAGTTTTTTATCATATCCAGCAAACATCTTTCCGAGATATTATTGCAATAAGTTAATATGAGTTCTTCGAGTTTCGGTGAATACATTTCGTTATCTGATGTAATCATCTTTTCCTGCATCCGTAGGTCGGCCCAATAAAATTCCAAAACACGTAATTCACACATATCCATCAAATGAATATTCTCCAATTGTGAATCTGGCCAAGAAATGAATTTAGGTGAAATGCCAAAGTAACAAATCCGATGGCACAACTTAGCATGAAGTCTTTTAAAATGTCCAGCTAAACTATTTTTGGAAGTTTTATTATCATAACCAACGATCAACGTCTTCAGACTAGCCAATGAACAAATATCTGTAACTAGACATGGGCTGATAATGAAGAACGCATGCATTAGGCATAGCTCTTGCAATACATTTAGATTAACCATAGAAAGTGGTGACAAACTTGCAATCCCTTCAAGCTCAATTAAATGCAACTTTGTTAGCTGTTTACATTGTAAGAGCTCATTTAAATGATTACTGTTGGAATACTCTAAGATGCAGCGCCTCAAATGTAATGTCTTCAATTTCCGTATAGATTTTAAGCGTGATATTTTTACCAGAGTATTCTCCAATTTCAAATCAATGAGATTCGGACATTTAGACAACATTTTCCAATAAGCAAAATCATTATTACGTATTACATCAGCTGATCGATATTCGGCAATAATTTTTAACCTTTTCAAGGAGGGAAATTTCATATTCTTACATAATTCCATAAATGAATCGAATGTCGTACCCGGAAGGTATATGTATTCTAAAATAAAACTGATGGCATTCAAAAAATATTTATAAGACTCTAGATCACAGCATGGTTGATACACGGGCATTGTAAACTCTTTGGCATTCCATTCTCGCTTCCAGCGTAAAATCATAATCTCTGCGAAATTTTCGCATGTTCTTGCGAAATTGATTTGACTAGGAAAATCTAGAAATCGTGTTAGATAATATAAACAATCAAAGTTCAGATCACTTAAGATTAATGAGGTGCCGCAGGGTTGCATTTTAGAGCTGTTTTGGTTGGTGAAGTGTTCATATGGTAGTAGGTAGGTAGGTAGTAATTGTTGTTTAGTAACTGAAAAATATCAGTTAAAATGTTTGTTTGCTAAAAAAAAAAAAAAAATAATATATATATATTATATAGAAATTTAATAGACACAGTTGTGCCCAATTAATTAGAACTGAACTCAGATGTACATATACAACACATTCAACAAATCAATGAAAATCAATGAAAAAAATAAAAATGAAACATTAGTAATCCTCCTACATTACTAGAGGGAAACCCCTAGCGACAAACAAACTAAATTACTCATAAACATTTTCCAATGTAGAAAAACTGCCAATTCTAAACCAAATCCGAATCGGGACATAGTTTCTCCCAAAGCATGGTTTAGAATGATATACCGAAATTATAAGAGAAGAGCCCTAATATTTTAAAAATATCGAACGGCTGTTCAAATAATATCTGATGTTCTTGAACATATACAATTACGAAAAGATACAAAAATTTCAATACATGTGTGTTCAAATATGAACCACAATGTTCTTGAACACCAAACATATACGAAAATATCAAGAAAATTTTCAATTCCTGAGAGTTCAAATACGAATTTTATCCTCGTATCCCAAAAACTATCGCCATTACCCTGTTTGGCCGACAGACGCACCTTAACCTTTTTCAACTTTGATTCACCCCACTGTTTCGACTGTTCCTTAGTCTCTGATGTTTGATGATGAATCCAGGTTTCGTCTACTGTTAGTCACTAAGCACACAGCACCCATCTTGCGGATAGCTTTTTCATATCCAAATATTTATGCAAATCTGAAATCACTGATCCATGTGATAAAACTGTAGCCCCTTTCAATTATACCGTGGATTTTATCGACCATTTCTGGTGTGGCAATCTCAATTGGGCGACTAGAACGTTCGGCGTTCGATCGAACCGAAATTGAGCAAACCAACGGTGGATTGTTTCAATCGATGGTGACGAAGAGTCTCCATAATATTTTTTTAAGCTTTTGTTTGGTTTTGTTGAGTTTCTGATGAGCATAAGAAATTCACTTTTATCTATTTTTACGAAAATGTTCGTAAGCATCTTTTTTAAATGGCTGCCACAAAAAAACCATTTGGCAGTTCTGTTTGACAGATGCTTCTTGACAATCAAAATGTTGGTGTTGCCACCTGTTTTAGTTTTCAGGAACTTATTGACGATGAGTTTACTACTGTTTCTTTCAACTTCTGAACTTCTTTCAACTCACATTTTATTGCTAAAAAAAAAATAATAAAATTATACCATTTAATTGTATTGAAATATCATTTATTTCTATTTACTATATATAATTATACTTAAATAGTACATTTTAGTTAATATTTTATCCAACTTATTTTCATAAAAATTAAATTCGTTAATACAGGTAAAAAGGTAAATCGTTAGCGAATGAGTTTATATTTGAGTTTTATAAAATTTCTAGATCTTCGATATCCTCACGTTGAATGATGAGTTTCGAATCCTCGCCATTCTCATCCTCAAACAAAACTTTAAGCCAATCTGTCAGGGTATAAGTGTCTATTGCATAATACAACCTGGAATGTGGACCCATAGTAATCCGTAAGCGAGTATACCTTCCGTGAGATTTTTCAACAATAATCGATTCACCAAATGGATCTAAGCAATTGACATGGCAAGTTTTTAATTTTGTCAAATTTTTTATGGCATCCGCGAAATCGAAATCGTTAATTTTATCAACACTTAAACTAATAAGATTTGGACATTTCTGGAACAAATCCATATATTCGTTTTTTTCCATTAATTCGTTATCCCAGAATTGTAAGTTTTCTAAAGCGGGGAATGTTAAATTCTCGCATATCTTCATAAACATATCAAAGTTTTTTTGATCAAGAATTAAAGATTTAACTTTATGATAGGTGGCATTTAGAAAATCGCTATAAATATGTTTTTGTTCACTTAGAGCGGATATATTCCATTCAGCACCGAATTTCACGTGATTATGAATAATATTTTCGAATTTTCTGCATGTTCTGGTGCAATAGATTTGTGAAGCTGGATCAAGATATAAAACTAATTCACGCAGACAATCCTCAGGCAGATCCATTAAGTTTTTTCCCAATTGCTGCATTTCCATGATAGTGTAGCTGAAAAATATTTTAGATTTGATTATTTTCTTTTCTTTTTTTCTTTATAGTTTGTTTTTTTGAATTGAATAAATTTGAATTGTTGTCAGATTATATAGTATATCCAGCGAAAAGTTTACTTCATTGTTCTGTTCAGCATTGCATAACTCGCATCCAAGAAGCTCAGTGGTTTACAGCTTCAAAGATTACAGCTGTAGTTGTAATTTCCAGTACGAGCGAATGTGTGATTGAGATCACAACTCCCCCAATTAAAGATTCCCAGTTGTTATTAAATAGGCATAAAAGTTTTCTTTAATATCCTTTCGCTTTTTTTTCAAATATATTAATTCGAATTGAGCAGGCAAGTTGAGCAATAAACTTATTAAAAATTCGTATACATTGAACGGTTAATACTTTGAACCAAAAATGTCAAGTTTTAATATGAACAGTGTATAACAATGCAATTTGTTGTTGCTTTTGCTTTTCTCGGGGGTTGACTGTTACGAAACTCTTTAAGTTCCTTTTAAATATGAGAGAAAGAGAGAAAGGCAGTGACAGAGCCGACATCGTAATCAGACTTTTTTCATACGAGTAATTTTTTTTTTTTTGCATTAGAATTTGGGCAGAGAGGTGTCGGCTCTCTCAATCTCATCTCAAATTAGCGAGTGACTGATTTCAAAAGAATTTACTGTTGTTAGTAGTGTTGTTTTTGCAAAAAATTTCTTTAGTGCAAATACATACATAAATATGAAAATATGAGAGAGCGAGAGCGCCATTCATGTTGTTGTTGCATGAGTTAACTTTGTTTGCTTATTCGCTCTTTTGTTTATTTACATATGCACGCACATCAGTGATGATGATTTTTAAATTGCACTGAATTTACTAAAAGTTTGTACCAAAATGAGCATGAATCTAACTAAAATAATATTTTTCAGTTGTTCATCGTTTTTTGTAAGAAATATAATTTTTATTTAAAAAAAAAAGAAGCAAACAAAACATTAAAGAGCTATGCATTATATAACTACTGCAGCAATTCAATTCCATTGAGATAAATTTTTTCTTTATATTTCATAAAATAAAGAGATACATTTAATAAGTCTTTTGGTTAAATTGCTGGACATATAAAGTGAGTAACAAAATT
The DNA here is from genome assembly GCA_963691655.1 of Toxonevra muliebris. Classification (NCBI taxonomy): domain Eukaryota; kingdom Metazoa; phylum Arthropoda; class Insecta; order Diptera; family Pallopteridae; genus Toxonevra; species Toxonevra muliebris. The sequence goes on from OY829327.1 coordinate 100,208,008, forward strand.
GATCACAAAAAATAACTTTTTAGAACATGACAAAAGAAAAACCGAGAAAACTTTTTACTCATCCAGATGACCACAAGGGCTCGCACCCTTGCTGAATTTTTAAAATTCTTATGACTTTGACCTTCTTTTGCACCAATAAATATTATTCGATTCGTTTAGAGTTTGTGAAAATAAGGTCTAGATGTTCATTTTTACATAGTTGTGTTCATATCTTTTTAATTTGATTGATTTTATCAAACTTAATGAACTTTTGTTAAAGCGATAAAGTCACAACAGTGTATATAGGAAAGGCAGATCATACGGCCGTTGCGGAATCCGCTACGATTTTTCATCACTGATCTTAGTAATGGTTACTTATTACTATTTCAGCATCCTATATGAGTTACTTAAATTCGAAATCGTAATCTGAAATTACAAAATAAATGACACTGAATATAGATGCTGAAATGAGCCTTCACAACTATTCTTTATTCATATTTTCGTTGTGTTTCTCATTGCATTCAATTTGGAAAAATATTTTTTTTTTGTATAATGTTTCACTTTATAAATACAGTACAGTGGCAAATTCAATTTAAATAGACATTTTTTTTTTTTATAATTAAGTTTTAAAATTTTTTTTTTTTTTTTTTCTGATTTTTTCAATTTTTTTTTAGCCAATATTGTACCTAAAATGTACCAATTGTACCTAAAATGTACAAATTGTACCTAATGTACTCGAAAAAAAATACAATTGTACCTACTTTTTCATCACTGTTGCACACCCAAAATTAAAATTCGTCAAACAAACACAACAACGTTGCTTGAGAAGATATAAAGAGAGTGAGAGAAATGATGTGTACGTCACACAAAAGGTTGCCAGATTCAAATTTCAGTGCTTTCCCATAAAGAAATTTCACTTCACAATATTGTTGCCCTTATTGTTCGGTTTTAATGATTTTTAATTAAAATCTTTATTTTTATTTATTAGCGAAATTCTTTATACTGAATGTTATTTTAGTTAATCGTGTCAATATTTTCCTTAATATTGCCATTTGAAAAATTCAATAGTATGGAAGGTAGGTGTGGTTGTTGTTTAATAAGGAAGTATAAAAATTTGCTTTCCTACCAAACTAGGAACCCCTAATAATATAATTCAATACACAACAGCTTAAAGTATTAGAAATATCAAAGTGAAGAGATGATCTCTTAGCGGGTGTATAATGAAATCCCGAAAGATAAAATACAGACAAGAGAAAATCCAGTTTAAACAGAATTCAGAGAAGAAAAAACCCAGATGAGACAAAATATAGACAAAACCAAATTCAGACCAAAAATTTCGATCGAAAATTCTGATAAAAAAAAACAAAAATTACTAAAATCGCGATTTACTCTTTGTTCCACCAAAAATAATACAATTCATAGTATTCTAGTATGTCTGCAGCAATTTTGTATTAAAATAGCCTCAATTTCTTTGTTATGTTTTTTGTAGACTATGGAAAATTAAATCTAGTTGTTAATTTTCAAAGTCTTGACTACTGTTCCATGTATGTGCTTCTTTAATTTATTTTTTATTTTTTTTTTTTTTTTTGAATTGGCATTGTCAAAACGTCATTTAAGGTTTACATTTTTATCATGGAGAATTTCAAGAACGAGCAACGTTTAGAAATTATTAAAATTTACTACCGAAGTTCTGAGTCGGTGATCGGATCGCTACTTTCGGTCGTTATAGTCGTCCCAACCGGCAAGCTATGCGTGCTATAGTGAATATATTCATGTCAACATGTTCACTATTGAATGTTCTTATGCCAGTGAAACGAAAATATTGCAGCCGTAAGTGCTTCAGTTAAAAATTAGTCAAATCAGTCAATTTCATGCCGCTCACAGGAATAGGGAAACTCTCAGTCTACATTTTGGCGAATTTTGAATAAAGATCTTGGCCCACACCCTTAAAAGATCAAATCAACTCAAGAAATGAAGCCTCCTGATCATTTGAAGCACTGAAACTTCTTCGATTGGGCTCTGAAAAAGTTTGAAGAAACTTTATCGCTGAATTTCACCGAAAGATCATCTTCAGCGATAAAGTTTTTTTTTTTTTTATATATATAATATATGGGAGAGGGGGGGGGGGGGGCGGGGAGGGGGCAAATGCGTGTAAAGCGATTGTTGCTGGTCTGACCTTTTGAAGTAAGGTCTGATCTTTTGAAGTAAGAACACTGTGGTAACACTAAACTAGTAAACACAATACCGAGAAGATCTGGCAGCACTGCCAACAAGAGAAGAACCATCTTGTTTTGCGTTTCTATGTATTCTCTGACATTTTGTTGAAAAGTACGATTGTGAAATTCAAGCTAAGCGCAATAAAATCGAAATAAATCAAGCAAATCAATAAATAAATTCAGGGAATTACAATTTACATATTATTCAGCAGGCAGCAAATCAAAATTTTGAGCAAACCATTCCGTGAAGTGATAGTCGTTGATATTTAATATTTTTAATAATTTAATTTTTTTTTTTTTTTTTTTTTGAAATTGGATAAAAATGTTGGCAGCTACAGTGACACCGTTTGCAATCGGCATAGAAGAAAAACATGGAACAGAAGAAAAACATGGAACAGAAGAAGACAAGGATAGCAATATATATTTCTTTTTTTTAATCTACAATTGATGCATAATGAATTTCTGCATTTTGATTTTGTGCCAGTTGTGTCGTTTTCCGGTAAAAAAAAATTCTCCAATTGGGCCTCATTTTCTTTGAAGAAGACAAATGTTCTCTTAGGGCACTACAAATCTGCAGTACGTCTGCTCACAGGAGTCATAACTGGACAGTGTGCTATTGCACCAATGCTCCAACGGTGGCGTATTCCAACAAGCGGACTGTGTAGAAGTTGTCAAAAGGAAGTTGAAGTTGAAGAACAGATTCTTCACTTTCTATGTCAATGTCCAAGGCTGCAGATGAGTAGACCCCAATGCTTGGGATCGCGCTTTTTCAATAGTCTAACAGAGATAACGAAAGTGGAACTATCGGATATCCTTAACTTCAATCGGTGAATCAAATGGTTCAATAAAGACATTACCTGGACCACTGACGGAAACCGTGGTTAGAGACGTGCCTCTTCCGGGCAAATAAATGAGGGCAATCACAATGGACAATTAAGTCTCCGAGTGCAAGTGCGGTTATATATATTTATATATTCGCACACGTCTTCCAAACCTAACCTAACCAGGACCTCATTTTCCGTTTTCAGGAGTGGAGCGTAACCTCTTAATGATTTCTACTTTTAAAACCGAACTAATGACGCTAATACTAGAAGCTAGAATTCATTGCGAGATTAATAATTTACCTATTATTATAATAGAAAAAATAAAAAAAAAAACACATTTTAATTTTATTAGTATTTCATTATTTATTTATTTTTATTGTATACATAATTATGTATAACCACTGAGCAGACTTGAGTTATGATTAAACACCCTCTAGAATCCGCTAGTGGTTATAATTTAACATTATATTTTAGTTAGTAATTATTCACCATATAAAATAAGCTTATACTCATAGACATTGGTTAACAAACAGCAGAATCGAAAAGGCTTAATTTGGAATTCAAATTTCTGATGCCAGCAATTCGTATTGCTGACGAAGTAATTTATCAACTATACTCTGAATTATATGCCCATTCTGGAAAACAAGATTCAGATCATATACTACGGCATGATCCGGATACTCTGGCATTTTGAGCTCTATTTGAAAATTGTCCAATTTGGAGGATATACCACCGTAATTGAATGGCTGCTGTGCCGATGAATTTAGAAAATGAGAACGCAAGCAAAAAAAATTTTGAAGCCATTGTGGTAGAGAAATTACAGCACCTTCTTGTATGTTTTTTGGATTGTAAATCAAAAAATATGTATCCATGTCAAATCGTATCCTGGTATGTTCGCTGTGACAATTTTCAATCGTTATAGATTTAACAAGTTGGCTTACGTTGCTGATATGCCAAGTTTTCAATTTCGTCAAACAATCGACGATTTCTGCGAATTCAGATAAACTTATACGTTGCACACTTAAGCTAACAAGATTTGGACATTTCTGGAACAAATTGGCATAAGAGTTTTTCTCGATAAGTTTATCATCCAGAATTTGTAACTTTTCTAAAGCGGGGAATGTTAAATTTTCACATATCTCCATAAACGATTTGAAATCTTTTTGTTCGATTGTCAGAGATTTAACTCTGTGGCAGGTTGTATTTAGAAAATAGCTATAAATATCTTTATGATCACTTATAGCGGAAATATTCCATTCAGCACCATATTTGGCGTGATTATGAATAATATTTTCCAATTTTCGGCATGTTCTGGTGCAATAGATTTGTGAAACTGGATCAAGATATAAAACTAATACACGCAGACAATCCTCAGGCAGATCCATTAAGTTTTTTTCCATTTGCTGCATTTCCATGATTAGTAGGTAACTGAAAAATATTTGAAATGTCGTTAAAATTTTTTGATATATTTTAAAAAGAGCCACTAAAAAGAATTATTGAAATTACGAACGAGAAATTTGATTCATAGTTCAGAATTACGTGCGTCCATCCATAGCTCAATGAATTAATCAACACGCTTCCGGAAGTTACGACACAAATCAATAAAAAATTAAAATTCTCCATATGAACCAAAACGCGAGCTGGAGTGTTTTTTTTCTTTTCTCGTTCGTGTATCGTTTTTTTTTTTTTTTTCATAAACTTTATTTCGATGACTACCGATTTCCATGGCCATATGAAAACTTACTGGTACGTTACGCATTTTGGGGAAATCTTGTTCTTGTAGCAAAGCATTTCACAATTTGTATGATTTATTTCCAAGGTTACGTGGAAAATATAACAATAGGATACATTTATTCAGTTTTCGGTTTTATTGGATTCAAATTTTCTCTCTTATCCGTCTGAGATTTTCTTTATATCGACCCGAAACCTATAATTTTGTTTTTTTTTTTACTTTTTTGGTGGATTCAATTCTCTACCTGAGAATAGAACCCGTTGAACTGGCACTTGAGTCACGTATTTAAGAACTAAATCACCGAAATGATCCATTTTATTACAACAATCCATTTGGACATTTTTTTATTAAGAATTTAACCCCATCTGGGAATCGAACCTGAGGCAGATGGAACTCCAGTCAAGCACTCATCCACGAAGTAACCATTGTTGAACGTCGTCGAGCTGTTTCTGAGCTAGATTAGCAGCTTCTGTAGGAGATTAATTTGACGTTAAAGTGGCAGTATCGTCTGGATAAGTAAGTCGCTGGTAAAAATCGAATAAAGAGCAGGACCCAGAACACTGCCCTGTGGTACTCCGGCTTTCACTTGACATTTGTCTGATGTTTCATCATTTAGGACTTTAAGATGGAAGTAAATTTTTTAATTTGTATAACAGCCCTTGATGCCAAACTTTTGCGAACGCTTCTTGAATGTCCAAAAATATGCCAGAGCAATATTTTTTGCGTTCCAGAAAGTCAGTGACAATATTGATGATATTGCTCAGGAGTACCGTGCTTATGACGATTGGTGATTCGGAATTATATTCTTATTTTTTTGTATTACACAGTATTATTAAAAAAATAAAAAGAATTTGAATTTACTTTCTTCGAAGTTTGCACGTGTCGTAGGTTTAGTTAAGCAGAAAAAAACTGCATACTCAAAATTTCGAGTTGACGCTCAAAATCTGGACTCAACGCCAAAAAAAAAAAAAAAAACACATTTTTGATAGGTTCAAGCATATACTTGCCCGTAACTTTATTTTTATTTATTCGATGAGTAAGTTTTTATATTTTATTCAAAAGAGGACATTTAGCTGCTGACAATGATATATAAATTTGTAATATATCTAAAGAAATACCAGAGTTAGAGGTCAAAATATAACGAACATTTAAATTTTTTTTTTATTTTTTTTTTTTAAGTGGCGTTTTAAACGATTATTTTGTTTACCAGTGTATATATAAATGTAATGTAATTTTCATGGCGAAAACCATGAAATTTTTGTTGCACCGAATACAAAGAGAAAGTCTTTACTCACTCTCACAACGAGTTTATAGAGTGGCAATGATCTAGTTTACAAAATAGCAGCATTACATACAAAATAGTATCATTACATACAAAATAGTATCATTTCATACAAAATAGTATCATTACATACAAAGTAGTATCATTTAATACAAAATAGTATCATTACATACAAAATAGTATTAAACAAAGGACTACAAAAAAAGCAACTCTGCAACAACAGCTCAATGCAATCACCTCGACCGAGCAAGCACGAGAGCAAATGTTTTGTATTCGTCAAACAGCGAACACCAGCATACAGTCAGACTTCGTATCCCATACATCACACCAAGGTCAATATTTATGTAGAAGGTGATAGCAACAGTATAACAAATTTACAACGGCAACAACAACAAGGATTTGTTGTTGCGTTCATAATGGCGGAGCACTGTGTATGTGAAAATCAGCTGACGAAAGCAGTAGTACAACACGGCCATCTTTGTTGTTGCGGCCATTATGGCGGTCGAAAAAAAGTAAACAAACAATCAAAACGTAAACAAACAATCAAAACGTAAACAAACAATCAAAACGTAAACAAACTTTTGACAACCAGCCTTCCTCACCACGAAAAAAAAATGGCGCCATAAAAAGGAAGAAGAATTCACCTTGGAGTTGCTGATAACTCCATCTTATATAAATTCACCACACATTACAGGAATTGCAAGAATATGAAAGAGAGGGAGATTCTCTCCCAATTTCTCTGTCGTTGAATGGCTCTGCAGCGAGTAGCAAAGATCGATTGCTTTGACCTTAATCACAAATTCGTTGTTAAATAAAAAAAAAAGTTAAACATTTCATTTCATTATAATTATGTATTTATTTATTGAATTTTACTATATGTATAATGGCACTTATTACTTAATAATACATTTTAAAAATAATCAGTCGAAAAATTAAGTGGAAATTGTCATCAGCGAATGAATCTGAAATCACTAGGGACGGAATACATTTCTAAGCACTACGAGCAAATTGAATTATAAGCGAATTAAATTTTCTGTCTATATTTCAATTGAACTTCGATATCAAAGATGTCGGAGGATGGAGTTCGATCTACGAGCATTTGTTCATGAAAAACTAGGAAATTTTTAATGAACTGTGAAGGCAAAACTCGAACGCCATTTTGTAGTTTTTGTTTTAGTGTATATATATTGCAATATGCTCTCATGTTCATTCGTAAGGAAATGTGATTGCTGTGGCAATTATCAAGTGTTACAGACAACAAAAAGTCATCGACATAATTTACATGGCATATCTTCAACTTCGACAAACAATCAAAAATATAATCAAATTTAAACATATTATTACCCTGCATTCTTAATTCAATAAGATTTGGGCATTTCTTGAATAAATTCGCATAAGCGCAATCCTTTTTAAGACAATCGTCTAAAAGTTGTAAACTTTTTAAAGAGGGAAATGTTAATTTCTCGCATAACTTCATAAACAAATCGAAATCTTTTTGGTTGAGGATTAGAGATTGTACTTTATAATAGGTAGTATTTAGAAAATATTTATAAATATTTTCATGACCACTTATGGTAGATATATTCCATTGAATGCCATATTGTAATTTTCTTTGATTATGTATAATATTTTCGAATGTTTTGCATGTCCGGGCGAAATTGATTTGTGAAACTGGATCAAGATATAAAACTAGTTCACGTAGGGAATCTTCAGGCAGATTAACTAAGTTCTTCATTTCCACGATAATTGACAGTGAGTAAAAGTAGCTGGAAAAAATAATTTATATGTGATTATTTTTTGTTTTTTTTTTTCTATAGTTTAAAAGTTGCGAAAATATTATAGTCTCATCTTGCGAAAATATTGGTGCATCATTTAGCATTATTCGCCTCCATGATACAGTGAATTGGTCACTACTCCGGAGGTTACAGCTGCAGTTGTAATTTCCAACACGTGCACGTGCGTTATTATTTTGCCAATACTTTTGATATTTTTTACAGCAATTTTATAACTCCGATTCGGCAAACAAGTTGAAAAATAAACTTCCACCGTTTCACCTTTCGAAAATTGTCGACTTTATAAAAAGGTGAAGTACGAATAGTAAAAATTACACATTACACACTTGATACTTTGAACCGGAAATGTTAAATTTTGACATTTTCCAGTATATAAAGTACATATATAATAAAAATATCACAACACAGAGAGAGGCTAATTTAATTGTCAAAGATTAATGATGAAGTTCATCGGTATTTTTATGATGAAATGTCGCTTATTCACATTTCTCAAATTTTCCTTTAAAAAATATATGTAACTATAATTGTAATGATGAATTGTTTATAAATTAGCGCTAATTTATAATGTCAGTTCTAAACAATTCCTCCCCTTTCATCCACAAAGCAAAAAAAAAACAAAAAAAAAGACCGAAATAGTTGAATAGGGTAAATGAGAATGGACTCACTCACTAATATACAATAGGCATGCTATTTCTTGTTTCCCTGCTATTGTCTGCTTTTTCACATATGGTATGCTTTCTTTTACATTTATAACACTTGGTCACCTTCTTCTTAAATGAATGAAGAATTTTTGCACGTGTGCAATGCTTCAAAATTTCAGTAAAAATTTAGGGTAGTAAATATACATAAAACTGCAGTAAAAAAAAAAAACAAACTTGTTTTCAGCATTTTCACTATTGTCTAAAGCTTAAAAGAATTAAATCAAGAATTGTGAAAAATCTTTGTTTTTTAATACAAGTTTTCTTTCAAATCTAAAGAAAACAAAAGGGGTGTTTACTTCTGAGAAGAAAAAATAACAAAAACCTACTACTTAAATGAAAATTATAGAGGTTAGGTAACTATGATACACTGAAAAAAAAATGTTTTATATCCTAAATGAAATAAGTCCTCAGAAAAATGAGGTATAATAAAATATATCCCGAAAATGGTGAAGGAAAAAACCTCAGAAAGCAATGAAGAGTTCCAGAGAGTGCAAAGAAATATAATGTCAAAGGGAATAATGCATAAAGCCTCAGAGAGAGAGAGAGAGAGAGAGAGAGAAGGAGAGAGAGAGAGAGAAGGAGAGAGAGAGAGAGAGAGAGAAGGAGAGAGAGAGAGAGAGAGAAGGAGAGAGAGAGAGAGAGAGAGAGAGAAGGAGAGAGAGAGAGAGAGAGAGAGAGAGAGAGAGAGAAGGAGAGAGAGAGAGAGAAGGAGAGAGAGAGAGAGAGAGAGAGAAGGAGAGAGAGAGAGAGAGAGAGAGAGAGAGAGAGGAGAGAGAGAGAGAGAGAGAAGGAGTGAGAGAGAGAGAGAGAGAAGGAGTGAGAGAGAGAGAGAGAGAGAGAAGGAGAGAGAGAGAGAGAGAGAGAGAGAGAGAAGGAGAGAGATGAAATAAGTTCCAGAGAGAGCAATGAAATAAGTCACACAGAGAGCAATGAAATAAGTCACACAGAGAGCAATGAAATAAGTTCCAGAGAGAGATAAGTCTCCCCCCCCCCCTTCCTCTCGCCTCTCTTTAATCCAACGATTGCATTTCGGTGAATCTAAATTAAATTATTTACTCTCACCCACTCATTGTTTTGCTTTTCTCTAAGTTGCAAAATTCCAGAGAGAGCAATGAAATAAGTTCACCACCCTCTCCCCTCCCACTCTCTTTAAATCAAACGATTTCATTATGGTGAATATAAATTAAATTATTTACTCTCACCTACTCATTGTTCTGCTTTTCTCTCTCCGAGTCATGGTGAAATCATGTCTAAGGTGACAGCAAGCTTACAACAACTCCACCTTGGTAAAAACAACACATCTTTGTTGTTGCTCGAATACCATTGAAATGCTAAAAATCAGCCATACAACAAGACAATTACAACATATCTTTGTTATTGCGGCCATAATGGCGGCATGCAGTGAATCTCAAAATGGAGAGAGAAAAAAGTAAACAAACACAGCGTTGCCAAATCTTGGATTTTAAAATCCACCAGAACTACTAAAAAAAAACGCGTTTTTTGGGGAAAAATCCAGCAGATTTATTTAAGATATTGATATACCTACCAATATATTTATAGTATGGATGCCAATCTACGGAATCCCATAGACATGATGTAATAGTGGTCTTAAAAATTCCGGGAGTGCAAACACAAAATCCCGGGATTTTCGAAAGTCATATGGGCCTACACACAAACTTATTGCAATTCAAATTTTTTAGTTTTTGTAAAGAATCTTCGTTCTTGACAACGAAAATCATAAAATTCTCTCATCATTTGCTGTAATTTTCAAAATTCAATTGGTTGGACATTTTCCTGTTTCTAACTTCAAATTAATAATTGCATCTTTTGTTGCAGCAGCTACTGCGTTGGTTTTTTAGGAATGATTACTTTATCGTTCCCTGTGGTGGCCTGTGTAAAAAACGTTTTCAACGAACCTGCTGCATTGGACCTTTAGCGGAATATGATGTCAAATTGCTGTGAATTATCTGAAAAACTATTGAAAACAATTGCTTCACTTGTTGAGGCCTAATTAAATGTTTTTAAAGCGAAAACGAAAATTTTCAATGAACAGCTCGCTCCTGTTAAACATCTCATGGACTCCGGGTTGAACAAGGCATTCGCGAGCTAAAAGAATTTAAGTGCAAGAATTTTATAGCAAGCACCAAATCTGCCTCAGATATAAATCCTTCAAATTCATCGTAAGCTCAATAACTAGCAATAAGTCTCAAAAAGAAAAATGATAAAAAACGCAAAGAACGCAATGATATATGACCCAATAAATAGGAAGTTTGAGGCCGGAAAAAACAAGGTAAAGTCTCGGACAGTCTCACAATTAGATGAGTCCATATACGCTATTGATATATGAGCCTGGATCAGTTCGTTGATGTTTATATAATATAAAAAATTCTCTCAGGTCATCGACAAACGCTTTTCCCTAGTAGTAGACGGAGTCTGGTTACTGCGAGTGCCCTGGATAATTAAAAATAAATGTTCCACGACTTTTTTTTTTCGCTTTTTTCGTTGTAGTCTAGAAAGTGTTCAAGAAAGAGAACCTCTGCTTGAAAGACTCTAGCAAAAGGACAGAGATATTTTCAGATCTGGTGAAAATATCAACGTCCTCTCTCCCTCCCACCATATTCATAATCTATATTAGACCGTCCTCGGTATAGAGGGTCCCATATTTCAGACTCTTTCATTCTCTACAGAAAATATTAAACGAAAATACCAAAATTAATGAAACAAATCAAAGTGTTCTATGCATACAGAAAACCTTAAGGTAAATTATGATTTTCTTCATCAATACTCAATACCAATAAAATACCCCAAATTTTAAATGCTCACTATTAAGCACATATTTTGTATTATATTCCCAAGTTTACCCTCCTCATATAAATACATGTACATATGTAGGTACAAGAAAACCTATTAAACAATAGAAAATATATAGCAATTTAAATATCAGAAAATTCATACCAATCCTTAATGTAAAGTTATTTCAAACGCATTCAAATTTCAAAAAGAAAAAAATTTAATGTAAAGTAATTCAACCCTCAAAACCATTTATACATATGTAAAAACTTAAAATATTACAATGTCACTTGGTCCTTGATGCACAAACACACACACTCACACTCATAGATATCCCTGTTTTTATCCTTATATAGTTATATTTTTCTTTTTATATTTAGGGTAGAAATATTAAAGGAGTGTGCGCCTTTTGCTTAACACAAAGAAAACTTATAGCCTTGAGTTAAACACTCGTAAAAACTTGGCATTGGAGATATTGACAGTGTAAAAATTGTTCAAAATATATGTAGTAAGTCAAAATAGTTTGAGAATTAAAAAAGGAAATTCAAATGCCAAGTTCACAGTTACCGAAATCCAGGGGCATTCAGAACTTTCTTCAAATCCCTCATTCCATTAAAGATTCCTAGATCCGCACCTGCAGTAAGTCCTCAGATTATACTGAAAATTCACATATTTATTTAAATTTATTTTAACCAAAAAAATGGACAATTTATTACACTGTGCAGCAAACATTCAGTTTGATTAGTTTTGGGTGCTTCGTGGTTATCGTGCAGAGAAATGCAACAGAGTGAATATAAACAGGGAGGAAATTTAAAGAAAAGAGAACAATCAGTACAGAAAACATAGAGGGTTGGTAAATGAAGAAGTAGAAGGGGAAGAAGAAAAAAATGTGCGTTCCTTTTTTCAATTTTGATTCCTGCTGCTGGCTGCTCTGTTGGTATTTTAACTTGCTTTGTTTTTATTTATTTTTATTTTTTTCATTATGAAAGGTACTCATATATACAAAAAATAATGTGATTTCATTGAGATACAACAGCGTCAATAGAATATTTTGCACACGTGCTATAAAATGTGAGATGCCAATTTGCCTTGAAGTTGTAATAGCGCTGGCAGCACTAATGGCAGAGCAGAGGCAGAGACAAAGCAATAGTGGCTGAGGGAAAGAAACAGTAACTGAGGGAGAGTAACAATGGAAAGAGCAAAAGCAGCAACAAAGACTGAGGCAAAGCATCAGTGACTGAGAGAGAGCAACTGTGACCGAGGCAGAGGTAGAGCAACAGGACCGAGAGAGAGCATCAGTGACCAAGGGAGAGCAACAGGGACCGAGAGAGAGAGAGAGAGAGAGCAACTGAGACAGAGGCAGAACAATAGTGACCGAGGCAGAGCAATAGTGGCTGAGGCAGAAGTAGAGCAGCAGTGACCAAAGCAGAGGTAGAGCAGCAGTAACCAAGGCAGAGGTAGAGCAGCAGTGACCGAGACAGAGGTAGAGCAACAATTACTGAAAAGCAACAACATATGAAACCAGTTGAACTGTACTTTGTCGAGATATGGTCGTAAGGAAAACAAGGGTGCATGTTTTCATGTTTATATTTTCTTCTTTTTGTTTTGCTTCACTTTCTTAAGGTTTTACTATTGCTTAACAAGCTATAAGAATGTATACCTTACTAGTATCTTCAACCCTTGTTTAAATACAATACATTTCTGTGAGTATGTGTTCTTTTGACTTACTAAATATCTGTGTCAAATTATGCTTGAATGAAACTAAAGTAGCTTAATCGTTCATTCTTTCCAAATCTTAAAGGAAGAATTTAAAAACATAAAATATTCAGCAGAAATTTAATGACCATGCATCTCTAACTTACTCCACACAAAATCTCATTTATATTAGTAAAATAAGCAAAAATAAATTACACTGACGTTTACAGCAAAAAATAAAAATAAGTTAAATAAATACATTAGAGTCATATGAGTTAGAACAATAAGTTGAAAGTACTAGTTCATGGTCAATGACAATTAGTAACAACACCCAACAATAGAAAGGCACTGCAAAATAACACTAACAAATAACAACAAAAAGTGAGAGAGAAAAATATAAAACAAAAACAAACAACAACAAAAAAGAGTAAGTATAAAATTATTCAAGCTCATGGTAAAAAAAAAAATACATAGTAAGCAAATGAAATGAAAACAATACAAAACAAAAACCAAAACAAAACAAAAACCAAAAACAAAGCGAAAACCAAAACAAAAACAAAAACCGATTGCAATACAAATCTGTAAGCGTATGGATACTTTAGACTCGAAAGAAAACCGAAAGGCTAGATGGACCGAAAAACAACAACAACAAAAAACTATCTACTCAAATGCATTTAAAATGGCTGCCCACGAAAATGACGAGTATTACAAAAAAAAAAGCAGTATACCTTCATTCAACAATTTTGGGGTTATGTTATTCCACAGCAAAAGAAATAGCTTTCCTTCAATGAAATGGCGGTTGCTTACGAACGAAAAAGAGAGAAGAGAGTACATTTAAAAACATACTTTCATTTGGAACAATTTGGAGGTTATTTTATTACAGTTATAACTGTTTGAGAGAGAGACTGCATTTAAATTTCTGCAGTTATGAATGCTCAAGAAAAGAAAGAAAACAAGGAGAGGAGTGCATTACAAAAAAAATTTAATGATATAGAAAAAAAAAATGGTATAGAGAAAAATGCTGTAATGGCGGCTGCTGTTATAAGTGCTCACGAAAAGAGAGTGCATTAAAAAAAATGGCGGCTGAAGTTATGAATGCTCAAGAAAAGAGATAGTGCATTTAAAAAAAAAAAAAAAAATATAGCTGTTTTTCTCTATACTGTAAAACGCTAATTATACGGTTGCAAAGTTGGACGGTGCGGAATTAGCAATCGTCTTGACATATTTCATCAGCATGACCGTCATCTTTAATTGAACGTCATGAGGCACGGCGGAAATGCCGCACTCTTTTTTGAAAAGGAATTCATCATCATCTTTGCGCCAAGTTTTATGTTTCGATGCATATTTTCTTTCTCCTTTTAACTACCTCGTACTGTACCGCCCGCTCTCTTTTACACAATCTTGTAACTTTGCACTCGTGTAACCAGCGTCTAAAATGGCGACTGTTGTTATAAATGCTCACGAAAAGGAAGAGATTATATTCAAAAAAACAAGCTTAATAATTATGTTCATTTTATTTTAATAAAATGGCGGCTGCAGTTGTGAATGCTCAAGAAAAGAGAGCACATTCCAAAACAAATATGTGATTTTCTCTATACTATAATGGCGACTGCTGTTATAAATGCTCACCAAGATGAAAAAGAGAGCATTAAAAAAACAAAACAGAATAAATGTGTTCAAGCAATTTATGAGTTTATTTTAACAAAATGGCGACTGCAGTTATGAATGATCAAGAAATGAGAGAGAAAGAGAAGAGAGTGCATTCCAAAAAAGAATAAGTGATTCTTTTTGGCGCTATAATGGCGACTGAAGTTGTAAGTGCTCACGAGGTGCATTAAAAAAAAAATAACACAAACTTATTTAAACAGTTTTGGACTTATAGTTTTCCTTTAATAAAATGGCGGATGCAGGTATGAATGATCAAGAGAGGTAGAGTGTATTAATAAAAGGATCATAACGACATTTTGAGGTTATGTTAACCAAATGAAAGAGAAATAGCTTTTCTTTAACTCTTATGTGAACACTAGCTTTGAATAATGCTTCGTCAATACTTGGATATCCTTGTCACAAAGGCCATGTACAATTTTATAGGAAAATGCATTTCTTTTAGCAAACAATATATTTTATTCATCCGAACAGCCCGAACGATGATATATCTGTGGCAATAAGGAATAACAGCTAAACTCAAAAGTCGAATAAAAACCTGCTGCGTATTTTATATTATAAATCCCAAAATGTTGAAAGTTTTTTGAAAAATTTTTGCAATTTAGCCGTCTCCAAAGTTTTTTATTAATCAAACTTCAATAATTTTTTAAGAACTTTCAATATTTTGGGTTTTACATATAATGAAAAATACGCAACAGGTTTTTAGCCGACTTTTGAGTTTAGCTGTTATTCCTTATTGCCACAGATATTTGTTTGTTTGCCACGAGGACCACCCGCGTGTTTTTTTTATCGTACCGTTTATGCCGGCTAAACAAAAAGAAGGACTTCTTGTGTGCATTTGGTTGATGGAAACACGTGGAAGAAATGACTACATGTTTAATTTTGGTGTATTTGAGATATCAATTACAAATTTCGATAGACTATAAATTTATATATGCCCAATAATGTGAAACAAAATATGCAAAAATCATGTTAAATCGATTTGGAATATTAACATTTGGACCCAGTAATGGTTATTTGTAATAGGCAAATGAACATACCACGAAAATATGGGAAAAAAGTTTATTGCACGAAGCGTGCAACTGGTGGTTGTGATGTTGTTGCACTGAAATTTTGCCAAAATCATTCAAACTTATTAAAAATTGTCCGAAATTTTTCTTGTAATTAGTTTCTGCAACATGATTTCTTAGGAATGGCCCAAAAACAAAAGAAATGCAAGCACATTTTCCAAATATGACAAACACATGTCCGCCGGCAATGGAAAAACCCACAATATTCCAGCATTCAAATGTAGCATTTTCACAGCTAGATTAGAAGCAAAATAGCAATTAATATTGGCTTCAAAATGAGCAACAAAGGTGATGCTTAACACATTTCTAGGTTCCTTTTTTTGATTGCACCTTCCCTCGTCCATTTTTATTTTTTGCAGCATAGAAAATCCTTGGGCAAATTTAACACACACAATGCAATGAAACACAAACGCTTACCATACACCAACACAAATTCACAAATATGTAAAAAATATATTGCAAATACTTACCTCAAATTAAAATATTGTTGTAAAAACTTTTTAATAACACTAAAGGGCTTTCCTTTTTCTTTTTTTTAAACACCTCCGAATTGTTAAACGTTCACAAGTAAAATGAATACAATGCAGCACATTTTTATGTTTATTGTTTGGTTTCTGCAATGATGAAAACTAAACATTAAAAATGTTATCGATATCGCTCATATGCTTCACATATGCTGTTATCACATTTTTGGTATGACGCGCACAGGGTTGCATTGAATGGTATTGTTTATTTCGAATAGTAAGATTTTCGATGTCAAATCGATGCTTCTGCTCGCTTTGGCACACAAAATGGAAATAAAAAAATGAAAATTAAACCATTATAAAAAAAATAATCAGTAAAGTTAATTTTAGAATTGCTAACCCAGCGTCCGCACGTGCAAGTTCGAAAACTCAAAACAATCACACTTTTTCATTAATACACTCGCACATTTTCTACTTCCTAGCTGCTTACAAGCCATTGGCAACGATATTTGAGAGGCAGTAAATGTTCACAATTGTTGCAAGTAATTTTCGAACTTTTCGATTTTCGATGTGCGATTTTCAAAAGAAAAATAAAAAAGATTGGAATTTTCAAAAATAATGTAATAACGAGATATTCTGAAAATAATTTAGTATTTATATTTTCTCATTTATATTTAGTATTTTCAAAAGTAACATAAAATAGTCCGAAGTATATTTTATCATTTCTATAGTAAAATAAATTATTCATTTTGCACATTCACGATATGTTGAAAAACAAATGAAGTTTAATAAAGTACATTTGCAATTTTCTCAAACGAAATGAAAAATCCTTAAAAATATTTTGAGATTTTCTAAAATAAAATGAGGTATTTTGAATTTGTTTGGTTATTTCTCGAAATATATTGAAAATATTCGGAAGAAAATTTAGGATTTTCGAAAGTAAAATAGTAAGTTTTTAAAGTAAAATGAAATTTTCGAAATAACTTTGGGGATTTTTAAGTTAAAATTAAGTATTTACAAGCTCATTTAAGATTTTGTTAAATAAAACGAAATATTTAAAAATAAATTTGAATATTATTAAATATTTTTTGAATAAAATTAAATATTTTTCTAAATACAAGTAAAGTATTCTGAATCGCATTTGGAATTTTTGAAAATAAATTAAAATATTGCGAAAAAAAAT
Source organism: Toxonevra muliebris (assembly GCA_963691655.1). Taxonomy (NCBI): domain Eukaryota; kingdom Metazoa; phylum Arthropoda; class Insecta; order Diptera; family Pallopteridae; genus Toxonevra; species Toxonevra muliebris. Next base: position 100,225,402 of record OY829327.1, read on the forward strand.
TTGGGATTTTCTAAAGTAGAATGCAATATTCGGTAGCAAATTAGGATTTTCCCAAGTAAGTTTCAAGTACATTCGGAATTTTTCGAAGTTATATGAAAAAGTAGGAAGAAAATTTGAAATTTTCAAGAGTACACTGAAATATTCGGAAGCAAATTTGGAATTTGCTAAAATAATTCAAAGTAAAAGGAAGTGTTTTCTTAAGTACATAAAAATATTTTGAACTGGATTTGGTATTTTCGCAAGTAAATTAAAATAATTGAAGTTCTTATTAAAATTATTAGGCTTTGAATGAACAATGATGCCAGAAGAATATCAAAAAGTTCATAGAACTAGCAGATCAGACGATCGTTTCGGAACCAGCTACGGTTCCTCATCAGTGATCTCAGTGAAGTTCATTTGGGATTTTTAAAAGTGCAATAAAATATTCGAAAATAGATCTGAAAAGGAATGCAATATTCAAAAGTTATTTTGGGGTTTTTATTTCAAACGCACTTTGGGTTGGAAATTTTTTAAAATTAAATGAAATCTTTAATTTTTTTAACCAAAATCAAATACTCTGAAGTGCATTTGGGATTTTCTTAAGTACAATGAAAGGTTTTCTAAATGATTATTCTTAATTGTATTTGGTAATTTCGAAAGAAAACTTGAAATTTTTCAAAAATAAATAAAAAACTCTGTATGTTATTTGAAATTCTCAAAAGTAAAATTAAATATTCGAAAGTAATTTTGGGATTTTCGTAAGTAAAATGAAATATATTTGGAATCGTGTGAAGTCTTAATAAAATGTAATAAATATTCGGAAGTACATTTATTATAAGTGTTATATTTTGAAAGACATTTCTGTTGTCACGAGGCATAACAACACAACTCGAGTTTTGACGAATCTTCATATCCGATTTCATATTGTGTCAAAATTTTATGAATATCGGTTCAGTGGTTTACGAGATATTAAAGGAAAAATAGCACAACTCAAATTGATTTCTCTTAGCATTTGAATCTTTGAAGTGCTCTCCTGTAAATTTCGAAAAACTGACTTATGCTGTTATGCCTTGTGATCACAGATTTGATATTTTTTTAAATAAAATAAAATATTCTGAAGTATATTTAATTGTTCTGCGGTACAAATGAAATATTCTGAAATGAAATAAAACAGAAATTTTCTGAAGGTTTTCTACTAGTTTATTTTTAGACTACGTGTTGTTTCAACAAAAAAATTTCGAATTATCGGCGGGTTTTTTAGAGCCGAATCTCCGCTGTACTTAATTAATCGATTTCAAATGTGTGTTAGAGTGAGCGAGATATGAGTGATAGAGCGTGCAAACAAATCTACATCAATCAAAATGGAACGGATTTAGATTTCCTTCAATCAAATCACCCACGTGTACACGTGACGCTTACACTCTTAGGATAGAATTACATACCACGCGTCAACGCTTTCCGTGCGTCAAAAGTGTTTTTCGCCTTTCACGCGTCGATTTACCCTGCACGCTTTCTGTGCGTTCTCTCCTAGTTTTGATTTTAATTTATGTGTCAGAAAATTTTTTGATTTCCTGTATTAATTTTTCTTCAATTTTTACCTTTTTTTATTTGTATTTTTATAAATTTTAACTTTACTTTTTAACTATAAAGCAGCTGATCAGTTGTCATGACGCTCAAAAGCATAAACAAGTTGAACGTTGCTCAACTTTTCGCGTCATTCGCTTTCAATGCATCATCAATTTTGGTCGTTTCATACAAATGTACTAATTTATCTTTTTTGACAGATGCGGAGAATGCACAAAAAGCGTAGGCGTGTGGTATGTAACTTTTTCTTTAACCCTTGCACCCCTACTGCTATTATATGTCTCAGTAATGCTCGAAAATTCAAGTAAAATAGGAGGTATGGCTTCCATTTTACTTGAGTTTTCTTTAAAATACTGGTGCTGGCTGTCAACGCATGGATTGTGTATATGCAGCATCATCGACGTCGGTTGCCTTTGATACAATTCCTGGCTCCAAAAGTGACAGGAGACTTTATGCTCTATTGAAAAAATTATTGAAGGAGAAGCTATTTATTTTTGATTTATTTCGAGATGAAACTATAGGGCATTCCGACGTTCAACGCTTTTCTCGTGTTCGTCGAAAAAGGTTTAGCCCTCTCAGGAGGTAGGAAAAAAAAACGAAATGTTTATGTTCGTGTTTAGGAGCCGCCAAATGGTTAAAAAACTAGAGAGAGGTTTTTTTTAGAAGTAGCTGATAATTCTGCCCCACGGCCTGTATTATTGTCTTACTCTAATTAAACTACTTCTAATGAAACTTCACATAAGAGTAAGAGAAACGGCAACAGTGATTTATAATCAGCTGTGGAGCAGAATTATCAACTGCTTCTAAAAAACTCTCTCAGTTTCGGCTCATATACTCATTAATTGGTGTGGCGCCATTATTGCCTTACGTATTTCTCTACGAAGATGGGTCGACCATTTTTTTTTACTGGAAATTGATAGCTGGGATTTCCTCAACCACTGGTTCCAGCAGAGCTACCGATACCAGTCGTAAGATTTACTTTCTTTTCAATAAAACAACAAACTTGGAAAAATATTAAACTATATTTTAATATATGTATAGTAATTTTAAAAAGAAACCAGCCGATGGCTTTAAAATTAAGTGAGTAACTACACAATTTAACCCTTAAATGGATGATAACGATGGATCACTCGTGTCTCGGCCAAAGAGTCTCTTCTTGCTGGCTCAAAGGGGCGTGGCAATTTTTTATCGGCTTGGTGAATTTGCCATTACCAACCAATACAATCTCGTATAACTCTCATACACTCAATATAAACCATAAGACGAAGGAAAGGCACGAGTGACCCACCGTTACCATTTAAGGGTTAATATAATGTGCTTGAAATGTAAAAACTAAATTAAACTATAATTATTTGCATAACATATTTATATTGATGTATAAAATTTATGATATTTTAATATATTTAAATGCTGTAGCTTATTTTTAATATAATAATTCACGTTGCACATCTATTAGGTTCAGGTTGAAGCACACACTTGCAGGTAAGAAATTTGTGGTTTCATTGCTGAAATAAAATGAAATATAAGATTTAATTCAGAACATATAATTAAAAAAATATATATATTTGTTATACCTCAATTAAATGTTCGTTATGCCTGGTCCACCTCGTTTTTACATATCCTCTACACTGTATTTGTATGCCTCATCTTGTATGGCGCGTTTCTCATTCTGCACATCAAACCATTTTTTCTCATAGCCATTGGAACGATCCACGCCATCCCAACGATAGCCAGGACGTATACCAAAACGATTCTCAGGGAAGGAACCTTTATAAAGAGGCATCGCTGGGACGTTTGCCTGTTTTTGACGTTCCTTATTTTTCTGACGCATATACTCCAGCATTGGATCATCGGCACGTTCTTGATCGCGCAAATGACGATCTAAATCCTCGTCATCATTATAACGTGCCAATGGTTTGCTACCTTCATATGCTTGCTCTTCCAGGCGCGAACGATGATCTTCGATTTGCTTCAGTCCCTTACCCCAGCGATCGTACAATTCTTTTTTCTTTTGCTCGTGCGCTTCCTTGCGTCGACGCTGCTCAGGGTCTTCAGCTTGTGCATCGCGTGCACGTTGCCCACGTCGTCCAGTGCTGCGCACTTGCACCTCAGCATCTCGTCCGGATAGGTCTTTCGACATTTCGGCAAACATGCGATCCTCCTGGCGGCGACGCTCTTCCGTTTCAGTTTGCAGCGATTTTGCATCTTGCAGACCTGCCCGTTTGCCATCGAGAGTTTTGGTTGTTTTGGGTTTGTGCGTAGGTGGTGGGGAAGCGCTGTTTGTTTTTTCCCAGCGACTACGTCTTGGTGGTGGTGGTTGTGTTGTTGCTGCTGCTGGTGATGGAGAGTGTTCTTTTTTCATTTTTGACTTGCGTGGCGGAGATTGATCGGGACTTTGCTTTTCACGTTTAATTCTGAGTGGTGATTTACTGGGGCGTCGACGTCTGGGCGGTGATTGATCTGAATTGCGGCGACGGTGGCGCCGTGGTGGACTTTGATCTAAGGAATTTTGCTGTCGTCGTCTGGGTGGACTTTGGTCTGAGGAATATTGCTGTCGTCGTGATGGTGGACTCTGATTAGAGGAATCTTTAGGCCGGCGCCTTGGGGGACTTTGATCAGTGGACACTTTTCGCCGTTGCCTTGGAGGACTTTGATCAGCAGACGAATCTTGCCGTCGTCGCCTTGAAGGACTTTGGTCTGTTTTCCTACTAATTGCGTGTGAATCACGCTTTTTTCGCAAGGGACTGTGATCAGCACTTGCACTTTCTCTTCCACCACTCGCTGGTGATCTTCTTTTCCTTCCTGTGGGGCTTTGATCTGTGCTCTTTCGCCGCGAATGTTGCTGCTTGCGTGCTGGCGAACGCTCATCCTTACGTGCATCACGTCGTTGTGGCGAATAATCTTTATTTGTTTTCTGTCGTCTCCTCGGTGGGGATATGTCCGGCGTCGTTTGCCGCTTCATTTCTTGCTTTCTTCTTGACGGTGAAAATTCATCTTTTATTTTTTGTACAACTGCTTTGCGTCCCCACAAATCCGTATCTGCTGCAGTTTCTTTCTTCACTTCATATCCATCCTCCTTCTCCTCTTTTACTGCAAAACTACGCCATTTTGCTGCTTTTCCACCGCCACCACCATTCAATCCGAATTCCTCTACATATTCACCTACAATTTGTGGTGCATCTTCGCCTCCTAACAATAATTCTTCATCAATTTCGTAGCCATTTTCCACAACACTCACGTCGTCGTCAATTATTTTCACTGTTGAAGTTGATTTCGATTCTTTTTTATGCTTTTTATCCTTCTTTTTCTTTTTTGCCTTGTTGCCCGACAAATATTTCTTTAAATATTCTTTTTGATCGATTACCGTGGACGCGTGTGTCGACATTTTAGTTGCAAATTTATCTATTTATTTAAATAATTGTATAAAAACAAAATTTTCATAAAAGTAAATGTAAATGTGACGAAAGTCAGCTGTCAGTGTGGCATTTAATCAGTGTTGCATAGTAGTTGTTTTCGCTTGTCGCTAGAACAGTGCTGGAAAGCGCTTCTGTCTAATACAGGGTTGCATTTCTATGGAAGCAAATTTTTAAGAGCAATCAAACTTCTTAAGTTTTTAAGTGTACTACTTTTTTTGTAAAAGTGAAAAAAAGTTTCATGAAATTTTTTACATTCCCTTTAAAGATTTGTATAGCTTTGAGATGTTGAAATATAGACGAAAAATTAATTTTTGTACGCCGTGATTGTATTTGTCGCTTTTAGTATGGCATTAATTTTCACTTTGTACATAATTTTTGTAATTGTTTATGCCCTTCTAAGTTTGTTTTCTTTTTCTTGAAAATTAAAAGCACGTTAAGTTGAGAATTTAAGAATGAAACAACGTTGAAAGAGTGTAACGCAAAGTAAATTTATATACAAGGTGATAGTAGCAGTACAGCAAAAGTTCATCACGGCAACAGCGACAGAGCTTTGTAGTTGTGTTGGTCGCATCAAAATGTTAAAATCAACATGGTTTTGACAGTTTACTGCTGTTCACCACAAAGAGAGAAGAGGAACGAATTGCAAGTAACACCACCTGGAATAAATTCACCTTGAATACGACTCACTGAACAAGGTGAAGTTACCAGCAACTCATTCTTCTTCTTTCTTCTTGATCAATACCATTGGCTGTCAAAATAATTGTTTACTTTTGATTACTTGTTTACTTTTTTTCTTCATTTTGGCATCCTCTGCATGCCGCCATTATGGCCGCAACAGCAAAGATGTGCTGTTATTGTTTTGTTGTATGGATGATTTGGGCATTTAATGGTCTCCAACACAAATTAAGGTGAAATTATTGTTATCTTGCTATCACCTTATACATGATATACTTTTGCTTTGATTTACTTATGGATAGTAAATCAAGGTAGATAAGCCTTTGATGAACTCAAACATCTACTTATAATCAAAATTAGACACCTATTCAGCCTCTTTGGACGGGCTAAGTCATTGATACAAATGGCATGAAGTAGATATACAAGGACTTAACTTCTTTTCACTTGGTATCACATTATCCCTTTACGGCATTTAACCTAAGTCAGCTCTTAAGCGGCGAATACACAATACAATGGCTATACAACTATCTACAGATTTTGTCATCGCATACAGCTAATGTATAGTGTGTGTGTGTACAAAATGCTCATCGTCCTGATATCGCACGATCTAATGCTTTCGGCACAAGACTTCAATCGCCTATGCGAGATGACTGCGAGCTATTTTTTTTTTTATTTTTTAATTGCATTCAAATCGCATAGTGTGTGTACATATTAACAGCCAACGGATCGATATTGATACAATACAAATCGTTACAGAAATTACATCGTGTATTCCATACTTTAGACAAGAGACTAGTTTCCTGAAACTGCCAAATGTGATGGTTAGAGGCGGGAGGCGAAAGAGGAATAGGAAAAGCCACATTTTTGAATAAACTTTTTGATATTTCTCTTTTCACATGATTGTATTTTTTCAATGTTGTTTCATTTTAAAATTCCTATCTTGGGGCGCATTTGATTTTCTATAATAAAAATGTCGATATTCGAGTGGAATTAAGAATTAATTGGAAAATTAATATATATGCACAAATATATTTATTTCAAAACGCACAAATTACATACATAAATGCCTACACCAATTATGAATAAAGTGAAAATGCCTTGTCTCTTGTTAATATTTCTACGTGTAAGAGACACGACACAATCATTGCGTTCATAAAGAAGACGTGTCTCTTCGTGTAAGAGCTACAAGGAACTTTCAAAGGGAATGCCATGAAACATCTGAAAACTAGTCTCCCCGTCTAGTAGCTGACTGTATAATTAAAATGTGAGTTGGTGACATTTTCACAATTTATGAAATTATAAATAAATGGAAATATATTCTATCCCAAGTTTTAGTACCTTTTTATACAACCCTTGATGGTATGCAACGATCCCTGGCAACCCGCACAGCTGTCAAATGGAAACAATTTTTCGAAATATTTGCGCTAAAATCAGCAGCAGGCAAAAGTCAGTCAATGAATAAACGTGAAAAAAGCGTGTGGTAAACGGAATAAAAAAGAAGTTTTGAAATGAGGAAAGCATGGAGTGGATAAATGAAAAAAAAAATTAAATTACTAGTAAAGCAATGAGTCTTTCAAAGAAAAAGTATATTTAATGAATTTAAATAAATGTGAAAAAAAAAAACAAACAAAAAGTGAATGTAAGCGAGTGTGAAAAGAAAATTAAAACGAGTGCAATAAAACGTAAGAAACCAAAAAAAAAATTGAAATGAAAATAAAGCAAACGTCTTAATTTTTAAATTGGTCCGATTACAAAAAAAAAAAAAAAAAAGTCAACGGCAGCAGTAAAAAGAGGAGTGGGCCAACAACACATGAACGTAGAACAATTAAAAAATTTAAAAAAAAAAGTTTTTTTTTCTTTCGTTTATTCGTTTTATAGGCAGCAGCAACGCCTCGCGCGCGCGCTTCTGACCTGAAAAGCAACTTTCGAATTTCGGCGGAGTGAGGAGGGGCAAAAGAAATTGGAGGCTGCTTTTCTTTAGCTTGGCTACTTTTGTTTTTTTTTTTTATATGTTGGTGTGATTGTTTGCTTTTTTGTTATTCAAATTCAAATTCGTTTTTGTATTTTTTTTTTTAATCTCTTGTGTGAATTGCGTGAATTTCATAAGATAGACAGACAGACAGACAAACATATGAGAAAGCATCGGTTACCAGCGAGCTGTGTGAATTTGTTGTTGTTTTTTTAATACATATAGTTGTTGATCCACTCTCCACTTAAAAATGTATACGTATGTGTGTGTGTGTGTGTGTGTGTGATTGCAAGTGGCTCTGGCAAATAATAGATGGGCGACGATGGATGGGATGATGCTTACAATCCGATCCGGTTCGGTCAGGGGCGGTGCGCGCAACAGTGAAAGTGGAAAAACTACTTACGTTCACTTGAGACGGAAATAACAATAATGAAAGATATAAATAAAGTTCAAATTTAGAAGAAATTTATGCAACATGAAAAAGTGGAGGGAAGGAGATTATTTAGTAGTTATGCTACTACGACGAGCTTTTCGCATTCATTCATGGTGTGTGAGTTATATTTGCACACGAATGTAATTGCACAAGACCTACAGTTTTATGTATGCCGAATATGAGCGGCGAAGTGAAAAGCTTTTGTCAAACAAGTAGACGATTTTCCTCAACCCACTGAAGATGGATTCTCCAAGAATGTGAGATATCTGAGAGTGATTCTAGGAAACAGACTAACTTGAGCATGGATTAATAAAAAGATGGAAAAAGAAAGGAAATTTCTATTTCGTTGTAAAGCAGTGTATGATCTTAAATAAAGGATAAAAGTGTCGTAACTTCCAAAACATAGCTTTGAGATAATCGCATTTCAAACATTGTATTGCCCGGTTTTCACTATGTCAAATTCAATCAAATTTGCCAGCATCAGGGATGCCAACTCATTTTTTCTTTCTCCCCGATAGCCCTCGAGAAATTCCCCGATTCGGTATAATTTCATATTATAACAGCGCGATACGCACTTTCCATATGAACATTTTACAAAAACGAAAAATACCTTAAAATTAATATCGTTAGTGTTATTTTAGGGCGACCCTAAACTTTCTCGGGCCAAAACTTAACCAATTTTTATACGACTTGTAGATTAATCGAATTAATGTACTTTCTGAATCCGGAATTCTTTTGACACATGGGAGATTTCATTTCAAGGGAACCCACTCTTAAAATCGATCGAGCTCAAACTTGTACAAGGCTTAGTCATATTGGATAATAGTCACCACGCCAAATTTGATCGAGATGAGGTGTGTCGAGTTACTAGACGTTCATTTTATTAGATAAACAAGCCTCAGCCCACTTTTCAACATCAAACTTATCAAAGGAAAAGACATGGTCTTTCTTTTGACTCAAATAAAAAAAATGGCAAAAACCTTGTTTTGAGAAAAAATGATTCAAAGTTTTGACTGTCGGTTTTTTACAGATAAAATATACTTTTTCTTCTTTATGATGGCTGACCGTCATTTATAAGTTTACTGGTTAGTCAGAAGGGATTTAGTGTTATTAATCAGAAGGCGCTGGGTGAAGACATAGCTAAGCCTTTCTGAATGGCCGAAAGGGAAGCCGAAGCACAACGCGGCTGTTTTGGCCTGACTGTCACTCGGCGCTATAATCATCTATATCTACGAGATCACTCCGAGTTTCTCTCTGAAATTTCTAAAAAATACTTTCAAATAGCACATTTTTTTTAAAAATCGATTTCTCCAAACCAATAAAGTGCAGGACCCACTTAAGAAAAGATGAAAATTTTAAGACCCAAAATGTGAAATAAGGCATACATTACATAGAATTTGACAAAAAAAAGCTTAACGACTTCAAATTCCCGCAAAAAAAAAAAAACAGCTCATTCCGCTCATTTTCATTGTGACGGAGCTAAGCAAGTATTAATTATGAAGAATGAGAATGCAAATCGATATGCTCTAATTTCTTAGGAATTAGCTGAACTTCGCTTCTCACTTTCATATGGTGCTGCTGCTGTTATTCCTTCGGTTCTTGTTGCATGGATTGGATATAAAGAATTTTTACAATTTGTATGAAAATATCATCCAAAGGAGAGGTGAGAGGTGTCGGGAATTCCCACCCCTACAATTACCCTCTTGTTCCCTGGCTACTTCATTACCGTGGGCTATAATATACTAATAAGGTGATAAGCCCAACGGTGAACAGACATTCAAGGAACCAGATTTATCTTTACTGGCAAAAGGTTGCAGAGAGAAAAAGTCCGCACGCCTTTTTTAAATGGCATATATGAAAGTTTGTTCAGAAAACCTTCATCGCATTATGCCTCAGCAGTCCTTTTTCTAATACCATGAGCAAAGGCATTTTCTTCGTCCTGATTAAAAAAAAACAGAATTGGTCAATTTAGCTTTCACTGGCAATTTATTTTATGCACTTCATGTAGTAAACCTTAACCTTAGCAAGTCAATAAATTTTTGTATTTTGTTTTGCATGTTTTGCAATCGCATGACAGTTTCATAATAATTCTATTAAAAAGTTTTTAAATAAAAAAAGAGTAATGTAGGAACTTCTTTGTTCTTAACAAACGAAAAGAGAAAGTACATTTCTGAACGGAATGCCTTAATAGTACAACTGGTGACTAGAAAGTACGCGTTTGTACTAAAAGATTACGTTCTGGCAACACTGGATACTTCTAATCGTCGTTTAGGCTGTGGTTGTATTGGGGTTATGCTCGGCGAACACCATGAAATTGTTGTTGCACCGATCACAAAGAGAGTCTTTACTCACTCACACACCGAACACGATATACTCGGTGTAGTGTACACCGTACCGTTTGTTTTTTCTGATCCTTTCCTTTCGTAAACTCTCCCTCTCTGAGCAAGACATAACGGGCCACGTTAATTGGGTGTGTCCACAGTGAGAGTGAGGCTAGATTTACCGAATGCTGTGGATAGATAAAGAGAGCCGTTGTTGCGTCCGTAGTTGTGCTAGAATAAAAAGTTTCTTTCAACTACACAACAGCTCATTAAAAACCAAGGCCAAATTTTCTTCAATTTTTGCTTTTAGCTTCCACTCTTTCGGGTAAGTAGCAAACAAGGTTGTTGCCTGCCGCTCAAGCCATGCAATTATAATTTGTAGTAGTCAGCAGCAGTCATTAAACTATTAAGACAATGCTGTCTTTCTTTGGTCAGTTAAATGAAAAACTCTCAACTTGTTGCATTCATAAATTCATTCAGTCTCTAAAATGCTGAGACAATCCTGTTTTTTCTCAGCCATAAAAAAGTTTATTACATATTAAAAAATTTAATACGCGCAAAATACAAATGCTTAAACTCATTCACTCATTATCATTGGATGAATCTCATTAAAAAAAATAAAGAAAAAAGAAACGTAAAAAAAAAAAAAAATTGCAGCTGCTGCTTAATTTCGTCATGACTGTCGCCAGCGATGGACGTTGTTGTTGTCTCTCCTTCAAATTGAATTCGAACGTTCGTCGGTTGTCCCTAATGCAAACGAAAAATTCGCTGTAAACGTAAAAAAACAGTAACAACAAAAACAATAAACGACAAAATCACAACAACAACAAATAACAACGACTACAAAAAGAAAAGAGTTAAAAGGAAAATTATTTCTTTAGCTTTTGTTTTCTGCTGACATTTACACAAAAATACCAAAAATGAACGAACGAACGAGCAAACGAAATCATTTTACTTATATACATATATGTATGTAAAAGTATAAAAACAACAACAACACCATGCTGTGTTTGCATTTTTGCCTTTTACTACTACTACATCACTGTGTATGTCTTGAAACGACAGCAGCAAACAACAGCAATAAAAGCAACAATAATACAAGCAACATCAATAATGCCAACAACAATAACAGCGAACAAAAAAAAAAAAACAAAAAAAGCACAAACAAAAACTCAACCTCCTCAACAATCGTCGTCGCCGCACTCACAAACAAACAAACAAAAATCTCAAAATGAAAACATCGCGAAACAACAACAACGGCAAAAATTGAGAAATAAGCAGTTGAAAGAAAAAAAATTTACAAAAACAAAAAACTGAGAAAGAAAAGTTTAAATATGTGTACAAAAACAACAACAACGACAACAGCAATGTGTACTGCATGTGGGGGGAAAAACACTAAAGAGCAAGCAAGACAACAAGCAGCGAACGTCGCATATGAGTGTGTATACGTACTAGATAGGACCCCAACGCATACACTAACAACAACAACAGACAACAGAGCAATAGCTACAATGTTGCTGTGTACAAAGTTGCTTGCTGTCTGTTTGCCTGTCACCTAGGAGGGGATTTAGTAAAAAATTTGTTTTTTTTTTGTTTTGAAAATTTATGTACAATTGCTCAAGTTTATTTATTTTAAGCTTATTAAAATATTAACAAAAACAAAAATAAAAATCTATTTGTGGTTAATAATTTTGACTTAGAAACAAACCAAAAAAATTTAAAATTAAAAAAAACAAAAGTTTTTAAGGAATTATTTATTTATTAAATGGAACAAACTTTCATAAATTGGCAATAAAAACATGTCACTTACTACGAGTGTACTGGTCTTAATAGATTAGAGTGAAATTGCTATTCATTTAATATGTGGAGCGGTTCAATTGGAAATAATTCCCACCCATTGTGATTTAGCAGATTCCTGACAATTTAATTAAAAAAAAAAAACTTTTTCTAAGCCTGATTTAATGGAATTTTAATTCCCATTTGGAAAAAGTTTATGCAAAGCTATATAATTTGTTTTTTTGTTTGTTTTTTTTTTTTTTTAATTTTCCTTGATGGAATTATTGAATGAGTTTATCTGCCTTTCTCTTTGGATTTCGTGATGTTTCCTCTCTCTCAAAATTGTAATCGTATCACCCATGACTACATAAAGAGAGTGGATTAGTTTTCTCTCTCTCTCTTTCTCTCTTGGGACTTTTGTGGTATAAACCCAGTTGAACAAAAAGTGAGCACTCCTCAAAAAAGCAATGATTTCATTACTCCAAAAGGAGCAATAAACGAGAAACTCCAATACAGTAACAAAATTTTTAGATTTCACTAAGGGACTGTTCACATATTATGTAACGTAATTTTTAACCAATTTTGGTCCCTCCCCCCTGGTCGTAACACATGGTGCAATAGGGAGTTATCCATTGTTCGCTTTAGAGCACTTGATGATTACCCCTACAATCATCCTAAGTTTAACTGGGAAGCTTATACCATAAACACAACCAAAGCAGTCGACCTTAACTTCAACAACAAACGCATAGAACTTGTATGGAAAAATATTTCTGAGGTTAGTTGCTACCTCAGCGACGCTGCAATAGATTCTATTCGAGTTATCTCAACTACAGAATGTTTTCTCACGTGTGAGAAGGGAAACTGTCATATTTTTCACAAAAAAGCCAAGTGCTGCCAAGTTTTAATATAAAAATATTTATATTTTTTCAAGTTTTGCTTTGTTTGTTGATTCTTTTGACGATTTTGCAGTAAAAAAATGAAGTAAATAATTTTGAATTTTTGCAACAGTAACATAAATAAAAATAAAATGAATTGTAAAAACAAAAATTAAATCTTACTTCTTCTGTTTTGTTTTTTCTATATATTCTTAACCCTAGAGGTTGACCATAACGAAATTATAATAAATGGCTTTGCAAGTAAAACTGTCTCCTTCAACCTTCTCAGAGAATGTTAGCTGCCAACCACCTGTGTTTCGTCAGCTGATTTTGACATTTAACATTCCTTACACAAACAAAGCGGTGCGTTTTTATAAATTTGTTGTTGTACTTGTTGTAGCGTTGCTGCTGCCAAGAGGTCGACGCTCTTTTTGTTTTTATTCTATCAGAAAAAGTCGACTTTCAGAAGTCAGCTGCTTTGGTTGTGTTTATACCATTATTTTATATGAAGCTCAAAAGCACGGTTGCAATTCCATCTTAGAATAAAAGAAACACATATTTGTCAAATTTCACAAATATAGTTTATTTCAATCACATATTCATAGTATTTATCAGACATGGAAAACAAAATCGGTATTTTTTTCGAATTTTCGATGACTTCCGCATATTTCGGGCTGTATCTCTGCCACAACTTGATAAATATTGTCTTAGATACTCTGATGCATAGACTTGTTAATCCGCGAAGCTCCATGAAAAACAAATCTAGCGGCGTCAAATCGCATGATATTGACATCGTCAAATCTCAATTCCGGGATTTTGTCTTTTCAATTTCGAGGTTTTTGGGACCACTTTTAAACCGAATCCCGGCATCGTTAAATCGACATCTCTAGTACTAACTGAGTAAGAAATGAGCATAATCGATGACAGAACAGAAAGGCATCAGCTCTTCTAATGAATATTCGGCTTCTTAATCCAACTATAAACTTAATAATTTTATATTAATCTAATAACCAACTCACCTTATTACCATTTAAATTGAAGGTCATAACTTTTATGAGAGTCACTTCTATTGATCTTAAGTATAAAACTTACACACTAATTCTGCATACATTGTATAATCATTCGTCCACCCCTCAACTTATTTAAAATTAAGTAATCACTTTACATTTCACTAATAACTCGTATCTAAATTGTTATAGCTAATTTTACGGTTAAAACCTTATAAAGTTCGTTATTATCGCTCATAAATTTCAAGCTATTATTAACGATACGCTTTAATAGAAAAAGTAAAACAATGAATGTAAAAGTCCGAATATAATTTATTTTTTGTTTATTTAATTTAGAAAGCTACCTAATAATGCGAAATTTAAATTCCATTTACGTTCGCAGCATGCATTTCATATCAAATAATTGCACTTTTCTTTTTCAAATGTCAAGAGTTTTTCATTACAATGTGAATTGAATTTGTTTTGAGTTGAATGGACATTTTCAAAGCGAGTTTCAACAAAAACAAGTCTATTCAACTAAGTTGAGTTTAAAACAATTATAACAAAAAAAAAAATAAAAAAAAAAAACAAGAGAAAAATAAATGGATAATTTTTTTAATTTCTATTGTATTGAATTTTGTTGTAATTCATATTTGTAAATTTACATGCGATTTTTAATTTTTATTTTGGCAAAATGCAACTGATCAAAGAAAATTATTTTTTATATGAAATGTTTTCCCGTCACCCGTTGCAATTATCTTTAAGGCTTTAAGCAAAATACCAACAAAAAAAGTAAAGGAACGACGGAGAAAGAGAAGTTTAATTGCTCATGAGAGAGATACAATTGTGCTCTCCTATATTACTCCATTTTGTAGGTCAAAACGAGTACTCTCTCTATCTACAATGATGACGTATACAGAGTGAAAAATAGAGTACAACATGCTAGGGCAAGAGATAAATTCATTACGCATTTTCTAGCGCTCCATGAGTGATCCTATTGACATTATCTCACTTTTAATGATAATTTTCTCGTGTTATGTTTACTTTTAATAAGAGTTCTCACTCTTCCTCTCTCTCTTTCTCTCGTATACCTTACAATGTGTAAACCCTAACTCGATAAAAACTAATGATAATGACTTTTCTTTTTTTTTCATTTCATTTTGTTGTTTACTTTTTTTTGGTTTTTTGATTTTTTTAGCTACCTTGGTAAAAAGCAAATTACATATGTGTGCATGCCCCTGAAGTAATGTACTTAATTTTCAAAAGTTTATTAATCTTTCAGAATTTTTCTTACCATCTATATATTCGTCATATATGTAATGATGAAATTGTCTGACTGACGAGAATTAACAGCAGCAGCAAAACAGTCACACACTTCATGGGTTCGTTCATTGCTTATTTATGATAATTACTTCCCAAAAAAAAAAAACAAAAATTAAAAAAAAAGCATAAAAATAACAAAAATAAAAATTCTCTGTGTGTGTGTGCAAGTCTTAATAGCCAGGCTTAAAAAGGTCGTATCGTGGTTGTTGCCGTCGCTGTCTGAATATTCATTCGCATCTTCTTTACAATAATATACCTACTTAGCTATAATTTGGAAACTATTGACCCCCTACGAAGAAGGAGAAGTAGAAAAAAATATGAGTATAATATAGTTAAAGTAGAGTTCATTGTTGTTAGCGTATAATGAGCGAATGAACTTTCCTAGAAATTGTTGTTGTAATTATTTGTTGTTTTCATACATATGTCTGAGTTGCATTTTGTGATTGTTGTTTTTGTTATTTTTTCATCATTCTTATACTCACACTGCATTGTTATGCTGTTGGTTGTTGTTTTTGTTTAAATTGCAACTCTCATCGTTTTTGCATCTTCCTTTACTTACCGATGATGTCTCATTTGAATGTTGAAGTAGTAGTCACACACATATGCTGTATGTTGTTGTATTGCGCATGCGTGTTTTGTACACCTAGAAAAATCACTGTGTTGTTGGTAGAAAATAGAGAGAGGGAACACATAATAGAACAGAACTAAACACACATACACTTTTAAATCTCTACAACAACAAAATACACTACATTCCACTCTTAACAGCTCTTAACGTTACCCTCCTCATTTTCGCATATGTATGAATGTGGTGCTCTCTCGAATTTTCTGGGCTAACATTTAAAATTGAGAGTAGTACCAACAACAAAAACCAACAATAAATAACAACAATAAACACCCAGCTAACCATTCTCTCTTCTGTTCATATGGTTGTTTTTGTTTTTCCTTGCTGCTGCTGCTATTGCAGCACCACACACAGTCAGTCAGTGGGCCTTCATTGCCTTGTTGGTTTGTAACCAAAATTTAGTACAACACCGACAAGACTCGTGTGCTAAAGCAAAGAGAGCGTGAAATTGAGATTGTAATAATAATAATAAAAATAAGAAAAATTAAAGAAACGATAACTTTTCTAATATAAACATACAGCAACAAAAACAACAACAACATTGACGTTCATGACGGCAGTAGTTGTTGCTTTATTTTTTCTTTTTCTTGGGTGTCGTTGTTGGTGTTTTTATATTCATTAATGAAACTAAATTAAATGAAATAAAAAAACGAAAAACAACAATGAAAAATATATAAACAAAAAATCATTTGAAGAAGGTGGTGGTGGTATGTGATGAGTGCTGTGTGCTGGTGCTATATTACTTTGCTATAATGTGCTTCTTTCTTCTAATTGTACGGCAGCGCGAAGTAGATTGTAATCGGAATAAGGTGCTGGCTGCCAGTGATAAATAAAAGGAAAAAATATATATATCTACATATACAGATAGTTACCCTCTACATATTTTAAAATGTTAAAAGCAACTAGCGCGCAGTGATGCAGCAAAAAAGAATGAAAGCAAAATTATGACGAAAAAATAACATAAACGCAAGATATACAAAAAATTTGAAAAAAGAAAAAAAACACATGAAAAAATATTTAGTTATTTATGTGTATATAGCAGCAAAAAATTCCTTCCTGTGTTGAAAACGTTCGAGACATCGAAACATACCATTTCTAAAAATTGGTTGTGGAATTGTACCTACCTGTACAAAAAAGTGAATATTATTGCTTTTTTTTCGTTGTTGTTGTTTGTAGTGTAGTTACTCTTCTTAGAAATCAAGAAAAGAGAGTAGTAGGATATTATTGTATTTTTGTAAGTAGTTGTGAAAAATACAACAACAAATAACAAGGAACAACACCTTTTTTTTTTCTTTTTTTGTTTTTCCTTTTTTTTTGTTCTTATGCATTGCCTCTTTGAATTTGTTGTTGCTGTTAAATTCGCGTTTCGGTATTGTTCGGTAGTTCGTTACGGTGTTTGCTTGTGTTTGCGTGAGTAGTGAGTGTCGTGTTGTTGTTGTTTTATCGAGGGCAACTCTCTGCTGTTGCATTAATTGTTGGTAGTGGTAGTTGCAAAAAAAATAAAAAATCTTATAAATAATTAAAGTAAAATAAATCGTTCGTTCGTTCATTTCTTGCAGCCAAGCTACAAAATGTTAAAAAGTAAATAATTGTTGTGTTGAAAAATTATGCTGTGCCTACCATATATGCCATAATAATCGGTGTATTAGAAATTTTGTGAAAGCACAAAAAGTAAACGGCCAAAAAAAAAAAAAATTAGCACACATTCAACGATCGCACGCCCACTTAAACTTCACCCCACCAAACCACATGCGTGTGTGTGTGTGGGTTTATTTGCAGAAGCAGCCACACGCACATAAGCACACACCTACGCATACAAATATCAAAAACAACAAACATATTTATTTTTTTGACTTAAATATTATTTATTAATTTAATTTATTAATTGTATTTATTAAATTAATCTATAGTGAAAAGAAGTAAACAGATAAAAAGAATATAAAAAAAATACAAAAATAAAATAATAAAAATTTATAATAATTACACACATTGACTTCCCAAAAATTCAAGAGCAAATACAAAAAAAAAAAAAAAAGTTATATATAAATAAATAAAAAGAAAAGAAATGATGTACTCTAGGTCGCGGGCAGTCGTGTCAACAGCGTGTGGATAGCAACGAGCGCACACAGTGGCAATGACTGCACGACTTCAAACGTCAAAAGTAAATGTATAAATAAAATAACAACAATAATAATAAATACCAGCAAAAATAGAGACTGTATAAAAAACAACAACAACAAATAAGAATAATATACAAATATATCAACGAAAGCCAAAGGAGATAACTTGCAGCAGCAACAACAACAACAACAACGATACATAAACAAATAGATACACTACTGGTGTTTGTATTGAGTGATTTGCGCGCTCCTCTCTCTCACTCTCTCTCTGGTTTGTTCTCACGTGTGTTTTATCTTCGACTCTAGTGCTTCCATTATTGAAGAATACTCACTTCAACGAGCAGCACAGCACCTACACTTCCTTCCGCCCGCTCACCATCCTTCCTATTGGCTATCACCAGCATATCGAAAATACCCAAACCACCGTCCATTGAAATTGCGTGTCCGTATAGAGGGAGGTAAAAAAGAAAAAGGAGAGAGAGCTGAAGAAAATTGTTTTTTCTTTTTCGATGTTGTTAATAATAATTTATAAATAAATATAAATAAGCAACAGAAAAAATTAAAAAAAAAAAAAAAAAAAAAAAAAATAGAAATTACAAAATTTTCATTTTTGGTGGTTGTGAAGCGCACAAAACTAAAATAAAAATAACACAACAAAAAAATTCATCAGAAATATAAATAAATTATATTGAATAAGTGAATAAGTCGAAAAAGAAAAAAATCATCACACACATAAAAGTTAAAAGAAAAAAGAAATGAATGCCGAAATTGGCTGTGAACGTATGGTGGCGACGACAGCGGAAACAACAACATCATTATCATCATCATCAACAGCAGAAGCAGCGGCAGCGGCAGCAGCAGCAGCAGCGTCACCGGCGACAGCAGAAATAGCAATAACTATACAAAAAAATAATGACGCAGTGGCGGGTTTATTGTCAGCAGCAGCACCGCAAACTTATAGTAGCAGCAGCAGCAATACCTCAAATATTTACAACAACAATAATAACACATCAGCTAATACCACAACAACAGCAGCAACAACAAATTGGGATTTTAATTTGATGGACTTGTGTCGCAGCTGTGGCAAACTAAATGCCGAACTTCATGATCTCTTTATAATAAATGAAGATGAGGGTGATGATGACGATGGTGGCGGTGATGGTGGTGTTGTTGCTGATAGTGATGTTCCAGTTGATGGAAATACTGCTTCAGCTGATGCTAATAACGCTACTATTAATTTTGCTGCTACTAGTGCAGCAAACATCTCCTCTGTCAGTTCATTTAACGTCGATGCAAGTACTTCCACCTCTAACGCTGCAGCTGCTTCAGCAAAAGCCACTGCCCAGGGTCAAAGCAATATGGAGAATATATTACAGGAAATGCAAATTTGGCAATTGAGGGTAAGTTTTCGCTTTTCTGTTTTACAATTTTAATATAGTTTATAATTTGAGTTGTGGGGATAAACAAATTCTTCCTATTTTTTTTTTTTTTTTTTTTAATTTTTGGCGAACCTATTTTTTTTCATTATTTTTTGTCATAACTTGAGGAAAAATCGATTTTCAATTTCATCAAGGATTTGAAAAGGATTGACATTTATAGACATAGCTGATTGTTTGAGAATTTCGCTCAACTATTTACTTCTTTATTTGATTGTTTTTGTGCCCTTTTGCTGCTGCTTCTACTCTTATTGTTGCTACTACTTGATGTATCATGTTATTGTTGTGTACTTACTGGTTTTGTTGTTGTTGATTTCATATTCATTTTATTGTTATTTTAGTATGTTTCGGGCTTTTCTCCTGTCCTCTCTCTCTTCCGCTCTTTGTATTGAGGTTAAATGCATTAAAGGAAATTGAAATTTTTTATTATGATATTCATGGTTTTTTTTTCTTGCCACCCCACCACCGCAACACACTACTAACTGGCACACTCACTCACGTTTTCCCCTTTTGTCAAACACATAACAATAATATCTATTATTTACATTTTGCAAACGACGTTTTTTGATATGCGTAGTGAATAAAGGGTCACAACTTATAATACATATGTGTGTGTGTGTGTCTTGAGGGAATTTTTGTTGTTGTTTATGGCATATAACAGCAACAGTAGCGCAGCTTATGCTACTATTGTTAATGCACTTGGTATTGTTGTTTGGTATTTGCAAGTGCATACATATACCATGATTAAATTTAATTTTTTTTGTGTACGTCGGTCTTTCAATGGCAATTGTTATTTATACAAAAAAGAAATAACAAATAAACAACAATATATTATTACAATACTGCGAAGAATGAGTCGCCGCCGTGGTTCTCAAGCACGTATTTGCAATTATTTATACCTCCTCCTGCCTTCACTCCGCCTACTTCACTCTACTCTCTTTTAAGCTTGGCTCAAACACACAAACAAATATGTAGGTAACTACTATTCCCACTCTTCTGCTGCTTCCTCTCTTTTCACTCACTTCTCAATTATTCTTCTTTTTCTCATAAGTAATTAAGTTTCTTCATTTGGTATGTCATTGTTGTTGTTATTATTTATCTACATACATAAATAATTGTTATTGTTGTTAGATATGTATGTATTTTTGTGGCTTATGTCACACAATTGTTAACATTGTTGCTGCTTCTGCTGCTGTTGCTGTGGTTAGTTGTTTTTGGTTATTACAAGCAGATACAGCACTTGTTTTTTATTTATTTATTTGTTACTTGTGATGGTTGTTGTTATTGCAAAGTTAAGTCACTGATTTGATTTTTGATTTTTAAATTTTTTTTTTTTATATTCATATTGTTGTTGTTTTCTTCTATTAGCACTCTATGCTCTTGATTGATAAACGAGGCATGCAAGTGTTGGTAAATATTATTAGTTTGGTTCTTCTTGTCCTCTCACACTACATACGGTGGTTGTTGTTGTTTGTTGTTACTACAAAGGTAAGCCATTGATTTCCTCTTTTAGTTGTGGTTGTTTGTGTTGCTTTTTTTTTAAATTGATATTGTTGTTGTTTTTTTTTTTTTGTTAGTACTCTTATGCTCTCTTGATTGATAAACGACGCATGCAAGTGTAGGTAAATAGCATTAGTCTTCTCTCCCACTACAAATGGTTGTAGTTGATGTTAAGTGTTTGATTGGGTCGTTGTTGTTGTTTTTTTTTTCTATACGTACTTCATTTTATGCTCTTGATAGATAAACGACGTCGGTAAATAGCATTAGCCTTCTCTCCCACTACACATGGTTGTTGTTTGATTGTTTTTTTTTTTTATTGACATTGCTGTTGTTTTTCTTTTAGTACTTTATGCTATTGAGTGAGGCAAATAGCATAGGTATTATTCTGGTTCTGTCCCACTACATAAGGTTGTTGTTGTTACTGTAAAGTTAAGTCACTGATTTGCACTTTTGTTGTTGTTTAATTTTTATTTATATGCTGACATTGTTGTTGCTTTTTTTTCTATTCGTACTCTATTAGTTCTTTCTCTCCCACTACATATTAGTGGTGATAGTGTATTTTCTTGTTGTTAATACTATATTTTCTACTACATATTTTTTTTGTTTGTGTTTCCATTTTATTTGCTTTTAGTATTTTGCATTTTCTTTGCTTATCATCAGCCATGCCTCGCTCGCTTTAAATTGTTTTTTGTTTACCTTATTTACTAACCATATGCCAAAGTGTTGTTGACATACATTTTGTTGTTGTTGTTGCTGTTTCTATCCTTGTTAAAATGCGTTTACTTATCATTTCATGTCTGTAATAAATTTTATGTGATTTTCATTTTCATGCGATTTTGGTTTTTTTTTTTTTGACGTAATTTTTTAAGCTATTTTTGTTGATTTTAACCATGTGCTGAGCGGTTGCTGTCGTCATTGTTGTTGTAGCTTTTACTTTAATACCATTTTACCACTTATTGTGGTCATATATTCTATGTATGTATGTATGTAAAGTGCAAAAGGTAGCAATGAAACGTTTGTTCTATACACGCATACATACTACAAATAGTTGTGCTATTAACTTTAAGTTTTTTCTATGCTAATGTAGGCGTGTGTTTATTTAATATGCTCTTATTTGCTATAGTTTTTGGGGCAATATTTATAATCTAACTATGTACATATACTCTCGACATGTGGGCATTAAGTAAGGAATAGTTTTGCTTTCATTTATTGTTAGGACTGTTTGTTTTTTATGTGTTTTTTTTTTCTTTTCTTGCAGTCTCATTTTCCATGTCGGTGTGTTCATTATTTCTTCTTTGTTTTATCCATAAATTCTTCAGTCATTCCTCTTTAGTTGTAATACAATCAAGTTTGGGTGTGAAAATAGCATTTGAAATTACAGTGTTGTTTAATACATTTGTATGTAATTTTAATATTTTCTCTTTTAAAGAATCTACCGGAGGGTTTTTTTTTGTATTATCATTCTAACTAATTCCAATTCAAGATAAGCGCTTATTTCATTACTTTAGCTTGTCTATTACGGTAGCCTTAAAGGCCTTTTAAACATACACAAATTTTTTTATTATTTTCAATCAATTTGTTTTTAATTGAGACCTTTTCAACTTAAGTTGTAAAATTAACCCAGATATGCCCAATGGCCTATATCTAGTATACTTCAAAAAGTTTTTATTTTGATTGAATAGATTCTCATTTAATCAAAATCAAACATTTCTAAAGTGAACAATAGGCATATATGGGTTAATTCAAGTTTAAACTTGGCGGCCATTTTATTTTTATACATGTGGAAGAGAAGAATCTGTAAATTTAATATGGCAGACTTGCTCTACTGAAGCTTTTCTCAGAGAGGAGATGAAAAAGAGAAAGGAAGAGAGAGTAAGTTGATTGATTTGGCATTCATAAAGATACAAAAATACATTCATAGAGCCTGGCCACACAAGCATAGTTTGTATACATGAACTGCTTTTGGATGTGTTAGTGTGACGCGCTCTCAGAAAAAATAAAAATGTAACCCCAAACAAAAATAAAAAACCGACTTTTGTGTATGTATTAGTGTTTTAGTCTTTGCACCAGGTCTCTGCTTAGCATAAAAAAACCCTTTCAGTTGAAAAAAGTCAAGTTTAAGCTCGACGGCCATATTTTATGCTTGTAGTAGAAATACTCAGAGAGAGAAAACAGAGAGAGAGAGAGAGAGAGAAAGTGCGCATTCAAAACCATGAAAGCACATACATACATAGACCTTCAGAAAGAAACTTAATACAACAACGAGTCGGTCTCTCTCCAAATGAGAAACGATATCAGTTGCTTTGTAGCGAAACGATTACTCTCTCTTTGAGTTTAAAACTTCGGAACTGTTCACATACATATGTATAAATATCGGTACTTATTCTTTCCCTTCATTTTTCCTCTCTCATTCTCTCTCCTACGAAGCTATGAATTGAGTAAGTCAAATTACTGTTGGACTGAGTAAAGGCGATATAAAACAAAATGAGAGCAGAAACGCAATAGGAGAAAAAGAATGAAGAAATGTCAACTACAACCATTTTTGTTGTTGTTAATATTATTTTTTCTCTCAGTGTAACTATCTAAATGCGTTTCTGATGAAGTTATTCACATTGAATAATTAAAAAAAATAATAAAAAAAAAAAAAAATTATTCAAAATTAATTGTACTATTTTCTCGATGAGTGTGGAGATTATTGCGTAAAACGTACACATGCATGTATATAAATATTAGTTAAATTGTAAGCTTGTGTTTTTTGTGTTGTATCATTTTTTTTTTTTTTGTTTATCATTATTTATTTTATTGTTGTTGTAACACGTAATATCTTTTGTAAAGTAACAAAAAAAAAACAAAATACAATATAACAAAAAAAAAAAAATGAAATATGGCTTCAAGCTCACTTTTTTGGTTTTCTTATATAACCTTAACTTCTTTTTATAATTTTTGTTTACAGCTTATCTTCTCTCTTTTTATCCCACTCCCTTTTTTTTTTCTTTTTTTTTTTTTTGTTAAACGAAAGTATTGCTACATTTTGTTTAAACTGAATATAAAATACTGCTACAAATTTTAATTATTGTAATTAATGATGTTTGTTAAATACAAAATTTACATTAATTATTGTAATTCAGTGTTAAGAAGCGAAGGATTAGCGTTTTATTTTACAGTTTTTTTTTATTACTATTATTATTTTTTTTCCCCCTGAATAACATTTACGTTAATTGCCGCAATTCTCACTAGTTATATCTGAGAATCTTGAAATCAATTAACTTACACTGAAATAATATGATATGACACATAAAGAACTCACGTTTGTATGCTTGTAGTTATTATTATTGAACGAGGAAAGATGAAAGATTCATTCACATGAGTGCGAGGTCATTTACCGATCAGTCAAGCAGTTAGTCTGTCAGCTAGTCAGTCGTAGGTACTCAGCTCAGCTATACATTCATTCGTCGCATTGATTTAGGTATAATTATATTTACATTATGAGGAAACTTTTTTTTTTTTTTTAGAATTTTTTACAATAACATGAAATTTTTAAGAAATGAAATGAAAGATCTCAAAATAGCGTATTTATTTTTATAATATATTTTTCTTCCGACAGTTTTTTGAATTTACATATGCAAATACATAAATATTTCTTTTGAATATTTTCTTAAAATAACATTTACATTTTCATAAAAATTTCCATCAATTCAACTCAACAACTTAACCCAACGACGTGTATGGCATGAAAATGTATTGTTTGTTGTCAATTTGTTATATTTTTATATTCTAGATAATAGAATTGACCTTTGACTTTTTATTTTTTCTCGTAACTACATAAATATTTATTTATTAACCTTCAAAAAAACATGCTTAATTTTCTAGGAAATCTTCTTTTTTTTTTCTTATAATTTTTATACAGCTATAAGGCAAACATATAGAGCTTTTTGATAATAAAAGCGTTTACAACGTGATTTCGGTGAAAACAAGCAACAAAAATATATTTTAATTTTAATTTAATTTGCTAAATTTTCAATAGAATTTCTCTTTTCCATTTACATATTTTTTAATGGATTGTGGCATTGAAATTTTTTCTAGTGTATACCATCATATGTAGCATATGTAAAAGCTACAATTGAGCATAAAAATGCAGCCATCATCTCTTGACGATAGAGAGAGAGAGAGAGAAATAACAGTATAGAAAAATGTGAGAGAATCCGTTAATGTCAATTGTCAATTGTAGCTCTCTCTTTATGAGCAGTGATATGATGTTGTAGTATTGTGTCGCTCGCTCTCGCTCTCTCTCTCTCTCTCTGTAGAAGAAAAGTGTTTGCTCGCGGTTTTCAAGTGCACAGTTTTAATTGTGGTTCTCATTCGCACTTAACAATTAGGGTATTCACAAGTTGTCGTATACCATCGTATAATTATAATGTATAATTTTGAATGAAAAATTAGAGAATTTATGGTAAATGAGAGGTTACGACACCGAATAAGACATTTTGACTTTCTCGCTAGTAAGTATTGTTAATAAAACTTAATTTTTTTTTCAATGTCATTCACGTTCAAGGGTAATGATAAAATTAATTACTTGCTGAGTTGGTCAAGGTCTTTTGCTTCATTAGTTTTACGCTTTCTTTTTCATTTTTTTCTCCTAACGATATTACTTTAATTTCAAATGAAAAATTTTTCAAGATTAGAAAATATAAGTGAGTAACAAAAAGAACTTTAGGCTTGTCATAAAGTTATAACCTAACCATAAAATTCTACACACTTCTTGTTAATAAATGTTCGCAAATATTATCTAAATGAATTGCCACACCTTCTTTCCTAATATGTGCGGGTAATATTAAGCAGAGGGAAGCAAAAAATTTTATTGAATAAAATTCCGGTAGCACGCAAGTAGGTAACTTTTAACTGCCTCTACCTGCTTGTCATGGTTTTAAAGCAAACACGAACTATGGTTTTTTTTTTTATTTATTTTTTTTTGTGTGTTTATTTCTTGATTGCGTGTCCGATTGATATTCGGTAAAAAGCATGCAAAAAAAGAAATTAAAAATCATTATTAATTTTTGACCACAGACAAAAGCTAAAAAGAAACAAAATTACTTACTAATTTAGAATACAAAAAAAAAAATAAAAATAAAATTTATAAATTCATTAGCCCAAAGCATTTTGTAGTTAGTTAGTTAGTTAGTTACTTTTTTTGGTTTTAGTTTTTAATATTTTACATGCTTTTTAAATTAAGATTATATCATATTTTTCGTTTGACAAAACGCGATTAGTCACATGCGACACATTTCTGTTTGACAAAAAATTAAAAAAAAACTTATACATACGTTTATTTCGCATTTCGTTGGCTATTTACTTTATCAATAATTTTGTGTGTTTGCTTGTTTTTTGTTTTTTTTTTTTTTTGGCTACTGTGGGGATCTTCCATTTGTTGTGGAGAATAATAATGATGATGATGTTATTAAAAATTCTACGTAATCACTGCGAAAATAATGTATTATTATTTGCTATTGTATTATCATTTACATATAAGAAATAGTTTTCTTTAGAAACGCTTTTATTTAAATAAAATATTTATTTCAGTTAAATATTTGCATAATCAATATCTCATACTCAATGACGCCAACTCCTTAATATTGTTGTTAATAACTTAAACTTTGACCGCTCCGCTCGCTTGCGTGTTAAGGCCAACGAGATGTCTCTATGCTGCATATGCATATGCAATTAGCTTGATATGAGGTAGTTTTCGTTTTGTTGTTGTTGTTGTTGGTATTAAAGATTGTACTTAACCGATGCATGTCAACGGATGTTGTTTGCGATATAATGCTGACATATTCACGTTAGTGTGAATTTCCTTATTTCTTAGCCTCCTGAAAATATAAAAATTTGTTGGAGAGAAATATTTTATGTGAATTTCATCACAGATTTTTCTAAGAGAGTCGATACACACAGGTAATTAGAGCACAAAAAAAACTCATATTACATCATTCTCACTCTCTTGTTCCTCTCTCTCGTGTTCTTTTATGTGCCATACTTTTCTACTATTACTCATACTAATACATTGTTACTCTCCCGTGTTTTGCGGCCGCTCTTTCCTACTACTATTTTCTCACACATTAACCCTTTCTTAGCTGCTGCTCTTTTTCTACATTTTAACCAGAAGCATTCATACATCTGATTTTTTTTTTTAACTTTTTCCATAATTATAACCTTTTAGCCCCATATCTAATTTATTAAATTAAAAACGTTTATTTCTTCAAGTATTTAATCTTTTAATCACAAAAATAAACCCAATCAATTTTTGCTTCGCTATTGCTATAAAATATATTTATTGTGGGTATGTATTAATATCATGACTTCATAGCTCTTACAATTTATTAAAACAATAGTTATGTAGCAAATAACTACATTCAAGTTTTTTTTCTATCAATTTATATACTATAACGTAAATAAAATTTATAATGCACTCATTTATTTTCTGAATTTCTTTTGAAATTCTTTTTTAGTTTTTTAATACAATTTATAAAACTTTAAGATTAAATTTGACCGATAATTGGAATTAGTAACTATCTGCGTACAGTGCGTACTTGATAAGAGGAACGCACGAATGTAAACAAGTCAACTGTGATAACCTTATCAAAAAATTTGTATTTATCGCCATTATTATTATATTTATTATTGAAAATATAGAAAATCTACGACCTTTAAATTTTAATGAATCAATATGAATCAATTACAAAATATGTTGTATAATTTCTATAAAAAAAAAAAAAATAAATAATTGACAAGCAGTACAAATTTATTGTATTTTAGTAAAATATTACTGTACTCGTTTAAACTCAATAAGTTTCTAAGGTGATATTAAGCATTGAAACGAATTTTAGTTCAGATCTAAAATCCGTCTATTTAGAGCTATCATCTATTTCTATCTAATTTTTTAAGCACGCAAACAATTTTTGTTTCCATCATTGTTTAAAGTATCAAATTTACCGATCATACCGACCCATAATTATGTACTCAATGAGTACAATTACTCACTGCGAAAATATCGAGAAAAAAAATCGACCGGGTATCGAAAGAAAAGTATCGCGTACTTACAGTAACGAGTAATGATGCCATGCCCCTACCTACTACTCGCTCCAATAGTTTATAACGAGTAATGAGTATCAATTGAGAGGCTAAGTCGAAAACTGGTATAACTTCAACGTTCAGAGAAAAGTGGAATAATTTTACTTAAGAGCAAAAGTGAAACGAAATACCACCTTGATCAAAAAGTTCCCGGAATTTATTCAGAAAATTAAAAATACAAGTTTATTCATCTAAATCTATATTGTCCCTTTCAAAGTAATTCCCATCGACTGCAACACATTTATGCCAGCGCTTGATCCATTCCTCGAAACATTTTTTACATTCGGTTTTCGGTATGTCCTTCAGTGCTTCCTGCGATTTTTCCATTACTTTGTCTCGGCGTTCCCTGTAAAGGTTTTTTAACTCGTTTGAACAGAAAGAAGTCACAGGGAGCCAAATCAGGTGTATTCGGTGGCTGTTGGATGGTATGTGTTTCATTTTTCGTTAAAAAATTACGAATTATCATGGTGCAAAATCCACAAGTTTCCTGTCCACAATTCCGGTCTCTTTCGGCGAATTGCTTCACGCAAACGTTTCATAACGCCCCAAATAATACTCTATGTTTACTGTCTGGCCTTCTGGCAAAAATTCATGATGCACTACACCGTTGTAATCCATGAAAACCGTGAGCAATGCCTCCGTTTTTGACGTAAAAAAAACATAGTAGTTTTTTTGGTCTCGGCTCATTTGGTGAACGCCATTCACTGGCCTGATGTCTGGATTGCGTGTCGTACTCATAAATCCACGTCTCGTCTCCAGAAATTATCCTTTTGATGAATGTGGGATCGGATTCAGCCTCGAAAATCATATCATTTTGTCTCTTTTTTGCATGAAATTGATTTTTCGGCACCAATTTTTCTGCTAAACGCTGCAAACCCAAATCATTAATCAAAATCTCTTGGACGGATCCATAGGCAATGTTCAAGCTCTTCGCTATCACTCTGATGGTTAATTTGCGGTTATTGATCAAAATTTCTT
The DNA here is from genome assembly GCA_963691655.1 of Toxonevra muliebris. Lineage (NCBI taxonomy): Eukaryota > Metazoa > Arthropoda > Insecta > Diptera > Pallopteridae > Toxonevra > Toxonevra muliebris. Next base: position 100,254,520 of record OY829327.1, read on the forward strand.
TTACTTTATCAATGTTTTCGTCGGTTTTCGATGTCGATGGTCTGCCACTGCGTTCATCATCTTCGATTGATTCACGACCACTTTTGAACCACTCGTGCCACTGGTAAACGACCGTTTTCTTTAAAGAATCGTTGCCGGAACACTTTTTCAACATTTCCCATGTTCGCGCACCATTAAATCCGTTTTTTACGCAAAATTTAATACAAGTTTGTTGTTGCAAATTTAAATCCATTTCTAAAATTGTAAAAAATCGCCAACACACACAGATGCTATGACGCTAAGATTTAGATGGAATATCAACAACATGGAACAAGATGGAATGTACCAACTTAACGAAAAAAACGATGGGAATGCCACACGGTGGTTATTGCGGGAACTTTTGGATCAAGGTGGTATGTTCAGAATAAAAGTGAAACAAAATTTGTTCAGAGCAAAAACGGAATAAATCACTATGCTGCTTTTGTTCTGAAAGAATTGTTATACCACTTTTGCTCTGAAAGAATTGTTATACCATTTTTACTCTGAAAGAATTGTTATACCATTTTTGCTCTGAAAGAATTGTTATGCCATTTTTGCTCTGAAACAATTCTTATACTATTTTTGCTCTGAAAGAATTGTTATGCCATTTTTGCTCTGAAAGAATTGTTATACCATTTTTGCTCTGAAAGAATTGTTATACCACTTTCGCTCTGAAAGAATTGTTATACCATTTTTGCTCTGAAACAATTCTTATACCATTTTTGCTCTGAAACAATTCTTATACTATTTTTGCTCTGAAAGAATTGTTATGCCATTTTTGCTCTGAAAGAATTGGTTTACCATTTTTGGTCTTACTTTTAAGCTGTCTCATTTTCACTCTAAACCGCATTACTTGTACCATTCTTGCACTGAAATACTAAATTATTTCACTTTTGCCCTTGTATAAATTTTAAGCCACTTTTCCTCTCGGCCTGTTAATTTCACACTGAGTATTAATGATCTCATTGAATATTATTTCTCTTTGAGTAATTAATTATCTTTGCTGTTATCCAAGTTCCCCAATGACTTAATTTCTAGATTAGTAGTTTTTCTTGGTATATATTTTTATTAAAAGAGTAATTAATTTATAATTTTACTTAAATAAATAAAATTGCCTGCATTTCACTTTCAGTGCAACCAGTTACCTTAAACAAGTTTATACTGTAGTTAATATTGATAATTGCGTTTGCGTGCAATGCATTTTTTTTTTGTATTAATTTGTTGCATTGCTAACAGCTAATTTGATATAAAGATTATAATAATATTTAATATTTTTAACTGATAATTTCAGTCAATAAAAATACATAATATAAGAAAAAATAGTAGGTATCTGAATGGGATGAAAGTTTTAAGCGCGAATGATCTTTGGTTTTTATTTTCATTTTATTTACCTTTCTTTCATCATACGTTAAGTGTGTAAAAAGTCAACTCACCATTTAACACATATATTAAACTTGACACGTTTTGTTTACTAACAATATGCTAAAAGAAATTTAAACAAATATGCGTATTCATAGAATTCAGAGAATAGTAAATATCTATGTCAACATTTTTTAAAGAATTTTTTTTTTTTTTTTTTTTTGTTAAATTGATTTAATTTTATGAAAAATTTTTAACAAAATAAAGAAGTTATTTGTTGAAGTGGCGCTCTTTTTGCCTTACATATTTTTCAACCGATTGTTTGTACCTTGTGGCCGATACGAACTCAAGCTAATTTAAATCAATATTGTGCACAATGTCACTGCCACAATATAACCTTATTTCACCAATTATGTTCACACTGAAATTATCAACATACCCTTACTGATCTGCAAGAAAAAAATATTTGCGGTCTTGGGTTCAAATTGTCCTTTGCACATATAAGTTCTATAGGAAAAGAAATTAAGGGGGCATTCCAGTTAAATTTTTTCAGATTTTTGGGTTCCTTATAGTTTCAAAAATACTCTCCTAAAATATATTAGTTGATTTTTAAAAAAACTAACATTCGATTGGTGTTGAAAATCGACGAAATCTAGCTCAAGCCTAATAGAAAGAGCGGAGAACATTCTAAGGAAAAACGTACCACGAGAAAAAAGGCTCAATCAGAGCAGCTAAAGAAGTTGACAGAACTTGAACCAGGGATTTTCAGGGCTGACTAAAAGTAATTTGCATAAAAAAATCATTTTTATAATTCATTTTTATTTAAAAAAAAAACTTTTAACGCGTTTTTCTCCAAATGATGTTGTTTGAACTGCTAGGACTGAGATATCTCAAGTGATGTTGAAAAGCCAAAATGCGTTTGATTCGCTATTATCATACCTATAAGTGAAACCTCAAAAATTCTCTCCCTTCCCATTTTTTTCTATAAAATTTCAACTAAAAATATGAGTTTTCATTTTTTAGAGAAAAAATCCACAAAAAGGGGGAAGTGGAAAATTTCTCTTTTTTGTGGTTCCAGTTATAGAGAAATATCTAACGAACTTCTTTTAGATTATGTCTGTATTTTTATTAAGAAGCTCGAAATCCATCCTACCACCAAAACTTGACTTCTTTGGAAATGCCCATTAGCGGCGCCATCTTGAATTAAAAGTAGTCAAAAAAATTTTTTTTTTGTTCTTCAATAAAATATTTGTAACATCTTTAGCAATTTTGTAAAAAAAATGTCATAGTTGAAAAAAAAAAAATCCCCAAAAAATCTATTTTTTTCTAATTTTAAACCGGAATGTCTCTTAACTGTGACCCAAAGTACACCAAATGCAATTTTGGTTAAGTTGCAGACAAACGGTTAAGTATATATCACAGAGAGAGTGAGAGAGAGAGTTTTTAAGTTCTCTCTTGATTTGTATTTGACTTGCTTCATTTTGTTTAAACAACACAATTAAATTGTTGTTGTTTTTTTATCTACCTACAAATGTCAAAAGTTGGTTGCTCCTCCCTCGCTCTCTCCCAATTAAAAAGCGTCATTATTATTTGTTGGTATTTTTTTTTTTTTTTTGTGTGCGTATTGTTGTTATTGTCGGAATATTTTGATGAAGTATTTGAGGAAGAATTCTATAAATTTGCATATATTCATTTGACACAGTTAAATTGTTGTTTTTTTTTTTTTTAATGATTTACAAAAATAATAAAATATGGTATGAAAAAATAACATGTTTTTTTAATTGAATTGTATTTGTGTTTGGCATGGGAATTATTTAATTGCCGACGATTTTTGGAGATTATTATTTCTATTGTTGCATTATTTTTATGCATAAATGCATAGTTAATGTAAAAGTTATGTTTTATATTAACATCATCAAAGTAAAAGGAAACATATAATTATGACATGCAATTAAAAAAGAAAAAAATTTTGCTCGCTCGTGTTCGCCATGCGTCAAGCATTGTGTTTTCATGTAATAATCCATACGAAAGAAAGCAAACGCCCAACCATTCAACCATTTAAAGCAGTTATATTTTTCTTTTACCCTCCCGGAACTGATGATTACACTACACAATAAAAAGTTACAAATTAAAATTAAAAAAAAATACATTCAGTTTGATTAAATGAAAAAAAAAAAAAATATTTTGCTGCTGTCGTTCTAGTGCCAAAAAAAAAAAAAAAAAAAAACACACAAGCATGTGTATTGCTTCACCGCGTCTGTTGCCCATGAACATCACGCCTCAACCTCTTCACTCCTCTCAAGTAGATTGCTGCTGTCACGTCACACTTCTCTACTTGATGTGTTTTTTCTCTAGTGTGGTTGCAGTTACTGTTGATTCTACTTTTGCTTACTTTATTGCTTTCCATTGCAATTACAGTAAGTTGTCAGTCTTCCATATATTTATCAAAACAAACGCCTGCCGACATATTTCTACCACACTTCATAAAAATTCATTGAAAACAAAACAACAACAACAAAAAAAAAACAATCGAGCCGTAAACTCTCGACAATGTAACCAGCTTAACTCAACCTATATGCAGACAGGCAGACAAACAGCTCGCTCAACCAACACTGAACTGGTTGTTCAACTCGTCCTTAGCAACCAATTCTCAAAATCATCCCAAAGAAACAGTGTTCAATTCAACTTTATGTAGATAATCCCAGCAATTTGCCAACTGCCAACGAGCCCGGCCATGCCACTGCAGTATACCCGCGTAACCCCCTTCAGGCTATCATTTCAAGCTTTTCAGCCTACCAAACCAACCCCCCTTCAGCCTGCTCGCTCAGCAACTCATTCGAAGCTTACCAGCCTACCTACCCTCTCAGCCAACTCATTACACTATACAACACGAACAAAATTTCTGAGTTCTCTCATATGGTTTTTCTGAAGTTGTTTTCGATCTTGATCACGATTTTACAAACATTTTTTTCGGGTCAGGTCGAACTGTTTCAAAAAATTTATAAGGGGGGGCGGGGGGAGAGGGTACATGGGAAAAAAAATTTGCTTTAGATTTTTTGTGTTTTCTACTCGTTTTATGAGTTTTTATAACGTTTACAACAAAAAAAAAAATTTTTTCGACCTAAATTTTTCAAAAAGTTCTTAATGTTTTTTTTTTTTTTTTTTTTTTTGTGTGTTTTCTCACGTTTTATGAATTTTTAAAACATTTTCAACAAACAAAAAAAAAAAAATATTTTTTTTTTCGACTTAAATTTTTCAAAAAGTTCATGAGGGGGGCCCCATGTGGTAAAATTTTTTTTTTCTTTTTTTTTTTTATTTTCTACACGTTTTATGAGTTTTTACAACGTTTTCAACAAAAAAAAATATTTCAAAAATAAATTTCTTTTTTTCTACCAGAATTTTTAAAAAAATTAATAAGGAGGGAATACATGAAAAAAAACGGTTTTTCTTTTATTTTTTATTTTCTATACGTTTTATAAGTTTTTACAACGTTTTTAACGAAAAAAAAAATTTTCTACCAAAATTTTTCAAAAATACATGGGAAAAACTTATTCAATTTTTCATGTTTCTACAAGTTTTACGAGTTTTTATGACGTTTTCAACAAAAAAAAATTTTTCTAACAAAATTTTTTTTTCAAATTTTATTTCTATATAAATTATTCAAAATTTTTTTGTTTAATTCGTATATTTTCTACACGTTTTATGAGTTTTTACAACGTTTTTTACAAAAAAAAAAATTTTTTTATCGACCTAAATTTTCCAAAAATTCATAAGGGGGAACAAAATTTTTTTTTTTTCGATTTTTTGTGTTTTCTCACGTTTTATGAAATTTTATAACGTTTTCAACAAAAAAAAAATTTCAAAAAAGTTTTTTTTTCGACCAAAATTTTTAAAAAAAAAAAACTTTTTCCGACTTTTACGTTTTCAGCTTTTTCAAAAAAAAAAATTTCAACCAAAAGTTTTTTTCGACCAAAATTTTTTTTTCAGAAAAATTTTTTTTTTTTTTTCAAAAGATTTTTCTTCAATTTTTTATTTTTTTCTGCATATTTTATGCGTTTTTACAACGTTTTCAACAAAAAAATCGTTTTCGAAAAAGAAACACTTTATGGAGAACCCAAAAGTTTTTTTTATGCCCATTTTGTTGTACAGTGTTATTTATCAGCACACTCACTCTTCTTCTTCTTCTTCTTTTTTCCATTTTATTCACTCACGTGTATGCTATATAACGATGGAAATCCTGCCTCTATAGATAGATGATCTATGATTTATAAAGTTTTGTTTGTTTACTTGTTTGTTGTTGTATGTTTTACGCTTGTTGTTTGATTACATTTCATTGTGGGAAATTAAAGTCTGAATCTGAAGTTCTGTTATGCTATGAGAGGGTGTGAATGAAGAGCTTCTGCGTGCTGCTACGGTGACTGCTGCATGCAGTCAATTGTCAAGAGCATCTCATTTATTTATTTCCCTTTCCGATTTCCTGCAACTGTTTCCTTTTTTTTTTTTTTTTGTTTATTTTTACTTACTGCTCATTCATTCGTTCATTCATTCATAAGCTGCTAGCTCAGTCCATTAAAAATTGGTTGTATGTTGGTTTAATTGTGTTGGCTGGCAGTGCAGATGTGTTAATTAGTAAAACATGATGTTATTTTCAATATATACATCTTCTTGAAAGCGCCACAATTCAGTGAGCGAGTGCAGGTAGACAGACACTCTTTATTCCGTTGTGTTTGTATTAATTTTTAGTAGAGGAAAATGGTATCGTAATTTAATGCTTTTGCGAAATTCATGAGGAAAATTATATGTGGTAGAATCTTGCGTAGCTATTTTAATTAATTTTTCTTTTAAAACCATAACTTTCTCGACTGAGATTTAATTAAAAATAATTAAAACACGCATCGCATTCATAAATATCTCACTTGGTGGTATAAAAGAAAAGAAACTGAGGAGTATGCTAATACTAAATTCACAAAGCGTTAAATTTAATTCAGAGAAAATAAATTAAGCTAGAAGGAGAACGGGTGCCCCAGGGTGAAGAGTTGGATTGAAATTAAAAAGGGTTAATTTGAATGCTAAACGTATCAGTTTAAATTTAAAAAAGAGTCAATTTGATGCACAAAACGTGGTCAATTTAAATTCTAAAAGCTTCAATTTAAATTCAGAAAGGAGAAATTTTAATTTACAATATTCGTCAATTTGAATTCAAAGAGAATCAATTTGAATTCAGTGAAAATCAATTTGAACTCACTGAGAATCAATTTAAATTCGCAGGGAATTAATAAAAATTCAATAAGAAGAGAATCAATTTGAATTCAATGAAAATCAATTTGAATTCACTGAGAATCAATTTAAATTCGCAGGGAATTAATAAAAATTCAATAAGAATTAAATTGAATTCAATAAGAATCAATTTGAATTCACAGAAAATCAATTTGAATTTAGTGGAAATCAATTTGAATTCAAGGAGAATCAATTTAAATTCAATGAGAATCAATTTGAATTCACAGAGTATCAGTTTGAATTCAATGAGTATCAAATTGAATTCAATGAAAATCAATTTGAATTCACAGAAAATCAATTTGAATTCACTGAAAATCAATTTCAATTCAATGAGAATCAATTTGAATTCAGTGAGAATCAATTTAAATTCGCAGAGAATCAATTTCAATTCAATGAAAATAAATATGGAATTCAATGAGAATCAATTTGAATTCACAGAGAATTTGAATTCAGTATGAATCAAAATCAATTTGAATTCACTGAGAATTAATTTAAATTTGCAGAGAATCAATTTTAATTCAATAAGAATCAAATTGAATTCAATGAAAATCAATTTGAATTCACAGAAAATCAATTTGAATTCAGTGAGAATCAATTTAAATTCGCAGAGAATCAATTTCAATTCAATGAAAATAAATATGGAATTCAATGAGAATCAATTTGAATTCACAGAGAATTTGAATTCAGTATGAATCAAAATCAATTTGAATTCACTGAGAATTAATTTAAATTTGCAGAGAATCAATTTTAATTCAATAAGAATCAAATTGAATTCAATGAAAATCAATTTGAATTCACAGAAAATCAATTTGAATTCAGTGAGAATCAATTTAAATTCGCAGAGAATCAATTTCAATTCAATGAAAATCAAATTGAATTCAATGAGAATCAATTTGAATTCACAGAGAATTTGAATTCAGTATGAATCAAAATCAATTTGAATTCACTGAGAATTAATTTAAATTTGCAGAGAATCAATTTTAATTCAATAAGAATCAAATTGAATTCAATGAGGATCAATTTGAATTCACAGAGAATCAATTTGAATTCAGTGAGGATCAAGTTGAATTCATTGAGAATCAGTTTGAATTCAAAACAAGGTCAATTTGAATTCACCAAGTATTAAATTTTGCCTCAGAAATCGTCAATTTAAATTCAAAAAGAGTCGATTTCAATTCAAAAAGAAGCGATTTGAATTCAAATCGAGTCAATTTGAAATCAGGTAGAGCCAACTTTAAATCAAAAAGCGGCACCTTGAATTTTAAAAGAATCAATTTGAATCCAATATGAATCAACTTGAATTTAGAAAGAATAAAATTCAATTTAAAATGAAATAATTTGAATTTAGAAATGAACAATTTAGAATCAATAAAAAGAGCTACCCCAATCTCAGCCTCATACATTCTTCACAATTCTTCAGCACAACAAATTTAAAGCCAATGCTCAAAAATTACATCACCCTTTTCACTAACTCATCATCCCTTCAAAGACCAACACAATTTTCATTAGCAGGGGTATCTCTCGAGTGTTGATTGCATATAAAAAAAGGGTGCTAATTGATTTTCAATTAGAACGTAATGTATGAATTACTGACTCGTTTCGTATTGAGTACTTTAACTTGTATGACTTGCCCATCCGTAACCTTGAACTGTTTGCAAGTTGTGGCTGTCGAGAAGTATAACTCTAAGGTGAGAGAAGAAGCAGAAGTATGGAAGAGATGGCACTACAAATTTGCCTTAACGGGCTAATAAAAGTTTTCTTCAATTACCATTTTATACTGTGGAACGGTCTTTGATTATAATAGGCGGGGATTTTTTTTTTTTGGTCCCAGATACTTGGATTGTTTATATTGTAAACGAACAACCGAAATTGCAATTGAAATAAAGTGATATTTCAATACTTTTTCACTTAGGAGCTTATCAAATTTAATAGCACTTTCTTCTCATCTTGTTATTTCAAGCAATAATATCAAATTTTCGACAAAATATTTTCAAAATTTATTTCAAGAATAACAAACGAAATATGAAGAAAAAATTTTGTTTAAATTTACAAACTTTCATATTGAAAAGAGAAGCAATTGGCATTTGAACTAAATGCATTTTTATTTGAAGTTATATATAAACAGGTTAATGAACAAATGTAGTCATCACAACAACAATGTATATAGAGACGGGCAAATCAGACAGCCTTTTCGGAATCCGCTACAATTCCTCATCAGTGATCTTAGTAATAGTTCGTAATCTTTCAATATCCTTTATAAGCTACTAATATTTGAAATCATAACCCAGAATTACGGATTTGATTCCAAATATCTTCACTGAATAGAGATATTGAAAGAAACTACCACTACCGTTCTATATACTTATGTTGTTGTTTTTTCCCATTGCAGCTAGTCTGCATAACAGTTCGTTATTTGAAAGTCTAGTCTTTTTCTGAACGGGCCCCATTCGATCAGTTCATGATAGTTTTTAGGAGACGATGAACATTAAATCTGTCAGGTATAACTTAATCCGCTCAAATCAAGTATGAAAAAACGCAGCTAATACATATATGCATTGGGCGATTTCCTGCTGGGATATTGCAGCGAGAGAGTGAAGAAGAGAGCATCAACTGTTATTGTTTGTTTTACAATTAGAGTGCCGCACTCTCTTTTCGTTTTTTTTTTATGTAAAGTTTCTATGCTCTCTATTTATATGAAAATTCTATGCTCTCAATTTAAGAGAGCCCAACATTTAATATAAACTAATTATATAGAGCGCGACAGCCTTGCGTCTGTCAGAAATTAGAATACACACGTTTTAATGAAACTGCAAATTTGGCAACCACACGACTACATGCAAAACAGAAAAAGAGAGAACTACAAAACAACAACAGATGCCGGTTGCCGTTTGGTTCGTTTATTTATTCCATTAAGCTTGACTACACGAGAGCAATTATGCTGTGTAAAACTGAATTTTTTAGACGACGGGCGGAGGGGGGTGGAACGTGTGTGCTATATTTTATTCCTGGCAGAGACCGAGTGCAAAGAGACCAAAACACTAACACATATACAAAGTCTTTGATTTTTTGGATTTAGAGTTGCATTTTTATTTTTTCAGAGTGCGAGTCACACTAACACATCCAAAAGCACTTAATGCATATAAACATTTTATGTCTGCTGAACTATGCTCGTGCGGTTTACAAGTGAGCGAAGTTTTTTTTTGCTACACACGCAATTGCTCTCGTGTGACCAGGCTCATTCTCTCGACTACCGAGCAGTGATGAAAAACTAGGTACAATTGTACCTTTTTCTGACTTTTTCGTAATGCAAGGTACAATTAGCACACTTTAGGTACAATTTGTCGTTGGCCAAAACAAATTTAATACTTATTTACAAAAAATACACAAACAAAATTTTTTTTAATAAGTACCTACTTAAATTTAGCTTGCCTGTACTGTACTGCTTAACTTCAAAACTTACAGCTCTGATATTACTGTTTATAAAGAGAAAAATATTGCAAAAATAATTTCCCAAAAGAGGGTCATAACATTTTTAAAATTTAGTAAAAATTTTTTGAAATGTAAACGTCTTACTTTTCATGTTCTGTTTACTTTTTTTAATTGTTGAGATTTAAATGAAAATTAAATTTCTTACAAAAACGATGAACCAATGAAGTATAATATTTTAGATACATTCATGCTCATTTAGGAACAAATTTTTTGGTAAATTAGGTACAATTTAAAAATTTGAAAATTTCATCACTGCTACCGACACCAATTGAGAGTATTTGCAGTTTCAATTATGCAGTCGCAAGCTTGTAGTTTTCTATGTGTTCATACTATTATTGTTTCTTTCTAACTCTCGCACTCTTCTCTCTTTTATACTTAAACTCAACATAAACATACACACATAGGTATTTTTGTTCCTTTTTTTTAATTCAAAATCATCGATAATAATGGCCGAAATATTTACAGCGCATTAGAAGGAACGGCTCTTTACCCAAAGCTCCTCCCTTTTTTGACCCGTTAGTGCTCTCACCATAAATTTCTGTATTGTTCTTACTTTAAGTCTCTCATTACCTTGTACAATCAAATGAAGAGAGTTGTTTAGTTTTGCTCTTTTTATATGAACTTAGAAGTGAGAGCGTAAACTCAATTTAGGAGATCGAAAAATTTCATATAAACTAAGACTCTCGGCCGGTGAATTCGAATTATTTTTTTCCAACTCTCGTTCTCTCTTCTCTCTTTTATACTTACTCTCTATATATAGGTATTTTCGCATTTTCACAGTCTTTATTCAAAATCATCGATAATAATGGCTGAGATATTAACGGCGAATTAAAAGGAACGGTTTTATACCCAAAGTCCCACCCCCATTGACCCGTTAGTGCTCTCTTCATGTAATTCTGTATTGGTTTTACATTTCCATAAACTCTCTCATTACGTTGTACAATCAAACGAAGAGAAGTGTTTGGTTTTGCTTTTTTGTATGGCGAAGAAAATTTTATAATTCATAGTTTAATGAACTTCATGGGATATTTTCTCTCTTCTATCTTTAGTTTTAACTAATTATTCAAATTTTTAATTCTAAAAAAAAAATAACTAAGTACATAAATTGCAGTTGGCAGTTGCATACATTATTCATGTGAACTATAGTTTATAAAGTGGGTCAAGATCTCTTAAAATCTGTTGCGCCTTTACCAACTACTTGTAATTCAAAGTTACTTGAATGTGTTGCTTATTTATTTTCATTATTTTTTTTTTTTTTCAACCATCACTTTTCATTTAAACATGCTACATGCAATTTTAAATTTTAGTAGTCATAATTTTCTGCTTACTTACTTGCATTGCATTTTAATTATTTATTTCTGGGAAAAAAACTAAAAATGTAAATTTATGATGTTACCACCAATTCAAAGTAATCTTTCATATTTTACCTTTATAAATAGTAACAATGTTTATTTTCATATATATTTTTTATTATTGCTTTACAATATGGGAATTATAAAAAATTATTACTGCTGGTTGATGGTAATGGTGTTTAGTTATTAATTAATGTTGATGCCGTTGAACCAAAATTGCTGCAGTTGAAGCTCTGCAAAATTTTTGTTGTACTCGGCTATTGTTTAAATTTTTGGTACACTTTAGTTGTTTATTGTTTAAATACAAAAGAATATTATTTATTAAAATACTATAACAATATAACAGCAACAATAACAGCCATAGAAGCAAACAACGAGTAGAAGAAGGAAAAAAAGTACTTTTTGCGACCTACATTTTATGCGCAATTTTACATTTAGCACGTTTAACTATAGTTTTTATAGTGGTTTATTCTTTTGTTTTGTTTTGTTTTTTTTTTTTTAACAAATGCTGCCGTCAGTCTTGAGTCTCATTGTGCTTGCTGTGCCGCCTGCCCCTATTTTTATGCTGTTAATTAAATTTTCAAATTATTTTGCTTTCAGTTTTTGTGTTTAACGTTAATTTTTCATATTTTGTTTTTTTTTTTGATTTTTTTTGCGTGAGATGCTTATCATTTTTTTTAATGTTTCTTTTCTAAATTCGTTGTTGTTGTTGTTGTTATGTTGTTGACCATGTGATAATTACTATTATTATTTTCTTATTATTTAGGTATTTATTTTGTCATTTATATTTACTTTATTTCGATAAGTAGATCTAACAAATCTACGCTCTAATTCGAGTATGTTAATTTTTTGCTCTTTCGTCATCGCTCTCTCAAAAACTCTCTCTCTTCTTCTCTGTTTGCACTGTTAAGAACAGCGGTATTTATATACATAATAATTTGAGCATGTTAATTTCTTCGCTCTCTCGACAAATCTCTCTCTCTCTCTCTTTATTCATCTCTGTTTGCACTGACATATACAGTGGTGCATTTTCAATATATGCAAATAAAAAAATATTCAAAATCAACAACTTAGTACATAAATAAACTTGAATTTTAGTCACGTTTATGCCATTGCCTGATTTGGCGGTATTATTCTTTTTTTTTTCATCTCTATCACTATATCTCTGTTGTTAGTATGTGTGAATTAAATCATTTTAAAGTAAATTATCTAACAAAACAAAAAAATATTCCAATTGTATTTAATCTGTATACTACTGCGACGTGCATTGAAATTTAATATTTGTTTTGTTTATTTGGCACTGTAGATTTAAAAAAAAAAAAAAAACAAACAAACAAATTGCAAGTTTATTTTGATCTAATTCATAAACTATAATAACACTTTGATGTCGATGTGTTACGCTTATTGCGTTTCCATTTTAATTTAACAAATAAATTTTTTCTCTGGTGAAAAGGAAATGTGATATTTTTGTGTACCTTTTATTTAGCTATCTATAGATTTTGATATTTTGTTATTCTATTAGGACAAAGATACAATTTTTCAATAAAAAACATTGATAACACTTGAAATATTGATAAATCCGGTAGATACAGTTAGTTTGTTTCAAAGGAAATTATGTGATGATATTAAGTTTGTTTTTTTTTTACGTTCCATATAAATTAAAACAAATTTTAGAAAAGATTTACATTTCGCCTTTCGTGTAAAATAAATTCGAAAAGCTCGCCCCATATCTTCAATGAATTGTTGTGAATTAATAGTACTTAGTAGTATAAAAAAACTAAAATGAGTGCCTTCTGCACTCGTCACTTAATGTAATAGCATACTTTGCGCATTGCTGTTTACTTTATTATAAAAGTTTTCATTTCTATATTTCAAAAAATGCAACCATAGGTTTTTTAAATTTTTCATTTTCTCTTTTTCAATGCACTTTCTTCAGATTTTGGACGTCTCTATAGTTTAATGTTGATATTATTCTACAATTTCAATAAGGAAAGAATAAACTAAAATAAACTATACAATAAAACAAGACAATAAATAAAAACATTTTTTGATATGTTCCACTATTCCATTGAAATTCAAGTATATTCCACAACCGTTTTTGATACAGAAGTTATGTGTTGCATACTTTTGGGGTTAAAGTAAAATATATAATAAAACACGCAGCTTCTATGAAACCTCACGCGACACCGACGAGACATTTGATTTTAATTTCTATCAATTCACTCCAATATAATTTTTCCTTCAGCCCCGAGTAAAGATGTTTATCACATCAAAAACTTTTGTGCAAATATTGAGAGTTTCCTGCTCAAGATTTTTAAATGTAACCCTATTTAAATTCGAATTAAATTTAGTAATGTTAACGTAAGAGAGAATACAAACAAAGTAGCATAAAAGCTTGGTGGACAACATTTCCTTATTTCCTGAGAAAGTTGATTCACTAAGTCTACATAATTTTTATTTTTTTTTTATTTTATTATTATTTTTAGATTAGATTAGCATTTTAGTACATGCAACTTTTCATGAATTTTTTTTTTAATCTTATCAATTAAGGTAAAATAAATATCACGCTACAATTTACCTTGCATCTTTCTTATCATTAAATTACAGTACATCAACAATTTAAAAAACTAAAACATATACTACCAAGTTAAACATATTTATTGACAATGCCAATAAAAAAAAAAGTAATTGTAATTTCATATATTACACTAAAGAGGTTTGCCCAACCATTTGTCATGATATAGCTAGCTACTAAATACTTTTGTTTGTTGTGTCCCTTCTTTTACTAAACTTATAATTATTTGTTTTGTTATGTGTGATCAATTATTCCATAGTCTTTCAGCTATTATTTGACCATATGTTTGTTTTTACTTCAATTAATTAATTTGTTTTGTAAACTTAATATAATTGCAATTTGTGAAACCCTTATTTTTCTGTATAGAGTTTTATCATAAAAACATATAATTTATCAATTGTATAATTAAGAAATATCTATCTACTAGAAATATTCTTTTCAAAAGTACTAAAATTGAAACACAACGGGTATATAATCATCATCCTCAAAGGGTGTGTGGGTGTTTTTTATATTTTTTTTTCGTTTATGTTATGTTTATGCGTGTAAATCCCAATGGGATTTGATCAGACGTAAATTAGTCAACACTTAATTGTCTTCACTTTTACATATCGCTGCCTTAATTTGCTAAAGCCCTAACGCGCATTTTTCAAATTTTACAGTAGAAGCAAAAAACATTTTTGTATTTGGAGTACTGTTTCGAGAATTCGTAATTTAAACTAAAACAAAAGCTCGCAAGTTTTCGGTGTAGGTCTCTAAAATTTACGATAGAGATGAAAGTGGATACGGTTTATCATAATCCACCAAGAACTCAATATTAAAAAATTTGATGTAAGACTCTTAGCAAATTAAGGCAGCGATATATGTAGCTATTTAGTTTAGGTCTTACATACATACACTACGTTAAAGTATTTAGAGCAGGGGAAAATTACTCAAAGGGGTTGACAATTTAATTGCGTCTCAGTAGCAGCAAAAAAAAAGGCGCTTTTTTTAATACACATTTTAATAAATATAATTATAGCTGCACAAATTTCTATTGTAGCGCCCTTATTTATTTTTACAATTACTTTTTTCTGCCCACTGTAATTGTTCTCTTTGTTTTATGCCCTTTTTATTTATTCGTATATGATGGAGTGGGAGAGAAAGAGAGAGGGATAGATCAAATAGTTTACTCTTTACAGCATAGTCAGCGAGCCGTTATTTTAATTACATGAGTTCTACTCAGTATTGCCAAGTCCAGGATTTTAAAACCTACCTAAAAATTTAGTGGAAAAAGTACTGATTTGGCAACACTGGTTCTACTTCCTCGTATAAATACATACAATGGAGTGATAATGAAAGAGATGAGAGAGCTAAGGAGAGAGCATTTTGTTGTTGTCATTTTCAAATACTACAGGTAAAACAACAACAATTCTTGATAGACGATTTATAGCCTTAGCTTTTTTTACTTGTATTCTTTTGTTTTTGTATCCTTCGTATTTATTCAAGTATCATGAAGAGAGTGAGAGAATGCATTGTTTTTGCAAAATATAGTCTATGATCTGTTAATGTATTTGTGTGAACTCTACTCATTCGTATAAATGTAATAAAAATAAATAAAAGGAGAGAGTGTGAAAGGGACAGAAGGATGGAAGGTTTTCTTTTGTGTAGCTTAAAGAAAAACCCCAATTTTTGACAATTAATGTTGCCGTTAACTTTTTATCTTATTTACTTAAGTAATATGAAGAGAAAGAGACCAAACTGTTATTTAAGCTGTGTGGGTACTACTTCCTTAAATGAAGAGAGGGAGCGTTTTGTTGTTGTTGTTTTTTTTTTTTTTTAAATTTTGCAGGTGAAACAACAACAAATACTTGCTACTTTTAATTTGTTATTAATCTTAATAAATATATGTTTTTTTTATGAACTGACGCATGTGTGCCAAGTTTGCGGTTTTGAAGCTTTCATTAATGTTTTTGTTTTCTAATAAATCACATATATTTTATTTTTTTGTTATTGTTTCTGGTGGTGGTCACGCAAGCAAATAATAAATATATCAATAAAAAAAATTACTAACTAACTAGTATTTTGTTTTGTATTTGAAACTTTGAACGTCTCATTAATTAGTTATTATGATATTTTTGTGTTTTCTCTTAACTACTAAATATTACATTTTAATTGTAAATTAAAGCGTATACGAGCAAATTTGTTTGTATGATTAAATTTTAAACTTGTAATTCAACTTTTTCTTTTATTTTTTATTTATTTTTTTTGTTTTTTCTTGGAAGTGTTATTGTTATTTAAAAAAAAACAATTAATTTTTATTAGTTTGTTTGTTTGTTTATAATAAATAAAACAAAACAAAACAAGTAAAAAATATTTTGGTAATATGTATGCACATAAATTTTCCATTAATCAAATATGCGCCAAAAATTACGCACGCCAATGCACTTAACTTTCTCTTGCTCTCCTTGTCCTTGAAGTTTGAAATTAATATACACCGTGGTGGTGTTATTGTTTTTTTTTTGTTTCTTTGCTCTCTCTCTCTATTTCTTTCTTTCTCTTGTCAAACAATACCTATAAAAAAAAAAATAACCAACAACAACAACTTCACAAGTCAATTTGACATTGAGTTATATTTTAGCATTGCATGATTAAGTGTTTCGTTGTTGTTGGTTTTTGTTCTCAGTTGCTGTTGCTGAGAAAAAAACAACAACAAAATTTATGTTCCACCACTTTTTTTTTCCTTTTTGTAGCTTTATTGTTGTTTACGCATAACACACATACTTATGCAGTTTGTACTTTACTCTCTGCTCTCGACGTGCAATCACCATAACAACAACAACAACAACAAAAACAAGTGAAAATAGTATAACAAAATGAAACAAATAATAATAACAACAACAACAGCAAGGAGAATACTCACAATAACAACGCAGCATCATCGTCATCATTGAATTCCATGGTGGCTACTATTTAAGTTAAGCTGCTGCCGCTGCATGGCTTAGCTCGTCTGCTGGTTTTTTTTTTGTTTGTTTGTTGTTGGCCAAGTTCGTTGGTCGTTTGCTTGTTATTTGCTAGCTTGCTTGCTTGCCTTTATATTTTATTAGTTGATGAGTTTTGTTTTTTCCCCCTCAGTTTTATAATGTGACCGTGGTTTTGTTTCTAGCATCATACAAAACCAATTAATCTGTCGTAATATGTTTTATAAACTTAAATATTCCATTAAGAAATTATATTTCTGCACTTACTCATGCCCCCATATACATACATATTTTTTTTTTTCATTTTTTTTCACTCGTGCGTCAATTTTGTTATGTTGAGAAAAAGAATATGGAAAATTATGAAATTACGCTTGAAAAACGTGCCATTCCAGTTATGCGGCTGTATATGAGCATACGGTCGGTTACATTTCCTTCTTCCTACGCCAACACGAACGAACCAATCACACACACACACACATGCACAACCACAAACATTTCAATAAATAAGAAATTTTAAAAATTAAAATTCACTTGAATAATTTCATATGGAAAAATGTGTTTAATTTTAATTTTGCGTGTACATTCAAGTATTTATTTATATGCATATAAATTTGTATATTTAAAATCATATATCTACATTGTTTATTTAATGCACACACACATTAAATACATTACAACAGATATAATAAAAAAAAAAAAAACTAAGTAGAAGACAGTAGAAAAGTCATTATTATTATGATTATTTTCTTTTCTTTCACTTCATTCTATATAGTCGTCGTCGTCTTTTCGTTCTATAAAAGGCAGAACAGGCGGACGAGACTCATGTAGTATGCATTTATTTAATTGTGTATCTCTGTATGTTTGTTTAAAAGAAAATGTATAGTCATCATTTCCGTTTGTCAGTCGTCGCTCTGTTTAGAAATATTTGTATTGTATATGTCTTGATTACACAAATTTAAGTTGGCAGTAAATATAAAAAAAAAAAATACAAATATTTTTCCAATAAATTACTTCTTATTATTTAGTGCTTACACTTAACCTTTTTTTAGCCCGATAATTTTGATTTTTTTTTTTTTTTTTTTGAGTAGTTAACAGATCTATGTTATGAACACATAGAGGGCGACAAGCTTGCTGTTAAAAATAAGAAACTGCAAACATTTGACAACTACACGACTGCATGACTGCATAACTCCATTTGTAGTTGCAGTTGTAAAGCGACAAAACAGAAAAAGAGACAACTGAGAGCAGAAATATAAAATAGAAGAAGAAAACAAGAATGAAGAAAAAAAATTGTTTTTGTTTTGAAGTTTAACAGATGCCTACGTCAATTGTGAGTATTTGTAGTTTCAATTATGCAGTCGCAAGTTTGTAGTTCTCTATGTGTTTATACTATACTATAGTGACTGAGCATAGCGTAGAAGAGAGCCAAAGATAACTGAGCTTTAGAAAAATGAGAGAGCCAAAGATAACTAAGTTTTTGAAAAATGAGAGAGCCAAAGATAAGTGAGTTTTACAAAAATGAAAGAAGAAATGAGAGAGCCAAAGATAATTGAGCTTCAGAAAAATGAGAGAACCAAAGATAGCTAAGTTTTAGAAAAATGACAGAAGTAATGGGAGAGCCAAAGATAGTTGAGCTTTGGAAAAATAAGAGAGCCAACGATAACTGAGCTTTAGAAAAATGTTAAAATCAATGAGAGAGAAAAAAAGTGCAATAATCAAGTAGAGTAATGGTTTAAACACAACCAAAGCAGCCGGCCTCAGCTTCCACAACAAACACACAGAATTTTATGAATTTGAATGGGAACAAATTTCTGAAGCTAGCTGCCGCCTCAACGACGATTCTATTCAAATTTTCTCAACTTCACAATGTTTTCTCTCTTGTGAGAGGGGAAACATTGCCATATTTTTCAAAAAAAGCTAAGTGCTGCCAAGTTTTAGTACGAAAATATATGTATTTTTTCGCGTTTCCTTTTAGTTTCTTCATTCTTTTCATGATTTTTGCACAAATAAACGATGTAAATAATTTTAATTTATACAACAATTTTTTCAAATTACAGAATATTGAAGTTTTCCTTTTATTTTTTGATAATTGATAATGTAAATAAAAAAAAAACTGAGCTGGTTAAACAATAATCAAATCCAACTGGTTTTGTTTTTTTTTTTTACATATTCTTGACGCTAGAGGTTGACGCTCTTATTGTGTTTATTCTCTCAGAAGAAGTAAGCGGTTAGAGGCCGGCTGCTTTGGTTGTGTTTGTAGCATAAATCCTATTTAGGGTATTCACAAAGTATTCTCATTTTCATAAATTCTCTCATTTTTCATAAAAAATTAAACGACATTATGATTATACGACAGATTTTGGATGCCTAAATTTATTGTAATGTCAATAAGGTTATTTAATTGTACCCGGTTCTTTTTATCTGTCTAGTATTAATCCTAGATATACTTCATCCTATTTGGTATCCCTCTAGAAGTCAGGTATTATAATCAGATCTATAGATATTAGTTCAGTATTGTGCTCTTAGTTTATTCCCTGGTTTTTCTGCTGTCCATCAGTAATCCATGATGTTTTAAATTTTTTTTCTGATGCTTCTTTTATGTCATTGCAGAATTTTGTACAGTTTGAGGTTGCGTCAAATTTCAGATTTTACAAAAATGTTCTCTGAGCGTAAAATGCTTAATCAGTATAGCGGCGGCTAATATTCAATATACACAATCTGTGTTTGTTTAGACCAATCTATAATGCGTATTTTTCTTATTTTGGTTACCTTGCTCAGTCTCGGCATACTAGAAAATATTTCTTGGTTATCTGTGCTTGCTTAGGGAAAGTACCACTAATCAATAAAATGGTTATGTTCCCATTAATGGGACCATTGTTCCCAGTATCAGCAAATTCGTTTGCTTATTAGTTATTCTTTATTACAACCGATTCTTTTAAGGTTTTTGGTCAAATAATCCCGCACTAATGTTTAAATAGCAGCTTGAGTGCCTAATAAAAAACATAATGTCACGTATTTTGTACTTCCTATATACATAGGTTTAATGGTACACATTTTTTAATCGCTTGAATCTCTGCTTAAAAAATAAAAATGCTACAAAATTTTCCTATAAGCTCAAGCACTTCTATTTTTACATCCATGATCCATCTGCATACCATTTGATAGTGTGTTCTTTTAAAATAAATATTCTTAACATCGACGTTCATTTTGCAGTAGAATAGTTGGATATTTTTTTTTTATTATTCTAGCATAAATGTTCTATCGAACAGTCCAGCAAGAGTTGAAACCGCCCTTCAATTCATTAGCCAGCTGTGTTTTTTAATACTTCAATAGAAGAACTTCTTCGATTCTCATATCTTAGTCCAAGGCATCTGCAAAATAGGCATATTTGCTATATGCACATGGGTATCAACTCATTTGAAGTGATCTATTAATTCAATTAAATTCAATTTTATTTATTTTTCACAAATTGTTTACAATTTTTAAATGATTATATCCCACGAAGACCTTTGGGCCCAACGATTTTGTACTGTTTAGTTGTTAAATGAAAATACTACTCTACTGTTAAACGATTCTGTAGTGTTAAACTTTTCTGAATGTTAAAAGAAAAAATTACTCTACAATCAAACGATTCTGTACTGTTAAACAATTCTAAATGTTAAAACAACAACAAAAATACTACTCTACTGTTAAACGATTCTGTACTGTACTATCAAATGATTCTGTACTGTTAAACAATTCTAAATGTTAAAACAACAACAAAAATACTACTCTACTGTTAAACTTTTCTGTACTGTTAAACTTTTCTGAATGTTAAAGGAAAAAATCACTCTGCAATTAAAAGATTCTGTACTGTTAAACAGTACTAAATGTTAAAACCAAAAAAATACTACTCTACTGTTAACGATTCTGTACTGTTAAAACTACTCTACTGTTATTGTTGTTGTGTTGCACACACATACATACATTTTTACATACATTTATAGTATTGCAGATAAACAACTTTCTCTTTTAGAGAGAGAAGACAGAGAGCTACTTTGTCCATTTCTTCTCACTTCCCTCACCTTCTCATTCTGCCATATTGCGACACCCATCTCGTATGAATCCGATTTGAGGTTCTAATGAATATTAAGGGTATTCACAGTTTAATATTATCTGTTAATGTTATCTCTAATTCTCTCATTTTTCATATAAAGATTAATCCATTATGGACAAGCGGTAACCAAAGTAGATAGATCAAGAAAGTAGCTTGAGAAAAAAATTGTTTTTAAACCTGGCTCAGGAACGGCACAGCGGCAAAATGCCATAGGGCACCGCTAGCCACTACTGGGTTAACCAGATTACTGCAGTTACCACAGATTTACAATCAACTATGAAACTTTTAATGATTATTCAAAAAACAACTTTTTCGCAAAGTAATAGTAGAAGAAATCGAAATCCAAAAAATTTCAAAAAACATCAATAGCAAAAAAAGAAAATCATTTCTAATTGGATGATACAGGATACTTAATAAATTTATTTATTATTAAAACATTTCTACTGTAAATTTTCAGAAAAAAATAAATAACTCGTCAATGACGTCAATAGCGTGAGTTGTGATATTTTTCTGAGATCACTTACCACAACAACAACAATTAACAAAAACAAAAGTGATAATCTTTCTAGTGCAAAACTATATATGCTACTAGGCTTACGCTTTTTAGGGTATATAAAAAATTTACATATAATTTTTAATAGTTTTATATGCATTTTCTCATAAAGTTCAAGTTTTAGTTTTTAATTTTGTTTTCTAGTGTTTTTGTTTTATTAAATAAATATACAACAGGTTTGTTTAGTAAAAGTAAAAAATAAAAACACATAAAATATTGTAGTTGTAGTTTTTATTTTTATAACAACCGCATGTTGTGTGTTTTTTTGTCACACAAAAAAAAAAAAAAAAAAAAAAAATTGAAGCAATAAAATTGCAATAAAAATGAATGTCCAAGATGAAAGCTAAAATCTTAGCGCTAGCAACACAAAATTTTTCAATTAAACTTATAGGTTATGTGTGGCATTATGGCATTATTATAAAAAATGCTGCTGCTTAGAATATTCTATAATAGTTTAAATTTTTTATATACGCAATTGAAATGAATTTAAGTGCGAAATTGTTTTAAATTATAATTCAACTTCTTTATATAAATTATATATAAGAAATTATGCCAGTGCTTTTAAAACTTTTCAGTTAACGACATCTGTTGGTCAATGTTTGAGTTATAAAGTTGTAAATTATTTTTTTTTTTATTAAGAGAAAATAGATTAGTGGCTGAAAGAAAACAAGGGAGAGTGGGGGAGGGACCGGTGTCGTCACTTGACAGTTTGCTGCTTCTTTCGGCACTCCAATTAAGTGATTGTTCCTGCTCCCATTTCACAACTCTCTTTACTTTCACAAACTTTTATCACCTCTTCAATGACAAAGCCAGAAAGTTTGTCATTGTCAATGTTGGCTTGTTAACATTTGATAATCTAATTTCACAGCAAACGTTTGGCAATGCCATTTTGATTATTTATCGTTCACACTAAAGCTTTGCCAATTGCACTATAAAAACGCAATGTGACATTCAATTGCTGGAAGACATACTTTGACAATCGCTTTAATTACTGTATTTGATATTGATATTGGCAACAATTTGTGACACTATGTAAATCAAATTGACTGTCTACTTTCAATTGCAATGACTTCAAAACTTTCTAGACAACGACATCTATTAGAAATTTTCATAAAAATGCACACAATCGAGTTTAAATTTTATGGCATTAAAATAAAGGTTTCTCAGAACTAAAATGATACTGATGCTATCGAGGCTGAGTCGTTTAATTTATTTTCTACACTGTTCGAGGGTAGTTTTAGAGCTTTTAGTAAAAATACTCATATCTTATTCCTTTAGGTGAAGAATCGCTGAAGTATTATTTAGCTATTGGTTCATCAAGGTTCATAAAATGAACCTAGAGATGGTTGTGCTATCTCTGAAACCTATGTCTCTCTTGTGTTGTCTATCTTCTTTTTAATTGCCCACTTTAATGTATTGTAGAAATTTTTTGAATTTAAAGATTGTTTTAGATTTATAAATGATATCAACTACCAGTGACTTGAAAACTTTGTATACAACGACATCTGTTTGTGAGTTATTTGTTAAAGCCAGATAACTTTTAATTCTTAATAACTTCAAAACTTTTTAGACAACGATATCTATTTGTGAGTTTTTAATAACCAACTTTCAATTGCAGTGGCTTTAAAACTTCTCATACAGCGACATCTGTTGGAAAAAATTATATGAAATCAAGTTCAACTTTGTTTTCTTGTGTTACAAAAGACAAAGCATTTATAATATAGTTTTATAAACGTTTGAAGTTCAAAAAACTTAAACAAAACAATATTAGCCAGCAACTTAAGGTGAACCAGACAGATTTAAGAATATCGGATTTAATTTAAATACGCACCTTTTTTTTCTTTTTATTTTCAATGCAAATATCAAATAACAATTTCCCTCTTTTGTTTTTGCTTTTTAAAACTACCTTGCATAGCTTGTTTAGGAACTGTGTGTATGCGTGAGTTTATGAGTATGCGTGACAGAGAAGAACATTGAATGAATGAACGAACGATAAGCGATGAATGAATGCACTTAACAAAAAGGTTTTAAATTGCAAATTATTTATATCTTTTCTGTTGTGTAGCTAATTTGATTCCAAACCAACCAAACAAACAAACAAACAATTAGCCATCAACATTGTACTTAACCACCTGACTGACTAACTAACAATTAGTTGAAATTAACTACACTATACAATAAAAAGGGCATTAAAACGAATTT
Organism: Toxonevra muliebris; assembly: GCA_963691655.1. Classification (NCBI taxonomy): domain Eukaryota; kingdom Metazoa; phylum Arthropoda; class Insecta; order Diptera; family Pallopteridae; genus Toxonevra; species Toxonevra muliebris. Next base: position 100,278,398 of record OY829327.1, read on the forward strand.
CTGAGCTCTCTTATGATTTTTCTGGAGATTTCGATGCTGATCACGAATGTGCCAACATATTTTTTCAGGTTCGGTCGAATTTTTGTGGTGTTTCTACACGTTTTTTGAGTTTTTGCTGTTTTCAATAAAAAAAATTTTCGACCAAAATTTTTCAAAAAATTCATAAAGAGGGAGCCACATGGAAAAAGTTTTTTTTTCTAGATTTTTTAGGTTTTTACAATATTTTCAAAAAAAAAATTTTTTTAAAGTATTTTTTTCGACCAAAATTTTTCCAAAAAATTTTTTTTTCGTTTTTTATGTTTTCCATACGTTTTATTAGTTTTTACAACGTTTTCAACCTACAAAAAATCTTCGACCAAAATTTTTCAAAAAATTCATAAAGGGGGGGCCCACATGGAAAAAGTTTTTTTTGTAGATTTTTTAGATTTTCTACACGTTTTGTGAGTTTTTACGTTTTCGACAAAAAAAGATTTTTCAAAAAAAAAAAAATAGTTTTTTTCGACCAAAATTTTCAAAAAAAATTCATGAGGGGGGGCCTACATGGAAACAATTTTTTTTTATTGTTTGTGTGTTTCTACACGTTTTATGAATTTTTGCAACGTTTTCCACAAAAACTATTTTTCCAAAAAGGATTGTTTTTTTCGACCAGAATTTTTTCGAAAAATTCATAAAAATTTAGGTCGAAAAAAAAAATTTTCAAAAAAATGTTATGTGTTCAAAACGTTATAAAAACGTATAAAACGTTTAGAAAACATCGAAAATATATTTTCGATGTTTTTTTCGACCAGAATTTTTTCGAAAAATTCATAAAAATTTAGGTCGAAAAAAAAATTTAAAAAAAAAATTTAAATGTTCAAAACGTTAAGAAAACACAAAACATCGAAAATATATTTTTTGTCCCTTATGAATTTTTAAAAAAATTTAGATCGAAAAAAAAAAAAATTTGTTTGTAAATTTGTTTTTTTTTTTGCTGAAAACGTTGTAAAAATTCCTAAAAGGTGTAGAAAGAAATAAAAAATCGGAAAACAATGGATAAAAACCATGTACACCCCTTATGAATTTTTTGAAAAATTTAGGTCGAAAATTTTTTTATGTTGAAAACTTTGTAATAACTACTAAAACGTGTAGAAAAGCTAAAAAATCGAATAAAAAATTTTTTTCTCACGTACCTCCCTTATAAATTTTTTGAGAAATTTTGGTCGAAAAACACAAATTTTTCCTGAAAATTTTTTTTTAATGAAAACGTTGTAAAAACCTATAAAACGTGTAGAAAACACGAAACATCAAAGAAAAATTTTTTTTTCCCCAAGGGGGACCCCCCTTATGAATTTTTTGAAAAATTTTGGTCGAAAAAGAATTTTATTTCAAATTTTTTTTTTTTTTTTGTTGAAAACGTTGTTAAAACTCATAAAACGTGTAGAAAATAAAAAATATCGAAAAAAAAAATTTTTCCCCCATGTACCCCTACCTTACTGTTTTTCCCAAAAATCATAAAATCATGGATATCACAAAAATTCGACCAGACCCGAAAAACAAATGTTTGCAGATTCGCGATCAGCATCGAAAACAACTCCCGAAAAACCATATATGAGAATTCAGAAATGTTTTTTCATGTTGTATAGTGTTATTTATGCTCACATCCAATTGAGTAACATTAACTAAAATTCTAATTCCTTCTTTCTTTCATTTTTCAATTCCAGATCAAATTCAATGATGGTCTATCACAACGTATCTGCTCCAAATGTATCGCACAATTTTACATTATACACAAATTCCGACGTAAATGCTTAAAAGTACAAATACGTTTGCGTGCTTTATGCGAAGAGCGACGACTGGAAGATGAGCAACAACAATTGTTGTTAATGCAACAAAAAGACAACAATACAGCAGTAGAAGCAGCAACAGCAGCAACGGCAGCATCAGAGTTAGAACTAGGCAATGATTTAATCAATGATAACTATGGCCAACCATTGTCTGAAGTTGAGCTATTTGAAACAACAGCAACAGCAGCTGAAGCAGCAGCATGGAATGCAAATGATGAGGCAACTGTATTATCCGCTTCATTGAATAATGATGCAAAAACAGAAATTGAAATCGAAACCGAAACAATTGAAATAGAAGTGGGAGCACGTGAAGAAGATGAAATTGAAGAAGAGCTGGCTGAAGAAGAGCTGCAAGCACAAGAAGATGAAGCAGCCGGACAGGAGTTGATAGATGAAGCAACGGTGGGGGTGACGGCGACGGAGGCAGATGAAGAGGAAAACGAATTGGTTTCATCAATGGTGAATACACCGCAATCTGAAGATTGTTTATTAAATGATGATTTAGTTTTGGATTCAAATTTGAATGAAGAAACCGAAGAATTGGAAACGATAGATGATTTTGTTGAAGAGGAGCAGGGAGAGGAGGCGGTGGGAGAAGAGGAGAAGGAGGCGGAGGAAAAAATTGTTAAGCCTCGAAACGAAAATGAATTATCCTGTGATGTTCCGCCGTCGCTGGCACAAGAAGAAGAGAAATTATCAATGGCTGCTGCTGCTGCTGCTTTGCTTCAAGCTCCGTTTTTCGTTGCAGACGCTGAAACTCTAGTTCCATATGAGAATCTCAATAATGTAGAATTAATAGACTGTTCGAAAGCTTCTGCCGAATTCACAAAACACCCAGAAGATGTTGAAAAAAGTATTAAAACTCAAACAAAAATCGAAAGACTTGATAAAATTAAAAATCAAAATGAAAATGAATCAACTTCTTCCGACTTCTGGATGGCAGAAGCGACGCCTAAAACTTTTGAGATTAATGAACTAGTACAAAATGAGAAGCCATCATCGTCGTTGTCGTCACCACAACCACAACCAGCAATGATTAAAGAAGCACATGCTAGAAAAAGTGAATTTCAGAGAATAGCAGCAGCAACTATAAAATCAACAATTGAAGGAGATAAGTCTGAGCAAATTCAAGAACACGAGCACGAACATGAGCTTGAGCATGAACATGTTGTTGCTGTCGACGATGATGATGATGTTGAAATGAAACGACTTTGCCTAAATGAAAACATCAACCGCACGAGTACTACTGCAGAACTTGAACTGAAACTTAAAATAGCACAAAAGTCAGACAACGACATCAATAACTTAAACAATGATGATAACGCAGATAGCAGTTTAGTTGTTGTTGCTGTTGGTAGAACTGATATGGATGCTACTAATAGCAACATAAAATCAACAGCAACAACAACCATCTCAACTACAACAGATCAGAGTCACGAAATAGCATTGATTACCAAAGCAGCACTTAAAGAATATGCGGCAACCACGCCTGCTCTTAAAATTACTAAAACCAGCACCGCAAACCCAACCTCCACCCTCACCCAATCAAAATCAAAATCCAAATCTTCATCTTCAGCCTCATCGCATACAGTAAAAAAATCTAAAAATACTCAGTCGCAAGCGTCGACGGCGACAACGACGACGACGACGACGATAAAACCAAGACAGCACCAACAAAAAACTAAAGCACAACAAAAAAGTAACCGCGCGTTTTCAAATATTTCAACTACTACCACGCGTACCACGGTAAGCGCTGATACGAAAAAGAAGCTGCAAAAACACTTGCACTCAAAAGCTTCAGCTGAAAAAGTTGATGACAAAACCAAAAAAGATGATGCCGCCGGCTCACAGGTTGAACTTGAGGTTAGAAATATTAGTGTTGATATTGCGGTAGAGGCTAGAATCAATAGCGGCAACACCAACACTACTATAGCTACGTCACCATCATCTTCATCATCACCATCAGCAGACAATGATAATAATATTTATAGTAATAATGATGATATACCAACACAACAATCAACAACAGCAATCGCAACCACAACAACGACAAAAGCACGTAGTACAATAAAAATAACAGAAAATGAAAATATTCAAGAGCAACAAGCAATTGAATTAATACCAATAACATATCCAGTTCAAAAACAACAGCAACAACAAGAAAACCACGAGGAGAAGGAGGAGGAGAAGGAGGAAAAACAGGCAACTAGAAAGATATCAAGTTTAAGTACGAAACATGGTAGAAAATTTAAATGGAAAACAAAAGAAAAAAAATTAAAAAAATCTATAGATCAACATGATGAACAACATGATGAACAACATGATGATCAACATGTTGATCAACATGATGAACAACATGATGATGATCAACATGTGAAACGTGATGTTGTTGTTAACGAGAGCGTGTCTGGCATACTAGAACCAGCGGTGATAAAGGTAAGCAGCCACCAGCAACCTCAACAACAATTACAAACACAAGCATGCTATGTGCGGGTGCAACGTTTAAAGGCGAATAGAATAGCAGAAGTGGTGGCGGCAGCAAAGGCAGAGGAGGCAGAAGAACCAGCTGAACTACCACCACCATTATCAACATCAATATCAAAATGTGATGAAAATGTAATGACGTCAAAAGCAGCAAGCAAAGGAAAAACTACGACAACGACAATGACAACAACAACAGCAACACGCAATATAACTGAAAGTGAATTAAATATTGTGGTTGCTGGTGTTGGTGTTGGTGCTGCTGCAAACGCTACTCCACACAATGATGATGATAGTATTAGTGGTGGTGGTGATGATGACTTGCCGAAACAACAACAACAAAAGCAATCATCAGCGATTGCGTCGTTGCCGATAATGTCATTGGCGTCGACAAAAAACGATAATAATCATCATCATCACATTATGCTTGATGATAAAATAATGATTCAGGAGCATGAAATGACAACAATAAAAACAGCAACACCAACACCAACCAGAATAGCAACAACAAAAGATGATGCTGATTGCTACACCTCCAAAAAACGTAAATATCCATATGCCGAAGAGCTACAACAACAACAACAACAATTGAATATTGAAATTGCCCGAAAGTCACCGTGGAAAACTAAAGCTGAAATGAAAGAAAATCTTATTCTTATAGAAAATAGAAGAAAATCATTAGACTCCAATGCTGCAGCCACAATTGCAACAACAACAACAACTACATCAATGAAAACTGATGATTGTGAACCAAACAAATTAGATAAGGGGAATGTGAATAAATCAAATTCGTATGTGACATCGCATAAAAGTTGTGAAATAGTAGAGAGTGTTGAGACTAAAATTACCGTTAGTGAAAAGAAATTATTGCATGAAACAGAAGCAGCTGATAATCTTCCAAGTTCTAGTAAAAAACTGAGATTAGAAAGAAAAGATGAAAAGCATAAAATCAACAAACCACCAGTGTCATCAAAATCATTGGAATCATCATCGAAAAAACACGATAAAAACCGAACAACAGAACGGCGTAGTGGAAGAATAAAAAGAGTACAACAAAAAGATGATGAAGAAACTAAAGTACAACAACAACAACCTGCAATGAAAAAACAAATTCTTGAAAGAGAACAACAACCAATTGCAGTAGATAAAGTTAATTGTGAGAGTAACAGTGAAGCTAGTGTGAGTAAAAATGGCGCTAGTGTGAGAGAGAACAAAAATGATACTAGTGTGAGTAAAAATGGCACCACTGAGAGAGAGGCCATAAATGATACTAGTGTGAGTAAGATTGACACTAGTGAGAGTGAGAATAAAAATGTCACTGGAAAGAGTAAAATTGACATTGGCGTAAGTAAAATTGGCTGTGGTGAGAATAAAATTGACAGTGGTGAGAGTACAAGCATTGATGGCAAACCCAGTAGTAATGCGAATAAAACAGAATTAAAAGAAATTAAAGCAGCAATTAATCCAAATGAAAATGAACAACCAAAAACTGAAAAAAGAAGAAGAGGAAGACCTAAACTTGATAGGAGCAAAACAAGAGAAAACAGCGCAGCATCAGTGAATAGTAGAGCTAATTCTTCGAAAAGAACTGATGAGGTTGCAGTTGAAATTAGTGCCAGCGTTGGAACTAATGCTGAGAAAGAGACTACTAAAAAGAATAATGAAATTGGTTCTAATGTTAACGCTGAAAATAATCAAAAGAAAGAAAATTCTGAGGTTTTAAGTGGTGTTGCAATCAAAGGAGATTCGAAGATTTCAATTGGTGATACTAAGAAAGAAAATGCTAAAGTTTCAACTGGTGATGCAACCAAAGAAGATGCGAAGGTTTCTACAAGTGATGCAAAGAAAGAAGACTCTACGGCTTTAACTGGTGATGCAAAGAAAAAAGTCTCAAAGGCATTAACTGGTAATGCTAAGAAAGGGGACTTTAAAATTTTAACTGGCGGTGCTAAGAAAGAGGACTCAAAGGCATTAAGAAGAGAAACGAGGAAAAAATTATCTAAAGTTTTAAGAAACCCATTGAAGAAAGACTCTAAGGCTTTCACAGAAGAAACAAAGAAAGAAGACTCTAAAGTTTTAAGTGTAGAAACAAAGAAAGAAGATTGTAAGGCTTTAAGTGATCCATTGAAAGAAAACTCTAAGGCTTTAAGTGCAGAAACAAAGAAAGAAGACTTTAAAGCTTTAAGCGTAGAAACAAAGAAAGAAGACTTCAAACCTTTAAGTGGAGAAACAAAGAAAGAAGACTCTAAAGCTTCAATCGGAGAAACAAAGATAGAAGACTTAAAGGTTTTAAGCACGGAAACAAAGAAAGAAGACACAACGAAAGAATCTGAATCTGAAAGAAGTGATAGTAAAAAGAAAGATAAAATTTCAACAGCAAGAACTGCTAAACCAAACAAAGAGCATAAAGAAAAATCTTCTACTTCTACAATTGCTAAGAAAAAGAAAGAAGAATCTGCTACTTCCTTCATAGGTCGTAAAAAAGACGAACCCACTTCCACCATAGGTAGTGCTAAAAAGCGAAAAGAAGAATCGTCCACCAGCACAAGTAGTTATCACAAAAAGAAAGAAAGCTCGTCCACTACAAGTAGCAGTGATAAAAAACGAGATGATACTTCAACTAAATCAAGTCATCATCGTAAGGAAAGGAAGAGTAATAAAAATAGAACAGATACACCCAGTACAAGTCAGCAACGGCAACGTCAACTAAAGCGTGAAGATTCCATAAAGCATGAGAAGCGAATAAATTTGAAGAAACCATCAAAAGAAAAGATGGATACAGATGATGAAATGATAGGTTCAAAAATTCAAGCAAACCGAAAAGATGAAACGGAAGCAGAAAACACAGAAGCAGCTGAAGGAGTAAAAACGCAGATAACTGAAGGGGCAGTGGGAATAGAAATTTCTGAGGCAGTGATGAATACAGAGGCGGCCACGGTGGAATCAACTGTCAAGATAGCATCAGGAGTTGAGGTGGGATCAACTGTTAAGGTCGCATCAATTGCCAAGGTCGCAACAATTGCCAAGTTGGCTTCAACTGCCAAGGTTGCATCAACTGGCGAGATGGTATCAACTGGCGAGATGGTATCAGCTATTGAGGTGCCAACAGCGATTGAGGTGGCATCAGCAATTGAAGAAACATCAGCAATTGAAGGAGCATCAGCAATTGAAGGAGCATCAGCAATTGAAGAAACATCAGCAATTGAAGGAGCATCAGCAATTGAAGGAGCATCAGCAATTGAAGGAGCATCAGCAATTGAAGGAACATCAGCAATTGAAGTGCCATCAGTAGCAGTTGATGTGTCATCAGCCGTTGAGATGACGCCAGCAGTTGAAATATCATCGGTACAACGACAACAACAATCCCAAACAAATGTGATTACAATTAATATTAAGGAAGCAACTACTACAGATAATACAGAAGATAAATCCAAAGAAAATTATTGTGATAATAATGAAAATTCAACACCAACAACAACAACAACCATACAAACACCAATTGGACCATCAGCAACACCAACAAATAAATTCAACGAAAGCACAAATGAAACTAACAATAGAAATGATGATGGAGAAGAAGAAGAAGTTCAAAGAGAATCATTAATACTCCGAATACCGCTGTCCGTACTTTCGGAAAGAGTACGAAATTCGATATTGGAAAAACGGAAATCGAATGCAAATTTTGTTACAACTACCGATGAAATCATTTCAAGTGATAAAATGAAAATAGCAATCGATAAACCGGAAGAAGAAAAAGAACAAGAACAAAAACCACCATCACCAACAACAACAACAACGAAATCAGAGCAAAATTTTCATAAATGTGCTACAGCAGCAGATTGCTCTGACATTGCTGCTGGAGCACCACAAAAACTACAAGAACAACAAGAAAATACTACAACAATAAATACAATAGACAGAGCAACATCATCATCAACAACAACAACAACAAGAACAACAACAATAGCAGATAGTAGTAATAGAAGTGATGACGTTGAAATTAATATTAAAACTAACGTCATACTAGGAACAACAACAACAACCACAACAACGTCAACATCAACCATTGAAAAGGAAATTGATATTGAAATGGAAGAAGAAAATTCAAATGAACAACAACAACAACAAAAGCAATCACCATCACCATCATCACCTAATTGTAGTCAAAATGATAGTGAACAAAGTGGTGATTTTCATGGTTTCATGCATGAAAGTGATGCAAGCGATAATAATTTAAGTCTTGGTGGTGTTGGTGGTGCTGGCGATGGTAGCAGTAGCATTGCATCAATCGAAAGTCAAGAGTCTATTGAAATGATGCGTTCCAGTGTAATGCCGCTCGATGGTTGCAGCAGTACCGATGTCCATATGAAAGCCTCATCAAAAATTCATGATTTTATTAATGAATTTCAAGCGCATTGCATCGACGCTTCAGAAATTGATGAAATTGAAGAACAAGAAGATGATGCATTAGAAATTGAAGCACACAAGCCACCAACACATATACAACAACAACAGCAACAACAAGCAGCATCACCATCAATAACAACGTCAGCAGAATTAATGAATATTCCCACAACAACAACAACAACAACTGCACTACCTCCTCAACACCAATTAAGTTCATCATCATCGCAGCTACTGTTAAGTGAATCGAATTTAAGTGAAATGCAATATGTTGAATCAACCTTGAATGGTATATTAAATGAAATGCAAGATCAACATATTTATGCACCCTGCGATGATTCACATGCCGATGATTTTTTTAATCAGTCTGTTTATTCGCCTCTCTCAGATCCACCAGAGACACCGACGCATAGTATGTATGCGGAGAGTCCTGGCGGAGAGGCACCTTCACCTTATGCAATGCAATGTAAACCGCAGTTGGAAGGTGGTGATGCCAGCAATGGAGGAGGTGGTGGTTCTGCTGCTGCTGCTGCTGTTAATAATGCCAACGAAAATGTTTTCACTAGTAATTTTCCCGCTTATGGTGAATGTTTCACTGAGGATAGTACTCAGTCGGAGTTGATTGGCTTTCAAAATGATATACCTTGTTTTGAAAATATCGAGCTGGCATCGTCGAGTGCTTCAAATACACCGACTCATGTTGTGGTGGTTGGGTCGTCCAATGGGAGTGCTGTTGGGGGTGGGGGGTTGGAGGGGGTGGCAACGGGCAGCATGCAAGGTGCTGGTGTTGGAGGATTGCAAGGCGCAGGTGGAGCAAGAGGTTTACAAGGTGGAAGTGGAGGCTTGCAAGGCGCAGGTGGAGGCTTTCAAGGCACTGGTGGAGGCTTACAAGGCACTGGTGGAGGCTTACAAGGCACTGGTGGAGGGTTACAAGGCACTGGTGGAGGCTTACAAGGCGCTGGTGGAGGGTTACAAGGCGCTGGTGGAGGCTTACAACACTCAGCCGTTGGCTTACAAAATTCAGCCGTTGGCTTACAAAATACAGCCGTTGGTTTACAAGATTCAACCGTTGGCTTACAAAGTTCAGCCGCTGGCTTACAAAATTCAGCCGTTGGCTTACAAGGTTCAGCCGTTGCTTTACAAAATTCAGCTGTCAGCTTCCAAGGTTCAGCCGTTGGCTTACAAAGTTCAATCGTTGGCGGCGGCTTACTAGGAGCAGTGAAAAACAACAACAACAACTCCTCCTCCACCGTTCAATTTTTAGGTTTCAACCAGGAAAATAACGCCACACTAACAGATTCTATGGGCATGGTATGTGCAACAAGTAGTGGCATACAATTGCATTCACCTACATATACAACAACGAGAGCGGTAGGAACAGCAACAAGAAGAGCAATTAGCCAGCAACAACAGCAAGTGCAAGTGCAAGGGCCAGAAGGGCCGGCGGCAATGTTTGTAGAAAGAGAAACCAGCAGCAAAGAATATTCAGTTGTTGATAATGCAACAATACAATTAACGCAATTGCTTAATGAACTGCAAGGACAACACCAACAACAACAGCAACAGCAGCATCAACAACAACAACATCACCATCATCATCAGCATCATCAACATCAGCAATTGTTACAATTGAATAATGAGACCAACAACCAATTAACTCTTTCCGCTAATAATTCGGCAGCGGCGCCATCACAATTGCTTACAACTAAGCTCGTGCATCATGCTGGCACTGGCGCTGGTGGTGTTGGTGGAACTTTAACCAAGACAACAACACACTTGCTGGCAACTAAAATCCCAGTAACACAAACTGATATGGGAAATAATTCCAAATTACAATTCATAACATTGACACATACGCCAGCAGGAGGAGTTGGAACAGTAGCCACAGCAGAACACCAACAATTACATATTCAACAGCATCGCTTAGCAGCAACAGATATCGATAATAATACAACAACACAGCAGCAGCAACGGCAACAACAGCAGCATCCTCTTTATACAACAAATATACAAGCTCAGGAAATACAATGGACTGCTGCTGCTGCTAATGCTAACGCTGTGAACACAGCTGGAGATGGAATTGGGGATGTACAACAAAATCCCAGCACCACGACAACGTATTATATAAATGCAAGCGATTTGTATCAATCGAATTTAATTACAACCACACAAGCTCAAGCGCATGCACAAATCGTTGATAATTCGGCGACAATTTCAGCGCAGCTGGTAGCAGCGCAACAGCACCACCAACAGCAGCAGCAACAACAAGCCGAATTAGATAAACGTTCAATGGATGCTAATGAGAATTATATTGAAGGTATGCAGCAGCAACAACAACAACACCAGCAGCAGCAGCAGCAACAACAGATTATGATTGTAATACCACATGAGCTGATAAGAGATCAATCACTGTTGAATGCCACCGCTGGTGGGGTTCGTGGTGGTGGTGGTGGCGGTGGCGTTGGTTCTGGCTCTTCAACTACAACACAAATATTTGCCAGTCACGAACAACTTAATGCCGCCCTCAGCTTACAACAAGCAACGCTAGTGGCAGCAAAAACTCCAGCACAACATCAACAGCAACAACAACAACAACAGCAACAGCAAACAGTATTAGTCCAAAAAACGCCAGCACACATTGGTGGTGGTAGTAATAATAATAATGGCGCAAATGCTACCACTCAAACACAATTTATTACTACCACTGGAACGACACCAGCGTCCTCTTCCTCTTCACATCATATCTATAAATTTAAGTCCATTGCATCATCACCTCAACATCAACAGCAGCTGCAGCAGCACCACCAGCAGCAGCAACAACAGCAGGAGCAGCAGCAGCAGCAGCAACAAAAAGTCAATTTAACCTGTCGCTTCTGTCATAAACGTCCCAAATTTACTAATAATTTAGATTATAGTAATCACATCATCGCTATGCATCCCGTAGAGACACCATTCAATTGCCCACACTGCCCGATGCATTTTACGCGACGTGTTAAACGTCAGCAGCACATACTCGAAGAGCATGGGGCACATCGTTTTCAGTGCGCGCAGTGTGGTCAAAGCTTTTGTGCGCAACGTACGCTCGATTTGCATTTGCAACGTTTTCATGCGCTTGAAGTGTCGCCACAGCAACAGCAACAAAGTACACAAGTGGCAGTCCAACAACAACAGCAGCAGCAGCAACAACAACAACGATATGTGCGACAACAACGTGTCTCTTGGCAGCAGCAGCAGCAGCAGGAGGGACAAGCGTCACCGCTGGTACGCGTTGAAGATGTTCATTTGCATGTGAGCGAAGAAGCGGGCAGAGATAAGAAATGTGAGTGGCAGAAAGAGGAGAAATAGTTTAACATAAATTTTATATAAATTATTATTTTAGCTATTGATCTACAACTCGATGGCAATCAATTAAACCCAGAAGCATCCACCTGCAGCACGCAGTCTAATGCCAAGCATCAACGTATTCTTTGTTGCCCGGATTGTGATGATTGTAAGTGTTTAAGGCAGGGTATTTGAAAATATGAGCGAAAAGGTCAAAAAATTTTAGTACGGGTTAGTTTCGGGTGTTTTTGAACACGTGTTTGAGTGTTCTTATGGAAATTTTGATGTTCTTGAACACCTACATGCGGATAAAGATCAAGAATATTTAGTATATTAGTGTTCAACTACGAGCTACAATGTTCTTGAACACCTTTGTGAGCATTAAGATCAAAAATATTCAATTCAAATATGTTCAACAACGAGCGATAATGTTCTTGAACATCTGCATGTGCGTAAAGATAAAAAATATTCAGTACATTAGTGTACAACTATGATCGATGATACTTTTGAGCACCTACATGTGCATAAAGATCAATAATATTCACTACACTAGTGTTCAAATACGAACTAATGTTCTTGAACACCTGCATACACATAAAGATTAAGAATATTCAGTACATTAATGTTCAAATACGAGCTATGATGTTCTTTAACACATACAGGCGCTTTAAGATCAAGAATATTAACTACATTAGTGTTCAACTACCAGCTATGATGTTCTTGAACACCTACATGTGCATAAAGATCAAGAATATTCTGATCATTAGTGTCCAAAAACGAGCTATGATGTTCCTGAACACGTACATGTGCATAAATATCAAGAATATTCAGTTCATTAGTGTTCAAATACGAGCTATGATGTTCTTGAACACCTACATGTGCATAAAGATCAAGAATATTCAGTTCATTAGTGTTCAAATACGAGCTATGATGTTCTTGAACATCTACATGCGCACAAAAATCCAGAATATTCAGTACATTAGTGTTCAAATATGCGATATGATGCTTTTGAACACCTACATGCGAATAAAGTGTTCAACTACGAGCCCTCGTGTTCTTGAACATGTATATGCACGAAAAAATAGAAGAAAGTTGACTGTTAAAATGAGAGAACTGATGTTTTTGTGCATGTGAATGCGTGAAAACATCATGAATTTTAAAATATCAGTGTTCAAATGTAAATTCTGTTGTTTTTGAATATGTACAGGAATGAAAGTTCCAAAATGGTCAGTATATTAGTGTTCAAGTGAGAACCCTGAAGTTTTTGTGCATGTGAATGCGTGAAAACATCATAAACTTTGAAATATCAGTGTTCAAATGTAAATTCTGTTGTTTTTGTTTATGTAAACGAGTGAAAAGTTCAAGAATATTCAATACATGAGTGTTCAAATGCGAGCACTGACTGAATGTTTGAAAACATCATGAATTTTAAAATATCAGTGTTCAAATGTAAATCCTGTTGTTTTAGAATATGTACACCAGCGAAAAATTCAAGAATGTTCAGTACATCAGTGTTCAAGTGAGAACCATGAAGTTTTTGTGCATGTGGATGCATGAAAACATCATAAATTTTAAAATATCTTTGTTCCAATGTAAATCCTGTTGTTCTTAAAGTTGTATATGAGCGAAAAGTCAAAAAATGTTCAACACATTAGTGTTCAAGTGAGAACCCTGAAGATCCTGAACACGCATTTGTACGAAAAAATCAAAAATGCTTAGTTCGTGAATGTTCAAATGCTAACCTTAATGTTCTACATATGGATGATAATTAAAACTGCTCAGTACATGAGTGTTCAAATGCGAACCCCGTTTTAAAACTGTAATTCACATATATTATATTATTAATTAAAAATCGATTTCTTTCCTTACCAGCATATGATGATGCCAACTCAAATGCCGCCGAATCGTCTCATCACCATCATCATAATCAAAATACCAATAATCTTAATCATCAACATTCGCAAACACCATTATCGCCAGGACCGCCTGCTCTACACGTAACAATGCCTTCACCCGAACAAACTGAGCCCGATTCAACATCAACAACAACATTACGTCATTTTCGTAAGCGCCGTCAATCGATGAATATAACATCAAAATCGCCAACATCTTCCATTACTGCCGCATCGTCTTCCACATCATCATCATCATCATCATCATCACTGTCATCATCGTCAACAACAATAGCAACCACAACAACGACATCATTGTCTTCCAATACGGCTGATACTGATGCTACTGCTACGGCAGCTATCTCAGCAGCCGCCACCGCCGCCGCTGCCGCCGCAGCAGCAGCAGCAAATCAAGCAGCCGATGAACTTGTTACCGAACGTATATTGCGTACTAGTCATAATTGTTTATTTTGCGAAGAACGTTTTACCAATGAGATCGCTTTGCGTAAGCATCACCAGTTGGCTCACAGCAATCAGGCATCAATGCCATTTGTGTGTTCGATTTGTAAACGTGGTTTTCGTATGCGTACCGCACTGCAACGTCACATGGAGACACACGATAGCGAAGGTCGACCGTATGAGTGCAGTTTGTGCCATGTACGTTTTCCGCGTCCATCACAGCTAACGTTGCACAAGTTAACCGTGCATTTTCTTAAACGTCCACACACCTGCAACGAATGTGGCAAACAATTTGGCACGGAGAGTGCACTAAAAACGCATGCCAAATTTCATGGAGGTAAGTTTGAACGTTTCAAATATTTGGCACATGCATAAATTGATTGTGGTGTTGGGTTTAGTAAAAAACGAAAAATTGCTGTCTTTCTTCTTTTGTGTAAGGGTGTAACTTCGTAATTGAGTTGATTGTATTATTAATGCAGTTTCGTTTTAGTTTTACTTGGTTTGGTTTTAGTTGTTAGTAGAAGTTATTGCATTGTAGTAGATATGTATCTATCTATATTATTTATTATTTGTTTATTTAGTTATAGTGTTTATTTTGTTGAATAGTTTTTGTTTTCTAATAGTGTTCATTATTTATTTTCTTATTTGTATTTTATTTCTTTAAGTATGTTCTTTTGATTGTTATGTATTTTTCTATTGAAATTCTATTCACTAAGTTCTAGTTTCACATTGATAGTTTCAACTGCACTATTTAAACTAAATGCACAATTTTTTGTTTTGTGTCCTGACAGAAAGTTTCATCCTAAAGAAAATTGTTCTCTATTCATTTTATTAATAAATTTCAGATGTTTTAAATTTAATTTAATTTATTTATTTCTAATATAAAAGTCTTCTTGATCGAAAAATAGTACATCTGGAGTTATTTTCGATGCTGATCACAAATCTACAAACAGTCTTTTCGGGTCTGGTCGAATTTTTGTGATATCGATGATTTTATGATTTTTCAAAAAAATGGTAAGGTAGGGGTACGTGAGGAAAAAATTTAATTTTCAATATTTTTTGTGTTTCTACACGTTTTATGAGTTTTTACAATGTTTTCAATTAAAAAAAATTTAAAAAAAAAATTGTTTTTATTAGACCAGATTTTTTCAAAAGGTCCCCCCTTACATGGGGAAAATTTTTTTTTAGATTTTATGTGTTTTCAACATGTTTTATGAGTTTTTACAATATTTTCAACAAAAAAAATTTCAAAAAAAAAATTGTTTTTATTAGACCAGAATTTTTCAGAAGGTCCCCCCTTACATGGGGAAAATTTTTTTTTAGATTTTATGTGTTTTCTACATGTTTTATGAGTTTTTACAATGTTTTCAACAAAAAAAAAAAAATTTCAAAAAAAAATTGGTTTTTTTAGACAGGATTTTCCAAAAAAATCATATGGGAAAAAATTTTTTATTTTCAATATTATGTGTTTTCTACACGTTTTATGAGTTTTTACAACGTTTTCAACAAAAAAAAAATTTAAAAAAAAAAAATTTTTTCTTAGACCAAAATAAAATTCATAAGGGAAAAAGTTTTTTTTCGATGTTCTGTGTTTTTTTTCTATACGTTTTAAAAGTTTCTACAACACTTTCAACAAAAAAAAATTTCGACCAAAATTTTTGAAAAAAATTCATAAGGGGGTAACATGGAAAATTTGTTTTTTCTTCATGTTTTCTTACACGTTTTATGAGTTTTTACAACGTTTTCAACAAAAAAAAGTTTTCAAAAAATAAATAATTTTTTTCGACCAAAATTTTTCAGAAATTTTTTCTCGATTTTTCATGTTTTCTCCACGTTTTATGAATTTTTACGACCTAAATTTTTCAAAAAATCAGCATCGAAAACAACTTCAAAAAAAAACCATATGGGAACTCAGAAAATTCTAAAAAAAAAGTAAAATCCTGTTAGTTCAAACTTTCATTAGCTCGTTAATAATTTTTAAAAATAATACCTAAAACTAAACAAATTTACCACACTTTTTTTAACAAATTTAAAATCTTAACTATAGAATTAAGTTTAGACAATAATCCAAAAAAATTTTAATAAATCGCAATTAAACACAAGTGTTTTTTATATTGTAATAATTCAAAATAATAATTTCTTACTCTAAATATTTACGCATACACATACACAATGCATTCAAACTTTTATTAGAAAGAGTATTGAAGAAGATGTTTGTACCCATTTCTTGGATTCTTGATTTTAAACACAATTTTTTAGTAGAAAGGTTAGAATTAGCAAGGACTGGTGCCTTGAGCTTTACGATTTTATACAAAGTATTTTGGTTGAGAAGCTGGGTAAGAAAGGAAGCTAGTACCCAAGACCTAACAGTTTTAGTCAGAGACTTTCAAAAGAGGAACTGGAAAAAGCTTTAACAGAGTTTAAATAGAGCCTCTTGAACTTATTCAGAGATTTTCGATAGGAATGAAACGAGAGGAACGGGTTCTTTGAGTATAATGATTTTATTCTGAGCCTCCTTACAAAAAAAGGGTTGGCGGAAAGAGGGGTTAGTACACAGAAGCTTCTAAGAGTCGAGGTAAAGCAAAGAGAAGTTATAGTGCTCTTGGCATCACAATTTTAACCAAAGTCTTTTGATAAAGGAAAGGAAGAAAGTAAGAAGGGCTGATCGCTCACGCCCTTCAGATTTTAACCACAGTTTTTAGGTAGAGAGCGGTGAATTTAGCCCTTTACAGAAGCGAAGGTGAAAAGCAGAAGGAACTATATTGCCTCGCGATTTACATTTATTTTTAGAGGTTTTTGGCCTCACATTACTCACGTTACATTGCTGTGAGCAAATCACATCTCGATAAATCAATGAACACTCCACAAAGTAGCGCTTCATTTAAAAAGTCAAAAATTCATACAACTTCTATTGTCTTTAGATTTTAATAAGAAATGGCAAAAAAATTTGCATGAGCAAGCGTGTGTTTAGTGTTTTAAAGCATAAATATTTTAGTTGAAATTTCACAATTCCTTTTAAACTTTAAACTAATTTGCTATTAATTGTGTGCTCCCTCCTATTCTAACATTTCCTTACAATTTTCACCGCAAGGTGAATTTATGTAGAAGTTGATAGCAGCAGCACAACAAATTTACCACGGCAACAATCAACAAAATGGCTTTGTTATTGCGGCCATAATGGCGGAGCACTGATGTAAGCGTAGTAGCACAACAAGGCAATGACAATGCGGCTTTGTTGTTGCATCGAACAAAAGAGTAAACAAACAATCAAATTGTAAACAAACTTTTAACGGCCAGTGGTGAGGAACACAAAAAGAAAATGGCGCCATGAAAAAGAAGACTGAGTTGTTGGTAAGTGCAGCTTATATAAATTCACTTCGCCATTACGGCCGCAACAACAAAGCTCTGTTGTTGTTGCCGTGGTAAATTTGTTGTACTTCTGCTATCAACTTCTACGTAAATTCACCTTGCATATGTTGAAATGATTTCTCTCACGTTTTTTTCACTCTCTCTCCCACTCTCTTTAGTGCAATTGTTACAAATCACAAAAATGTTTGTTTATTTGTGTGTGTGTGCGCGTCTCTTTCTCGTTCTTTCTCTCACTCTCTTTTTGCATAACCCAAAAAAAAAAACAAAATCTTTGTAAAATTAATAAACAAAAAATTTTAATCTAAATTCAATACCAACCAAAAAACCAAAAACAAAAAAAAAAACAATTTCTTACCATAATTCCAGAAAGAAAAATTGATTGTGACATTTGTGGTCGAAAGTTTTTCTTAATGAAAGATATGCGCAAGCATCGACGCATTCACACCGGGGAACTTTTTTACAAATGCGACTTATGCCCCACATCATTTTTGCACTATACGCGTTTAAGTGGTAAATTTTATAATTAAAGCAAACAAAATAACAACAAAAAAAAAAAAAAAAAACAAAATATAAATGAAAAAAAAAAAAAATACAGCAAGACTTATATTAATTAAGAACACACATTTAGCTGAGTAAATATATATAGTTACACTGTAATAAAATAAGCAAATAATTTTAATTATATAAAATAGAAACAAATGTAAGTTTTAAGTTCACATTATTTTGTTATTTATTTTTTTTTTTTTATTTCTACTTTTTTACACTTTTTTACTCATAGTTTTCTTCATAGTTGTATTGTTACACTTTGTTTGCTTAGAGTTTACTTAATTTTACCATTTAATTGAATTATACTAATGATAAATTCCGTTATTTTTCTTCTGTTTCTCTTCTGCTTTTTTTCTTTTTTCTCCTACTCTCTCCTACACTCTATTTTTATTCTCTCCCCTCTCTCGAAATTTATAGCACATATGAAATCTCATTTACCGCTTGGCATTTACATGGAAGAGGATGCTCCCATTCTCACTGCGGAACAAAAGCAACAAATACATCAACAACAGCAGCAGCAGCAGCAACAACAATTGCAACAGCACCAACCACCGCAACCGCAACAACAACAACATGTCACACAAACCGAAGAGGAATACGAAGAAGAAGTAGAAGATCAACAATTACAAGAACAACAGCTGTTGGAAGATTTTGAACTACAACAGCAACAAATTGAAAGTGAAACTATAAGTGCAACTATAAATTCTCCATAATAATAATATTATGTGTATACGGAACGTATACAATTATTGCATACTTTTAGGGGAATTCATTTAATTAAACTTGAATGAATTGTGAATTTTATTATTACCTACCTATATATTAGAAATTATTATTATAAATTATTTGTTAATTCTTATGACGAACAACAACAACAACCACAAGCAAATGTTAAATATTTAAGCATTACGTTTAATACTGACAGATATCTACACACAAATACAAACAAACAAACACACATATACACACGCAAACTGCTTTGAAACGCATTCATTACTGGTATAAATTGTTGAGAGATCTATACAAGTTTTATATCAAATCTGAGTGACGAAAATGTACAAAAAAAAATTTTATTATAACTACTAACCACTATTTTTATATTAAATCTTTTTACCATAAACTGTTGGTATAATATTAATAAAAAGATTTAGAACTTTTATACCAAATCTTTGCATAATAAAATACTATTTTCCGATTCATTAGAATTGTGCGTGCTCAAATTTTTTCTGAGGGTGATAAAGCTTCAGTGGTTTTATACCAAATTTGAGCGCATTAATTAATTTAAAATTGTTATACCTAAACTGAGTGTTTGTTTAACATTTTGGTATAAATGTTGAAGGAACTGAAATTTTTTATACCAGCAAATTTCTCAATATTTAGACATTTCATTGAAATTCTTCACGTATATTTCTAAAAAATATTATACCAAATCTCAGTAAAGAACTGGTCTAAAATTTTTTTTCGAATTGCCTTAAGCCCCTTAAGCACCTTAATTGATTTAGAATTGTTGAACCGAACTGAGCATTACCGAACTGAAATTACTTTTCACTTTTACTGAAATTATCTTCAAACTTTTTCAAAATATTTAAATATGTTATTTGGCATAAATTTGGTTTTTATACCAAATCCAAATTTATGCATAATTTTAGTTTTTATACCAAATCCAAATTTATGCCAAATTCGTAAATTGCTTTGCGCATACATTGGAATTATATGGATATGATTTTTCCTATAGAGCAACAACAATTTTTATACCAAATTCTCCCAAAAACAAACTGGTATAAAAATTATTTTTCATATTTACTGATTTTGACTGTAAATTCATGGATGAAAAAGTGTTTTTCGCATTGCTTGGAATATGCTTGTATTTGGTATAAAAGTTGAAGACTCATTTCCTTATAAATTGTTTTGCGCATATATTGGAATTATTTGAATATGTTTTTTTCTATAGAGCAACAACAATTTTTATACCAGTTTCCCCCAGAACCGAACTAGTATAAAATTTTCTTTTCATATTTATTGATCTTGACTATAAAGCATTTGTTGCGTTCTTTGCAGTTGAAGACTCTATTTCTCGTAAATTGGTTTGCGCATACATTGGAATTGTCCGCCTAAGTTTTTTTGTATAGAACAGCTATAATTTTTATACCAAATTCTCCCAGAACCAAACTGGTATAAAAATTATTATTCACATTTATTGATTTTGACTATAAATTCATGTATAAAAAAAGTATTTTTCGCATTCTTTGGAATATGCGTGAAACTGGTATAAAAGTTGAAAACTCCATTTCTCGTAAATTGTTTGCGCATACATTGGAATTGTCGGGATATGTTTTTTTTCTATAGAGCAACAACAATTTTTATACCAAATTCTCTCAGAACCAAACTGGTATAAAAATTATTTTTCATATTTACTGATTTTGACTGTAAATTCATGGATGAAAAAGTGTTTTTCGCATTTTTTTTTAATATGCGTGAATTTGGTATAAAATTTGAAGACTCATTTTCTCGTCAATTGTTTAGCGCATACATTGGAGTTGTCTAGATATGTTTTTTTTCTATAGAGCAACAACAATTTTTATATCAAATTCTCTCAAAACCAAACTGGTATAAAAATTATTTTTCGTATTTATGTATAAAAAAAAGTATTTTCGCATTCTTTGGAATATGCATGTACTTGGTATAAAAGTTGAAGACTCATTTTTTCATAGCAATTACTTTAGCACGCACTCACAACACACACACATAAAATTGTGCCTATTTTTAAAGTTTATTTTCTTTCATTTGTTCTCTTTTTTCTTTTTTTTTATTATACTATAATTGAGTTTAAATTATTTTATTTAATGTAATACAAATAAAAAATGTATTTAATTATAGAAGTAATTTTTAAGTAATAGGAAAGAAACAACAAAAAAACAAACGCAAACATAAAATACAAGACTTGTTTCAAACTTATGAACAAACAATAAAATATATGCAGAAAAACAAATAAAGAATCCAGTAATTTCTTTCGTTTTTGAGTTATTTTTTATTTTACTAAATTTAATGATAAATATATTTTAAAAAATAAAATTATATACAAATATATATATAAAATTCAATAATTTTTAGTAACTATAAAGCAAAGAAAATGTATTTATATATTAATATATTACCTATAATTACTTTTAAATTAATCAAAATAAGAAATTATAACTTGGTACTTATTTAAAATATATTCGCGGTATGTCTAAAATAAAAATGTTGCTAATTTTTTTTTTTTTTTTTTTCATTTATTTAAGTTTATGGTATAATCATGAATTTGTATTAACTATTCAAAAAAAAAAAAAAATGTAAAATTTAAAGGGAAAATAAATTCTTTTTTGTAATTTTATATATATATAAAGTGAAACACACAAATCTCAAAAGGAAAATGTTTTCAATAAGAGAGCAATATTTAAAATATCATGGCTGCTTCTTTTTTTTTAGTTCAAACAAACAAATTTTATTGTATTTCGAATTTTTAATTTATTTTTTTTATTTAATTCTATTTTAAGATTTATCTTTTTATATTAAATATATAAATTTAGTATTAATTTTGCTCATTTCGTGTGCATTTTATGATTTTGTCATTATAGTAATTAAACAAAAAATAAAAAATTATTAAAAAAGAAATGGAAAATAAAAATAAAAAAGGAAAACTTATTTACTTGAAACTTAATAAAATTTGACGATAAAATGAGAAAAAGGTCGAAAGCAATAAATATTGAAATAAAAACTAAAATAAAAAATAAACAAAAATAATTTAATTTTTCTTAAGAATTAAAATAATGTGAAGTTTTATTTTTGTAAATGGAGAAGCTTGCATGGAAGGTCATTTTCGAAAATGAAAGGCTTCTTGGAAATCACTTAAAAAAAACTCGAAACTACCAATTTAACTACTCCGAATTTAATTTGATTTCTCCGAATTTCAATTCTTGCTTGCGGAATTCAATTTGACTACTTCCAATTAAAATTTATATTTTTGAAAAGGAATTTAACTACTCCGAATTTAATTTGATTTGTCCGAATTTCAATTCATGCTTGCGGAACTCAATTCAACTACTTCAAATTAAAATTCGTGATTTTGGAATTTTATTTACATACTCCGAATCCGATTTGATTACATTGATATTACACTTCTGACTTCAATTTCACTACTCCGAATTCAAATTATCACTTTCTGAACCCAATTGGTCTACTCCGAATTAAAGTAGATGCAATCTGAACTCAATTTGACTACTCCAAATTGAAGTTAATGCAATCTGAACCCAATGTGTCTACTCCGAATTAAAGCTGATGCAATCTGAACTCAATTTGTCTTCTCCGAATTAAATTCGATGTAATCTGAACTGAATTTGTTTACTCCGAATCAAAGCTGATGCAATTTGAACTCAATTTGTCTACTCCGAATTGAATTTGACGTAATCTGAATTCAATTTGACCACTCCTTATTCGAATTTAAGAATTTTGAATTCGGTGTGACTACGCCAAACTGAACTTTCTGCTTTAATTCGACTATTGAGGTTCCATCTGGGGATAACATTTTTTTTTTTAAAAAAATACTCTCTGACCCTCTGGCTTTAACTTTAAACTTCCTTACAGAACACATTAAATAACAATAAACATCTAATTTTTTTTTTTTTGCTTAGTAGAATTTATTGCATAGATTTATTTACTTAATGGTTAAGCGCAGTATAAAAAATGTGTTAATTTCGCCAAAAAAAAAAAAAAACATTTAAACGCATAAATGAACTTATGAAATTAAATGGTTTTTTCTTTATAAGATTCATAAAATTTCTATTAAAAAATATTTTTAGCTCTTTTTTTCGGTTTCTTTTTCAACTATCAAAAGTTTGTGCAAAATGCAATGAACAACAATAAATACAATTTTTTTCTTGAATATAAAATATGACATCAGCCGCTTGCGTTTGTTTACCACCGGCGCATCGTCCATTAATCGTAATACCAATCCAGAAAAAGTAAGGCAAAAGACATGACTAACAAAAAGAACAACGACCAAACACGCAAACCAGCATTACGTTGTATTGCCTGTTTAATTTGCTCATTGGCGTCTTTGACATTCTCGGTGGCTCCAACGACAGCGTTGGCAATGCGTTCAATGTTGTGTTGTTGCATTGAAACCTATTTAATTAAAGTTATTAAAAAAAATAGTTGGTAGAAATTATACAAGAAAAAAATCTCAAACCTTTTCTGTGAAAATATCCTGCAATTGCGCAATGTCGACCACATTTTTCTCAATCTGCTCGACCTCTTCGGAAAGGCCTTGCAGTTCTTGATAGAGCTGCACATTTTCCTGTTCGAACATTTGCACATCTTCGGGACTTAGATTCTTGGTTGCTTTGGCTTCTTCTTCATCTGCTTTTTGTATATCCTCATCGAGTGCTATCTTCTGTGAAGATTGTGGTGTTAGTGATTTTGAGTCAGCAGGACTGGCACTGTCGCCGCCGATGATTGTCATGTTGGAGGAGTTGGCCCTAATTGATGAAGAAGCATCAGTCGATGCAAGTATAGCCGAACCATCGATATGTTGTTTGTGTCGACGACGACGATGTTGCACTTTAGACGAATGCCGCAATAATTTACGCTCATCTTCTATTTGCCAGCCATTATCAATATCCGATGAATTCTCATCGGATTCATCGGTTAAATCACTACTAGATGAGTGTTTAGAATGCCAATCATTGTTTAGTTGCTTTTCTCCAGCTGGTCGTACTGGTATTTTCTTTTTATCACCAGCCAGCTTCAATAAACGATACGTTTCCAGCTCATGTTGTACACGATATTTTCGTTGCTCCAAATAGATTTGCTGTACGCTGCGCAAATAATTCGTTAGCAGTTCGAGTACAGCTTCAATGTGTATACGCTGTTGTGGCTTTCGTTTGGCGCGTTTCCAATCGGCTCGCATTTGTGCCAAGTGTTGGATATAGTAGGCAAAGAACTTCTCCGATTCGCGATCGATTAGATCACGCTGTTCGTCTGTCATAAGTGCGGCATTTTTCAGATGTTGTCCGATGCGCATGTAGGCAGCACGATTTTCCAGTAAGACATTGCGTAGTGTAGTTATCTTCTGGCATACTTCCTTGGATTGCTTGGCGAATTCATCGCGTTGCGTCGATGCTGTGGATTTGGGTAGTATGCGGTTTTTGTCTAGTGTTGGAAGTTCACCTTTGCGTTGGAGTTTCACTGACATAACGCCAGCTTTAAACAAATGTGTGATATCCATTGTGGCCTTGTTTAAATTATATTTTAATATTTGTTATAGTATTCATGCAAATATTTTTAGAAAAGGCAAGCAACAAGAGTTTTAATTCTCATTTTGCCTACCTACACGTTCGTTGACAATTTTTGACACATCACGATGAATGAAAAACAAAAAAAATCGAATGGCAGATGATGTCAGCTGTGAGCAGTGTGGCCAGGTTACTTTGAAAAAGCGCATATTCTCCAAA
The DNA here is from genome assembly GCA_963691655.1 of Toxonevra muliebris. Taxonomy (NCBI): domain Eukaryota; kingdom Metazoa; phylum Arthropoda; class Insecta; order Diptera; family Pallopteridae; genus Toxonevra; species Toxonevra muliebris. The sequence continues at coordinate 100,303,184 of OY829327.1, forward strand.
AATTTATTGCCCAATAGTGCAATGGTGAAATGAAGAAAAGTATTATATTTAAAAACATTTAAGGCCTGCAGGTATTAGGAATCCTAGTAAATAGCTATAATAAAAAATACAATTCAAAAACTGCTTAAGTTTTCTGAACAATGGAGATTTCCGAACTTAAAAATTCCGAGTGTAGCAGTATTCAAATACGGGTAAAGACTTGCAACCGAATTTCTGTGACTTCATGAAACATTCAATACGAATAATTGAAGAGAGAGGCGCATAATCATAGTCAAAAATAAACTATACTCCAACTAAACTGTACTTTAATGCTAGAGATAATTTAAAAAAGCGCCATAGGAATTTGGATAATCGCCCAAAAAGCGCATTGCGTTTTTTTAGGTTATGCGCAATACTATAAAAAGTGCCCAATTGACGATAAATCTTTCCATCTGGCCACACTGGCTGTGAGTGAAAGAAGAAACAGTGTTGGAAAACGTTGATGTAGTGTTTAGTAAAAATTTGTTAATATGTAAAATATTTGGCTAAATATTAATTTAAATTCAATAAAAATGGAAAAGATTAACAAAATACACATTTAGTGTATTCAATTAAATTGTATATGCATTTAATATACTCAGCTTATTCACAATTTAAGCACTTTCATAATTAACAAGACAGTTATATGGACAGCGTATGAAAACCGGCAGTTGTCAGATTTTGCGCCTTTTTAGCACATAACAGAAATTTCATTGCTTGAAATTATAAAAGAAGTTTTTTAAATAAACAAATTATAAAGTGTCAAGATGCAAGCATTTTTGAAAACTGGTAAAACTACAACAGCACATGATAAAGCGCAGCAAAGCACTTCCACTGGTGGTCAGAGCAACGTACGACGCAAGCCTCCGTCGCCTTGGGTTGAGAAATAGTAATTTTATTTAACTACATAAATAATCAAATTTTTAATTTGTTTTTCTTCCTGCTCCCTTCTCCCTCCAGTCGCCCCAAAAGCGTCGACGATGTTGTCGAACAATCTGAAGTGGTAGCTGTTCTACGGAAATGCGTCGAAGGCGCTGACCTGCCCAACATGCTGCTCTATGGTCCACCAGGTACGGGCAAAACAAGCACAATTCTCGCAGCAGCACGTCAAATATTCGGTGATCTCTATCGTGAGCGTATACTGGAGCTGAATGCATCCGATGAGCGTGGCATAAATGTAGTACGTACTAAAATTAAGAATTTCGCACAGTTATCAGCCAGCGGTACACGTCCAGATGGACGCCCCTGTCCACCCTTTAAAATCATAATACTCGATGAAGCAGACTCCATGACACATGCAGCACAGGCGGCTCTGCGTCGCACTATGGAAAAGGAGAGTCGCAGTACACGTTTCTGTTTGGTTTGCAATTATGTATCGCGTATCATTGAACCGATCACATCGCGTTGTACGAAATTTCGTTTTAAATCATTGGGTGAAACGCAGATTATTGCACGTTTGCGTCACATATGTGAGCTGGAGGGAGTGAAAATCGATGAGGATGCTTATAAAGCGATTGTGGATATATCGGGAGGTGATATGCGTCGCGCTATTACTACGCTGCAGTCGTGCTATCGTTTGAAAGGCGCTGCTAACATAATTAGTACCGGTGATTTGCTGGAGATGTCTGGTATTATTCCAGAACATTATTTAACTGATTATTTGGAAGTGTGTCGCTCGGGAAATTATACAAAGCTGGAGGAGTTTGTGCTTGATATTGGTTATGCTGCGTATAGCATTGGGCAAATGCTCGAGCAGTTCAATGAATTTGTGCTGCATTCGCCGACTTTGACCAATAAGCAGAAGGCGATCATATGCGATAAGTTGGCTGTAAGTAATTGTTGATGGGGAGCTATGTGATTACTGGTTTCACTCTCTTTCTCTCTCTCTTGTAGGAATGCTCTTTCCGTTTGCAAGATGGTGGTTCTGAATATCTGCAAATCATGGATTTGGGCTGCTCAATTATACTAGCACTCAAGTAATGAAAGAAATAAAAGAAACTAATAAAATAAGGTAAAAACACAACGCATTTTTATATTATTAAAGTATGTTATTTTTATTTCTTGAATTTCACTGTTAAAGAAAACTAATAAAAAAAATTGCAAGAAATCCTTATATATTCATAAAACTGCCACTACTACTGCACCACCTCAAAATCATCCTCTTCTCGCTCTCGTTTCACACCACCTCCCCCACCGATACCGGCACTACCGCCGCTACTACCACCGCCTCCACCAATGCTGCCCACCGCTGCCGAAGCACTTGTATCCATATCAACTTCCATTTTGACATTGTCATTACTATCACTGCCGCCGCCGCCGCTACCATTCCCACCACCTACACTGCCACTACTTCCTCCACCTGCAGTGCCACCACCACTACCACCACCCCCACCACTGGTAAGTGGCACAGTTTTTGCTGTCGTCGTAAATTTAATAACCGGTTTAGGTATAGTGAAATTTTGAGTTTTTGGTGCAACAACAGTTTGACGTTTTGTAATATTGGCCAAACCAATGCCACCTCCGCCGCTGCCGCCAGCGCTGCCACCGCCTGTTGTCTTAATTTGTGTTTTAATTGTGGAACGTGCTTCCAGCGCAGACTTTGTCATTTTCTTGGGTTGGCTGGCAGCGCGCAGCTTATAATTGCATGCCGAGAGACAATAACGATCAGGTGGCAAACGTAGACCACAATGTGGTTTTATGGGTGGTAAAGGCATCGAATTGCGTACCTCAGCCAATTTTGCGAGAATCTAAAATGACGGATGAAATTAATTTAAGATATAATAATATAGTAAATTTCATCACATACATGTCTTGGGGGTGGACAAGTGAATGCTTTATCTAAAACCACTTCAGTTGCCAACTTCACATCATCCAGGTCGATAGTCTTCTTTCGTGCATGATTCGCAAATACCTTGGCATCGTCTAATATGCAGGTAACATAACCTGTGCACATAAAATATTTGCTTAATTATAGAAAATCGCTTTCCACGAGCATTTGCTACCTGCTGTTTCTCTACTTACGATATGTAAACTCCAGCAATTGATTGATAACGCGCGGCTCATAATCCTGCACATTCAGCTCTTTTAATATCGACATTATAACTTGTGCATCTTTGGGCACATGCTTTACCGGTGCGTTAATTTTTTTGTCCACTTTTTCTTTATCTGTAGACATTTTTATGTATTTGGGAAAATTATGAATTAACAAACAAATAGTTGAAATATTTGCGTCAAGAAAGAAAATACAAGCACATGCTTCTTCTTTCTTATTTATATTCACAATAGATTAGAGACTGATGCTATGAGAACTGTCAAAACATGTGTGTGGAGGAGAGAGTTGCCACCAATTAAAATTCTCTCAAAAACTTTTGGGGAATTTCAATTGAGTTAATTTCATTTCTGTTGATTATAATTTTCAGTTTTAAGTATAGTATTAGAAAATATAGAAGAAAAATGAACGTAATAAATAATAATAACTGCGAAGTGTGCAATCTAACGGAGACAACGGATCACATAATATTCAACTGCAGCAAGAGAAAAATTTCCTTCGCTCATTCAAGCGAACTCAATCACAGAATTCATAAATATACCCAATATCGACCACTACAATACATTAAATCAATATATAATAATAACAAAGTTAACAATATAAAAAATATATAAACAAATTCAAAACAAGTTATGGCGATATAGTTTCACCTGGAAATTGGGCCAAATAAATCTCCACACCTTCCCCAGGAAAACCCAACGGAGTAACGTTAAAACATTAAAAAAAAAAAAATATAGGAGAAACTTATTCAGTAGCGAAGCAGAAATTGCTCTAAACTGTAAGTTTAGAACAAGCAAACACTCCAAGAATTTATAATGGGAAATTTTTCTTCGAATGCCGATAAATCCGACTTACGTGCATGTTTGTTGCTCAGTGTAAATAGCATAGGCTCAGAATTTGACTTTTGGAACTAAAATTAAAAAAAAAAATAGTTTTGAATGGGTTTTAGTCACCTCTTGAAGCATTCTAGAGTGCGTTAAATGTGTCAACTTTTATAGTTTGTGAGATATACTTACTTTACCTAAATTAAATCATAAACAGAGCAAAAAATTAAATTCGTGAATGATTGTTTTTATGACTAGTTTATTTAACATTAGAATAATTACAATAAAATTTATTTTTTTGTATAATTTTAAATATACATACAAATTGTTTGTTAAAATTTGTTTATACTCTAGTGAATACGTATGCACATTTTATTTTGTTTTAAAAAAAAGTTATACATAAATATGTAGGTTTAGGAATATTACAGTAATATATATATATATATAAAATTGAAATGCACTGTTTTTTTTTTAAATACAGATTGAGTCAATATTTTTTGTTACAAAAAGTTACAGAATTTCAGTTATAATAGAAAACAAGCACAAAATTAATATTTTTTCATAAAATTCTTCTGATTTTTCGAGTGAATCAATTCAGAAAACGGGAAAAATGACTTGATGCTTTGATACTGCTTTACGAAACTGCACTGCGCTCTCTCAATTGACTTTACCTAGTATTGAATTTGCATTAGTGAGAGAGTTTTTTACATTTTTACTCTCTTGGTTCAATGTAACTTTAGAAATTTATAATGAAATTATTATTTTTTTTTTATAAAAAAAATAATAATAATAAAAAAAAAGTGTATTTTTAGCAGAATCTCAATTTTCAAATGCTCAGACATAATAGAAACTTATGTGGCTAACAATTAAATTAAAAATTTGCATTATAAATTAACATTTAATTAATTAATGAATCAATTAAATAAAATAACATCAAATTTTTAGAACTTAAAGTTCCTTTGTATATGTTTAAGAAAACTACTAAAAGAAATACTCGTACATATTAAATAAATACATGTGTTTAGCGAAATAAAAAGAATAGAACCATGGCGGAATAATAAGATGAACCCATTTTTGGGATTCAAAATTTTCTTGAAACTCAAAAGCATAATTGCATTTTTTCATACCTAGGAATACATTCACTTACATTGAAATATATGCGGAAATGCAACACTGTTATAGTCATCTTATTATTCCGCCATAAATAGAATATTTTACACCTTCAAAAATTTCTAATTCTATTCCCTACTACTGCTTCAGCTTTTTAGCTCCTTCCTTGCTTTACGTTCCTTTACAGCAACGTACATTGTGGCTTATTCTTTGGTTTCTTCTCTACAGCACGTATCGCTTCTTCGAAAACTGTATTCAAATTGATTTTCTTCTTTGCCGAACATTCAACTAATGTATGAGCGTGTATTTCCTTGCGTAGTCGCTTACCCTCAACAGTCGTTACGAATTTCTCTGAATTGGGTACTCGTAAGTCCAGTTTTGTACCAACCAAAACAACAGGAACATTATTAGAGAAATGTCTTATCTCGGGCCACCATTTACTTTTGATATTCTCGAAAGATGTTCGACTGCTAATCGAATAGCAAAGTAAAAAGCAATTTGTCTATTTTTAGGAGATGGAAAAGTAAAGTAAAATATATTAAGTGTGTTCGATTCAATATCCTCACTCTCTACTCGCTTAAAGTTGCTTTGTGTGCTACTCGCTTAACATAAATTTCAAATAAAATTTGACTTCAAACAACTTGAAGCGATTTTTAACAACAAACTTACATTAGGATAGCTTAATGGACGCAGTCTTTCGTAATCTTCTTGGCCCGCCGTATCCCATAGTGTTAAATTGTATTCATTGCCGTCCATGGTTATGTTGCAGGCATGATTATCAAAAACTGTTGGTATATATTCCTCAGGGAATTCATTTTGTGTATATGTGATAAGTAGGCAGGTCTTTCCAACCATACCATCACCAACGATGGTGATTTTTAATGGACGTAAACTGCTTGACATTTTTCTCTTTGCGTGAAATTACTAAAAAAAAAAAAAAAAAAAAAAAAAGGAAAAAAAGTAGAAAATAATTAAAAATAAATTTCTTGCACTAAAAAATTGCATTTAAGATCTAACGATAAACATTAAATATTTTACAAACATTGGGCATCACTGTTTCTTTATAACCATATGGTGAAATATTGTGTGTGCCTCTCTCTCTCTCTCTCTCTTTTGCTCTTTGAGTAAATGTACGCACACCCTACTGCACGCATGCTCACATTGTGTCATTAAAAAATAATAATCATAAAACAACAATAAAATTGTTGTAACTACATATGTATGAATTTTATACGCCGGAATACCGGAAATGTTACGCAAAGTGTAAACAAATTGAAATACACAAGAAACCAAGAAAATAAATCATTCAGAAAAGGAAAAAACAAAAAAGTAACATGAAGAATGCAGTTGGAGAAAATGCGAATATTTTTTGTTTTCTCTTCTGTCTTCTTTTGAACTTATACCATATGCCGCGATTATTGTTATATTGACCTTATTTCCTTACTAATTAGCAAAAATTTACATGTAAGCTCTGAAGTAAAATATTTTTTTTACTTGTTAATTTCAAAAATTATTGTATAATTCTTTTAGAGGTAACTATGCGCATTTTTTGTTTTTTTTTGTTTTTAGATTAATTTAGAATATTATCGCATGTACCTATAACGTAAGTTAAAAAATTTTATTGTGCTCATAAAATATAAAGTGCAGCACATATGTATGTACAAAGAGAAATAGCTTGTTTAATCATTTTTAAGTAAATAATTCCAACTCAGCGAAAATCTCGTTAAATTGCTAAATCATAGAGAAAAATAATAAATGAGGTATGCTAGTCATATGGTCACTCTCTTTTGGAACTGAATTTTTTACTTGAAGCTCATATTAAAACTTGGCAGCACTTGGCTTTTGTTTTGTGTCAAAAAATTGCTTCTCACAAGGGAGAAAACGTTCTGTGGTAGAGAGAGTTTAAATCAGTGTTGATGGTATAAACACAACCAAAGCAGCTCTGTTTTTCTGAGAGAATAAACACAATAAGAGCGTCAACCTCTAGCGTCAAAAATATATAAAAGGAAATAAAACAAAAGAAGCAGTTGGATTTGATTTCTGTTTTTACAACTCATTTTGTTTTTTATTTTTGTTGTCAATTGTTAAAAAAATAAAAGGAAAATTTCAAAATTCTGTAATTTGAAATAAGTTTTGCGAAAGCTAAAATTATTTATTTTATTTATTTGTGTGAAATTGCCAAAAACATCAAAAAAATCAAGAAACAAATCGAAACTCGAGAAAATGCATATATTTTTGTATTAAAACTTGGCAGCACTTGGCTTTTTTTGTGAAAAATTTGGCAATGTTTCCCCTCTCACAAGAGACAGAAAACTTTCTATAGTTGAGAGAATTCGAAACAGCGTCGATATTTGAAATTTTTCTGGAAGTACTTAAATTATACAAAAATTGTACCTTTTTGAGTACACTTGTACCTAACAGAGGTATGATCGGTATATTTGCTTCTATAGCTAAAAAAAATTGGGACAAGTATACCAAAATTTCTGAATTTTATAACTAAATTGATGGGGTGGAAGAGGGGGGAGAGGGTTCTGTTATTCGGTTTGTTTCCAAAATGTACATCCATTATTCCTCTTAACTAACCCAAAGTGCCACGTTTTTAAATTTTGGCAATTTTTTTTTTTCAAACAAAGCGATTTTGTGGAATATTGGATTGTTTCAGATCCACAAATCTAAGTTATTTGGAATTTTTTACGCTTAATCAAATCGTTCAAATGGTTTTTCCAGATATGGACTTTTTCGTTAAAAAAAAAAAAAATGAATTGAAATTTGTCATACATTATTTAGAACAAGGTTCAAGTTTTTTTTCATGCAAAAATCAGCATTATTACGAATATTTTTTTATATTTTTTATTCAAAACACCCCCAAGGGAAAATCCTGCGGTTGGGTCTGTCAGTGAGTGTGTTTTTGATTTGGCTCACTTCGTGCTAAATTTCATAAATTGATGATTTTTCAAATTTTTTCCCTCAAAAGACAGAATAATTTAAAATTAAACGTAAAATACTTGGTTTAGTGCCTAAGTACTTTACTTTTAAGGCAAAAAAAAAAGTAGGAAAAGGGTACAATTGTACCTAAAATATCAGCACTTATTTATTTGAAAGTAGGAAAAGGGTACAATTGTACCTAAAATATCAGCACTTATTTATTTGAATAAAATCTACTAGTCGGTAAGGTCCCAGTAACTGAGGCTATTTTTTTTTCTCAACAAATCTCTTTATGAAAAAACCAATATCAAAAGAGAGCCAAACTACTCGTTGATGTTTGTTTTGTTATTTGTGTATGCAGATAATTCGTTAGATAATTCTGAGAAATGCCGTTACTCATGTCTTCTCCCTCCCTCTCTCTCTCATTTTTACAACGATGAGTGCAATGCTTTGTTCAATGAGGGATTTTTAAAAAAATTCCGACGCTAATATTTTGGAATTGGCTTAACCGATTTTAAATCTGATAATTTTTGGCTAACCTACTCGTCAAGTTCTTTAAATTGATATATAATATGATATCTGGATCTTCTGGAATAAAATTGTAATTATACTAATAAATGTTTAGATTGTAGCGTTATTGACGCCATTTTTTCATACATGTAAGTTCAAAAAATTCTATGTGTTTGTTAAAGAAGAAACTTGCGGTTTCTTATCCAAAGCAAAATACTCTCCAATTGACGTTTTAAAAGAATTTAAACTCCGCCTTAACCTCGAGTGAGAAAGAGAAGAAGAATATTTATTTATTTACTTACTGCTTGTAAGCATAGTGTTTATAGCAAGAAGAAGAATATATTTTGCCGTTAAGTGACCGTTTTTTTTTATATGAAGTTTTTGGCTCTCTTAAATCGAGAGCATAAAAACTTCATATAAAAAAGACAAGAGAGAGAGGTACTCGGTTGGTGAATAAAAACTTCATACAAAAAAAAAGAGAAAATGACGCTTAGTGAATCTCTTAAATTGAGAACATAAAAACTTCATATAAAAAAAAGAAAGAAAAGAGAGTGCGGCACTCAGTCGATTTGCGTAGTATTGAGTATGTATTCGCTTCAACCACAAATCTCTTACAACAACAAAATCCTACACCTACATATACTTGATGGAGATAAATAAATAAAGACATGCTTTGTGAAAGGGATTGTGCTTTAACCATTAAATGCCAAAGGACACCAATTTTAATATAAAAAAAAAAAATACATATTTGATGTGTAAAAAGATGAAATAAGACCGAAAGTCTAATTGAATTTTGCAAAGAAATAATTTCTTAAGATGCTATTTAAAAAAAATAAATAAAAATGATTTTATCTAAAAGATAGACCCACTACTTTTATAGTGGGAAAACCCCAAGTTTTAGACTTTAAATCCTGAAAGATCTTTTGAGTCGAATTCAAATGGAAGTAAAAGACACTGTTCTATTCTAATGATCGAATATTCGTCTTTAGTGCCATCAATTTTCCTTTAAAACTCTTTCCCCCTCCCCCTCTTATTCCATCAATGGTTTCATTTAAGTAATAATTTCTTCTTGCATAACTAAAATTCAGTTTTTCATGCATACATTTTTTTTTTATATATATGTAATTTTAAAAATATTATAAACTCAATTCCAGGTAATCTAAAATCTAATTTTAATACCTAACATACTCGTAAATGATTTATTACTATTTTTTTTTAAAAGCTTTAAACTCAAGTGGTGCATAATTAATAAATATATTTGAATAACGAAAACAAAACAGCACCGAAATCAAGCTAAACTTGTATGCTATTATAAAATAAACATATAAAAACACCCTATTTGATGCAAATATAGATTCCATGCCATTCAAATACACAACCAGAGAAAAGATACAAAAAAAAAAAAAAACACACACAGAATCAATTAACCTTAATTGATTAGGTTGTATTGGGTTAAATATACATAGCTGTATAAGAAGATGCGCGGCGGCGCTACTGTTTGGAATAGAACGTTTGAAACAAGAAAAAAAAAATATTTATGAGGTTCATTTTTCATTTCATTCATATGTAATTTCTCTTTCAATAATTTAGAATTTATGTTTTGCTGCCTGTTTGATTGCATGCTTACTTACACAAATAATTAGAAGTATATTTTAATTAGATATTATGTGAAGTTCAAATGCACATATGGTCCTAAAGGTCAATAGCAATAAACAAAGTGGTTTACTATGAAAAGAACTTTAATATTTTCGGGTTAGAAAGTTGATCCCTTGTAAAGTACATTTAATGACGCTACTACTACAGCTTTCTGGGGTTAATTAATAATTATGTAATTGTATTAAAATTGAAATATTTGAATTAAATTTGCCCAGCAAGTATTTACAAAAGTCTTAAAAAAAATATTTGAATTATAAAAATTATATTTAATCATTAATTTGGTTTTTTTCTTTCTCTTTTGTATTAGCAAGTAAAATTCACATTTTTGCACAGTATTTTTATTATTCATTATTTTTGTTTAGTGGTATATAATATGAAATTTATTTGCACTCTTAATAACTGAGATAAGATAAGCCTAATACAATTTATATTTAGTTTTTTTTATTTTGTTTTTTTTTTTTTTTTATTATTATTTTATTTTTTCGCTTTTGTTCTGATAAATTGTGTACTTGGATGGAAGTATGTATTTGTTTTTTGGTATTTGTATTAGTGTTTGATGGGTTATTCCATGCGGCTTACAAATTTTTATTTTATATACATATATATTTGGTTTTGTTCAATGGTTTTACATAATGTCAGTTTTTCATTAGGGACTTTTTTTTATATACCATACATACATATAAATAAACAAGTATTCCACAATGCTAGAAATATTATAGAAAAATAAATTGAAGCCTTAGATCCACTAATGGGAGAGAATATCACTGAATGGTGAATGATAAAAGTTCTTCATTCCTGTCAATAATAATATATTCACACGAATGGATTTACTTCCTTAAATAAAATCATGATACCATCATCTTTTCAAATAGAAATCTTATATCTAGAGTTTCATATTATTATGATTATTTTAAAGCTGGTATTTCGCATTGAGGTGCTAAGTTTTGCCAGTTTGAACAATTATACTGAACAACAAAATGGGCCTAAACAAAATTTCTGAGTTCTCATATGGGTTTTCTAGGGTTGCTTTCGATGCTGATCACGAATCTACAAATATTTACGTTTTATGAGTTTTTACAATGTTTTCAACAAAAAAAAATTTCTAAAAAAAATTATATTTTTTCGACCAAAATTTTTAAAAAAATTTATAAGGGTGTTTTCTACACGTTTTATGAGTTTTTACAACGTTTTCAACAAAAAAAAAAATTATATTTTTCGATCAAAATTTTTCAAAAAATTCATAAGGGGTGCCTACAAGGAAAAAATCTGTATTTCGATTTTTTGTGTTTTTTACACGTTTAATGAGTTTTTACAATGTTTTCAACAAAAAAAAATTTTTTCTAAAAAAAATTGTATTTTTTCGACCGAAATTTTTCAAAAAATTCATAAGGGGGGTACATAGAAAAAAAAAATTTTATTTTGATTTTTTGTGTTTTTTACACGTTTAATGAGTTTTTACAATGTTTTCAACAAAAAAAAATTTTTCTAAAAAAAATTGTATTTTTTCGACCAAAATTTTTCAAAAAATTCATAAGGGGGGTACATAGAAAAAAAAAATTTTTATTTTGATTTTTTGTGTTTTTCACACGTTTAATGAGTTTTTACAACGTTTTCAACAAAAAAAAATGTTTCTAAAAAAAATTGTATTTTTTCGACCAAAATTTTTCAAAAAATTCATAAGGGGGGTACATAAAAAAACAAAATTTTATTTTGAGTTTCTGTGTTTTCTACACGTTTTATGAGTTTTTACAATGTTTTCAACAAAAAAAAATTTTTTCTAAAAAAAATTGTATTTTTTCGACCGAAATTTTTCAAAAAATTCATAGAGGTGGTACATAGAAAAAAAAATTTTTCCCATTCTTTTGTGTTTTCTACACGTTTTATGAGTTTTTACAATGTAATCAACAAAAAAAAAAAAACTTTGTTTTTTCGACCAAAATTTTTCAAAAAATTCTTAAATTCTCATGGATACATGAGAAAAAAATTGTTTTTTTTTTTTTGTTTTTTCGTATTTTCTACACGTTTTATAAGTTTTTACAACATTTTCAGTAAAAAAATTTTTCATAGACAAGATTATTTTTTTCGACCTAAATTTTTAAAAAAATTTTTTAGATTCTTTCATGTTTTCTGCACGTTTTTTGAGTTTTTACAATGTTTTGAATAAAAATTTTTTTTTCTTAAAATTGTATTTTTTTCGATCTAAATTCACCTAAAAAAATTCATACTGAAAAACATTTATTTTTTTTTTATTTTTTATGTTTTCTACACGTTTTATGTAAAACCATATGAAAACTCCGAAATTTTTTTAAGCCTATTTTGTTGTACAGTATAATTGGATCACTTGTAACTATTTGAAAACAAATGTCAGCTCAAAGTAATGACAATAACAAACTCTCCAAACCAGTTACACTTGAAAGAAAAAAAAAAACAAACATTTATATGTTTGTAACTTTTGAACAATGATAAATATGTGATTAAGTTGATATGTTACTACAATATAATAGGTAATTTAATAAAAGTTCAATGCTTATTAGATAAAATGTTGTCGCAATTTAGATTGATCTAAATATTAGCGATTTGTATTGTGTTTCGAAATGTTAGTGAAATAACTATATGAATATTTTGAAAAATTGATACTTTTCAATTATATTATTAACCATTTTCTGAATTTTAACTTTCAATTGAAATCCGAGATTAATATGAATTGCGTTAATTTCAATTTCAATTTAATTCGAAATTTAAATTCAAAATATGATTTCATTTCATTGAAGATTATAGTTCTATATTCCAAAGTTCATACACGAGTGTGTGTATTTTAAAAATAATATTTGGGGTTTTGTTAGACCCTAATACTTGGTTTTCACTACAACAAATTCAATAAAATTTTCCAACATGTTGGCAAATTCATATAAGAAATTCTCTCTTTCTCTCTCTCTGCTATTAAATATGACACAGTGAAAACCAGGTATAAGGCCTCTCACACATTCCAATGAAGATGTGTGAGAATAATTTGTTGTTGTTGCAAAATGTTACGAAGCATTTTACCGTAACTGCATATTTGAACGAAAATGTCTCAGAGATGATATGTGATATTTTGCTTATAGATTCAGCGAACTGTCAAAATAAATCTCACCAACACATTATAATTTCTCTTTGCATGTATGTGCATGTCTGAGAGTAAACGAAGTAGTTGCTCTCATCGAGACTCGCGAATTCGCCGAGCACGGTCTCGTCGAAAAAAACTCAGTGCTCTACACGTTGTTTACAACTTAGAGATGAAAAACTCGTTGACTCTTTTTTCACATTTTCGCTTAAATATGTGACGGGGTTTTAAAAAAAAATAATCGTACCCAGTACTCTCAATTATTAAGATTTGATAACAAAGACCTTAAGAAAAACTCTTAATATGAGAATACTGTTTTGGGATCCCTCTCTCTCTCTCTCTCTCTCATAGAAGCAATACATTATTTTTCACATAAAAGCCATGGCAGAATAATAGAAGTAGACGCATCCGAGAGGGAAACAAAGCTTAACTGTCAATCTATGAAGTGAGAGCGCTGAGCGTAATGGTTTTGAAACACACACACAGACATGCATTATGCGCATACACAATCACACATACGTTATGCGCATATGCAATCAAACATACGTTATGCACACACACACACTTTCTCTCTCTCACACTCTCTTAGAAGCAATACACTCTTTTTCACACAGCAGTGAGAACCATATTAAGCTACCTTGCAGTCATACCCAAATTGAAGCGCCGCAACTAAATTTTTTTAGCTTAGATGAAATTTCCTACATTTCACTTTACATTTTAAGAAATATTAGAAAAGTACAAAAAGTTCTTTAAAAAGAAGGTTCGAGGATTAATATATTAAAAACAAAAATTACTTATGTTAAATTTTTCGCTGGAGGTTACTGAATATTAATAACGATTGCAAAGAAACTAGTTTAAAAAGTTAAGATTTTCTATACAGTTACAAATATTTTGGTTTAACCAATCGAATTTCTTTTTTTGCCATATTATTAAATTAAATATATCTGTTGTTCAATCAAAGACTAATTGTAGAATTTTATAGGAAATATTTTTTTTTTAAATTGGACTTGGACCCCAGCAAACATTCTCGTATTTTTGTAATTTTTTTTCAATAGATAAGACATAAAACCCTTTACAATCATATAAGGCTTGACAAATATGTTCGAAAAAATTTATCTTCTCAAAAAGAAAAAAATAAAAAAAAAAATTGCCACTTAGACGCTTTAGACCTACCTCCCTTCAATTGCATATAAAAAAAATGAAGTACTTTTTTTATTTTGTTATTTTTGTTGTGGAAGTACAATAATATATCCTAATATAATATTAAAATAGCGTATTGCTCATAGGTGTACATAAGTATACAATTATAAATAATAAATTTACGTTTAAAACACAATTATGCATCATTTCCATGCAGTATGACGAAGGGAAAATCTTTCAGCAAATAAAAAGTGCAAAGAAAAAAAAAATAAAGTCCAGTTCAATTGCGTACGACCGCATGAAGTTGAAGAAGCATGCATGATGAATATGCGATAGTGACTCATCTCAAAAGATGACGCTGGAAAAACACTTGTGGCTACAAAGCTCTCTTTTATTTAATACATAAATAAAAGAAATAAATATAAGTATTTAATAGAAATACAAAAGTGAGTTTTATTATTACTTACTATTATTGTTTGCAAACAGTTTTTATTATTTATAAATTATGGAATCAAAAAAAAAAAAAAAAAAAAACAAAAAAAAAAATGTTTAAAAATTTTCAACATTTTTATTCTAAGCACAGCTTTTGGGTATGGCTTTATGTAAATATGAGTGTGTGTGTGTGTAGATTTATGTCAATATAGCTGATTCTGTATGTGTGTGCTGGGTGTAAGAAGAGAGAGACCGACTGCGAAGAGAGAGTTGTGTTGTGGTGAGAGAGAGTTGTACTGTGGTGAAAGAGTATGAAGAGAGAACGTTTATGTTTGATACATGCGTATGACTCATAAGAAGAAAAATTAATTGTTAAAATCTTTTTTATAACAAATAAAATCAAAAATTTCAAATTCTTGGAATTTATATGAATTTTTGTGGAATCGTTTAAGTGATAAAACAAAAAAGAAAATAAAAGAAGCTGCAGGTTGTTTTTTTTTTTTATTATTAGCTTGTTTGTCATGTCTGGTAGTTTAAATAACGTAAAACTGTGAAGCTTAAAGTAATAACTACAGGTTAACGTTTTGTTTTTGTCTGTTTTTGAGTTTATTTTGTCAAACCAAAACTTGTTTCTTTCGAAAAGAAAAAACAAAAACCAAATAGAAATTCATTAACATTTTTATATATTTTTTTTTTAAACTACACCTACACTTTATAATAATAGCTACCTAAATAAAGTAGAACTTAAAGCAAATAAACTTTATATGCGTTGATAAAATATGTGGAAAAATATGTATTTGATTGGCTTAAAGTTGGTATTACATTTTTTATGAACTGAAGCTGAAACTAGTTTAATCACAAAAGAAAAAAAAAAAAAGAAAAAGAAAGTTTCATAAAGATCAAACAACAAATATTTTAAATGCAGTGCACACTTTTTAAATTATGTGTTTTTTATCTATTTTTTTCAAACTCATAAAATTTGTTTTGCTTGTGGAATCTCTCTTTTAATTTTTTCAAGTAAATGCAGCATATTGAATCTCAGTTTTTTTTTTAATGTGGTCAACCGCAGAGAAAATGAGTAAAGAGATCAACCAATCAGATGAAATCGCGTTATCTCGAGAAATGGCCACCGAAATCATGGGATTTAAAGCCTCGAAACTTTTTTCTCTAAGGCTATGTGAAGTCGTTGATCTATGGCAACAACTCAGAGACGTTAGATGAGCTCAGAACTAATATTGAACGCGATATTGCCGGAATGTGTGGCAGAAATGTGTGGTACAGTGGTCGAGAATTGGATCCAACGAATCTATCACTTTAAGCGCGCCCGCAGTTCAAACCAGGGTTCAATAAAAACATTAGATTAAATATTTTCTAGCTAGTTCATCTGCCATTTCGTGGTAATTTTTCGTCAATTTTGCCGACCACTGTTTTAGAACCTCAATAAAACATACATATCATATTTAGAGATATTCAGTAGTTGTAATAGAAGCTTCAGACAGTTCTAATCCAGTTTAAACCTAATTTCATAAGCAGTGAATACCAGGAAATTTGTTCTACTGTTACAGTACATTTTAAATAAATTTTTTTAAATGTAATTAAATTTGTTTTTAAACTCCTATAAGCAAGTTCAATGTTATGCTATTATGCTAGGAAAACTGTGTTAATTTTGCCCATGCTCTCTCCCCCAAACCCTGAGGTTAGAGGGAGAGAAAATCCAAAACAAACATCTGCATTTGTTTTGGATTTTTTGCAAAGAAAAAATAATATTCCTAGTTATTTCTATCCGGTAATGTTACCTAAAAATTGTGAAGATATGCAACTGTCGGTCTCACAAAGAGAGTAATGCCTGATTTTCACTATGTCAAATTCAATCAAATTTGCCAGCATGTTGGTAAATTTCATATGGGAAATTCTCTCTTTGACGGCAAATATGACATAGTGAAAACCAAGCATAAAAATCGCTGAAATGTTGGGATATTCACAGTTGATTTTATGCCAACATACAGTGGTAAAATTTTGCATTAAAAATAAGATAATTTGAGAGGATTAAAATAAATGAGAAGATACCAGACCAAATATTACGAAACTGTGAATTAAAATTATAGTAGTGTTCGCAGTTATTGATGTGTAAACATCTTTACTCACGATATGCGCAAATTTTAAAAATGTAAATAACTGCATTCTTCTATATTTCCCTCTCGCTCAGCCTACTGCACAGTAAGAAAGTGCTGCTCTCAACAACTAAGAGAAGAGAGAGGTGTAAATTAAAATACTATAAGCGGAGTTTGTATGTGTATGTGAGAGAGCACTTCAGATTCATTCGGCATTTTTCGCTCAATTTACACACACATATACTCACACACGTACACGTATATTTATTTGTGACAGAATTATTTGTTGGTGTTAAATGTGTAGGGATCGACTGTGATATACAAGCAGCGAAGTGGCCGTAGGTTCTCCTGCGTATCTTTCACGCATCCATTTTTTTTTTTGTAAATTTATAGTAACTTTAGTATTGTTATAAGAATTTTAATAAAAAATGAGAGATTTTGTAAAAATTTACAACAAATGAGAGACATGACTGTGCATTTTTTAAAAATAAATTTATGCTTGGTTTTCAGTGTCATATTCAATGGCAGAGAGAGAGAGAGAGAGAGAAAAAGAGAGAATTTCCTATATGAAATTGCCAACATATTGGGAAATTTAATTGAATTTGACGTACTGAATCTAATGGGTGATATATGAAATATATAAATATTTATTAATTGCAAGCAGCTAATAAAATATTAATATTGTGTATTAATAAAAAAAGAATTTCTTTTTTTATTTAGAAATAAATTTTAATTTTGGTCTGACAATGCAATCTTCAATTTCGATTAAAAAATAATTCATCAGAATCTTTTTTGTAATAATTGACGTTGAGGTCAATAAGTGAATTTTTTCACATATCTGTTGTAATTAATTTTTTTTTGTTTATGTTGTCTACATATTAATTTGTTTTTTTTTTTTTTTTTAAGTAAGTAAGTATGTGAGTTAGCTATTTAATTTTTTTTCTATTTTATTTATTTTGCATGACAAAACCTTTAAACATTTACAAAGCAAAACAAAAAAAAAAAAAAAAACAACAAAACGATGATTTTGTAATACAAATTGAGAACATTCTTGAGTGTTGAGTTTTAAGTAACGATTTTTTTATATACACGTTTTCATCGAGTGCAAAGAAATAAATAATAAAATGTAAGACTAATAAAAATCACAAATAAAAAATTAAAAAAAATAAAAATTTCGTTATGAATCATACATTTTTTTTACACCACAAAGAGTAGCAACTATTGCTGTTATGATTATAGTACAGAAATAAAAAAAAAATAGCAGATAGATGAATTTAGACAGACAGACATACTTAGGTATGTATGTATGTTTTAAAGTAAGTTTGATAAATAATTTAATCATTCTACTAACAAATAAGTGATTATTAGGTAAACTTGTTAAGCTAGTAATGGAGAAATTATTTGAGAGCGATCCGAGATATGAAATTCAGTATATAAAAAAAAAAGTTTTTATGAAAATTACAAAAAAGAGCTGGGAAATTTTATGATATTTTTACGCAGTAAAATTAACCACAACATTAAGTTCCCTAGTAAAAGAGGAAAAGAGAATTGAAAAAAAAAAACATATAAGTTTAATTCAAGTTTAAAAAACCAATTAGCTGAAGTGTTTTCATGCC
Source organism: Toxonevra muliebris (assembly GCA_963691655.1). Lineage (NCBI taxonomy): Eukaryota > Metazoa > Arthropoda > Insecta > Diptera > Pallopteridae > Toxonevra > Toxonevra muliebris. The sequence goes on from OY829327.1 coordinate 100,321,678, forward strand.
CTGTAATTGTATTACTTTACTTATGACTAAGACTGACAAGCAGAAAAATAGGCAGACAGAGAGTAAAGCAGACAGCTAATCAGTCAGCCAGGTAGATGAGAAAATAAAATATTAATTTAAACATTTATCAATCTTAATCTTCACTCTGCATTTAAAATGATTTTTATCATTTGGGTTTTTGAGAAAGAAATAATTAGTTTGAATTACTAGCCTCGTTTCATTTAAAGCAGTTAATTTTCAGATTTTAAACAATACGATTGATGCTCAAATTTATTGATTTTTATTTATTAATCTTGATCAACTTATTTACACACGCTGTTCCTTTTCCGGATATAGCGAAAGTGAGTCGCAATAGATGCCATCTTATATAATAGAAGAATGTAATCAGAGTTGCAATTCAAGGGAATTCTCAACGTCTACAAAGTTGGAAACTGATGGCGGCAAATTCATTTCAGCTTCCCAAATATTCATAGTTTACATGATAATAAAATAAATCCAAGATGAAAATCTATTAGGAATAAAATTATCCTCGAACTTTTCAGTTTTAAATGCTTAGCTTACTTACTCTATTAAATGCATTGAAAAACGTATTGAATTCTTGAAAATCGTATTCAACATTGAGCTTGATCTTTTATCCAAGTATTTTTTGTTTTATATGCACATGTATACATAAACGGAAGTACTTTATCATTTTACTATGATTTCATTTAATTTCCTTTTGTTTTCTTCTGCTAAATGCATATATACATACATACATACTATGGTATGGAAGAAATTAATACTTGCATTTTTGATATCATATATAGGGAAGAGTGGGAAAAATCTGTAAAAAAAAAGAGAGCTAGATCTCTTGTATTTGCTTATGAATTATAAAAGTATTGTGAGTTAAAACTACATTGAGGTAATTGAATATTTTTTGTCTCTCTTACTCTTTTGAAACAGGTTAGGCAAAACTAATGCAAAGACTTCAAACCAGAGAATGGGCATTTCGTCTCTCTCACCAACACACATATAAAATCATATCAAAACAGAGAATAGGCATTTCGGCTCTCTCACCAACACACATATAAAATCATATCAAACCAGAAAATGGGCATTTCGTCTCTCTCACCAACACACATATAAAAATTATATAAAAATATGTTTTATGTAGTATGCGGAAATTACAAAAACAATTTGAATATTTTTTAACTCTCTTTTGAAGCAAGTTGCATGAAGCTAAGAGAAGAGAGTTCAAACCAGAGAATGGGCATTTCGTCTCTCTCACCAACACACATATAAAAATATGTTTTATTATGTAGTATGCGGAAAATAACAAAAACAATTTGCTGTGAAATGGAAATTACAAATGTAAATAAAATACTCAGAACGAGCATCTCATACAACACACTCTTGGTCGTTATGTCTCTCATCGGAACATCTACTCTAATAAATAACATTGACATTCTCTCTTGCTCTCTACACTTTAGGTCAAAATATAAAGAAAAATTGCATTAATGTAAATGCAATACTGTCAATAGCTTAATTAATATCATAACGTCTCTCTTAAACTTCCTTCTCTCTTTCGCGTTGTCAATAAATGTCCATTTTCCTATTAAGATATGGGCTCTTTATAAATATTTAGGGTATTCATATAAACTCTCAAATACCTTCTAAATTCGTATAATTTTATAAGCTCTCAAGAGAATTTGGTATAAACTTATTTGTAAGCAGAATACTCTTATTATGTTTGGATAATACCTTAAATTGAATTTTGGTAATGCGTAGTTTTATCTAAAAAAAAATCTCGAGCTAGTAAAAAAGGTAATATAAAAGTAGTAAAAAAAATAGTAAAAAAGTAGTAAAAAAAGCAGTAAAAAAAGCAGTAAAAAAGTAGTAAAAAAAAGTATTAAAAAGGTAATTTTACAAAATTTCAGTGCTGCAAATAGTTCCAGTACTACAAATAGTTCTACTATAGTGATATCTTGTCATGTATATTTAGGTTGTATAATAGATGCCACACCCACTTGTCATTAAGAACTCACACTCCACTATAACATAGCACTCCATACCAAACCTTAGTACCGTACTACAAATATTTCCTGAGACATCTCAAATCTTTTCTGTACTATGACATTCTACATTGTTCAGTACTATATTGTTTATGGTTCCAGAGATTTACTCAATTAAGCATATGAGCTTCGTTGCTGTCGCCTAAATTGTGTTCGTACTGTTAGATTCTTAGTTAAGTGATTTTCAGCAGAAAAATCTTAAAATTTCTCTCTTTTAAAACTAAAATACAAACAACTCCTGCCACATACATTAAAAAAATTCAATACTACAAAAACTGATCCAAATCAACAAAGTCTCCCCTATTTACTAAGAAAACATTTTATTTTATAATTCGCGCTATTGTTCGTTGTTTGGTGTCAGCTACTCTCGCTTTATTTTGTTATCTCTTGAATTAAAAAAAAAAAAAGAAAGTTCTTTTTACAAGTCTGCAGTAGCATACCAATTCTTGTAAGCTATATATAGTTTTATGTACAAATATACATATAATATCGTATTACAACATATATTGTGACACTTGTTTCATACATATCAAATACCAGCTACAGTCGGTGGTGGATTCAGAGGGTATGGAATGTTTATAACCTTTAAAAGCGTGTCTAAAGCGCAACTGTTTTCTCAATATTCGGTTAAACTCTAATCAGAACTAACTACTACTAATCGCTAGTTAAAGTTTGGTTTAATACTTAACCGGACATTGAGAAAACGGTCTTAAATCTAAAATTTCAGAGTCAGTTTATAATGCTCTATTTTTTTTTTTGGGAGTGAAACTTCTTTAGCGAGGATAAATCGAAAATTTTGCAACAGAAATCGCGTTGTTGTTGCACTTAATACGAAACTAATAAGAAACGAAGTTATGCTGTTGTTAGTGTTTAGCGAACGAGGTATGACCTCGGGGATCGGCTACATGCAAGAGTCGACTTCTAGCAGTTTTCTCTCATGTGCTTTAGTGAGAGAGCTTGATTCCATATAGCTGCTTTCCTCTCATATGTTATATACGTGTACTACGTCGTGTTTGTGCTGATAAGTGTGAAGAGTATCAACAGAAAAAAAGCTGCAAAAAATAGAAAGAGAATGACGAGTGCAAAAGCTTCAACCACAACGGTCACGTGAAAAATAGCGTTTTTGTTGCACTCTAACAAAACCAGTAAGAAACAAAGTTATGCAGTTGTTATTCGGCTACATACAATCACGAAGAGAGTCAACTTCTCGCAGTTTTATGGTAGTTCATGTGCTTTAGTGAGAGAGTCGACGTCTCAGCTTGATTGCATATAACTAAATTTTCTTCTTCGTATGTGTTACATACATACATGTACTAAGTCGTGGTGTTTGTGACGATAAGTGTAGAGAGTATCAACAGAAGAAAAGCAAAAACAAAATAGAGAAACAACAAAGTTTCACTTCTACTGTAAAGTGCCTGCAGACTCATAATTTTTTTTTTTTTTTTTTGACCAACTTTTTGATCTGGTTTTTAATCTTATTTTAAGTCTGTGCTTTGATCTGAATTTCGGTTTTTTATTTTTGGTATGAAATTTGTTCTATTTTTGATTTGCATTTCGATCTGAGCTTTGCTATAATTTTGGTCTAAATTAGTTGTGAATTTTCATCTGATTTGTGCATGTATTTTGGCACTTAATTTTGGTCTGAAATTCGGTCAGAATTGTGGTTTGAGTTTTGGTTGTCTTTTGATCTGAAATTCATTTTGATTGGTGAACTGATTTTTTTTTTTTTTTGTCTAAATTTAATTCTAGTTTTGATCTGAACTTTGATCCGAGTTTGGTTTGAATTTTAGTCTAAATTGTGGCCTAAGTTTTTGTCTGACTTTTAGGCCGAATTTGGTCTCAGTATTGGTCTAAAATCGGTTTGTATTTTTATGTGAATTTTGGATCAAATTTTTATCAGACTTTAGCCGGAATTTTAATTTAATTTTGGTTTGACTGTTTTGTCTGAATTTTGATAAAATTTTTGAACTGGTTTTAAGTCTAAATATGAATTTTGGTCTGATTTTCAGTTTTTTTTTTTTTTTTTTTGGTTTTGATTTTGGTATAAATTACAGTCTTGCTATAGATTTTGATCTAATAATTGCTATAATAATTACCCAATTAATTTATAAAAATCAACCTTCCCCTAACCCAATTACCAAATCCGCCACTGGCCTTTAAAATAGAAGCAGTCACATCAGAAAAAACTGCATTAAGCTATATTTATTACATATGTACGTATGTATTTATTAAACAACAACATCAACAACAAATTTAAGAATTAAATACTACGAAAAAATATAAATAACCTAAATTTGTTATCGTTAAATTGTACATACCATATTTATTAATAATATTAATATGTACGTATAAACTCATAATTTATACAATTTATTTATGTTTTTAATTAAAATTTAAAAGCTATAAAATTTTCCGAATACTTCATGCAATGCCAGAACTTTTGACCTACTGCCCAATAAACTAGCAAGAAAACAAGAATATTTCAATATAAATTTCATGTATTATTTTTGATGACAAGCATTTCTAAATACAGTAATAATAATAATAATCTCTTTTTAATAGAAACTCATTATACGCAGTAAATAAAGTATGTAATGTAGTACAATGCAACTCTGCTCTCTATCAGCCATCATTAAAAATGTGACAGCTGCTGACCGTTAAGTGTGCGTGGTGTGAGAGTGTGTGTTTAGTCTGCCTGCCTGCCTCTCTTATCAATAAAGAGGGAAACTGTGTGAGCCTGAATTTTTTTAATTCTCATTCTTTTTTTTTTTTTTTGATGATTTCTTTTTCTCCCACTTAATCAGACACGGACACACACACACACACACACACACACACGAGAGTTGTAATCATTTAAAGATTATTTTAAATAATAAAAAAAAATTTCACTTTATTTATATTTTAATTTATTTTATATGCAACATTCATTTGAAGAAAAAGTTTTAACAATAGCCACAGTCTGAGGTTCATTTTATGGACAATCTTCATGTAAATTACTGTGAGATAAGAAATCAAAAGAGAAGAAAAGAAATGAACGAAAATCTATGTAGTTACTTGCAGATTTTGCGCGCATAGTAAATGATAATTGAAAATGAAAACATTTTATGTTAACAGAAGATTAACTACAAGTATTTATAATAATTTATTATGCATATTTGATGAATAATGTCTAAAAAAGCCGACGAAGAAAGAGAAAAAGTTTTTCTAGAATGTATAAACTTTTTATACCTACTCTTTCAAAGATTGTTAAGATCAAAAGACTGCTGCTTAGTTAGATTCCTATTTTTAAACCACAAACCTAGTATAAACTTTAGTTGTTCATTTAGATCTGCTGTGCCCACGGCCTATGCACATGGTGCACATTTGCTTTTTGTAAAAGCACTTAAGGCATAGGCTGAGCATTTCTCCTCCCAATTCTTTGCCTATATCAAAGCGCAAAGCAACAACACTTTCGTATACTTTGTTGGTCTTCAACGTAGACTTTGTTGTTATCTAACGTATGAGTTTATAATAAAAAAGTTTATATGTATTGGTGTTTGCACTGCCCGCGGGCAAATGCTGAGCGTTAGTTCACACTATGTGGCGGAAAAATAAAATCTAAGTGATTGATTTGTATTCTACAATTCTACTTTATGTTAAGACAACTTTATTTTAACTCTTTCTAATGTTTCCATTCTATTTTAATGGAGAATTATTAATGCAAAACAAAAACTAAAAATTAGAAAGGGTTATCATTCAAATAACATACATAAATATCTTCTACATATACTAAAAAAATGTAACAGTTTTTAACGCATGAATAAAAAGTACAGTAAAAAAAACCGCGCTCTAATTCAATAAGAGTTTAACAAAAAGAAAAAAAATGTAAAAAATAAATAATTTTGCTGAATCATCATATTAAAAATATAACGAGATTTAAAAAATCAACTAAAGAAAAGAAAAGAAAGAAAAATTCCATACTTATGAATTTCAATGGAATTTGATTTTATTAGAACTCTTGTAAAATTTCTTGTGCATAAATTTATTAAGTGAAATTTGAATCACAATAATAAAAAACAAAAAAAAAAAACAATAAAAAATGAGCTTTCATAAGTTAACCGAAATACAATATGGAAATCCAACAAAAAATAGTTTAAATATGGTAATTAAGTTTTGAGAAGGGATTTGCTTGTAAAACACCATTATAGTGTTTTGAAGTTTTGTCAGGTGAATTTGGCTCATTGTGCCGTCATGAGAACTAAAACGAAATATACTTGTATATACTCATAAGAAGTTTAGATTTCATAAAATTTTTGCTCAAAAGATTTCTTAGGATTTTGACTCTCTTTTGGCACCAAGTAACTTTATTCGAATTGGAAAATTATTTTTTCCCTTTATGTTTCCCTTTGTAAACAGCAATAACAGAGCTGAGTACTTTGAAGTTGACCAATGCCGAACTTTGGCAAGTTAAATTTAAGTAGGTACTTATTACAAAATATTTTTTTTTTGTATTAAGTTTTATAATTTTTTCCCCAATGAAAAATTGTATCTAAAATGTACCAATTGTACTTAAAATGTACCAATTGTACCTAAAATGTACCAATTATACCTTAAATGTACCAATTGTACCTAAAATCTACCAATTGTACCTAAAATGTATTAATTGTACCTAATGTACCTTGTAGATTGAAAAAGTCGGAAAAAGGTACAATTGTACCTACTTTTTCATCACTGCTCAAGAGTAGGCTCCATTTTGTTTGTTTTTTTTTACAAAGAGCGCAAAGAGTAAGTAAAATTTCAAAGCTATGCGTGCTTAAGTGAGAGTCTTCACTATGCCATATTCAATGTCAGAGAGAGAGAGAGAGAGAGAAAGAGAATGAGAGAATTTCCTATATAAAATTAACAACATGTTGTCAAATTTGATGGTCAAGCATAACGATGAAAGTATTAATGAATCACATATAAAAATTTTCTTTATATGTGATTCTCGTTCATTATGTTTTATATTCCTCAATCAAACATAATAAATACCTATTTATAGGTAGAATTTAATTTAAATCAAAACAATAGCTCAATAACATCAAATTCATAAACCAGAACTTATATGGATGCTATAAAAAAAATGAATTTGAATAAACAAGTTCAATAAAAATTATGCAAAATAAAGTATTTATGTACTAAAATAGGCATACATACAATATATAGTTAGGTGCAAAAGAATAAAAATAGTTTTTAATTTTATTTTTTTTTTTTGTATGCTATAAACGCTTGTGACGTGATGTGAATAGATTACTAATTATAATGAAAGTTTGTATGTTTGAATAAAATCAATATGTGTATATAAAACAAAATTAAAAAAAAAAATAAAAATAAAAACAAAAGAAATTGAAAATAAAATTGCGTTAAATTTCCTAAGCTATTAAATTGTTTTGTGTGTTTTTTGTTTTATTTTTTAAATCTACTTAAAAGATATGTAATTATAATTAAAATTATAATAGAAATTGTACTTCTCTCTCGAGCTTGCTCTCTCTCAAAACCTCTCTCTCTCTCTCTCTCTTTCTCACTCTGTCACACTTGGTATGAGTGTTCTGTTTTATTTTAATTTTTTATTTGCTCGCGATTTTTTAATTCTTTGTATTAATAATGATTTTTTTTTTTACTAATAATTTTTTCTTCATACTTTCAATTTTCGAGAAGTAGCAAAACAAGATAAAAAAAAATTAATTACGTTCTCCCAAGTGTTTGTTTGTATAAAAAACTTGCGAGTTAATTTTATCAAGTAGGTAACTATTTTTGTAGTTTTTTTTTTTTTTTGGTTTTTTTGCGCAGATTTTAACGTTTATTATACCTATTTTGTTATTTTGTTTGTTCATTTGCTATTAGCTGAACTGAACTGGGCTGAATAAAAATAAAACTAAAAAAAAATCTCATAAAAGTAAAAATGAATATCGAAATATTTTGCTGTTCACGTTTGTCGATAATTCAACAGGTAAAAATAATAAAAACAAAATAAAAATAAATAAATTAGTGAGATATGCGCGTGCATTTATAGATAGAAACTTGCTCTTCCATGAGCTGACTTCATAGCGAACACAAAGAGTGTAGGGTGGGGGCGCTGTGTAGAGAGAAGTGAAGAGCAGAGTGGTTTTCAGTTTGGTACTCTCAAAACAAAAAAAAAACAAGTAAACAAAAATTCCATAAAGCGTTTACGTTTACGAAACACACAAGGTCATAGATATATTATTATTTTATTTTTTTTTCGGTTGGTGTCTAAAAAAACTTAGTAATTTTAGTTTTGTAAAATTGTAATAATTTTATATGCAATTTCGTTTTAAATTCTATAGATTTTTTCTTTCAATAATTTTATTTTTGTTTTTAATAATTTAGGCACGTACTTTTCTTCTCTTTTTTTATCTATACTATATATAGAATAATTTCAATACACTTTATTTGTTTTGTTGTTTTCACCGTTTATTTATTCTCGATATGCGTTATAACAACAACAACGTATTAATTGAGAATGTTTTTTTTTTCTTTACTGTCGTTGTATTTGTATATATATTAATTCCAATTTGATTCAAGTTCAGCCGTTACTTTCCGTTCCGTTTTTTTTTTTTTTTCAAATACAAAATCGAACGCCCGATCGCTGTCACAGTCACCAAGATACTCATTCTGCGATGATTTTGCTCATTTCAGTTAGCCGCTGAGTGGTGATGCAAGTTTGTTGTTTTTTTTTTCATACATGCATACATATACATATCTCATATCTTGTTTTTAGTTTGTATTTTGATAGAGTATGTGTGTGTGTGTGTGATCAATACTCAAATTAAGCGCTCGGTTGCTTAATCACTCTTTTTTCTCACTCACTCATTTACTTTACTCATTTTTGTTAATTGTTATTTGAGTGCAAGTGTTTTTGTTTTTTTTTTTGTTATATCTATATGTATGTGTTGTTTTATCAATTTGTATAGCGATGTTGATAAGCAGTTTTTTTCTTTTTTTGATTATCTTTATGCAAGTATTTGGCTCTTTTATGTATATTTATATTTCAAGATAGGCTGACATGATGTAACAATGAAAATAAAATAATATCAAATAAAAGGTTGCAAAATTCGCAAATGTCGTAATGTATGTAAATTTGGTATTAAAGTTAAATCTATACTACGTAATCCTTTAAAGAGAATATTTCTAGGATCTTCTCTTTTGTACTCTCTCTCTCTCTCTCTCTCTTTCGACACACGTACATTAAACCAGAAGTTGTCCCAAAAAAGTGATCCAACATTAATTAAAGCTATATATATACTGAGAGAGAAAACTTAACGATAATGAAATTCGAAATGTAGACTCACATAGAATGGTTTGACCAACAAGAGAAAGCAAAGGGAAGCAAACGCAAAAGAGAGAGAGAGAGAGAGAGACGTAATGAGAGCTATGAATTTATTTAGAGAAATGCATTGCTCTCACTATTGTTTCGTGAAGAGCGCAGACAATATGGCGTCATGGTAGTAAAGCAGTGGCGGTTTGCAGCGCTGCTCTGGTTGATTCTATTTCTAAAATTACTAGCAGTGAACAGCTGATTTTGTTTACAGCCACTGCTACTGCCGCGACGTGTTATTGTAATTTATGCTATAATTACAAATTTGTGAGAGAGTGAGAGAAACGATGAGAGCAAAGATATTACAAATAGGCTCTCCTTTCTCTCTATCTTTGCAACTCCTGCATAAGTCATACAAGGTTGCACGTAGCATCATATATCCATACTTCAGAGCAAAACCTGTTAAGTCCAAAATTTAAATTTTCCGATTTTCAGGCTTACTTAAATTTAAATATCGCGCAGAAATTTCTGCTGCAGACGTTTTAGCTATTAGAAGGAAGTTAAGAATCTGTAGATTAATTTACAGTTCATTATAATTCTACCATAAATTATGGCGTTTTTAAAAAATTGGAAAATTTATGACGAATGAGAGTTCTTTACATTTGAGTGGTTATTTTAATGACGTTTATTGAGAGATCTTTACACTCACTCAATGGAGATCAACGATTATGATTGGTTTAAGGAAAGCACAGCATGAGATGTTCTCTCTCTATCTCTCTCTCTGAGCTTATACGCAATTTATCAACTCAGTTGAATTTTTCCATTTGATTTGGGACTATAGTTATTTCCTGAATACTTTTTATGCCAGAAGTTATCAAGAGTTTCATAAATTGAAAAATAATTACAAATGATTTTTTAATTGCGTCAAAAAACATATATGTATAGTTACGTCATATGAAAATATATATGTATAAAAAAATAATAATAATCTTAAAAATGGCAGAATGACTGGAATTCTTTAAAATTATAAGAAATTGAAAGTGAATAAAAATTTAATTATAAAAGCGGATTTAATAATAACTTCGTGGAATATGGATTATCTATAAATTTACAGCATATTAAAAGAAAATATGATTTGCAATCACAATGAAAGAATTTCGAAGAAGAAATCGTTTGGCACCGAGGATATTAAACGAGCTTGTGAATATTTTTGCACTGAACCTTTATTCGCCAATACGATCTTCCGAAAATTTATTAATTTATTTAATATTACTAAAATAATAATACAATTAGAATTTTTTTATTTTTTTTTTTATCATGTATTTATATAATCCGTAAATTAGTCAACTCTTTAAAAAAGCATCCAAAAAAAATTCAAATTGTTAATTACGCAATTCAAATTAATTATACACGCACGCAATTAAAATGACCACTGCTAGCTGACAGCCAAAACAGTAAGTACAACAAATTTCTATACACTGTTACACACAATTGTATGCATTAGAAATTTTACTCGCTTTTCATCAATTAAGCGTATAGTTACTTGTGTGAATACATACAAACATTTGACATAGATACTTTACATAATTCATTTAAAACAAGCGTTAATTTTTTGTACTACAAAATACTAGAACTCATCATCATTAAACAAAGACATAACATTCATAAAGAATTTTGTAGTTTAATTTATTAAAAAATAAACAACAACAACAAAATTAGGCTTACATTTTTATAGAACGCATTTGAAGTTTTACTTGCAAGTCTTTGAATGCGTTAAATAAATACATATTGATGTAATTTTAAAACAATTAAAATTAATTGCAATTAATAAACTATGTAGAGAAAATATATTATTTTCTTTTTAATTTTAAAGGCAGTCCTGGATAAATTTAAATTAGAGGAAAATACGCTTTGAATTATTTCAAATTAAAAACAAAATATACTAAATTTGTACAAATGTGTAATTAAATGAGAATTCGTGTTTCGAATTTCAAGACAATTGGCTTATTGATAGCTAAAATATGAAATAAACACTTTAATTCAATTTAAATACCGCATCTATTGTTGTTTTTCTGCAGTTTGTTGTTGCTTCTCTCAGATTGACCCTTACGAAACTCCTTAATTTTTTTTTTTTAAATATGAGAGAAAAAGCAAAAACAGGCAGTGAGAGAGCCGACATCGTGATCAGACTTTTTTTTATATGAATAAATTTTTTGCATCAGAGACGTCGGCTCTCTCAATCTCATCTCAAATTAGCGAGTGATTGACTTCAGGGGAATTTACTGTTGTGTTGATTTTGTAAGAAATTCTTTTAGTACAAATACATACATAAATATGTGAGAGAGAGAGTACTGTTAGTGTTGTTCTTGCAAGAGTTAACTTTGTTTGCTTATGGTCGTAATATGTTGACCTCTCGTAAGTAATTTTTCACCACTTTAAGAAGAGACGACAAAAAGGCAATAAATTTAAATAAATAATATGTATAAATTGGGTTTAAAATAATTTTAAATAAGAAAAAAAATTTTTGGAATTATGTTTTCTTATTTTAAACTTTGTTTTATTGTTATTTATTGCCATTTAGTTGTCTCTTCCAAAAGTGGTGAAATTCGGCAAACATACAACAACGTTGCTTGAGAAGTTAAAGAGTGTGAGAGAAATGTGTTTGTTGTAATTTTTTTTGATGTGTGCATGAGTGAGGGACTTTTTTCATATGAATAAATTTTTTGCATGGGAATTGGGCTCTCTCAATCTCATCTCAAATTTGCGAGTGATTGATTTCAGAGGAATTTACTGTTGTTAGTTCTGTGTTTTTGCAATAAATTCTTTTAGTACAAATACGTTCATAAATATGAGAGAGAGAGAGGGAGAGTGCTGTTCGTGTTGTTCTTGCAAGAGTTAACTTGATTTGCTTATAGCGGTCACATGTTGACCCCTCTTAAAAATTTGTTCGACGAACATATCACAACATTGCTTGATAAGATATAGAGAACGAGAAAAATCAGTTTGTTGTAATTTTTTAAGTGAGCTTAGAGAGCCAAGTAAAAACAAAATAGTTCGTTATACAAAATGGTTGCCGATCCAGATTTCAGTACCCTCCCATAAGAAGTGTCACTTCAAAAGAAAAAAAAAATTACTAGAGAGCAACGAAACTTGATTCTTTTTTCTGAAACATTTTTCATTGAGTTCAAAACCCAGTTTTTATTTTATTTTATTTTTCTTGGTGTACTTTAAAATTCAGAGATATTAAGGAAAACATTCTTAAAGTTTGTAATAAGTTATTGGTATCTTGCTACAAGCCTTAGACAGGCCAAGAAGCTTGTTCCCTCCTCACGCTCTCACACAATCCCTGATTTTAAATTAAGCGGATCTCAGATAGCTCATGAGCTTTCTATCCGGTCACTATAGGGTCAAATATTAACTAAGTAAATTAGGCTTGTCAAACAAGACAGAGTGTCGTCTATGTACAGATGACATTGAGACGACATCCCACATTCTGTGCGAGTGTTCAGCCTTGGCTCGGCAAAGAAGGGGTATTTTTAGCAAACCGTTCTTCCACACAAAAGATGTGCTAACCTTCATCGTGTTTTATCTTAATTTGGCACATCGTCTTTTATCTTAATTTGGAATCCTGTTACAAAAAATCTTCTAGGTTGCAGTATCTGGCTTTCGGTTCATTCCAACCATACCAGTAATTAAAAATTTTAAACTTTGAATAAATCGTTCACACATGAGTAAAAATCTCACCGAGGGTTTTTCCGTACTGTGACCAATGAGTTCTAATGAGTCCCAGAACTCGGAGCTCCTGAGAGAATATCTGTAACTATTTATTGCCTACATTTTAGATTGAAAAACGCTACAACTATCGGGAAGTTTAAAGGATAAAAAATAAGATCGAAGTAATGTATTTAAAATAAGTAAATTTTGCAGAATTGAAATAACCCCAAATTTTTTTCAAAACTCGAATTCAAATATTGGATCAAAATTTACACCAAAAATTTGGACTAAGTTTCACCAAAACTAGAACTAAAATGAACTTCGATTAAAAAAGGTTAAAATATCTGATCGAAATTCACAACAATAGCTGGACCAAAGTTCACCAAAATTAGGACTTAAATAAGCCCAAAACTTTGGCTGAAATTCAAGTTCAAATACCGGATCAAAATTTATACCAAAATTTGGGTCAATTTCACGAAAACTAAAACTAAAATGAGCCTAAAACTTCGACCAAAAAAAGTTCAACTATCGCATCAAAATTTATACCAAAATTTGGGTCAATTTTACCAAAACTAGGACTAAAATGAGCCCAAAACTTCGGCCAAAAAGAAGATGAACTATCGGATCAAAATGTATACCGAAATTTGGGTCAAATCTCTCCAAAACTATGACCAAAATGAGCCCAAAAAAGGTCACATATCGGATCAAAATTTACACCAAAATTTGAACCAAATTTTACTAAAATAAGGTCTCAACTTCGGCCAAAGTAAAGTTCAAATATCGAATAAAAATTTGCACCAAAATTTGGGCCAAAACTCTGACCAAAATTCAAAACTAAAATCCGACCGATATCCAGTCCAAGATTCAAACAGAAATTCGGACTAAATTCAAACGAAGAATCAGACCGGAATTAAAATCAAACCAAAAAGAAACCAAATTGAGGCCGAAAATTCATTCATCTGAATGTGATTCAATTGTATTTATCTAATAAACAGTTTGAAAGGGGTTGCAGCGCCCATCTTCCCCCTCTTGATCTGCTCCTGCTTACATAGATGCTGCATAATGCCTGGTTTTCACTATGTCAAATTCAATCAAATTTGCCAGCATGTTGGCAAACTTCATATGGGAAATTCTCTCTTTTTTCTCTTTGACGGCAAATATGACATAGTGAAAACCAAGCATTACTTTATCCTCCTTCTAAAATGAGTCCAAAAGTTCCTCTGGATCCGCGCCTGTTTAAACATATCATAAAACCTGAACATATAATTGAATTTGAAGTCAGTGGTTTCACCTATTTAACCACGAACTGATTTAACAAAGGTTTTTATTCTAGTTCTAGCTCCAGATAGTGCAAGGCAACCATACAGGAAATCTGTAAAAGATATTCTTTTAGTTAAGTACACTATCGAATTTAAAGGTATCAAAGTATAAATGGGAAGGTTTCAATTTTGTACTTCAAAAAGTATTTTAATTCAAGTGAAACGATCAAAATGAGAGAGAAAGGGTTTGGTATTCCGCTACTGGTTGAAGTCAATGTGGCAACCCTGTGAAAAACCTTGAGAGAATTAAATAGGCGCTGAATTGCTTGGCCACCATTTTTCGGCCATGGATATATAATTTCACCATAGCCGAAAAATGGCGGCCATGGTTGTATATGTTATATTGAGAGTATACTCGGCGAACACCATGAAATTGTTGTTGCACCGAACACAAAGAGAGAGTCTTTACTCACTCTCACATCGAACACGTTATGCTTGGCAAAAACAACACAATTTTGTTGTTGCGTCGATTACTTAATGGTGGAATTTATTTTTAAGGTGCTGAATTATGAAATACAAACTTACCATTTTGTTTTTTAGCTTAAGCTGGTCAAGTGTGAACCTAAAGCCGACAAATTTTTTCACATTTAGTTATATTACTTTAGTTTTTTTAATACAATTTCTTTTTAATTTTACTAGTTACATTGTTTTTCTGTGGTTTTTTTTTTATTCTTTTCTAAATAAAATTCACAATAAATTCTAATTTTTATGCCGCAATTTTTTTTCCTTTTTTTGTGCAAGCAACAGTGGTGCGAAATGTACAAAAATCTATATATAAAATTTAAGTTTATTCTCTCTTAGATATATCCGGAAATAATGCGTACAATTTTACTTGTAGTTGAAAACTGCAAATAAACAAAAAAAAAAAAAACAAAAATTTCGCAAATATATAAACTAAACATGTTGAAAACATATGTGTGGTTGGCAAAGAAAATAAATAAAAAAAAATATTGTAAAAGCAGAAGTGTAGCGCAAAAGGAGCGGCATACTTGAGAGTGTGTATGTGTATAAATAAGTATAAATATTCAAATTTGGTTTCTGAGTGCTGCTCCACACCTTCCCTTTTCTTCCTCCATGCTTCCTGCGTGTCTGCCGTAGTCAAAAAAAAAAAAAACAAAACAAAAAAAAAAAAAAGGAAAGGAAAAAAGTACTGCCATAAATTTTATTAATAATAAAAATAATATTAATAATTATGATAATGATGACAATGATAATGATGTTGAAAGTGTGTAGTTTCATTTAGAGTATCCAAGTATTTCGTCTTGTCTTACAGATACCTTCTTTCTGTTTGTAATTTAGGTGAGGCTTTGTGTAATTTTCACATTTCTCGTTGTGAATTTTTTTAAATTAAATTCCAAAAACATTTTTAGAAAAACTAAAATCTCGTTAACAATTTTTTTTTAAGTATATAAATGGCAACACTGACTGGCCGAAATTTAATTATATTAAGCACAAACAACAACAACAACTATGTGCTAATCAGCTACTTGAGCAAGTGGTGAAAGAGTGAGCGCATAATAATTTATGTGGTTTTTCAAATAAAGTACCTACTATAAAAAATGACGTCATAAATTAAGATTTGCTTACATAGTTGAAGGCTCACAGATTCAGTGGGAAGGGAGAGAAGAGAGCGCAACACTGTACAACAAAATTATATACTATATAGAGCAAAAAATTGAAATAGACTCGTGGTGGCGAATTTCATGCTTTACATAGAGTTCATGGATTTTTTTTTTTATTTATTTTTTTTAAATTTTTTTTAGAATAAATTTCCCCTTTTGTCTTTACACACATGTATGTATGTACCTAATGAAAAATGTATTTCAACTTTTTATTCTAAAATTACCCGCAGACATTGTAGCGTCCTCAATTGACATATCGTCGCCTGTTGCCGCCTGTCATTATTTCTGTTTTAAATGATAATATTGCATGATGCCGGTGCTAGAGTCGTCGTGATTGTTGTTACTGCTGTTCTCTGTTATTTGTTGCCTATGATATTCCCATTTCCGGTTTTGTGAAACTATTTTCAGA
Organism: Toxonevra muliebris; assembly: GCA_963691655.1. Lineage (NCBI taxonomy): Eukaryota > Metazoa > Arthropoda > Insecta > Diptera > Pallopteridae > Toxonevra > Toxonevra muliebris. The sequence goes on from OY829327.1 coordinate 100,338,087, forward strand.
AAATTATCTTATCAGTTGCAATATATGTATGTATGTATGTATGTATATTTGTACTATGCCAAACAAATTTGTAGAAGGGGAAAATTATATTATAAATAGGTAATATAATTTTGCTTACCTAAGTACATAGAATTGTTTGACTTTATTGGTTATTAGTTGTTGAAAAGGAATAAAATTGATGTGTAGATATGTAAAAATGAACTTAAATAATGAGGAAATGATTTTTTTTTTTACTTTTGTATGTACATAGATATTTATATAAATATTATTTATAGGATTTTGTTTTGCCGAATGTTTGAGTATTTTTTTTTTTTCTAATATTGAGTATTTTTTTTTTAATATTGAGTGATCAAATATTATGATTACAACTTACATTCAAACTTCCTTTTCCAATATGTAAACATTGTATGGATCGGTTTTCAACACTACCTACTGCTTTTAAAATGCAACCCTGCCAGCCATTTTTGCCAACATTAACCGCAGCCAAATTACTTCACTTACCTTTTGTGTAATTGTTAAAGAATAACGTGCTTGCTTTCATAAATAAAATTATCTCAACAAATCTTAAATAATCTGCTGGAGTTTCAAATCCTTTATTTTGGAAGCTGTAGTTTTGCGAAAGTGGGCTCAATTCGTTTCTTCTATTCCTTGAACTCACTTCAATAATCCAATGTAAGATAAAAAAAACAGAGGGTGTCATGAAAACACACGGCAGAAGTGAAATTTCATGGCCGTTGTTGAAAAAATAATACAATTTTTTTTGTTCGGGTGTTTAGGTAAATAAAGGGTGTTTTTTTTAGAAGTATGGTTTTCAATCTGGCAATACTTTTTTCGGTGTTGGTCTTTTTGACAGCTGTCACTTGATTTATGCTCAGTTTGGTTTGCCATTTCATAATTAATAGACTTACTCCTGAATAGCGTTAGCAAATCGGGCAAATTTATTACAAAAATAATGGTACGGTTCGCGCGACGTATCGCGCGCTGCGTCCAATCTTCGGTCGACATAATCGCCCAGCAGAGTCGGTAATTCGAACAACCATGGATCGAATTTGCACCACTTTTACTCTAGTGAATAATGCGCAATTGGAACTGTGCCCATCCACTTTATGGAATATTTTGCGGAAGGATCTTGGTTTTCGGGCTTACAAAATCCAACTCGTGCAAGAATTGAAGCCAAACGACCATCAAGCGCGTTGCACGTTCGGTGAATGGGCTCAAAACGAGATGGCCACCAGTCCCGATTTTCACAAGAAAATTTTGTTCAGCGATGAAGCTCACTTTTGGTTGAATGGGTACGTTAATAAGCAAAATTGTCGCATTTTGAGTGATGATAATCCACAAACCATTGTTGAGACGCCGTTACATCCTCAAAAAGTCACTGTTTGGTGTGCTGGTGTGCTCTATGGGCAGGGGGAATCACTGTCCATATTTCTTCAAAGATGAAGCCGGCCATAATGCTACAGTCAATGGGGAACGCTATAGAACCATGATTAATGACTTTTTAGTGCCTGAATTGAAGGATGTTGATGTGGACGACCTTTGGTTTTAACAAGACGGCGCTACATGCCATACAGCCAATGAAACAATCAATTTATTGAAGGAAACTTTTGGTGAGCGCATTAGCTCGCGTCCTGGGCCTGTGGCGTGGCCTCCAAGATCGTGCGATTTAATACCGCTGGACTATTTTTTGTGGGGTTATGTGAAGTGGCTTGTCTACGCAGAGACGATTGACGCCTTGAAAGAGAATATCCGGCGCGTTATTACTGACATACGGCCCCAATTGCTGCAAAAAGTGGTCGAAAATTGGGCCTCTCGGCTGGAATTTATTTGAGCCAGCCGCGGCGGCCAATTGCCCGAAATCATTTTTAAAACATAATGGCAAACCCTTATCTTTATATAAAAGTTAAAATCTTGGCCATAACATTAAATTACATGCGTTTTATTTCTTTTTGAAAATCGCACTTCTAAAAAAAACACTCTTTAGAATGGCACTCAAAATCTGCGACTTTCAAGATTTATTTTCATATATTTTTATAGAAAAATCTTCTTTTTCTTCGTTATAATCGTTCTTTGCTGTTGACCTTTTAATTTGGTGAGTTGAATGTGTGGTGAGTTTGGATGTTTGAGGATTTATTTGATGATTTTGTACAACGGGAAAGAAAGCATTTCAATTGAGGGACTTTTCACAAAATCCACAAACTACTGCACCCTCTAAAATTCAGAAAAATTATTTTATATTTTTTTGAGAAATATGGAAATTATAAATCAAAAATTTTAAAAATTTGATCATGGCATCTAGTACCAGAACAAAATGAATTAATTCGTAGACAGACAGACATGTTCAGAAACGCATTGTGTTTTATTTATTATTAGTAGTTCAGGGATTAGCCGAATTTGACCCAGACGGATCTCTTTTCGTTCCCTACCGCCTGATGCCTCTACTCTAAGCACTTGTGAACGAGCATGCTTCGAGTATTGGTATCCTGCGTCAATGCAAGCATATCCTTATAGGCCTGGTGGCCAATCTCAGATTCATCAACGTATCGATAACCCAAGATTGCCAACCTTCTGCTCGGTAACGCTGGGCATTGGTACAGACACAACCTACAGGTGTCATCCTCAACAAGTTTCATCTACTTGAGGTGATACGCAGTTAGGCAGCTCAAAGTCTTTCGGTTTAGTTCGACGACAGACATTGGTTGACTTACTGCCCGACCACTTTACGGCGGTCTTTGCCTGCCCGCAGTCAGTGGTCTCCTCCCATCTTTTACGATGTTCACAGTTTATGCACTGTTTTAACAGACCCTCCACCAATCCATCACCAATGGCTATGCATTGTTCTGGTTCACCAAAATCAACTGTTAAACGTTTTTTAGCCAGAAGATCAGCAGTTTCATTTTGCTCTTTGCCTGAATGTCCCTCAGCCACATCAGTGTAAGCTCGTTTACACGAGCGCACTCATTGCGTTTTTGAACACACTCCATGCCCAACCTAGAGGTTATATCTTTCCGCTGCATGCACTAAATCACTCACTGATTACAATTCTCTTGGGTTTGACCTGATTCTCAATAAGGTAGTTCAGTGCGTGCACTAAACCAAGCCTGGTGGACGGACATATACTAATTTGAAAAACAGAGCTTTGTTGTTGCAATCGCGATTGATTGTAAAAATCACTACAGCAGCAGCAAACAAAGATTTTGACAATTTATCGCTATTCACCACGAAGGAAGAAAAAGAGCGAATGTCTGGTAACTCCACCTTGTATAAATTCACCACGATTCTCTTAGGTTAGGTTCTATTCAGGATAGGTAAAATAAAAATTCAAACACGTACATAGTTCACCTCTTCAAAATTATTCCGTAAAATACAAATTTTAAAATTACAGCATCTGAGCATTGTCGGCAATGTCTACTATAAAATCATAAATGAAAGTGAAACAAAAAAAAAAAAAAAAATGCTAAAACTTGCATCAATTGAAAATGTCGCGACGTTTGTGTTTCTCCGCCAGTGTCGATCAAATTAAAATAATGTAACAAAAACAACAACAACATTAGGTATTCATACGCCTATGGAGTATGAAATAACTTATGATATGTGTGCACAGCGCGTACTGCAATGCCTGCCCGTGTCTATAAAGTGAGCACGCGTGCTTCTCCACAACAACAAAAAGGAAACATGTGCTAAGGTCGATTGCCTCGATATTGTGCATAGACAGTGATGATGATGATGACGATGTTAATGATGATAACATCCACGCAATAGTTTTTTTTTTTTTAAATTGAGTGCAGCATTTATAAAGGCCTTAACTAATGTGAAGGGCGGTAATATTATGTTAATGGACAGAATTACATAAATCGACTAGAAAAACTATAAGGATTTGCAGAGATTGTCTTGGTTTCAGAGTTAAGCTTTAAACAGAATTGTGTCGCGAAATCGTTGCCGCAATTTAAACGCTCATAGTCGTATTTTTATTCCTTCCAAATAATAGGTTTTCTCAAGGTCTTCAAAATAGGCGTTTGTTTCAGTGAGAAGCTCTTCATTCGACACAAATCTCTTACTGCTGAACCATTTTTTCACGTTTGGAAATAGGAAATAGTCGCAAGATCCAAGATCTGAAGAATATGCTGGATGGGGTGGCAGTTCGTAGCCCAATTGATGGATTTTTGCCATGGCAAGTACACACGTGTGCGCCGGTCCGTTGTCATGGTGAAAGAGCATTTTTTTCTTCGCCAAATGCGGTCGTTTTTGATTAATATCAATGCCGAATTTGTCCAACCGCTGCGAATAATATTCGCCGGTGATCGTTTTACACTTTTCAAGGTGGATCGATGTGAGTAACACCGCATGAAACCCAAAAAAACTGTCGCCATTACCTTGTTGGCCAACAAACCCACCTTGGAATTCTTGTTGGTACACGCTCACCAGAGAAGTCCACTGCTTTGGCTGTTTCTTGGTCTCTGATGTGCTGTGATGGATTCATGTTTCATCCACGGTTACGAAACGGCGCAAAAACTCGCTCGCTTTGCGGTTGAACATCGCCAAATACTCCTTTGAAGTGGTCACACGGTTACGTTTATAATCGAGTGCGGATAGCTTTATCAAGTTCAAATATTCATGTAAAATGTGGTGTACTCCCCTCAGTTGAGATGCTTACAGCCTCAGCCACCTCATGCATTTTTATTCTCTGATCATCCAATATCATTTTATAGATTTTATCGGAGATTTCTGGTGTGACTACCTCTTTTGGGCGCTCTGAACGTTCGGCATCACATGTGCTGGTATGACTACAACGGAATTCAGTTGATGGTGCTAAGTTCCCTTAGTATTTATCAAGCTCAATCGGTCTAATAGTTTTTTTCTAAATCGTGTCAGCTGGGTCGAAAAACGATGTTTTGAGAAAAATTAAAAAAACATTCAGCACCCGAACATATTTTTGAAAATTTTTTGGTTTTTTTATGAATCTTTGTATCATCAATCTGAAAGTAAATTTTTAAAATTCAAAATAGCCAATCCAATATGGCGAATTAATTTTGTAAAAATTCACTCAGGGATTTTCGCGATCGCTGATTACGAATTTGACATTAAATTCGTAATCAGTGATCCCGAAAACCCCGAGTTACGAATTTCAAGCCAGTCTGAAGAGGTTGGTTGGATTTGCCATTTTGAATTTTGGAAATCTGTTTTCAGATTCGTAATCAGCAACCCCTAAAAATCCTAGATACCAATTTATATGAAAATCCAATAGTTTTTTGTTTTCAAAATTTGTTCACCATATTGAATTCGACATTTTGAATTTTGAACATCTGACTTCAGATTCGTAATCAACGACCCCTAAAACCCTCGCTACAAATTTATATGAAAATCCAATAGTTTTTTCAAAATTTGTCCACCATATTGGATCCGACATTTTGAATTATGAACATCTGACTTCAGATTCGTTATCAACGACCTTTAAAAACTCCCAATCAGCAAGTTTTAGGTAATTTCGAATACATTTTCAAGTTTTAGCCATGTTTTTACCATTTGGTTTCACCGTGATCCGAGATGCTACTATTGTATTGGTTTCTTTAATGTCTTCTTGAGCACTTCGACCTTTATATATATATATCAGTCTTTACCTTATTTCTACAAGTATATAGCATTCGAAATTGACCTTTTTAAAAAATCGATTTTATTTTAATGTAAATAAAGTTGCATGCGTAAAAAGAATGCATCTGACCTGGTCTTTTGAAGTAAGTAAGTCAGTGTGGTAACACTGAAAATACAATGCCGAGAAAATCTGGCAGCACTGACTACAAGAGAAGAACCATTTTGTTTTCCGTATATACATATATTTTCTGGCATTTTGTTGAAAAGTACGATTGTGAAATACAAGCTAAATAATAAAATCGAAATAAATCAAGAAAATCAATAAATAAATTCAGAAGATTACATTAAGAAATAAATCCATACTGATACATACAATATTTAAATACTTATTAACATGAATAATTCGATTCGCAGATATAAAAACGTTTGTCAGTGCAGTCACAATCATCCCATTGAGCATAGCTGTCCCTTCCCCAGTATTGGACGCAGGGTGCATTGTTCATACTTGGCTGATCAAATCGCCAATTTGTATGTGTGAATTTTTCACCAGTAATCCAAGAAAATTCTTTGGTCGAGCTTAGATAACCTGAAGTATAGTAACTTTTTGAGGCACAAGCTACAAATGGAACAAGAAAATGGAAGAAGAAATTATTAGAGCCTTGTTTAAAATGAAAAATATGAACAAAAATTAAACATACCGCGATTACTCTTGATCGTATTGAAAATGAAAGCATCCTTTTCAGCAGTTTGTATACTTACTAGCTTCGAACTTATTGAATGGCAAAAGTTTTGTGCGTCAACTTTATTGCGCTAAAAAGAAAATTTTTAAAGGATTTTTTCCCCCATATCATTTTAATTAATATTTACTGCAATATCCGTTTCGAAGTAAAAAGATTTGCCCTTATAGCAACGTGATGGAAGTGAACATCCTGCGGCATCAGTTTGAGTTTCATTCGCCGTTTGTTCAGCGTTAATATTTTCTACACCATATCGCAAAACGTTCGCAAAAACACAATGAGCCGTGAAAGTTAGGAGCAACAGTGCAACACTTGAATATTTAAACATATTTGTTATTTGATTTTAATTATTGAATTTTCACTTTTTGATTAAATAAATGTTGGGAATATTACGCAGCTTATATAGGCCAAGATGATTGGACAAACAGAAAAAATTCTTATCATATTTTGTTATTTAGATAACTTTCTCAGAAAAAAGGTTTGGCTATTTTTATACATATTCCGAATATAATTTATTGCATGTCCCTGAGCTTAATCAATTTTTATGAAAAATTTATTGCTAACTCAGTATATAATATATTATCCCATATAATACAGTAAAACATGAAATGATATGGCAATACTAGATTTGTATACTGAAATGAATCTGTTTCGGTATCATTGGACAAAAATAGAAGGAGCTATTGGAAATTAATGAAACTTCATTTCTAAAACGATATTAATTTGGAGATTTCAAAAATGAAATCAAGTTTTTACATAAAACCGTTCACATAAACCGTACGAAAGAAATGGCATTTCTAATTTCGATAAATTCGATAGCATTGCCAACTATCACAAAAAAAGTTTGAATGAAAAAAATCAGCTGTTTTGTGTCAACAGTGAAAAATTGAAAGTATTCAAAATTTTAAGAAAACATAAAAATTAATCAGAAAGAAATTTTTTTTGTGCAATAAGCTATAAAAAAAAAATGGATTCAATAGCAGCAGCGGTATTTTTAGTAGAAAAAGGAGTGCCGAGGCAGCTGCTTAAAAATAAAACACAAGCTGTTAAGTTGAATGCTTAAAAGCCTCTTAATATAGACATATAGGTCACCTTGCATTCACACATTAGGTACCTAGGAGTACTTATAGACTCTAGGTTTGACTTTTAAGGAACACCAGCTAGCAGTCAGTAAGAAAGCAGGCAGAATAAACGGAGCATTAACACGTATTATACGGAATATCGGTGGTCCACGAGAAGGCAGGCGGCAACTGCTGTCAAGACTAACCAGTTTGGTGATACTATAAGCAGCACGCATATGGTCGGACGCGAAGAAGACGCGCCTAAAATGCATTCGCTCCTCATACAGGGTTAGTGCCATAAAAGTAGCTAGCACATATCGTACGGTTTCAGATAATGCCATAAGCGCTATTGATAGCAAGGTTCCGATTGACTGGCTGACATGCGATATGAAAGCTCTTTACAGACCTAAGGACGAAAGACCGTCGAATGCGCAAAAAAGGGAGGAGGGGCATCGCACTTTAATAGAGTAGCAACGAAAGGTGTTAGCTGTCTTTGACCTAACCCCAGACATAGCAAAGTAGCCCCAGCGCAATCACGGAGAAGTGGATTTTAACATTTTAACACGCAACTGCTCAGCGGACATGGATGCTTCAAGCAGTATCTTTGAGAGTCGCTACTTAAGTTTTGAGATATTGCAACACCAATGTAGTTAAGTTATGTTAAATCTGACATCAGTATCGTAAATTTTGACGTTTTTAATGGTAAACGTACTCAGAATGTTTTGTCATACGAGTGCTATTTGTGTTGTTTACAGTAACATGAAAAATTCATCTCGTGCGATTAATTGTTTTATGATTTTCGAGGTGGATTAACTCAACAACAGTCAGCCAATCAACTCTCTTCTACTTTTAATGATGAAGCACCATCCCGAGCCACGTGTTTCGCTAGTTTTCGGAATTTAATCGTGGTCGTATTTCGGTCCAGAACGAATTTCGTTGAGGTCGTCCAAAATCGGTTGTTGTGCCCGAAAACATCGATGCTGACTGATGCTGTGACTTATCGTGAGATTGAGGCATGCTTGGGCATTTGTTCCATTCGCATACATTCAATATTGCATGAACATTTGGCCGCCAAAAAGATTTGCTCGCGTTGGATACCGCATAAATTGACAATCGCCCTAAAAAAGACTCGTGTCGATTGGTGCAAAGAAATGTTAAAAATATACAATCGTGGTGCTTCAAAAGGCGTCTATAAGATCGTAACAGGTGACGAATCACGGATATATGCATATGAGCCCGAAACTAAACAGCAATCGACTGTATGGGTCGTCCAAAGTGAACCAAATCCAATAAAAGTTGTTCGCGCACGAATGACTTCGAGGCAAATGGTCGCCTGTTTTTTCGGAAAACATGGTCATGTGGCCACCGTGGCATTAGAGCAACGTAGAACAGTTAATTCTGAATGATACACCACCATTTGTCTGCCAAAAGTGTTCAGAGAAATAAGGAAAACCAGCCGTCAAAAACGAAACATTCTCCACCACGACAATGCTAGCTCTCACATATCGGCTCAAACGAGAGCCTTTGTGAGCACTCAAAACATCGAATTGATGGGTTATCCGCCGTATAGTCCTGATTTGGCACCCAATAACTTTTTTTTTATTCCCTCACATCAAAAATAAATTGCGAGATCAACGTTTTTCGTCGCCTGAAGAAACGATTGATGCGTTCAAAGCACATGTTTTAAAGTTACCCCATTCAGTGTAACACTGAATTCATTAATCTTATAGCCGCCTGGGTGTCCGAGTATATATTTATAATGGTTTTTGTTACGGTGTGCCTACCTAAGTAAGCGGCTACCTCTTTTATCGTTAGGACCTCTGCTTGATATACACTGTAGTGGTCGGGGAGACGAACAGATAGTTGCAGTCCTAGTTCTTTTGAGAAAACTCCAAAACAACTCTATCGTCAAGCTTGGATTCGTCTGTATAAAAATTGAGTCCCCCTCCCCCCCCCCCTTCACATAGCATGGGTGTTTTCCACTCCCATCGTGACGGAATGCGCGTCTTGAAGGTGCCTGTCAAAGTTAGATTTTGAGATTGAGTGGTCAATCTCTAGGATGCAACTACTCCTTATATGTAGGATAGTAGAATGACTCGTCTGCCGATCTTCCCATATCGGCCAGCTTTTTAACCAAAGCGCTGATGCGGTGGCCATTTGTTTCCCTATCCGGTCTAGCGCAGGCAGGTTGGGTAGCACTTCCAGTGCTTTGCTTGAGGTAGTCCTTAAAGCATCAGACATACACAGAAAAGCTGTTCTTTGGAGCTTGCTCAGAATTTTCACGTAACTTGATTTCTGAGTAGATGGCCACCATATTAGTTTCCCATATAACATAATTTTTGGAGTCAGCCCCCACCTTATTCCAACCGCTTTTTTGCATGTGTACAAAGCAACGTTGGCCTTCCTAACTCTTTCTTCGATATTAGGTTTCCAGGTGAGTTTCCTGTCTAATACAAATCCTAAATATTTGACCGTCTCCCTCATAGGAATTTCCACACCTTTATAAAGTAGTGAGGAGACTGTAGGAAGTCTATTTTTCCTATTGGTATAACTTCTCGTACAGTTTAATGCCGATTCCGAACGGCAATTTTTTATCAGTTCGGTGGTTTTGCCATTACCAACCAAGGTGTGTGTATTTGTACACTTTCTTATAATTTTTTTTATGAGAATTAACCACCAGACCAAGACGCGAATCGAACCCGCAACCTTCTGGATGAAAGTCTTATGCACTATTCACTAGACTATCGAGGTCGTCTTAAGTATAGTGTAAACAAATTATTTTAATTTTTTTTTATTTGAATCACCCACTGCTTTATATATATGCTGATTATTTTATTGTGTGAGTCACCCGGTGTTAAGTTCCAATTTGGTTTTAAAACAAGAATAAGAAAATTCATAAAGAAGGAAGACATTTTGAATTGGTGATCCAATTGCATTTTATAAAGAAATGAAATCAAATTTAATAAAAATTAATTACAATAAACAACGATGGATGTTCGCAAGTGAATACGTTATAATCGCAATTACTGCACAAATTAAAAAAAGGGGGAAAAAAAAACAAAATAAATATCTGATAATATAGTAAACAATTTCTATATTAATTTAATTAATTTCTTAAGTTACTGATTAAACTTACAGGCATAATGAAAAATAGCTAAGATTTTTATTTTCACTTTCTATGAAAGTTATCTATATGCAATGTGATAAGAATTTCTCAGAATCTATATAAAGCGTGAAATATTTCGAACATATTTTTATTCCGATGTCATAATTCAATCTATCCAAAGTAAAAATTCAAACGTTAAAAAAAAAAATAAATAAAAATAAAATGTTAAAGTGTTCAAGTGTTTCCTCACTGCTTTTGGTTTTTGCGGCTCACTGTGTATTTGCCAACGTTTCCAGAGATGATGTACCAAATATTTTCTATAATAAAACGACGGATAAACCGCAAACTAACGATACGGCAAACGTAGGATGCGTACCTCCATCACTTTGCTTACAAAATATAATCAGTCAGAAAAAGGTGGACAAACCTCGATTTAACGGTACAGCAAGCAGAAGATGCGTGCTTCCATCACATTGTTACAAAGGAAAATACTACTACTTCGAAACGGATGTTAAGGTAAATTTTATCATAAGCTTTAAAAAAAAATATCAGCAATTGGAAAAATAAATAATTTTAGCGCACCCGTGATGAAGCACAAAGCTACTGTCGTTCTATGAATTCGGAGCTATTAAGTTTACAGACTGCTGAAAAGGATGCCTATTTCTTCAATTTGATTAAGGGTAGTAGCGGTATGTTTGAAATTTGAGAAATTCATAAATTATTTTATTAAAATTTCTTAAAGTATATATTTTCTTATTCACACATATTTAGCTTGTGTATTACGAAAATATTGGATCTCCGGAATTCGAGAAGGGAATAATCGATTCTATTGGAGCACAGGGGAACCCTTCACTCATATAAATTGGAAATTCGATCAACCAGATAATTGGAATGACAATGAAAGCTGCGTCAGCTATTTGGATCATTATGCACAATGGAATGATTTAAATTGTGATGAGAAAATTTATTATATTTGCGAATCGGATTGTTCTTGTTAAATAATAATTTACTGTTCAGTTATTTATATTTCACTTTTAATTTTGAATTCAAATAAAGAAAATCAAACGATCAGATCAATTCTTTTGAAATATTAAAAGAAATATACAGAGTTCCCAGCCGCTTGAGACTACAAAACCAAGCACACAAACTGGGGTCGGTCCACTGACCCACGAAAAATTTCCGATTTAATTGACTTACTCAGAAAACGCCAGGCGGCTATGGTAACAGCATAGATTTCCAAATCTCAAAACAGAGCTTTCATCCTGCAAAAAAAGGACTCGACAAAGAGAAGCCCCTTCCTGATTACACAACCACACAAAAAAAAAAGAAGTTTTTTTCGGGTCTGGAAGTCACACCATGTTTACTATATGTTTTTGAGATCGCTGAATCCGAAGTCCAAAAAAACCCCAGCACGTCACAACCTCAAAAAACCTCGTGCTATTTTTGTTCGAGCCCGGTAGCCAGACCATGGTTACTATACGTTTTTGGGGTCGCTGAATCCGAATCCGAGGTGTAAAAAACCCCAGCATGTCAAGCTGTCGACATAACCTGCTAAATACCTCGTTATCTGAACTAAGTCGAAAACCTGAAATGCTCGGATTTTTTGGACCTCGGATTTGGATTCAGCGACCCCAAAAACATATCGTAAACATGGTCTGATCCCCAGATCAAAAAAAAAAAAAACATTTTTTATGAGATTTTTTAAGGTTATGTCGGAGCACTGACGTTCTCGGATTTTTCTGACCTCGATTTCAGATTCAGTAACCACAAAAACATATAATATACATGGTCTGGCCCCCGGGGCAAAACAAACCATTTTTTTTTTTTGTTTGGCTGTGTTATATTCTCAATCTGGAGAAATTTTGTTTGGCTGCTTTAAAAAACCTCGGTCAAAATGTATAAGATATATACCGGAAAGGGGATTCACCTCAAAAAGCGCACACTCTGAAAACCGCTAGCACTTGCTTATATTATCCTTTTACTTTTTAACTTGGGGGCTTTGCAACGCAAGGCAGATCTCTTGGTTCCAAGGCAGAGTGAGCAATGCAAGAGGGGAAATGACAACAAAACCCCTCCACAGCGCTCATATCCGAAGAAGGTCAGTTTTGATAATGAGGCACGTCTGGAATCGGGAAATACTTCTATCAGCACCTTTGCTGCGTGTAAGGCCGACCAGGGTGCAAGTTATGCGTGTTCCCTAAAAAGCTCTCGAGTACTTAGCTGTACTGCCCAAGGAATACCCGCAGCTATTGCTCAGCGCACAGAAATGGAGGAGGCGATAATGAACGAGATGACGAAGGGCTGGATTGCACTTCCTCCTCCTTATATTTAACAGCATCCATTTCCATGCAGGATATCTAATGACAGACTGCAGCAATGATAACACTGCAGCGTGTCTATAGGTGATCCCGCGTCTAGAAGGCTGGAGAGGTATGAAGTTGAAGATGTCTCTTGGGGAGGTTATCCCCAAGACACTCAACATCTACATATTCCTCCGCAGATGCGAGGTATAGGTCAATGCTAAAATGTTAGTTCTGAATGTGAGACTAAACACCACAATCTGAAAGATTGTCTCCCGTAGAGTGGCGGAAAACGGATAATTGACACTATTGCAGTCGACAAGGAATCCCACGAAAGTGTTTCGGCACAGGGTCCACCTCACAACACAAAAATAAAACACAATTACAGTTAAGTGAAAAAAAGAAATTTAAAAAACAACTTTTATTAATTCTTTCACTTCTGAATCCATCAACAATAATAATAATCCTTTCCAACAATAATGACAATTAGACTCCCGAGCCGGGACTATCTCTCCGCCTTCCATATTCTGCAAGTCAGCGCAGAGTCGCATTCATGCTCAACAAGCATATTGCGCATCCAAAACGATACAAAAAGTTTATGCCAGTGACATGGTTTTTATGGCAAAAAGAAAATATGGAGATTTATTCTGTGACATAACACAAAGGGGGTTAAACATCAGGCAAAGATAATGTAAATCGGTTCATCCAAGACAACTTTAGTGCAGTTCACTAAGAAAAGAAAACTTCCGCTCATGAAGCCTATAAAGCTGAATGAAGTGGTAATAAATGTTACACAGGAAGTCAAATATCTAGGAGTAACACTAAATTCAAAACTTCTCTGGAAAAAACATGCAGCCAAGCCGTCAATATAATCAGTAAAAATCACTCATGGTATGCAGAAACTAAGCAAACCTAGGGATGTACTTAGTACATCTTAAAGTGAATATATACCATAATGATAAGATCAATTTGCATGAGCAGTGCTGCATTGTGGAGTACTTTTGAAAGTGTAGACACAATAGTCTAACGCCGCAATAGCAAAAAAGCAGGGCATTGTCTCAAGCTAAGCCAAAATCCTACCGGGGTTACACTAAACCTTTCAAGGTCGCAGTACATAACATCCTTAAAATCAATCAATACATCACCACAGTCAAAGTTTTTATAGAAACTCATCAACACCGGACATTCGCAACTTAATACGTTATAATTAAAATTATTGCGCAGATTAAAAACAAAGAAACAAAAATATATATCTGATAATATAATTACAATTTTCCATAGAAATGTAACTGATTTCTTAAGTTAGGTGGTTAGTCAAGGTTCCTATTTTCAATTTCTAAGAAAGTTATCTGTGTGAAATATGAAAAGAATTTCTTTAACTTGAGATCACTATATAAAGCGTGAAATATTTCGTACATTTATTAAGTTCAAAGTGATTGCTCAATCTTTCCAAAGTAAAAATTCAATCGTTCAAAAAATAAATAAAAAAATGTTAAGGTGTCCAAGTGTTTCCTTATTGCTCTTGGCTTTTGCGGCTCACTGTATATTAGCGAACGTTCTCGATGGGCCGTCGGCGGATAAACCTCGCATTAATGCTACAGCACGCTCAGGATGCGTACTGCCATCACATTGCTATAAAGGAAAATTTTACTATTTCGAAACGGCTACTACAGTAAATTTGATCATAAACTTTTTAAAAAAATATTAGCAATTAGAAAAATAAATAATTTCAGCGGAACCATAATGATGCACAAAACTTTTGCCGTTCTATTAATTCGGAGCTATTAAGTTTACAGACTGCTGAAAAAGATGCATATTTTTACAATTTAATTAAGGGTAGTGCAGGTATGTTTGAAATCTACTTTTTTTTTATCTATATTTTGTATAAAATTTAAAGAAGTAAAAATGTTCCTAAATTCATAAACTAATTTACTAAGTTTTCTTAAAGTATTTTTATTAAAAATCTTTATTTTATCTATACCTATTTAGCTTGTGTATCACGAAGATATTGGACCTCGGGAATTCGAAAAGCCAATGATCGATTCTATTGGGGTACAGGTGAACCCTTTACTCATACAAATTGGAAATACGATCAACCAGATAATTATAAAGGCGATGAAAACTGCGTAAACTATTGGGAGTATTATGCACAATGGAATGATTTACATTGTGGTCTGAAAATTTATTATATTTGCGAATCGAAATTTTCTTGTTAAATAAAAATTTACCGTCAAGTTCAATTATTTCTATTGCATTTTTAATTTTGAATTTAGATAAAGAAAATTCTATCAGTTATTTTGAAATATTCCCTTCAGGCATTTTGCTGCCTCGAGCAGTTTGAAACAAAATATTGTTGCTTTCAATGCCAAAAAAAAAAAACCTTTGCGACTAAGAAAAAAAAAGATATATTTCGTTGTAGCAGTTTCTTTCATATAGTTTTCGTCGAAATATCTTTTTTTTATTCTAAATAAACCAAATTCTAAAAGTAAACAATTTGTATCCATGTTTTTTTCTTTCCCTTTTTGTTTTTATAAGTAGTTACCAGAATGTATTCTAATGTTTCTAAGGCAAGTCGCTTGCAACTTCAACTAAAAGTTAAAGAAAAAATAGACATTTGGTCACCTTATTTCACCAATTCAGCAAGGCAGCCATTATAGTAAGCTCGCTCATCGGCAGTGAGATGTCAAACAGTTTAGAAAGCACTGACAACAGCTGAGAATAAACAAAATAGCAGAAGCCGTAAATATCAATAAAAAAGAAAAATTAGAAGTAAAAAAAAAATCATAGCACCGGATAGCTGCATAGTTGTCAAATTCAATATAGACACTTTTTAAATAATCAACTTCATCAAAAGACACTCCCGGCTTAGAGACAGTATAGAATCAAACCGTTTGTCGACTGTCGATCCTCTCTCCTCGACAATAACTGAGAGCACGTACGGCATGAAGCGCTTGTCGATTGTTAAACGTCACTTTTTTGTTTTGCGGTCTTTGTTTTCCATTATATTTTGCTTTCGCAACAATAAAATAATGTAAAAATAATTACGTCAGACGAATGGAGTCAATTGTGATTATTATTAAAATAGAGTAAGTTGTTTATTTGATGTATCAAATATATGAGTTGCAGTGAATCTCACCCGAGGACAAGAAGGTTTTTTCCAATACCTGTATGAAACAATTGGAATCAATGGACGAACATCATTTCTTCGGAAGCTTTCTCTTTCTTAATAACATTTTTGTATTCTAATGATTTTAAATTTTAAAAATCAAATTTTTTAATTTCTTCTATATATTATATCCATCTTGTAAAATATTGAAATCGTTTTTGAATTCCAACAAATAAAACAGATAAAACAAAATAAATGCCAAAAGAAAGTAAACATTGCAGAAAATAACACTGAACATACGCAAAACGTTAGCTAAAATATGGCAATACTGGACAGCAAAGAAAGAGAGAGTCGCTAGTCGACAAGGAAAAAATTCGCCAGCGATAGTCGACCGACGATTTCATTTTAGACGTCTTCATATGTTTATGTTCGTTTTATTGCTTGTCGACATCGTCAATCGACAATAGCTTTGATTCTGTTCCGGCTCTTATTCGAAAGTTTTATAGTTGAATCACTTGGGGCAACAGCTTAATGGTATAAACACAACCAAAGCAGCTGGCCTCTAACCGCTAACTTCATCTGAGAGAATAAACACAATAAGAACGTCAACCTCTAGCGTCAAGAATATATAGAAGAATACCACTACACTTTCAATAACGAACGGTTATGCTGACTAGTTACAATGAGAAAACACAACAACAAATAAGTATATAGAACGGTAGTGGTAGTTTTCTTTCAATATCTCTATTCAGTGAAGATATATGGAATCAAATCTGCAATTCTGGGTTACGATTTCAAATATTAATAGCTTATATAGGATTTTGAAAGATCACTGATGAGGAATCGTGGCGGATTCCGAAACGGCCGTCTGATTTGCCCGTCTCTGTATGCACTGTTGTTGTGATGATTACATATATACGTTTCTTAAGCCTGTTTGTTATACATTACCTAAACTAACTAAAAAACATGGAACAATAGTCAAGACTTTGATAAATTAACGCTTAGATTTAATTTTCATAGTCTACTAAAAATATAATAAAACAAAAGCAGTTGATATCTGTGCATACAAGTTTATAAAATTCTATGTGTTTGTTGTTGAAGTTGAAGCCAGCCGGCTTTGGTTGTGTTTATACCATAAACCGAACAAGCTTTAATAACTGAAAATAGAGTAACTCCTCAATTTCCTTCTCAACGTAGGAGAGGAGATGTGTGTGTCGCTACTGGACTGTAATATTGAATATTTTTTTTTTAATGATGAAATTCTGGTTGGATTTGCTTATAGACCCTAAACACGACACACAAACATTTGCGCAAAATCCTGTTTGTACAAGCATTTTGTGTAGCGTTGCTTGAGTGGTTGTGCAAGCCGTTGTGCAAAATCAAATCGAGTTTTATGTTTGTGCAAACAATTTGACAGTTTGAACTAAACATTGTTCGGAGTTCGTACACCTCTACTTTTCTGTTTGAAATCACCTTAAGCAGGAAGCTTAATTACTTTCGAAAACAACAGAGACAGTCAAAAGTCAATTATTTAAGTCAATCAATACATTTATTTTACATTTCAGTATTAATAAATGAGCGACAGTTATAATTGTCGCTGTATTCCAGTGAAGCAATCTCGCGGCCAATTCGTTCGTCTCCATAAGAATACATTAGTTTTCAAGTTTTGACATTGTAGTCGAGTATCTGCCGCGTTGATTCTGTTCTAACTCTTAGGCATCATACACATTGACGACGGCAGCTACACGACTACATCTGTCAAATTATAAAAAAAAAAACACATGTTCTTGTGGAGACGGTTATTTTGGCGACGACACGACCACAATTGTGACTGTAGCCAATTTTAAATCTATTTCTAATTTGACAAGCGACAGAGGGAGAAGAGAGTTTGCTTTTGTTGTTTTGACTGCATTTGCTCCTGGTGGTACCGCTTCCATTGTGTTTAGTAGCTGGCTACAAGGCGACAGTTGTAGTTATCTATGTGTATGGACCATTGCGCTTCAATTTAGTTCTCTCAACATTTCGTACTCCGCAGTTAAAGTTTCGGGAAATATTACAATATCGTCAGCGAAGCTTAGGTAGCTTAAATATTCATCATATTTTTAAAAGTTTAAACTGAAACCACACACCAGTCAAAATTTGTTGTAAAACTCATCAACACCGGATATTCGCAACTTAATATGTCATAATTATAGCTACTGCGCAGATTAAAAACAAAATAAATATCTGATAATATAATAAACAGTTTCTATATCAATTTAATTAATTTCTTATTTTACTGATTAAACTTACAAGATTTTTATTTTCACTTTCCAAGAAAGCTATCTATGTGCAATGTGATAAGAATTTCTTCAACTTGGGATCTACTTCTATATAAAGCGTGAAATATTTTGAACATTTATTTATTCGGGAGTGATAGTTCAATCTTTCCAAAATAAAAATTCAATCATCCAAAAAGTAAAAAAAAAGTAAAAAAAATGTTAAGGTGTCCAAGTGTTTCCTTATTGCTCTTGGCTTTTGCGGCTCACTGTATATTTGCGAACGTTCTCGATGAGCCGTCGGCGGATAAACCTCGAATTAACGCTACAGCACGCTCAGGATGCGTACTGCCATCACATTGCTATAAAGGAAAATATTACTACTTCGAAACGGCTACTACAGTAAATTTGATCATAAACTTTTTAATAAAATATTAGCAATTAGAAAAATAAATAATTTCAGCGGAACCATAATGATGCACAAAACTTTTGCCGTTCTATAAATTCGGAGCTAATTAGTTTACAGACTGCTGAAAAAGATGCATATTTTTTCAATTTACTTAAGGGTAGTGACGGTATGTTTGTATAAAATTTAAGGAAGTAAAAATGTTCCGAAATTCATAAAATAATTTACTAAGTTTTCTTAAAGTATTTTTATTAAATATATTTATTTTATCTATACCTATTTAGCTTGTGTATCACGAAGATATTGGATCTCGGGAATTCGAAAAGCGAATGATCGATTCTATTGGGTTACAGGTGAACCCTTCACTCATACAAATTGGAAATACGATCAACCAGATAATTGGAGAGGCAATGAGAACTGCGTAAACTATTGGGAATATTATGCACAATGGAATGATATTGATTGTGATGAGGACATGTATTATATTTGCGAATCGAAATTTTCGTGTTAAATAATATTTTTCAGTCAACTTCATTTATTTGTAATACACTTTTAATTTTGAATTTAAATAAAGGAAATTCGATCATATATATGTAGATATAGTCGCTTGCAACTTCAATAAAAAATTTATAGAAAACATGGACATTTGGTCACCTTATTTTACCAATTCAGCAAAGCAGCCATTATAGTAAGCTCGCTCATCAGCAGTGAGATGTCAAATTGTTTTTGCATCTCTCTTCTTTAAAACTTTTTGTACAAGATTCTTAAACTTTTGGTTTTAATTTTAAACATTTTTTAGATGAAATGAATTTTCTCTCAGTTTGTTCTCTTTTTAGTTTAAAATTTTGTTTAAAGTGTGTTAGTCCAATGTTTGGTTTAAAAAATAAACCAACCCAAAAAATAAAACCATGTAATAATATGCTCTTACTTTAATTTTTATTTTTTTTTTAGGCACATGCATTATTGGATTCACAAATAAAATAGTATTTCGTACTGCAAGCTTCATCATTCCATTGCAAAAAATTATACCGATAGTGTACACAATATTCATTTTTTTTATAATTTGGTTCACTCAATTTCCAATTGGTATAGCTCAATTCAACGCCACTTTCCCAACGCCAATTTCTATTGCCATTTTGATAAGCTGAGATCCAATAATTTTTATTTCCACAATCTAGAAAAGAAAAGCATAACATAAAATGAAAAAAATTAATGCAGATATTTCAAAAAACTCTTACTATTTTGAGACTTGAGCAAATTTGTAATAAATGCATTCTCTTCACAATCTTCAACGCTTAGCAATTCCATATTTATGGCATTACAATAACGGGCGGCATCGTCACGTGAACGCTGTAATTAATATATGTTAGAAGATTTATGTATTTTATTATTTATAGTCGAAATTTTAACTTCAAATAACAAATTTAAAACTTAAGTCATGACTTTGAAAATTAATGTCTAGATTTAATTTTCATAGTCTCCTAAAAACTATCAGAAATTTTTTTGAGTTTCGTTGAAATTTCAAATTGATGTGGACACACGCACACACACACACACACAAAAAAACGACAAAAAAAGAATTTCATTGGTCGCATTCAGAAGACACACCGGAAGTGCAACCGTGGCGTGTTGTTAGTTTGTAATCAGTTCGCATTACGACGCCATTTTTTCCTTCACATTATTTTTCTGCTCTCTCTCTCTCTCTCTGGACAACATGTTGCTTCAAAACTTTGACAGTGCACAGAAGAGATCCGCGCCTTTTATTTTTTATTTAACGGCGGATTGGTGAACTCTAGACGGCGACTGTTCTCTTTGGAGAAGAAGAAGAATTTTTGTATGTTTTTTGATGATAGGAATAAATAAAAATGTGGTCTTTGAATTGGATTTGAATTGGGTTTCGTTATTTTATTTTTTTCACTCTTGCTTTTTTTTTGTTAGCAAATATTATATGAAAGCAAAAAAAAAAAAAAAAAATGTAATAGATCTTATATTTTCTCAGTTTTTTACAATCATTTGTTTGAGAGTGTTGAGTCGTTTTCAAATAAATTTCGTTGAAATTTTTCAGAAATTCAGAATTTCATTTGACATTTTTTGTGTATAGTGAAATTCAGCATTTCAGATGCATTTCAACGAAATGGTAAATTTGTCACACTATAATATCAATTCTTTTGAAATTAACTATAATCACCTGTGTGCTCGTTTCAAAGTAGTAATGTCTGCCCTTAAAACAAGAATAACGTAGATTACATTTCCCTGTGGCTAATGCTGTAATATCATCATTGTAATCAACAGCTTCAATGGGGACTACTGCTTCTTGTTCTCCTGTAAATTAGAAAATTTATTATGATGATTAATTAATTAGTTTTCTATATTTTTTACCATATAAGTTGATATCATTTATAATTCCGCCGACTATGCTTTGTATAGCCAAAGTCACAAAAATCAACACCAGTGAATTACTTGAGAATTTTAACATTTTGATATTACTGCACCTTAGAGAAGTGTGCAATTCCTAATGTAAATCTTTTGCTTTTATAATGCTGATTGTATATGTTTTTGTTAAAAGATTAAATTAAATTAACTTATCGCTAAGATTACTATCGAATGTTAATAAAACCACTTAAAATTCATAATTCATTAAGTATAAGTATATAAATAGATTTAAAAGGTATAAAACTTATGCTGCATTAGGAAAGGTCTTTTTTCGTAGCTTTCCAGTTAGCCTAGACTAGTTCTTAACTAAATTCTATAATTTTCACTGAAAATATTCAACTCCAGTAAATTTTTTATTCGATGAAAGTAAATTTGCAATTGATATTTTCCCATGGCCTTAAATTTTCATGAAAATTACGATCAAAACCTTGTAGTTCGAAAAGAATATCATAATGATAATAATCTATTTAACTGTAATAGTTTTTTGTTGGGCTTAAAAATAGACAAGAAGCCGGGCAAATCATAGAGTTAAGACAGCATATCTTGAGATTTTCCTGCTATCTGGCAAATCCTTCTTTTTTTAACCTGTCGGTAGGTAAAATCAGCAGCTGAGATGGCATTTCATATTTGGCTAAAGCCTTGCCAGACTGTTTTTGATAAAAAAAAAATAATATGAGTACCTTCTGCACTCGTCACATGATATTATAATATACTCAACATATTGTTGTTTAAAAAAGTTTTCGTTTTTATATTCCAAAAAGTGCCTGGACTTTGTTGTGTGTGTGTGTTTTTCTATTTTCAATTCACTTTCTTCGCTTTTTGAACGTCTACATCGCCTAATGTTGTTATTATTTTACAATTCTAATTAGGAAAGAATAAATAAACTATACAATAAAAAATATACTTAATAAATAACAACAATTTTTGATATATTCCACTAATTCTATTGAAATGTAACCATTTTTAAGTAAATAAATTATGTGTTGCATACTTTTGGACTTGTTTTGTCCGATTTTTAAAATTCACCTTTATCAATCTAATTATACTAATAATAAGCTAGCATACTTTCGGGGTGCAATTCACCACCTTTCACTGGGTGATACGCAAGTTTAACATAATCGGCTCTATATTTACAGACAAAATAATAAATATGCGGTATACTTCTAGGATCCTATTTTTAATATTAAAAATTAACCTATTTAAATCAGTTTAATTCAATAATAAAACATCATACTTTCAGAGTGCAATTCAACACCCTTCACCTGACGGTACGAAAGTTTAACACAACCATCACTATATTTACATACAAAATAATTAAAGTGTGGTATACTTTTAGGGTCTTATTTTTAATATTAAAAATTCACCTTTTTTAATCTGTTTGTACTGATAATAAGATAGCATACTTTCAGGTGCGACGTTACACCCTCCACCTAGCGGTACGAAAGCTTAACCCTTCCCTGCTCATGCTGCCATGTATGGTCCCACCAGTTTGGACTGTAATAGTGGCGCCATCTTGCGAACAACATCCAAACCACAATATGGGTTTCGTAGATTGCAGCTTTCTGTATCGATACGCATATATAACGGTATTAGAAAACGCCAGCTGTCAAAAGTTATTGCCATTTTTATATGAAAAAATTCGTTTTTCACATAAAAATAAAATAAAATTTTTGATTTTCTATATAACCGAAAGATATTGTTTCCATAAATTTCACACTGAATAAATGGTATAAATTTTAATTTTTGGTTATTTTTCTCAATAATGTGATTAAACAAAAAAAAAGTTATGCATTTCTATTTTGCTTGATACTGCCCAACGAACCATATATGGCCCACTAGGTAGTTTCAGATTTTAACACTTGTAATTAATATATTGAAAAAGTCATAGAACAAAAGTTGTTCAGAATGAAGTATGCTATCCCTTAATATTGTTTTAAACCAAATTTGCGTTGTTGGGCAGGGAAGGGTTAATATAACCGGCCCAATATTTACAGACAAAATAACAAATGTGTGGCATACTTTTAGGGTACTATTTTTAGTATTACAAATTCACCTTTCTTAATCTGCTTCTGAAAAAGTTCGAAGATTAAGAATTGGAGATGTTACTCAATGAAGACTCGTACCAAATGCAAGAGAATCTTGCAATAACATTGGGAGTAACTCAATTAGCAATTTCCAAGCGCCTGAAATCACTGGGGTTCATTCAAAAGGAAGGAAATTGGATGCCATGCGACTTGAAGATGAGAGACATCGAAAGGCGATTTTACATGTCTGAGGTGCTGCTTCAGCGCCAATCGTTTTCCAGGCCGGTTAGAGGATGGAAAGTTTTGGCTCGCCTGCCGTATTCACCAGAACCGTGCCTTTCCTTACTGGAATACGCTTTTTTTACCTCAGTTGAAAGTATCGAAAATTGGATTGATTCATTCATAGCCTCAAAAAATGGACGGTTTTTTTTTTTGGCCAGGAATCCATAAATTGCCGATGTCATAGCTTCCGATGGTACTACGTTGAATAATTTATTCATTCAATTTTTTATTGAAATAGTACTCTATTTTTGTAACAAAAAGACCTTATTTTCAAGTCGTACACCCGATACCTTCTTCGGGTTAAAGCATTTTGTAAGGGTTAATGCTATTTTAGTTAAAAAAGTTTGAACATTTACTTATAGTATTAACTTAAACTAAAGTGTCTATAGTTTGCGTATTGAAAAATTTTATTTATCATTATTTTCAATGCATATGAAACACCCGTTTAAAAATTTCATTCACATTATTCAATACACAAACCTCAACACTTGCATACTGTCTCCACCACAAGTGTGGTATAAAATTGTCTATGGTGAGTTGAATAAAACTGACATTTCACATTTCAAAACTGTCAAAGACACAACAGACAAAAATAAATAGTTGCGGCTGCGTGAATAAATAATTTGTTTACAGTGAAAAAAAGTTGTGCAAAAACAAGTAAAATATAATAGAAAACTCATTTGTTAGTACAAAAATGTGTGAGGATATAGAGAAAAGAAATATAATTGAGAGAGAAAGAGCGAAAGTATGCGAATGTGAGAGCGAATCCTTTTTTTTCTCCTATGTGTGCATGACCAAGTGGAAGAAGACCGCACTTATTTCTATTTGCTCTGGCAATCGTCAGTTCAATTTTGGATTCTTGGTGCGTTTGTTGTTTGATGGCGGACAGTGAATATTCATAGAGATTCATATAAAGAACCTAAAAATTTTTAATATTAAACAAGTGCAAGTGAAAAATAAAGTAAAATTTGAAAAACACATTGACAGTGGAATGCGTGAATAAGAAAAAAAAAAAAAAAAAATACACTAAAATTCCTTTAATCCAAACCAAGCAAAGACCGAAAAAATTTTATTAACTATAATATAAATAAGGGTAGTTTTTTTTTCTGTCGTACATTGAGTTTTGAACAAAAAAAATAAAAAAGGTGTATTCTTCTGCTACTTCTACACATACTCTGCAAGAGAAGTCCTTTGATAACCGCTCATCTTCCCCGCCACCGTCACCACCATCAAACAAACAAGAAGCGCTAGATTTTACGCTACACCATTTGTGAGACAACAGCAGCGAAACTTCACACACACACACACTGGAAGAAGCAAACAAAAAACAAAAAAACAGTGAAATTCTAATGTGTAAAAATAAAACCAAGAAAAATCGATAATTTTGCACAGTAGACACGTTTTTTATTGTTGTTGCAATTTATTGCCAGCAAATTTCGAAGCGAGCGTTATAAAAAAGAAAATTGCAACAGGAAAACGTTTATAATTTACTATAAAACTTTATAGAAATTTAATGTGAAAACAACAAAAACATCAACGTTCACATAATAGTGCATTACAGTGTAGTATGAATATAAAATAATATGTGGTCATTGTCCTGCAAAAAATAACAATAATAATCGCGTGCATTTGTTGTTGTTTTCCCCCATTATAAATTCCACAACACTGGGTGCCACTTCAGCATAACGGAACTAAATTTCTCACTCCTACTACTGTTATTCTTTTACTCCTACTGCTGCACTCTTTCATATCAACGTCACTCGTTCGTTCGTTCGTTCGCTCGCGCACACCCACATGTGACTCATATTTGTTCTGAGCCATTTGCCTCGTTTTGCCTACGGCTGTGTCCTCTAGTTCTTTTTTTTTTTTGATAGTTTTTAGAGCGCGCGTCTTACCGTCGCCAAACAAAAAAAATTAAGTAAGAAAAACTTTATCGATTTGAAGTTGATTTAAATAAAAAAAAATATTTTCTCGCTCTCTTTAAAGTAAAACTAAACTAAATACTACTCCGCAATGTTAACTCTGGAATTTGAAAACAATTAAATCGTGTGTGTTTTGTGTACTTTTTGCATTAAAAAATTTAATTTTTGTATAAATTTAAATATAACAAAATGAAAACGCGTCTCGTCTCTTTAACATATCGTGGTACCGCTTCGGTGGATCCACGCTATTCAGCTGCTATGCTGCCATGGACTATAAATGATATACGATCAACGGAAAGTTATACAAAGGTATGTAGTACATTTGAATAAATAAATATTAAAATAAATATAAATTTTAAACTTCGATAATGCTGATCAAGGCATTTTAGTTTGACCTTTTTAGATAAAAACCCTGCAAGAATAGTACTGACAATATGACTGGTAATTTTACTGGTTGCTATGACTGAACGTTTCCGTATAGTCTCAGTCACAATCTTATGCGGCTCGGGGGAAAAAATAACCGAAACTCTTGCTATCCTTGTGATACATCATCTCTTTCTTCCTCGTGCGCTTTTATATTCAATATCATCTATATTTCTCTCATGTACACCGGTCACCGATACTGGTTTTGTGAGATTTGCAAGACCCATGCAAACCTTATTTTCGATTTTTTTTTATTCTCAATGTCATGGACAACATCTACCGATAACAAAAAAACTGCAGCTACAACTTCGGTATAATGCTCACTTCAATTTGTTGAGCCCAAATGAAGTATTGAAATTGCCTGTTGAAAAGGGGAACAATTAAATAAAATTGAAAAATTATCATTAAATTATATTCACACGCTGTTATTGCCTAGAATTTTGAAAAAAAAAAAAACAAATCTATAAAATTGGAGAAATATTAAAAATTCCATTTTCTTTGTGAACTGTTACTTACCAACATTGATTGAGAGTTGTGAGTTTTATTTCCAGTTTTAGTGATGGTCAATGTTCGTTTTGTATATGAGACGAGTACTCAAAATAATACCTTTAAAGTAATCAGATTAAATAAGCTAAATTCTTCTGTATTCAACTTTGGATTTCAAGTAATAAAAATGTAAAAGTTAAAGGACTCGAAGCTCTATTTTTATTTTTATCATTTTCAAAATGAACTCAACCAAAATATATGGATTTCGTATTCATAAATTCGACTCGGTACAAATTTGCTGCAAAAAAAGTTCACAGCACCACTTTGAATCTTATTCAGTTGCAAATCAGCGAAGGTATGAACAGGCGAAAATCCAACGACAGAACAGTTCTGGTGGCACTGGACCTATCTAAAGCTTTCGATATGGTAAACAGGCGAATTACTTGAGCGGAAGACAATCGTATGTCGAATTTAGAAACGAGTAAAACAGGGCATCCCGCAAGGTGGCGTTCTGTCCCCGATTCTCTTTAATCACTACATTGCCAAACTGCGACCACTGCCAGGTAACGTCAAACTGGTTACCTACGCAGACGACTGCACAATTCTCGCAACAGGCAGTAACTTTGCGTCTCCTAAGCCGAAAACTTTCACCAGAAAAGTCTTCAACAACGATTTTCACTTCTTGAACGAAAAAAGCAAGAACGTCACTCGACATACTCATCAAAGGAAACCGTACCCGCAAATTCTCGGATGTCTCACCTTGATCAGTTGTTGTTGGTATTGTTCTGTATTAATCGCTTCACCAGGTTTTAGCAGTTCATAGGTAAATACCTTACTTACTATCCCACCAAAGTCTTCTTTCCATTGATATTGCTTACTGCTTGTAATGTTGATGGCTGACCTGGGTCTATCCATGATTTGTTTTGTTTTGGCTTAGAACAGGATTTATCAACATCTATAGTTCTTGTCCGAACCAGAATCGTTATGATATCTGTCATAGTTTTCTTTTTTTAAAGGTAAAATAACAATAGACGAAAACTATATATTTATTTACAAAACTCTGCCAAAAATTGAATTTTCAATATTTTCATTTAATTCTGGTTCCGACTGTAGCCACAGGTCTACTAATTATTATTATTATTATTGTTAGTGTAGCGCACTGCGAACTTTAAAATCTATTGTGCCTCTTCATGGACTTATGCTACAATATTTCCATTAGTCCAGCCTCCAATAAAAATTTTAGTATGAATCCTACTTTTATGGAATTAAAATTATCATCTGGTATTTGATGGTCACCAAGGTTTTTTCGAATATGCATAAGTGCGGGGCACTGTCCTAAGATGTGCTTCGCAGATTTCCTATCTTATCTGCAAAACCTATATAATTCATTAGATGTTATTCCCAGTTTTGTTAAGTGATAGTTCAAACTACAATGGCCTGTTAGAATTCCTATAATGATTCTAAAACTATTCTTTGACAAATTTATACATTTCTTGAAGCGTTTTAGGTTATAGGTTCCTAATAGTGCTTTCGAATGCTCTAGCCCTGGGTGGTTACTCTGTAGTTCGATTCAAAAGAAAATTTACTCGAATTTGAACGATTGGTACTCTAGAAAATATTTTTGAATAATATTTGTTCGATATTCAGTTTAATTTTGTGCTTTTCGGAATCGAATTTGTCTTTCGAATCGAACTACAAAGTAACCCCCTTGGTCTGTGTTTCCAGTGTAATTTCCTTCGATTTTCTTATTCTTTCCTAATTAGTATAGAGAATGTATCTTTACCTATTCCGCAGAATGGATTCGGACCTACGAAAGCAGTTGGTGCTCCTTTCTTTGCTAGTGTACCCGCAAATTCATTCTGTTTAAAACAATATGACCCGGAACCCAAAGAATCCAAACCCGATTATATAACTCAAGTGTATTTAGTTTATCCATCACCAGTTTTGAGGTAACCTGATGAGATTTAATTGATAGTCGCTTGGTTATCGATTAGGATCGCAATGTTTTGGTTCCAGGTAGTTGCGCTTAAGATTAAAGTATGCACACCTATCAATTGCGCCTGAAAGATACTGGTGTATCTACCCATAGGGTCAGAGTAGTATATCCTCAGCCCAGATACTCCTGCATCGGTTCCTTCCTCAGTAAGAGAACCGTCTGTGTACCATGTTATCAGAGGAAGATGAATCATCAGAACATATTTTAGTTTAGTGTGGAGCATTGATGTACGAAGTGCCCAGTACAGAACTAGCATCTTTAGATCCTCAAATTCTTGTAGGAGACTGGACTGGATGAGGCACTCTAGGCAAATCAGACTAGATAGAGAAGAGGAACGTACAATAGATCTTATAGGTCGCTACATAAACCTCTCTTATACAATAGACAATAGACCATGTTATCATATTCTGATCTGATCTATCTTATACGTTTTAAATATATCTTCCTATTTCTTCTAGTTGCTAAGTTCTGTTTTGAATCGTTTCCAAAACTGAACTTTGGCTGCATGTTGTCCCTCGGTATAGCAATGTCAGGATGCTGTCTCTCTAGAATATCAAACTTCTTTCGATTAAGCCATCCATTTGCCCCGATATCTGTGCCAGACAGCCCTAGGATAGATAGCCCTCTTCATCTAAGATTGAATATAAATATTAAGAGGTGTAAGTTCTAATAGGACCTCCATGGATGCCGTCAGGGAAGTTGAAGAAATAAAAGATCAAGTAGAAGTGCTAAATGGATAAAGCATAGGTAATCAAGGGATCCTAACCCGAGAAAGGGATCCTAACCCGAGAAAGGGATCCTAACCCGAGAAAGGGATCCTAACCCGAGAAATGGATCCTAACGAGGTGAAAGTTGAAACACGCTAAAGCTCAACAAAAATACCTATTTATTTACTTACCTATTGTAAAAATGAATCTAAGTTTGTTCAATTGATAGACGCATAAATTTTAGTTTGACGTAATTCACCCATACATTAATTTCTTCATTTCATTCATTCATTCATTCATAGTATTTACATATATAAGACTATAATCTTCTCATAATGGTTAGGTACTTTTGTGTTTATATATAAATATGTAGTAGGATATATATTTATCCTTGTTTATTTACTTGGTGTCATTTGCGCAACAACAACAGCAACAAAACTAAGCAGAAAAGGATGAAAAAAAAAACAAATACCAATAAAAAACAATGCAAAACAGTAACACACACCACAGGATACACACACGACATTCAATTCCATTTTTGAACAGCAATGTAACTAAAAATTTTAGTTAGTAAATCAGTAAAGTCTGTAAACGGATACGGAAGCCAAATAAATTCATCTAAACTTATACATACATATAAATCACTTGTATAGAAATTATGTGTATGTATTCTAAAACATTTCCTAATTAAAAAACAAGCAAACTTTAAGCTAAAAGGCAGGACCCTAATTTGTGTGTACCACTTGGAAAGCAAATGTTCTATTCGTATTTAAATTGTACCTAAGTAACGTTAGAAACTTTGGGTATAATAGAAAATTCGAAAACATAAAAGAAAATAAGTAATTTTCATTTTTGCAATTTGTAAACTTTTTTTTCTTTTCTAGCAAATAGTAGCACTGTTTGTTTTTTCCTCTTTTCCTTTGCATAATTTTCATTTTCATTATGTGGCATTTATTTCTTATTAAAATAATGAAGCACATGAACTCATGCTCCGTTTCTGACTCGTGTACGTTCTTCTTTTACTAGGTTGGTTGGCTCATGTTTTTTTTTTTTTTTTTCAATTTATTTATTTTTGTTCTTGGAGTGAAACAAGATTTAGAATATTTATTTAGTTACATTGAATGAAATGTTTGTTGTAAGTTTATAGAGTTTATTTAGAAACTTTTCTCATTAGAATATGAAATTCAATACTTCTTAAATAAAATATTGTTGAATTTATATAAATTATTATTCTTTTTCACTAATTACAGTATAAATACTGGTTGAGATAAAGAAAATCCCGTGCAACTAAAGAAAATGATGCTAGGCCAAGAGGAAAGTTCCTAATTTATAACTCTATTTGATTTTGGTCAATGCTTCTGGAAAACAATGAAAAAACCAGGATCTGAACACCTTGATAAACTTTTGAAGGCAATCCAAATCAAGTTTTTCGAAAGCAAGAAAATCAAGTTTCAAAAGTAAAAAGAAATAAAAAGAAAAAAAATCTACGAATTCTTAAGAAGCCATCAAAGTCAATTATTTAGGTATATGAATTAATCTTTTCTTTCACTAATTACAGTATGAATACTTGTGAGATAAAAAAAAATCCCGTGTATCCGTATCCAAGAAAAAAGTACCTAATTTATAACTCTATTTGATTTTGGTCAAATTTTTTGGAAAACAATGAAAAAACCTGGAACTGAACACCTTGCTAATCTTTTTGAAACACTCCGAATCAAGTTTTTCTAAAGCAAGAAATATTCATCCTTGGCAGAAAATCAAGTTTCAAAAATAAAAAGAAATAAAAAGAAAAAATCTACGAATTCTTGTGAAGCCTTAATGGCCAATCAAGAGTTCCGTCAGAGCTGAAAGAGGAAAGTACCTAGTTTATATCTCTGCTTGATTTTGGTCAAAGCTTTTGGAAAACAATGAAAAAACCTGGAACGGAACATCTTGCTAATCTTTTTGAAACAGTCCGAATCAAGTTTTTCGAAAGCAAGAAATTTTCATCCTTGGCAGAAAATCAAGTTTCAAAAATAAAAAGAAATAAAAAGAAAAAATCTACGAATTCTTGTGAAGCCTTGATGGTCATTCAAGAGTTTCGTTAGTGCTGAAAGTATAAATGAAATTCAGGTAATATAGGTTAGATTAAGTTGAGTCAGAGCTAGGTATTCGCATAGAAGCTGAGTTACAGCTTTCTGTTCTTCCGTGTTGCCACAGCTCCTTCAGTGATTTTTATATGGAAGAACCCAGACTTTCTGCATGTTTTCCAATGGGGCCTTGCCCAGTAATCACCCAAGCCACAGTACTGATGAAGTGTCCGTTGGTATGTGTCAGATCGTTTGTCCGTCAACTATTCAGCTTAGGCCAAATGAATCTCGTAGTTTTGCAGGTGATTTCCAGTGACCACCTTTCGTTAGTATGTTTTATTACATTCGAGGCTAGCCTTAGTTTACACGTTGCCAGAGGGACGCCTATTTACTCCTTTTCAGGACTGATTTGTAACAATGTTCCTTTTCTAGTTAACCCGTCAGCATTTTTGTTCCCCGGTATATCTATGTGCTTCGAAACCCAAATTAGGTGCAGATCGAACTGATTGGACGCTCTACAGTTAAGAGCTAGACAGATTCAAGAGATTTTATAGCTGCCTAACCATCGGATATCATGTTATACCTTAGCCAGAACGTAACTTCCTTGATTGCCATTATATCTGCCTGAAATACTCTGCAGTGATCGGGTAACCTAAAGGATATATTTACATCCAGCTCTTCACAAAAAATGCCAGCTTCAACTATGCCATCCACTTTAAAGCCATCTGTGTAGAAATGGATTGAATCCTTTTGAAACCGCTCTCCATTCTACCAATCCAGTCTGCCATGAATAAGAGCATCGAACTTATCGTTAAAGATTGGTTTCGCAAGGGTATAATCAATTGCTGTAGGTACAAAACTAAAATGATTTAGGATCGTGGAGTGTCCTGACCTGTTAACTATCCCGAGATAGATCAGGTAGTAGAAAAAACACTAAATTCCCGCCTGAACGAAAAAAGATTGTGTTTTGCACTTTTCTCGAAAGCCAGATTCCATTAACAACAAAAAACGTTTCACGCTGCGATGTCAATTCGAATTGTGGAAACATATTCATCTTCACTGCTAGTATATACAGAGTGCGGAGATTGAGTGTTGCCAAATTTGCCACAGCAGTCGAAATGTTAATAAAATGTTTGTATATCAAACCATAAAACGGTACAACGATGTAAAAGTCAGAATTCGACGAAATTACAAAGTGCAAAAATGGCAGCTGCTTTAAAAATATTCGACCGAAACTTGCGTAAGATATTAAAGAACAACCTCGGAGTGAAGTCTTACAAAATCTAAAAAAAGGCGCGTAATTTTACACCGAAGCACAAGCAACAACGGCTATAAAAAGCAAAGGAGTTGAAGCGTTTGTTCGCGAGTGGCCAGTTGTCAAATATCGTTTTCTTAGATAAGAAAAATTATACAATTTAGCAGTACATAAATAAGCAATATGATTGAGTCTGGTTACAGGAGAGAACGTTCGAAACAAGTACCGGCCCATGTCATGCTTTGGGCTGGTGATGGTCGTTCCCCCTCGCGTTTTTGGAGCCTGGCGTCAAAGTGAATACGATTGTGTACCGTGAATCGATTTTAGAAGAAGCATTAAAGCCTTGGGCACGCAAGCATTCCGGCAATGGAACGTACACGTTTCAAACGGGGCTCGGTACCGTCACACAAAGCTCGCATGAACCAAGATTGGTTAAAAAAACAACATTCCGAACTTTATTTCGGCACAACAATGGCTCTCGAAATCAACACACGCCAATCCGCTGGATTTCTCACTCTGGGGCATTTTGGACTTCAGGGTCCAGACAAGTGTGGACGTTTTAAAAGCATCCCTTGAACAAGAATGGAAACGAATTACCCAAGACCACATTCGAGCTGCGTGCAATTTTTTTTTTGTGACGAGAACGACCGTATAATCAAGGTTAAAGAAGGTTATATCGAAAATTTGAAATGATTGATTTAAAATTCTATTGTTTTTAATAATTTTTGCTACATATATAATAAAAACTGTTCATTGATCTAAAAGTTGGAGTCTCGAATTGGCAATACTTCAATCTCCGCACTCTGTATAAAAAATTTACATATATGTTATGTACGAGAGTAGTGAAGGGTGCTCTGCTCTACAGTGTCAACCAGTATTTAAAAATTTACAAGTGTGAAATGTGCGTTGCAGCACCAGGACTAAATTCATGCAGCGGCGGCACTCATGAAAGTTATTGTAATATCAGTGAGACAAAAGTGAAGTAGACAAGCAGCACAAACGCAACTCCAACTTCAGCGACAGAAAACGTATGAGTAGATGGGGCAGTGAGTAGTGGTGAACGTCACACAGGATAACTATGCTGCTTCATAGCTTACAACAGCAGTTCGTAGCTGGTGTGTTAAAAGCGTTTCTGCCTGTTTGCCTGGCCTTTTGTTTTTCGTTGGTTTTTTGCATATCACACTTTTGCCTCAGCGAGTACAAGCATAGCATAAGACCAAGTAAAATATACAACAAAAAATATTGATTTTTCGTTGTGACGTCAATGGGAGAAAAGGCAAAAAGTCGTTAAACATTTCGTTGACAAAACACGTATTGTGTTGTATATATATGAGATATGTACATAACTAACTGTAAAAATTGGTTGACCAAAAGGAAATGGTTGGATATTGGTTGACTATCGTGCTGATGGATGGATGGTGGTAACGATGTTGAAGGTGGCGTGGTGATGTGGTGTGGCGTGTTGCTTGTAGTACTCTGATTTTGAATATTTGATTGGTATTTTATTAAAAAAACTGATACTTTTATACTATAAGTTTATTCTTGAGTATCTCTCAGGCTAGTCTCAGTTGTACAGACTCCAAAAAAGAAAGCAACCATTGAACGCAACTTTTGTAAACTTACAACAGACTTGCTAGACTTTCTTAGGCTAGTAGAAATTGAAGCTGAATTCCAGCTCTTAACCGTACAACTTTGCTTCCGCCGCTTTCCGATAGATGGCTGCATCGGTGAGGGCTGGTCGAAATACGTAGATCAAAATTGTGATAAAGTGAGTTTGGACATCTGTTAACGTATCGACCTCGCCGCATTAGTGAAAGTTGTTTGCATTTTTAAATTATTCTCTATTCGAAATGTCTGTTTTTGAGCCAAGTTCTCGTCATTTGCGGGAAGTTTTGATCTTCTGCTTCCATTTGAAAAAAAACTGGAGCTGAGGCTGATCGGATGTCTCTAAATACTTACGGTGAGGCTGCTCTGAGTGAAAGAAGAGCCCGTGAGTGTTTGGTAGGAGAGAAAAATTTTCAAAACCAACGAATTAGAAGCAATGCTCGATGAAGATTTGTGCCAAACGACGCAAGAAGAACTAGCTGAATCACTGAGAGTGACTTAGTAAGCCATCTCATCTCGAAAGTCCTCAAAGTCAAGGGTATGGTTCAGAAACAAGGATATCGGGTACCGTACGAGTTGAAACCGAGAGATATTGAACGGCGTTTTATTTGCATGTGAAATGCAACTGCTTCAAAGACAGAATCAGAAGGGATTTCTACATCACATCGGAAATCTCCCCACCTCAACCGCCAAACCGGATATTCATGGCGCTAATGTTATGTTCTGGATTTATAGGAACCAGCTTGGTGTGATATACTATGAGCTACTGAAACTGAGTGAAATCAATACTGGAGATCGGTACCGAATGCAATTGTTGCATTTGAGTCGAGAATTGAAGGAAAAATCGCCACAATACCAAGAGAAGAACTACAAAGTTATCTTCCAGCATGACAATGCTCGACTATACGTCACAAAAGTGATTATGACTTGGTTGGTTGGTTAGTGTGGTGACCGAGTGCATAACGCTAATCGGCTCGTTGCAATTAGCACGTAAGTGCCATTTTGATAACACAAAATCCTGTTACAACGGATGTTTCATTTCGGATAGGGATTTACCAGAGCGAGGTTAAATCAATTCTGTTTTGTTTAAGAACATAATAAGTTCATTGAAATCTCTGTTAATGTCTATGGCCAACCCAAATATTCATAGCACCAAGGTTATGCTCTGGATTTGGTGGGACCAGTTCGGTGTTATATACTACGAGCTACTGCAAACAAGTGAAGCCATCACATTAGATCGGTACCGAATGCAATGAATGAATTTGAATCGAGAATTGAAGGAAAACCGGCTACTGTACCAAGAGGGACACAACAAAGTCATCCTCCATGTTCAGCTCAAGCGCCACGTCCCAAAAGTGGTCAAAACATAGTTGGTTGGTTAGGGTAGTGAGCGAACGCATAATGCTAGCAGCTTCGGTCCAATTAGCACGTTAGTGCCATTTTGGTACACCGAATGTTTCATTTCGGATAGGGACTTACTAGCGCGAAGTTAAATCCATTCTGTTTTGTTTAAGAACATAATAAGTTCATTGGCATTTACTGTGGAGAGGTCTTTCAAGTCGTTGGAAAAAAGGTTTACCCAGCAGGCGAAGTTTGGGTTTTGCAAGAGCCAGACACTTACATAGTAGAGGTGTTCGATTTCTTTCGTTGCAGTTGAAGCAGTGGCGGCTGCATGAACACCTATGACCTGTGCTGACAGCAGTTAATCTTACTCCATCAGTTCGGGTTTGGGGAGGAGATTATCGATTCTTGCAGCACTGTAACAGGGTCAGAATATCTTTGTTATTTTGCTTGTCTGTGTGGCCACCCATCTGTGGTTGGCTTAGTGTAAGAAATGTTCTCGTATTTTCCCTCTGAGCTTCTTTAAGCGGAATGAGAACCTGTTGGTCAAGATATACTTGGAAAGCCTGAAATGGGAGGTCTTGCGCCCACTTGCTGTACTTCCTAGACGTCGCTCCTTCCGCGAGTACCAACTGTTTCGTTTGATGACGCACGGCCTGGCGGATTAGCTTTTTCGTTTGCACGAAGAAGTCGAAAAACGAATCCAATCATGAGTTGCGTCAAAAGACGCCTTCTTTTTTTTGGAGATGGGATCAGAGATAAGCAAAAGTTGTCGCTAGCGAGTGACAATAATTTGAATGATACATCTGCAAGCACTTTTAATTCCAGATTGTACACCTAATATGTTTTAGGCTTTTGGTGGACAACTAAAATATTCAAACCTATTCATTTTAACTTTAAAATTTTTTCTCCATAAAAAAGTATTAAAACAATTAAACATTTAATTCAGTTTTCATTAAAAAAGAAAAGGCAGCACATATATGCAAATATTAATTGAGTTTAATGTGCGTTTGCTGCTGTTAAGTGCTGAGCTTGCAATTATTCTGCATAATTAATTTATTTGCAATAACGCAGCACACTGGAACGTTACGCAGTAAACGCATTATGTGTGCCACGTTCTCGTACTCTATGGACCAGTAGAGTACATAATTTCAATTGCATTTACAGTTAGTCAGTCGTTTATGTGCCAATCATGCCCCATAAGGTTTCATTGCTATTCTGTCATAATTACATTTTAATGATTTTACATTCGCACATCGCATTTAATTGAAATTCAAGGATTCAAAGAAATATGGCAAATGTTAACGATATGTAGTGGTGAAATTAAACACACTTGTGAAAAAAGTCACTGCTGCAAGCTATGAGAAAATTTTTTAAAAATATTTTATATCAATTTAAAGTGTACAAATTTAATGAATTTGCTGAAATGTCATGAAATCGTGTTACTTCACTTCACATTCTTAGTTGCCTCAGAGGGAATTGTTGACGCTTTCGACTTGTTATGGTCCATACACATTGACGACAGCAACTACACGAACACACGACTACGGAAGAATTCTGTCGGCTACAACTGTCGCCGTGTAGTTACAGCAAACACAGTCAAAACAACAAACGCAAATTCTCTTCTCTCTCTGGCGCTTGTCAAATTAGAAATATATTTGAAATTGGCAACAGCCACAATTGTGGTCGTGTCGTCGCCAAAATATTGGGAGTATGAATGTATAAACTCGTAATTGTGACTAACTTCATATCTATCATACGCTCCATTATTTTTGACATTGACAGCTATTCTATCTCGAAGAGCGCCAAAAATACTATAAGAATTGATCTGTCAAATAATTTTCATAATTTTACAAAAGTGTTTTACTATACCTGAAAATGTCGAATTTCGTGCCAACAAAACAACATTTGCGGGAAGTTTTAATTTGCTTCTTCCATTTAAAGAAAAACGCAACTGAAGCACATCGTTTACTCACTGAAGCTTATCCTGACTGTGCTATAGACGTTAGAATGTGTCAGGTGTGGTATGACCGTTTCAAAAGTGGTGATTTTGATGTTGAAGACAGGGA
Organism: Toxonevra muliebris; assembly: GCA_963691655.1. Taxonomy (NCBI): domain Eukaryota; kingdom Metazoa; phylum Arthropoda; class Insecta; order Diptera; family Pallopteridae; genus Toxonevra; species Toxonevra muliebris. Next base: position 100,375,262 of record OY829327.1, read on the forward strand.
ACGCTCAGGCGGCCCGAAAAAGTTCGAAGATGAAGAATTGAAGGCATTACTCGAAGAAGATTCATGTCAACCGCAACAAGAACTTGCAGAATCTTTAGGAGTTGATCAATCAATCATTTCTAAACGATTAAAAGTATTGGGAATGATTCAAAAGCAAGGAAATTGGGTGCCGTACAAATTGAAGCCGAGAGACGTCGAACGACGATTTTTCACATGTGAACTGCTGATTGAACGACAGAAAAGAAAGGGTTTTCTGCATCCTTTTGTGACTGGCGATGAAAAGTGGATACGTTACGATAACTCAAAGCGTAAAAAGTCATGAGGACCGCCCGGACATGCATCAACATCAACGGCAAAGCCGAACATCCATGGATCCAAGCTCATGCTGTGTATTTGGTGAGATATGAAAAGTGTCGTGTATTATGAGCTGTTGAAACCGAATGAAACGATCACTGGCGACCGCTACCGACTACAATTGATGCGTTTGAGCCGAGCATTAAAGGATAAGAGGCCAGAATATGAGAATAGACACGTCAAAGTTATTCTTCAGCACGACAATGCTCGGCCGCATGTTGCAAGGCAAGTAAAAACATACTTGAAAACGCTGAAAAGGGAAGTGCTACCCCACCCGCCGTATTCTCCAGACATTGCTCTTTCTGATTACCACTTGTTCCGATCGATGACACATGGCCTGTCTGAACAGCACTTCCGTTCTTTTGAAAAACTCAAAAAATGGGTCGATTCGTGGATAGCCTCAAAAGATGGAGAGTTCTTTCGACGCGGAATCCGTATGCTACCAGAAAGATGGGAAAAGGTTGTGGCTAACTTTAAAGAATAAATTTATAATCACTTTTTCACAATAAATGTCCAAATTACGAAAAGAATACGAGTTTATATATTCATACTCCCAGTAAGAACATTTTGTTTTTATAATTTGAGAGTTGTAGTCGTGTAGCTGCCGTCGTCAATGTGTATGGTGCATTAAAGTTGTTTACGCTCAAATTGATCCCTCTTGCATATTCCACCTCAAGGTGAATTTATATAAAGTGGAGTTACCAGATTTTTTGTTTATTTTTTTTTTTGCCCGCCATAATGGACGCAATTACAAAGTTGTATTCAGAGTACCCCGCCATTATGGCCGCAACAACAAAGCCCTCTTGTTATTGCCGTGGTAAAATTGTCATACTTCTGCTATCACTTTCTACATAAATTCACCTCGTGAGTTTTGCGTATGAGAATAGTCTGCATAATTCAAACTTTCAGATCTCAGGGAGATTTACGGCAATTTCATCTTATCATTAAATCTAGTAAATTTAAATAAATTATGAGTTAAATCACTTAATTCCTTATTGTTTTTAAGGTTTGATCTTTTCATTGTTTTTCATATTAATGCCATTGCTGTAATTTTCGTGTTGCAATTTATATAAAATCTTTTTGTATTGATTTGAAATTGCACTTAAACTTACTTTACACACAGTTTGAATATTAATGTGAATAAAGTATACTAAAGTGTGAAAAGCAATGGGAATACATAGTAAGTAAGTATTCTGTACTTACTTATTTGCGAAAGAATGGCAAAAACACATTTTTGAAATTATTTATTCTGATGGCATGCAAATGTGTGGGTATGTGTGGCGAAATAATAAATTCATCCTAAGAGAATTGGAGGAAAAACGAAGGTTTTTTGCAAATTTATATTGGAAAGTAAAAAAAAAAAAAAAAAAACGAAAAAATTTTGAAAGAATTTTACAAGAATTTAAGAATAAGTAAATAATCATTTATTGATTTAAAGTAGGTGGAATTAAAATGTTCAATTTTCCAAGAATAAAAAAATCTTATACTAATTAACAAGTATTAGGTGAAATAGTCTTCACCGTCGATGAAGTTGAAGGAACTGTCAGAGACGCTAAATCATCCAAAGCCCTGGGGCCTGATGCATTCCTAACGAACGAATCCCAACGGACCCACTTACCCGCCCATCCGCACGAGGGGCACATCCGCATGACGTACGGATTTGGTGACCGATTCAGATGCATTCCGGAATGCCCTGATAAAGCGCTAAAGATTGGGGAGAATAAATCTCTATTTGGTCTTCTTGGCCCCAGTCATGCTAAAGCACCTGGGACCAAATGGCCCGACGTATCTGACAGAGCTCGTTAATCTAAGCGTCTCCTCCCTAGACTTTCCTGATATTTGGAAGATGGGTATGATAGTTCCGATCCCAAAGCCAGATAAACCGGCAAATCAAGGAGCCTCCTCTCGCCAGTCATAAAAATATTAGAAGCGCTTCTTCTACCATACCTAAAAATGAACATACGACTAGACTAACCACCAGCATGGCTTCCGTTCAGGATACAGCACCCCACAGCCGCTCTCTGCGAGATAACAACACAAATTGCGGATGGCCAATACTTTCACAGTTCCTCACAAACCAAAACCTGATACTCTCGGCTGGGAAGCCAACGGCAACCTTGTTCACAACATGGACAAGAGGAGATCTGGATAGATCTTAGAGTACGTATGGGAGTCTCCTTGATAACGGCGATCAGTAACCCTAAAATCCTGGGTGTGACCTTTGGTAGTCTCTTTGGTGCTTTCTAAGCATGCAGAGGTCACTGCTCAGAAGGTGAGGGGAGGGGAGGAACAAAATAATGAAGGCACTATCGGGGAGTACTTGCGGTAAAGACAAGGAGACTTTCTATACGACCTACAAGGCCATAGGTGGATCAGTAGTAAGTTACGCTGCTCCCGTCTGAACCCCTAGTATTAGTGGCACGCAATGGCGAAATCTACAGGCCGCACAAAACTCCGCTTTGCATCACCGGTTGTTACCTTATGACTCACTCAGATCATCTACACAGAGACAGAGTTCCTGCCTGCTTACCCGGCAGTTCGTGACTGGTTGTCACTGTGTAAATCATCCGAATCAGTCATACATACATGATCCTAGTCGCTACAGAGTAGTCAGTTCGTCATGACCTTCGTGACTTCGTGATAAACTTCCAAAAATCTGGAAATTCGTCCGAGACTTTGCAACAACCCAGGAGCTTAAAAATTTTCCTTCCTTCGTTCTCTTTTAGCTCGCTACTTTCAATTGTCTTTCAGCCATTTCAGTTCAGTCACTCCAATGCGTTCTTGGTCGGGCAAGGTGTCTTGTATTGAATATATAGAAGTATTCCCAGTTGTCTTGCATCCATTTCAATTCTGTCAAGCAAAAACGTTTTTGGTTAGCCACGGTATTTCTTGTTCAAACCGTGTATCTTATTCTATAATTTTCCTCCATTCTTTACGATTTAGCCAGCGAAGCCGCTCATGGTCTAATTCGATACACGTCATCCACGCATATTAAATCATAGATCTTGCGGAGTATCTTTCTCTCGAACGCATCGAACAGCCTCTCATCATTGGCGATCAATGTCCACGTCTCAGCGCCATACATTAGGACGGAAAGGATGAGAGTTTCCAATCACTAGGGATGCTCTCATCCGATCATATTATGCTTAAAAGCTCGTGAGTCTTGGGAATTCTTCGCCTTCAGTCTTTAACAACTTAGCAGACAGGAGGTATTGACAGGAGGTATTTTTTTTCCGCCAAACGATGACTTTACAGAGCTCGTCATAGTCGGGTGGCGGTATTTTAACGCCTTCAGCAATTGAGTTTTCCACAGCAACTTCTCCAATAGCGGAATTTTTACCGTCTTCGCCATTAAGTAGCTGTGAGAACTCTGGACTTCTGTTACCAGATTTCCGTCTTTATTCTCTGCAGGCAGAGGCGCCGGTCTTCGAACTGTTAGTCAGGCGTCTTATTTGTTCGAAGAAATTTTCGAACTTCATTCCTGTCCCCAAATATCTCAATATCATCGAACTCATGTCTTTCTGAGTCACGTTTCCTGCGCCCGAAAATACGTTTCTCTTCCCTCTTCAACCGCCTGTATCTCTTCTTAGCAGTTCGCATTGCAACTGACCGCAGGTTGGCTCTATATACTGCGTTTTTCGCTTCAGTAGCTTTGCGACACTCTTGATCGTACCACATATTTCTTCGTCGACGGTGGTAGCCTAGCACAGCACCTCTTCGGCAGCCGCACACTTAGACCGGGAAATATGTGTCCACTTCATAAAGTTGAACGGTGTTTTGCTTTAGAAAGCGTGAGAGTCGATTGGCGAAGGTTTCGGCTGTCCGTTGTGCTGTCAGCTTTTTCTTTGTATATATCCGCATGCGATTTGCTGTACAGAGGCGTGTACGGACCTTGGCTTCAACCAAGTAGTGGTCACAGTTGATGTTTGCACCACGGATCATGCCTACGTTTAGTACACTTGAATCATGCCTTCCGTCGATCACAACGTGATCAATTTGGTTTGTTGTTTTTTAATCAGAGGACAGCCAAGTGACCCTAAGAATATCGAGATGTTGGAATCTGGTCCTACTAACTGTTATGTTCCATGTCACGGCGAAGTCGATCAATTTCATACCGTTGTCGGTGGCTTCGTCGTGGAGATTGAATTTTCCGATCGTCAGACCTAAGAGACCTAGCGGGGGCAAAGCTCATAGGTTCTGTCGAGGAGCTTGTAAGAATTATCTTTGATCGCTTCATACTTCTCGTCCGTCTAGGGGCATGGACACAAATTAAGCTGATGTTGAAAAGTTTTGGCTATAGCGGATAGTGGCTAAGGCGTTTTTTCACTGGCGTGAACTTCGAGACAAGATGGCAGTCTCTTGCCAACCACAAATCCTCTTAGATCATGACAGCTGCAGTAGATGTCGCAGGATACTCTTTGGGAGCAACCCTGTCCCATCTATCGCATTTCCTGGATAACGGTGATGTCAGCACGGTATCTTTTGAGTACATCTACCTTCGAACATTCCAGGTACATATCCGTAAATCGTTGTCCTTTGTGCTTTTGCGGGGGTTGTAAACATTAGGGGAATTCCATATCTGAGGCTTTGTTTGTGGTTTCAGTAGAGTTGTTCTTTGTGTTCATGGGCTGCAAAACCGACGTATAACCGTTGATTCAAGTTCACGGAAGAAACCGCCGCACACATTAGTTAACTCCCTGACGGATGTCAGATCGCTAACTAGGAGGCTCCACGAGAAGGTTGTGTGTACGCTCGAATATGAACTCACCTGTTTGTAAGACTATCACAGATTTTACCTTGTGTCCTCCGTCTTCCATTCGCCTTATGTATTTGATCAAAAATCTTATTAATTTTTTTTTTGCTTCAAAGATTCACAAAGATTTTTCTTTAGCTGGCATTGCCCATTTGAGTGGTGTTTTTAAAACGTTTTTTTGTTTTTCTTTTTCGAATTAATTAAATGATTTTACTCAAAAGGAAAACTGTGCAATTATTATTTCCGAAGAAAAGAAAAAAGGGGGAAAAACGCTAGCAATTAAAAATTAATAAAATATTTCTGCTGAATCATTTTTTCAATTACAAAATTTCACAGGAAAACTTCTCCTCGAAACAAACAGACATAGTTCAATATTCATTGAAAAACAAAGTTTAATTTTCTTAATTGATGCTCATAAACTTTTCAAAGAAAAAACTTGTTTATTATAAAAAAAAAACTTAATAGTATCCGACACTCAAGTATAAAAGTAGTAGATTACAAAAAGAAGAACTTTCTTCTTAGTGCTAAAACACTAGCAGTAATTCATTAATTGAACTTTACCAGCAGCAAGAAATTTCAAAGTCAAAAACTTTTTCCAAAGCTAAGAAAACTGCTTCACTAACTCACTCACTATTTTATAATTATATATTACAAATAAGTAAAAATTTTGAGCACTTTTACTCCCCGCAGGCTGCAACAGACAACGACGACATCATCATCAACCGACGCCGTCATATTTAGTACATACGCAAAGCATCCCTGTGTGTGTGAGAGAGCGCAATTTCCTGCATTTACTTTTTTTTTTTTTTTTTGGCTGCCTATGACTTTCCGGCATTTTGTATAAAATATTCACAAAGGAATTATTCTTCAGGTAGGGGGGGAGAAGAGAGAGCCGATGAGGTTGAAGGTTCGTAGATTGCTGGTTTTAATGTTTTTGTTGTGCCCTTGAAACACACATGCACACTTCCGCAATTTTATTTCTCTCCCTATCACATACACACACACACACAATTTCTCTGTTTAGGTCTCTCTGGGTTTTGTGTGTGTGTGTGTGTGTGTGTATATATAACCTTGAGATGCTGTGTATTCCTCCATGCTGTTTTTTGTTGTACATTTCCCGCTGTTTGTTTTTGTTCTTCTGCAAATTACACTTGTATTCATTTTCCTAATAAATATCGATATTTGAGCAAAAATTCCTTTTGGACTTTTTTTTTTTCATTTTAATTAATTAACTTTGACAGCAGCTTCCATTTTGATAGTGTAATAATGTAATCAATGAGAGAAGAATGAAAGAAAATTACTAAATGATATTCCAATTATGTAAAATGGCGCGCGTGTTCTTGAATTAGAAACATTTCCTAGTTTTTGAGCTTGTACCTCAATGCAGTAATTGTAGAGCATCGTTTTATGTTTAGTCTTCTATATCCTTGTCGCTTATTTAATTAATGAATGTATATGTGTGAATTTGCTGACAGGCAATCTATCAATTTGTCTTATTTTTACATAGCAATTTCCATTTAGAAATTAAATTTTTACGCACCACGTTTTTAAATTTTGCCATTTTTGTTTCAAACAAAACGATTCTATGAAATATTGGTTTGTTTCAGATCCACAAACCTAAGTTGTTTGGAATTTTTTTTGTATTTCTTTAGGAAAATTTATTGAATGAATAAATAAATGGAGTAAAAAAATTACATTCCACTCTTATTCTGAAATTCTGAAGTTATATATAAACAGGTTAATGAATAAATGTAGTTATCACAACAACAATGTATATAGAGACGAGGAAATCAGACGGCCGTTTCGGAATCCGCCACAATTCCTCATCACAAATTCTTTTGAAAGCCCGCCCACTCCTTGTATCCAGCACTGCATTTACATATATCTTATATATTTTTTTTTTATTCAGAACATCTTTCGGGTGTGCCTGAGTGTGTTTTTGTTTTGGTTCACTTCGTGCTAAAATTCATAAATTGATGATTTCTACAATTTTTTCCCTCAAAAAATAGAATACTTTCAAATTGTACCTAAAACACTATAAAAAAGTCGGAAAAAGGTACAATTGCATCTAAAGATACCAACACTGGTACACGTATATAATACATGAGAGGAAACTTCAGCTGTATACAATTATGCAGAGAGGCTCTCTCACCATAACTCATGAGATAAAACTGCGACTGCGAGGTCGACTCTCTGCTTGATTGTATATATCCGATCGCCATATGTTTTCGTTCGCTAAACACTAACAACAACATAGGTAAGTTCGTTTCTTATTAGTTTTGTATGTGTGCTGTGTGCAAAGCGATTACCGTTGCAAATTTTTCAATTCACAGCTCCGCTAAAGAAGATTCATTATAAAATTTATCCATTCTAATATTAATAGCTTTATATATTCCCGCATTTAAAGTTCTATAACTCAATTTTATTGTGCAAAAAGATTTTACTCGTACTTCATTCTCACACATTACACAGAAAATTACTTTAAGTATCTAATTTTAATGATTTGTTGTGGGATTGTGACGCAAATGACGCTGCTCGAACCTACGTATTCATAGGTATGTAATTTTAGTTATACAGTTAAATTAAGTGGAAGTTAAATATGCCCTCTAATAACATTGGGTCAATTACAAGTGTATGTACATACAAAATACAAAAAACAAAAAAAAAGCGTAAACAATGTAATATTTCATATACACTTCCATACATATATATTTATACCTATCTATTATTTTTAGTTATATTCATTACAAATAACTACAACAGCAACATTAAATTACACAATCAAACAAACAAACAACGAGTAGTCATAAAAAAAAGAGAAAAAACTGTTAATAATACTGGCAAAAAAAATAAAAAAAATTTGCAAAAATTAAATATAAAAAAATCATGTGGAAGTTTCCAATTTCACACGCGACCAAACGCATTTAAATCAAACCCAACTTAATCATGGGTTAAAATGTCATCAAATAAAGTTGGGTGCAAATAATAAACTACAACGTTGTAAATTGCAAAAACAATAACAAAATAATGGTAAAATATTTATTTGCATAGTTAGTAGGTAATGTGTCGATAATAAATACGAATATGAATACAAAAAAAATAAATAAATAAATCGGTACTTGGCTCACGTGTAATAAAATAATGAATACTTACCTTACCTACTTAAATACTTACTAATAAATAATAAAAGTTAATTATATGTTGAAGGTTAAAGCATATAATAGTAAGAAAATTGCTATAGATTTATAAATAATTTATATGATATTTCCTTAGACAATACTTTTTTAAATAAGTATTTATTTACTTATTTTGTAATGTATTTCGAAATGACATAGAGTGCGTGATGTAAATGTGGGCACTTGTTTGATGAAGCTGAGTATTGACTTTTAGCTAATACTACAGGGTTAAGTGAACAATTATTAAAGGGTTACAACACTGACAGTTTATTTTTTTTTCTGTTATCTTATTCAGTCTTACTCTTTACACTTAACGGAACAAACACGACTTAGTTAGTACACGTATTTAACACATGAGAGAAGAGTTCTGTTATGTGGAATCAAGCAGAGACTTCTATATCGACTCTCTCACTAAAGCACATGAGATAAAACTGCGACTGTGAAGAATAACAATATAACAGTAATATAAGTTTCATGTGAATATTCTGACGTAGGTATATTCTGAAATAGGTTAAAAGTTGCGTGTGTACAACACAACAACAATAACAGTAGAGTAGTTTTTTTTTTTTTAATTTTAACATTTAGAATCGCTTAACAGTACAGAATCGTTTAACAGTACAAAATCGTTTAATAATAGAGTAGTTTTTTCAGCTAACATTCAGAATTGCTTGACAGAATCGTTTAATAGTAGAGTAATTATTTTTTTTTTAACATTCAGAATCATTTAACAGTACAGAATCGTTTAACAGAACTAATCGTTTAACAGTACAAAATCGTTTAACAGTACAAAATCGTTTAATAATAGAGTAGTTTTTTCAGCTAACATTCAGAATTGCTTGACAGTACAGAATCGCTTAACAGTACAGAATCGTTTAATAATAGAATAGTTTTTTACATTCAGATTTTCTTAACAGTACAGAATCGTTTAACAGTACAGAATCGTTTAACATTACAAAATCGTTTAACAGTACAAAATTGTTTAACAGTACAAAATTGTTTAACAGTAGAAAATCGTTTAACAGAGCATAATCGTTTAACAGTACAAAATCGTTTAACAGTACAAAATTGTTTAACAGTACAAAATCGTTTAACATTACAAAATCTTTTAACAGTACAGAATCGTTTAATAACATTCAGAATTGCTTAACAGTACAGAATCGTTTAACAGTAGAGTAATTTTTTCTTTTAATATTCAGAAACATTTAACAGTACGAAATTGCTTAACAGTTGAGTAGTTTACTCCATTTTAATATTCAAATAGAATCGTTTAACAGCGGAGAATTTTTCTTTATTTTAACATTCAAACCGTACAGAATCGTTGGCAATCGAATTCCCAGAATTTCTTTTTATTCAATGCCATCAACTCTTTTTATTACATTTTATAACTAATTGTTTTTATATGCAATAGATTCGGAATTTAGTAATTTTTAATGCATTTTAAGAATATTTCTTTTTGGATTCAATTCCTTGGGAATTCATTGCATTTAAATGGATTCTAGAATTAGTTCCTTTTGTATTCAATTCCTTAGCAAACCACTACCTTTGAATGCATTTTAGAAACACTATTTAATGAAATCAATTCTTTGGGAGCTCAAAACTTATCAATGCTGGGACATGGTAGTTTTCTATGGAAAAAAACCTTTCAAAAATATTGAAAAACTTACAATCTGAAGACAAAGAGAAAGGAAATAGTAATAAAAAAAAAACGAAAAAAAACAATGAGAAATTAAAAACTTTTGACGATAAAACTTCAATCAGAAAAGAAATGAGAAATGGAAAATGTATTCTGTATGTATGTGTTGTGTGTAAAATGAAGATAGGTTAAAAATTCAACACATTTGCAAAAAAAAAAGAAGAAAACGCAAAATAAAGTTCAAAAAAAAAAAAGGAATAAAGAAGATGAAAATTACATAGAACAAAAGAAGAAAAAATAAAAAAAAATCAATTGAAATAAGAATTTCAATTGATGCTGGAAAAAGGAAGAAAAACTTTTCATTGATATGACAGAATGCATGAAATGAATGAATGAATGATATTGATGATGATGACAATGCCACAAAAAGTTTTCTTTCCTTTTCCGTTTATGTCTATGCATGTGTATGTATTTGCTTTTGCACAATGTTGGATGATTGTAAGCACTTAGTTGAAATGAAATGTTTTGTCAGAAATCTTTTGTATGTCATATAAATATATAATTTCTTTTTGCATTATTAAGAAAATCTATTTAATGACGTCATTAAAGAGATAAATATTTATGTAAAATTATTATACAAAAATAACACATCAAGGTTAATATTAGTCCCTATTCACTCTTGATAGTAATGGGGTAATTGGGTAACGGGTTAGAAAAGTAATACTTTTCTTTAGAGAGAAAGAGTAAACGCATCTAAAACTGTGGTAGTGTACTCTAGGGAAAATATCAATCAAGTGTATTCGAAAGAGAAAGATTAATGTTGCCAATCTAATGCGCTAGCAACAAAATCTGGTTTTTAATTTTTTCGTTGTCACATAAATTAATAAGTAGGCAACACTGATTTTCTCTCTTACTCAGTAGTAGTAGTAGTTGTAGTAGTAGTAGTACATATATTTTATTCAAGTGACAAAGCAAAAGAGTAAAACTGTAAAGTGTGAGTAAAAACAAATGCCGTATATTTTGTTATTGTAAAGCGATTTTATATTACACCTTTAACCTGTGACTCCCACCACTTTACTCCAAAGAGCGATTAAGGGGTATTAATTGCCTAAAGGGATACTCTTTATAATAAATGTAATGCCTTTAGCTGAATTTGTGTGTTCTTGCCTTAACTACTTAAAATAATTTTCAAAAGAAAAAAAAAAACTTTCATAGATCTAAACTATTTAAAGATATATATTACAATGTATCACACATACCTACATACATAATTGCTATGCTTAATCAGAAATGTTAAAATCTTTTCAAGTGAAAATATCTTTATTGTAATCTTGTATGTTAAACAATGACAATGAACATGTGACAGTATCACAAGAAAACATCATCATGACATCAGCATATGATAAATAAGTAATAGAAAAAATGGAGAGAGTAGTGCACAAAAGTTGAACAAAATCTAGGTTGAGATGAATTTAAAGAAAATGTTAAATACGGATACCAAAAAAACCAAATATCAAAACCTATTTTTTAATAACTGAAATTAAGTACAAATTTCACATTCTATGGTTACTAGACAAAGCCTGAAATACTATCTCCAAATGTTCTTCATTGGTTTTTGCTTAATGTCTTATAAAAAAGCCTTAATTCGATTTATGTCCCACCCCAAATTTTTCCCCAGGAACTTTTCAGTCCCTGTACTCTCGCTGAGTTGCCACCCGACCTGCTTTCCTCTGTGCTATGAGTTTATCAAGGAATGAAAAGACTCAGGAGATTATATATGAAATATATCAGGCTCTGTGGGGGAAAATATCTGGTCTGAACTCCTGCTTATAAAAATAAAATTAAGAAATGGGAAATGTATAGGTCACACTCTCAGGAAACGCTCCCAAAAGCATCATCAGGAAAGCATTCAAAAGAGTTTCTCGAGGTTTACGAAATCTCAGATATTCGGCAATAATAACATGGAAGAGAACAATGTCTAGAAAACTCGGAAAATGTAGCCTAATGTCATAAATCCGAATTAGATTCAAGCAAAAATCTTATGGGGGAAAAAGGAGTAAAAAGGGGTTGAAAAATAATTCTTAAAAATACTGTTATATAATATACAGATAGGCTGAGGGTTGTAGTTTCTTAGACAAAAGGAATAAAGGCGAACAGGGGAAAGGGGTGAGGGGAGATTTTAAATGTCTTCTTATTCATTTTTAATAAATTCGTATTTGTTTTAAATATTTTCGTATTCATTTCGAATATTTTCGTATTCATTTTAAATATTTTTGTTTTTATTTTAAACATTTTCGTATTCATTTTGAATATTTTCGTATTCATTTTGAATTCGTATTCATTTTAAATATTTTCGTATTCTTTTTAAATATTTTCGTATTCATTTTGAATATTTTCGTATTTATTTTGAATATTTTCGTATTCATTTTGAATATTTTCGTATTTATTTTGAATATTTTTGTATTCATTTTGAATATTTTCGTATTCATTTTGAATATTTTTCGTATTCATTTTGAATATTTTCGTATTTAATTTGAATATTTTCGTATTCATTTTGAATATTTTCGTTTTTGTTTTAAATATCTTTTTATTAATTTTGAATATTTTCGTATTCATTTTAAATATTTTGAATATTTTCGTATTCATTTTGAATATTTTCGTATTAATTTTAAATATTTTTGTATTTATTTTTAATATTTTCGTATTCATTTTGAATTCGTATTCATTTGAAATATTTTGGTATTTATTTTAAATATTTTCGTATTAATTTTAAATATTTTCGTATTCATTTTGAATATTTTGGTATTCATTTTGAATATTTTCGTATTCATTTTGAATATTTTCGTATTCATTTCCAATATTTTCGTATTCATTTTGAATATTTTCGTATTCATTTTGAATATTTTCGTATTCATTTCAAATATTTTCGTATTTATTTTGAATATTTTCGTATTCATTTTGAATATTTTCGTATTCATTTCAAGTATTTTCGTATTTATTTTAAATATTTTCGTATTAATTTTAAATATTTTCGTATTCATTGTGAATATTTTCGTATTTAATTTGAATATTTTCGTATTCATTTTGAATATTTTCGTATTTATTTTGAATATTTTCGTATTCATTTCAAATATTTTCGTATTCATTTTGAATATTTTCGTATTCATTTTGAATATTTTCGTATTCATTTCAAGTATTTTCGTATTTATTTTAAATATTTTCGTATTAATTTTAAATATTTTCGTATTCATTTTGAATATTTTCGTATTCATTGTGAATATTTTCGTATTTAATTTGAATATTTTCGTATTCATTTTGAATATTTTCGTATTTATTTTGAATATTTTCGTATTCATTTCAAATATTTTCGTATTCATTTTGAATATTTTCGTATTCATTTCAAGTATTTTCGTATTTATTTTAAATATTTTCGTATTAATTTTAAATATTTTCGTATTCATTTTGAATATTTTCGTATTCATTTCAAGTATTTTCGTATTTATTTTAAATATTTTCGTATTAATTTTAAATATTTTCGTATTCATTTTGAATATTTTCGTATTCATTGTGAATATTTTCGTATTTAATTTGAATATTTTCGTATTCATTTTGAATATTTTCGTATTTATTTTGAATATTTTCGTATTCATTTCAAATATTTTCGTATTCATTTTGAATATTTTCGTATTCATTTCAAGTATTTTCGTATTTATTTTAAATATTTTCGTATTAATTTTAAATATTTTCGTATTCATTGTGAATATTTTCGTATTTAATTTGAATATTTTCGTATTCATTTTGAATATTTTCGTATTTATTTTGAATATTTTCGTATTCATTTCAAATATTTTCGTATTCATTTTGAATATTTTCGTATTCATTTTGAATATTTTCGTATTCATTTCAAGTATTTTCGTATTTATTTTAAATATTTTCGTATTAATTTTAAATATTTTCGTATTCATTTTGAATATTTTTGTATTCATTGTGAATATTTTCGTATTTAATTTGAATATTTTCGTATTCATTTTGAATATTTTCGTATTTATTTTGAATATTTTCGTATTCATTTCAAATATTTTCGTATTCATTTTGAATATTTTCGTATTCATTTCAAGTATTTTCGTATTTATTTTAAATATTTTCGTATTAATTTTAAATATTTTCGTATTCATTTTGAATATTTTCGTATTCATTGTGAATATTTTCGTATTTAATTTGAATATTTTCGTATTCATTTTGAATATTTTCGTTTTTATTGATTTTGAATATTTTCGTATTCATTTTAAATATTTACGTATTAAAATCATATTTAAAAATTAATTTTGAATTTTTAATCAAATATTCCCAATTATTGTTTTAATTGAATCAACGAAGTTTTTTCTTCAATTTACTATTCTTCCACATTTTTTTAATTTTCAATATCCCGACCATTATATCTAAGAACACTGTGCTCTAAGTTTTTAAATTCCCTTTTCTTTTCACCCCATTCCAGAACACAAACTCTCAAAACTTTATGCTGAGCATCGACTTATGTGTTTAAATTTGGCACACATATGTTTCCTGTTTTCGTCCTGATGTCTTTTAAACCACCATTTTGTTTTCGCAAGCCTTGCATACACACACATTAAAGGAAAACTTTTCTAGAGTTTTTTTTTTGTTGTTGTATAAAAATAAGCACAAGTAGCAATTTTTTTCTTTTTTTTCTCTTTATATTCATGTTTGTTTTGTTTGAGGTTCTTTCTTTCTTCTTCTTCTGCTTGCACTTAACGAAGCGCATTAACAATGTTAAATTCTTTATAAGAAGAAGAAGAAGAAGCAAAAAAACTTAGTCTACTTTTTTGCAAATATACATTGTAATATTTCCTTGTTGAAGTTTATATTGCAAAAAAATATATATGGCGGCATGTTCAACTTCCGTTTCTTGCTTGCAGTGTGTTTCCACTTGCAGCAATAATAAGGTTATCGTGGAGATCGGGGGGGGGTAAAGTAGAGGAGGGTTGCAGTAAACTAAATAAAGCAATTAAAATTTATGCAATAAAAGTAAATTTGTTTTATGTTTAGAGGAAAAAAAAAGAATCAAATTTCTTGCACCGCAGCACAACTACAAGAAAAAATAAACAAAGAATTATGAGCTGTGAATGTCATGGTCAACAGAATGTATAAAGGGTGAATGATAAAGAAACTTACTTCTTGGAAAAAAGTTTTATAAATACTCAAGGAGGTGCTAGTTGAAACTGCATTGTTATCAATAAATTTATCTTTATGTTGTGTTAGTAAAAGCTAAAAATTTGTTAACTGTATTCTAGTTTCCATCAGCTTTGTAGGGAAAGTATATTATCACGAAATGTGATGAGTGCAGAAGGTACTCATTTTAGTTTTTTATTTGAAACTCTACAGCTTTAAAGTCTAAAACAAAATTTTTTTCACAAAATAAGCTTTAGGCTATAAAATAGAAAAAAAATAACAAAAACGAATTTAAGAAATTTTTGTTTTCTATTTTTTAATGGGTTAAAAGGGTTAGGATATTTTTTCCTCTCTTTACTTCTGAGGACCACTTTTGCGTAAAATATGTGCTTATTCCAAGCCATTTTAGCTGTATGCACATTTTTCGGAAAATTGGTATCAAAACCCCTCAAAAAAGGATGTACAGAAAGAGGGTGGGGGGTAAGTCAAAACAAAAAATGTCGAGCTTTTTATCAAATTTTCAAAAACGAAAAATTTAAATTTTATGAAAATTTTTTTTTCAGCCAAAACTTCTAAAATTGCATAATTCGTGTAGATAAGCAAAAAGAAACAGGAAAAAAATTTCTTAAAATTTATCAAATTTTCAAAAACGAAAAATTTCAATTTTTCGAAAAAAATTTTTTTCATCCAAAACTTCTAAAATTGCTTAATTCGTATAGAAACGCAAAAGGGAACGGGAAAAAAAATTTTCAGCCACGAGTCCCCCCTTATCACATTCTCGAAAACGAGGAGCTACCAAAATACACGAAAAAATTTCAATTTTATGAAATTTTTTTTTTCATCCAAAACTCTTGAAATTGCATAATTTGTGTAGAAAAGCAGAAAGGAACAAGAAAAAATTTCATACAAGAAGGCCCCCCCTTATCAAATTTTCGAAAACGAAGAAACGAAAAACTTAAATTTTATGAAATATTTTTTTTTCATTCAAATCTCATAAAATTGCCTAATTCGTGTAGAAAAGCAAAAAAAAAACAGAAAAAAAATGTTCATCCATGAGGCCCCCCTTATTAAATTTTCAAAAACCAAGAAACGAAAAATTTATCTGACCTGACCCGAAAAAAATGTTCACAGACTCCTGATCAGCGGTAAAAAATACTTCAGAAAAACCGGGCCAGAACTCAGATACTATTTTGCTGTTGTACAGTGTGATTGAAAAGTACATTTTTGAGAGGTGAATCGTTCGGAATTCGAAAAGAATTCAATTTTTCGAAATTTCTAAACGGTACCAACCCCTTAAACTTTGAACTGAAATATTGCTATCTAAACCTCAAAAAAACAATTATAAACATAATTCAATTTACATTTCTCTCTTTCGTTGTCTTTTTAGCTTTCCGTTGGCATTGAAAATGGCATACTCGAATCATATAATTCTGATTTTGAGCTACAATTTAGTCATCCATTAAAAAATATTGTTGGCATGTGTCGCATCATACATAAACAGAATGGTAAAAATGTTGGTAATGGTTTTATGCAATTGAAATCGAACAATAGCAGCAATAGCTACTACAATAACAACAACAACAACAACAGTAGCAGCACTGGTGGCAATGTTTTGAAACACACTGTATCTACATTGACCACATCAACATCGTATGGTTCACTCTCATCGAGTGCTGCTGCTGCATATCATAATGCTACCGCAGCGGCAGCAGCAGCTACAAATTCCAATGTTGCTGATGGTACAACAAATGATGCTGCCAATAATGGAAATGCAAATAATTTTATGGAATTCACTGGACCACTTACGGGTTTAGTTTATCTAATGAAGGAGCCACGTGATCCACTTTTGCATATTTATCTATTTGAATGTGATGCGGTCGAGGAGGTGAGTGGTTTTAATAATTATATAGTTGGATGTGTAGAAGTGGAATATTTTTGATTTAAAAATGTTGAAAAATTAATTGAGAAATTATTCGTGTAAAATTAATGTCAATATGTGCTATTGAATAGCAAAATGCTATCAAATTTATTTACAGAACGGAGGGACTAATAAAAATTCCCTTAGTTGAGTGCAAAGAAAAGGACAAGAAAAATAATTTTAATTTCATAACTTTAATTTTCATTGTTTTTAAATTTTTCGACATAATTGCCATTCAATTCTAAACATTTTTCCACTTTGAAAAACACTCCTCAAAATCGGTTATTTTTTAAGGTTTGCAGCTTTTTCTTCTCATTTTTACCGAAGACCATGGTGAAATCATGTATAAGGTGATAGTAAGATTACAACAATTTCACCTTGGCAAAAACAACACAGCTTTGTTGTTGCGTTGACTACCATTAAATGTTAAAACCAGCCGTTTAACAAGACAATAACAATGCATCTTTGTTGTTGCGGCCATAATAGCGGCATGGAGTGATTGTCAAAATGGCGAGCGAAAAAAAATTAAGCAAACAAGTAAAAGTTGCTGGTAACCTCACCTTGTATATATTCACCTTGCCGAAGATCCTCTCATTTTTTTTATTGTATTGTATTTTTATTGTCCTATGTTCCCTTCTCTCTCAGACTGCTGCGCATTATAAAAGATCTACTCTCAACAACTAAGAGAGTGGTGTAAATAAAAATACAAGCAGAGTTTGTATGTATATGAGAGAGCACTTCAGATTCACTCGGTATGTTTCGCTCAGTTTACTCACACATATACATAAACTGAACACAATGTATGTCGCAGAATTATTTGTTGGTGTTAAATGTGTGGAGATCGACTATACTTACAATACAAGCAGAGAAGTCACTATAGCCTCTCTTGCAGTGTCATCTCTGAATTTGCGTATATAGCATTCAGTTGGCTTGACTATTTACACATCAAATGTCCGGTCTGGAAGCTCCGAAACCACTTCGAGAGGGTCACAAGCGATGGTACATTCTCTCCATATGCTATTTGGCACTAGATATCATTAGATATTTTCACAGGCTTGAGAATATGCCGAAATCCGTAAAAAAATATGTGTAAAAGAGGTGGTGGAGAGCGAAATGAAGGAAATGGCCGAATTTTACTTTTGGATGTATACATATATGTAAATAAAGAAAATTGCGAGTAAGCAAACAAAGTCAACTCTTACAAGAACAACACGAACGACCCTCTCTCTCTCTCTCTCTCATATTTATGTATGTATTTGTACTAAAAGAGTTTCTTGCAAAAACAATACTGCTAAAAACAGTAAATTTCTCTGAAATCATTTACTCGCTAATTTGAGATGAGATTGAGAGAGTCGACGTCTCTGCCCAATTCCCATGCAAAAAAATTTATTCATATGAAAAAAGTCTGATCACGATGTCGGCTCTCTCATTGTCTGCTTTGGCACTACTTATATGATACTCTTTCTTTCATATATAAAAACAACTTAAAGAGTTTTGTAAGAGTCAACTCAAGAGAGAAAACAACAAAATGCAGAACAACAACAATAGATGCGGTATTTATCAGACACCTATAGAAAATTGAATTGAATTAAAGTATTTATTTCATATATTTAAAGAAATTCAAAAGACGAATTCTCATGAACATTGATATTTCCAATTTTTAATTATACATATATACGAATCAAATTTAGTACCTACTTATATTTTGTTTTTGATTTGAAATAATTCAAAGAGGATTTTTTTTCCAATCTCAATTTATCCAGGACTGCCTTTAAAATTAAAAAGAAAATAATATATTTTTTTTCTACATATTTTAACTTCTACTATTTTATTTTTTTATTTATTAATAAATAATCATTTTTTATAAAACTACAAACCTAATTTTTCGTTTATATTCTTAGGTTTAGAGAAACTGAAAATCCAGTGTGGTGCATGTAGACTTTTGTCTTTCACTGTATGTAAAATGCAATCACATATTGCCCATTTCGAGTTAATCCAAATAAATTTGATTTCAAATGATTGCAAAAATTCAAATGGCTAAAAATTTTTTGCACTCTACCTAGAATTTCCAATTAAAACTTCAATAACATGTTCATGTTCATGCTTTACCCGGAAATAGCCTTAATTCAGTGCAAAAAAAAAAGTTAAAGCAAAGTTTAATCAAAATATATAACAACAAAACTTTAATTCAGATTTCCTTCAATTTGTGTAAAATTTACCGCCCCCCCCTCCCACACAATTTTTGACCTTATGAATATATGATTATGTACATGCATATGTAACTAGCACATATTTTTGCCCTTTATTTGAACAACATACACGAAATATACACCACAATTAGTCCTGAAATGGAGTACACTCAAAAAAAAAATAGTCAACATCATAAAAAATCTGTTGCTCTCTCTCTCTCTCTCTCTCTGTGCTTCTGTAATTTTCGAAAACTTAACATGTACGATTACGCCGCAGTTTTTCCTTTTCAATTTAGAAGTGAAATTTCTTCAGCGGAGCTGTGAGTTACAAATTTTGCAAAGGAAACGAGCTTTCATTACACTTATACGTAGTAATGCTGTTGTTAGTGTTTAGCGAACGAGGTCATATGGAGATCGGCTGCATACAATCAAGCAGGGAGTCGACTTCGCAGTCGCAGTTTTATCTCATGTGCTTCAGTGAGAGAGACGAGTGTCGAGAGACGTCTCTCTCTTCTTGATTGTATATAGCGGGACTTTTCTTTCATGTATTATATACGTGTACTACGTTGTGTTTGTGCCGATAAGTGTAGAGAGTTTCAACAGAGGAAAAGCAACAACAACAATAGAAAGAAAGTAAGTGTTGAGAGTATCACCAGAAAAAAAAAAACAACAAACACAAAATAGAAAGAAGAAGACTGTGAAAACTTCAACAGAATTTTTTATAAATGTTTTCTAACAATTTTCAAATAAACAACAAAGTTTCAATTCTACTGTGAGTGCCCGCAAACACATAATTTTTTTTTTTATTTCAGAATTTCTGCAATTTTTAGCAAATTTTTCTATTGCTTCACGAACATTTTTAACAACCATAAAACTTGCAGCTTTCCATTTTCAGTTTCTCTCTCAGTTTCTGTAAGTTTTAGCAAACTTTTTAACATATTTTTTTTATAACTTTTGCTGTCAATATTTTTGTTGTTTTATTTGTTGTTGAATTTTACTTTTGGACGTTTTAATTTTTTTTTTTTAGCTTGCGCTTCATACACAAATATTGCACTTCATTTGGTTACATGCAGTTGTTGTTGCTGCCTGCTGCTTGTTGCCTGTCTGCCTTCAAATACAAACACAAAAACAAACACAAATAAAAAAAACTTCGAAATGAGGACAAACGAGTGCCTCACTAAAACAAAAAAAAAAGAAGTAGAATGTGGGTTAAAACTCACTACTACGTTGCCATTAAATGAGTTTATTGCTTTTTGGTGTTCCATTTTTGGACAAGAGAGAGAGAGAGAGGGTAGGAGTAGGGATAGTGGGGTGCTAATATTGATGCCACAAACACATATTCCAACAACAACAACAGAAATTTTCAAATCGTTTTATGGTTTTACTAACTGAAAGAAGAGTATTTGCATGTTTTTTCCTTTTACAATTTTTCGACCATGAATGGAAAATTTATGTGGAAAATGTTCGGTTTGTTTTTTGAAAATACTTTTACTGATTTGTTTTTCAGTTTTTCTGCTATTTTTTCTTTTATTTTTTTTTTACGTTGTTTTATTTTTAATGAAGGTTAATGAATTTTACGAGCATTCAAATTGTTAGCTGCTCGCTCTCTAATGAATTTAACGCTAACTATGTGCAATTTTGTTTTTTTATGCTTTTACTATTTTCACTTACCAATTTTCCTAGGTATTGCTAGTGATTTGAACTCAATGTTTTTTCTTTTTCTTTTTTTTTTTTAATATATTTGGAAAATTCGCGTGCTGCAAATGTGTTGCGTGTTTTTGCAACCAACTAAAAACGAAAATCTAGTTTTCACTTTATTTTTATTTTCTTTGTAATTTTCGATTGTGTAATTTGCAGTCGCCGTTGCAATTGAGTTGAATGCAATGCGTTTGAAGGCATATAATTTTTGTTTTTTTTTTTATTTATTTTTGTTATTTGTTTATTCGTTGCTATCACACTAAAATTTATTACAATTTTAGGTCAATTGTAGTTATAAAGCTCATAAATTTTACTAGCACTTGTAGCTAAATTTAAGGCGTCGTTTATATCTTTCTTTTTATTTTATGACCTAAGCCCTTGGCAGCACAATTGTGCGCATTTTTTCTTTTTTCTTATTGATATCAGTTTCTTTTGATGTCTATTTATTAGAAATTCAGATAAGAAATTAAAAGTTTAATGGTACATGGGAAATACATTTCAAATACAATTTTCTGCTTCTGAAGAATTTTTCGTCTTCACAGCTCTGTGAAAAAAGATTTTCTTTAACCCACCCACTCAAAAAGTGTTTGAATATATTTTCATAAACATTTCTGAAGTAACCTACATTTAGGACAATGAGCATATCTGAATTAATAAATACTTTGATTAAATTTTCTTCAAGTGTATGATAAATACCGCATCTATTGCTGTTGTTGTTCCGCATTTTGTTGTTGCTTCTCTGAGATTGACTCTTACAAATCTCTTTAAGTTCTTTTTAAATATGTAATTAAGAGAGATCATATATGTAGTGCAAAAACAGGCAGTGAGAGCCATTTTTCATATGACAAATTTTTTTGGATGAGAATTAGGCAGAGACGTCGGCTCTCTCAATCTCATCTCAAATTAGCGAGTAAGTGATTTCACAGGAATTTACTGTTGTTTTAGTGGTGTTGTTTTTGCAAGAAATTCTTCAAGTACAAATACATGCATAAATGTGTGAGAAAGAGAGTACTGTTCGTGTTGTTCTTGCAAGAGTTGACTTTGCTTGCTTATGGTGGTCATATGTTGACCTCTCGTAAGTAGTTTTTCACCACTTTTGGGAGAGGCGATAAAAATACAATAAAATTGCATAAATAATATGTAGAAATTGAGTTTAAAATAATTTTAAATAAGAAAAAAATGTTTTTGGAATTATTTTTTCTTATTTTCAAATTTTTTTTAAACATTGTTTATAGAAATTGATTGCGATTTAGTTGTCTCTTCCAAAAGTGGTGAAAAAGTACTTACGAGACCTTAACATGTGACCTCCATAAGCAAATAAAGTCAACTCTTACAACAACAACACGAACAGCACACTCTCCCTCTCTCTCTCATATTTATGTATGTATAGTTAAATTCAGCAATCATACATACAACAATGTTACTGTAGAAGATAAAGAGAGTGAGAGATATGAATTGGTTGCAATATTTTGATGTCTACATAGAGCCAAACAAAAACAAAATAATTCGTCATACAAAATGGTTGCCGATCCAAATTTTAGTACCCTTTAATAAGAAATTTCATTTAAAAAAAATTTCGGTAATAATTAATAAGCAAATCGCAATTTCTTGTCACTTTTCCTCTCTATAATTTAAATAATTCAACTATATATATATTTTTTTAAAGTCTATATATGTACCTTTCTCTGACAATTCCATTTCTTACTCGGAATTGTATAAAATAAAACAAAAAGTATAGTATAAAACTTTTCTATACTGAGACCTGTGAAAAAAATATACCATATTTTCATGTCATACAAAAAAAAAAACATTCAAAATAAGTATTTTATAAATGCAAATATACAAAAAATCATAAGTAGAAAACTGAAACTTTTGTTTTTTTTTGCACATAATAAAATAAAAAATATTTAAACTTTTTCTATACACATTATAAAAACTACAAGTGTCTACTCTACCTCTATCAACCAACTCACACACTCACAGCTACTACTACCTACTGCTACTGTCAATTACAATTGACAGTTTGCAAATGTAGAAAAGCGCAGCAGTTTTAGTTTTTTTCCCCTCCCCCTCTTTTTCCCCCCACTTATCATATTTTCTACATTCATTTTTTGTTTTTTCATCCTTTTGAGTGTGTATGTTAGAGTGTGTTCATAGCAACGCGAACTTTATGCATGAAATATAAAATTTAATTCAAAGTTTTTGCATGAGCATACACTAAAGCGAGTCTCTCTATGAGTTGTTGTTGTTTTTGTGGTATAAGTACACAGTAGGAAGCAGTTAGTTAGGTACCTAGGTGATACCTTAGCTGTTGCAATAACAACTACCTTGAAAATTTATGAAAATATTTCAATATAATATATACACGCTCACCAACACATTCATACATATTATGTGAAATAGCTTAGAAAATAGAAAATGTCAATGTAAATGTATGCAAAATAAGAAGTTTATATACATGCAAACAGCCAGGGAGCAACAGCAAGGGAGCAGGAGGAGGAAAAGATACACAAATCTATTTGAAATTTAGTTGGCATGAAATTTTATGAAAGTCAAATGCACTTTTGAATTTTTTTATGCGCTATAAAATTGACAAAAGATTAAATAGAAAATACAAGCAAAAAGTTAAACTTTGGAAAATAAACTAGAAAAAATAACTTTTCATTTACGTTTCGGTACATACGAGTACCTACCTAAGTTAAATATTAGAAAATTGAATTGGATTTGTGAAAACTTTTCTACTTACGAGATTTGATATGAAATTTGAATTACTTGAGAATTAGTTTAGTAGTTTGTAGAATACTTAAATGTGATCTATAGACATAAAATAAACTAAAAAGTTGCTTATTTATTGTTAAATTTAAATGAAATGACAACAAAAGAAAGTTCATAATCATAGCGGAGTTGAGAACTTGTTTGGCTGAAGGGAAAGAGATAGGGTGGCTGGTAAGGGCCTGAAGAGGGTGAGAGGCTGAGATATTCCCTATACAACTTTTAAAACTACAGTTGTAAGTAGCAGAACCAAAACCAAGAACTAGACCGAAAATGGGTGTTAAATACTACGCCATAAAAATCGTTCCGAGAATTGTAGATCAGATGGATTTATCAGGCAGAGGAACACTCTTAAAGGAAATATGCCAAAAGAGGAGTTAAGTAGTCTTCAAAGCATTTTTCCCCGTTTGGAAATAGAACTTGATACAACTAAGAATCTAGTCACTAGTATCATTCACCAAATCATGAGAAATCAACTTGTCATAGTTTGAGGGCTCGATTACGACGATTCAACTTGGCTATGCTGACGGTGACGATGAATCTGAGTTACTCACTTTCTTTGTTCATAGACAAGTTAAATTATTCATGTCAAACATTTATATAGCGAAAAGATTTGATTTCCCAATATTTTTTGAAAAATGTTACGTATACGCCCCAATGACCGGTTAGTATAAGAAAGCGCACTGTGAACAGCGCTATCGTAAACGTATTGAATGTTAAATGATCATGTATTTCCTAAAGACTTAAGCATTTTTGTAGCCTTAAATAATAAACTCACCTGTCTCAATTTCTATACTTATTATTGAATCGAAAATTGCCAAAGACCTTTCTTCTTAAATTTGTTTTCAATTGAGACTTCTTATGGGAGGGTACTGAAATTTGGGTCGACTGCCATTTTGTATGACGAATTATTTTGCTTTTGTTTGGCTCTCTATGCACACATCAAAAAATTACAACAACAAACTCATTTCTCTCACTCTCTTTATCTTCTCAAGCAACGTTGTGGTATGTTCGTCGAATTTTACTCGTAGGTACTTTTTCACCACTTTTGGAAGAGACGACAAAATCGCAATAAATTTCTATAAGCAATGTGTAAAAAAAGTTGAAAATAAGAAAAAATAGTTTCAAAAATATTTTTGTCTTATTTAAAATTATTTTAAACCCAATTTATACATATTATTTATGTACATTTATTGCCCTTTTGTCGTCTCTTCTAAAAGTAGTGAAAAACTACTCACGAGATGTCAATATATGATCATCATAAGCAAACTAGGTCAACTCTTGCAAGAACAACACGAACAGTACTCTCTCTCTCACACACACACATTTATGTATGTATTTGTACTAAAAGAGTTTCTTGCAAAAACAACATAGCTAAGACAATAGTAAATTCCTGTGCAATCATTTTCTCGCTAATTTGAGATGAGATTGAGAGAGTCGAGTCGGGCAGAGCCCAATTCCACACTTTTGGAAGAGACGACAAAATCGCAATTAATTTCTTAAGCAATGTGTAAAAAAAAGTTGAAAATAAGAAAAAAATATTTTTGTCTTATTTAAAATTATTTTAAATTCAATTTTTATATATTATTTGTACATTTATTTATTTATCACCCTTTTGTCGTCTCTTCTAAAAGTAGTGAAAAACTACTCACGGGTTGTCAATATATGATCATCATAAGCAAACTAGGTCAACTCTTGCAAGAACAACACTAACCGCACTCTCTCTCTCTCTCTCTCACACACACACATTTATGTATGTAGGTATTTGTACTCAAAGAATCTCTTGTAAAAACAACACAACTAACACAACTGTAATTTTCTGTGAAATCATTTACTCGCTAATTTGAAATGAGAGTGAGAGAGCCGACGGCTCTGCCCAATTCCCATGCAAAAAAATTTATTCATATGAAAAAAGTCTGATCACGATGTCGGCTCTCTCACTGCTTGTTGTTGCACTACTTATATGATTCTCTCTTTCTCTCATATTTAAAAAGAACTTAAAGAGTTCCGAAAGAGTCAACCCGAGAGAAACAACAACAAAATGCTGAACAAAAACAATATATGCGGTATTTATCAGACACCTATAGAAAATTGAATCAAAGCGGAGTTACATCTGCAAGAAAATTGCCGTAAGTTGCTCTCAAAAAGTTTTTTTTTTTTTGGAGTAAAGTCCTGATGTAAACAGAAAAAAAAACTTAATGCTTCTCATTTATAACAATTTGCTCTATAAAAGGTTTTCTGAAAGAAATTGCGGCGATTGTATTTAAATGAGAGAGTATTAGTTGAGAAGAGAGAGATCAAGAGAACAAGAAAGGAAAAGAGCAAGTGTGTTTTCTTTGATGTTGTTCTCTCTGCAGTGTTGTTTTTCCATAAAGGGGGGGTAAACGAAAGCGGTGTCGCATGTTTTGTCGTTTGAAAAATATTACGTATACGCCTTAGTGATCTGATAGTATGAAAAAACTCTTGAATGTAAAATGATACAAACTATCAGTTATTTCCTAAAGACTTAAGCATTTTTATAGCCTTAGAGAAGAATCTTCTCTGTTTCAAATTTCAATTGAAAGGTAATCGAATTTGTGAACAAGTGAACTGATTTCTATCTAGGACTATATAAAACATACATATGTATAGAATTTTTAGCAGCATTTAGCGAATTTTAAAGCTGTTCCAATTGATATTTTAAAAATTTACTTGCAATAGCTAAAGAATTTTACGCTTATAGCAACTCATCCATTCCCTCAGTGTACGTACACTGAAGAATTTTTCAATTCAGAGTACTCGCTCTGTTTATCATGACATCTTGTATGCGACTATTTGTACACCTGCTTTTGTTGGTAGGGTACCTAGATAAGAGAAAACCTTAACATATCATTACATTAACAATGAATGTAAGTATGTATAAGTTAACAATAACAAAGCACAAAATAAAATGTCAACATTTTTGAAAAATAAGGAAAAAAAAAAAATGAAAAGAAAAAAATTGAAAATGAAATGCGCTTTTTTGAGTCCTTTCTGAATGCTCGATTGGTTTTATAGTTGACAGCATCAAAATGTTTTTTTTTTTGTTTTTTTTTTATAAATACATACCTACAATATATTTATGTGCTTTAGAGTTTGTATGTATATATTTGATGTCTGTAACAATTTTTACACATGATAAACATAAAAGAAACTGTCTGTCATTGTATGACATTAAAAAAAAGAAATAAGTATATATTAAAATTCTTATACTTCTGAACAAATATAATTTCCTTTTCCTTTTTGTTTTGGTTTTTTTTTTTTTTTTTAACAACAGCTGCGCTGCGCTGCTCTTAATATTGCTTCTTTTTTTTCCCTTGTTATTTTATGCGTCATTTGCAATTTTAGTTAGTTTCTTTTGTGTCTAACTACACATCCGGTTAGTTTTTCAATTCATAAACTCAAACATTCTTGTAAATCAATTTCATAAGTTTTATGTGGCATAATAAACTTTTTCTGTTTTTTTTTTTTTTTTTTTTGCTTTTTCGAAGGCTTATGCAAATGGAAAAATTTTTATACTTAATAGCTAATTTGGTTTAATGCTCAAGTTGCTTGTGATTTTACGCTCCAAAGAGTTGTGCACTTGGCAGAAATTTACTGCATAATTTCAGGAAATTAAAATGGTTTAATAATTTTATTCTCTTGTGAGAGTTTATTCAAAGCTATTTAGAATGAAATTTAGTTTGTTAATATGCTTTGCAAACACGCATCTGATTTAGATTTACCCTAGTCAATTTCGGTTTATTTACAGTTTATCTGTGCTTCTTAAGCTAACCACAATTCAAGCTACTTGCTAACGAAAATCTTCTGCTCACTTTCTCCTTTAGGTTTCTGGCTTAAAAACTTCAAATTTAAGTCTACTTTCGCTGTTTATTATTGACTTAGACTTTACAAAGTTTATTTGTTTTTTTTTTGTTTGTTTATTTTTTCTCTGTCCCTTGCGGCCTAAAAATTATAGAAATTTCCTTATTTTCTTTGTTAATTTTCGGGCTAAGAACCTGCCGAGTTTTATTTTTCATTTTCACTGTTCCTTGCTGGGTCAGAAAGTACAGAATATTTTACATTCGCTTTGTCTTGCCTCAGACAAATTGAGGAATATTGAAAAATTTCTGTCTTGCAAACTCGAAATTTGAAAGATTTTTTCCATGCCTATTTTGGACTTTTTTGCTGGATCAGGAATTACAGAATTTCGTCCATTTTTTTTGTAATGCCTTCTTGACTCAAAGCTGCAACTTTTTTTTTATATTCTCTGTCCATTTCTAGCCTAAATTCCTGAAATTAAAAAAAAAAAAAATTTTTTCTATTGTTGGTCAAAAAATTGAAGAATTTTGTCCATTGATAGCCTAGAATTCTACTGAATTTTATCCATTTACTTTGTTGATCCAAATATATGAAAATTTCATACATTTCCCCTAGCTCTTGTTGGTTCAGAAATTGCAAAATTTTTTTCATCACTGCCCTAAAAATTCTAAAATTATGTCCTTAAAATTTCAGAATAGAATTTTTTTGTCCATTGCCTAGAAATTCCAGAATTTTGTCCATTTCCTTCTTTCATTTTTGAGAATAAAAGTTTCAGAATCGAGTTTTTTCTCTTCATTGCTGGCCTAGAAATTACAGAATTTTGTCCTTTTGTGAGCCTAAAATTTCAGAAAAGAATTTTCTTTATCCATTGCTGTCCTAAAAATTCCAGTATTTTATCCATTTGTGGACCTAAAAGTTTCAGAATAGAAGTTTCTTTGACCGTTGCTGGTCTGGAAATTCTAGAATTTCGTCCATTTTTTCAGTCCCTTTGTGGGTCTGAAAGTTTCAAAATAGAGTTTTCTTTGTTCATTGCTTGCCAAGATATTTCAGAATTTTGTCCATTTCCCTCTGTCCATTTGTGGGCCTGAAAGTTTCAGAATCGAATATTTTTTGTCCATTGATGTCCTTAAAATTTCAGATTTTTGTCCATTTGTGGGCCTGAAAGTTTCAAAATAGAATTTTCTTTGTTCATTGCTTGCCAGGAAATTTCAGAATTTTGTCCATTTCCCCCTGTCCATTTGTGGGCCTAAAAGTTTCAGAATCGAATATTTTTTGTCCATTGATGTCCTTGAAATTTCAGATTTTTGTCCATTTGTGGGCCTAAAAGTTTCAGAATGAAATTTTTTCTGTCCATTGCGGGCCTAAAAGTTCCAGAATTTTGTCCATTTCCTCTTTCCATTTGAGAGTTTAAAAGTTTCAAAACAGAATTTTATTTGTCTATTTCGGGTCTAGACATTCCAGAATTTCATTTGTCTATTTCGGTACTAGACATTCCAGAATTTTGTCCATTTGTGGGCCTGAAAGTTTCAAAATAGAATTTTCTTTGTTCATTGCTTGCCAGGAAATTTCAGAATTTTGTCCATTTCCCCCTGTCCATTTTTGGGCCTGAAAGTTTCAGAATCGAATATTTTTTGTCCATTGATGTCCTTGAAATTTCAGATTTTTGTCCATTTGTGGGCCTAAAAGTTTCAGAATGAAATTTTTTCTGTCCATTGCGGGCCTAAAAGTTCCAGAATTTTGTTCATTTCCTCTTTCCATTTGAGGGTTTAAAAGTTTCAAAACAGAATTTCGTTTGTCTATTGCGGGACTATAAATTCCAAAATTTTGTCCATTTGAGGGCCTGAAAGTTTCAGAATAGAATTTTTTTATCCGTTGCTGTTTGAGAAATTCCAGAATTTCGTCCATTTGTGGGTCTAAAAGTTTTAGAGTAGAATTTTTTCTGTCCATTGCGGGCCTAGAAATTCCAAAATTTTGTCCATTTGTGGGCCTGAAAGTTTCAGACCTTGTTTAAATTTCTTTGTTCATTGCTGGTCTGGAAATTTCAGAACTTTGTTCATTTTTTCTGTCCATTGGTGGGACTAAAAGTTTCACAATGGAATTTTCTATGTCCATTGTTCGCCTAGAAATTGCAGAACTTGGTCCATTTCTAAGCATTAAATTTTACATTACTATAAAATGTTTTCTTCAATAATTTAGCACATACACTTGTTTGCCGTGTCCGCTTTTAGCTAAATTAATTTCTATTTTTCACCCAATCCATATGCTTTTAGATGTTCATACACGCTTTTAATAACTTTAAGCTCCAAAAATAAATCCCTTATTATTACTTTTGTTTTATTATTTTTATTTTCTTTTTTTGTTGAACAAAATCCATTAGATTAAACAAAAGTGCTACTCATTCAACTGGTTGCTGTGTTCCACACACACACACACACACACACACACACTTTCTGATTTTCACATATTCTTACTCTCATGTGGCGCATATGGCAAATGTAACGTTTAAATATTTTATAAGCTTATGAACTTGTTAAATTGTTAAATATGGTTTTAGGTTAGCTGCTTACCTGTGCTTGTTTACACTCACAAACACATGCTCAGTCAAACCAACAGACAGATAGACAACAAGTAACAATATTTTCATTTTAAAGATAACCAAGTAAAAAAAAAAAAAAACAAATTCGCAAGGATTAAATTATAAAAAAGGATTTTTTAATTTTCAAATTTTTCTTTTCAGTATTTTTCTGTTTCTTATTCGTTCTTCTTGCTGGCTGCATAAATTTTTTGTATTCCCTTGTAACGTTTTTTGAGGTTTTTCGTCTTTTGTGCCACAGGTGGCGTTGGTGGTAAAATACTTTCCTGCAGCATTTCATATACTCTTGTGGTTTTATTGTTGCTACTGCAATTAGCACACACACACACACACAAACACATGCATACAATCACTCTCACGCACTCATTGCACTCACTCTCTTTCTTTCATACACATATGTACGCATACATGTGTAAGTAAGTGTGGTGGGTTTTTTGTTTCAAGTGTGTACAGTGGCTTATGATCTACTTTGGTGCTTGTTTTGAGATTGTATTTGTTTTTCAATTTTACGTGTGTATACAAAGCTGCTACCTACCATTGGTTGGTGGGCACCTCTGTTGTCTTGCTGTTTTTTTTTTGTTTTTTTTGGTATGAACTCATTCGCTTCCAAGTTATAAATAGTTAATTTAAAAGCAATTTTGAATGAGATATTTTCTTCGTCGTCGTCTTCTTCTTCTTTCAGAAATGTAATTATTTTTGATGTGCACACGTGTAACTTTGCGCGCGTTGTAGGTGGAAGATGTAAAGAGAGTAGTAGGTCAATCTGAAGTGGGTCGTAGTAAAAGAAAACGTAAATCTTATCTTTTTTAATATACATACATAACTGTATATATATTTATATATATATATAAATGATTAATTTTAGTTTTTGCAAGATTAATAGCTAAATCTGTTAAGAATCTGTTTATGGAAACTAAAAGCCAGCTGCATTCAAGGGAGTTGAATTCATTTAATTATAATTAGTTAGAGGAGGAGAGAAATTTGTGTGAAATAAAAAGAAAAATTAAAAAAATATATAAATAAATTTTGTGCTTGAATAAAATCATATTTGGTCTGTCCTTTGTTGGCTCAAAAATTAAAGCATTTTGTTCAGTTTTTCTGTCTCTTCCTGGCTTAAAAATTGCAGAATTTTGTTATTTTTTTTTTGTCTGTTTATGGGTCAGAAATTGCTTTGCTAATTTTTTTTTGTACTTGTTGGCTTAGAAATAGCAGAAAAACGTAAAGTTCTTAATTTAAAAAAAAAAAAATTTTTTTTTTACAAATTTCTTTTAAATTTTGGGTGTTCATATTTTAGACCTAAAAACCCTAAAAAAAATTTCTGAGTTCTCATATGTATTTGCTGGAGTTGTTTGCGATACTGGGCAAAAATCTAAAAAAAAAATTTTCGGGTCAGTGCCTACCACATTTTATGATTTTTCAAAAAACAGTAAGATACGTGGAAGAAAAATTTTTTGTTTTGAGTTTTTGTGTTTTCTACACATCTTACAACGTTTTCAACACAAAAAAAAATTTTTTTTAGACTTAAATTTTTCCAAAAATTCATAAGGGGGCTGTCATACATGGTGCGAAAAATTCTTTTTCGTTTTTTTTTTATGGTTTTTGCACATCTTATGAGGTTTTACAACGTTTTCAACAAAAAACAAATTTTCAAAAAAAATTTTTTTTTCATTCTAAATTTTTCAAGAAACTCATAAAAGGGGTACATAGAAAACAAATCGGGTTTTCCGATTTTTTGTCATGTCTACACGTTTTATTAGTATTTACAACAAAAAAATTTTTTTTTTTAAAATTGTTCAAATAATTCATTAGGGGGGGGCCATGTGGAAAAAAATTTTTTTTTCGACTATTCATGTTTTCTGCACGTTTTATGAGTTTTTACAACGTTTTTAACAAAAAAAAATTTTCAAACAAAAATTTCTTTTTTCTAGCTAAATTTTCATAAATGGGGGATACATGGAAAAAAATATTTTATCTCGTTTTTTTGTGTTTTCTATACGTTTTATGAGTTTTTACAACGTTTTCAACAAATTTTGCATTTTCTCGATCTGAATTTTTCGAAAAAATTCATAAGGAAAAAATTGTTTTTTCTACAAGTTTTATGAATTTTTATAACGTTTTCAACAAATAAATGTTCTAAACAATAATTTTTTTTTTCGAATTTTTCCAAAAATTCATAAGGAGGAAAGGGGAGATACATTAAAAAAAGAATTGTTTTTCAATATTTTATGTTTTATGAGTTTTTACAACGTTTTGAACCAAAAAAACAATTTTTCAACAAAAAAAAAAAAAAATTTATTTTAATTATTCTTTAATTTTTTATTTGAAGAATTCCTCTACCTTACCATTTTTTTTTTTTAAATTTTAAAATCATCAATATCTCAAAATTTCTATCTGATCTGAAAAAATGTTTTGCAGATTCGTGATCAGCATCGAAAACCACTCCGGAAAACCATATGAGAATTCAGAAACTTTTTTTCGTGTTGTATAGTGTGATTGAAAATCAATGGACTTAAATCAACAATAATGCCAGAAGAATACCAAAAAGCCATAGAACAAGCAGATCAGCCGATCTTTTCGTAACCCGCTTCGGTTACTCATTAGTTGGTAAATGTGGTCTAGAGATAGTTAAAATTAATTTCTTAATTTCATGGACTAAGTGATTGTTGTCTGCGTTTCAGTTATCCGCTTACAAAGACAATAAACATTTAATGTAATTTTTTTTTCTTACTAATTCACATATAAAATGTAAAATCAACCTGAACGTATGATGAACTTTTAATTTGCTGCAATGATCTTTTTTTTTTCTCTATTAATAACAGGTATATAAGCACTCAATCTTTCTCGCTTTCTCACATGTGTGCTGAAATTGTTATTACTTTTGTTGTTGTGTGTGTGTGTGTATGTTTGTTTACCAATAATTGTATTTGTATTTTATTGCTGTTGAATCAGCTGTTTTTTGCTATTGTTGTTGTTTAGCTTGTATTGATCATAAAAACAATTCTACTCAGAGAGTTTAGGTAGATTTCTCGTGACGTTCGTGAGGTAGTTTTTTTTTTGTGACGCTGCTGCGCTGCTTGCGCTCATATTCTCAATTTTAATGCATGAATGCATGCAGGTGAATTTTATTGTTGTGTTTGTTGTTTTTCCATACAATTCACTTTTAACATGCGCATTTGTATTTAAGTTATTGTTGTTATTTTCTTTTTTGTAGTAGTTTTTGTTATTGTTAGTTAGTGAGTTGCCGACAGATAGCTGTCGTCGTCTTCGATGAAGTTCGTGTAAAGCGAAAGTATCTGCAAGACGGCAGTAGCTGCAGCAGCAAATAACTCACAGCGGCAGCGCAGATAATTTAGTTATTGCGGTACTTTCAACTTGTGCGCATGTAATTGACTCTCTCTCTCTCTTTGACTAAAAATACAAGAAAAAACGAAAGAAAAATCTTGAACAAAAACAAAAACAACAAAACGGTATTGCTTAGATACTACTCGTTTACAATGGTTTTTTATTAATAAATAAACAACAAGAAACGAAATTTTTAAATAAAAAAAAGTAAATAAATTTCAAAATTGTTTTTTTTTTCTATACTATGTTCAAATCGTTTGGCGCATCCTCACAAAAATCTATCAAAAAAAACAACAAAATACACTTAAAAAAAATCAGTGCCTATAAAAATCAGAGCAATAAGCAATAAATATTACAACAACAACAAAGATACAACAATAAATCAATTGAAACAATTGGGTCTACGATTTGCTCTTCTATTTCTTCGGCTTCTTCACTGTGTTGCTATTTTATTATTAAACAATTTGTTTGTTGTTGCTTTTTTTTTGTTGTTTTTGTATAGGTGCATATTAAAAATATTTGAATTATTTTTTTATTCTTATGCAATTTTTACATGTGCATATATAAATTTAAATATAATAAATAAAAAAATTAAAATGATCACATGTGCCGCTGAGTGATTGTCGTCAACCTTTTTACAACATACATATTCATATTCGTCGTCATTGTCGTAATACTTTTTGTTTTACCAATTTAAACCACAATTTATATATGGTTTTATGTAAACATTTCAATTTGAGTTCATTTATTGACAAATTTTGCATTGGAAAAAAATTAAATAATTTTTTGAATTTCATTGTTTTTCTTACCTTTAAGTTTTGCTAAATTTGTTACGCGTAATAAACTTGTAAGTAATAAATAAATATAAATCCCAGTAGGAAATATTAATATCGATGACACTATAATAATTTTAACAAACATTGTGAGGGAAAGAGGCGGATAATCTGAAGCAGTCTAAAATAATAATCCCTTTAAATTATAGACATAGTTAATGCATTGCAATCAGAAGCTATAAAACATAAACATGGGAAATCAGAGGCATACAAAAGCAATCGGAGGTACTCAGAAGCAATTACTGTGGGGTTTTGTTATAGTTTTATCAGACACTATTATAATTTTGTCAATCAATCAGATAACAATTTGCATTATCTAGTGACAGACGCTCAGATACCAATTGCTTAGATATCCAATAATTTCGAAAGTCCCTCCCCTTTAACGCTTTAGTTCCTAAGCCCACCTCTAGACAGTCTTCATTTCATTAAAAGGGGTGGAATTGCCACCATAGCAGTTTTCTGCTGCTATATTTTATCATATCGTTTAGAGAATTTTCCAAGCTCTCAGACGTCAGCAGCAGTTTAAGTCAAAAATTTGTGAAAAACAGGAAAATTAATTATTTTAATTGAATTTTAGAATTTGAGTTAAAAAAAAAAAATTTAATAAAATGCTTCACGTCATTTGGCCGGTTAAAAACAACTAACTGGGAAAAGCTGGGGATTTGAATTTTTTTTTTTATAATTATTTAAAACCATTTAATAAAAATTTCATTTAACAACAAATAATTTTAGGTATTGAACCTTTCCCACTTCGTTAAACTAAGCCCATTAATTTTTTGTATTTTGGTTTTGAAATAAGATCCAAGCTTTTTACATCAATGTTAACCAATTCCAACTTTTTTCAGGTACGTTCACAAATTTGAGAACTAGAGGGTTAAAATTTTTGTTCCTGTAAAAAGTTAGATAAGCAACTATCAAATTTGGTATGATATTTCACAGAGGCAGAGATTTTATACCTAAAACCCCCTCTCCGCTCCCCTTCTCTTTAAATTAAACGATTTCATTTTGGTGAATATAAATTAAATTATTTACTCTCATCCACTCATTGTTCTGTTTTTTCTCTCAGTTGTGGTGAAATTATGTATAAGGTGATATCATGATTACAACAATTGCACCTTGGCAAAATTATTCCCTGCCACCCACTCATTGTTCTGCTTTTCGCTCTCTTAGTCGAGGTGAAATTATGTATTTGGTGATAGTAAGATTACAACAATTTCACCTTGGTAAAATTTTTCTTGTTCTGCTTTTCTCTCTCTCAGTCATGGTGAAATTACAACAATTTCACCTTGGTAAAATTTTTCTTGTTCTGCTTTTCTCTCTCTCAGTCATGGTGAAATTACAACAATTTCACCTTGGTAAAATTTTTCACTCTGACCCACTCATTGTTCTGCTTTTCTCTCTCTCAGTCATGGTGAAGTCAATTTCACCGTGGCAAAATTATTCACTCTCACCCACTCATTGTTCTGCTTTTCGCTCTCTTAGTCGAGGTGAAATTATGTATATGGTGATAGTAAAATTACAACAATTTCATCTTGGCAAAATTTTTAACTCTCACTCACTCATTGTTCTGCTTTTCTCTCTCTCTAAATTTAAGATATTTCGGAGAGGCAGCAGTCTTACCATCAAAATCCCCTCTGCCCTCTCTGTGAGCCCAACGATTTCATTTTTGGTGAATATAAATTATATTATTTACTCTCGCCAACTTATTGTTCTGCTTTCCTCTCTCCCAATTTTATTTTCAAGAGTAAAAGTAAAATTACTCTCACCACATGATACTCTTATGATTCTTTTCTGCTCTACTTTCGGTCAATTCGATTTTGATTTCCTCAATCCGTTGTAACACTATGGCACTATTTGGTTCTTAATTTATGTAAACAAAAAAAAAATGTATGTAAAATAAATAAAAAAAAAAACAGACGTCATCAATATGAAATATAGAATAATATTGTGTCAGCTGTATTTCATTATGGTTACAAATTACATCGTTGTTGTAATAGTAACAGCATATGTATAACTTTAATACATACAAAAACAAGTTTTTCATAAAACTCTAATTCTTAACTTTTCATACCGGTTCGAAATAAGTTAAATTTCTAATTAATTAATTAACTTTTTAATAAGTATTAAAAATAAACTTTAAAACTGGTTAAAAAACAAAAACAAAAACATTTCAAAGTTCAATTTTAAGTGCTAAGGCAGACTCAACGATGACATTTCAGTTTAACGATCACCTGCACTTTGTGTGTTTTTTTTCTTTCTTTTTTTTAGTTTAAAGATTATTTGTTTTTTTTTTTTTAAAAGATGAAAAGCAAAAACAAATACTAAAATTAAAAGTCAACTAAAACTTAAATAAATTTTGAGCTTTGTGTTCAAATGTTCAAATTCAACTGACTTATTGACTTGTCTTATTCTCTTACCCTTACCCTCTCTCTCTTTCTCTCTGTTTGTGAATAATACAAAGTAAAAACAACAAAACAAAAAAATTTTGGTAAATTTAATTTGTTACTAAGTCATGCTAATGCAATTTACTTTCATTAAATATAAAGGAAAAAAACAAAAAAATAAAAACTATAAAACTTGTAGAAAACAATTTGGCAAGATCATTAAATGCAAATGTGCATAAAATGAATTTTTTACCGAAAGAAAATTTCAACTATGAAACAATGAAATTTTATATAATTCACACAACTAATTATATTTACAATTTGTTAGTTTTTTTTTTGTTTGTAAAAAACCAAAAATACGAAAAAAAAAAAATAGAAAAATACAAAAAAAAAAAAATAGAAAAATACGAAAAAAAAAAAAAAAAATAGAAAAATCATTTTCTCGTTCGATATTTATTTTGTTTTTATTTGTCAGGATGGCACGTTCATTTGATCATACGATAATAGAAAAAACAAATTAGTATATAATAGAATAAATAGCTTCAATGTATATTAAATGATGATAAGTGATCAAACTCTGACTGATTGGTAGACGTTTATCTTTTATTTTTTTACTATTTTTTTATTATTATAATTTTCGTTTTATTTGTAATTTTATTTAAATATTTTAACGTATTTTTCCGCTTTCCGTTTTGCATAACTCAATAACTGTTTCGATGTGAGAGCAGTGAGAGAGAGAATAGTGAGAGAGAGAGAATATTGAGAGAGAGAGTAGTGAGAGAGAGCTTAAACGTTTGACAAATGCT
Source organism: Toxonevra muliebris (assembly GCA_963691655.1). Lineage (NCBI taxonomy): Eukaryota > Metazoa > Arthropoda > Insecta > Diptera > Pallopteridae > Toxonevra > Toxonevra muliebris. The sequence goes on from OY829327.1 coordinate 100,412,719, forward strand.
GTGATGTAGTGGTGATGAGAGAGAGCGCGTGAGAGAGAGTTGAAAATGTGTTGAGAGTAGAAAATAATTTCACCATGTTTGTTGTGTTGTTGTTGTATTGGCATTTGAATGAACACATATTAGAAGTTGAAAAAAAATATACAAAAATAATACACACATTCGAAATTATCATTCAGTTGAGAACGTTTTGATTTGCTGATGTGATCGCAGGCGCCGTTTCTTCGCTAGATCGTTTGCCTAATTTAATTTAAAGCGAATATAAAAAAAATATTTAATATTTGTGCAAAGTGAAGACAAAATTATTTTCACTTTTTAATGTGACTTAACATAACAAACAAACAAAAATAAATTTAAACTGAAGAAAAAAGAATTAATTTTAAAATTGGAAAAATATTTTTTTTTATTTAAAATTTTAATGTGACTTTAGTTCACACCACATAAAAAAAAATCAACGAAGGTGCTAACTCAATTATTTTTTTTTTCTCTAAATTTGCTAAATGTGATAACAAAAAATATAAAAAAAAAACTTATTAATATTTTATTCTCTGAAAAAGGCGTTAAAAATATTTTTTTTTTTCAAATAGTAACCCAGACACTTTATCTAAATGTGATAATCTTTCAATAATAATGTATTAATTATTATTAAAAAAAAAGAGAAGTGTCGAAAAAAATCAAAGAAAAATAAATAAAAAAAAAAAAGATAAAATTCAAAAAAGTCTCAAAATATACAAAAATTAATTAAAAAAGCAGCAGGCCTAAAATTTATTTGTTGTGATATTTAAATTAATTCACAGATACATACATACATATAGAAACAGAAAAAAAGCACGTATACAACAACAACAACGAAAAATATAAAGTGATATCAGTGATTTTGTGTCGCAGTCAGACGACGGTAAAAGTTTTATCACATCTAAAAAAAATACAAAAATAAAATAAAAAATCAATCACAATTGTGATGCAACTGCAACAAGCACATAAAATTAAATTTAATTTTAATTAAAAAAAAAATATTAAATTTACAAAAATTTTTGTGATGTTTATTTATAAAGAAGGATTGTGATATAAATTGAAAAAGTATTCAATTTCCAAGTGATTTTCAATAAATGAAAAATCAAAAAAAAATTTTGTGATATTTTATAAAAAAAATATATATATAAAAAAAAAACTTCAAGTGCAACGCTAAGTGGAACTAAAAGCTGATACAAATCAAAAAATAAAAAAAGTGAGAGTTTTCTTCAATATTTATTTATTTGAATATTTATACTTATATCTACCTACCTACTTTGCCATCTTCTAAGGATATTTATATCTTTATTGTAAACAAAATATTATTACGCCTCCTGGAGCTGCTCTAAAAATAATAAAAAAAAGTTATCTAAATTATCAAAATGTTTACTGTACCTTTTCATCGTGATACAATTCTCACTGCATCGCTTAGCGATGCTTCAACTTTAAATAAAAGTAGAGCCGTATGTATTTGAAACAGAAATATTTAGAATTTCTTAATTTGATTTTTGAATTGAGTTCACGTTTGTTTTTGGTTTTAAGTTTGGAATGCACCTTTATTATTTCGTTGAATTTGTTGGGTTTTTTTGTATTCACTCTAATATTTGAAAGTTATACTAATTTTTTTTTTAATTAATAAAACGAAAGATGAACTAGAATTATTGAAAAGTCAAGTATTCGTGTTCTTAAGAAAAATTTTGTTGGATTTTGGAAAGATTTATGTATGCGAAAAATTCTTCTGCGAATATTCACTTTTATTTATTAAATTAAATTTTTTTTTTTTTTTGAAAATCTTCAAGTGCTCATAAAAATAAATTGACCAAAGTAATTGCGATTTCTAATTACTATTTATATATATATATATATCTTTTCTAATTTAGTGCTTGAACCAGTCACGCCCATAAAAATTTGTTGGACAGTGTTATGGGAGTAAAAATTCTTCTCTTTATTTTATAGATACACAATAGTTTACTTAACAGAAAACCGAGGGCCGAGCTAGCTTTTGGCATCCATTTTTGTCCTATGAGTTACAGTTATACATGAATGGAATGAAAATTCTCCTTACTCTTTCGAAAAATCGATCTTTTGCTTTCGATTCTCTTTTCCATATAAATCAAATCAAATAGAATTTATATAAGGTGAAATTACCAACAACTCAAGGTGAATTTATACAAGCTAAAATTACCAACAACTCAAGTTGAATTTATACAAGCTGAAATTACCAACAACTCATCCTTCTTTTTCTTTCGTGGTTAATATCAATGGCTGCCTAAATCATTGTTTACTTTTTTTTTTATTGGTTGTTAACTTTTTTTTCGCCATTTTGACATTCACTGCATTCCGCCATTATCCATTCCGCAACAATAAAGATTTGTTGTTATTCTTCTGTTGTATTGTTGATTTTGATAATTACTGGTATCCGATGCAACAACAAAAATGTGTTGTATTTTTGCCAAGGTGAAATTGTTGTTATCTTGCTATATAATTTCACCAAGAGTTAAATGTCTTCTTAAAATGCGTATTCACCGTTAATAGAGAGAAATATAAGTCGGATTTAAATTCTTATCTCCTGGAAGAGAAAAAGAGGCAACAAAAAAAAACCGCTTTAAAACAACAACGTAGACCAAAGAGTAGTACGCAGGCAAATGAGCACAAGTAATTTCACACGTACAGGACTCATTTCCATAGAAAAAGTGCTCAGTTGATTATTTTGCATGTATGTATAGCTGGCCACCGTTACTTTATAATCACACTAACAATTCATCGTCCAATTTTCTTCTAATTCTTTGCAGGGCTCTCACTGAAATTCTTCTCTGAGAGAGTAGAGTGTATCACAGTTGTTTTTTTTTTTGTAATACTATGCACTAGCGTTTCCAAGGGAGAGAGAGGGGGGAAGGGTAACGCAATAATCAGTGTTCTTCAATACATGCATGTATTCTTTGAAAAATAAAAATATTTAATTCACTCAACACAATTAATTTACAAATCTATGCAATCAAGGATTGTATGGTGGTTGTTTAAAAAGAATTCGATTCGTTAATTTTTACATTCTAGAATATTTAAATTTATAAATGATGATCTCACAGCAATTCTTCTTTGAATTACTCATTTTTCGAGTCGGGGAAATAATTGATCCTTTGCTTTTTTCGATTACAAAGTTTTATTTTTCGTTTATTTAAGAATGCAATTTTGATTCAATTTCGTTGCGAAAAAATTGAATTCATTATTTGTTTATCTTCAATTAATTTTTATATATTTGAAGAATTCATCGATGGACATTTTCTTTATTTACTTGCTTTCTTTGCCTGATCCTCTCATATTTGGTTAACTTAATTCAGCCATAACTTGAAGTATAATAAATCTATTGTTAGTATGAAAAAATTTTCGCAATTTTTTTCATCGCGAATTTCGCGTTAAAAAACTCGAGAAAAAATTCTAAATGTGTCTTCTAAACCAAAAAACTATTGTGAAATTTTTCAAATTTTTCCTATGATAAGTTGCGATAAAAAAACGCAAAAAACGAAATTTGAAAAATCCACCATTACTAATTAAAAAATTGCAGATAATGGTCGGAAAATTTAGGCAAATCGTACTTAAGAGTTAAGCCCTTCAAAAGGGTTTTTGCGAAACTTGATTCGGTTTGTGGGTGTTTTTAACATGGAAACCCGGCTATGTCTTTTGCCAACATGCTGGAAATTTCATATAGAAAATTCTCTCCCTCTCTCTCTCTGCTATTGAATATGACATGGTGAAAACGCGAATTATTTTTTTGTGAATGCAACTCAAATTAAATTTTCTCACCATTTGGTTCACTAATGGTTCCTTTTCCTTTTAACGGGTCCAGTTTGTTAAGAGCAAAAATCCTCTTCCTCTCACCACTTTTCATTTCCCTTTGTTTTCTTTCATTTTGTTTTACTTGATTATAGCTTTTTATTACGAAGTATTTACGAAGCTTAACACAAACAAATTGGTCTCTTCACTGGATTGAGTACCGCACTCTCTTCGTTTTTTTTTATAGGAAGTTGTTATGCTTCCAATTTAAAAGAGCAAAAAACTTCATATAAAACAACAACAACAAAAAACGAAAAGAGAGGAGAGAAGAGTGTGGGACTAGGTCGGTTAATTCACCTCAATGAAATAGTTTGATTTTTGACAACACAAGCTAAATTACTCTCACTATGTGATTCTCTCTCTCTCTCTCTCTACAACAATAAAGTTCTTATTGATGAAGAATCATTAAGGGGATTCACCAGTCCAGAGTTCGAAAAATACTGTTTTTTCACGTTTTTGCTTTAAATGAATTGGATAAGTTTTTTTTTTTTGAAATTTCTGGACGTTAAAGAGAAATAACATAAGGTTACATGATTATGGTTAGAACTTTATCCCATCTATATAGTGCCATTTCTACTGATGGTGAAGCAAAAAAAAAATATATATATATATATATAGAAAAAAACTTTGTAACAAAAATGGCAATAAAGTTATTACTTTGTTGAACACGATAATAAGATCACAACTCATTGCGGGTAGCACTAAAAGCAAATTTTTTTGTGCCAAAATCTCAACCAATTCTTTTGACTCAACCTATTAATTTGGTAACAATGATGGGCTATTTATAAACATAATAAATGGGAGATATATGCAGTCTATCTCAATCAGTAAATTCACATATCATTAAGCTTCTATCAAGTACTTGACTGGAAGTCTCAGGACTCTGGAAAAAGAGGGCATCTAAAATGGCATGGAAACCCAGTATCTTTAAGTATAAAAAAGGAATTTCAAATCATGTAACAGGGTTAAAGCGTTGGAGAGAAATCGTGCCCGTTGGCTATGGTTTTTTATATTCCAAGCTGTGCTGGAAATTAAATGAGAAAAGTTATGTGATTGAAACAGCGTCAGCGTCTTGAAATAAATATGAAAAACTTCCATATTTCACAGTTTGTTGGGACCTACGCTTTCTGGGTAAAAAGTTAGTCTTTCTTATTTTACTTTTAGCTTTATTTACATGTAATTTAAAATAATGAAAGATTTTCTTTTATACAATTGAATTGTTCCTCCCTATTGCCTTTACAGAGATAAATGCAGCAATGTAAAATAAAAACAAGAAATAGTTATTATTTCTTTATGAAATATCTATTTTATTTATTGATGAACGTTAAAGTGTAAATGAAAATTTCCTTGAGGCAACACTAACAAATAGAAAATAACAAAACAAATAGAAAATAACAAAAAAAATTTCCGCATATTAAAGCAAATAATTTTTTTTTTCTTTTCGTTTAAAAATGGTTAAGGAAGAATCTATCAATATATAACAATAAATAATAAAAAGTTTTTGCAACAAATAATAAAATATGCATACAAACAATGTCAATTTGCTGTTGTATGCTTTTGAACTGTTTGCCCCGCACTCCCCTATTTGAGTGCCTGGATAAAAATGTATTTATTTTTGTTTTTGTTTTGTTTTTCTTTTGCTTGTTTCCATCTTAAGGTTAGAAATATTTTAGTAACATGTCTTCCACAAACAACTTCTTTTCCTCTCTCTTTCTCTCTCTCTCTCTCTGTGTTTGGTACTCACCACTCACTGGGCACTGAGGTGAAGTGGCCATACTTGCATTGTTTTTACCATTTAGTATGCTTGATTGAAATGCTTATACTACTTTTGTGTAGCAATAGAAATTTTTATAAACAAACAACAATAACACAAAAAAACATGCGAAAAATTAAAATAATATTATTGTATGTATGTTTATAGGAATGTTTAAATAAATACAATTACAACAACAAACAACAAAAAGTGAAATTAATTGAAATGCGCGTAAATAAAAACTACATGCAATCAAAAAATCAAAAAGAAGTGAGAGCACGAAGAGAAGAGAGAGAGCGAGGGAGTAGGGGAGAAGAAATGCCCCACATAAAAATAATTCGCAAAGCAGACAACAAAATTTTAAAACAAAAAAAGTTTTTTTCTCAAAAAAAAAAAAAAAAATTTTATTTTATTTTTTATGAAAGCACCAGCAGCAGATACAAATCGCCATCATCACGCTTTGCTTTTTTTTTTTTTTTGTTTTGTTTTGCGCGCAGTGTATAAAATTTATATCTACATTTATTTATTTATTTTTTGTTTCTTTCTCCTTTTTACCTATTAAAATAACAAAAAAAAAGAAAAAAAAAACAGAAATATTTATTTACTAAAATTTTTGTTTTCGTATTTATTTTTGCGGCGGCATGCATTCGATATAAGTAAATTGACATTATGTAAACGCAAGAGCAGCAGTAAGTGAGCGAACGAGCTGGCGAACGAGCGACCAGTGGCGGAGTAGTAGAAATAGCTGAAAAAGAAAAAAGATATCGTAAATTGAATAACTACACAGAATTGTGGCAAATGCCAATGGGCAATTGTTTTCTTTTCTTTTTTTTTTTCTGGCTTAGCAACAGAGAAGTATGGAAAACTAAAAATATATATGTATATAGACATTAATATTTCATTTTTATGCCATAATAAAATATTACGAGTAATTTATTTTCGCTTTCTTTTGAAATATTCTTGGTAACAAATGGCTAGGCCATAAAATATGCCTACTTACATTTAATCGCTAGCTAGAATACATTTCATTTAAATTAATATTTTATATAGTATGATGGGTCATATTAGTACCACCCGCCCTATAAAATGTTATTCAGAGAGCAAGAAAGAGAGGGAGAGAGAGAAAGAGAGCAATTTGCAATAGATTTATTGCCTATGTAACGGTGAATGAGGAAAGGGGAAGTATGAGAGAGGAAAAGAGTAGGAAGAAAATAAATAGAAAAGAGGAAAAAAATAGAGAGAAAAGGGTAGAGAAAAAAGACAGGGAAGGGGGAAAGGGAAAAACGATGGAAAAAAACAGGAAAAATTCATAAGAAAATTGGAAAAAAAATAGGGAAATGGAAGGAAGAAAAGGGAAAAGAGAGGAAAAAGGAAAAAAGAATAAAGAGTGCTGAAAAATAAAGAAGAGACGAGAGGAATTGAGAAGGAAGGAACAGGAAAGAGGAGAAAGGAAAAGAAAGAAGAAGAAATTAAAAAAAAAGAAGGAGTTAGAATAGAAAAAGGGCAAGAAAGGAGAAGATAGGAAAAGGAAGGAGAAGGAAGGAGAAGGAAGGAGAAGGAAGGAGAAGGAAGGAAAAGAAAGGAGAAGTTAGGATAAAAAAAGAGAAAGAAGAAGAAGAAGAAGAAGGAAGAAGATAGAAGAAGGAAGGAGAAGAAAGGAGAGAAGAAGAAGAATGGAAAAGTTAGGAGAGGACAGGAGAAGGAAGGAGAAGAATAGAAAAGTAAGGAGAAGAAAAGAGAAGAAAGGAGAAGGAAGGAGAAGGAAGGAGAAGGAAGGAGAAGAATGGAAAATATAGAAGAAGAAATTAGAATAAAAAAGAAGTTAGAAAAAGAAAGATAAAGTAAAGAGAAGGAAAGAGAAGAAAGGCGAATATAAGAGAAGGAAGGAGAAGAATGAAAAACAAATAGAAGAAGATAGGAAAAAAAGGAGAAGGAGGGAGAAGAATAGGAAAAAAGGAGAAGAAAAGAGAAGGGAGGAGAAGAAAGAAGAGGGAAGAAGAAGAGTGGAAAGGACAGGCGAAGAAAGGAGAAACAGAAAAATGGAAAAGATAGAAGAAGAAATTAGAATAAACGAGTATAAAAAGAAGAAAAGAGAAGAAGGGGAAAGTAAGGAGAAGGAAAGAGAAGAAAGGAGAATATAAGAGAAGGAAGGAGAAGAATGAAAAACAAATAGAAGAAGATAGGAAAAAAAGGAGAAGGAGGGAGAAGAATAGGAAAAAAGGAGATGAAAAAAGAAGAAAAGAAGAATGAAAAAGATGGGAGACGATAGGAGAAGAAAAGAGAATATAGAAGAAGATAGGAAAAATAGGAGAAAGAGGGAGAAGATTGGAGAAAATTGGAGAAGGAAGGAGAAATAATGAAAAGAAAGGAGAAGGAATAAAGAGGAAAAAAGAAGGAGGCAGGAAAAAGAAAGAAAAGGGAAGAAAAGGGAAGAAAAGGGAAGAAAAAGAAAGAAGAAAAAGAAAGAAAAGGGAAGAACAAATAAGAAGGAAAAAAAATAAAGGAAAGGGGGAAAGAAAAAGAAGAAAACAAAAGATGAAGAAGGATAGAGGAGAGAAGAGAAAAGAGAGAAAAAATAAGAGGAAAGAAAAAACAAAGAAAGGTTAAGGGGTGGTGAGGGTGAAGAAAAAAGGAAGAGGAAAAATGAGAAAAAGAAAGTTTCTGAAGAAAGAAGCAGAGAAAAGTAACTATGAATGTTTACTTTGAAAAGACGACCTCATTAGTCTAGTGAGTAATGCACTAGACTTTTCATCCGGAAAAATGGGGTTCGATTGCCGTCTTCGTCTGGTGGTTAATTCTCATAACCTTCTTGTATTCACTATCTAATATGAAGTGCATGAGAATTATAAGATAGTATAAAAGTACACATCTTGATTGGTAATGACCAAAACCACCAAGTCGGTAACAAATTACCACACCGCCGTCCGGAATCGGCGTTAAACTGTAGGTCGGCCGTTTAGGCCGAAGTGAGTCTCTAGACAGCCACTTCAACCTAAGCTTAATTTGAATAAGGAGCGATTGTAATTCTCAAAAAAAAAAAAAAACAGACAAAGTAGCGTTTTTTACAGACGATGTTGAAAAGAAGAAATAAGCCTAGAAAATCAAAAGCTGCTGATTCCATAGTATTCACCCATATACGAGGGGTTATTTAAAAGCGTATTTCTAGAACTTTGAGATTCTAAAACCTGATTCCTCCGTAATATTTACCTCACCCATAACCAGGGAGTTATTTGAATAGGCAAGCTTGGAAAATCAATAGCCACTGATGCCATAATTTTCTCATCTCACTCATAACCCAAGGGTTCTTTATTTAAGAGTATTAGGAGGGGGTTACGAAACTCAATTGGAAGGTTTTCATGTAAAATTCTTACACTGTAGAAAAATATTTTTTAATATTTCGCATCAGTGAAACATAAATCTAAACATAAATATGACCTTAAAGAAGCTAATCTCTTTCCTAGAACTTTTGTCATTCTTATTCTAGCATTGTTCTCGAATAATTCTGCTCAACTACTAGGTGAATGACTTTGAACCGACCACATCCATGAATAGATCCCTTTATTAAGGTTATTATTAGCCTTCTTAATATTTGATTAGATTTTCCGTATATTTCCACGATTTTGTGCTCCCCATTTTTCTGAAAACTCTTTCTATTTGTAAAACTTTCTGCTCTTCTTTTCCACAAATCCACATTTGCTACATATGCTATTCAATAGAAATATGCTACATGCATGAAAAACATTATTTTTCTAATAAATTTATTGTATAATTTTTGTTGTTACATATTTTAGCTTGCCTCATATTCTTTTTTTTCTGCATGGCAAAGTCACGATTTGTGCATTTGTGTACAATGAAAAAAAGAAAAAAAAATGAATTGATTTATTGAATTAAATTTGAGAAAGAAAAAAAATTAATAAAAAATAATAATAATACATACGTGTAAACATATGTACAATATTTTTATATGTGTGCCCGAGTATGCGGACATTTATTATATTGTATTTTGCAAAGAGAGAAGAGATGAGGGGGGATCCTTTTAAATTGACTTATATTTTTTTAGCTTTAATTTAATGCGAGAGTACCAACTCATTGTTGTTTTTGGTGCTTTGCAAATAGTTTTTGAATCAAATATATGTATTTATAAATTTGTCGTAAAAAAATAGGCCAAACTTGGCACATTCTAAATGTGTTTCTAGTATCTATGGAATAGTTGCTCCCATTTCAAATTGTTTGACAAAAAAAAAGAACAATTTTTATATAAATAATTGAAAGTCAATGAAAATAAATCAATACAAGTTAAGTTTTTCTATTTAAAAGTTAAATTTTGAACAAAAATCTTACTTTATTTTGTTCAGTGCATTTTTTGTACGATCTAAAGTAATGCTGTTTAACAGTTTCTCTCATCTAAGGTGAATTGATTTTTGAGAGCATAAATCAAATTCACCTCTGAGTTTTTTTTTTTTTTTTTTGAGAGGGGAGATTTCCTCTTCTCTTTTTTACGTGATTCATTTACACTCACACAATTGAATCGAAAGGCGGCCAGCTGTGATTGGTCAATTGAAAATATAACATGACATATTTACTCACTCTCTGCTAAGGTGAATTTAAACAAGGTGAAGTTACCAACAACTCTTTCTTTTTCTTCTTCCTCTGTGGTCAATATCAATCATTGTTTACTTTTGGGTTTGTTTACTTTTTTTCGCACGCCATTTTGGGATTTACTGCATGCTGCCATTTGATGTGTTGTTATTGTTTTGATGATTTTAAGACATTTACTAGTATCCAACGCAACAACAAAAATATGTTATTTTTGCCAAAGGTGAAATTGTTGTAATCTTGCTATTCACCTTATATATAATTTCACCATGATTAAAAGTTATCAACATTTTTGAAACAATCTAAAAGAGTAGAAGCGAAGAAAAAAAAAAAAAAACAGACCGGTTCCTTTGGAGTGATTTTATCTATAATATTTATACAAGTTTCTAATTCTACGAATATTTACTCGTAAAATTTATAGCTTTGAAAGATTCAAAAGTGATTTGCTAATTTATTGTTTGGATTTTTTTTTTAATTTTTTTTTCCAATTGAATAAACTTGTTTAAATATTTGCACAAAAAAAAAAATTGTATACGCTTTAATATATTTGCAAGTAATTTTTTTTTTCTACTCATTTACCTAAAAGATTAAGTATTTTAACTTACTGCATATAACAAATACAATATCTGTCTACAATAAGTTCAAAACAAAATCGTTAAGAAAGAATTTATTTAAAAAAAAAACAAAAACAACAATTATTCATTTTTCTATTTTGTTCAGCTTCATTGTGCACAAACATATTTGTTATTTTAACTGCAGATGTGTTTTCAATATAAAATCTAATTAAATTTAAAAGTATTTTTAATTTTTTTTTTTTTCAATGTGTAAAGGACACAAATTGTGTGCGAAAAAAAGTAAAATAAAAACAAAAACAAAATAGAAACATTTAAACATTTGTTGAAATATAATTTTTATTTCCTTAGGTTTAAAATAAGAAGATCTTTACAACAACAAAATAGTTATAAAACAATACGGAAAAACGGAAACATTTGCTGTGTAAATTTACAATTTAAGGCCACTACTAACTAAAGAATACCTACTTTGATCTTTATGTATATTTGTTTTTGTTTTTTTTTTTATAATAATAAATAATTAAAATGTATTATAATTATTAGGTAGAAGAACAGAGTTGACCAACTCGTTGTTTAGGGGCCTAGAAATAAACTTGTGTTGTCGATAGGAAATTTAAAATAGCAGATAAACAATTCGTTAGGGGTGATTTGGGCCAGTACTCAGATTTTTTTCGATCAAGTCTGAAATTCTCGGGTGTTTTATGTATGACGCTACTGGGTAAAGGATCGCGAAACTTATCAGAGCCTCTTTCTTCGATAAAATATTCTCTATTAAACTATAATTGTGGTTGCTTAAGATCAGAATCTCCGAAGTTGAATTTTTTTGAAATAAATTAATCCTTAAAAGACAAAAATTATATTTTTTCTTGACATAAATTCTTTATACTGGATTAGCCATTAGAGAAAACAATAAACTACTTTCGAAAAAAAATTCCTCATAAAAAAACTCTTTTGGTCGCTTTGAGGCAAAACCGCCTAAGTCTATTATTTTTAAGAGAAAAAACAACAATCTTAGAAAAAAATTCTCCTGGAAAAGTAGTTGAAGTCACTAAAGGTTAACTTAGTCAATTTTTTTTTTTAAGAAATTAACCCTTAAAAGACAAAAATTATATTTTTTCTTGACATAAATTCATTATACTGAAAAGTTTCTTTCTAAAAAAATTCCTCATAAAAAGTTTTTTTGGGTCGCTTTAGGTTAAAACCCCCTAAGTATATTTTTTTAATTTTTCACCAGTTAGAAAAAACAAAAATCTTGGAAAAAAATTGACATTAAAAAGTAGTTGAAGCTTAGAACTACCTAAGTCAATTTTTTTGTTTTTTTAAGTTGATGAAATTAACCCTTAAAAGACAAATTTTTTTTATATTGGATTAAACTTTCGAAGAAAACATGCGTGATAAAAAATACTTGAGGTCATACAACCCTTTCAGTCCCAATTAGAAAAATTGTAAAAAAATTAAGTCATTCAATTTGGATTATTCATCATAACAACAACAACAACAATATCAGATTTCAGTTTTTTTTTGTTTGAATAAAAAGCGAAAGCTTTTAACTCTTGTTAGATTCTGATCGCACAAATGTGCTGATGGGGTCTGAAAGGGTTAAGGTCAAAATCCCCAAAATTCAATTTTCTTTGACAAGAAATATCCCCTAAAAAGGTAAAATATAAAGGGTTGGAAACAGCGATACCGAATTTCCTTTAACAAAATAATTAACTTATCACTCAAAAAAATATGACATAAGTTATTCTCTTTTATCAAAATTATATAGAAATCGTATATTTAAGTACATTGCGAAATGAATTCAAGATGGTAGAAATTTATGAAATTTTTTTTCCTAATTAAAATATTGGAAATCTCGTTTGTTTATAAAAAAATCCTTGCATTGGATTTTCATGAGTAAACTCCATGAATTTCACCTCAGTGTATGGCCCGCATGTTGTTTAAAGTTGGGCATCCCTGACAAATAGTAAAACACACACTTATTATAATGAAGCTGAACACATACATATACATATGTTCATATATCTGGGTATGTTTATCAAGACTGGCAGTATATAATTTATTTGAATATTAATTTTTTACCCAAGTAACCGCAACTAATTTAATTTGTTACTTTTGTTTGTTTATTTTTTTTTGTAACTGGTTTCATTTTTTTTTTTTAAACACTATAATATAACAAAAAAAACCGAGTATTTCACATTTTTTATCACGTTTTAATTTAAATATAATTTTATTTTTCTAACTAATTTAAATATAAAGTTTCTAATAAGTTGATTTAAATTCAACCAAAACTGTTTACATTAATTACTACAATTAGGAATCTTATTTTAATAGTAAATTTAATGTAAAAAGTTCTAAAAAGAAATGTTATTCATTCAAATTGAAAAGTGTGAGTTTTTTACTTAGGGCAAGCTCAGACATTATGATGCCGAAAGAAAAATAATAATGAGAGAATCAATGAAAAACAAAGCAACAACACTTTCATATTTGTTGGTACACATTGGCGACAGTTATCCTCAACGTAAATTTTCAACTCTCTTCTTTGCCTATACCAAAGTAATGTAACATCACTTTCGTATACTTTGTTGGTCTTTAACGTAGAGTTTATTATTAAAGTTTATATGTATTAGTGTTTGCACTTCCATAAGAAATTTTTGAGCATCCCTGCATTAAAGTTTTTCATTCGTATGGTAGAACAACAGAGGCAGACGCATCCAACATATCGCTCTCTTTTTCATTCTCTACTGTACTCTCAAACCAAAAATCTTATTGTGTGCATAATGTGTGTGTGTGTGTACGAGTATGTGTGTTTCGTTATATAATAAAAACCACTACTCTCAACGCTCTCACTATATAGTTGGACAGTTAAGCTTTGTTTTCCCCCTCTCTCTCACCCGTGAAAGTATGAAACCCAGAAAAATATCAAAGAGTAAATCTATTGGTGAGAGACTCTCAAAAATTCAAATGCTCAATTCCTGATGGTGTATGAATTCTTGCATGGTGAAATTATATATAAGGTGATAACAAGATTACAATCATTTCACCTTGGCCAAAAACAGCACATCTTTGTTGTTGTGTCGGATGCCAGTAAATACAAAACTAATCAACAACAACGAAACATCAACAAAATATCTTTGTTGTTGCGGCCATAATGACAGAATGCAGTGAAAGTCGAAATGGCGAAAAAAAGTAAACTAATAATTCACCTTAACCAAAATGTTCCATTAAAATTATTCCCATGGCAGAATAACAGATAAACGCATCCAAAATAGCGCTCTCTTTTTCACTCTGTTCTCCTCTGTCAAAGCAAAAATCATATTGAGTGCATAATATGTGTGTGTATGTGTGTATTTCGAGATACTAACACAGTGTTTTCACTTCATAGTTTAACAGTTAAGCTTAGTCTCCCTCTCTCATGCCTGAAAATATGTACCAGATGAGAGACAGTGCGGTATTGCTAATTCATGAAAATATCAAAGAGAAAATCTATTGGTGAGAGACTCCCAAAAATTAACTCCTTTCTTATGATGTATGGATTCATGCATATGTAAGCATTAAACTGTATGTCTCTCTTTTTCTCTCTGGGCGACATTTTTCAGAGTGCTGATCTATTCGTGCTGATATTGACATATTTCTTTGTTGATTTAGATCAAGTGAAGCATTAGAAATTTTATACTTAGCACTTACTAATTAGAAAAATATCAAATAATATTTTCTTTTCATAATACTTAAAGATTATTTAAATGAAAATGCGCACTTACATATACAATATTAATAATAAGATTAGATTTTGATTTCTCATAAATTATATAAAAAAATTTCAAATATTAGAATAAATAATAATTATTTTAATTCAATATTTACTTAAAAAATTCCACAAATGCATTAAATTAAAAACATAAAATGTACATAAATTAAATTCATAAATTTTCTCAAATCAAACCTAAATTTATAAAAAAGTTTATGGTCAAGGTTTTCCACAAAAACCAACAGAAAAAAGTTGGCAACTTAAAACTTTTAGCAAAAAAAAAAAAAAAATGGCGGCGTCTGCCATTTTACATAAACATTTTATAAAACGGAAGTAACAATTTAGTTTGTTGTTATTTTCAGTTTGTTCACCGTGAAATATAAAAAAAAAAAATTCTTGCTTTGCTGCATTTTTTTTTATTAGTTTCACATTAAATTTCAATACTTTTGTGTGTGTTTTTTTATTATAGTAGTAAATTGACTATGGCTGATTAACGAAATATATTTAAAAATAGATTTGTCTTCCTTTTTTTGTTTTTTTTTTTTGCATAGTTTTTTTTTCTTTGTAATATCGCACTCTTAGAAATAACAAGGTCGCACCGCAGACATTTGGGCGTCTCGTGTCTTTTCTCTGCTACTGCTAGAAAAAAGAAATCTGAAAATAAAATGAAAATTTTGTAAATTATGAATTTTGTGCACAATTTAATATACCTAAGTATGCATCAATTATATCATATTTATTTATTGTTAAAAATAGATATTTTTTTAACTATAAACTAATATGAAAATTGTTTTCTTTCATTTCTTATTTCTCACTCATATGAATTAACGGAACAAATTAAGTACTAAAATCTATTTATGCATTATTCAGTGTGAAAGTCCACCTATAACTGTCGCCCAGAGTTAGAGAGAGAGAGAGGGAGACGATGCGATTTAATGCTTGCATATGCAAGAATTCATACACCATCAGAATTGAGTTAACCTAATTGAGTGTTTTTGAGAGCATAAAAGTCTCTCTCACTAACAGATTCCCTCATTGATATTTTCCAGCATTTACCAATACTGCGATGTCTCTCATTTGATACATATTCTCAGGAATGAACATGGCAGAATAATAGAGGTAGATGTATCCAAAAGGAAAACTGAGCTTAACTGTTAAACTATGAAGTGTGAGAGCGCTGAGCGTAGTGGTAGTATCACGAAATACACACATACACAAACACACACACACACACATATTATGCACTCAATACGATTTTTGCTTTGACAGTGGAGCCCTCAGTGAAAAAGAGAGCGCTATGTTGGATGCGTTTATCTGTAATTCTGCCATGGGAACAATACAACAACAATACAAAGTTGAGTTTTACGCCTTACCTTTAACCGATAAGTGCTTCTTGTCTTTAGTGTCCTCTAATGAAATCCTTTTTAAAGGGGAGGGAAGGAGGAGTGTGGGGGGGGGGGGGGTGGGAAAAGGATGAACTTCTAACCTTTGCACTCTCCATAGATCTACACATTTCCGAAGAGGAATTCTAAATTTTTTCCTCCCTTTAAAATTGTTTTTTGTTTCGATTCATGACCAACGATCAAAGCGTATGAGATTTTTAACGGTAAAAGGGGAAGGGGGGAAGAGGGAGCTTGGGTTCTTCCCAAAATAACCTCTAGAATATTATTAAAGAACATTTATAACACATTCTGTTAATTTAAAGTTTTTGCAATCTTCTTCTCTTTATTTTGTTGTTGCTTTTCTTCTGTTGATACTCTCTACACACTTACTTCTTTCTATCTTGTTGTTGCTTTTCTTCTGTTGATACTCTCTACACTTATTGGCACAAATACAACGTAGTACACGTATATAATACATGTGAGGAAAGTCCCGCAATATGCAATCAAGAAGAGGCATCTAGGTCGGCTCTCTCCCTAAATCACATGAGATAAAACTGCGAAAATTCACCTCTCTGCTTGTAGCCGATCCCCATATGTCTTCGTTCGTTAAATACTAGCAACAACAACAACATAACTTCGATTCTTATTAGTTTCGTATGAGTGCAATGAAAATGCGATTACCGTTACAAAATTTGCTTGTGCTCTCTTAGACTTCTCTTTGATATAGGGTATAAAAAAGTCGGTCGTATTTGTTCAAATAATTTTTAAACTTGTTTCTGTCAAGTTTTTTTGCTTTTCTTTTGCATTTCTTGTTGTTTATTTAATTTTATTTTTTCAATTTAATTTTTTTTTAATATAAATATTTATGGTTTTATATATTTTCTCTGTTATTATTATTATGTTGTTTTTGTTTTTTTATTATTGCTACCAAACCACATTTGACCGACGGACGCTTGTGATGATACAATGTGACGACGCGACGCATTCAGGCGATTGTCACAGTACGAACAAGTAAAATATGCACGCAAAAAACTCGAACGTGATGTTTTTGTGAATATGCTTTGGAATCTTAATTTCTAGTGTAAATAAACCTTTGAATGAAAGCAAATAAATAAAAGAAAAAAAAAAGAAAAAAAAAAAATATTAATACTAGTGAGTTTTTTTTTCGTGAACTTTGCAATATTCCAATATTTATTCAACAAATAACAAAACGAAACTCACGAAACAACGCGACAACGAATTTATTTGTTTGTTTGTGTAAACGGATTTAAATTTCGTAAAACTTTAAATTATCAACTAAACGTTAAATTCATTTATTTAGTTATTGATTAATTTGTTTATTTTTTTTCGAAGATTTATTTTAGAAATTTCGCTTCAATTTACATACAGACTTTGCAGTATTTTTTCTTTCTTTACACAAAAGTCAGCAGACTTTCAAGTGTTAGAATTATCGCTTTTTCGGGTTTTTTTACGGTGAATGGATTTTATTATTTAAATTTATGGGTAGCTGTTTGTTAATTTCATGATTTAAGAAATTATCGGATTCCAGTACTTGGCATATTTATGGGTTTTCAAGCATTTGTTGTGTTTTGAAGTAGTGGGAACCCATGAAATATAAGGTCACGGGTTCATACTCAGAAAACATATTATTCGAGATCATTACTTACACTTTTCAATAAGTACTTCACAATTAATGGTCAAAATATTTCATTTGCACTTTAAAGTATTCAAAAGTACTTAAGAATGTTTTAACTTGATTCTAAATTATTTCAATTGTCTTTAAAATACAAAAGTTCAAACTAATTTCCGTATATCCTTATTACACTCTTATTTCAGAGTAATCAAAAGTACTTCAGAATATTTCAATTCGATTTCAATTAACTCCAATTGCACTTAAGAAAACTCAGCTTCTTTTTGAACTTGAAGTACTTCAAAAAATTCCAAGTTCATTTCCGAATATTTCAAATTAATTTCAGAATATTCCATTTTTACTTCAGTGTAATCAAAAGTACTTCTGATAATTTTAATTCAGTTCCAGATTATATCAAGTGCTTAGAAAACTTTACACTATTTTTCATAAGTACTTCAGGAATTCCATATCGTTTTTAGAATACTTCATTCAAACTTCGCAGTGATCAAAAATACTTTAAAATATTTCAATTCGATTCCAATTACACTTTGAAAACTCTACACAGTTTTCAACAGTAATTAAAAAAAAACCCAAATTAATCTCAAAATATTCCATTTTCAATTCAGAGTAATGAAAAGTACTTCAAAAAAACTCCAAATTATTTTCTAAATATTTCATTTTTACTTCAGAGTAATCAAAAATACTTCAAAAAAATTCCAAATTATTTTCTAAATATTTCATTTTTACTTCAGAGTAATCAAAAGTACTTCAAAAAAATTCCAAATTAGTTTCAAAATATTTCATTGTCACTTCAGAGTAATAAAAATTACTTCAAAAAAAATTTCAAAATTTTTTTCGAATATTCTTATTAAATTTTTTCTTCAGAGTAATCAAAAGTACTTTAGAGTATTTCAATTCGACTACAAATTACTGCAATGGTACTTCAGAAAACTCAGTATATTTTTTAACTGGAAGTTAATTTTTACTTCAGAGTAATCAAAAGTACTTGAGAATTTGTTAATTCGGTTCTAGATTATTTCAAGTTTAATTTAGAAAACTCTACATCATTTTTCAACAGTACTTCGGGAATTCTATATTGATTTCAGAATATTTCAACATTATTTAAAAATATTACATTTGTACTTAAGAGTAATCAGAAGTACTTCAATTACTACAATTCGATTTCCATATTTTTCTTTAAAAACTCCACACCCTTTAAAACCGTACCTCAAAAAATTCCGCATTAATTTCAGAATATTCTACTTTCACTTCAAAGTAATCAAAAATACTTGAGAGTATTTCAATTCGATACCAGATAATTTCAATTCCATTTCAGAAAACTTTTTAACTTTTTCAACAGAATTTCAGTAAATCCATATTGATTTCAGAATATTTAATAATTATTTTAGAATATTCCATTTTTACTTTAGAGTAATCAAAGACACTTCAGAAAACTCTGCACCATTATTCAGCTGTACTTCAGGAAATCCATATTGATTTCAGATTATTCCCATTACTCTTAGGAAACTTGACACACTTTTCAACACTGCTTCAAAAAATTTCAATTTAATTTCAAAGTATTTTACTTTTACTTCAGAGTAATCAAAAGTACTTCAGTATATTGCAATTCGATTCCAGATTATTTCTATTTTTTATTTATTTTTTTATTGTACTTCAGACAACTCTACACCTTTTTTAACAAATCCATATTGATTTGAGAAAATTTTGAAATATGTACAAAATATTCCATTTGTACTTCAGAGTAATCAAAACTAAGTACTTGATAATATTTCAATTGATTTCAAGATTATTCCAATTGTACTTCAGAAATCTCGACATCATTTTTCAACAGTACTTACTTCAGGAAATCCATATTGACTTCAGAATATACCAAATATACTTCAGAGTAATCAAAAGTACTTCAAAATATTTCAATTAATTTTTCGATTATTCCAATTATACTTTAGGTACTCTACATAGATTTCAACTGTACTTCAAAAAATCCCAAATTAATTTCAAATTAATCCATTTCACTTTAGAGTAATCAAAAAATACTTCAGAATATTTTAATTTTCATTTCTTATCTGGAAATCGAAACTAAGGCAACTGGAACTTAAATTTATTACTCATTTTCTAAGTAAGTTATGTATCCCATGTAGCCAATTTTTTGCAACCTAAATTTATAAATTAATTACATATTTTTCGGCATACCCATAATTTTTACATTTTTATTTTTATCTTAAGAATTGAAAATATCCGAATAATTCAATTACTTAGTCCCAGTTATTTTTGTATTTGATAATTGTATCGTTCGGAGAAGAATATCTTTTTGGGCGTATCATCATCTGTGTGAATTTTATATGTCTAAGAGTAGAATGATTCCAAACGATACTTCCTCTCTCTCGTTCCCGCTCGGACTCGAAAATTCCATTTAGGTTGCTGTTAAAATATATATAAAAAAAATTAAAATATATTAGAAAATGTTTTTTATGTATAGTATGTAAGCATATTTTATTAGAAGAAACTTCTCAGGAATGGAAGGAGTAAAAAAATGGTTAATGAAAGTTCTTCTTCCATGAAATAATAGCTTGAAGTGAAACTTCTTATGGGAGGGTAATGAAATCTTGATCGGCAACCTTTTATATGATGAATTAATAGTGGTGTTCACGATCTGTAGTAAAATATCTTGTATTGTGTATTTTTAATAAATTTAATATCTGTAGTAAATTTGATAACTTTACAAAAATCAAATACCTAAGTACTTACGATTTTCAAATACTACAAATATCAAAAATACAATGCTAAAACCCCTATTCTAAATTTTGTATTGTATTTGTGTATTCGCCAATCGGCTGACACAAAAATGCGATGCTGCCATATTATTTTGTTTCTGATAAATCTGTGGTCATAAGGCATAATAACACAACTCGAGTTTGGTCGAATTCGAGTTATTATCATAATTGAAATCTTCATATCCGATTTCGTGTTGTGTCAAAATTTTATGAATATCGGTTCAGTGGCTTACGAGATATTAAAGGAAAATTTGATTACTATTAGCATTGGAATTTTTGAAGTGCTCTCCTGTAAAATTCAAAAAACACACTTATGCTGTTATGTCTGTGACCACAGAAATCTTGAAGATTTTTAAAGGCAAATGTTTGTTTAAATATTTTTTTATCATTTTTTCTTTTTTTATAACTTTTTTTTATTTAAAATTAATATTAATAGAATGACAAATTTTTGTTTTTATTTAAATAAATATTAATAGAATGACAAATTTTTGTTTTTTTTTTTTATATTTCAGCGCTGCAAATTCATTGCAAATAGTTAACAAAATCCGCTAGTTTTATGTATATGTTTGTGTATTTTGCATAAGTTTATTACAAACACACCACATTGTGAATACCCCTATTTTATTTTATTTGGCTCTCTATGTACAACACATCAAAAAATTACAACAAACTTATTTCTCTCGCTCTCTTTGTCTTCTCAAGCAAAGGCGCCTCTTGCAAGAACAACACAAACACCACTCTCTCTCTCTCTCTCTCATATTTATGTATGTATTTGTACTAAAAGAAATTGTTACAAAAACAACACGACTAACAACAGTAAATTCTGTTGAAATCATTCACTCGTTAATTTGACATGAGATTGAGAGAGCCGACGTCTCTGCCCAATTCCCATGCAAATAAATTTATTCATATGAGAAAATTAATGTCACGAGGTTGGCTCTCTCACTCTCTGTTCTCATGCACTCTATGATAGTCTTTTTCTCTCATATTTAAAAGATACTTTAAGTGTTTCGTAAGAGTCAATTCCAGAGATACAACAACAAAATGCAGAACAACAACCATAGATGCGTTATTTTTCAGATACCTATAGAAAATACTTTGATTTATTTGTTATTTATACTTGTTCTTACCTGGAGACATCTCGATTATCTCTGCGAAACCTATGTCTACACTTGTTAAACCACCATCCGCCATCCAATTCCACAGCACATTTCAAATTTGGATCTTCATCGTTATCTTTATCATGAGTACTAAATTTACAACCTTGATGATAAGTGAAATTATCACCTGCATTACCGGAATAATTGCCCAACACTGTTATAGCATAATCATCACTTTCATCTCCAATTGCAAATGTTTCATATTTAGCAAATTTTACATCATCACGATTTGATGCCTGCAGTGTAATTAGTAATTCATGTACAGAATTTGTTGTCATTGTATGAAGTTTATCCAAGCCAATCCAAAATTCACCCTCTAAATTGCCAAATCCTTTCTTATATTCATTCCATGTTCGATTGAAATTTATGGAACCGTCACGCCTTCGTTGAATTACAGTCCAACCGCCACCATGCAATTCTTCTTCACACGAAACCAATAGAAATTTATTATCGAAATCATTGAGTTTAATACGATAGATACCGCTCTTTCGTTCGATTACCGTAGCTTCAGCGCAATTTTTTGGATGCTTTTGAGAATTTACAGCAGCACAATCGTAAAGGCCGAAAGTGAAGTTTATAGATTGTTGGATCAAAAGTAGAGTAAAGAGAATTTTAAACATTTTTTTATTTTTTATTATTATTATTCTTTAGGCACTAGAGAAAGTAATACCAGTAGCTCCTAAGACTGAAATATAAATGAAGGAATATTTGATTTTATTGCAGAATTATAAACGACGATTGCAGTTTTTTTTTTTTTTTTGCATTTTTTCCAAGAATCGAATTAGTTTTTTACATATTTATATTTGAATAATTTGCTTCCTTGATTTATTTTCATTGGAACTTAGTTCAAATTGTATCATTGGGTCAAATATGATTGATATTGTTTTAGTATACAGGGTGATTCGGTTTCTCTGATCAATGGGAATGAAAGTGATAGGGGTTTATATGTACCAGTGGGGTGAGTAAAACCACATCTGAAATATTTTTAGAAGTGTAAATAATGAATTCGAGTTTCTCTTCAACAAGAATCATTTACATATATGTAAATATATATTAGGGTAGAGGGAAACAACCTCTAAAATGAATATGCGACAAAATATGCTTTAAATGTTAAACGTCTCCCTTCCTTTGTGCAAAAATCACAATCGGGAAAGCAACAACAAAGAAAATAAACTAGCTCTTTGACTTTCTTGTTCTCTTGATCTCTCTCCTCTCAACTAATACTCTCTCATTTAAGTACAATTGCACTTTGGTTGTATTAAACAAATTATATGCTCTTGGCTGTTCGGCTGCGTCTACGAGTGCGCAACGTTGGTTTTTCTCACCTCACCTCACCTCACAGATGAGGTGAATTGCATATTGTACTTGAGTGTTTACATATCGATGTGCAATAGTAGTAAAATATAAAAGTGTATGAAAATAGTACTTGATTAATGATTAATTAATGAAAATTTTTATATTGAAAACAAAATATGGACACTAAATGCGAATCTGTTTTTTCATACACAATGATCGATTGAGCACTCTTTCTATGGAAATGAGCTCTGTACGTGTGAAATCTCTTATGCTCATTTGCCTGCGTGCAAGGCTTTGGCCTACGCTGGTTTATAGCAGCAGCAGCAGCAGTTGTTATTGTCTTGTTGTATTTGCTGTGATGTTGTTACCATCTGGTGTAATTCTATCATGGTTGCTGGAATCTCTCTTAAATTTCTCTTCTCTCTTTCTCTCTCTATCTGTTTCCTTTCATGAGCTTTCAGTATTTGTGTTTTTTTTTAGCACATAGAGAAGAAAATGATATCCACCACGCTGCGAGAGTCTTACTGAGAGAGAGAGCAAAGAGAAAGAGAGTAATGCTGCACATAACTGAACTCATGCTTAGTTAATTTCAAATGAGTGGTAGTTACGCATACTGAGACAATTTAACGGTTTTCTACCAAAATTTAGCAGAAACCTATGCATGTGTGCATTTATCAGATCTATTGAAACGAACTATACCATCTTAACTCTAATCTGTTCTCCTTCTCTTTTTCTCTTCGTTCCTTCATTTTCCTCCATATTATTTCCTACCCAGTAAGGAAAAATTCTCGATATTTGTGATATTAAAAAATATCAATAAATTTTTTTAAAATATCAATATCCCATCCCTAAGTTTTACATTAAAATTGAATTGAAAATTTGCATAAATGAAGTTCATTACAAATTTGTCAATTACTTAGAAAAATAATTTGTAAAAAAAAGTATAGAAATTAGTAAACAAAAAAAAATTTTTTTTCATATGTTTTCCCATATGTAAAAGTTCATAAAAGTTTAAAATTTGAATGCAATTTAAATGCAAAATTTTTTTGTTTTACCTGAGCAAAGAATAGTTACTCACTCAAAGTATTTGACAAGAAACGCTGGCTATTACAACGACAACGAACG
Organism: Toxonevra muliebris; assembly: GCA_963691655.1. Classification (NCBI taxonomy): domain Eukaryota; kingdom Metazoa; phylum Arthropoda; class Insecta; order Diptera; family Pallopteridae; genus Toxonevra; species Toxonevra muliebris. The sequence goes on from OY829327.1 coordinate 100,436,613, forward strand.
AACAACGGCTACAAACAATCATTAAACAAAAAAGAAAAATCATTTAAAACGTTTAAATTTCTAATATCTCTAATATTAATACAACAATCAATTAACTACTCGTATTGCTCCAGCTTGATAGAAGAAATAGAATTAGAAAATCTACAAACTACTTGTGATTTTATAAATTTTCCAAAATTTCTCTTTCCCTTTCATGTGCATTACGACTATTTCTATTTTTTTATGGGCATATAGAAAAGAAATTGATATCCACCACGCTGCGAAAGTTTTACTGAGAGAGAGAAAAGAGAGAGAGAGAGAGAGAGTACGCCTGCATATATGTGAACTCATATTACTTACACTTAGCTCATTTCAACTGAGTGGCTGAAGCGTATACTGAGAGAATTTAACGGTTTTCTGACCAAAAATGTAGTTTGCATTTATCAACTCCATTCAAGGTGAATTTATACATGGCGGTGTTAATAGCAACTCTCTCTTCTTCTTCTTTTGTGGTGATTAAGTAACAACAAAGCTCTGTTGTTGTTGTTGTTACCGTGATGAAATTACGAAGACAAAATCTAAATCCAAAACGAATTAAATAGTTAAAAAAACAAAAAGCTTTTATTCTACTTTGTCTGGGATTAAATAAATTTTCCAAATGACACATTTCTGTTTAAATAACACAATTTCTAAAAATATGCAAATACATACAATTAGTTAGTTGAATACCAAACAGAATGATTTTATAATTTTAATGGTTTGCTGGTGGTACATGACGTTTACACTGATCACTCATCAAAGGAATGATATTCAGCCAAAGTCTTTGTGCGCTTCTTCAACAAATTTAACATATTTTTAATCAACATTTATACAAAGATATTTTAATAAGAAACAACACAACAAAGAATAGATAGAAAAAAAAGAATGAAATTTTGGTGCTAATTTTAGATAGACACACGAAAACTAAATTGTTGATAAATATTTTTATAAAAATTTATCTGTATATTTATGTGTGATATTTCTTAACTAAATACTGATAAATGGCAATTAATTTTTGTTGATACACAAACTACCGGCAACATAAATGTTGCAATTTATTATATGATAAATTTTTTGTTTTTTTTTTATTAGTTGCTGCATTTAAATTAAAATCTTATAAATGCATTTAATTGTAGATTTGACATTGTATAATTCTTTTTGGTTGCTATTATTTTATTTTATCGTTAATTTAATTTTATTTATTTTCTTTTTTGTATTTATTTTAAGCGCAGACAAGTGCGCGCCAAATGTTGACATCAATTATTAGGGTGTAATGAAAATTAATAATACAAAATTTTAATATCTAAGAATAATTGGATGACATAATGATTCGGGTTAAATTAAATTAGTTATGATTAATTTCTCTTTTCGTTTGTTGATACTCTCTACACTTACTCTCTTTCTATTTTGTTGTTGCTTTCCTTCTGTTGATACTCTCCACACTAATCAATACTAACAGGACGTAGTACACGTATATAATACATGAGAGAAACATTCCGTTATATGCAATTAAGCAGAGACGTCGGCTCTCTCACTAAAGCACATGAGATAAAACTGCGAAAATTCACCTCTCTGCTTGGTTTTATGTAACCGATCACTATATGACCTCGTTCGCTAAACACTAACAAACACATAACTTCATTTCTTATTAGTTTCGTATGAGTTTGAAATTGTTACCTAATTGCTGGCTTTTCCCTCATCGGTTTCCACAACTTTTCACTACACCCTAATCTACAATTGATTATGATTATAATAATGCTTGTTTATTTGCTTCTACAAATGGTGACTCTCACTTCTGTTTACGTGCTTTTAATGTTTTTTTTTTTTTTTTGTAGTATACAGATATTTGCTGGCAACATTTCAATGTTACAATTTCGAAAGAAAAAAGAGAAATATTTTTATTGCTCTTGATGCTTGACTCTACTCGGTTGAAATGCCAAAAATGCTTTCGATTTTCATTTTGTAATTATATATTTATTTTATATTATTTTATTTTCTTTTTCTCACTTAAATTTTTCATTTTGTTTTGATTTTCAAACATAAACGTGAAATAACCGACATAAATAATTGTGAATCACGTTTATGTGAGATGATTGAAGCAAATTTCCCATGAACGCTTTATTTTTTCCAAGTGTATTTTGCTATAGTGGATAGTTTTGTTTTGGGAGAAGTTTTAACTTAAAGATAGCATTCATTTAGCGAAAAGAATGCGATTGAATATGTCGAAAAGAATGCATTCATTTGTCTAAAAAAATGCATTCACTTGTCGAAAAAAATGCATTCGTTTGTCGAAAACAATGCATTCATTTAGCGAAAAGAATGCATTCATTTGTCAAAAAGAATGCATTCATTCGTCTAAAAGAATGCATTTATTTGACGAAAAGAATGCATTCATTTGTCTAAAAGAATGCATTCATTTGTCTAAAAGAATGCATTCGTTTGTCGAAAAGAATGCATTCATTTGTCGAAAAGAATGCATTTATTTGTCGAAAAGAATGCATTAATTTGTCGAAAAGAATGCATTCGTTTGTGGAAAAGAATGAATTCATTTGTCGAAAAGAATGCATTTATTTGTCGAAAAGAATGCATTCATTTGTGGAAAAAAATGCATTCATTTGCCGAAAAGAATGCATTCATTTATCTAAAAGAATGCATTCATTTGTCTAAAAGAATGCATTCACTTGTCCAAAAGAATGCATTCACTTGTCGAAAAGAATGCATTCACTTGTCGAAAAGAATGCATTCATTTGTCGAAAAGAATGCATTCATTTGTCTAAAAGAATGCATTCACTTGTCTAAAAAAATGCATTCATTTGTCGAAAAGAATGCATTCATTTGTCGAAAAGAATGCATTCATTTGTCGAAAAGAATGCATTCATTTGTCGAAAAGAATGCATTCATTTGTCGAAAAGAATGCATTTATTTGTCGAAAAGAATGCATTCATTTGTCGAAAAGAATGCATTCATTTGTCGAAAAGAATGCATTCATTTGTCGAAAAGAATGCATTCATTTGTCGAAAAGAATGCATTCATTTGTCTAAAATAATGCATTCATTTGACGAAAAGAATGCATTCATTTGTCTAAAAGAATGCATTCATTTGTCTAAAAGAATGCATTCATTTGTCTAAAAGAATGCATTCATTTGTCTAAAAGAATGCATTCACTGGTTGAAAAGAATGCACTCGTTTGTCGAAAAGAATGCATTCATTTGTCGAAAAGAACGCATTCATTTGTCGAAAACTTGCATTTTTTTATGGAATTTGTTAGGCTTCTGGCAGCGACAAAGCTTTGGGGCACTTGGGCTGGGAGTTTTATGTTTTTCCTTGCAAGAAAGGGTCTAGATACTGTAACCAGTGGTAGCCAGTGTTGCTGCAAGGTTTCGTAAATACGTTGAATAGGTAAAGGATCCACTAGCGTTGTTCGTGGAGCATGTGATCGAGTTTTGTTCTGTAAAAGTAAAAGTCAGTCTTTGTGGCAGCTCAATTACGAGTTGTCCTATCAATTTCATGACAATCAATTGCCCTCAAATAGTGAGATTTAATGAAAATTCAGTAAATAGCACCACCGCTGGATCGGTTGGAATATTTGATTTTAAGGAAAAACAATGCGAAAAACTTAGAGCTTTATGCTTTCAAGTTTAAATACATGTCAATATGTCAATTGAAAACGTATTTAATTTAGGTTATTTTTAAATCACGGTATTTTTAAAAAATTTATAAAATATATTTTTCAAATTATTCATAGATTATTAGTCACGTTCGACTAATTAGTAAAAATAAATGACTGAAAAAAAATCAATCATCAATCCCAAAGTTAGCACTGATTTCTAGTTGTAATCATGACTAAAATGTTGATAACGATTTGATTTGATTTCAAGACGAAGTAAAAATGAGAAAATAATGTGTGGGTTTTAGCCAGAGATAGAAAATAATGATTATTTTACAAGATTTAATCAAAAAAATCGACTAGTTCCAAATGTCGGGGAACTTAATTGAGTACCGAAATGACAAAATTCTACCCCCTCTAACTCATCGAGTTTTTGACTGATCTCGTTCAAAATTGGCGTGGTAGCTACTACCCAATATAACAAAAAAAAGTAACATGGGTATAAATTAAAAAATTTAATTTTACTGTTCTTTATTTCTATATAATTTAATCTCTTTTTTTTTTTTTTTGGTATAATCTCAAACGAAAATATACCTACAATTTTCGTATATTTTTTCATTGAGCGAATGGCAACACTGGCAAGAACCGACAGTGAGAGAGCCGACATCGTGATCAGATTTTTTTTTTTCATCTGAATAAATTTTTTGGATGGGAATTGAGCAGAGACGTCGGCTCTCTCTCAAAATCACATCTCAAATTAGTGAGTAATTATTGTCAGAGGAATTTATTGTTGTTAGTTGCGTTGTTTTTGTAAGAATTTTTTTTAGTGCAAATACATACGTACATAAATAGAGTACATGAACAGATACTCAGAGAGCTGACATCGTGATCAGACTTCATTCATATAAATAATTTGTTGCATAGGAATTGAGCAGAGACGTCGGCTCTCTAAATCTCATCTCAAAATAGCGAGTGATTGATTTCACAGGAGTTTACTGTTGTATTAGTCGTGTCGTTTTTGCAAGAAATTCTTTTAGTGCAAATACATACATAAATATGAGAGAGAGAGAGAGAGAGTGCTGCAAGACGTATTTAACAGGGTGAAGTCATCTCTGAGAACTCTTTCCTTTTATTTGAAGAGTCAAATTTTCTAGTGTCCAAATAGTGCAAAATGTAAATAAACAAAAAAGTAGTGCCAAAATTCAAATTTTAAATATTCACAACGGAAGCTGTTTTTGATACTATAACTGTTACTCTCTGAAATGACTTCACCCTGTTAAATATGCCTTGGACTGCAGTTCATGTTGTTCTTGTAAGAGTTGATTTTGTTTGCTCGTTCGCTATTTTGTTTTTTTACATAAACATGCACATCCAACAGTAAAATTCGGTTGTTTCCGTCGTTCCACTCCACGCCATTATATGCGGTACCTCAGTTTACGCCCTCCTCTGGTCTTAAGTATACGAATGTGTGAATGCAAATGTGAAGTTCAACTTTTCTCCTCAATTTTTTGTAGACTTAACTGCTTTAGGTTGTTACCTTTCTCTTCCTCTTGCCCTTCTAGCATCTTTAAATTTTAATTAAAGTAATTTTAAATAACAAATAAAATGTCATATATTTTAATAATAAAGTTACATCCTTTATGTGTTAGTTTCCTTCGTACTGTCATAGTACATATACAGTAGTAATAAAATATAAAATCTGTCAGCTGCAATGAAGTCAAATATGCATAATTCAGATTTCTTGTGTTTTCTCTAACATTTCTGAGTTCCATTTTTACTCTAACCACTAGACATATGCTTTTTACATATAGAAAAGTATGCAGTCTAAACATGTTTACAGATATCTCTATGTTGTTTGGCAGCGATGGCCACGTCCTATGCACTCGGTGCACATTTGTTTTTGTAAAGCACTCAGCACTAAGCAATATGAAATACACAAACAATTTTATCTTTTTCGTTTCTTATCTCTTTTCTTTGTCTATACAAAAGAGCAAAGCAACCTAACTTTCGCATGCTTTGTTGGTACACATTGGCGACAGTTATATTCAACGTAGATTTTGTTGTTCCTTAATAATAATAAAGTTTATATGTATTGGTGTTTGCATTTCCATAAGAAATTTTTGGGCACCCTTGCTTTGGAATAATAAAGTTTATATGTATTGGTGTTTGCACTTTCATATGAAATTTTTAGGCACCCCTACTGTATAGAGTTATGTTGCTAACAGTGTATGTAAAGAGAAAAAAAAGAGAGAGGACTGGAAGAATTAAAGAGAGTGCAGCGGGGAAGAGAGCAATCACACAAATTTGCTACATCAGTTCATTTGCAGGAATTTCCCCCAAATGGATCATTTTGAAAGTGCGCATAAAAATCTCATAAATTGCAAATAAAATACTTGGAGTACATGTGTGTGTGTGTGTGTGTGTGTGTGTGTCGGTCGTAAACAATTTAATGTACTTTACTCTTACTATCCAGTAATAAAATGTTGTGTCATTTAAATGATATCAACAACAGCAACAACAACAATTGGTAGTACAATAATAGCTTAAGCATAATAGTGCCACATATAAAGTCAACATCGTCGTATCTAAAATTCACTACACAAACATTTGTATTAATAATTTAAAACACACACACACACGCACTCACACACACACACTAAGTATATAATTCCGAGTGGATGGATGTCATTATCCTTTTATGTTGTTGCACGTAGGTGGAATAGTAACAGCTTTTCTACAAACAATTAATTGGGCTTAAATTATGCATAACATAAACATGAATTGGTCAATTGGGAGAATTTATGCTTGTGTTAGTGTGAATCAAAAAGGAGTTACTTAAATACTAATTAAAATTTTATGTGTTTAATTTAATTGCTGAAATGTTTAACTTATTTAACATGCATTCATTTGGTTTTTGTTGATAATAATAACAACAAAGAAAAAAAGAATTAAATTTAATTTCTTAAATTTTCTTCACTTTTTTCCCTTTAGATGGCCGAGCTAATGCATCAAATGCGTGATCCTGCTCACACTCTGGGCGGCTCAGTTGGCAGCATCCCACAAACATTTGTTGCCACTAGCAATTCTGGCAATGATCTTACCATGCAAAAGGTACTCATCGGTAATTGTGGCAGTGGCGGGAGTATGATACATTCAACACCAGCAACAAATCTCAAATTAACTGAAGCCGTACGTAATGCTCAACACGATACTAGTCCAAATATAGTTTCATCTAAGATGAAATCATCTAAATCATATACTCATGGTTTGAGCAATTCAGCAGGCACGGTAAGTTATTTTTCAATTTGGTATTTTTTAGGTGATTGAGTGAATAAATGATTAAACGTTTAGTCGAGACTTTTGATTAGAATTGGAATTGTGATTAATCGATTAATCAAAAAACCACGATTAATTAGAATTTTTATTGAAACTCATTTCAACTGAATTAATCATTTTTTAAACAAAAACTAACTGCTAGTTTTAATAAAATTAGTTGATTTTGATTAATCGAATTAGTGAATAATTGTTTAATCAAAAAACTGGATTATTCGATTAATTGATTAAATTTTTTATTTGATACCAATTTAAGAAAATCTCTCTGCTTACTTTGGATTTCATTAAAAGAAATTCTGAATAATGCTTAATCAAAAAATTTGATTTTTCGATAGGACAGGGGAAGAGGGGAGTTAGGTTTTTCATCTTTATCAAAAAATCTTTTAATACAAGGTCGCTAGCCGATCTAAAGAAGACAGACGGGAGGGGAAAGTTTATTCTTTTCGTTCCTTCAAAAAATCGTTCAATTCAAGATGACTAGTCGATCCAAAAAATAGAGGGACAGGAGAGGGAAGTTGAGTGTTTTCGTTTCTTCTTCTAAAAATCTTTTAATTCAAGATCACTAGCCGACCCAAAGAAGGGAGAGACGGGAGGCGGAAGTGGAGTCTTTTTGTTTCATCAAAAAATCTTTTAATTCAAGATGATTAGTCGATCCAAAAAAGAGAGAGACAGGAAGGAGGTATTTTCGTTCCTTTTAAAAATCTTTTAATTCAAGATCGCTAGCCGATCTAAAGAAGGGAGAGACGGAAGGGGGAAGTTGAGTCTTTTCGTTCCTTAACAAAATGTTTCAATTCAAAATTAAAATATGTAACTAAAATATTCATCGAAAATGGGGAAATACTATTCTCAATCTTTATCGCTTGAATTGGCCAATATAGAAGTACCCCCTTCCTATGCACTCATTGGACATTTGTCTTTGTAAAAACATTTAGGCATAGTCTGTGCATTCTAATACGCACACACACACAGCACTCCACACTAAGCAATACGAAATACACAAACAATTTTGTCTTTTTCGTTTCTTATCTCTCTTCTTTGCCTAAACCAAAGAGCGAAGCAACAACACTTTTGTTTGCTTTGTTGGTACTGATTGGCTACAGTTATCTTCAATGTAAATTCGCCTCTCTCTTTACCTATACAAAAGAGCATAGCAACAAAACTCTCGTATGCTTTGTTGGTCTTCAACGTAGATTTTTTCTTGCTTAACGAATGAGTTTATAATAGTAAAGTTTATATGTATTAGTGTTTTCATTTCCATAAGAAAATTTTGGGCACCCCTGGTTTTTTTGTTTTTTTTTCAAAGAGCAAAGCAACAACACTTTCGTATGATTTGTTGACGACAGTTACATTCAACGTAGATTTTTTTGTTGTCTTAGGTATGATTTCGTTTTTAATAAAGTTTATATGTATTGGTGTTCGCACTTCCATAAGGAACTTTTGAACACCCCTGGCTTAGTGATTTCGATTAATCAATTATTCAGTATAATGTTTAATCTAAAATCAATTAATCAGAAAAATTAAATACTAATTCTTTTATTTTCCTTTATTTTCCTCCCACTCTCCAAAACCGACAGGTTCACATTCCTACTTCTACCTCAGCACAGAGTAATCTATCATTGCTTGCCGATATCTCACCCAATCATACACATTTCTTTGAGGTTATGTATGTGGGTAAAATACGTGTCTCACACAAACGTGTCCCATTTACATTTATCGATGATGCTTTACCAAAATTTAAAGCATACGATGCACAAAGATCACGTCTCATGCAAATGACAAATACAAATCGAAAAATGTCATTAAGCACTGAAGGTGCTACTGTGGGCATAACAAAAAGTACTTCATTAAAAGATACCGATGTTGAGGAAGAAGATGAAGATGAAGAAGGAGATGAATTAATGGAACATAATAACGCTAGGAAAACTGAAAATATTGATGTTGAAAGTACAACAAAAGTAACTATCGATTCAGCAACTAGTAGCAGTAATGATGAATCAATTACTGAGGTAACTACTACTGCTACGAATGTTACTACTAAGAAATCAATACAGAATGGATCATCAACAACGGCGCCATCTATTGTGACCACCGCTGAATCCAATAAAGAGAATAAATCACCAAAACGTTTAATACGCGGCATGAGTCAATTGGAGATATCTGTGACAAAAGAGTAAGTTTGATATTATTTATAGTATATACTATATAAATATATAAGATTATGAGGAATTTAAGAAAGAGAATTATCTAATTTGAGTTGTAATATAAATCGAATCTATTTAACATATCAAGTTCGTTGTGTAATATAAATCTATGTATTGTAAATAACTGTATTGTCCTATGTTCCCCTCTCGCTCATACTGCTGGGCAGTATGAAAGTGCTACTCTCAACAACTAAGAGAAGAGAGGAGTATAAATTAAAATACGAGCGGAGTTTGTATGTGTATATGAGAGAACACTTCAGATTCATTCGGTATATTTCGCTCAATTTACTCACACATATACATAAGTCAGATACATAAACTAAAATCGAAATACGTGGCAGAATTATTTATTGGTATAAAACGTGTGGAGATTTGCTTATACTATACAAGCAGAGAAGTTGACGTAGGTTCTCTTGCAGTGTCATCTCATATGCTTTAAGTATGGTACTGTGTTAAATAGCAAAATCAGCTGACGTAAACGCGGGCGCTTGGCAGCCGCCGTTTACGTCAGCTGATTTTGAATTATGCACCTAAATATAAATTATTATATATAAAGAAACAAAGATTTCTCTTCTTTTTCGAGACAGATTTTTTTATTTTACACAAGACATGAAGTGTTGGCTGTCGAAGTTATCCAAAAAAAAAAAAAAAAAAAGGAAGGTGGATAGCGGAAATGAAAAATGACAGATGAGGGCAGTAAAGCACATGAAGGGTTGCATTTTTGCACATGAAGGATTATGCATTGCTGAATTTTAAAGGAAACCAAAGTTGATAATATATATACAATTCATAATAGGTTTACATATACATCAAATATTTATGTGTGAGTTTGTGTATATGTGATTAAATTGGTTTTCATCAATTATATGTCTTATTAGATTTACTTTTCTCCGTTTCTCTAAAGACGAATTCAAAATCACTCTAGGGTTTTTCAAGATCTTAGTTACAGATTTCAAAGCCTTTTTTTTAAAATGAAATACGATTTCAATCTCAAAGGTTATGTTTTTCATGTTTTTTAATTTACTATTCCTCAGTAAGTCAAAGTACGGCTACAAACTCGATGGCTGCATATTTCAGATTCTTAATCAACAGGCAATTGCTTTTATTAACTAATTCAAAAGACGTCTACAAACTTTAGAGTAATGTTTACTTAGAAACCTAGTGTTTTACTATAGAATCCAAGTTAATGAATTTATTTTTCTTCATTCATTCGAAAAATGGCTGCAAATTCCAGGTTAACCTAGAGCCTGGTTAATATTATATACCTCAAAGTCATCGAATTTTCTATTCTTCACCAATTTCAAAGAGGAAATTAACTAATTTTGACCTCAAAGTCATAGAATTTTCTATTCTTCATCAATTTCAAAGAGGAAATTAACTAATTTTGACCCGATACTCGATGCCATGATCCAATTTTAAAAGTTTTCAAAACACAATTTCGATATGTCAATCAAAAAATTCTAGTACTTAAAAAAAAAAAAAAAAATTGTTTCTGAATTTTAGATTGTGTAGTAGATTCTGGCTTACTCCAGGTGACCAGATGTAAAAAAAATTAAAAATATTTCTATGCCACATCATGAGCAATAAATATTTCCTGCCTCAAATCTATTTGGAACAGTATTTTTGAAGTTATTATAAGTTAAAAACAGTGAAATGTGGAAAACATGCATTTTTGTTGAATTTTGGCTACTTCTCCAAATGTTTTTTTTACAAAAGTTTTTTTCAGCTGTAGCCTCTTTAAAATATATGAAGACCTATGAAGTTATAAATTCTACTTTAAGTTTCAAATGCAAAATATTCAATTTTAGTATTTTTGGTTGATTTTCAATAATCATCACCTTTCCAACAAGTAAGTCTGTTTACCTGATCAAGGTGAAATTTAATATTTTTAAATTATCTAAATGAAATTTTAAAGTCATTACATATCAAGATATTGAATTTTCTTCTCTCCTTCAAGTTAAAATACGAATATAAACTCTAGAATAAGCACTTTTTTTCTTTAAAAAGTCTCAACATTTCCAAATAATTTTAAAATAGTCTCAAATTTTGGAAATTTTCGAAAAGTTGTCTCCAAGCAGTCAAAAAGGTTGCAAATTACACGTTTTGTCACGTAACGGCAACACTGGTGAGAAACACCAATACAGTTTTGCGTTAATCCGTAAGGGTTTGGTCACTCAAATGAGAGAGCACATTTACATTTACAACAACAAAATATTCTATTGTAAGGAGACTGAGCTTAACTGTTAAATTGTGAAGTGAATAAATTGAAATATCACGAAACACACACACACATTCCCGTTTTATGAAACACACACACACACGCTGTGCTCACAATATCGATGGTCATACGTTGATACCTTGTAAGTAGTTTTTCACCACTTTTGGAAGAGACGACAAAAAGTGGTGACAAAGTACTTACGAGGAATCAACGTATGACCATCGATATGATTTTTGATTTAATAGTAGAGTCCAGAATGAAAATGAGAGCGCCATATTGGATGTGGTTATCTCTATTATTCTCCCATGATTGCGAGTGTTGTGTTGAAAAAAAAAAAAACAAAAAAAAGGAAAAGTAAAACATTGTGATTGTATGGTTGTTTGAGTGAGAGACCACATTTATATTCACAATATTCTACTCTTTCCGCTTGTTCGATTACCAACGATTCTGTAATGTTTGAACGTTAAAATGGAGGAAACTATTCTTCGGTTAAACGATTCTGTACTATTTTAATGTTAAAATGGATAGAAATACTCTACTGTTAAACAATTCTGTTATGTTTGAATGTTAAAATGGAGGAAACTATTCTTCTGTTAAACGATTCTGTACTATTTTAATGTTAAAATGGATAGAAATACTCTACTGTTAAACAATTCTGTTATGTTTGAATGTTAAAATGGAGGAAACTATTCTTCTCTTAAACGATTATGTACTATTTTAATGTTAAAATGGAGAGCAACACTCTACTGTTAAACGATTCTGTAATGTTTGAATGTTAAAATGAAAAAACTATGTTACTCTACTGTTATTGTTTTTGTATTGCACACACGCGTTTCATACGAGTATATTACCGTTATACCCAGGTGGAAAGAGAGGTAACTCGTTTTTCTCATTGTATTAATATAAAGATAATTTGTATTACAATTCAATTTGGATAATCTTCTAGTTAATTAATAGATAGTAAATTTAGATTAGAAAACTCATACTTGCAGCTTAATATAAGAGATTGCAAGACAAACAATATATCAAATTTATTTATTTTATACCAATATTTTTAAACATGCTGCTCTACTACTTCCCCCCACTACTAAAAAAAAAAAGTAGTATTGGTAAACCAGAAACCAACAATAGTGGTTCTGAGGAAACTGAAGATAATGAAACTAGTGATAATTCATTAGCACCCAATGTTATTGTCAATAAACATCCGTCGCCACCTAGAGAAGAGCAGCAGCAGCAGCAGCAACTACAGAAACAACAGCCACAAACAATACAGCAACAAAGTCAACAATTGACTTTGGATAAGTGAGTAAAAAAAGAAATGGAATATTGGATTGGATGCTGTGTGTTGCCTGCAAGCAAAACCTTAAAGCTACTTACTACTTTATTTTAATGGATTTATAATTTTTTTTTTTTTGTATTATTTTTCCAGTAATAATATTTCTACTCTTGAAATTGTATTTTAGTTTCTTTTAAATTTTAGAAAACAAATGTATTTTAATGCTGCTAATTTTATTTACGTTGCTATAGCATGCTTTTCTACTAGTTAGTTAGTTACTTGCTTTATCTGTTTTTTAGATGAATTTATTGTTTTAATTGAATCTTTTTTTTTTTTTAATTCTCTAACTTAATCTTAAGTTGAAATTTTTTCTCTGTAAAATTAATTAAAATTCCTTTCGTTTATCCTCCCTCTTCAAACCATAGTATACCCAAACAACGTGACCGTTCTGCCTCATACGGTTGCATACCGCCATACGTTGAACAAAATCGTACCATGGTCTTCCTGGTGGGACGTTCAGACTTACGTTTAATATCACCCGATCGCAAGCAAGTTCTACTCTATAAGGATTTCAAAGATGTTGCCAGCTGTGCACAGGGTCAGAAGAATGCCGATCATTTTGGCATTATCTGCCGCGAAGCGCATAATGATGGTTATATTGGTTATGTTTTCAAATGCCAATCGGATCATGTGTGCGATGATATTGTGGCAGCGATTTCCCAGGCATTCGTCACTTGCGCCGAGCAAAAGAAAAAAGAAGCAACACAAATTTTCTCATGCGACCATTGCCCGATGCTGTGGTATCACAAGCTATGCACCGATATTGAGGGGTTGAGTGAGAAGAAAATTCAAGCAATGATCTTCCGACGTATCGAACAGCTGACCGATGATGAACAGGATACTATATGGGCGAAATTTTATGGATCTGAGAAAATGAGTTCGCCACTGTCGGAGCAAAATCAATTTCTGATGATGCTGTTGCGTGCGCATTGCGAGTCCCGACAGCAACGACATGTCCACGATACCGCTGAGAATCGATCGGAGTTTTTGAATCAGTATTTGGGTGGTAGCACAATTTTTATGAAAGCAAAACGTTCACTCACCAATTCATTTGATCATTTGCTAAAGCGTAAGGCTTCAAAGGATGATATTGTCGTGCCACATAATCATCAGATACGTGAGAGTTCGGCAGAGCCGCAGTTGGGTGGTGGTGGACGTAGTAGCGGTAATGATACACCACCGGAAGGATTTCGTTCACGTTCGAATACCATAGGGGCAAGTCCGAGTAAGCCGTCGGCAGAGCAGCTGAAGAGTCCCATGATGGATATGTAAGTTGCAAGGGAGGAGGGTGAAGTGGAGATGTGTGGTTAATCGGAAGCTTAAGGGATTGATTGGTTGATAAAAAATTAAGATATTTGATTAATGAGAATCCGGATTAATCGATAAACTAATGTGTGATTAATCAATAAATCGAATTTGATTTACGATTAATTTAGAATTTTGATTGATTGATCAATTAACTTAGCTGACACTTAAGTTTTTGATTGTCAATAAATCAAGTTTTTTTGATTAAACTGAATTCTGATTAACTTTTGATTAGTTGATTGACGATTAAATTAGAATTTTGATTAATTGATTAATGAAATTAACTGGTAGTTAATTTTTTGATTGTCACTAAATCAAGTTTTTTGATTAAAGCGAATCCTGATTAATTTTCGATGAATTGATTAATTTAGAATTTTGATTGATTGATTGATTAATTAACTCAACTGACAGTTAAGTCAGATTGCCTATAAATTAAGTTGTTTGATTAAAGCGAATCCTGATTAATTTTCGATCAATTGTTTTACGATTAATTTAGAATTTTGATTGATTAATTGATTAAATTAACTGACAGTTAAATTTTTAATTGGCTATAAATCACGTTTTTTGATTAACGTGAATCTTGATTAATTTTCGATTGGTTGATTTACGATTAATTGAGAATTTTGAATAATTAATTGTTTAATTTAACTGACAGTTAAATTTTTGATTGGCTATAAATCAAGTATTTTGATTAAAGCGAATCTTGATTAGTTTTCGATTGATTGATTTACGATGAATTAATTTATGATTAATCTAAAATTTTGATATATTGATTGCTTAACTAACTTAACTGGCAGTTAAATTTTTGATTGTCAATAAATCAAGTTTCTTGATTAAACCGAATCCTGATTAATTTTCGATCAATTGATTTACGATTAATTTAGAATTTTGATTGATTGATTGATTAACTAACTAAACTGACAGTTAAATTTTCGATTACTTCATGCACGATTAATCGAGCTTTTGACTACCGACAGTTTTGATTAATCAATTCTGAACAATCAAGTTTTTGATTGCCAATTAATCAAGTTCTGATCTGATTAATCTGAATTTTTATTTGATATACGATTAATCGAGCTTTTGACTAATGAAAATTTTGATTAATTTATTAACTAAACATTAACTAAAATCTTAATTAAATGAATAATGAAATATTAATCAAAATCTGCATTAAATAGAAATATGATTAATGAAAAAGTTTGATTGATCGTTTCCCCAGAATTTTGATAAATCCAAAACGAGATTAGTTGATTAATCTCACAGCTTCTAAAGTCTTCAGTAATTTTAATTTTTATATATGTTCTCAATTATTAAACGTAATTTCTTTCCCCTTTAGATTCATGAAAGTTGGCAATAGTCCCAAAGAAGCCGAAGCCCATCAAGCTTCTTGGCGTCAGGCTATACTCAATAGTGTTGTCACGCCCTCGAAAGGCATGGAAAACGATGCACAAACCGAGTTTATGTCGCCCATGAGAATAATACGTAAGTATCCACCTCATTTCTCAATAAAACTCAAATCACTTCATTCCCTCTCTTTCTACTCTTTCTCAGAACCCAAACGCGGCAAACGCACAAAAGAAGAATTACGTGATCTCTGGAAAACTGCTATACGTCAAACCATACTCCTAAATCGCATGGAAACCGAAAATGCAATGTTGCAAGCGCGTCAAAATGAAAATGAGCTGAAACGCATCAAATTGGACTACGAAGAGATCGTAGCATGCGATAAACAGCTCATTGAACGTTGGGAAATGATCATAGAACGTGATTCAATGAAGATTGGCAATAAAAAAGATCCTAAAGTATTAGCGCAAGCGATTAAAAACGGTGTACCACGGTCGAAACGTGGCGATGTCTGGTCGTTTTTAGCCGAACAGCATTCCATGAATACAGCACCGGTGGATACGAAAAAGTTTCCCAATTTCAATACACCATATGCGACGCTGTTGAAAAATCTCACCGAACATCAGCATGCGATCTTCATTGATTTGGGGCGTACATTTCCGAATCACAAATTCTATAAGGATCCGTTGGGCTTAGGACAGCTATCGCTGTTTAATCTATTGAAAGCATACTCCATACTCGATCCGGAGTTGGGCTATTGTCAGGGTTTGGGTTTTATATGCGGTATTTTGCTATTGCATGTAAGTTTTCTTTAAAAGCGCTTAGCATTTCTCTGATATTTTAAATGTATGTTTCCAATTTTAGTGCGATGAGGCAGATGCTTTTCAATTACTCAAGCATCTCATGTTTAGACGCCAAATGCGCACGAAATACTTGCCTGACATGAAGAAATTCCAGCTACAATTGTATCAACTTTCACGTTTGGTGAAAGATCATTTACCTGATCTTTATATGTGGCTGGATGAGAATGATGTTTCACCCACACTCTATGCAGCTCCATGGATTCTAACCGTATTCAGTTCACAATTCCCTTTAGGTTTTGTGGCGCGTGTTTTTGATTTACTTTTCCTGGAGTCATCAGAGGTAATATTTAAATTTGCTATTGCTTTGTTGACCGTGCATAAGGATGAGCTATTGGCCCGCGACAATTTTGAAGAGATTATGGATTATCTGAAGACAATAGTACCGAAAATAGAATTAAATACAATGGAGAAAATAATGAAAATGGTAAGAAAGAGAAAAATTTGTTTGGCTTTTGCAATTATTATGGAAATTCTCTTTACAGATCTTTACAATGGATATTAGCAAACAATTGACGGAATATAATGTGGAATATAATGTGCTGCAAGAGGAGATATCAACCACAAATCATCATCTGGAAATGTTGAATAGAGAGAAAGCACAGAATCAACATCTAGAACAGCAATTACAGGTATGGAATGCTGAAGGCATTTGAAATTGACACTGAATTTTGATTGGCATTGAATGAAAGTAATGCTAATTGAAAAAATGTTTATTGGCATTGACGGAAAGTAATGATAATTCAAAGAATTTGAATTGGCATTAAGGAAATCGAAAGCGTTTAAAAAATTAGACATAAATAAAAGATATAAAAATAAAAAATAAATAAAAATATATAAAAATAAATAAAAATAAATACAAATAAAATTAAAAATAAGTAAATAAAAATAAGTAAAAATAAATATAAATTAATAAATAAATTAAATAAAAAATTAAAATAAATTAAATAAAAATGAATGAAAATAAATAAATAAAAATTAATAAAAAAATAAATAAAAATAAAATTAAAAGTAAGTAAATAAAAATAAGTAAAAATAAATATAAATTAATAAATAAAAATAATTAAAAAAATTAAAATAAATTAAATAAAAATGAATGAAAATAAATAAATAAAAATTAATAAAAAAATAAATAAAATTAAAAGTAAGTAAATAAAAATAAGTAAAAATAAATATAAATTAATAAATAAAAATAATTAAAAAAATTAAAATAAATAAAATAAAAATGAATGAAAATAAATAAATAAAAATTAATAAAAAAATAAATAAAAATAAAAATAAATAAATAAAAATAAATATAAAGTAATAAATAAAAATAATTAAAAAGATGAAAATAAAAAAAATAAAACTTAATGAATAAAAATAAATAAAAATTATTGAAAAACAAATAAAAATAAATAAAAATTAATAAAGAAACAAATAAAAATAAGTAAAAGTAAAAAAAAATAAATCAAAATAATTAAAAATTAATAAAAAAATAACTAAAAAATAAAATGAATAAAAATAAAAAATAAATAAAAATAAATTAAAAAATAAATAATAAAAATACCTAAAAATAAATGAAAATAAAAATAAATATTATTAAAAATGGGTAAAAAAAATAAATTAACAAAAAATAAATAAATAAAATAAATAGAAATAAATAAAAATAAATAAATAAAAATGAATAAAAATAAAAAAAATAAATAAAAAAATTAAAAAATAAATAAAAATAAATTAAAAGAAATAAAAAAAACAAATGAAAACAAATAGAAATAAATAAAAATGAATAAAAATAAATAAAATAATCAAAAGTAAATAAAAATTAAAAAAAAATAAACAAAAAGAAATAGAAAAATTAATAAAAATACCTAAAAATAAATGAAAATAAATAAAAATAATTAAAAATAAAGGAATAAAAAAAAAAATAAAAATAAAATACATTAAAATAAGTGAAAATTAATGAAAAACAAATAAAAATGAATAAAGAAACAAATAAAAATAAATAAAAGTAAAGAAAAATGAATAAAGAAACAAATAAAAATAAATAACAGTAAAGAAAAATAAATAAAAATAATTAAAAATTAATTGAAATGAATAAAAATAAATAAAGGTGAATAAAGATAAATAAATAAAAAAATAAATTATTTATTCATTAAGAAATTCACAATCCTATAATTGCCATTGAACTAATGCAAATCTGTTTAATTGGCATTAATTTGATTCAATGCCCATGATTTATTCAATCACGCCTCAACTCCTATGGCTATCAAAACAAATTTTCCTTTTAACCACTTTAAAATCTTCATCTTATTTTTCTTCCAGTTTGCTCAATCTTCAATCGCGCAGCTGGAGAAGACACGCTCCTTACAGCAGTCACAAATCACCACACTACAAACACAAGTACAATCTCTGGAATTGACCATACAAACGCTGGGTCGCTTTGTCGGCCATCTAGCCGAGCATAATGTTGAACTCGAGCTACCAGGTGACGTGCGACGCATACTACAGCAGCTGGATGATTTAGAACGACAGCGCCGAAAACCTCTATTCACAGAACGCAAAATAGGCAAATCAGTATCGGTCAATAGTCACTTGGGGTTTCCCCTAAAAGTGTTAGAAGAGTTGAACGAAAAAGACGAACATGGTTCGCCACAAAAGAAGAAGGAGAAGATACCTTTTTTTGAGCACACATACGAGCAATTGAGACAGCAGCAGCAACATCGTGCATATGTACAACAACAGCAGCAGCATAGCAACGAGAGTGCTACTAATGAAATACCAGCATCATCATCATCATCAGCAATAGCACAACCAAAGTTACAAGTAACAGGAACAGTACAACAATCGCAGCAACAACAACAGCGTCCCAATCGTTTGCTGGACTCACCGCCCTCAGTTGCCGAAATACACACAAAATTGGATGAACTTAAACTGCCCGAACATGTCGATAAATTCGTATCGAACATTAAGAGTCCCATGGAAGTGGATAGCGGTGTGGGCACACCCCTAAGTCCACCAAGCACGAGTAGTAGCAGCAGCTTGAATAGCGCAACTAGCAGCAGTGGTGGTAGTCTCTTTAGTCGCATGGGTTATAAAAATACACCTACCGCACTCTCACCGCTTGCTAATCATCGCCTTTCAGTGGGAAGTGGTGGCGGTGGCGGTGGCAGTGGCAGTAATGCCATGACAGCACTACCATTCAGCACTATTAACGGAGGCACGGCAATAGCACCAAGCAAGGTGGTGGCAACAAGGAAAACCACACCACCACAAATGAAACCCATAAATGTTGATATTATTAATGAGCAACAGCAAATGCATCCTCTGGGCATGGTCGGTGATGTAAATGTACGTTTCAATGGGACTACGCAATTGAAGTCAATACGGCCAGTGCATCATATGCGCCCCATAGCATTGGGTACCACAGCAACAGCAGGCGGAAGCGTAGTAGGAGCAGCAACAGCTGCTGGCAGCGGCAGTATAGAAGAACATGATGCAAATGCAACTGCTGTAGTGCAGGGTGCTGCAGGTCGCAGCTAACGGTTTTGATTTATAACGAAATTCTTGCGAAGTTTTTACTAAAGGAAAAGCAAAAAGCAAAACAGAAAGAAAGAAAAACAAGAAAACAAATGAGCTACAAAAGTGGGGTGAGTTCAGCTTCTGCATATTAACAGCTAAATAATTAAAGAAAAGAAAATAAAACAAAAAACAGCTTAAATTGATTAACTAAAAATGCTATACAAAACAAAACAGTAAAAAGAATGAAAAAAAAACTAGATGCTCGCTAAAAAAAAAAAAAAAAATTTGTAATATTTATAGACGAAGAAAAAAGAAACAAACAATACAAATTTTTAAATTTAAATGTATGTATGTATGCCCTTCATTGTGTATGCTATCTCTATCGCGCACAAATTGTTGCCATATATTTTCAAAGAAACAAAAAAAACAAAAACAAATAAACAAACCGATAAATCAACAAACATATAATGAAAAAAGAAAACAAACTTTGATATTTCGTAAAAACAAATAACTTTCTTTTTCAAAAACATTTTATGTTTCATTTTCACTTAATTTTTTTTTTTTTTTTTTTGAAATTTTGCTAAGAAAATTCACAATACATATATATAAAAAGTAAATTAAAAATTTGTATATTTACAAAAAGTTGTAGTGTAGTAAATTAAAGCGCATTAATATAGCCACAATTATTATTAAGTATTTACTATTTGTTTTATTTTCTTAGTTTTGATTTAATATTTAATAATTGTATGTACATATGTATGTATTTTCATTTCTTATTTTGTATTTTGTTATTCAATTATTAATTGTTGTGAAATAAGCATTTGTTGTTGTTTGAAATGGGATGGCGAAAAATATATCTATATATGTATGTGTATGCGCAAGCAGTTAAACTGTTCCTTTCACAATTCGTTGATTTTCGAGAGAATATTTTCAACGAGTTTATATATGCACTAATGAATGAATGCAGCCAGCAGCGCTGCTCATTCGTGAGAGATCGAATTTATGCTGCTTGCTGCAATTTTTCATTCGTTACTTTTCTATTCGTTAATTTTAGTACCTATGCTGGAGAGTAAATGAGTAAATGCATCCATTCTACTCGTTGTTTATGATAAGTTGTGAAATTCATTTATTCTTGGAAAAAAAAAAACTGAAAAAATAATATCAAATTTCATTAAAATATTCTTAGTGAAAGTTTTGTACAAAAAAATTTGAAATTCCTCGCAACCTAAGCACCTGTTATTAACTAATAACATTTTTTACTACTTAGCTTTTTTAAGGTTATAAAGTGAGGTTATGAATGGTACAGAAGAACCAAAGAGAGTGAGAGTACTGAGTTGGATTTTTGAACAAAATAAATGCAATACTGAAACGAGTCTCAGTATTGCTAGTGCGAGTGTAAAGAAAAATGGGATAGCGACAAAAGATGCAAACAGTCGTTAACTTCTCGGATCTTCATTGAAGTGAGGGAGACGGAAGAGGAGGAGGAGAGGGAAGAGGAGGAGAAAGAGGAGGTAGAGAAGGGGAAAGAGAAGAAGTAGGGGAAAGAGGAGGAAGAGAAGGAGAAAAGATGGAGGAGTAGGAGGAAAAGGGGGAAGAGGAGGAGGAGGGAGAAAATGACGAAGAGGAGAAGGAGGGGAGAGAGGAAGAAGAGGAGGAGGAAGAGAAGAGGAGGAGGAGGAAGGGGAAGAGAAGAGGAGGAAGAGGAGGAGGAGGGGAAAGAGGAGGAGGAGGAGGGGGAGATGAGAAGGAGAGGGAAGAGAAGGTGGAGGGAGGAAGAGGAGGAGAGGGAAGAGGAGGAGGAAGGGGAAGAGGAAAAGGAGGAGGAGGGTGGAAGAAGAGGAGGAGGAGGGTGGAAGAAGAGGAGGAGGAAAGGGAAGAGGAGGAAAGGGAAGAGGAGGAAAGGGAAGAGGAGGAGGAAAGGAAAGAGGAGGAAAGGGAGGAGGAGGAGGAAGGGGAAGAAGAAGGGAGGAAGAGAAGGAGGAGAGGAAAGGGGGGGGGGAGAGAAGGTGGAGGGAGGAAGAGAAGGTTGAGGGAGGAAGAGGAGGAGGAGGAAGAGGAGGAAGAGGGGGAAGAGGAGGAAGAGGGGGAGAGGAGGAGGAGGGGGAAGAGGAGGAAGAGGGGGAAGAGGAGGAGGAGAAGGAAGGGATGAGGAGGATAAGATAATAAGATAAGCATAAAGATTATACAAATTAAAATTGCTTTGTAAAAGAATTGCATAGGATAGCAGCAAACTTGAGGGTGGGGTCATGTTTGTTGTGCTAAAATTATCTTTATCTTCAGAACAAAAAAAATCTTAGATGGTTTACTTCTAGTATTATGGTTTAAGTCGAGATTTTCTGAGAAGATTTATATTGCAAAAATGTAGTAAAAAAATATATCCCAAGAAGAATGGATGCACATTCTAGTGTTTAGAGAACTGTCACACATTTAAGCGAAAACGTAAAAAGAGACCCAACGAGTTTTTCATCTTCGAGTTGTAAACAACGAACTCGCTGCACACTTCAGGGAGAAATGTGTAAATGAATTTTTTTTCGGCGAGAGCGTGCTCAGCGCATTCGTTGATTCATTACAAGTCAACGACGAGTTCAACTACTTCGCTCACTCATACTTGCACATACATTCAATGAAAAATTGCATTGTGTGTGTGTGAAATTTTTTTGACAATTCGCAGAATCTATATGCAAAATATATGACATTTTCGCTTAAATGTGCAGGTATGGCAAAATGATTCGTAATATTTTATAACAACAACAAATTATTCTTATACTTCTTCGTTGAAATGTGTGACGCGCCTTATAGTTCAACAAATGCTAATTTCACAGCTTAAATAATACGATCCTGTATACGTTCAAAATTTTGTTATTATAAACATATATATTTACATGAACATATATGTGTATATTTGGTTCATCATTTTTTTTTAAATAATTTAATAATTTTTTGAAAAGTGAATTAGAAAAAAAAAAATAACAAAACAAATTTATGCTCTTTTGATTTCATAATATTTTATTAAACTTATTGTACCTAGTTCTATTTTAATGAATTTATTTTTAAAATAAACAAAAAAAATTATTTTTAAAAATTTTAAAACTAAACTTGCAGGTAATTTTTTTTTTTTTATCTTTTTTTATTTTTTTATTAAAACAAATAAAAAAAAATCAATAAAAATAATTTAAATTTATATTTTTTAAGGTATAATATTTTTACTTTATAAATTATATACATACTTCTATATAAATTTCAATTATATTAAATCTAAAATCTAACTAAAATATTACTTAAAGTTTTGTTAATCAATTGAATTAAATTGAACATAACATAATTAAAACAAATACATATGTTTATATGTATTTATCTATATGTATACATATATAAATATAAATTGTGTAAACTGGTAGTCAGAAAGAAATTTGTTTAGCATATAGAGAGTTATATATTTTAAGGCGTAATTGTGTATAATTTATTAATTTAAACTAAATATTTGTTTGTTCTTACTGCATACAAAATATATACATAAAAAAAGAAAATTTCCTTTTTCTAATTTAAACACACATCAAAGTTTTATTTTTTTTGTTTCTTTTGTTTAGTAGCAAAAATGACAAAGATAAAAACTATTTATATAGAATGCTTACAATTTATTTAACTTACATATATAAAACTGCTTAAAAACAAAAAAAAATAAAATAAAAAAAAAAACTAAATTAATAAATACAAAAAAAAAAAAAAAAAGAAAAGGAAATCAAGAAAATCATGTATTTTGTAGTTCATTAAAAAGCAATTTGCAAACAAATTAAATTAAAAAAAGAAACAACCTAAAAAACAAATTATATATACATACTTATATAAAGAAATTGCAATAAATCATATATAATCAATGAAAAAGTGTTTTAATTGATTGATCTAGTAGCAGATTCAAATTTCAAGCTGAAGCTAATTTAGTAGTTTGACGATATGACAAAACCACGAATGTGCAGAAGTAATGTTTTGATAAGACTCGATTTCAATACTTATAATTTGATCCTTTTGCGATAGGAAAAATTTGCGATTACAAAAATACCAAAATTGATTGATTTATTTGAATCATTAGTCTGATTGAATTTTGCTTGCCCAACACTGATTGCGGGAAAGTATTGTGTTTTTCATTAAAGATTAAGTCACACATTCCCGCGAAGATGTGAGAGAGTAATTTGTTGTTTTTGCATAATGTAACGAAGCATTTTACCGTAACTGCGCATTTGAGCACAAAATGTCTGCCTCCATTTGGCAAACTATCAAATATAATCACACACACACACATTGAAATTTCTGATAGTATGAATGTGAAATTAAACATGTATGTGTAGTAGTAGTAGTAGTAGTAGTTGAACTCGTCAACACTTTGTAATGTGTCAAAGAGAGAGCTAAGAATACTCTCGTAGAAAAAAAACCCTTTTGTATATTTCTCGCTGAAAAATGAAAAGAAGAAAAACTCGTTGGTTCTCTATCAGTGTTGCGATTGAGGGTACAATTGTACTTTTTTGGGTACAATTGTACCATTTTGGGTACAATTGTACTTTTTTGGGTACAATTGTACTTTTTTGGGTACAATTGTACTTTTTTGGGTACAATTGTACTTTTTTGGGTACAATTGTACTTTTTTAGGTACAATTGTACCATTTTAAAATTAAGACACGAAAACACGACTTTTTTTGAGGTACGTTTTTGGTAGAGATATGTAGTTATATATAATTTTAGTATTGAAAAGTACGTTTTGTCTCAAATCTTGGCACTTTTATAAATTTGTTAATCACAACACTGTTCACTATTCACATCTTCGGTGAAATGTGTTACGAACTGGACTTTTTAAGTCTTCTTAAATTCTTGGCTGAATGTTAATCAGAAGTTTACTGTGAAATAAACTGTTGTCCGCAAATAAAGTTATATTCCACCATTTTAGCACTATATTTATTTCATTAACTTTAGCCACTGAAATCAGCAACGACTCTTATTAAAGTCTTCCGAGAATATTTGTAGAGTTTATACCAAATACGTAATTTTTTCAATTGGATATTGTATATTTGATAAATATGGTAGGCGCATTTAATAGAAATCTGTTAATTTCAACCATACTACACACAAAAAACGTATTCAAATAATTTACTAATGCGTTTGGGTTATTTTCAATGCATATGTATAATTCCTTTATTTCATTCTGCAGCTTCATTAATTTATTGATTCGAATTTGTATGGTTTGGTGATCTGAGATTTTGTTATCATTATCTATTTAAGCTTCTGCAATATCACAATTTGTTATAATATAATCTATTAAAGTCGGAGTAGTATTATTGATTCTGGTTGGTTCCCTCGCTACTCTATTTGCTTATAAGATCTGTCAGAAACTCACATATCAATGTTCAATGTGTCAATAAACTTATCACCAACGATAACAATGTTGTTAGAACTTTTTATCTTTATATCAACGCATTTTTAAAGATTATAAACAAACAAACTAACCGAAAATTTTGAAGATCGATACACCACAACAAATATGAATGAAGTGCAATTAAACCACAAATAAACTGCTACTAACTAACTATATAAAGTCAATAGAAAAAACAACGAGTAGCTCAAATAAAGTACAGTAAAATTCTCCTATAGCAATCAACCGCTTATAATGACTCTTTCGTAGTCGTTTCTGGTTGGCTTCTTCATAAATCTTATGAGTTATAATGACTGATAAATGTGAGCCGCCTATAATCAGGGATGTGAAAGGAAATGATTATAACAGATTTTCTTCCATCATTCTTTAGTCATATGTTTTTGAAATAAATATTTCTTGTACAACAAAATATGCATTAGATGTTAAACGAAACCGCTTTCATCTCCTCTCCTTCGTGTAAAACCAAAATGGGATGAACAACATCAACGAAAACAAACTTGAAATTTGACTTTCTTGTTCTTTTGATCTCTCCCTTTTTCAACTAATACTCTTTCATTGCCCTATAACCGTTGTATCACCGTAGTTTTACTAGCAATCTATTTTCATAATGAAAAAATTTTCATTTCGTAACTCTACAATAAATGTAAGTTCCAAATAAATACTCATTTGCAAGTAACGAGTACAAAAAGTACTCAGTACTCGAAAAAAATATCAATATTTACTCGTATCGACGAAACACTACTCGTTAGTTTGACTTTCTTGTTCTTTTGAACTCTCTCTTCTCAACTAATACTCTCTCATTTAAGTACAATTGCAACTATTGCTGTACAACAAAAATTTTGTTCTTTTGGCTACTCGTCAGAGTTAACGAGTGCGCAACGACGATTTCTCTCATCTCTTTTGTTTTTTTTGGTTAAACGGTATTGTTAAGGGGGGAGGGGAGGGCAAGACAAAGAACATGGTACACCTCCCGTATTGTATTTTGATATTTACATTATAAATGAGTAATATTAGTAAAATATAAAAATGTATAAAAATAGTACTTGATTAATGATTAATTAATACAAATTTATATCTGAAAATAAAATATGGCTGACGATCGTGCCACAAATGGCAAATATACGAATTCGAATTTATTGATTAAATTCTATTTTGAAAGTTTTTGTTTGCAGTTTTCAATGAATTGAGTTTTTTTTTCGATATTTTAATAAAACTAATAATAAAAAGAATTTTGATCAAGTGGGCGTGGCACTTCCCATACAAGTCTAATGCATTTTTCGGTATATCTCCGTAACCATTTACAGTATAATACTGAAATTTGGTTCAAGAATTGAGATACTTTGACAAAAGGAAAAATGTGGATAGAAATGAAAAAGGGGCATGGCACCTCCCATATAATCTTAATCTTAATATGTATATAAATGCGAAACATTGAGTTTATTAAGAGGGGAAGTAAAAAATATAGATAAGAAACCATACCCTAGCCGGAAATAAAACCCGAGACCTCAGAGACAAGAATCTAGGGCGTTTCCTCTAGACCGCCGAACCGAAGCTGAGATTATGGCATATCTCAGGAACCATTTCTGGTACGGCTCTAAAATTTAGTACAGATATCTTATTTGTCAATAGCATTCTTTGGAAAGAATGTTGATGGGCGTGGATCAGTAGGCGTGGCCCTCTTTTTCAGCATATCTCAGCAACTACTTACAATAGAATACTGAGATTTGATAACAGCATATTGGTTGACAATACCATGCCACAGAAAAAAAGTTGATGAAAATGTAAAAGGGGGCATGGCACCTCCCATATAACCTGAAATTCAATTATGGAATATCTCAGGAACCATTTGTGGTACGGCTCAAAGGCTTAGTATGAAAACATCATTTATCAATGGCATTCTGTGGAAAGAATATGGATGGGCGTCGATTAGTAGGCGTAACCTTTTCCATACAACTCAAATGCTTTTTTTAGATATATCTCTAGAACCATTAATAGCACAGCACTGAAAGTTGGTACAAAGAAGTAAGTTGACAAAACCATGCTGCAAGAAAAACATGGGTGGAATTGAAAAACAGGGCGGGGTACTTCCCGTATCACTTCAGTTTTCACTATTGAATGTCTCAGGAACTATTTATAATGCGGTACTAAGATTTATCAATAGAATTCTGTCGGTAAGATATAAATAGACTTGAGTTAGTGGGTTATGACACCTCCGATGCAACCCTGATTTTTAATACGCTGTATTTATTAAATTATTTGTGGTACATTTATTTAAAAAAAAAAATGAATGGGCTAGAGAAAGTGGGCGTGACATTTGTCAAACAAAGAATGAAATGAAGATAGCATTAATTGAGAAAACATTTGACACTATGGGACAAGTGGAAACGGAACAACCCAATATGAAAAATAAGTGCAATGATTAGTTTTAAATCGGAGATTGTCACGCTCTTAAGGTAATTCTTCTTTTTTTTTTGCAAGTTTTTTGTTGTTGTAATTACCCAAAACAGCGAGTTTGTGCTATATTTAACTAATCTATTTAATACGCTCATATAACTACTGGACTTAAAACGTAATAACCAAAGCATTTTGTATTCACAACAAACCAATCTTTATATAGGTAATCATATATTAACAATTTAATTACCATTTTATTACAAATTTAAGAGTTTTTTTTTTATCAAAAACAGATTAGTGAATTAGTGAAGCACGTTTGAACGTTTTAATAATTATACAAGGCTGCCAAAAAATAATCTAATCCATCACAACGATTTGTACATATGCATATCTTTAAATAAATAAATATACATATATCTTAAGTGCAAAGGTATACAGAATTTTATTTTATACCAGCATTTTTGGCATTATAATGTTGGAAGTCAAAGAAAACACACTGCCGAAAACAATTTAGAGTTCCAGACAAGAGTAACACAAAACTCTTGAAAGTTAATTTAAATTGTTTTTATAAATTTATATATTTAATACTGTTAACGCCTAAATTAATAAAGAAAAAACGAAATCAAAATGGAAATGGAAGTAAAAGAATGGCATCCCAGTGAAAAGTATTCATTTTTTGATAAACGTTTTCGTTATCAAATATTAGCAACACTCACAAGTTCGTATCCTTATTTATGAACATTCGGTTTTCAACAACTAATGTAACCTAATTTATTTTTACGTGTAGTGTACATTTTAACCTGCGAGCATGGCATTGAACTCGGTTGGTTATCACCGACATTACTCAAACTACAATCGGAAGATTCGCCTGTAGGTTTTACGGTCACCGTTGAGCAGATTTCATGGATCGGTTCACTTTTCGGTTTGGGTGCCCTGACGGGGAATATACTTTTTGGTATACTCGTGGATAAAATGGGAAGAAAATTCAGTATGAAAATTTTGGGAATTCCGCATATGGTGAGTTTATATATCGATGGGTAAAGTGAAGTAAACAAAAAAAGTTTGCCGCCATTGATTTATTTAAAAATCTATAAATTTAATTGGTATTAAAATCTTAAACTTTAGGTTCAAAAAATATTTTCCAAATTAAAATAGAATAAAAAAAAAGAAATATTTTTTAAACAATACTCAATCTTATTGAGTTTGGCCACACGAGAGCAATTGCGCATTCTACACGAACGTAGTTAATGCAGCCCTAAACGAAAAATAAAAATTAACTTTTGTGCATGTGTTAGTGTTTTAGTTTCTTTGCACCAAGTCTCTGTCTGGCATAAAATATTACACAGACGTTTCCCCACTCCCTCCCCCTCATTCTCGCTTAAGAAATTCGATTTTGCGCTGCATAATTGCTCTCGTGTGGCCGACTGCAGAAGCATGGCAGAATAATAGAGAATGCCGCATCCAACATGGCGGTCTCTTTTTCATCTCTACTCTCTACTATCAAATCAAAAATCATATTATGTGCATAGAGTGTGTGTGTGTGAGCTTCGTGAAACGTGTGTGTGTGTGTGTGTGAATTTCGTAAAACGTGTGTGTGTGTATGGGAGTTTCGTGATTTCAATTCATATAACAACTACTAGTTACGCTCAGCTCTCTCACTTAATAATTTGACAGTTACGCTCAGTTTCCCTCCCAAATACAACTACATCTATTATTCTGCCATTTTATTGGGATGAGATTGCAATAATTTTCTCATTATTTTAATTTGTTTTTTTTTTTTTTAAAGTTATTTCTGTGAATTTACGTATTTTTCTTTTTCTTTCTTTTTTCGTCAAAATATTTCTAGCTATTTTGGATACTCGTATATTTTGCTGATAATGTCGTCTATCTTTATGTTGCACGATTTTTTAGTGGAATTACAAGTAGCGGTATTTATATTGTGATACAAGTTTTTGTTGGTGAAATTTCACATCCAAGGTATGAATCTCTGTTTATAATAATCTAATATCAAATCTTAATGCCAATTATCAAATCATTAATAAGTTTGAAGTTCGGTTGCGGAAATCCATATGAAATACTAGGATTTGTATGTACATATTGACATATTATACTCATTTCAATATTTTCTAGATGACTTCTCCGCCTTGAGGGTCAACTGACCTAGGGGACCTACTTAAAATTATGACAAAGTCTAACTGGATCGACTAATTTCAGGTTCTAAAGGGGTTTGACATCATTTTTCTTTGAAAAAAAAAACGAATCACGCCCATTTTTGATTTTATTAAAATGTTATATACTAACTTTTGCTCAGGAGCCGCCTTTGGAACAATTTTTGGATCAAAATAGGGTTCCTTGGCAAAAGAAAAAAAACTCTGGTATACAAAATTTCAATAAAATAGGTAGGTCTGTAGATGGCGCTCCAAGGGCGTACAAGGAAAATTCCACTTTTCACTGATTTTTGCTGCGGAGCCCCATTCGGAATATATTTTAGATCGAAATAGAGGTTAGGAAAATTAAGGAGTAAAGGTTAGGAAAATTTATATTTGTCTTTGTACTGGAGCGCCATCGACGAATCTACCAATTTTGTTGAAATTTTGTACACCTGAGTTTTTTTGCCCTAAGAACCTATTTCTGCCCTCTATTTTAATCCAAGAAATATTACAAAGGTTGCTCTGGAACAAAAGTTGGTAATAATTTTATGAAACTAAAAATGCGTGCTGAAATAACAAAAGAAAAATTATGTCAGACATCTTGTAGTTTCCACCTCTTCTCTAAAAACGCTATCGCTATATGATTGGGGTTACAAAAGTGCCCTATATTTCGATCCAGCCTAATATACATACATATTAAAGTATTCAAAAGTGAATGTTTAGTACTTAATCAAAGTTGAGTAGTGCTAAATTATATTTAAAAGAAGTACTTTTCTGCTTTTTAGGCAAAACTATGTTCAAAAATATAATTGAGAGAACTTGTGTGTGACCAATTTAAACATTGATTATACTTCCAAAAAAAAAAACATTGCGAATGCCAATATTATGCGAATTTTTCCCGATTTTTAGAAATCTTTCTATCAAAAACTATTGGTGAACAACTTTGCCTCAGCCGTCAAAGTGCAAAGACTTAAAAATAGTATAACAACCCTGACTTTGAAGCAAGTCACACATTTGAGTGAAAATGTGAAAAGAGATCAAACGAGTTTTTCATCTCCGAGTTGTAAACAACGAATACATATTAAGCGCTGCATACTTCAGCGAGAGCGTGGTCAGCGAACTCGTTGATACATTACAAGTCAATGACGAGTTCAACTACTTCGCTCACTCATACATGCTTAATTGCACATATGCACACACATAAGAAATTAAAATGTGTGTGTGGATTTTTTTTGACATTTCGCAGAATCTATATGCAAAATATCACACAAAACATCTCTGATATTTTCGCTCAAATATGCAGGTATGGCTAAATGCTTCGGCCTCAGAGGTTATCATGGGATGCCAGGTGGCCTGTTAGACTTACAACAACAAAATATGGAATCTTGCCTTAAAATCAGAATTTTTAACAAAAAATATCAAAGAATATGTCA
The DNA here is from genome assembly GCA_963691655.1 of Toxonevra muliebris. Taxonomy (NCBI): domain Eukaryota; kingdom Metazoa; phylum Arthropoda; class Insecta; order Diptera; family Pallopteridae; genus Toxonevra; species Toxonevra muliebris. The sequence continues at coordinate 100,467,732 of OY829327.1, forward strand.
TTGAACTTGAACTTGTGATAACTTATTCCTTTAAATTATACACAAACATAGTAGTTATCCGAAGCCTATTGTGAAAATCACGGCTATTACCAGAGAGATTCAGTTATCACTCTATAAATTAACTGAGAATAGTTATCAGTTACTAAGGCACACGACTATAACTACAGGCATATTTACCATTCTAAAAATAATCTTTTCATTTCATTGAATAAAACAGCAGTAAAACCGCAAATCGATAACGATAAGTTAATGTGAGGTTACTAAATATGTTAATAACTCAAATACGAGCAACAACAACAAAAGAAACACTTTCCCTAACAGAACCCCCGCAATATTTTTCATATATTTTCTTGGTAGTTTAAAGTTTTTTATGATTTAATTAAAGATAAAGTAAATTGTTAACATTTTTAATCAAAGTTGAAAATAAACTGCCGAAAAAGATTCTAATCTAATCACGTTTTGAAGGACAACCTTAGCGGGTAGTGCCTTTTCCAAAACACTGCCCGCTGGCAAATGCTGAATGTAAGTTCGCACAAGTATATTTAATACGTGTAAATTGATTTCAGTCCGGAAGGTTGCGGATTTGATTCCTGCCTCGGTCGGGTTGTTAATTCTCATAATTTTCTTATATTCACTATCGATATGAGTGAATGAGAATTATAATGGCAAAACCACAAAGTGGTAACGAATTGCCACACCGTCGTTCGAAACAGGCGTCAAACTGTAAGTTCAATCAATCCCTAGGCAACCACTCCAACCTAACCTAACTAATCACATTCAAACTTATCACTGATTATAATAACACATAATATCATTGCAGCAATAAAAATAAATTTCTTTTTCATTCTCTTTTTCAATTCACAGTATACGTGGAGCTTTAACATCCATGGGCATGTTTATGTTATGTTTTGGTATACTTATTGGTTTTGTATTAGCAACGAAACTTGATTATTTCCTAATGCCATGCATTATAATTGCTTTGCCTATTATTTTTACCATTACGGGTCTCTTTTTCCCAGAGACGCCATTATATTTATTTAAAAATCGTAAAGAGGAAGCTGCTGAAAAATCATATAAATTCTATAATAATTTTGATAAGGATACGACGAAGGATGCAGAAGATGGCAATAATAAAATATTACTAGAATATGAAGATATTAAGGAGTCAATATTGAATAGTGATCAAAGCGATAAATCAACTTTCGCAGACTTTTGTAAGTACATAATGATGAATAATAATGATTATTCTAGAGTGGTCATTTCCAAAACACTGCCCGCGGGCATATGCTGTGCGTAAGTTAAATTGAGAGATCACGTTAGTAGTGATACGTCGATGCCATGATTTACTCGACACCTGTAAAAGTAACGAGTAAAAGTATCGATGCTACTCAAATATTTGAGCAAAAGTAACGATATTTACTAAATTTGTGCTTAAGTGTGCTTTCAAGCAGAAGGCTGCCACTCCAACCTAACGATATTTACTAGTATCGTACTCATTCTATTTTTTCAAACAAAATTTAAATTATCACAAAAAAAAAAGAATTACAATTTTTTTTAATTTACATAATTTCCTATAAATAATTTTAAATCAAGATGTTTTTGAAAAGATAGCGGTTTTTTTCGAGTACTGTTTTGCTGATAATTTAAATACCTTTTACCAAGCAATAATATTGCGTTAATGTAATCCTCTTTTTATTAAAAACCTCGTATTTGTCTCTTTGAGTTTTTTGATGGTATAACAGCGATTTTCTTGTATCAAGCCATGATAAAATGAATGTTTGGTTTTCAAAAGAAAAACCTTCGCATTAAGGATAGACTTCTCATTATTACTTGAAAAATTAGTCCCAAATTGTCACTAGAAACAGTACTTAAAAAAAAAAGTTAACCAGTTTATTTTCAATGCCATTGACAGAACCATTGTATAACCATAGTTTTACTAGAAACAAATTTCATGCATGTTATTTATTCGATCCCACGTCGATGGTCGTACGTTGACCCCTCGTAAGTACTTTTTCACCACTTTTGGAAGACAAGACAATAACGCAACAAATTTCTATAAACAATATATAAAAATAAGTTTAAAATAAAAAAAAATTATTCCAAAAATATTTTTTTTTTCTTATTTAAAGTGATTTAAAAACCGATTTTACATATTCTTTATTTGCATTTATTGCTTTTTGTCGTCTCTTTCATAAGTGGTGAAAAACTACATACGAGGGGTCAACGTATGACCATCGATATATATATTTACTCATTTGAAAGTATCGAGTACAAAAAGTACTCAGTACACGAAATAAGTATCGATGTTTACTCGTATCGACGTAACACTACTCGTTAGTTGGAGTTGAGAATTTCAACGAGTAGAACCTGTATCAGGTGGTGTGCGGAAAAACCGAACAGGCGAACAAACGGCGGCGATGTGCTTCGTATGAACTCTCACCGCCATGTTGTTATATCTATGCTCTCAGTGTAACGTTCTCACAAACTCACACATACACTATCAATGAATTGAAAAATGCATCTGAATTAGTTTTGGAAATGACTGTTCAAAAGTATTAATTTTGCAATCGCTCTCTTACTCTCTCTCTTACGCTCTTTCATTATTTCTTTTCGTCCTATTTCTGCCATTTTAGTCAACAAACCTACAATGAAAATCTTCCTTACCGTCGCCGTAATCATCATACTTAATCAATTCTCTGGCACTTTGGCATTTATCAATTATGCATCAGTGATATTTGAAGAATCTGGTTCACCAATGGATCCAGATACTTCAACCATGATCATAGGTGTCACACCACTTCTGGGCACATGTTTGGGTGTCCTACTGGTTGATCGTTTTGGACGTAAAGTTTTACTATTAAGTTCAGCTATGCTCATGGGCTCGGGCATGTTTGCCTTTGGTTTATACACGCATTTTGCTACTCCAGAGCTGCATGAACGTTTCGTTTGGATACCACTGATGCTGCTGTCATTTAGTGTAATATGTGCTAGTTATGGTGTAATCGCATTGACATTTACCATTATTCTTGAGATTATGCCAGCGAAAGTAAGTGAAGTGAAATTAAATTATGTAAAATTACTAATTTGTTCTAAAACTTTTTTCTTTTTGCAGATACGCGCTAAAGGCATTGCACTTACACTGTGCTTTGATAGTATTCTGGTTTTCATCGCTTTGAAAGCGTTTCCGTATTTTATTTTTGATCTGGGCATTAGTATAACTATGTATTTTTGTGGTAGTATTTGTTTTCTTTGTTCGATTTATCATTTTATATTCCTTAAAGAAACCAAAGGTATATCACTTAGTAATAATTAGGAAAACTAGAAGCAGGAAGTAGCCAGACAGCGGAAGGAAATGTGTGATTGAATATTAAATGAAAAATAGTAAGAAAAATGTGGTGTTTAATTTACTTTATGATTAAGCATGAATTGCTTTGCAAAACATTGTTTCCATTTTTTAAATTTAATATAAACTTGTTCAGGTTGGACTTTCAGCTGTGTTGTCTAAGAAGGTCTAAGCTCTCGATAATCATTCCAACAATGAATATGATTTTAAGAAAACAATTTAAAAAAATTTCTTTTAAATCTTCTTAGTAGATTTCATGATATGACACCCTTAAACGATATGAAGCTGAAATAAAAGATATTGGAGAGAAGCAAACAAACTGAAACTGAAACTATTCACAAAGACAAAGATTTTCCAAAGATTTTTAAGCTGTGTTAAAGAAAATTGATGGGGAACTATTCAATTTTATGCATATAACACTAAAACACAATGGTTAAGGTCAGCAAAGAAAAATATTACTTACTCCATTGAAAGATTACCTAAGGAACCTCCGGTCATAGAAAGTCACTAAAATAATTGTGCTTATGTAAAGTTTGTGGCAACAAACTGGAGCAACCCACAATCACGATTTCAAAAACCTCCACAGAATATAATCTAGACACTTCCTCCTTAAAATCCAAACAATGCAAAATCCAGACAAGACACAATCCAATCCAACAGTGAAATGTAATTTTTAGGTGTATGACGAAATTTCGAAAAAAAACACTAACTATCCCGAAACACAAAATCCAGAAAGATAAAATACAGATAAAACAAAATTCAGATGAGACAGAATGCAGACAAGATAAAATCTCGAAATGGCACAATCGCGACAAAAAATCTCGACGAAAAATCCCAACAAAAAAAAAAATAATTTAAACAAAAACATACAGTTTCGTCGAAGGCATAACGTAAATTTATTAGGTACATATTATTATTTTTCAGTACTAACCAGGCATTTCTTTATTTAATGAACACAATCCCTGAATCAAATATTAAACTCAATTAATTTCCACAATAAAGCAGAAGAGACGATACTGAGAAAGCCGACGTCAGCGTCTCTGCCTCTGCTCATTTGTATAAACCCGATCCGCATACGTTCATATGAAAAAAAAAAACTCGGCGTCGGCTCTCTCAGTGTCGTTTCAAGTGCTCTATGATTACAACAACAAATGGCTTCATTCGCTTGTTTTGATGAGCTCGTCTCGTGTTTTCCGTTTTTCATGTACTAATAATAGCAATAACAATGCTTTGAGTTATTACAACAACCATATGACTTCTACAGCAAAAGCAGTAATAGAAACAGTTAAATATTATGACTTTGTTTTTTTTTTACTATGAAATGTTTATAAAACTTGCAAGACAAAATGAATTAATAGTTAGACATTTCATTAATAAATAAAATAAATAAACTGATTGGAGTATTTTAAATCTATAAATAAATGCATAAATATAAATAAACGCAATAAAAGTCAATAAAAAGATCTATAAAAATTCGCGCTCCATTTCACATAACTACCTTACTAAATGACGTCAAAATCGCGTGATTTTTTTATTTATATTTTTTTTTCAGGATTTATTGTCGCAATTTATTTTTTATTCCACCAAAAATATCATTTTTGACACATTTTTTTTAAAAAAATCCTTGTTTTCAGTCTTAATTGATTTAAAGTATTCTGGTATGACTGCAGCTAGCAGAAAAGAAGGAGCTTTGAGTTTTCTGATATGCGATACCGACTTTTCGTTTTGTAATTTTCGCTATATAATTTACTGACAAACTTGATTTCCCTTTATTGAATTGAGTAATGAACTATGTACAATAAAAAAACAAATAGGCAAGCCTGCTTTTTCAAGATACTGAACTGTAACCACAGAAACAGTAATCAGTTCTTGATACCGATTCGCCACAAATTTATCCCAGAAGTTGACAGAAATAGACAAGTATTGTAAAATAAATAAAATCTACTCACCTATTAGACTGCCATAGACAAAGTGATTTAAACCTTAACTAACTTTGGCCAAAGTGCGAAAAAAAATTAAAATTCCATACTTCTTAATAATTCGTTCACAAAAATAAATTTATTTTCACAGCTTATTATAACGAATGACAAAAACACAAACAGCGATTGAGACTGCACACACTAGACTGCTCGGTCGGTCAGTCTCGGTCGCGAAAAAATAACAAAAAGTACTAACACTAACACAAACGCAGTTCATGTATACAAAAATAAAGTTCAATGTGTGGGCGCTCAATAGAATGGATGCACTCTTTTATTTATACTCTCAAAAATCAACGATTAGAGAAGGAACGAATGGAACACACGGCAAGCATCGCCAATGCGATCTCGTTATTTGTTACTCTTTCGTTGTTGTCACTCGTTGGTATTGTATGCATGGATTCTCTGATTTTAGTCTCTCACGAAGAATTAAAACCATTTTCGATCCCTTACTGATTAAAACCGGTACCGATCAACTCAGTAGGCTTGCGCCGAACCGACAGCCTTTGATTCCGACTTGAGACTGAAGAACGAAAGAAACAAATATAGCCTCATTCGTTAGTGAGACGGTCGTAGACTTTATATTGTGGCTTCAGATTCCAAGCCGTTTGAAATTGTTCATGAATATATTTCTTCCTGTGGATATACTTATGAAAATCCTTGTAGCCTGAGATCTTCAATTAATAAAATCATCTAAATAATAAAAAAAAATGTACGTTTTTTTCAATCAATTATCACAATTTATTATTTTGTAATACTATAAAACATAATTCCCATTTATTGAAATGCACATTACATTATCGAATCATCATCATTTAAACAAACTAAATTTTTTCTAAGTATGAATTTAAAAAACATTTTCTTCACAAAAAAAAATTTATAAATTTTTTCCAAAAAAAAAAAACAAAAATAATCACAGTTTTAATTTATTCTTTCTTTTTAATAATTTAATTTTTTAATTTATTTTCACTATTAAATTTTTAGTAGATTTTTACTTTAAATTTATTTTGAATCTAAGAAAAATAAGCTTCTTTTTAAGCCCTCTTTAACACTATTAGGAATAAGTCAATGTATTTTTTGAAATGGGTTATGTTATATCGATCTTGAAAGCAAAGATCCAATAAAAATTATAGTTTAAGTGCCAGAGGGTCCAAAAATTGGAAAAGGAGATGGTTTAAGTTTTTTGCTCCTTAAACAATATTTTAATTGAAGAGCAACGATTATAAAATAAGAAATATTTATCGAAAAGTGGAAAGGGGAAGAGATTTTATCCTTAAAACTGTTTTTTAGACTCCCTTGAAACTTTTAAAGTGATAGCTTTCTTATTGAGGACTCAGTCAAGCCAATAAAATAGTTTTAATTATTATTTAATATTTATCGAAGAACCCACGCCCACCTCCCACCCAACCGCACGAGGGGCACTCCTGATTACGAGCAGGATTAAACAGAAAGGAAAATAGGTTTGCAATTAGGAGTATCGTAAAAAAGCATGTTCACTTGTTCAATAGCAAAAGTAAGATTTAAAGCTTTGAATTAGTTAAAAATACTTCCAGTTACATACCCTTACTATTATTCAGCAGTAAAATGTATTTTAATTAGTAAAATATGTAGAATAATATTCTGGTATTTTCCATATCGTATGGGAACTTAGTTTCGAATGTCGTTAGGAATTGCTAAATTACTGGAAAAACTCGATTTATCCTAGACGAATGAACCATGTGCAATAAAAAGATAGGCAAGCCTCCGATTAAAAAAAAAAAAAATGAATCTGCTGAATCTGCAAGGAACAATTGCCAGTTCTTGATACTGATTTGCCAGAAATTTATCGCAGAAGATCACAAAGAATCAAAGATCCTCACTTGGAGAATGGACAAATATTACAGATTAAATAAAATCTACTCACCATAGGCAAGGTGACTTAAGCTGTTATGCCTAGTCGATTACATAGACCTTACTAGCTTTGGCTAGAGTGCGAAAAATGATTAAAATTCAATACTTCTTAATAGTTCATTCACAAAAATAAATTTCTTTTCACAGCTTATTATAACGAATGAAAATATACAAACAGCGAGTAGGAATGGATGCACTCTCTTATTTGTAGTGTCAAAAATCAACGAAAAGAGAGGGAACAAACGAATATCGCAGCAAGCAGCACCAATACAATCTCGTTATTTGTTACTCTCTTGTTGTTATGACTCGTTAGTATTGTATGCATGAGTTCGTTGAATTTAGTCTCTCACGGAATGGTCACATGAATTATAACCCATTAGTAAAATGAATGAACTATGAAAATAATGGAAAAAATAATGAAATTTATTTAAATGAAGATAGGGTATCTACAATGATTTCGACTTTTGTCATATAGTGTTAAGAGGGCTTTAATTTCTAATACTAATATTTGCAAATATATTTTTTAAAAAGTTTGTCTTACAGAATTTCATAAAGATAGAAGATCCTTTCATTATGAAAATATCTGTAAAAGAAACTTTTTTAATTTAAGACACCTGAAAACTGAAAACATACAAGAATACCGAAATTGAATAGGCACTCTATCCAAATAAAATAAGAATAATCAAGCGGTCGTTAGAAATACTCCGTCCGTAGCTAACGTTTCTGTAACTATTTTCAAGCAGAAGTCTCGAATTGATATAATTTTGGAAAAGGATACGAAATATTGCTGAAAGTATTTAGCAGAAAAAAGACGAATCCGTTTAGGATTATTAATTTTTTATATATGTTTGTATATTTGAATACTTGAAAGTTTTATCAAATGTTTATTCAAAATTTTATATTGAATATATAAAAATTTCAATCGAGAACCTTGATTCGTTACAGAAACACGCTACTGCGACTAAGAGCTATTCACATATCCTCGGGTTTTCATGTTTATTTGTTGTTTTTTTTCTAAAACAAGACTACACCCTTTTGAGGATTTTCCCGGCAGTGAGTTCACACTGTTTCATTTGAGAAACCTCTAATTATCTGAGGCTAAAGGCTAAATTAACTTCATCAACGACCCTAAGAAAATAGGTCTCTGAAGTAACTGCCCATACAGTTTAAAGTCCCTATTATAAATTCTTTGGTAAATTTCATTCTTTAAATGGCTGCTTATCGTTAAATTCAGATTTAATGGCAGTTGCTGCAGCTGCTGCTGTTGATGATGTTCCTACACCTATACCAGCAGCAGCACTAAATGCTGCTAAATTTCCAAACATAGATGTTGCTGCTGCATTCTGTGGCATTACTCCAGCGGCAGCTGCTGCTGCTGCTGCACTCAACATATTCGCCATATTGGCTGACATGCCACCAGGATATAAATTCTGATAGAAGAGAGGATTTTGTAATTGGAATAATGCCATCAAGTGAGTGAGTTGAAAATTAGGTGACGTATTGGGGTCTTGAGTAGCAGCAGCAACTGCTGCTGCATTAAAATTCGGTAGAAATGGTGGAAACATGCTGACAGGTAGTGAATTGCAGATGGCGCTGTTGGCTGCGTTAATCGATGTAGTGGTGGAAGCGGTTGTAAGTTCGGTGTGGCATTCGGTTTTAATGCGTTTGATTTCATGATTGGAGTCTGCAGGTAATTGCTGGAAATTACAAAAAATAAAATTATTTTAAAGGGTTACTGAAATTTTAAATATTTGCTTGCGCGCTTGCTTGCTACACTTACAATTTTCTTTGGCGGCCTTCCCCGTTTTCGCGATAGAAAATGATCTGCTGACAATGAAGATAATGGGGTTGAACTGTTGCTATTGTTACTATTGTTGATATTATTGCTATTGTTGATTTGTTGCTGCTGTTGTTTATGTTGCTGCTGCTGTTGTTTTTGTTGTTGTTGTATTGGTGCTGAAGGCGCTGCTGGCGATTCTTCTTCACTTGAATCTTTTTCCTTTTTATATTTTTGATATGCTTGCTCACCATCTAAGCGATCATGTTTGCGTTTATGACTGATCATTTGACTGCTCGAGTGTAGTATATAATTACAATTCTCACGTACGCAGTGAATATGATTGCAAACCGTTGAGAATTTACAATCTTCAAAGGGGCAAATTTCGGTTTTAAGTATTTTCTTAAAGCCATCCTGTGTGAGTTGATAATCCTTGAGATGATAGGTCTTGTGTTTGTCTTGATTGAGTAGGGGGGAAAGAAAGAAAGAGGCATACAATTATTTTATATTTAGTGATAAAAATTTATATAGAATCCAATTAATGTTTTATTATGTACGAATTTTGCAATCAATAAGGAACAGTTTCAACCAAAAAAAAAAAAAAAAATTGATTAATAGATTCCAAACTTGGTTTTGTGTATGTTAAAAACACAAAAAATTTAATAGGAAATTATGTTTTTTATTTTAGATCACTTTGGTGCCGCCAATCAGGAAACAATTCCAATACTTTTTTAATAATAACTAAAGTGCAATCAATTCTCTTTTCAATGAATCTAAATTCATTAAAATCGATGAAAAAGTTTTTAAAAAAACTAAAGTAAAAGAGTTTTGGGTCACCAGTCACCAATAGTTCCAAAAGGGTTAATGGTTTTAGCAATGATCTCAACCATATTCATAAATAAGTTCCTACAACAAAGATCGTTGAAGAGAAAGATGGCGGCTATGGCGGGTAGGCAGTGATTATTTGTCAATGCTCTGTCCCTTATGCATGGTTTTCACTATGTCATATTCCCTGTCAAAGAGAGAGAAAGAGAGAATTTCCTATATGAAATTTGCCAACATGCTGGCAAATTTGATTGAATTTGACATAGTGAAAACCAGCCATTACATAATAATGTTATGAACAATAAGGCCCGTTACACATTTCAGCGAAGATGTGTGAGAGTAATTTGTTGTTGTTGCAAAATGTTAAGAAGCATGAAGAAAATGTCCGGGGTCCAACACACACACATTGCAATTTCTCATTAGAGGTATTTATGTGTAATTAAGCATGTATTAGTGCATGGTTATATTGGTATTCGCTGTTCGACGAACACATAACATTTCAATGGTAAAGACTTTCTCTTTGTGTTCGCTGCAACAACAATTTCATGTAAAAATTTCAACATAACCACACACTAAGTAAACGAATTAGTTGAACTCGTCGAGACTTGTAATGTGTCAATGATTTTGCTGAGCGCACTCTCGTGAAACAAACACATTAACACATTTCTCGCTGAAGTATGCAGTACTCCATATGAATACGTTATTTTCAACTCGGTGATGAAAAACTCGTTGGCTCTCTTTTTACATATTCGCTGAAATGAGCGACGGGTTCGGAGGTGAAAAACTCGTTGGCTCTCTTTTTACATATTCGCTGAAATGAGCGACGGGCTTGGAAATAAAAAACGCGTTGTCTCTCTTTTCACATTTTTACTGAAATGTGTGTTGAAACTTCAACATTTTCACACTTACCCATATCAGCTTTATTCTTGAACGTATGATTACAACCCTCGCGACAGCAATGATAATGTGACATCTTCTTACCGAAGAACGGACACTCCTCGATTTTGCAATTCTCATGAGCACGAAAGCGTCGAAAACCTTCCTGTACAATCTCCGAATTTTTACGATGAAAATTTGCATGCATCTGAACATCGCTAGTACTGACATAAACCTTCGGACAATCCTCATACACACAATGATAATGCGTTTGTTTCCAATTGTATGCACAACCGGCACCGTACGTAGGTTCACAATCATCCGAAGAAGAGAAACGTGCAAATCCCAGTAATAAGCTTTCCTTACGTTTTTTATGCCATTTCAAATGACGTATGATGTCATCTTTTTTACTGAGTGTACGTCCCTGACAAGGTTCATCGAAACAATGAAAATGTTCACGTAGATTCTCTTGACGACACAAATGATTCTCACATTCCAAATATGAAGTGTATTTCTTTAAGTTCTTGAGATTCTCTTCGTTCTGCAGGAATGCATCTAAACTGGAGGCAGTTGTAAGATTACCGATTGTTGTGCTGCCGCTTTGCGATGTTTGTGATGAATCAAATGTATTAGCCGTTAATTGCTCACTAGATGGCGGTGTTAATATTGTGCTGGCAATTGTTAAGGGTGTTACATTTGAATCCTCATTCATGGCGGCGACGACATCAGTAGTTGAGGGATTTGTGGTATCTGAGCTGATGTTGGGAGCTAAAAGTTTTGGGTTATTAGACGAGAATGATGAATCCGCTGGTTGTTTTGTGGGCGTGTAAGGCTGCAAGTATAAGATTAGGCAAGAGAGAGTGTTGTATGAGTTTGAGATATTCCAAGTATTTATCTACGACTTACAAACTCCATTCTACTATTGCAAGAGCTAAGTATTTACTCAAATAAACTAGACTTTAAATCACAACTGCTCAAAAGTGACTGAATTCTGCAAATTCTGAAAAATCATACTTTGCAAAGTTCGAACTTAATGAATATATTCGAATTTATTAAGGCAGTCGCTCAGTCTGCCTTTCGTTTAAACTTCGAATATAAGTATTTGTTCTTGACAGTTGTTGTTGTTGGTTGCCAGTTGTTTGTCTGCCCACACATTTTGAAAATGTATTTATTTATTTTGATCTGAATTCAGATTTATCATTGTGTTTACTCCAACTGAACGACAATGTTGTCAAAATTTGTTTGTTTTTAGAATTTTATGCAGAAAATGAAATTGATATTATAAACAAATTACAACAAAGTGTATTTATGAATGTGAATATGTATAATTTAAGTGGCTGGCTAGCAATAAGTAACAAAACTCTAAGAAACATTTAAGCATACATTGTAGGAATGTTCAATTTCTGTTGAAATACTATTTTTATTTCTCAAAATTTTATTACAATTCTTGATAGTAATACAAAATATTTTATACTCCGATCGTGTCTTTTTTGCAGATGCCATTAATCGAGAATATGAAATTAAAAGATTGAATACAAACTTAAACACATGAAGGCGGCTATTGGCAGGTGGTCAAAAATCTTGCATTGAGAATTTTTGTAAATTTTCAATGATGATCTTCTTTTGAGTTTGTTTTTTATTTATCACAATATTTTCTTGGAATTAATTGATGATTGTGTATTGGAAATTCCAGCAAGAATAAACCTTAAAGCCTAACTAAAACCCGAGCTTAGAAGCTGACTAAAATATGCAGCCTTATTACGCAATGCTATTTTTATTTTCTATTTCGACATTTAGTAAAGAGAGTGAGGGAGAAAGAGAAAACTGACCATGGTGAAATCATGTATAAACTGAGAGCAAGATTACAACAATTTCACCTTGGCAAAAACAACACATCTTTGTTGTTGCGTCGGATACCATTTTCATTTTGAAACTAACAGTTGCGCTCAATTTTTTTTCTCTCTTTCTGCAAGTAAAGACAATCAGGTCAAGGTGAATTTAATAACTCACCTCAGAGAATAAATTATATAGTGCCGAAAATACTATGGTTTTCAATGCTTTTCAAACTTTTTATTTCATCTACATTTTGCATGCGTGTGACATTACTTACCACATAAAGAAAGAGAGTTCTCTGAGAGATGACTACATTCTGTTGAATTCGCCTTGATCTGGCATAACCATGGCGAAATCATGTATAAAGTGAGAGCAAGATTACAACAATTTCATCTTGGCAAAAACAATGTATCTTTGTTGTCTCAAAATCAGCCGTACAACAAAACAATAACAACACACCTTTGTTGTTGCGGCCATAATGGCAGCATGCAGTGAATCTCAAAATGGAGAAAAATGCAAAGAAACTATCAAAAGTAAACTATGATTTTGACCAAGAAGAAAGAAGATGAATGAGTTGCTGGTAAATTCATCTGGTTTAAAATCGTCTTGAAACTGACAGTACGTTGGGCACATTTTTAATCGGGTAGTGGTGCGTTTATGTACTACGGTCTAGGACTGTAAACATTATTAAATAAATTTTGTTTCTCTAATTTTAATATTTTATAAACTTTTATACACCATGGATCATCGATGGTTTCATTTTAAATTGCACTTTAATACAAGAAAACATAATTAAACTCTGCCTCTCTCTCTCACTCTCTCTCTGCAAGTAAAGACAATCAGGTCAAGGTGAATTTAACAACTCACCTCAGAGAATAAATTATATAGTGCCAAAAATACTATGGTTTCCAATGCTTTTCAAACTATTTATTTCATCTACATTTTGCATTCGTGTGACATACCACATAAGGAAAGAGTGCTCTCTGAGAGATGACTTCACCCTGTTGAATTCGCCTTGATCTGGTATAACTCTCTTTATCAGTTTGGACCAAAGAGTACAGAAGAGCATAAAATATTTCACACGTATAGGGCTCATTTCCATAGAAAAAGAGATCAGCCGATCATTGTGGATGTATAGGTGGACATTACTGCTCTATTTCAATAGGTCAAAGATGAATTATAAAGTGGGGCCAGGAATATATTTTACTGATCGGAAAATTTCTCTATTTCTAGTGTCTTCCACCAGGAATTTTAGCAATTTGAGGAGCATGGAATTGGCAGCCCCATACCCATATTAAAATATAGACAATTATATGATAGCTTACCGGGAATTAAAGCTGAAAGCTTCACGATCACTGAACCGAAACTAGTTTGGCATTCCAATAAACAGAGAGCTAGCTGATAAAGCATTTTCTTTTATTTTACTTCCAGGGAGTTGAAAAATATTGAGGGTAATAAAAAATCTACTTCACTTCAAGGCAAGCGACCTCATATGCGGAATATGTTCTAATTCCGCGAAAAAGAGCCCAGAGGAATATAGGAAAGAACTATCAAATTCAATGGGTAAGAAGGAGGCTTAGGGGAAAAACAACCTCCCTTTCCAAAGCGAAGTTTCCAGCTCTTCCTCCCAATTCCTAGATCCACTCGTGCATGAAAGCATTTCGAATAATCAGTTAACCACTGATCTGATAGTATCACTATCTGCAGAATAGCTTAGATGTTCTAACCCTATTTTAGTTCTGCAAGACCAATGACCTATTCACCAGGACCGGAACTGAAATAACCAGATCAACTTCTATTAGCATAGATCTTTGGCTGATAGGGGTTTATACACATATCTAGATTGGACATCCCATTTAAGCATCAACGAAAAAAGACGTAGGAACATTCACTTTGTGACACTCTAGCAATCACAAGCACCAAACTTTGTTTATTGCATCGTTCAACGAATTTATCAAGTTACAAAATTAAATCAATTTAATCTTAATGGCAAATCATTAAGTCTGCTTTTACACACACCGATTTTTCTCATCTATTTTTTGTTTGCTGGCGAGGGAGAAGAGACTAAAGTAATCGACTCAAAATCGGTTGTACCGACGATTTCACCACGATTTTTGAAGTTTGCCTTTTACAAGTTTTCTATCTCTATTCTACATACATACCTATGTAAAACCAGTAGCAAAAAAGTAAATAGAAAGACAAAATCGGCCGGCTGAAATCGGGTTATATAATGGTATAAACACAACCAAAACAACAGATTTCAACTTCAACAACAAACACATAGAGCTTTATGAACTTGTATGAAAAACAAATTTTGAGGTTATGTAGCTGTCGGCTTAACGGAGCGATTTCTCTTAACTACAGAATATGAGAGAGTACTAGAATTTGAATCGGCAACCGTTCGTGTGTCGAATTATTTTATTTTGCTTGACTCTCTATGCACACATCAACATTTTACAACAAACCCATTTCTCTCTCTCTCTCTGTATCTTCTCAAGCAATGGTGTTGTATGTTCGCATTTTTGAAGTGAAACTTTGTGTGTATTGTTTAACGCTATTGTTATGTATTCAGAGCAAAAAAGCATTTAGCTTATGAGAATTGAAATCGAAGTGCACATCTGTAATGACAGTAAAACACTGTTTTAAAAAACAAAAATTATTTAATTTAATACTTCTAGTATTGTTTGGTAGTGCATTAAATAACAACCACCTCTTTTTCAAAGTTTTCCAAACAAAAATTTTAATAATTTTTTATATTAATTATGAAGAAACATTTAAAAACATGACCTTTTGTAATCCAATTCAATATAGGTCGGCTTGGCTCTATCTTCATTAATTTAAAATATTGAATTTAAAAAAAAAGAAACCTAATAGTTTTTCCACCTTTTTTTTATTTTCGTTTGAATTGAAATTTTTGCAATGGAAATCGCACTCATACGAAACTAATAAGAAACGAAGTTAGTTAGTTGTTGTTAGTGTTTAGCAAACGAGAATATATGGAGATCGGCTACATACAATCGAGCAGAGAATCGATTTCTTGTAGTTTTATCCCATGTGCTTTAGTGAGAAAGAGAGAGAGAGAGAGCTTAAAGAGTTGTCTATGCCTCTGCTTGATTGTATATAACTGGACTTTCCTCTCTCTTGTGTTATATACATTGTATTTGTGTCGATAGATGCAGACAGTATCAGTAAAAAAAAAAGCAACAACAAAATAGAGAGATGAGAAGACTGCAAAAACTTCAACAGTATGTGTTAATAAATGGTGGCGTTCATATGACGCCTCTGCTCCGTCACTGCTAACTGAGTGTCTTATGAACGCAAATTGATCAGTTTAATTTAATTGAGCGTAGTATTTTTCTGATACTTCAACTCAACATGTTGCTGAGCAAAGATTGTTTTCTGAACGTGACCAATGTTTTGAAATAATTTTCAAATAAACAATAAAGTTTCACGTCTACCGTGAGTGCCTCCACACACATCATTTTTAATTTTTTATTATTTCTTCGTAGAGAAAGTCACTCCTTTCCCCCAAAATAAGCCTCTGATCGCCCAATACAGTTCAGTTTTACATGATGTAAATAAATTTGTTTGGTTTTACGACCAAATTTCTTACCAACATTTTTTTTTATCCCTAATTTTATGTCCACAGATTTTACTGAAAGTGGGGAGGGGGAGGGGCAGAATTGGGGTGAGAGGGAGGGAGAATACGAATATTTTCAAATAAATTTTATTTAGCATTTCAACCCCTCGATCAACCGCGACGAAAAGAAATTAGATATATTCTCTTTCTTGACGGTTTGTTTGTCTAATAGCTCAAGTTATTTAAATGTCACAATACAGAAGCTGATCTGAGAAGAAAACGGTTAATAAACTCACAAGAAATAGATCGGTTTCATTGTGTAAGCTGTCGCGAAGCTCAATCGTAACCTTAAGAGGCATTTTCTCTCAACGGCCGGTTAAGCACTAATCCGAACTTTAGCCGACGGTTAGTAGTAGTAGCTAGTTTTAGTGCTTAACCGGACATTGAAAAAATTGCCCTTAGTCTAACAAATCTCTTTATTTTTACCCTGATCTAGATATTTGGAGCAAATATCAAATAAACCAGCTCATTAGCCGAACCATAAGTTGCGGAAGGTTTGAGAGATTAGAACTAACTACTACTAACCAAAGGTTAAAGTTCGGATTAGTGCTTAACCGGACATTGAGAAAACGGCCCTTAGATTTTTTCGGTCTTCAAAAAAAAAAACTTTTCATTCAAACTCGAAGAGGGTTTGTCCCCACAATCCCCACTTTGGACCTGGAAAAAGTCCAACATATTATCAATGCACATATTCCATATTCAACTTACCATATTCACAGTCGAGTCCAATGATTCGGTCGTACTCTCTAAAGCCTGAACACCCGACAACAACAATAACTTGGATGATGAGCCACCACCACTCTTCATACTGCCAGCGCTAGTGCTAGCAGCTGTTGTACCAGATGAACTATGTAAACTAGATAATGGTTTATCATCTTCGTCATCGTCATCATCATCATCATCATTAACGTCAACGTCATCCATAGATGTTGGTTGTGGTAAAGCGTTAAGGTGACCATTTTCCGAAACTAATTTCATTTCATCACAATCATCATCATCATTACCACCGGTAACTTCATCATGCTCAATCTTCGAATTAACGACATACGGCGACAACGACGGCGACGACATGGAACCAGCACCACGTGCTGTTGGTATAGTTGAATTATCCTCATACTCCAACATTTGTGCAGTGGCAGTACCGTCACTGCTAATGATGGAACTGGGATTGGGACTTTTCTGTTCTGTCGGTGTCGATGTCACTGTGGAAGATTGAAGAAAATTGCTAGCTGAAAATTGATGATTATTTGAATTATTCGTAAATTGTTGTGTGGGTTGTGGATGGAAGTGTGGAAGAGAAGGAGGAGGAAAGGAATTTGGAAAATTATTATAGCTGGAGTTATTACAACTAAAATAATCCATCATTGATAAGGTTTTCGATGATGATGATGATGTCGTCATCATCATCGATGAATTCGGTGTTGGTGTTGGTGTGAGTAATAATGAATTTGAGGATAATGGTGTTGTATTTTGTTGTTGTTGTTGTTGTTGGGAGGACATCATCAATTGTGTCAATGATGGAAGATTATTAAGTAACAACATTTGAGGGACTATCGGTGTTGATATGGGTGTTGTTAGTGTTGGTATAATAGGATTTGTTGGGGAAGTCGAGGTGGAGGTCGGGGTGAAGAAGGGAGGATTTGTGTTGGAGGATATATTGTTGGGGCTAAAATTACTATTGGGACTACAACTACTGCTACTGCTACTACTACAGTTGGTGTTTTGCGAATTTTTGCGTAATTGCGTTCTTGAATTTTGTTGTTGTTGCTGTTGGTTTTGGTAGTGATGGTGATGTTGAGAAGTTGATGTTGTTGCAGTATCTACTGTATTGGCTGTGGTTGTTTCTGCTGCTATTGTGCTGCTAGTTATATCCGTTTGTTTGGTAGGTGATTGCGGTAGATATAGTTGGTGTTGTTGTTGCTGTTGGTATTGCTGCTGTTGCTGTTGTTGTTGCAACAAATTCATCATATATAGTTGCATAATAAGTTCCAATTGTGCAGACATTTCTTTTTTTATTTAATTATTATTTTTTTTTTTTTAAATATTTTTTAAATTATTTTCAACACAAAATCACCACAACTTTTTTTTTTCGTTTTGCTTTCAAGGCACTATAAATAATATTTATTTGTTGTTATTTTTTTATAAAATATTCTAAACATTTATTTATTTTTTTTTTTTCAAACATCAATTCAAGTAACGCTTTTGTTTTTTTTTTTTGTATTTTTTCGATACACAAGTACACAAAAATTCACTAGATTTTCTTCGTCCACGTTCAAAATAAATTTATTTAAAAATTCTTAAGATTTTTTATTAAGATCTTTTTCTTCGTCTTAGCTTAGCTTTAATCTTATAAATCTTTCAAAAAATTTAAATATCTAAATCAATCTATGTGTCGGTGCTATCGCTCAAGTTCGGCTTCAACGCTCAAACTGATTCAACTCTTCCTCAGCATTCAGCTAATATACCAAAAAATTAAAAAACACAACAGTGATTCTAAGCAAACAAAGAAAGAAAAAGAAACAACAACAAAATAATCATCAAAAATCGCCATTTCAACCCTACCCTTAAAAAAATAGCAACTACTCGTTCTCTTTGAAAAACCAATGCAAACCAATAACAACCTAAAAAACAATAACAACAAACAGCGGCAGTTACTCGCTAAAAAATTTCTCTTCTAAATCATACATATTTAAAATTCTCAAACAAAGTGCAGTCTCTTAAAAAACGGAACTCATATGCTCATATAAAAAAAAATCAACTCTCTCTCTCTCTCTCTCTTTGCATATAAAAACCAACATGACACTTGCAAAGAGCAACAAAAACTACAGGATCTTCAAGGTACGCTCTTTAATACTAATTACAATAACAAAAAAAATATTCAGTTTTTTAGTTATATCATTTTTTAACAACGGAAATAATAAACTAAAAAAAAAGAAAAAACTGAAAAAGGGGTTGTTTCAGATTTACAGCTTGCTTTTTCTCTTCATTATATTTTATAATAAATAGTTGCAAAATTAAACAACTCCAACCCTTATACAATTTTTTAGCAATCATTTACTTTTAAACCTACAAAACCTTCATCCGTACTCTATCGTTTGCTTCCTTTAATTCTCTCGTCCTGTTTTAAGCTCTCTCTCTCTCTCTCTTGTGTTTATCTTTTACATTAGATCTCAGTTTTGGGAAAATGCTATTGTTTGAAACATGTTTGTCGTTTGTCGTTTGTTTCTGTTTTTTTTTTTTTTTTTTTGTTGCTACAATTTTTTCCACCAATAAAATTTCGTAAAAATGTAAATATTGCATTGAAATAGATACTTTTAGGTAAAAAACTGTGCACATTTTTTTGATTTTCAACCAACGACAGCATAGGAATTTCTCCTGATTTTTTTTCTTCTGTTTTTGTATATAGTTTTTCTATAGAAATATGTATGAGTAAGTAAGGGAATGTTGTGCAAAGAATGATTTGTGTATTTAGGGAATAGAAAAATAGGAAAAGGCGAAATTTTGCAAATAATTTTATGAAAATGTGTGCTTAAATTAGTTATGTGGTCATTATTAGATCAACGAATTTTGTATATTTCTTAGGTAAAATAAAAGAACGCGAAATAATTAATTTATGATCTGGTAAGAATAAAATATAGTAATGAGGTAATGAGGTAGTTCGATTACAAATATAGATCTAATTTTTCTGTCAATTTTTAGATCCTCTCTTTGATTTTTCAACTCTCTGACCAAAGTATGTTATGTAGACTATCATTTGATCCCTCACCTCATCACTAGTCGTTTTATACATACTTTTAGTATTTTTTTCGTCCTTTTTTATTTATACCTTCCTTTCAGTTTTTTAAATTTCATATATTTTAATTTAATTCAATTGCGATCAAAACAAAAACGCTAGCAAATGTTAGTTATAAGTGTTGCCGTTAAAGCTCATTTCTTTCCATTATCTTGCGTTTTTCCTCCTTTGCGCAACAATTTCGCAAAGTAACACTGATGAACTTATGATTCGGTATCGAAAGGCAAATCATTTGGTGACCGCGGCAGTAATGCCAACTTGCGGGGAATTCCCCGATTTGCGGGTAATTTTACATAGTACGGGGAATTGGGGAATGAGCTGTTTTTTGCGGGCGAATTTGAAACCGTTCAGCTTTTAGTTATTGAAGTCAGTAGTGTATTTTTTTTCAAATTTGATGTAATAGAAATCGTTTAACTTTTGCAATATTTCATATTTTAGGTCTTAAAATCTTCATCTTTTCCTAAGTGGGCCCTGTACTTTCTTGGTTTGAAGAAATCGATTTTTAATCAGTGTGTAATTTGAAAGTCTTTCATTTCAAAAGTATTTTGTAAAAATTTCAGAGAGAAACTCAGAGTGCTTTCGTAGATATAGACAATTATAACGTCGAGTGTTAGTCAGGAAAAACAGTTGCCTTCCCTTTCGGCCGTTCAGAAAGGTTAAGCTGTGCCTTGGTCCTGCACCTCTTCATTAATAACTCTCAATCCTTGCTGACTAATCTGTAAACTTACAAACTACGGTCAGCCAACTTTTAAACCGTTTTTCTCAAAACAAGGTTTTTGCCATTTTTTATTTGAGCCAAAAAAAAGTCCATGCCTTTTCTTTTGAGAACTTTAATGTCCAAAAGTGAGCTGGGGCTTGTTTATCTATCAAAATCAACGTCTAGTAACTCGAAACACCACATCTCGTTCAAATTTGGTGTGGTAACTACTACCCAATGGGATTAAACTTTGTGCAAGTTGAAGCCCGATAGATTTTGAGAGTGGGTTCCCTTGAGATCAAATCACTTATGTGTCGAAAGAACTGCGAAGTCAGAAAGAACATTTCTATTAACCTACCAGTCCTATAAAAAATGCTTAAGTTATGGACCGAGATAGTGTAGGGCCGCTTTAAAATAACAGTCACCGAGGTCAATTTTCAACCCAACGTAAAGGTATTTTTCGTTTTTATAAAATATTTATATGAAAAGTTCGTATCGTGCTGTTGTAATAAAAAATTATACAGGTGCGGGGAATTTGATCGAAAATCGGGGAATTTCTCGAAGACTATCGGGGAGACAGAAAAAATGAGTTGGCATCCCTGGACCGCGGTGACCATATTTAACTCTCCCGCTCTTTCTCTCTCTCAAACTTTCGTTTTATATTGAAGCAACAACTACGCATGCTCATGATGTCACCGTGTCTGTTGGTATTCAGCCCAGTTACTTCGTTTATCGCCGACATCTCTGCTTGAAAGCACTGATGTGCTTGAAAAAAAAAAAAAAGGAGAAACAATTTTTAATCCTGATTTTCTGTGTAGAGGTTAATGAAAAGGTGATCCAGCACATATAGCAGCCTTTCTCCTTCTATTTTTCGATCGGGTATATGGCAGTTCTACCATCATTCGTTGATTAAAGTCGACTATAAATATGTAAGTCTTTCCCGAACTTTTAAACTAGCAACCTCGGTATCAGGAAAATTCTAAATCTATGATATCTTAATAACTGCAGCGATTTATTACTTAACTAGTCGAACTAAGTGTTTTTTGTGTAACTTCATCGTATTAGATTAGGTTTGTACATGAGATCCATAGGCCTGTAAATAACATATAAAAAGAAGACAATGAAAAATCATTAAGACGGTACCGGGTACCAGGGCAAAAGGGCAACTTTACTTCAGCGAGGATGATTTTGTCGTGCCTCTCTTGGCACTGTGACCGTTTTTCCTTCAATACTCAACTCAATGGCATCCATCAATTGCGTTCGATACCGATATGCTGTGTTGGTTTCAGCCGGTTTCAGTAGCTCGTAGTATATCACACCGAGCTGGTTCCACCAAATGTAGAGCATAACCTTGGCGCCGTGAATATTCGGTTCGGCGGTTGACATGAAGGTATAACTCAGAGCAGCCTCACCGTAAGTATTTGAAAGCATTCGATAAGCCTCAGCCAGTAGCGTATATACTTTCAACAAACGAAAAACTTTAATTTTTAATAATAATAACTTGATATAAATATTAAAATGGGGTCGGATATTTGAAACAATTCTGATTAGCCGCCATGCTGGGCGTGCCGATAGGATGCACGTTACAGTGCAACTGGTTATTATTAAATACATTCAGACTACATTAAATTCAACATAAAATCAACGCCAGCTTATAAATGTCTTACTTTTAGAAAGCTTGATAATGGTCTAGATTTTTGGTTTGAATTTTGTACTGAATTTTAGTCTGATATTGGTTGAACTTTTCCGGCTTTGCCCGTTTTTGATCTGAATTCTGCGTTTGAATGTAAGCCAGAATTTTGTTTTATTTTAATTTGAATTTTAACCTGAATTCGGTTTTAGTTTTAATCTATGTTTTGTCTAAATTTTGATTTGCTTTCCAGCGTTTGATCTGATTTCTGGTCTAAATTTTGATTTGCTTTTAATTTGTATTTGGCGTCTTTTTAGCCTCAGTTTTAACCTAACTCTTAGTTTGAGTTGTGGTTAATATTTTCGTCTGAATTGGGTTGATTTTGATACTATTTGGGTCTGAATTTCGGTTTGAAATCGGTGTGAATTTTATTTTAAAATTTGGTCTGAATTCGTTTGGAATTTTGGTCTAGTTTTTGTTTAATTTAAGTTAAAATTTTTTGATGTAAATATTTATCAGATATTCCCACTAGTTTTTGGTCTGAATTTTGGGTTACTTTCTTTTGGTATTTGGTGTCTTTTTGGCCTAAACTTTTATCTAACTATTGGTTTGAGTTGTGGTTTGAATTTTTTTTTTTTTTTTTTTTTGAATTCTGGCATGAATTTCAAAACTGATTTTGGTTTTGATTCGGTCTGAATTTTGGGTTTTTAGTCTGAGTTTTGACCTGAATTTGGTCTCACTTTGATCTGAATTTGGTTCTTTTCTTGGTTTGAACTTCGATCTGAAAAAATTATTTGAATTTTGGTTTCAGTTTTGTTCCAGTTATCTTTTAATTTTTAACCTGTATTTGATAAAATGTTTGCACTAGTTTTTGGTCTAGGTCTGGGTTTTGGTCGATAGTGAGTCTAATATTTATCTTTTAATTTAGTAAAATCAGCCCCCACCCCCCCTCCCCCCCAAAACGAAATCCTAGAACCGCCACTGCTCATTGCCACCCTAGAAACTCCGAGCATATCGTGTTCGGTGTGAGAGTGAGTAAAGTTTTTCTCTCTGTGTTCGGTGCAACAACAATTTCATGGTGTTCGCCGAGCATACTCGCAATATAACATCGCCCTAATTGAGATCTTCGGAAAGTTCCACTTAAATTTTAGCTGCGACATTGATTTGCATGACAGTAACTCAGTTTTATATAATTGTCTTTGGTTTTAATGTTCCGAAGTTCACTTTCTTCTTCATCGAAATCCTTCTCTCAAATTTCCCTGAAATTCTCACAATTTTCCGTAAACGCAGATTTTTGCAAAATACCTCGGGAACTGCGGCATTGAAAATTTTCCACGATACACAATAAAAAATTAAAAAATTCAAGAAAAATATTTGCAGCTGCAAAATAAACAAAAAAATAAATTAGCACAAATGGAAAATTTTCATTAAAATTACATAGTTAAGAATGCTAAAATCTCAACCAGAAAAAAATCTGCATTACAATAAAAATATATTCATTTAATTTTGCAAAAAATGTAAATCAAAAACTGATGCTCGACACAGTAAAGGAAATTTGTTTAACGTTGCAATATGCTGGAAAACGAATCTGCGGAACCACATTTAGCGTAAAAAAAAATTTGCATATTTTAATTACAGCGTTACAAATACAAAAAAAAAAGAGGCAAAAAAAAGAGACGCATGCGCAAAGGATGCCAAAAACACAACTCGAGGAAAAAGGATTTTACAAATCGCACGAGCAAAAGAAAACATGCGTAGCCCTATTCTAACATCCTTTCGCATCAGCATGCGGGGTTGATTAAATATCATACCTAACTATACTTGTCGATATAATTTGCATAAATTATTAATGTAAATTTTTTGCATAGTATAAGAAGAAGAAGAAGAACCTGATTCTCTCATATGCCCGCTCATATGAATATCCTGAGGCTTGGCGTGCCTACTACAAATTTGCATTTATTCGGCACAATCGACTTTATCCATAACAGTTGAACGATCGATCGAGCACGCTGCACACAATCCTCACAGTCAACCAGGCAGGCAGAGTCATTCATTCATTCATTCATTTACTCAGTGTTATGCAAATGACCTGCCCTTAAAATGAGCGAGTGAGTGTAGTTTTATATCCTGAAAACAAAATTTTATTCACGTGTAAATTTATGCAAATTATTTAAAATCGCGATTGGATTCGATTTGATGAAGTTCAATCGATTTGTATTGAATGTGCAATTCAGTTTTCAGTTGCTACTCACCAGTGTTGATACTTTAAGTACTTACAATTTGTTGATCTTCAAGGTACTTTAGGTACTACCGAAGCTTTTTAAGTACAATTTTGAATCATTTTGTATTTCTCACATTTGGGGAAAAAGTTTGGAAAACTGGTGTGCAGAATAACCCAAAAAATTCTTGAGATATTAAAAAATTTGGAAAACTGGTGTGCAAAATAACCCAAAAAATTCTTGAGATATTAAAAAATTTGGAAAACTGGTGTGCAAAATAACCCAAAAAATTCTTGAGATATTAAAAAGAGTGATTTTGTTTTTTTTTTTAAAAGAGGTAATTGGTGATATATCTAAATTTAGCACTCAAAATATTATTTAAAAAAAGTTAAAAACAAAAAAATGTTTGCAAAAAATTTATTGTTTTTTTTTCAATTCGTGAATTTTTCAATTTTTTATAATCAAAAAATTTATTTTTAGGTATATCTTCAAATACAATTATAAAGTGCAAAAATAAAAATTGAAGTTTTGAAAATAAAAAATTTGCAGAAATTACTTGTTTTTGGCATTCTCTTAAGCTTTACTCAAAAAAAAAAGTATATAGAAAAATTCAGTACAATCGGACTCAAAAAGGTACAATTTTCACATAACTCCTGTACTTTCAAAAATCAACACTGCTTTCACAACAATTGCTACTCCAAGGTTGATAAATGGATTTTTCGATTTTGTACCAAATATAAGAAAAATGTACCGAACCTGCCAAAAATGTACCAAACATTTTAAATTATCACTGCAATTGCTACTTCAGGCATGATAAATGGGTTTTTTAATTTTGTACTAAATATAAAAAAATGTACCAAACATGCACAAAAATGTACCAAAAATTTTTAATTATCACTGCAATTGCTACTCCTGGCCTGATAAATGGATTTTTCGATTTTGTACCAAATATTAGAAAAATGTACCAAACCTGTCAAAAATGTACCAAACCTGTCAAAAATGTACCAAAAATTTTAAATTATCACTGCAACTGTTACTCCAGTAATAATAAATGGATTTTTCGATTTTGTACTTTCTAAAAATGTATCAAATGATCACTAAAATTGCTACTCCAGGGATGATAAATGGGTTTTTTGGTTTTGTACCAAAAATAAAAAAAAAATGTACCAAACTTGCCAAAAATGTATCAAAAATTTTAAATGATCACTAAAATTGCTACTCCAGGGATGATAAATGAATTTTCGAATTTGGACCAAATATAAGAAAAATGTACAGAACCTGCCAAAAATATATTAAAAATAAGAAAGCAAAAGGACGAAAAAAAACATTACCCCAGTTCCCCATAGAAAAGTTCAAACTATGTATACAAGAAACTAATTCTACCCTAGCTTATCTACTTTTTGAATTAAATGGATTTCAGGACATTTTTGACACAAATTTTTTAATTTTCAGTACTTTTTTTAAAACTAACTTTTAATTTTGCAAAATATTCAAGCTTCAAGCTCGTGGTATTTTGTTTGTCATAGGTTATTTACTTTCTGAGTTACATCGCATTGCATTTTTTTTCACCTCAAAAATCACTGAATGTACCATTTAGGTTTGTTGGTTAAGGTGGCAGACCCACAGCATACTCACTGTGACTCACAATTAACGATATAGCGCCATTTTGAAACCACTTTCCCACCGTACTAGAATTAATGATGTACTCTCACTAAGCCCACCTTGTGGAGTTTAGGTATCCTAGCAGATTCTTTAGACTAACTGCCGAACAATCGGTCAGGAGGAAATACTTTCTGAAGAACCTATATCTTGTCTTCGCAACGGCGGGGCATTTACAAAGAAAGTGGGAAATTGTTTATTTTATTTTATAATTTTTTAATTTATAATGTATCAAAATGGTTGAGCCATTTTCAATAATTTTTGACCATAAACTGCCATTTTATTTGAAAAATACACAAAAATTCAGTAATAAAGTGCAGTACAAAATTTTGTAAAATGTTGTGTCAAAAATGTACTCAAATCCATTTTACTCAAAAAGTAAATAAGCTAGGGCAGAATTAGCTTCTTGCATATCGCTACCTCTATTCTGTAACCACATATCTTAGTGAATATTTGTTTGAAGTAGAAAACCATAATATACGACAACATAAATTTTTAACGAAATAAAGTAAGAGAAAATATACGCAGTACTGTATTTTGAATATAAATGTACCAAAATTGATGTTATGGTATAAATATACTTTTTGATTTAAAATAGTACCAAAAAAAAGTACAATTGTACCAAAAATATCATCACTGTGCTGCTCTCTCATTATCATTCTCTCTGACAGCCTCTCCTTGCGAGCTCTCTTTTTGTCTCTCTCTCTCTCTCTCTCCCTCTCTCTCTCTTTGTTGCTATACTTGATTGTTTTGATAACGTTTTTTTTTTTTTTTGTTAGCTTCACTTGTGGCTTTGCAATTGATTTAATTCTCTGGGATTGAAGTAGATTTTCCAATTGTCGCTGTATTTGTAATTGTATTAGTGAGTGACATGAGTATAGAGCTGTAAAATAAGGCAAGCAAGAATATTCATACATAAAGAGAAAAGTATTAATTTCAGAAAAAGGTTCGGTACTCTGTGTTGTCACATGAAAATGGCAAATAATATATAACTTAAAATCAGCATAAAAATAGTAATGTACACAAAAGAATCAACCATTGTCAAAGTCATTCGAAATTTTAGTACAATACTCGTACATGAATTCATTGCTCGTTCGTACATTCGTTCCTTGTTTAGTTACAAATGTTTCAATTTTTCGTACTTTTGTTTTGCCATCATAGAAATTTGCATATTTGCATTATATTTTTATGAAAGTATATAGTAGAAATCTACATATATACGAGTATAAGGTATATATTTTGTATTGGCTTTTGTTAAATTTTGATATATTTTTGATTTGAATTGATTTTTGTGATTGAAAGTCAAAGGGAAATGTCTCTATGTACCTATGATTTTATGGGGTTTTGTTATCCTGTATATATAGACGACGTGAAGGATTACAATTTTCAATACAATGCAATTTTAAATGAAGCGACAATTATTATTTCTGTTATTGTTTAACGTATTTTTTGAAATTTTCCAAAAAATTTAGCAATGAAATGTTTTGATAATCATGAAATTTGCATGAAAATGAAAAAGGATTTTGTTGCATTTATTGCATATGATATAAAGTAGCTATATGAATGAGAACAAGGATATTCTGATATTAGGCAAACTTGATTGCCTGGATATGCCTACAATGTTACAATTCATTTGAAATATTTTTTTTGACATTATAAAAAGTATATCATATCGAATTTCATTCGGGTTTTTTAATTTAAACTCAAGTTCTAATTTAATGTCTTATTTTTATAATGAAAACTCAATTCAATTGCCTTCAAATTTGTAACTATCCTCTGCCTACAAAAGTGTCAAAATAATTTCAACATATTTCAATCATTTGTATTCAATTGCTTCCTCCAAGTCTTGTATTGATTTACAATATTATCATCCGCAGTTCAATACTGATCAAAGGATCCTCATCCTGATCGTGCATACCTTCTAGTGTGAGAAAATTTCTTTTTTTAAATCTTAATTGAGTATTGCAATTACGTAAATTGCCGTCAGCATTTTTTATTTGAAAATTTATGGCAATTTTAACCCAAACAAATTTATATTTATTTTTCCTTTTTCAAAAAACAAAGAAAATAGATAAAAAATCTTCAATAAATCCCCTCTTTATTTTATCTCTTCTCCTTCTTCTCCTGAGAGATGCAGTCAAATTTTTCTGTATTTCTTTTGTTATTTAAACAGAATTCTTTTTTATTCGTTTTTTCCACTTTTTTCGGATATATGTGCAGCATTTGCGTTTAGCCGCAGATTTATTGCTTTAGTTTTACCCTCTGCATATTTTCTGATTTTTATGATTTTTTAATATTTATTTTGGGTATTTTTTCTTAAAAAAAAAAAATTTCATCCCTTAATTATTTAATATATAGAATATATTCATTGAACCTTAAGAAAATGATCTGGCTATTTAATTAAGCTATTGGAAATCTCAAACAAAATATTTGCACACATCATTGTCTGACCACAGTTAGCCAGAGCGGCAGACAGACAGACGCCATATGAAATAAAAAGGTTTTTGTTTATAATTATGTGAATAAGAGCTCATTGACAGATAACACTGTACAACAAAATAAGACCTTTTAATAGCAGGTATCTGAGTTGAGGCCCAATTTTTTTGCAGTATTTTTGACCGCTGATCACAAATTTGTAAAAAAAAATTTTTGTTTCATGTATATTCGTAAATCTTCGCTTTTTCGAGAATTTTTTGAAAATTTTTTTTTTTTCATTCAAACCTCCTAAAATTGTATAATTCGTGTAGAAAAGCAGAAAGAAAAAGAAAAAAAAAATTTTATCCATGAATCCCCCCTTATCAAATTTTCAAAAACGAAGATTGAAATTTTATGAAATTTTTTTTTTTTCATGCAAACCTTATAAAATTTTATAATTCGTGTAGAAAAGCAAAAAAAAGCAGCAACAAAAATTTTCATCCATGAGGCCCCCCCCTTATTAAATTTTCAACAGGGAAGAAACGAAAAATTTAAATTTTATAAAAATTTTTTTTTTTTCATCCAAAACTCCTAAAATTGCATAATTCGTGTAGAAAAACAAAAATGAACAGAAACAAAAATTATCACCCATGAGGCCCCCCTTATCAAATTTTCAAAAAACGAAGAACTACCAAAATACGCGAAAAATTTAAATTTTATGGAAACATTTTTTTTTCTTCCAAAACTCCTAAAATTGTATAATTCGTGTAGAAAAGTAAAAAGAAACAAAAAAACAGAGTCATCCATGAATCCCCCCTTTTCAAAAAACGAAGAAACGAAAAATTAAAATTTTATGAAAAAATTTTTTTTTCGACCAAAACTCCTAAAATTGCATAATTCGTGTAGAAAAATAAAAAAAAGCAAAAAAAAAAATTTTCATCCATGAGGGCCCCCCTTATCAAATTTTCAACAGCGAAGAAGCGAAAAATTTAAATTTTATGAAAAAAATTTGTTTCACCCAAAATTCCTAAAATTGCATAATTCGTGTAGAAAAGCAAAAATAAACAGAAAAAAAAGCAAAAAAAAAATTTTCATCCATGATCCCCCATATTAAATTTTCAACAAGGAAGAAACGAAAAATTTAAATTTTATAATAAAATTCTTTTTTCGCCCAAAACTCCTAAAATTGCATAATTCGTGTAGAAAAGCAAAAAAAGGCAGCAAAAAAAATTTTCATCCATGAGGCCCCCCCCCTTATCAAATTTTCAAAACACAAAGTTTTAAGATATCCGAAAAAAATATACCGCAGAAATACTGGACCACAACTCAGTTAATATTTTACTGTTGTACAGTGTAATCAATGATCGTTTAGGTGAAGATCAGATATCAGCAGCATGAGCTCTTTTTTTTTTCTTCTTTCTTTTTTTTCTATATATTCTCGTTTATTCAATCATCATTTGCTAATGATCCTCATTAATCTTATTGTGAGAGGTGTTAAGCTGACCATTCAAGATCAGTTTAAATAAAAAACTTATACGAGTAAGTGGCTGTAAAATGCCCCTTCTTTATTTTTTGTTTTTTGTTTTTTCTTTAAGTATTATGACTCGATTAGAGTGGAATGTTTGTGAAAAAGAGGCACGCGTCAATTTGTCATGGTCAAGCTGAAGAAGAAGAAGAACAGGTTTTTAGTGGTCAGTTTGTTTAAGAAAAGGGTTGACCATCTTTAAAGTATTTAAGTGATTCTGTCGCGTGTCGGAATGGATCATAAAAAATAATACAAAAAAAAATTTAGGGTCAGTTTTTCAGTGAAAGTTTAAAATTAAATTTAGAATTTTATGTAGCTGCAAATTAGTTCAACTAAACCTTCAAATTCACATTTTTTTCTTTTTTTTTTTTTTTTTTTTGGTTTTTGTTTGGTTCTCATTTCTCATCACAATCTAAAGATATTTATAACGGTTATTTAGATTTTCTTATCTTAAGAATAAAACGAAAAAAAAAACAGATTCTTTATTCTTTACAAAAATTAGTTCTCATAAGTTTTTTTTGCTCATGTTCAATTCAAAAATTTGAAAAGCTGCTGGCAAAAATATCCTTTGAAAAAAAAAGAAAAACTAGCGTCTTTCGTTGAGAAAACAAAACAAAAAAAAAAAATCGTTGACAAAGGGATGAAACTTCCTTAACCGGACCGACCCCAGTTTTGAATAAAAATTAAAACCGGTTTGGACATCAACATCAATTTAGGAACCTTACACATAAAAAATATTCAAAAAATGAAAAACGTAACCCTTGTCTGTCATAGAAACTGCTGCTGCTGTCGTTTTAGTTTTACTTTGCTTTTAAATATGCAAAGGATGATGCGGTCCATTGCAATCTGGTCAACATGAGAATAAAAAGACAGGATAACCAACCTTTATTATTATTTTTTCTTTACTTAAAAACTTATGCTGCAATATATAATAGTTATGCGAAAAAAGAGCGCGCTGCTGCAGCTTTTTTGTTACGGAAAGAAGGGGTTTGTTTTTTTTTTTTGTTGTTTTTTCTGTTTTTTGGTGTTTGGTTTTTAGGAAAACTGACACTTCTTCTACTACTATGTGATTTGTTATATGTATACAAAAATGTACTAAGGGTTTGCGGTCATAAATTCAATTGAAAGGTTTTTAATATTAACATACACACGCACACACACACACACACATAGAGAAATGTAAATGCATTGTCCTTTCTCTTTTTATAATTACCGGGTCAGCATCTATTGTATTATTATAAAGTTTATGCTTCAAATACTTTGAACTTTAGCTTCATTGTGTTTTCAAATTAACGGACATTTCTCACAAAAACCATAGATAGAACATACTAATTGAAAAACAGTAACAGAAAGGATCAACAAAGTATAAGGTTACTGTTTAATGTTGCATTTAGTTGAAATAATTTTACAAAATTAAAAGAAATGAAAAAAATTAGCTTTTTTGACAAAAAAAAAAAGAAAAGATGGGCGAAGAATTTTTGAGAAGCCTGATCCAACCTCAAAAATCATGATAATAATAATCCAATTTTGAAAATTTTTAAAAAAAAATTTCCATATGTCTTCAATAAGAGATTTCAATACTTAAAGCTTTTTTGGGCTTTTGTAGAAAATTAAGGTGACCAGGTGTGATTTTTTTTTTTTAATATTTCTTGACATCAAATATATTTAACACAATATTTTAGAAAATTAAGGCTTTTGTAGAAAATTAAGGTGACCAGGTGTGATTTTTTTTTTTAAATATTTCTTGACATCAAATATATTTAACACAATATTTTAAAAGCTATTATAAGTTAAAGAACCGCGAAATATGGAAATTATTAATTTTTATTGAAATTTTTCAATTTTCCCTTACGTTTTTTTACAAAAGTTTGAACAGCTGTAGTTTCATAAAAATATGTGAAGACACTTAGAAGTTATAATTTCTACATCAAATTTATTATTTTATCTAAACGAATTTCTCATTTCAAATCCAAAATAATGAATTTTACTATTTTTGGTTAATTTTCAAAACCAACATCTTTGAAAAAAGTATGCCTGTTTAACTGGCTTTTTAGTCAGATAAAATACAATATTTTGAAATTATCTAAATGCAATTTTAAAGTCAATATTTATAGAAATATTAAACAGTGATTACTTTTGGAAAAAATTTATAAATGTATTTTTGATGAATTTTCAAAGTTGCTATTCGCTTAATCCAACGTTGGAACGATATGAGTTAATCAAGTACTATTTTTATAAACTGTTATATTTTACTCATAATATTATACATCAAAAAAAAAACCCCAAAACACAATATGCAATACACCACATCTGTTCGTTGCTCCCCCCACCCCCCTCCACAATACCGTTTAACCAAAAAAAAAAAAAGTGAAAAGTGAGAGAAATCGTTGTTGCGTACTCGTAGACCAAAAAAAAAAAAACAAAAAACCCCAAAACACAATATGCAATACACCACATCTGTTCGTTGCTCCCCCCACCTCCCTCCACAATACCGTTTAACCAAAAAAAAAAAGTGATAAGTGAGAGAAATCGTTGTTGCGTACTCGTAGACGCAACTAAGTAGCACGAAGCGCATAATTTATTTATTACAACAAAAGTGCAATTGTTGTACTTACTTAAATGAGAGAGTATTAGTTGAGAGGGGAGAGATCAAGAGAATAAAAAAAGTCAAAGAGTAAGTTTGTTTTCTTTGATGTTGTCCCACTGATTATATTTTTACACGAAGGTGGGGAGACGAAAGCGGAGTCGCATAAAAAATATTTATTTCAATAAAATTTAATTATTCTTACCTAATTGACATTGCAGATTTCTGCCCAATGTCCAGTTAATGCTTTTTTTCAGAGTTTTTTTTTTATGTTAAAAAATAAAGTACACGTGCCTTTCGTGATTTCTCGTTTTATTTAGAGATAGACAAACAGGCTGAACATCTTAATGAATACTCTAAAATTACTTAACACGCGCTTCATATGATGATCACCCCTTTTAGTTTTTCAACACAGACAAACTGACCACCGTAATGACCGCTTGTGAAAACTTGTTTTCTTGCTTGACCATTCAAAATTAACGCGTGTCCTTTTATTCATTCCTAAAATATCATGATGATGAAGCACAATCGGTCACTTACTTTGTAAATATATCCAGCCACTTCAGTTTATTCTTGAGATCTTTATTTAATTTGATGTTGATACTTTTAGAATTTGACCTTTATAAATCAATTAGTCAACATTTATTGTGACTAATTGTGTATGTGAATAAAATAAAATGAATGTGATTAGTATTGAAGAAAATCGAAAATTGTTTTATGAAATAGCAAAAAATTTTCAAGTAATCATATTGATTTTGAGGGTTGCAAAAATCTGAAAATATCGTGAAAATCCATGGGTTACAAAGTGAAACAAAGTAAGAAATTTACGACTATTCAAAATGCAAAAAGATAAGGGCGCATCTGTTTTTTATCTATTCTTTGTAGGTAAATAAAAAAAAAGTACGAGTAAAATTTCTTATAAATATGTGATCTTTATCTATGGTATATTTCACTTAAAGTATTCAATAAAAAACAAAAATTCTTTTAGGTTAATATTGCCATAAATTTGCAGGAGAAATGTTGACAGAAATTTACGTACTTAATTGCGATACTCAATTAAGATTTCAAGAAATTTCTCACAGTATTCACGGTCAGGACGAGGTTCTTTTAGATCAGTCATGGGCACATTTTTAATTCCCATAACACGCGTGTATAGGCAACAAAATGCTGCTTGCGCGGCGTCGACACACGTATACGATACCATAAGCTTCTTCGTGCGGCTTTCGATTGTGGGTGTTCGCCTGTTGCTTTGTTCTCATTTCGTCGAAGCAAATCAAATTAGTTGCTGTTCAGCTCTTTTTGAAGAGAGAACGTCAAGTTGAACTTCGTTTTTCTCTGCTTCACACACAAGCTTAATATGTGTTGATATGTGTGTGTCCGTTATGGCTTTAGATGAGGGGTGCCCAAAAGTTTCTTATGGAAATGCAAACACCAATACATATAAACTTTAATATTATAAACACATACGTCAGACAACAACAACGTTGAAGACCAACAAAGCATATGAAAGTGTTGTTGCTTTACACTTTTGTATATGCAAAAAAGAAAGATGAGAAAAGATCAATCTATGTCTATGGCTAAGTGTTTTTATAAAAACAAATATTGAATCTATTTTGTCACTTTTATATACTTAGAAAATATGCCAATTTTATGGCAATTTGAATTGAGTTTCACTTAAAAAATATGAAAATAAATTAAAATTCGAATTTTAGTTAAAAAAAAGTGAATGAAATGTGATATCCCATACTACTTATACAACCAAAAAGATATTTTTTTTTAAGAATATCTCAAAGTAATCAAGCTTGCATAATGCCAGAATATCCTTGTTCCTTTTATGCAACTATTTCACATGTGGGTATGCTATAATTGCTCATCCCGATCAAAAATTCAATAAAATACTTAACCTATTTCATGCAAATTTAATGAAACCAAAACGCATTTCATTGCAACATTTTTTTGGAAAATTTCAAAAAATACGTTAAACAATATCAGACATAATAATTGTCGTTCCATTTAAAATTTAATTGTATTGGCAATTATAATCCTTTATGTATATGGAAAGGATAACATGCGGCACAAACACACAGCTACATAGAGACTTTCAATCATAAAAATCAATTGAAATCAAAAATACATCAAAGCTAAACAAAAGCCTATACAAAATACATGCATACATAGGTATTTTATATATATATTTGTAGTATATACTTTCATAAGGATATAATGCGAATATGCAAATTTCTATGATGGCAAAACAAAAGTGCGTAAAAACGAAACATTTATAGTCAGGCAAGAAACGAATGAACGAATCAACAATGAACTATGTACTACAATGGTTGATTCTATTGTTTATATTACTATTTTATGCTGATTTTAAGTTACATATTATTTGCTATTTTTGTGCGATAACACGGAGTAGGGGAGACCGGGGCAATGACGTTCACTTTTTAGTGGACAGGTAATAATTATTGAAACCTTAACCAAATAAATACAGTGATTTACAAAACTGTTCATAAAGCAACCATTTTGGGGACACAATGAATGGCCAATATTGTAGACAAATCCAACAGCAACAGCATAGTGAAGTTTCTACTCATCCAGATGAACAAAAGTTTAAATAAATTTTTTAAGTCAGATAACATTTTCAAGCTTCAAAAGGGTCTTGAAAGTTCCAAAATTTTTTTCTAAAATATACACGCAAAAGATTCGTAAATTTTTGTGCTGAATATTTTTAAGCACCAAAAATTTTTTCGAAACTAAACAACAACTACATGGTAAAATAAGTTAAAAATTTAACTTGTTAATTAATGTATAAAAAATGTGTAGAGAAACTATTTTTTGTGGCACCTTAAAAACACTTAAAAATAACTGATGCAATCTTGTATTAATGAAATTTCACTATATGTACAGAGTATAATTTTAAGGCATATTCACAATAGCGACCTTTTCTTTTTACTTTGTATTCACAACATACAAATTTTAATGACCGCCAATGCTCCGTGACCGACTTTGCCCCGGTCTCCCCTAACCTTTCAGTGAAATTAATACTTTCTTAACATAACACTCACTTACACAATTATGGTGACAATAGCAAAATCTATCAAAGAGATCAAATATAGAAAGAAAGAGTGAGAGAGGGAGAAAGAGAGTAACTGTTAACTGCATTATTCATCCAATACAAATCGAACTCAATCAACACGAACCCAATCGCAATTGCAACACTAAGGCGGATTTCATGTAATTTGAATAAATTTGTATTTGAGATTTGTGTAAAATTTATGGAGTATGAACTACACTCACTTTAAGGGCAGAACATTTGCATAACACTAGGTGACTGAATGACTGCTTGCCTTATTGACTATAGCTGCACACAATCAATTAATCAATTTTCAATATGTTAAACTTGTTTGTGTCATATTAGTACATATATTTTGAGTATAACTAGTTCGTTTCAACTGATGATGAGAGAGAGGGAGAGAAAGAGAGAGAGAGTTTATATCCCACAACATATTCTCAATTGTTGTTAGTACCGCTATCTATAATCTCCATATGCGCAAAAGAATTTTCACCTCAGTTGAATTGAAATAAACCCAGTGGGAATTTATCAGAGTACCTACTTACTTATTTTATGTTTAGTGATTTCATTGAATATTTTCTATTCAATTTTCATATCTTTCATAAAGTTTACATCTGTAAAAAGAAAATTGCAGCAATTTATTTCTAAGTTAAAAAAACATTTCGCGCATAATTTTGATGAAATTTAAAAATTTCACTAACCCTTAAATCAAAAAACATATTGCAAATAAATTTGCAAAACCATCAAACTTTCTATTGTCAAAAGAGAAAAAGAAAACGCGATTTCAACCCTTTAAAAAAAAAAACACAAAAAAAGGAAAAAAAAAACAGTAAAAATGAAAAATGAAATTAATGATCTTTGAAAAATTTTATACAATTAGAAAAACGAAACGTTTATTACCTGTGTTGGCAAACAAACGAAAGGATTACGATACCAAAAAACAACAGCAGCACGACGACGACAACAGGAACAGAGAAACGATACAGTCAAGGATATGTGACATAGCAATATAAATTTCGAATATCCTACTAAAAACTTTTATTTTCAAAATTCAAGAAAAAAAGGTTTAGGTAAAAAAAAAAAAAGTAAAAATTAAAAAGTATCTTATAACCAACGAGGACATCATTAATTTTAATATTGTCATTAGTTTTTCAAAGGAAGAAACAAAAAAAAAAAAGAGAAAAATATTTCGAAAAAAAGGATTGAAAATTGCATAAAAATAACGTGAGAAAAAACCGAAAAAAGAAAACATGAAATTTGAGATTTTTCTAATGATCTTGAGTTTTATTTTTGTTGCATACAAGGAGTTCATAAAATCATCAATCAATTTAACAATATATTGCGCGATCGTATGCGTTCTTCTCATATATGTGCATATATGAAAATTAATGAATTTTTGCTTAAAATTAATGATAAATTATTTTTAAAAAAAATTTTACATGTAATATTTTCTTTGTGGTGTTGAAAAGCGTAAATAATTTTTAATAAATGATTTTACTTATAGTTTTTTTTTTGCGAACTTTTCAAGATCATCATTAGAACAGAAAGTTATGCAACAAAGAAAGAAATTGCAGAAAATGTTTTTTATTGATTAAAGATTTTAATAGAAATTAATGATTTCAAATTTTAAAGTAATTGCAATGTGTTTGATCGATAGACGTTCAATATGTTTTTTATAATCCTTTATAATCCAGTGAATTTCACTTTATAGAATTTTACACGAACAAATGGTCAGTGATCATTGGAACTATACAGATCAAATCAGTATAAGAAGCCAGTGGAGAATAATGCAAATCATTCAGACCAGCACACTATTTTTTAGAAATTTTTTAAAGAAATTTTCGGATTCAATTTCATAGCAAGTGATCAGTGCAACTGTTCCAATCAATTCACTATAAAAAACCATCATTGAATTATGCAAATCACCTAAACCAATACAATATTTATTTCAAAAATGTTTCCCAATCAATGAAATATCAATAAGTATACCTTATTATCTCTAAATTATATGTAATCCCATTCAATTATTCAAGGGTGCGTGCATACATCATTTTGCATCTCATTATCATCCACCCAAAGTAAATCGGTCCTTTCTATGCTATATTTCTTCATACTTCGTCCCTTTTCTTATGTTGCCACCACCAAAACTAAATTGAATGCTAATTCCTTGTGTTGACAAAATTGAGGTCAAGATTGGTCAAATGGTAGATATCTATTGAAAAATAAATAAGAAAGAAAATATTCACAGGATTAAATGATTTTTGTATAATAAAAGAATGAATGAAGAATATGAATAGCAAATGAATGACTTCGATGAAAGAAAAGATTGATCGCTTTGGCACTTTAGATCATGAATTGTATGTGAATAATCTAAATAAAGTCAAAATAATCTTCCCAATATATGAGTACAAAGAAAAGCCTTAGGGGCGACAGCGTTAATGTGATTTTTAAGGAAAAAGTGAAGAAATGATTTGAATAAATTTTATTTAGGTGTCTGATAAATACCGCATCTACCGCTGCTCTGCATTTTGTTGTTGCTTCTCTCAAATTGACTCTTATGAAATTCTTTGACTTCCGTTTAAATATGAGAGAAAGAGATTATCATAGAGAGCATGAACAGACAGTGAGAGAGCCGACATCGTGATCAGATTTTTTTTTCATATGAATAAATTTTTTGCATGGAAATTGGGCAGAGCCGTCGACTCTCTCAATCTCATCTCATATTAGCGAGTGATTGATTTCAAAGAAATTAACTGTTGTTAGTCGTGTTGTTTTTGCAAGAAATTCTTTTAGTACAAATACATACATAAATATGAGAGAGAGAGGGAGAGAGTGCAGTTCGTGTTGTTCTTGCAAGAGATGACTTTTGTTTGCTTAGTCGCTCTTTTGTTAATTTACATATGCACATCAGTGTTGATATATGAAATCTTTTGATGATACCTAATTTATGTGGAAATCGTACGTTTTGACGAAACAATATAAGTATGGAATAAAGCTACCCTATAAATAAAACCGGGACAAGTATGCCAAAATTTCGGAGTTTTCAATTTTATTGGTGGGGGGGGGGGGGGGGGGCTGCGCTGATATTCGAACAATTTCTTAATATAATCGTTTTCAAATATTGCGATTTTTTCAAATAAAGCGATTCTACGAATCTTTAGGTTGTTTTAGACCCACGGACCAAAGTAGCTTATTTTTGTGAAATCTATATTTCTATGCTAAATCAAAGTTTTGAGTTTTCTAAGTGTTTTGTTATTTGTTTTGGTCATTCTCAATTCTATGAAATCAAAAGCAGTATTTGTTTCAAATGGTTTTTTCAAATATGGTCTTTTTTTGTTGAAATATTATTCTGTTGAATTCGGATTCAGTATGAAAAACTTCATATGAAAATGATTCTTGGGACACATAGTTCACTACAATAACTTTAAAAATATAAGCCTCGAGCTAAATGACTATGACTATTTTGAAGAACTGCGATATTTTTTTTTTTTTTTTATTCCGTGCTTAGATCATTTGCGTAATTTCATCTTATATTTTAAAAAAATTTGTTTAATACAAGATTACAAAAACAAAATTTATAAATTTTCATATCAATCCGTTTCAAGATAATGAATTTTCTTTGCAAAAAGTGACTTTTTTTTACTGTTTGTTTATTGATATTAACAAACTGATGAACAACATTCGATTAAAACATTAAAATATTGAACGCTTAACATGTCAATAGTTGAATAAAGAATCATGAAAGTCGAGTCACGAGAACTTGAAAAATTTTATTTTTTTTTTATTCTAGGTAGGATATACGTCTTCCCACCGTGCTGCAAAGGGTTAAGTATCTAAAAAATAAAAAGACAAATAAATTGATAGAAATTTGTCACACATTATTTAGAGAAAAAAGTTCAGGCTTTAAGTAAAAGCTCATTTTTTTATTAAATCTTTGTAGAACGCAATAGTTTTTGACCTGTTTTAAGAAATAAAAATTCAACCAAACAAAATTATAATTAAAATAATGAAAAACGAAATGATTCCAAATTGTACCTAAAATGCTTAGATTGTGTACTTTGAAGGCGAAAAAAGTCCGAAAAAAGTACAATCGTATTTACAATATCAACACTGGTGCACATCTAAAAGTAAAGTTCGACGAACATACAACAACATTGCATGAGAAGATAAAGAGAGTGAGAGAAATGAGTTTACTGTAATTTTTTGATGTATGCATAGAGAGCCAAACAAAAACAAAACAAAGTAATTCGTCATACGAGTGGCTGCTGTTCCAGATTTCAATATCCCTTCATAAGAAGCTTCACTTCGAATAGTTACAATGTATTTACATATTCACTTAATCTAGGATTTTCTATAAACTTTTATAAAATAAAGAAATAAATAAAGAACTACTTAAAGTAGATACCCGCAAATAAAATACTTGATTGATTATTCTAAAAAAAACATAGGTTCAACACTCAGTTGTGAAATTTTAAACACACATGCCATAAACTTGGATCATTCTTAACTTTCCCTCCCCATTCAAGCAACTAACTACATCTAACACTTATGTATAATCATCAAATCGATCATTACATTGATTTAATAAGTGAGTGAAATTCTTTTTCTTGAGTATTGTTGACAGTAGGCATCAGGAGTAAATAAATTCCCACGTATGTCGGATGCGCCAACTAAACAATTAATCATTTTTACACCTCTGTCAATAATTCAAGGTAAAAATTGCAAGGACTTGTGCGCACATTTTAGAAAAAAAATTGATATTTCTTAAAAAAAAAATATTTATTAATGATATTTGCGCTAATAAAGTTGAACTTTTTACTTTTGTTAAAAAGAAAAATAAATTTTGAAAAAATAAATTTCATTGAAGCGTAAAAATCGCCAAATAAAAAAAAAAATTAAATAAAAAATACGTTAAAAATTTATTTGATTTCATATATTTATGTAGGTAACGATTTTTTTTACTTTCTAACTTGTATTGATGACATTGATATAGGAAAATAGTTTCATTATTAATTTCGAAATTATTTATAAATTTGCATTTACTTTTTTGCTTTATTGTTAATTTTGGCGCATTTTTGACTTGTGCCAATGTTATGCAAATTTTTTTCCCATTTTTTTTCTTTTCCGATACTAATTTGCATATAGTTTTTGGCATTTTTGGAAAAACCATGTTAAATTTATTCAAAGAAATGAATGTAAGTAGTGTAGATATACTGAGGTTGAAGAAGGGTTACAATTTAATTGATTTTAATTTAATCAGTTGACTTTTTACAGGGTGAGTGATTATGCTCAAATATGCTAATCAATTTTTTTTTCTTTTGATTTACTTAGATTGGATGGAAGCAAATATATTCTGGCACCGAAATGATGATTCATAAGCTAAACTTGGATTTAAAATGGTTGAAATTCGCACATATGGAGAGAGAGAGAGAGAGAGCATATTTCATGATATCGCTGGTCATACGTTGACCCCATGTAAGACAAGACAATAACGCAATAAATTTCTGTGAGCAATATATTAGAATAAGTTAAAAATAAAAAATAAAACTCCAAAAATATTTGTTTCTTATTTAAATTGATTTAAAAACCAATTTTACATACTCTTTATGTACATTTATAGCTTTTTTGTAGTCTCTTTCAAAAATGGTGAATAACTACTTACGAGAGGTCAACATATGGCCATCGATGTATATGTTCTCAATTGTTATTGGTTTTCATTAAGTTTCAATCAAGGTGAATTTCTACAAGGTGGCATTACGAGAGGAGAACGAAATGAGAGAAGTTTTGAATATAAAAAAATAAAAATGGATTCGAGTTTCAAGAGATTAGTCTAATCGTGTATATGCTGACTTGCGAGTATGCTAGGAGAACACTATGAAATTGTTGTTGCACCGAACACAAAAAGAGAGTCTTTACTCACTCACACAACGAACACTAAAAACATGCTCGGTTTAATGTACACCGAAAACGCCAGGTTTCAAGGGTTGCCACCTGAGCTATTTTACAAAAAAGGAACAAAAAAACATAAAAATGTATGTAAAATAGTAAGAAAACTTGCAAGTGTGCTTAGTGTCATTTAAGCGTTATATTTGTGTGTGAATATTTTGATAATAAAACTATTTAAGTAAGTATGAAAAATATGAAATAGTATTCTTGCATTTTGTAAGAAATATTTATTATTTTGTTTTTGGAGCTGGTCTCTAACTGAACGTTAGATCTTCTAGTTCCTTCAAAGATGCGCCATAAGTCAAGTTCATGATGTGCAGACATTTCTTAGCATTACATACACCAACAAAGCGTTCTATAAATTGCAATTTAGGTCATTAATTTAATTTTCCGACTTCATTTTGTTTTCCACTTGAGAAAATTAAAATATCATAACTTTCAAAAAAAAAAAGAAGCAAAAATATAATCTGCAAATATGAAATTTCCCATGATACTTAGTTTGCAATATCAAATGTCAAAATCATAACATATTTTGGATATCATGAATAACTGAAAATATTTTTACCTAATGATTTTTCTTATTAAACTTTTTGCAAACCACTTAGAAGAAGGGAAAGAAAATTAGCAAAGGTTAAAAAATTCTCACAAATTATAAATTTTGCATTTGTAAATTTCAATTAAAGATTATTATCAGAGCAAAGGGTTACAAAAAAAAAAAATGCTAAAGCTGAAAATCCTTTATACTTTTCCAATGCAATGGCAAAATTTTCTTTCCAAGTCTAAGCATGCCGATACTTTTTCTTTTAAGAATTCACAATGTAGCGAGCGTAAGCGCAACCCTTCATCTCCTGCTTCAACTATTGAAATATGAAAGAAAGTAATGCCAAGGTTCAGCGATCTTTTGCAATGATCGAACATCATTTCTACCCTTTCGGAAGTAGCTTGCAAAAAAAAGAAAAAGGATTATTTTCGTATGCGTCGATTATAAATGAAATGAGTGTCTCGAATTTCTGTGAAAGAAACAAAAAAAATTAAAAATTTTCGTAAAAAGAAAACAAATTTTTAAACGCGAAAGTATCTTTTTACTTTCTTCAAAAAGAAAGAATTCGCTTTTACAGCATTAATTGTAAGATTGTCATTTATTTCCTGTTTTTCTCTTTTTTTTCTTTTTTTGCAAAACAATTAAAATGGAAAATACATATATAAATTCTAAGTACAAATTTTTCTTTAAAAAAACATGTTTTTTATAGGAAAAAAAGAAATTGTAATACAATTCTTAGAAATTTGAAACTTCTATTATGTAATCTTCAATACAACCCTTCAAAATTTTCTTCGCACTTGGCGTCATTTGACATTATCGATGTGAATTTTTTCCATCATCATCAATCATTTCTTAATAGTAAAATTGTGAATCGTAAGAAGAGGAAGAAGATAATACAATATTAAAATGAAAAGCGTGAAAGCGTGAACATTATCAAAAATGCATAAAGAAAAAAAAAATACATTTACTTTCTACGATCATCTGAGGAATAAAAATTGTTGATGGTGATTTTTAAGTGTAGGTATTTTAAAACTATTCTCTGCATCCAAAATAAATACTTAATTGAAAA
Organism: Toxonevra muliebris; assembly: GCA_963691655.1. Classification (NCBI taxonomy): domain Eukaryota; kingdom Metazoa; phylum Arthropoda; class Insecta; order Diptera; family Pallopteridae; genus Toxonevra; species Toxonevra muliebris. The sequence continues at coordinate 100,511,046 of OY829327.1, forward strand.
TGTTCCATTTTCAGATATAGCATAGCTTTTTGTACCTTAGTCCTATCTCTTCCTTTACTCTGGTTTTAACTGGTAATCTGAGCAACCTCTCCAGAGATTGAGTAATCAACCACAATGGTCGAATCACTGCTAATGAAGACGACCGAAATGCTCCGCCGAAAGGGGTAAGTCTAATGTCATGAGTCCGGGCCTACTAAAAATCAGTAGGCTCCGGTCGAATTTAATGATATAAGACTTTATACTGGGGAGAAAGGGGAAAATTGTGACTGTTTCCCTCTTATAGTTCTAAAAAATTTATTATAATTATAATTTCTCAAACTTTAAACTTTATTGCATTTTACTAAGTTATGCAAAGTAATTTCTATTTCCAATATGGCTGTGGATTTTCAATGCAGACAAAGTAAGAAAAGTTAAACCTAATTGTTATATGTAAAGTTAAACCTATGTGTTTACTTACATATAAATATTATTCAAAGAAAATGGGAAATATTATTAATCAAATATTAAAAAAAAAACTATAGGGTAATTGAAAAAATAACTAAGAAAAACTGCTACGAATCATTTTCTTATTTTTGACTACCATTTTCCTATTTTTGACAAGCATTTTCGTATTTTTGACAGGTATTTTTCTATTTTTTACAAGTATTTTCTTATTTTTGACGAAAATTTTGGTATTTTTACAAGCATTTTTCCATTTTATGCAAGCATTTTTTCACTTTTCACAAGTATTTTCCTATTTTATACAAGAAATTTAATATTTTTAACAAGCATTTTCTTATTTTTGATAAGCGTTCTTCCATTTTTAACAAGCATTTTCCCATTTTGGAAAGCATTTCCTCATTTTTTACCATCATTTTCTCAGTTTTTAAAAGTATTTTCTCATTTTTGACAAGGAATCCCCCATTTTTTGATAAGCATTTTCCCATTTTTGATAAGCCTTTTTACTATTTTTAGCAAACATTTTTCCATTTTTGACAAGTATTTTCTCATTTTTGACATGTATTTTCGCATTTTTTCAAGCATTTTCCGACTTTTTACAAGCATTTTCATATTTCTGATAAGCATGTTCCGATTTTTGACAAGCATTTTCCATTTTTCACAAGCATTTTTCCATTTTTTACAAGTATTTTCTCATTTTTTACATGCCTTTTTGCATTTTTTACAAGCATTTTCCCACTTTTTACAGCATTTTTACATTTTTTATAAGCATTTTCCGATTTTTGTAAGCATTTTTTAATTTTTGACAGCATTTTCCCATTTTTGTCAAGCATTTTCCCATTTTCGACAACAATTTTCCCATTTTTGACAAGCAGTTTCACATTTTTGACAGCATTTCCTGATTTTCGACAAGCATTAACCCATTTTTGACAAGCATTTCCCATTTTTGACAAGCGTTTTCCCATTTTCAACAAGCCTATTTTTGACTAGCATTTATTCACTTTGATATTTCGTATTTTTGACAAGCATTTTCGTATTTTTGACAGCATTTTCCCATTTTCAACAAGCATTTCCTATTTTTGACAAGCGTTTTTCCATTTTCAACAAGTCCATTTTCGACTAGCATTTATCCATTTTGATATTTCGTATTTTTGACAAGCATTTTTCCATTTTTTACATGTATTTTCTCATTTTTAACATGCATTTTTGCATTTTTACAGCATTTTAGAACTTTTACAGCATTTTCGCATTTTTGATAAGCATGTTCCGATTTTTGACAAGCATTTTTTCATTTTCGACAACAATTTTCCCATTTTTGACAAGCAGTTTCACATTTTTGACAGCATTTCCTGATTTTTGACAAGTATTACCCCATTTTTGACAAGCGTTTTCTCATTTTTGACAAGCGTTTCCCCATTTTTGACAAGTATTTTCCCATTTTCAACAATAATTTCCCATTTTTGACAAGCGTTTTCCCATTTTAAACAGGCTTATTTTTGATTAGCATTTATCCATTTTGATATTTCGAATTTTTGACAAGCATTTTCCGTTTTTGACAAGCATTTTTGTATTTTTTTTACAAGCATTTTTCCATTTTTTACAGCATTTTCTCATTTTTGATAAGCATATTCCGATTTTTGATAAACATTTTTTTATTTTTGACAGCGTTTTCCCATTTTTGTCAAGCATTTTCCCATTTTTGACAACAATTTTCTCATTTTTGACAAGCAGTTTCACATTTTTAACAAGCATTTTTCAATTTTTGATAAGCAATTTCGCATTTTTGACAGCATTTCCCGATTTTTGACAAGCATTACCCCATTTTTGACAAGCGTTGTCCCACTTTCGACAAGCCTATTTTTGACTAGCATTTATGCATTTTGATATTTCGTATTTTCGACAAGCATTTTCACATTTTTGACAAGCATTTTTACATTTTTGACAAGCATATCCTAATCACCCAAAGATAAGAAACTGAAGAAATAAAAATTTACTTGAATATCTGCGAAAATTAAGCTGATTTATGTAAAATTCTAGGATACCTAAATGAATGCATTTATCAAATATAAATTAAGGGAGTTAAATTCTTACTTTATACTACAATATTTTGCACATTTTCACACTTGGTGGCCATTGCTAAAGAAATTGGCTTCTCATTTACAGCCAAACTGGAAAAAAGGACACAATATTCTAAACTTAAATTGACCTCTGCACTCAAACTGTCAACACAAGTAATAAATACTTCAATTCTTCCTACAGCGATTTGTTTTTCTTCTCTGCATAAATAATCCTATTAATTGCATTATTAGCGTAAAAAACCGACGAAATAAAGAAGAAAAAAAAAAACGTAAAAAAACAACAGCTCAGTATGAACACGAATATTTTCAAAAACAGAAAGAAGAAAATAATAAAAATTAAATTTAAATGTGAGAAAACGATGCGAGAAAATAAAGAGAATTTTCATATAACGCGCATGATCAATAAATGATCTTCAGTTTAAAAATCAACAAATGTCCTTTTTGCATTTTGGCACGGAAAAAAGAAAATCTGCAAAGATCTAAAAAAAAAAAAAACTTATAGCTAAATAATAAAAAAGTAAAATTCTTTTTAATATCTGGCAATTTTCTCAGGTAAATTTTTTTTTCCTTACAATAAATTGCATTTAAGCTGAAGATCACATTCCAAAAAGAATTTCGCACGATCATCATTTAACCTAATGAATGTACCCTGACCTATAGACGCATGGCTGATGCTGTGGTTGTTGTTGTTGCTGTATTTTAAGCTGTGGCAAAAATGCCTTCACGGGTGAATTGATATAATTTTTTTTTTTTTTTGGTGAAGATCCTTTTTTTACAATATTTTTTGTGCAACCAATGTCAATGATTAATACTGGCAAAAAAAAAAAAAAAAATAAGGGTGGGTATTTAAGAGTTTCGCCAGTTAAGGATCTTCTGCTGTCCAAACAAATCATCATCATCATCAAGCATCAAATGATGAGATTTTAATTTTTTTTTTTTTTTTTTTTGTTTTTCGTAATGTTTGCTTAGGTCATAAAATAAACTTTTAAGATTTAAAAAGTTTCGAAAAAAATCATTAAATTTTCACTAACGTTTTTTGAAGCATTGATCAGCGATGAGATCAATCGATCGCTTGATCATTTACTGCATGCTTCAGCAAATCTACTCATTTTAATTGAAAATTTTAAATTGATAAGGGAAGCAAACTGCTTTGAACTATTTAGTTCTGTGTTTGATTTAGATAGAAGACAGCAGCAGCAGCAGTAGATTTTTCTATAATAAATACCTATTCTAACATCAGCTGCTGTTTTCTGTTTTTTTTTTTTTTTTTTAAACGCTACCTCACACCGGCCGGAGATATGCCAACAACCAACATTTGTCCTAAATTTTTCTTACAAAAAAACAATGAAATGAAGTAGAAGAAGAGGAAGATATGTAAGTATGTAATACAACAATCCTTTCCTGCAACGTGCTCTCACATAAAAGGATTATGTGCCAGTTCTCTTATGTAACATAACTACAATGAATGATCATCATAAATGAGAAGCAAGAGCATCTTGTTATTTTTACAAGGATATCATACAAAAGACATAGCGTAATATTTTTCTTTCATTTATTTTATTACAAATTGAGGGTGGATTTTTTTCGTTTTTTTTCCTACACATATTATAGAATTTTGTTAAAATTTTACATTTTTAAAATGGTATTTTTTGTTATCCTTTTGCTTGGGTTTTTTTTTTTTGTTATTTTTTTTTTTTGTTAAATCATGCGCATAACGCCAACACATTGAGGATCAGTGCGTGTGTGATGCTGATCAGTTTGATGATCTTACATTTTTTATTTCTTTTTTTTTATATTTTCTTCAGCTTGATTAAACATTTGTCAAAATTGCGCAGCAGCTCAACATATGAAAAATAAACAAACTTTAACTATATGTATTGAAAAATATAAATAAATGTTTTTTTTTTAGATTTTCAGTTTTAATACTTTGTTGTTGTTCTATTGTGTTATAGATTTCTTTTTTTATACGCTGTATAGGAATCAAGATTAAGCTTTATTTTAAAGGCATATAAATTTCCATTGGGAAATTTAGTTTCCAGTAACCAAAAGGTTTTTGAGGTAAAACTCATTTAGCGGTGCTGTGAATCGAAGTTATGTAGTTGTTAGTGTTTTGCGAACGAGGTCATATGGCGATCGCCTATATACAATCAAGCAGAGAGTTCGACTTCTCGCAGTTTTATCAAATGTGCTTTAGTGAGAGAGTCGACGTCTCTGCTTGATTGCAAATGGCTGAATTTTCCTCTCATGTTTTATACACATGTACTACGTCGTGCTTCTGCCGTTAAGTGTAGAGAGCAGTGTTACCACATTGATACAATTGGATCGAGAGTGATACATTTTTACTGCTTTTTTCAGTGATACATTTTTTTTTTTTGCTTTTGGCCCTATTTTGAATTTTTACTTGATCAATTTTAAAGGTGTCTTATTTGGCGTCGTAACCTCTCATTTGTCATAAGTTCTTTAATTTTTCATACAAAATTATATGACATTGGGATTATACGACAGTATACGACAGTTTGTGAAATTTATTCGTTCAATCTTTCTCTGTGGACATGTTTCTTTTTAGGAGACTATGAAAATTAAATTTATAGGTTAATTTTCAAAGTCATGACTTAAGTCAATGTTAATTTCGTTATTTGAAATTATATATAAACAGGCTTAATGAACAAATTGTCAATTGTTACTTGTTAAACAAAACGAAATTGTATTCGATAATTCAGTTTAATGAGTTTTAAAATAAATAATAAATCAGAATAGTAGTTATTAAGAACAAAAAATAGTTTAAGAGTAAGAAAAGAATTAAATCGCGTCTTACTCGTCGGCACCCTTTTTGACAACTACTTCGTATATATTCGGAGATAGGGATGCATATAATTAAATATCGAAATTTAGGGTTGACAAAATGTAGTCATCACAACAACAATGTATATGGAGATGGGCAAATCAGACGTCCGTTTCGGAATCCGCCATAATTCCTCATCAGTGATCTTAGTGATAGCTCATAATCTTTCAATTCGGATTCGGCGGATTCCGAAACGGTCGTCTGATTTGCCCGTCTCCATATACATTGTTGTTGTGATGACTACATTTGTTCATTAAGCCTGTTCATATATAACTTCAGACATGGTTTTTCGTCGATACAGATACATTTTTCTCAGTTTATTTAAAAACTATGTCACCGATTTTAATAAATTTTTTTTACCTATTTTGCATTGCTCATAATTTTTACAAAATTTATCCAAATACGTCACAATTTTTAACATGTTGTGCGAAAGGCTAATTACTCAAACATGATTTCCTATTTTTTAAAATTTTTTTTTTCCTTTTTCGGAAATACAAATTTCGCTTTCGGTGACCCTAAGATCTTCAATGGAAACTTCTTAAGAACCTTTTTACAATAAAATGGGGGTCATATATGCTAAGCTGGACTCGGTTTTACTCGATTGTTTCTTCCTTACGGTCAAGAAAGGGTTAAGTGAAGAATTAATACCAAGTTACTTTGTCTATCTTAAAAAAAAACTCGAATAAAAATGTTTGTAAGAGAATTCGTAAGAGAATTCCATTGAGGGACACAGAGTCACCGGTGACCCATGAAAGTTAAGGCCTTGAGAGGCGCAAAATGTCTGTTTTGTTTACGTTTAATACGAATCCGGTTTCGGGTTTGCGCTATCTCCTCTGCTTTTTTTGCAGTTCTGAAAGTGTTAAAATAATTCCTCAGGTTCGGTAAAGCGAGATATTTGCGGAATCTCATCTGCTGTAAAATATTAAAAGAAAAATTATCTAGTGTGCTATGGAACAAAAATAAAATAAGAAATACAAATTTATTTGTTGAATAAAACAACCTTGCGGAACTTTTGAATTTTTAGACGCTCAATTCAAATCTGGACGTAAAATTTTTCTACGATGACTTCGAAATATTCTCATCTAAAAGTGATAAAATGCCGATTTTGATCATTTTCAAACATTTATAAAATACATAACTAGCAATTTTATTCGAACATTTAATTAGTTTGTGGGGAAAAAGTAATCCAATGTTTTTCCATGAGGAACCTGGTTACCTTAACCTAGAGGTTAGTGTGTTGGGCTGCTACGCAGCTCAGGCAAGCTCAAGAGTGAAGAGCTTTTCACTTCGCCGTTTGGATTCGACATAAAACTGTAGGTCTCTTCTATTCGTGTATAAATATAACTCAAACAACATGAACGGATGCGGAAACCTCGGTCTAGGCTCTTCAGTGGTATAATAGCACTGGTAGAAGCTTGACTCTTTGTGAAGATAGCTTTCTTTGCGATATTCTGAAAAAGAATGTCTGTCATATTCCGGCTTGAAATAAACTAGCCGAATTTGAAATGCTTTGAGTACAAACCTGCACCTTCTCAACCGATTTCAAATCTATCGGTGTAGATTTTCGTATGGTATAATGCTGGAATACTGGTGGAATAAAACTTAAGACACTCTTAGAACGTGCTATCTTATCAAAAATAAGGATATCCTACGGATAGGTATTCGCTCCTCTTCTCCTCTCAATAACACTAAGAACTTGAATGGATGAGAAATAGCTGGGTCATGACTTACAAAATGATGAGGAATTTCATGTTTCATATCACACATTTGTTTGATTAAAAATTTTGATAAAGAAATATATACATACATAGTACATCCGAACATGTCAAAATGTTTTATCTAACCTAAAACGAAAACTTTTTATGGCGTGTAATTTCATTAGAATTATACAATTTTTTTTTTTTCAATTTTAACATTATAATAGTATTAAATTCAAGCCTTTTTTGTTGCACCTCAAGCAATGTCCTCTCTATGAACTCTCTCTCTATCTCTTTCTCCTACACACCAGTGATGGAAAAGTAGATACAGTTGGTACATTTTAGGTACAATTTGTGATTGGTGCCGAAAATTACAAAAATTCTTTTTCAAATCGGTGCTGATGATTACAAAAATTATTTTTCAAATTAAATAATGTTTATTAATACCGAAGGAGGGTCAAACTCATAGGAAGTCTTTAGAAATTCAGTGAAAATTTTATGAAATGCATACATTTTGGTCAAAGCTTATTATGATTTTGATCCTGCTATTATCCGATTTAAAAAGTTATTTTTGCATTTGGGGTCCTTCACATATTACGTAACGCAATTTTTGACCAATTTTCACCCTCCCCCCTGGTCGTAACACATCGTAACAAAATTCAAAGATGTTTTGAGAAATGCATATAAGTCTCCAATGAGTCTACAGTACAAAAAAAGTTGGTGAAAAAACTATTTATTATTATTTTTATTGATGAAACGACCGACAAAGCTGGACGTCAATTTACCAATGTCAATGGTGGCCCATTGATTGAAAAGGTAAGTAGATATATTTTGCCTTTAGAAACTTGGGAAATCGGCATCGGCAACTTTATTTGAAGAATCCTTATGTATTTTTTTGCTTTTCGTAACTGACGCCATCCCATACTCAAAACAATGTGACTTCGCTTTGTTTTAATCAAACTCAATTTTTTTGCCTTTTTTGCAATTTTATTTTGCAGTTTTCTTAGATTTTAGGTCCACAAAATCCGCTTTCTGGTTATTTTGTTTATTTTTTTTTTTTATTGTTAAGTTAAAATAAAATTTTTTGCAAAAAACGATGAATTTTTAGATACATTAATGCTCATTTTGGTACAATTTTTTTCTTTTTGGTAAATTAGGTACAATTTGAAAATTCCATCACTGATAAACACTCGTGAGACATGTGTGTTTCGTGTCCAAAATGGATTCATCATAATGCGCATGTGTATTTGTGTGTATGTATTGAATTTTATTATCAGTTCGTGGTGGACCTTTTTATAATACGGGTGAATGATCGCATTCACGCTATTTTCTACTACTATTTACTACTACTACTACTTCTATATATGGCATTTGTACGGTATGCTATAGCAACCAGATTCTTTTTTTCTGGAGAGAAAAGGGCGCGCAGGACTAAAGGATGGACGTGCACAATGTTTGATCATTTTATTCTACTTCTTTTTTTCTTTTTTTTTTCTTCTGTTGTTGAAATTTTCTATTATGTCACAGCAGCATCAATCTCAACCCTTTTTTTTATTTTTTAACGCTTTCAAATGAAAACTATTTTTGTTAGATTTTAAAAATATAAAATTCAATGTTATTGTAGTAAAATGCTCATATGTGTAGATGCTATTCTATGTGAGGGGATGTTGATGCTGCTTGCTTTTGTTATTGTTGTTGCTGCTTTTGCTTTGAAAAAAAAAATCGTTAAAAAATTGACCTAAGCTATGACTACATAACAATATAGAGTTTCTGCATAGTTTTATGTGTTCTTTTCAACTCAGCACAAAAAACAAAAAATTTATAATACAAATCTTTGCTGATTCATTGGCAACAACAACATTAGCACAGCTGACAGCTGCTGAGGCGTTTTCTTGAGCAAATCATTAAAGGATTATAGTTTTATATGTACATAGTAGTTATATAAATAAATTTGTACAATATTTAAGAGATATTAAGACTCAAAAATAAAATTAAATCACAAATAAAATGTAAAATCATAAATCAACCCCTAATCAAAATCTATTCATTCCAACAATGATGACCACTTGCTATATGACACGTTCCACACACACTCACACTCACGTCCTAACAAGACAAACTGGTCACTCTGCCACACAAACACCACACCTCACTCAATTCCTAATTTGGTCAGTTTTTAAAGTCAAGAAAAGGATAATTGTGGCACGCGTCGACAACATAAAATTTAAATTATTCACACCCAAAATAAAAATCCAAAAACTATGAAAACTATGTTTGTTTTTGCTGTTTTAAGGGTAAAGTTAACCAAAATATTGTTGTGGTCATTTGTTTTGTATAAATTTGGTGAAAACTAGTTTTTTTCAATGTCATTTTCAAATGGGAAAAGTTGTTTTAAAATAAGGGATTTTAATTGTAAATGAAATTGCTTTTCGTTTTTTTTTTTATTAGAAGTAGTGCAACAGTTTTTTGTATATGTGATTTAAGAAAATTTAAATATTGTTTGTAGTAAAGCTTTGAAAATTTGTTTGGGTAATTTTAACACTTCAGAATATTGCAATAGATTAGATATAGATTATTATAGATAAATTACTATTTAATTTGTATGTACTAGAATCGTTAATGTAGTAGTAGAACATGGGACCTAAATACATGTACAATATGAATCTGATTCGTTGAGGTGCTGTACGGCATATATCGAGTTAAGTTTCAACGGTTTTACGCCGAGCTCTGACTGAGTACTCAAAACAACGAAAACCGAGAGTGAGAGTAACGGGAGTGCCATTTGCAGTGCTATAAAGTTAATGTTCTCATGCAAAACATGGCTAACACACCACCATTTTGGTTTTTTTTTTTTTAATTTTTCCTAATTCCATTTCGCCTCCAAAGTTCTTCGTTGGAGATATGAGGTGGCTGCAAATCATAGAGCATATGAGAGATAATGAGAGAGCCGACGTTTGTGCTCATTTATATTGCATATGAAAAGAATTCGGCCCCCGCGTCGGCTCTCTCAGTCTCTGCTCGTAGTCACAAATTCAAATTAGTGTTACCACTTTGATCCATTTTTGCCCATTTTTTCAGTGATACCTTTTTGTTTGCTACTTTTTTGATACTTTTATATCGAAAGGAAATGTCTTATATTGCGTTATCTTTAACTCTAAATAATTGGCAACTTTTTATTACATTTTTTTTTTACGAGTGGCGATTTCCGTTATCTTCTTTGTCTTAGCCTTATTTCTTATATGGGGTCGGCTCTCCTTGTACGCAAGCGCTTGGTGGGTCTATCCTGGGTTGTAAGTGTATCGACGTTTCTTTGTAGCATGTCATTCGCTATTATGCTGCTCCATATATTTGGTGGTCTTCCCGGTTCTCTTTTCGTTGTCGGTAGCTGTAATGGTTTCTTCACCGCATGGTCGTCTGGCCGCCTTATTACATGACCATATCATCGGAGAAGTTGTTCTTGCAGCTCTTCCGTTATTGACCCAACTTTACAGCTTTCTCTTATGTACTTATTTCCGTTATCATTGTTACTATTGGAATTACTTTTTCCACTGAATCGGCATTCATTTTCGCTTTCTTCTGATATTGCGCGCTATAAATAACATTTGTGTAAATGAAAAAAAAATTTATATATTTTACATATGTTAAACTTTAACTGTGGAGGTGGTGGTAAAATTTACACATCTTTTTTCAGATAGTGGTAACACTGGCTCTAAGTCACAAATTCGTATATCCATCTCTTCTTCTTCTTCCACTTATTAACCCTTTGTGAGACATAGGGCAATGACAAACTCCTTTCATTTCCTTCCAACCGCTGCCAGGTGTTTCATCTGATTTTACCCTCATTAGTCATGCTGCTCTCAATGCTGTTGACCTCTAGATTGTTGCTGGTCTGCCAACGTTACGTGAACCTCGCGAATTCGATTTAAATACCTCTTTTGCAAGATTATCGTTAAGCTTCCTTAATGTATTCGCTATACACTATTTAAAATGAGTTTTCGAATCTATATATATTATTGACCTATTAATCTGCATAAGAATTACTGAACCTTAATCATAAAAGAGTTATTGCTGCAATATACCTTTTGCTCCCATAGGTCTCCATGCTATTTAAGCTATGTGGCTAAAAAACGTTTACGGATGAATTGACTAACGAAAATCAGAGCAAAGGTTCTCAGCTATCTCACTGCATAATAAAAATTTCAATACAAAATGTCATACGATCTTTGAACCTTTCTTCTTTATTGTTTTTACTGCTTGGCAAAAATCTTTAAGTTCCACAAAAAAAATCTCAATAAATTTTGAGGTAAAAAACATTAAAAATTGCAGCAAAAATCTTTCAATGAGCAAATAAAGCATTAAGTAAAAGTAAATGAACGCAAGGGTTGTGATCCTCAGGAATATTGTTTAGAATTTCACCTTTTGAATGTAATTTACTGTGAACCCGATGACTATCTGCTTTCGATATGGATTAGATTATTTTCGTCATCCTTTAGTTTTGGGCGTTGTGTGCATGCGCAGCATTTCATAAGATTTTCGTTTAGAAGTTTTATGTTTTCTTTTCCTACTTTTTTTTCAACAAGAATATGTGTATAATTCCCTTAGAAAATGACATCATTGTGACGTGACATATTGAACTGATCCTTTTCTGTTTTTTTTTTTTTTTTTTTTGTTCTGTGCAATGTCTGTGCCTTACCTTTCGAATGGTTTTCTTTTTGCTTTTGGATTGGGATGCGAAGTTTTTCCGTGGAGTGTGTATTTTTTTGCATTGTCTATTGATTTTTGCACCCTTTGATATTCGCGTTGCTGATATTTGATCAGCTCGTAAATTTTAAGAAATCCTTTTGCACGCATATATACATATGAACAAACATAGATACGAAGATAGATGAAGTAGATGTAGAAGAAACAAAAATTGCGATAAATATCGTTATTAGCGAAACTGTGGGAATTTTTTTTCTTCGTCCTATTTTAATTTTTTATGTTTTTTGCGCGAAAGGTGAAGCCTTTCGGAAATTGTTTGCAATGTTTGCGGAAGAATGATCGATGGAAGGATTGAGTTACAAATGCGCACACGTACATATGCGCACGTAACTTTCTTATGTGTGAGTGTGTGTGTGAAAGGGTTCCGCCTAAAAGGTACAAATTTTCTTTGTATTGATCGATTGGAATTTTTTATTTATTTTTTTTTCTTTATTCTTTTGGTTTTTCAATGATAACCAGCTTCATATATTTGTAAGATTTTTATGTAGAAACTTGATATTTCGCAAAATAATCTATTTTTAATGTGCTCTTAAAGGGTTAAAATATATTAGATATTTTGGAATTTTATTGGGTTTTTATTTTGTGAAAGTATTTATGGTGTTTAGTTAAGTTTAGCGTATAACAGATGCTTGGTTTATTATATTTTTAATAATTTTTTTATTTATGCTAATTTGTCTCCTAAGTTTAATAAAACGAGTTTTTCGTAAAAAACTTTTTTTTTAGAAGTAATTCGATGTAGAAAATTGCATTTTTGTCAAAAATTTTATGAAATTTTGTAAAAAAAAAAAGTTTAATTGGCCTTTTAGCCAAGTACAATCTAATTATCTTAAATTGAGTAAGTCCAGTTTTATATATGGTATATAGTCAATTAAATGAAAATATATTAAGCAGTTGCTACTTCATATTTGTTTTATAGTTGAGTTTTCAAAGATGGTGTTTGAAAAATCTTACTGACTAGAACGGGTTAAAATGATCCACCATAATTAAGCGAAAATGGGAGCCCGCTGAATTCGCTCTCTTACTCGTACAATGAGGCGCTCTTTTCGTTCCTTTTCATTTTGTGTATTAACAGTTAGTTTTCATGCTCGCGAAAAATAGTCGTGAAATTGAAATTAATTTTGTATGTATGTGTAGTATAAACTAACAAATTGTGTGCCAATTAGTAAAAACAAAACAAGAGAACAAAAAACAAAATTTAAATGGGCTGCGGTTTTTTAGATTTCAACAGATTTCAATGTGCTTGGTGAAAAAACTTTGATTAAATTATAACCAATAAAAAAATGTAGAAAGCATAGGAAAAAAAGAGAGAGCGAATGAGGCACGCAAGTGAGCGATGCGTATGATTTGAATGGGTATAACGGAAAAATAATTGTCTCTTTTTTATCACTCTCTTTAGAAGGTTAAAATGGTTACTCCCCACCCAATGGCATGCATTTGTATTTTAAAATGGTGAATAAAATGTATGAGCTCTAGAACTGCATAAACTCTCCCCATTCCCCATAATACACTGTAAAAAAAAGTACAATCCATGCTCCCAATTAATAATTATAAATTTTGTTATATTAAAATGTTGAATATAAATAAACATTTAAACTAATTTTAATTGAAATGCTGCCTAGCACAAAATTATATTCCATTGCTATCAACTTATATAGCAAATACATTTGTAAAACTTTTATCCTAAAATGACCGTTTGTAGTACAACAACAATAGCATAAAGACAACAATAACAATACATATATATAAAAAGGAGTTCAAATTAATTTTAAGCTACATTAGAAAAAACACAAATGTTGACCCTAAATCATAAAGCATATAAAAAATAGTGCGCAGAATAAAACTTCAACCCTTTTCATTTTGGTTTATATAGGTACATATTTATATGTATGAATAACTTCATGAACTAAATAGTCACATGTGATCATATTTCGAGCATCACGCTTTTCGTCATCATTCTCTCGTTCGCTTGCAAGCTGCTTTTGCCAGGCAGACTCTCGCTCACTGTGAGTTCACTGCAAAATGTTGCTATTACCTATGATTGATATTTGGGTGTATAACCCATGGTCTCAATTCGTACTACCTTATTATATATTATTGTACATATAGTTTTGCAAATACAGTCACTGACCAAATCAAAAATTTAATCTGTACCGCCGCGCTTTTTATTTAGGATTTATATTCAAAAAGGGCCACAAACTGGTTTTGGATTTCCACCTTTTTTTTTGTCCTATGTTATTTGTATGCACATCTATTAATTTGGAAGCTGTTTTTATTCAATGAAAGTAGCAGTGGTAGAAAAATCTAACTTCAAGTCATTTAAATTTTTATTCTGCATTTTACATTTTTGGTTTTTTTCTTTAAAATATTTAATGAATGTTCATGCAGCCGTAGAGAATTTTAGGTCAAACTGGTTTTTCTTTTTTTTCTTTTTTAAAATTACAGTTTTCGTAGTAGACATGACAGTATTATGGACTTGGTCCGGCTAAAGAAGCAACCCTTTTTCTTATTTTCAAGTTTTTTGCTTTGTTTTGTGTGTGTTTTTTTTTTTTTTGTCTGCTTTATAACGAAGAAATGTATAAAATTTCTATGTGAATTATTTACTTATGTATGTTTGAAGATAAAGGACTCGTCTTTTTACATATTTCTTTTTTTTTTTTTGGGATATTAATGATAGTTTTTATCATATTATGCATACTTTTTATCAAAAATATTTTAGTTTTATTCTTTTTTTTTTTTTTGTTTTGTGAAATTTACATTAAAAGTTGATTTTTCACATTTCATTTGTAGGATTAGATTAGATTTCAAGAGATTATCAATTTTTCTTAATTTTAATAGACCAATTTTTTATTTTTGTTCTATATAAAAAAAGTGTCAAAGAAAAACTTTTAAATTTAATGGCGCATAATCATTGCTATAAATAGAGTGTAATTTAACTGAATTGCATTAAAGTATAGTTTAGTTATCACTTGAAAGTTTCTAAATTTTGTTTTACTAATATTTCCATGTAATACATGTTAGAATTATTTTTTTTACTTTAGCAAAAAAAAAGTTTATTAATATTAAATAAATCAAACATATTAAAAAAAAAATCTAGAATTCATTTTCATAGTCTCTAAACATAAAATAAAGAGTAAGGCATGATTCAGAGAAATGACATCAAAAACATTTTCAGTGTAATTTAAGACACACCCACTCTCATGTAGTACAGCTACACAACCCAAAACTAACGGTTTTGGTGATTAATTGCAATGAGAAACAAAACGAAAATGAGTATAAAAATATCAGTGAACAAAATTATCATTTAAGCTGTAAACAGAACTGCGGCGTAACGACGATTTTACGCGGCGTAAAAACGATGTCATATTTAAAATGCTCATAACTCTATGAAGTACGTTCAGTTAAATAGATATTATATTTAAAACCAAAAATTTTTCAGCTATTGACATAAATATAGACACGCGCTAAAAATCCATCCCTTTCAGAATTCAGAATACTAAACAAAACTGACCACTCGCGACTGACCATAAATATTAAAAAAAAAAAGAGTATGTATTTACTATGTATTCATACATGTATGGGAAAGGGTCAGTTTGGAATTCATATTATCATACACACACAAATAACATAAACAAATTTGATATAAGAAAAAAATTTGTAGGTACATCATTTATTTTCATTTCAGTTTTGGCGCGTGGACATTTTAAAATGTTAACCATATTCGGTTACAGCATTTCCGAAACTCAAAAAAAATTAAATGCAATTTTTATTTCAACTGACAAATCCATTAGAAGAAGCTTTGTTATGCAAATTTCTACAAAAAACAAAAACAAAAAAAACGTAGGTTTTTTCAAAACCTTCTTCTTTTTCTTTTGGCATATCCTTTTTCCGCAATTTGAATCCTAACCACCGCTTGCAACCCGCACTATTTTCTATATAAAATTTACGACTGTGTAGAAACCATAAAAAGTGGTTCACGCTCGTAAGCGCTATAAAGTACATACTCAATTAAAGTAAATTGGAAAAAAAAATTGCATAAAAATCACAATTCGATCGAACGCGATCGAAGGGTGTCGATATTTTTTTGTATAAACTAAATAATTCTAAATCTTCTATTTTCAATTGAATTTATTAATTTGCATATTTTGACATGGGTTCATGCGCAATCTAAATTGAAGCCTTTTCTTTATTGCTGTTTTTGTGCGCAGTCGCAATGTGCAAGTAGGGGAAACAGGTCATTTGCATAACACTGACTGACTGGTTGGCTGGAATTGCAGCATAGCACAACGACGTTAATGTGCCAAAAAATATGCAAATCAATTGATTTTGCGAAAATCTATAGAATACAATTATTGAAAATGATGTCATAAGATTTTTTAGGGTTGATCTTAATGTATCTTTTTTTTTGAATAATTTTGATATTGTGTTTTATTTTAACGGATTTTTTTTTTATAATAAATAAAAACTAAAATTTTTAGAAAGAAACTGGCAAATTAAATTAATGTTATCACTGATGAACTGTTATGGCTTAAGTGACCAGATGTCCTGAAATTTTTTTTACAGTACCGAAATTTTATACCAAATATCATGTACTGAAAACAGAAAATAACTGTAACGAAATTCGATACAATTCAAAAAAGGCAATTTCAATTGAAAAATATACATTTGTTCGTAATCTATTCAGCAGCGAATGTGGGCTTTGTTAATCACACAACACAACTTCATTCGTTTGAGCGAGAGCGCAACTGTTACTGGCTAAAACAGATACATTTCACCCACTCACTCTTCTCTTAATGCAGATTACCAAAACAAAATGCATAGACTTCGAATTTTACTCTTACTAGAAAATGGCCGCAAGTTGCTCTCAGAGAGTCGCGAGCCTTTTACGATTTGTCAAAAACTCTTCCAGGAGAATCTTCTAGGGACGCAGCTAGAGGTTCTTATCTACGAATTGCCACAATAACACCATTTCTCCTGATCAGACATCGTCATCGATTAAATAGCATTTTTTGGCGAATGGCGGAAAGATCTTACAGATTCCAAAATGTCAGCAGGATATATTTGATAATTGATCGCTTCTATTACAATTTGACGAATGAAAATCTTGTTAGTTTTTTTCAGTGAAAAAATTCAGCGTGTGAAGAAAATATTGTGTCTATTGATCAACGATGAGTAGAATGCTTCAAAGACTTTGTCGCATCGTCGCATTCATTCTTTCTCTACTTGGCACTTCAGATTTTCTTGAAAAATTATTTTCAATTTTGAATATTCAAGTTTTTTATATCTCAGATGAAACATCAAGTCAAGCAAAATTTTTAGAACAAATAATATAAAATGACAAATTTGGATTAATTAAAATAGTAATAATAAAACTAATTCAATGTGTATCGAATTTATCTTTTTTTTGTTCCAAAATTTACTTTAAAAAAAAAAAAGATGGCCACCTAGCTTATAGTTGATAGACTCTAAGACGCTGGTTACACGAGTGCAAAGTTGAACGGTTCGGATTTCACAATCGTGTTTACGCATTTTATAACATGATCGTCATCTTTTGTTGAACGTCATAAGGAACAGCGGAAATAATACGCAATTGCTAAACATTTTTTTTCGAAACGAAACGAAAAATTCAGCTTTGTGCAAAGCTTTATGTTTGAAAGTGGATTTTCGGTGTACATTTTCTTTCCCCTTTTAACTACCTAGTTCTCTACCGCTCTCTTTTACTTAATCTATCAATTTTACACTCGTGTAAGCAACGTCTAATAATTATATTTGTACCATGCAAAGAAATTTTGTAACATTTCTTACATAAATTTTTGAGAACATTTGTCAGATAAATACAATAATTTTGATATCATTATTTCCCCCTATCCCTCTTTTTTCTTTAAAATTTAAAAATTTTGTTACTAAACTACCTTCTAGCAATCGCAAAATGATAGCGAAAAAATGAGTTGACCCACTCAAATCGATAATTTTGAATGTGAAAAAAAACGAGTGAGCATGCAGATTACCTTGCTCCGAATTAGGTAATTTTTGCACTTTGAAGTTTGCCATTGCCAGTGAAGAATTGATGCATGAAAAAAATTGCTTATGTTCAATTTCTGATTTTTTTGACGTGCTGAATATTGACCCCAGGCGCCCTATATAGCAGGACGAAAAATGAACTAACAATTAGTGGACTATTTAAAATTAATAAGCTTTGAATGAACAATGATGCCAGAAGAATATCAAAACGTTTATAGAATTAGCGAACTAATTCAGCTAATGCACTTAAAATAAAAAATCTAATATTAAAAATAGCATTGATTTTTATTTTCATTTTTTTTTTAGTCGTTTCTTTTGTGATTTTTTTCAGTTTCTCAAAAAGTAGAGGATATAATTTAAAAATATTTCTGCTTTCTTTATAATTAAATATTTTTATGCTTTATTGTGATTGCTTAAGCTTTGTGCTACTGGGATAAAGACACCGTACCTTGCTATTGCAACCCTGAATGAAGTAACACATTACAACCCTCTCTTCCACCACACTACGCAACAGCTGAAATTCGAAACAGCTGACCGTGGTGAAAGAAACATTTTTGAAAACGTTTAAAAACATTTTGTGATATATATTTAATAAAAACACATTTTACAAATGGATTTGGCTCAGGAAACTACACAAATAAATCTTCAAAATGAAGAAAATTTACAAACTAAGAAGAAAAGAGAAAATACAAATGAAAATAGTGAAGCTAAAAGGAGAAAAATTGAAGAAGAACCAACGCGGGAAGACACTGCACACGAGCACGCTATCGAAGAAAATCTACAGCAACAGGAATCGCTAACAAGAAAAACAGTAAAAAATAAAAACCTAACAACAGTCACAAATAAAATAATAACGGCAGCAACTGTTCATGTGCATCAAAGTCCTAAAAAGCGCCTCGATCTAACGTCGCCACAAAAACTTCAACCAAAAAAACACCGAGAGCAATTCATCTACGGCAACTACAATCAATATTATCAATATCGCAATAAAGAAGGTAAAGATTTTCATGACATACGATTGGACGTATTCCAAAAACATGCTGAACTTTTTTCCGGCAAGGAGCTGCTAGACATTGGTTGCAACAGCGGTTTCATTACAATGGAAATAGCAAAACGTTTTCCAATTAAAACCATTGTAGGTTTAGATATTGATCGAGGGTTGATCAATCAAGCGAATAAAACTTTAGTAAGACAAAAGAAAGCAATGCCACCGAAAACTGCTGAAAAGGAATCAACTCGCGAGCGTATTACATTCCCATTTAACGTTAGCTTTCAACATGGTAATTATGTGCTGCGTGACGATGTTTTGCTAGAAATTGAACATGAACAATTTGATGTAATTTTATGTTTATCCATAACAAAATGGATACAATTAAATTTCGGTGATGCTGGTTTGAAACAAGCATTCAGGCGTATGTTCTTACAGTTACGCAGCGGAGGCAAATTGATATTGGAAGCGCAGCCGAAGGATAACTATGGCAGGCGTAAAAAGATGAATGTAAGTACTAAATTGAAATTGGTGGAAAGAGACTTGCAAATATTAATTAAATACTTTTCTTCTTATATATATATATATTGCAGGATACAATTTTAGCCAATTACCGGGCAATGAAATTCCTTCCTGCGCAATTTACACAGTACCTGTTGAGCGATGCCGTTGGCTTTAAAAGTATGAAATTGTTAGGTGTACCTGAGCATTGTGCTGCTGGATTCAAAAGGCCAATACAAGTTTTTAGCAAAGAATAATGTTGAAATAATTTAATAGTTGAGAAAAAAAGTGTTATTTTTATAAAGCAAAAGAAAAAAAAAATTGTTTAATATATTTAAGGCATTCAATGCATTATTTTGTAAATACATCAATGAAACTTATCTTCATTTATATACTTTTGAATACAAATAAATTGAATTTAAAATGAATTTAATATTTTAGGCTTCTCCTGCATTTTCGCCCACAGTTTCTTTAAGAACTATTCTATACTTTTCAATAAAAATAAACTCAAATTAGAATAAGTTTTGAATTTGAGGCATTCAAAACCTATTTTGCTCGGGTTTTTTTTAAACCTTTACAACTCAATTTTTTGAATTCGAGAGATTTAATGCACTTGCTCTCCCTTTCCTTAAAAATATTACTGTTTTTTTTTTTTTTTTTTTTGTAATTTAGTTGAATTTGTATTCAATGCATTTTTCTGTTGTCAGTTTTTATATTTTCACATATATCTATATAAGTTTTAATTAAATTATGTTTAGCGTTTAAAGCATTCACTGCCATATTTTAGTTCACTGCCTTCTTTTTTACTTGGATACTCAAATTCTAAAAAGGCTTCATTCATATAAGAAGTTACCTTAAAATAATTATCTTCTTTTTTCCCATTCTCCACCTGCTTCACTGCTGCTATTCCTTAGTGCGTTGCTTTTTTGTTGGCGATGTTTTCACATACGTTGACACTTTTTCCATACACGCCGGTAAATGCTTGCTCAACAATTCTTCTTTAGACAATGTGAAATCACTTTCAGCCCATATCAATTTCAGCTCGGACATAATGAAACCCATTTTCTTGCCAAGCGGGCAACCGTGCTCCCTGAGTAAATTACCATTCAAAGGGAATGATGGTGTACACCATTCTGTTAGTGATTTATATAAATCAAGTTTGTTGCAGTATTTCAGAAGATTCTCAACGTATTCACGTTTTATAGCAGGCTGCAAACAAAGTATTTGATAATCACGTAAAGTTTTGTGTTCTTCATCAACCTATAGTGTATAATTAAAGGAAATTAATTAGAAATTTTTTAAAGTTTATTTGTTGAAGCCTGTAATTCTCTTTCTCTTACCTTTTCTCTTTGTTGTGTTATAAACAATGCTAAATCCCTTTCATAAGCCGACAGCTTCAATCGCTCATGCAATCGTATTGCATCTTCATGCGTATGCAGCAATGCAATTAAATACAAAATCGAATGATGTGGTTTTTCAAATTGCCCCAAATCTCCACAAACTCTTTGAAATTCCAGTAAATTCGGTTCAGCCGGCAAACCACAATATGTTGTTAAACCACAATTTATCATTTCCATTACCAATTCGTATGCAAAGTTTCCCACAACAATTTTCTGCAATTCCGTCCAAATACGTTCGCCACTTATGCGCGCCAAACCTTCAGCATTCACACGTATAGCCTCCAGTGTATGTGCATCATGTGCGCTTGCTTCACGTGCTATTCGCCCATAAAAACGAAAATATCGTAAAATACGTAGATAATCTTCTTTGATGCGTTTATCCGCAGCACCCACAAATACCACACGTCGCTGTTGTAAATCATCATAACCATAGAAATAATCATAGAGCATACCATCACAACCCAAAAACATTGAATTTATTGTAAGATCACGTCGATTTGCATCCAACTGCCAGTCTGTGGTGAATTTTACCTCGGCATGTCTTCCATCAGTGATCATATCAATACGCAACGTTGTCACTTCGAAATTCTCTTTGTTATTTATGCGGGGCGTTATTGTACCATGTCGTTCTCCGTTTGTATTAACCATGCGCACCTGTTCACTGGTAAACATCTCCTTCATCTCCGTAGGAGTTGCTGTTGTTGCTAAATCTATATCTTTTGGATGAATTTCCATAAGAATATCACGTACTGCACCGCCAGCTATACGCAATTCATAGTTATGTTTTTCGAATAATCTAATTAATGTTTTCAGCTCATCGGTAAAGATATTACGAAATTCTGGTGTATCAATTTTTTTCAATGCTGGATTTTCACGCATTTTTGGCGGTGTTCCGAGTGCTATTTGATCTGGTTGCATGGTTTCCATTGAGGTTGGTGCCATTCTCAAATTACCGATTATACTTATGCTTTTTGACGTATGCTTAGCTAAGTGTTGTTGTTGCAGCAGTCGTGTTGTAAAAATTATTAGTGTTCTTTGCATTACTTGTAGTGTTTTACGTTAAAATGAAGAATTTGTTTAGAATTTCTCGCGTATAGTAATAGAATGCAGTGAAAAAACTGCCAAAAAATATTTTAATTTCAAAGCAGCTGTTTTTAGAGCTAGGGTTACCATTCTTCATTTCTAATATTGTGAATTAATAATAAAAATAATAATACTTTATAATCTCGTAAATATTAGTAATTGTATTTCAAAAAAAAGTTCAAAAAAATCTTGTTTTTTTTTAAGTCTTTTTAACTTATTCATGCTTTTTAGTTAGTGGTAGTTTTCTTTTTAATGTTCAATTTATTTATTTATTGAAATAAGCAACACTGGCGCTTTTTCTCACTCACCTCTCTCAGCTGATTAAAACAACACCTGTTTACAAATACAAAAAAAAAAAACACACCAGAGAGAAAACAAGAATGATAGATTTTTGCAGAGAAAATGTTGCGGTTCAATTACACTTGTAATCTGCTGCGTGCAACTTTGTCATCAACAAAAGTTTATACTGGAGTCACCTCTAAAACAAAACTACACCCAAACATAAGTACAATTTATTACAGAAACTATACAAAAATGAATGCGAATCAACGAAAGCAGGTATATGTAACTCGTCCAGATGTAGCTGCTATTGGGTTAGATTTACTGAAAACAGAGTGAGTACGACTACAAAGAAAAAATCACTGCATATTTTTAACTAATTCATTTCTGTCGTCCAGATGCCACGTCATTACTTGGCACGAGCGTGTGCCTGTGCCACGTGAAGAATTACTTCATCAAATTGTTGGTAAAGATGCACTCTACTGTGCATTGACAGATAAAATTGATGCTGAGGTACTCGATTGCGCCGGGCCGCAACTCAAATGTATTGCTACCATATCAGTTGGCTATGAACATATCGATTTAGCTGAATGTAAAAAGCGTGGCATACGTGTAGGCTATACACCCGATGTCCTTACTGATGCAACTGCAGAACTGACCGTGGCATTGTTGTTGGCTACTGGACGACGTCTATTCGAGGCCAATCGTGAGGTATATAACGGAGGCTGGAAATCATGGGCACCGAATTGGATGTGTGGTCAGGGTTTGAAGGGTGCACGTGTGGGTCTTTTTGGCTTTGGACGGATTGGTCAAGAAATAGCAGCACGCATTGTACCATTCAAACCATCGCTTTTAACATATACTTCACGCAGTGAACATGCTGAAGAGGCCGCAAAAGTGTGCGCGTCTTATGTGAGTTTCGATGAAATGTTATGTGAATCGGATGCTGTGGTAGTATGCTGTGCTTTCACACCGGCCACTAAGGAAATTTTCAATGCTAAAGCTTTTGCGAAAATGAAGAAAAATGCAATATTTGTGAATACTGCGCGTGGTGGAGTGGTTGATCAACCAGCGCTTTATCAAGCATTAAAAGAGAAACGTATAGCTGCTGCAGGTTTGGATGTGACAACGCCAGAGCCAGTGCCGCACAGTGATCCGCTGTTGAAACTTGATAATGTAGTTATTTTGCCGCATATTGGTAGTGCAGATATTAATACGCGTATTGAAATGTCACGCATCACGGCGTTGAATATTTTGGCAGGATTGAACGGAGGTGAAATGGTATCTGAAGTGCAATTATAGATTTTAACAGCCGTTTTCTTTGTATATTTTATTCTTGATGTAATGGAATTGTATTTTTAGTTTGTATGTATGCAATTTTTTTTAAATATATTAAGTTGATTTACAATAAGTTGACATATTTTAATCCTCTCCTGGTGGCAATGGCTGCCCCGGGTCCGATAAAGTTGGAGGCGGTACTGGCGCTGGTACCTGCGCAACTAATGAAATAATAGGCGCTGGCACTGGTGCTATAAGTGGTATAATAGCTAACGCAGTGGTTTCCATCGGATCTTCAATTTCCTTTTTAATATTTTCTACACTTATATACCCACCAGTTTCATCCTACAAATAAACAAAAAATAGTATTAAAATTTATAAAAAATATCCTTAGCATCTCATCCTTACAGTCACAAAAACATCTACTGCCTTTCCTGAAATAACATCTAGTATCTGTGTTGTTATGCCGCTCATTGGTTCATCCTGTATACTTTCAGCATACTCCAACAGAGGTGCTCTCAAGTCAGGACACTGTTCTAGCGCAGCAGCCAATTGTTGCAGTGGCAAGTGCAATAACACTGGCATCGATTGTGGCTTCAGTCGCTGGACACACTTTATAAAACCTTCCCAGATAACTTTTTGGCGCCATACTTGCTTCAAAATCAAACGTTGCAATAAATTTAATACAAAATTCGCCAAACGCGGATATAATGTCAAACTTTGTATGATTGTGCGCATAAGTAGAGTAGGAATGGGTACCACTTCCACTAGCTGCTGAAGGACACCAATGAGCACCTCCTGTGTGTAGATATCCTTCTCAGCAAAACAAACCGATGTTGCTCGAACAATTGATTTTAAATCGCATACATTAAAATCGATAGTATGTAACGCCACCAATATATCAGTGGGCGTGACTGCCATCGGTTGATTGGCAAATTCTTCTCCAATGCATAGCAAACGATTGAAAACTTCTTTGACTACAACATGATTAAGTTTTAATATTTTTGGTAAAATATTTATTATCTCCTGTCGTGTCAGACCGCTAAGTACGGGTATGAGTACACGTACATCATTTATCTTATCGGCGTATAGTTCACGTGCAAGTTGTACTACTTCTGAATTTGGTGTGGATACATTTTCGCAGAGTAGGAAAACGATGCGCATGATGAGCGTCTCAGTGCCCTTGGGGCACTCTTCGAGCAGTTTAAGTAGTATTGGGTTTTCGGGGCCAAGTTTTCTGATGGCCCCATCGATGGAACGTAATATTGTGCGCTTAATTTCCCCGGAGGTGGCTATATAGATGCTCGTGAGTTTTGGTATGAAAACTGCAAAGAAATAAAAAGAAAAAATGTTGAGTGGGATTGGAAAGAGGAGGAAACGGAAATGGTAACCCATGCACAATTTAAAGTACGGTACTAAAACATTAAATTATAAATAATATCTAATTGCGAATATGAATGAGAAATAACAGCAGAAAGAACTGTAAAAGCATATGAAAAGAGGAAAACAGCAGAAAGAAAGAAGTGCGCCATCTGTATGTCAAATTCCGCATTTGACATACAGATGGCGTTATTTTCCGCTATTTAAAATCGAACAAACCTTTTTGTGTATTTTTTTGCATTGTAGTTTAATTTGGTAATATTTGTGCATTTTCTTGATATAAAAACTTATAAATTGTAAAAATTACATTCGAATACGAATGCTTAATAAGTATATTAAAGCGACCGAACAAATTATAAAGGTTTGTATATTAACAAGAATGTGGGCACTATTAAATTCAGGATTTCATTATCATTCATATCATGCTATAATTTTTTGTTTTATATTTATGCAAATTCAATTCTAACGATTAGAATTGGTTTTAATCGCTCATATAATATAAAACTACTCACCTTCAGGATTATAAGGCAGCAGTGTCATCGAAAGCAATAAACACATTTTGACGATCTCCTCCTTCCACGTCACCTGCACGTCAGCCCTACCATAATCCTTAGAAAATATACTAGCTGGTGGTATTTCTTTTTCCAAATATGACAACCATTCCAAAGCGAAAGCTTCAATGCGATTTGGCAATACTTTATTCACGTTATAGAGTGCAATAATATGTTCCAAAGCCTTTTCACGAACAGCCGTAAACTCATGCACACACAACGACAGTAATATCCGTACTAGTTTGTTTTTACGTGGCGGACGTAGTACAGCCAAATCTTTTAACAAATCCAAACAGTAAGGAGAGAATTCTTCGGTGAAACACATATCTACCAAAATATTGAGCGCATCATCGGGTAGTAGCGGTGCTTCAAGATATACACGTCGCAACAACATGATTTTTTCTTTCAGCTCACAATTTTTACGTATGCCAGCAATCAATTGGCTCAATAGTTCATTATAAGCAAAGTCGGGACTGTTTTCGGATTTAACATATGAATGACGTGTAAAACCCTGTAACAGGCAGTATTCCTCGTACAACCATGAAAATGCTAAATCAATGCGTTGTCGTACATCCATCATAATGAAATCAAAGATGAAGTAACGTACATTATCGGGAAAAGTAGCAGCCATCACGGTGAGTATTTTTCGCCGCTTCGCTGAGACACCCCCAACGATACACTGCCGTTCGGCATAGAGAATACGCTTTACAGAATCGAGCAGAAATTTCTCTTTGATAGGACGTGCAAAAGGTTTGGTGACTTCTTGCAATTTAAGAGCTTTAGCACGCATTTTCATGCGTTCGATAAGTTCTTGTTCACCCTTGACACGTTCCATATTTTCGCGTAGCTTTTTTGTGGCCTCTTCTTTTCGTTGTTGATCTTCATCGGCAGCAGGTGCAGCGACAGTGGTGGAATCACTGAAAATTGAGAGGTAAAGAGAATAAATTAATATGTATCTAAACTGGAAAAGCAATTGCAATAAAGTATATTTAAAAGTTTTCATCTTTACCTCGTTTCTGTGGTACCCTCCTCTACCTCCATTACCTCACTTGCCCCATCACGTTTCTCAGCTTGCTGCACTACAGCACGCATTGGCGGCTCTTTGGTGAATGCTGCCGAACCGGGTCCAAGTTTCTGCGCTGTCATTTGCTCACCCAGTATTTTTGATATTTTTCCGACCTGTTGCTGTATGGACATATCACGAATTGGCGTGTATTCCTGTAGAAATTGTTCCGGTGGTTCATCGGGCAACTTAGCCAAAAACTCCACCACCAAATTGACAGCAACATCAGTGCTCCGCAAGTGTTCAGCCAAGAATTTTTCATTTACTCGTGTTGACTTGACACGTTGTTTCTCTAGTTCCTCTTCATCGAGCACCATTTTTTGCGCTGGCTGTTTACCACCTTTCTTTTGAAGATCCCTCCGACCAGTACTGCTGCTCTCCATTTCTACGTCGTCACCATCTGAGCTTATTCGCATTCTCTTAGTCAGACTCGTAGCAGCATTCTCCAAAATGCGTTTTTGCCTACGTGCCTGCTCTTGCTTATCCATTTTGGGTACAGCGCGTTGTATTTCACCCGCTGATGAACCCAAATCAACCAGTAAATGTCGTATGGTTCCTTGGTATTCAAATGAGCCGCGATTCTTAAGCAATGCCACCAGTTGCATTTTCAAACTTTTACGCACTGAACTCACTTGTGAATCGGTAAGTGTTGGCGGTAGATTGGAATTGAGATTTTTGAACGCCTCAACTACGGGACCCATTAGACTGGGACGTAATTTTGCTATGGTACAGAGACTGCCAGTGCATGCTATCAAATTTACTGACGATATGTGTGTAGCAGCATGAAATCTCAGTAGAATATCGAATATATTAAATGCTTCTTCTTCTAATTTTTGGCGTTTAATTATTTTAAAGTTTTCCGGCACATCTTCCAGTGAGAAGTCATTTTCTTTCTTTTGACTATCCTCGTCGGGATAGCTTTGTAGCACTACAATGCCTTCAAGAAATTTTATGGCATTGGTGCGTATGCCATCGTTTTCATTGTCAATCAGATCAAGTATCTGCGCTTTAAGGAGACTCAACACATTCCACGCTTGCTCAACGCTATCTGTAAGTTCAGTTCGGCTGCATATCCATTGTATACCATTCTTATAGATGCTACCGCATGCTTGTATCACCCGCTTTATAACTTGAGGCGAACGATCACGTAGCAACATTGAAACGATGCTGATCACTTGCGGCAGCAAATCTATTTTTACTTTGCTAAAATGGAAATTAAGTAAAATTAGATAGGAATTCTTATAGTCTAGCTGATTTTCTTTTTTCTATTTGCTCACCATGTTTGTTCAATAAATCCCACAATTTGTTTGCGCACTTCCATATTCTGGTCGTGCGACAATGAGATTATATGCTCCAGAAATTCATCTAATAACTCTATACATGATCCCAGTATTGTCTCTTGTACTTTTACTAATAACTCACATTTGGTCGAGGCTTCTGCTGTAGCCAACTCATTAACCCATTCTACTACCTGCAATTGTTAAATTTTGTTTTTAAATTTTCCTAAAAATTCACCGGGCACAAAGACTTTTGCTTACCTTCACCCTCGCATTTGCAGTTTTTTCGTCAGTGAACAAAGTTGCTGCTTCACTGCTGAGAAATTGACTTCGTCCTAGTAAACTATCCATTTTATTTTCTTTGCTAATTTTAGTTTATTATTAATTCTACGCAAAGTGAAATCTTTTATAATTAAATTGAATCAAATAAAAAATTATAGAACTCCGCACGGGAAAAAAAACGTATATTTGCAATTTGACAATTTCCATCTGTTTTTACAGCGTTGCATAATATTACACCAAATTGCATTGGTATTACTATTTTACAGCGTTGAACATGTTCGTATAAAGGGTGGCGCAGCATATTGGGAAATTGTAAGATGCATTTAAATAATAAGAGAACTCACACAAATTCTTGATTGCATTATTCATACTCTTCTTTCAAGTTGATGTTTTTAATTCTCGTAATAGTTTCATGTTTTAATACTTCTTTGCAGTTTAACACTAGATTGCCCAAAGAAGTAATTTTCACTGCTTTTTAATTTCATTAAGAATTCGAATTTTTCTGACTTTGTATACATTATATGAATGTATTTATTAATAGTTGGATTTACCTTCCTTCCCTCTCTGTTTCAGATATATATATGTGTTATATCTATATATACCAAAAGAAATCATCTTGACTTCTTTTGGCAATATAGGTATATACCAAATTTCAGTCTTTCTAGTGTTAAATAAAATAAACTCATTTTTACATATGATATCAATACAAACTTAACCCCTATTAATCAATTTTGGTTATCAAGCGCAAAAATAATTGGAGTGTCTATGAAAATTGGTTGAAAATAAATGTTTCCTCTTTCATCCTGTCAAGTTTACAAAAATTTGGAATTTGGTAAACAATAATATTTGCTAATACCTAACAACTCTTGTAATTGTTGAAACCCATTTTTATTCAATTTAAAGAGGTACAATTTACAATTAAAAAAAAAAAAAACAAAATTTGTTTTTTATATTTTATACCATATCTTCAGTAATAAATTTCCTACCTTGTGCTTACCATTTATATAAAAAGTATATGTAAATACTTATTATCAGTTAAATTACATCAGCGTCCATATGTGTAAGTGCAAGCTCGAAAAATTCAATAAATGCACACTTTTTCATTAATACGCTCACACATTTTCTTCTTGCAAACTACTTGCAAGCTACTGGCAACTAGACTTGAGAGGCAGTAATATTTGAATATAATACGTATTCTCTACTTACAGCATTTTACTTGCGGTGTGAACGCAGGGTTAGCGAGTTCATGGAAGCCATTCTAAGTCCGCCATTTTAAATTTTCTTGTATTGGCCACAGAATGGTAATTGGTGATATCAAAACCGACAATGTGTTAAGCACGTGTGGACGCTGGAGTAGCGAGTTCATGGAGGCCATTTTAAATTTTGTTATATTGATCACAGAAACGTAATAGTCATATCAAAAACGTGTGTGTGTTAAGTTCAAACAAATCGCAAAAATTTTTCCGGTTTTGACTAACATTTTGCGGTTTTCAAATTTCTTTCCCTCCTCATCACGCTAGCCTCAATGCGTTTGAAAAATTTGATAAAATAAATAATAACGGAGTAACGTTAAAACTTAAAAAAAAAAATAATTTTTAAAAGATATTAGTTTTGAATACAAAAAGTACACACTTTTTAGTGCAACCCTAAATTGCATTTCAATTCTCTTGCGGCGGCATTGCGGCAGTGTTGGTGTCACACACACTCATCGATTACTGCTGTCAATTGCTGTCAGTGTATCCAGAAAAAAAAACTCAGTGCCGTGAAGAAAGAAAATCGACGAGCGAATTGCAGAAAAACTAAGAAAATCTGCACAAGAATTTGCAAAAAACTAAATAATTGCAAGCAGGCGGTTGCATTTTACATAAAATCGTTTATATTTTGCAAAATAACTAAAGCGAGTGCAAGCAGAATCAAGTAAAAAGTATTTGGGGCAGGAGTTAGTAGAAAAATATTGAATCAAGTGAAAGATAGGTTGCGGAAGACGCACGAGGGGAAGCAAAGCGTAAGAGGAAAAAAAACAACGAGAAAATAAGTAATAAAAGCGAATACAAAAAAAGAAAAACGAGAAAACGAAAAAAAAATCAAAGATACGCCTTAAAGCAACAAGGAAACGAACGAACAACAATCGAACGTGCAAATAAGAACAAAAACAAATAAAAACGTTATTAGACAAACAATCGAGGAGGCGGCGGCCGCAAAAGCAGAAGCAGCAGCGAGAGCACGAGCAGCAACAAAAAACAGCCAAGGCCACACCGCGCCCTGCACACCAGCTGCACACACACACACTCCAACCAATTCCAATGTCAAACAATCAAGTTAACGTCGGCAGCGGTAGTGGTGGTGGCGGCGGCAGTGGAGGAAGCAGTGGCGGCGGCACCTCCCAAATGCAGCCGCCACCACCACATATTGTTGGTGCTTCCTCGACAACAGTTGCTGCCGCCGCTGCTGCTTCTGCTGGCATGTCTGCTGATGCTGTGAATATGGCTGCAGATTCATCACCGCGAGAATCAGGCGATGATTCCGAAGATGAAAGTGAAATACTCGAAGAATCACCATGCGGGCGATGGTTAAAACGACGTGAAGAGGTGGATCAGCGCGATGTGCCCGGAATAGATTGTGTCCATCTGGCTATGGATACCGAGGAGGGTGTCGAGGTCGTCTGGAACGAGGTGCAATATGCCAATCTGCTGGAACTGAAATCGCAGGAGGACAAAATGCGACAGGTGTTTGATAATCTGCTGCAATTGGACCATCAGAACATTGTAAAGTTCCATCGATATTGGACGGATATACAGAATGCAGAGCGGCCACGCGTCATCTTCATCACGGAGTACATGTCGTCGGGTTCGCTGAAACAGTTCCTTAAGCGTACGAAACGCAATGCCAAACGACTGCCATTAGAGGCGTGGCGTCGTTGGTGTACGCAAATTCTGTCCGCGCTCAGTTACTTGCATTCCTGCACACCGCCCGTCGTACATGGCAACCTCACCT
The DNA here is from genome assembly GCA_963691655.1 of Toxonevra muliebris. Lineage (NCBI taxonomy): Eukaryota > Metazoa > Arthropoda > Insecta > Diptera > Pallopteridae > Toxonevra > Toxonevra muliebris. The sequence goes on from OY829327.1 coordinate 100,541,956, forward strand.
GTGATAGCATTTTCATACAACACAACGGACTGGTCAAGATCGGTTCGGTTGTACCCGATGCGGTGCACTATAGCGTGCGCAAGCACAAAGCCGACATGGCCGAACATGAGACGCATCATTTCATGGCACCAGAGTATGGTGCTGCCGAGCAGTTAACCGCCGCCGTTGATATCTATGCATTCGGTATGTGTGCACTGGAAATGGCTGCACTCGAAATACAATCAAGTAGTGGCACGGAGTCCAATGCCATTAACGAGGAGACCATCTTGCGTACCATCAATAGTTTGGAACATGATTTGCAGCGAGATTTGATATTCAAGTGTTTGCGTCGAAGTCCCGCAGAGCGGCCAAGCGCCACAGATTTACTCTTTCATCCGTTGCTGTTTGAGGTGAGTTTTTTAGTGTATACAACGAAGATTGACGCTCATTAGAAAAATCAGCAAAATTTTGTGAATTTTTTGGAATTTTTTTTTACACTCAGGTAGCAGAGGCGTCTTCGGAACACGACCATTGTCGTATGTAGGGTTCAAGGGCGCTATTCTGCGCCGATATAATTTTGGTGACGCAAGCGGCTCATAGGTTTTACTTTTTTTTTATATCGAATTTTAAATAAAACACCCCTGAATTGATTGACAATTTGCATTTATTAATCTATGGCATTTTCCTTTTATGTCCCTTTAGTTTTTTTTTTTCGTATTTAAATTGTCTCTCACAACAAAATTTTCACATAGAAATACATTAATTTCTCTGTCTGTTTCTTTCGTTTTCGCTCTTCACTTGCAGGTACACTCGCTGAAACTCCTATCCGCACACTGTTTAGTATTCTCGCCCAAAAACAGCACCATGTTCTCCGAAACGGTTATTGACGGTATGATGCAGCGCTACAATCGACCCGATGTGATTATGGCCAAAGTATTTGTTGGCGGCGAAGAGAAAGATTACCGTCTTGTGGATGTGCCTTCGGCGGATAAGCTGGAAAAGTTCGTGGAGGATGTGAAATTCGGTGTATATCCGCTCACAGCGCTAGGTGGCAAGAAGCCACCGCATTTTCGTTCACGTGCCGCTTCACCCGAACGTGCTGATTCGGTGAAATCGGCCACGCCCGAACCCGTTGATATTGAGTCGCGTCGTATTGTCAATATGATGTGCAGTGTTAAGAAATTCAAGGAAGACTGTAGCGACATTTCGATGACGATATTGTTGCGAATGGATGACAAAATGAATCGGCAGCTGACATGTCAAGTCACCGAAACGGATTCGGCAGCTGATCTTACACAGGAACTGGTACGTTTGGGCTTCGTGCACATCGATGACCAGGACAAGATACAAACGCTGCTCGAGGAGACGCTGCGTGGCAGTTTTGCTGCGGATGGTGCTGCATTTGAGCATGGCACACAGTCGCTTACATTTACAATTAATGAGCCAGCTGGCGGTGGTATTGGTAATATAATGATTGCTGCTAGCAATAATAATAACAACATCAATAATAGTGACAACAATAATGCAATAAAGACAACATCAATGGCTACATTAAATCAAATGGAACGTAATTGGTCGGTAGCCGATACGGAGCCAACATCGCTGCTGCAGCATCAACAGCAGCTACATCAACAACAACAACAGCAGCAGCAGCAACAGTTGCTGCATACGCAACAACAACAACAACACACGGTGCCATCGCCATCATCATTAGCTGCTGTGGGAGGAGGAATCACAAATGAGACGTTGGGTGCAACAGTAATGTATATGCCACAAGAACAACAACAACCGCAGCAACTTCATCAGCAACAACAACAACAACAGCCACAGGTGCAACAAATGCCACAACAGGTGCTAACAACGTCGCTTACTCATCCTAATCATCCTTCACCTCATCATCATCCACATCCTCACCATTTACAACAACAGCAACAACTACCCCATCAACTACAACAACATCACCTACCACATCAACAACAACAGCAACATACGCTACAGCAACAGCCATTAATCGATCCAGGATCATCTGGCAATGCACCACTCCTCGTAGCTGCCCCCTCATCTACATCCTCTTCCTCCGTCGCCACCACCACATCCGCCTCAGCCACTATCAATTAATAGTATTTAAATAATATTATACATATATAGAAAACAAAAACAAATATGCTATTGATATTTCAAAGAAAAAAAAACTGAAAATTTCTATTTTTTAAATTTTGCAAACGCTCATCAGAAAAAGGTGTTGCACTGTGTCAGTCAGACAATTGTTTTATTATTATTATTTTTTTTTTATTTTATTAATTACGATTATAATGATTATGATTATTTTTTATATAGTCTACTAAACAAAAAAAAAAATAAAGTTTTTAAATATATATTTCGAAAATTGAAAAAGGCTTCCAGCAAAGGCTGCGCGCAATTAAAATTACAACCAAAAAAAAAAAAAACAAACAGCTACATCAAAATTTGCATATTTTCAAAGCAAATTTAAAGAAGATACACGAAACGAACTTGTTATTTTTAAAATTCGTGCTGGTGGGTGGGTGGTGTGCGCGAAAAGAAACGTGTAGAAAAATTGGAGAAAAGTGGACAGCAACGCAATAGCAATTGGAAAAGACTCAATGGGGCGCCGCCGCAGCAGCAGTAGCTCTATGAAATGTGCGTCTTGTGCGCATTCTATTATTGATGTTTGATTGAGATCATTGATGATGATGATGATGATATACATATATTGATAGCTTATTAAATGTATTTATTATTGTATTTCAAATATAAAATACACAACAACACATACACACGTAACACTATTATTATTTAAATATAAATAAACAAGAAACCAAGAAAGATGTAATAATAAAGAAAAAGGCTTATAATAAAAACCATTTTCATTCAATGAAGACAAAAAATAAAGACTACGTTTTATTTGAAGTAATACATGTAACATTTTTTAAAGATTGATTCGTTTATAATTTATGGAAGAGATTGCAGTCTGATTCTTATAATAGACTTGCCAGTCCAATTCATATCATGAAGATATTAGATCATTTCTGATAGAGAATATATAATTCCTTAGATAATCGAGATGTGGGGAGAGGTTCTGAAGATCTTAGTCCAATCCAGATTATGAAGATATCAGTAAATGAAGAATTCATTTCAATTCATACAGAAATGCCAATGCATTTCTATTAATTCACTTTAAGTTTTCAATTAAATAGTACACTATATTTTCGTTTTACAATTTAAAAGCATTTATTTGAAGTACATTGGATCAAAAAGAATGTAAATTAATCAAAAATGTATTAATCAGATTAACTTTCTGCATTTCGTGGTGTTTCTCGTTATTCGCTGCAAATTTCGTCTTTTACTAGTTAGTTAGTACTTTCGTAGCTTCCTGTTTTCTTTAATCGATTCTCGCTATAGCTTCGTTCTTTACAGTTTCCTGTTTCCATCAATCGTTAATTGTTGGGGATATTTTTCCTTTACTCGCTAATCTCTACAACTTTCTCATTACTCTCTACAACTTTCTCCTTACTCTCCACAACTTTCTCCTCCAATTTTTGTTTCTTCGCTTTATGCGCTGTAGCGTCATCATCGTCCACCACTGCTGCTGCAGTACACTTAATACGTTTACGCACGCTCACTTCCTTTTCATATTTTTCTAGCATTTTACTACCTTCATACAGTACAAACGGCAATGTAGCACGTTGATAATAATCTGATAGCAGCTCTAAATTATTAATAACCGTTTCCAGCATATGCGATTTGTCACACCAAATACCAGGAGCATCACCACGCACTGGGTTTATGTGTAAGTGGAGATGATAGAATGATGGTTGATAATGGAAGTACATTCGCAATTGTGCAGCAGACAAACCATAACGTTCTTCTATAGCGGCGGCAGCACGCGTGCGTAAATTTCTCAGCAATGGCAAATGTTCAACCCTGAGATCACGTAAAGATTTTATATTATGCTTATGTACAATTGCAAGCAAATACAAAGTGTCTACATTTTTTCCATCCCATTTGAGATCAGGTAGAAGTACAAAACCAGTTTCGGGATCAGTGTCTTCGAAAACAATACGTTCGGTTTCTTGCTTGTGTTCGAGTATGTTATAGACCCACTTGAGAAGAAAGAAAATAAATTATAAATCAAATAAAATATAAATATCAAAAAAATTAAAACCTACATCTAACGTAAATTGACTGGAGGTGATGTAGGGCAATGTTAGCTGCTCGTATAACGTGGGCGTCTCATTAATTAGAAATCTCTGTGTTATGGAATATTTTTCAATGTGTTTATCGGTTGCGGGATATACAACTGTGGTCTTTACGGCTGTTGCAAGTTAAATGAATCATAAATTAGCTAGCAATTTTACTTATTGTCTTAAAAAAAAAAAAATAAGAATTCAAAGTTACACAACTAACCATTTAATTCTGCTATAGGTACGCATTGAAAACTACCATAAATATTATTAATAAATTCCGTTTGTACTTTCAATGCGCTGCTGAAATAACTAGGTTTTTGTACTGATTGCGCTGCTTTTGGGTTATCTTCCACATGCTCTGCTGGCGCAGCGGCCACCTTTTCTGTTTTTTCCTTCTTCGTTTTCACATCGCTTTCGTGAAATGCACCCTTTTCGAATAGCACAATGGCTACATCTGTTGCTGACAAATCCGGAAATGTGCCCAATAGCTAAATTGAAATATTAAACGTGAAATAAATAATCATTAATAAATTTGATTATTTACTAAACTCACCGCTATGCTCTTTCGCACTGTGTTGTTTTGTAGTATACGCGTCAGCTGAAATTTTGTGAGATCATAGATTGGCGCCGTCACAACTGTTGGCTTTTCCTCTTCTTTCACTTGCATTTTTTCCGAATTTTCACTTTCTATTGTTGCATTATTATTAGAAGTTTCGGTTGTTGATGAATTTTTAGTATTTTCTGGCATTTTATTATTAGATTTCTTGTATTTATTTATGTTATACAAAATTGAACACAAAACACGCGTGAGAAACGCCGATAAAATTGCAACGGCAGAGAACAACGAAAGTGACAGGGTTGCATTTTGTATTTTATATTGATGGCAGCACGTAGTTGGAAAATTATAGTACTATTTAGTTAAATGACGAAATATTTCTAGGATAGAGATAGAGGCGGATTTAACATGGTGGTAGCAGCATTACAACAAGAACAACGTAACAATAACAACACGCTACTTTGTTGTTGCTAAAAATCGTAATTGTCAAAAGCACAAGAACAAGTGCATGAAAAAAAAACAAAGATTTTGACAGTTAAGATTATCTTCATATAAAAAAAATTAGAGAAGAAGAAGACAGAGCTGACGCTGCTATCACCTGTTATAAATAATTTCGCCATTGACTAAATGTATAAAATCGTATTAATACGAGGCACTGAGTGTTGTGAAATGACGAGAGAAGTGAGCAGAAAGGGTGAGAAGTAATGATAACTCTCTGATCATATTTAAGCAGTTATATAGAAAAAAGAAACAGCGTCTTTACGTCTACTCTGTTGAGTTTATTATTGTTCTAGGCTTGGTAGACTTATGGCTTGTTCTGGGTGGGTTCAACAGGTTTCAAACTTTGAAATTTCTTTATAAACCCTTATGGGTATTCATAAAATAACTTGTGTTATATTGTCGTCGTTCAAGCAGAAATCACTAAGTCCAAACTATTTTTTTAATTGGATCCGTATTAACTAGCTTCTATAATTCGAATGACATAATAAATTAGATTTTTGATGAACCAGTTGAATCGTATACCAATGTGTATATCAATCTGTTGACTTTTTAAGTTTTGTTAGTGTTCGTAGCGCACCATGTATTGCATAAACTAACTTTATCTCAGAAATTAAAAAATGGACTTGGTGAATTCTGCCAGAACGCCGACGATGTAATAATTAAATTAGATAAATTAGTTGATTATAACTTTATTATGTATGTTAAATACGAGTATAATTGTTTATGTGTATAGTTTAATGTATAATATAGTTTCCAATTTTTCTTTAGGTAATAATGAACTTTAAAAATTACGATTTTCTTTTACAGGTTATCATATTTGAATGTGTGTGGCGTGTGTTTGTTTGTATGTATGTTGCATATGTACTTTCTTCTGTTATACAAATAATAATATAATTTATTACACAATTAATTTGTTAAGCGCGCGCAGTCTTAAATACTAAAAAAAAATTATAATAATAATAAAAAAAAAAGAAAACTTTCCCCAAGAGATAATTTTTTTTTTTTTATTATTTTAATGCATAACCATTATACAACAATGCCAGTGGAGGGTTTAGCGCCTAAGATATCTGATAGTTTCTGCTGATATGACGCCAATGTATTGGAATCAGTAATGCCACGCGCTTTACACGATAATTGTAAAGCATTTAAGTATTGCATTTCGGTGAATTGTGAGCCACGCTCAACGAGAGTAGTTAGAATTTCCTAGACATTAAAAAAAAATAAGTAATTAATAATGAAAATTATATGAAATTTAATTAAATTCACATCTGGTTCCATGCACAGCAGCTCATAGAAATTCTTTGCTTGATCCAAGGCAACCTCACGTGATGCCGTTATATTACTTAGTGTTTGTTGTAGGGCAATTGAATTACGGCACATGCGCTGCACGGTGATTTGATCAATATTCTCCAAATAATTGGAAGCTTGTATGAGGATGCGAGCAGCGAGATGCGCTAAACCTTCAAAGATGTACTGAAAAAATAAATAATAGTTATATTTTCATGTTTTAAAATATATTATCAAAGTATATAATATATAAAAAATAATGAAAAGGAAGGCCAAGGTAAGGCAACTATTACAAGGTTGCACATTTTAGATGAGGAAAATCTTTGCAGTAAGAAAAAGTGTCTGCGCCAAGCTGAGTTTCATTAACCTAAAAAGAGAGCTGTTTCCTGATTGGTTCACTGGATGTGATCCATGAGAGAAACGTAATAAGAAAAATTAAGTCATTAGACATTTTCTCCCGTGCTCGGTCCAGGTGGTTACATTCAGCTCGTTGCACAGTTGTTTTTGGTCAAAATATACTCGTTTGTTTAATACTATTTTATATGTAATGATGCTGCATTGTAAAACAGCTCATTGCCACCCTGAATACTCGGCGTGCTCGGTTTACAACACACCGAGCATATCGTGTTCGGGGTGAGAGTGAGTAAAGACTCTCTCTTTGTGTTCGGAGCAACAACAATTTCATGGTGTTCGCCGAGCATACTCGCAATTTAACCACAACCTTAGGAGAGTTGTTTTGTTTCTCAAGCATTTTGAATGTTTTGTTGTTTTATTATATTGTAAAAGACACAGGCAGAAAGAACAAATTTCAACACTGTGGGTCAGAGTAACGAAGAGAGCAAGGGGAATTTATCCCAGATGAAGACTCCATTTTGACATTTACTGCATGCCGCCATTATGGCCGCAATAACAAAGATGTTGTTGTTGTTCTGTTGTACGGTTGATTTTGAGATTTAATATCTGATGCAACAACAAAGATGTGTTGTTTTTGCCAAGGCGAAATTGTTGTAATCTTGCTAACATCTTCATTCTTCTTCTTCCTTTGATTGAATGTTTATTTTTCTTCGCCATTTTGTCTTTCACTGCAGTCAGCACTTATGGCCACAACAACATAGATGTGTTGTTATAGGTTGCATCCATAATGGCGGCATGCAGTGAATGATTATAAAGGAAGAAGAATGAGTTGCTGGGGTTACTCCACCTTGCTATGCAGTGTGAATTTGAATATTACAACATGCACTTTGATTTCATATTTATTGATTAACACAATTACTCACTCTAGTTTTACGTGGATGTAACGTTGCACTGAATGCCTCATCCATTTCCGCCAAACGTTTGGTTAGCAAATGGACTTGCCGATCAGGCTCGAGTACATCATCTTTAGAACTAATGAAGCTATTCGATTTTGAAGCTGGTTTAGAGCGTAAATAATGAAAACATTGTACACGCACCTGAAAAAACATTTTTAAAAAGAGTATCTTAGTTTTGAAAAATATTAGCAAATAGTTTAATTATATATTAATTATACCTCCAAGTGTAATACCAGCAAACACGTATTCGCTAGCTCATCAAACTCCAATGCTAAATTCGTCAACACTTTAATAGTGCCATCTTTAATCGATACACTAGAACACTCTGTATTGATAACATTCAAACCGTTAACCAATGGTTTACGCAACTCATTGGCAAACTCTGAAACACGCCCAGAAAACCACTCCATACTCTCTTGCAGCACTGCCAATTCTTTGAGTACACTAATATCAGCGAGTATTTCTTGCTGTGTGATGCCACCTTCACCCAAATTGCTAGTTAACATTTCTGCTTCACGTATATTCCGTTGCTGCACTTGTGCAGGACTTTCCTCTTCCGAGGGTTCGAAGTTGCTGCGTTGCAGTTTTTTGCCACCATGATGCTTGGCAGCACGTTGACTGGATGTCTTTAAATCGGTCCAATTTGGAAGAGTTCTGGGGTAACACAAATATTATAAATTTAAATCAATGAGCCCAACTTACAATTATATAGATTTAAAACAAACTTTAAAAAACGACTAATATCCTCATCCTTTAACCAAGCTACACTATAAATACGTTTATCCTCCGAATCGGGCTGCACTATGCCTCTATATGCAGCCTGGCTTATTTCACGATATGTCTTCAGCAATGCGCATACCATTTTAAGTAATTCCTCTGAGTAAGACGGCAAATCCTGTATTAACGATTTAGTTTCCGATAAACGATGTTCCACCATTGCGGTGGATTGTAAGAGTGGACGTTGTAGATTCATAGCTTTCATTTCTTCAGGTGTAATGATGGTACGCCAGGCATCTTGATTTTTCGATAATGATTCAATAGTTAATTGTAAATTACGATTATGTCCCTTAGAGAGGAAGGTATCTTTGATGTAGTTATCAATGAAATCATGCAAACTGCAAGGTTGTCTGCAAAATACAATATAATTAGAATATAAATGAGTTGCGTGTGTGCGCTTTTTTAACTTACCCTGGTTTACATTTCATTACGCTTTCAATTTCTTGTATATATCCCATAAGTGGTAAATAAACTTTAGTTATGACATTTTGATCAGCATTACATATTAAAACTTTTTCACGCTGCTGCTGCTGCTGTTGGTGCGTTCCATAGTTGCCTCCAATACCCGTTGCACTTTTACCACTCCCTAATGCTGTTAGATTATCATCGTTTGATACATCTGAAGCATTGCGTCGATGCTCTTTGGAGGATCCACTAGGTGCTGTAGTTTGTGGGCGTTGTTGTTGTGGTGCAATATGCGATGATTTATCAAATTTGAATAAAGATTTTTTAGTGCTGTAAGAATTTGTTAATTGTAGATTTATTTTAGTTAATATAAGTTAAGTTTAATTAGTTTTTTTTTCTAGTTTACGCAGAGTTTGGATAGATCCATGGTGGAATAATAAGGTGGCAAAGACAAAAATATACGAGTCCCATATTGAATTGCATTTTTTCATATACATGCATTTTTTCATATATAGCAAAAAGCATTTCCTAGTATTATTATTATTAGTAATAGAGGAGCCCAACCAGGCAGGCACTGCGACCTAAAAGATCTTTTGTGCCATTTCCTAGTAAGGAAAAATGCAACCGTGATTCTGAATTTCATATAAAATAAGTCTTAAAAGAGAGCCGTAGTTCGCATCTTTTAATGAGAACATGAATAAAAACTGAGAGGATTGTTTTGAAATTTTGACAAGATGATCCCTCAGTTGCTATCTCGCTTTTTCTTGTGAGAAGTAAAATTAGAAATCGTCTTGTAAGAGCAGGACAATAGTATCACTGGCGGGGCATCATCTTGTTAAAGTTACTGAATAATCCTCTCATTTTCTACTGATGTCCTCATTGACCTCTTTATTCCTTCATGGAGATGCATATCTTGGCATTAAAACAATTAAAATATTATCATCAACTGGCATGTTTAAATTCTATAAATACTTTTATATCTAAAAGAAAAAAACTAAATGCTACTAGCTTTTGCTATTAACTTCAGCTGAAATATTTATATATTTTTTTAGGTTACTAACCAACGCATTGCAAAGTGATGCAAGCGATGCCTTGAGAATAGTGCAATATAAGAAATTAATAGAAATTATTTTAGTTTGTTTTAAAGGTGTAATATTAAATTCGATTTTTTATTAATCGTTTAATCAAGAATTCTTATTAATCAAAATTATGAAGCTTGATCACTCGATTATGTTTTTAATTGAAATTACGCTTAGTTTGTTTTGAGCTACACGTTTGGATAAGATTATTATTTATTTTTTGTTTTTTTGTTTTAATTGAATTAATCAATTTAATTGGCGTTGAATGAAAGCAATGCAAATTCAAAAAACATCAGTCAATGCCAATGCCAATTTTTTTTTTTTTTTTTTTGAATTGGCATTGTATTCCAATTCCCAATTAGTTTAAGCAAAAAATTCAATATTTTTATGTTTAGTTTCAAACTATAGTTTTTGATTTGCGTTACAAATCAAACAATTATTGTATATTCCCTAATGTTATACAATCTTTTATTTTTACTAGGTACCTTGGAACTTTACGTCTCAGAAAATATGAGTTAATGTTGTTAGTAGGCTCAGCGAAGGTAGATTGTGTTGCATCATCAGCAGAAGCATTTTGTATATCCAAATAATCGGTTAGAAGCAATTGCAGCTATAACGAGGAAAAATGCAAAAACAAAAAAAAAAGAAAGAAAGAATTATTAGACAAAACTGCATTACAACTAATACAAAAAAGAACAGAAAAGGAAATCCCCTTTCTCCTTCACCCTCTCTTCCTTGTACTTACCACCGATTGTGCTTGTGACCAGAAATCAGTTAAATCATACGGCTGCGGTCCCACAACCGAATATTTTTGCACAACCGCTAAATAGTTTTTCAACAACAGTGAATGTGTGTTGGAAATCGCTTTAAATTGTTTGAAAATCACTTCCAACAACGACAACAATGGATAACGTTCGTCACCGGCATTCACTTGTAATGCAATCATCTGACGTGTGGTATGCTGTACCACCTGCAGCAGCTCAGTTTGTATTTGCACACGTAATAGCTCCAGTGAGTCGGGAACTTTTCCCAACATTCCAAAACATTCAACAATTATCGATATAAAATAAGTCATGCTCAATTCGGGATCAATGAGGTCAGCATCTTCGATTACTTCGGACTTTTCCAAATCAAAACCTTGTGCCATTTCTACTAATGCTTTGCGTACCCGCGCATTCGCTTCAATGCGATCGGTGGAACGACGTGCACCAATGCCACGAGTAAAGCTTGAATTTAAGCGACTTGAATTGTTGCGTTGAAAGTTGGAGAATGCCTGGGTGGCGGAATTTTTATACAACTGAGTGACTAACTCTTCATGCAAACGCTGATAGAGTTGCTGGCGGCGTGTCTGTAAATCACTACGTAAATCGGCGAGACCCTCAACTCCTTGCAGGGGACCTTGTATCAGAGTCAAAGCATCGGTGAGCGCTTTGCTGGCATGCAAATACTGACGTTTTGCTGTGTAGCTAACCACACGTTGAGGCACTTTACGCAATTCGTTGCTATGAAAATGAGTAAGTGAAAATTTGTTAAGAATTTAAAGTGAAATTTGAGATAAAAATAGGTGAATTGTTACTGCTCTACTCACATTTGTTCCAGCATCTCCAGCACATATTTATGCTGTACTGCATCCGTCCACATTTTCTTCAATTCCTCACGTCGACATTGCAGTAAACGCTTGCAGGCACCTAAATTCTCTTTGACAGCGTGTATCCGTTCACGGCTGGTTGTAATCTCTGTGGACACTTGACTGAAGAGTGGCAGTACTTGTGTTAATTGCTGATCATGACGCGACACCAATTCATTCAGCCGCTGATCGGAGCGTTTGAATTCTTTTTCGATTTTTTGTTTCTCCTTTTGTCGTTCCTCTGTTGTTTCGCTGAAGCCAAGCGATTTGATGACATTGACCAGAAAACCGCAGCCGGGCTGTTTGGTGAGAGCATAAATTGGGAAAGATTATATTCAATAGGGAACTGATAAGCACACAACTACATAATTAACGCCCATATAATTAAGTTGCAAATGTAAATAAAAAAATTTGTTGGTTTTTTTTTTCATTTTTGATGATTTTGCTGCTGACAGGCGTATTTTTCACTCAGCCTCTCTCATCATCGACATTGATGATACTCTCCTTTGCACTTGATTTACACACTTTATGCGCGAGTTTCATATGCATTATTTATGAAACTTTTACATTTTTGTAATGTAATTACCTCATCTTTTCCATATTTAACTCCGCGAGGAGGTTTTGTTGGCGGTGGCGGTTCCAGTTCGGACATTTTTAACAAAGATATTTTGTGTGGTGGCCGTCCGTCAATTAAATCTCAAAGTCGTTGAGCGTGAATGTTAACGGCGTCGGTGGTATTTGTGCGGCGTAAGATCGATTGGGGATTTTTGTCATCGCCGTTAATATAAAAATTCAGATGGCTGGGCGGTGGAATTTATTATAGAACAGTGATGTAGTTTTCGGTATGACTTGTAACATTTTCAGTACACTTTAAGAGTTGGATATACGTCAGTACGCAAGTAGCATTTTCCCTACACTTTAACACAAATAATATTTTTATATTTTTTGTTGTTGTATTATTTCGAAAGAAATACTTTTTTTTGGGTTTGAGAGGAAATAACTGGTAAAATTAACATTTCATTGTAATTCACTGTCGAAAGTAAGTCAGCAACCCTCAAACACATGGCTGTAAAAAACTGGGAAAATATAAGATTTATTACTTTTTTTTTTAGACATTTTGCATTTTACTTTTATAAGTGGCTGTTCAGATGGGAGCAAGCTTGAAAAGCAGAGAATATACAGAGAATGGAAACTTTACCATTACACATGGTGCCAAGTGATTTAGTAGACCTACCACAGTAGTGCCCAACGATTTAGTAGACCTACCACAGTAGTGCCAAGCGGTTTAGTAGACCTACCTCAGTAGTACCAGTCGAACCAAAAAGTATTGCTGATGTTCATGGTTTTTTGTTACACTTTACTATTTTGCCTTACTATTTCCTTTGAGTTTACTCCTATTGCTATATGTTATATTTTTTGTGTTATGAAACGTTTCAAAAATTGTTATTTTGTTTTTTAGCACACAATCAAAACATTGAAATCGTACCAACTATGATTTTTTGCTAAAAACTATTTTTATATGTCTAAAAGCGTTATATTCGTAGTTCATTCGATGAACAAAACCTTTTTGTTTACTCATAATTTTTTCATAAAGACCAAACTGAATAGATGCCTGATTTCATTTATTATTATATTTATTTACTAATAAGTTCACATAAGTAAGAACCAAAAGTTTTAATTGAATGAAATTTATTTAGTACAATTTTTAATAAAGCGTACTTTTTCCGCACTTTTTTTTTCCATACATTTTCGCTTTGTTAGCACGGCAATACATATCCATATATATTCTCTGTTGAAAAGCCTGAGCAGGCGTGTCGTGTCCACATGAGTACAACCATGACGGACTTTTTCTAATCAAAAAGGAACAGTGGAATTGGAATTTTGTCACTTTTTCTTGTGCTCATTAAGATAGGTTCTTATGTTCGCAAAAGAAAAAAATGCAAAAGAAATATCAATTATGTGCCTTATATATGTACTAAAAATTAAATAAAAAATAAAAGCAACAATCTCTTAAGAAATTAAAATAAATTTATAAGAAAATAGCAAGAAGATGAAGACTGTGTGTGCCGTAGATGCGCATTGTTTGTTTGCGTTCATGTTCCCTTTTCAACTTCAAAAAATTATGAGGGAAAGTGGCAAAATCGGAACAATATGAACATGGAACATTCATTAATGCGCAGATTTTTATTTTATTTTTAGATTTTCGGCGCAACTCTGCTATCTCTTTCTCTCTACATATTTCTTCTACCTTTCTCTTTCAGACATGATTCATGCCTGAACTCGTCTGAACAGCCACTAACAGCTACTCTTGTAATATTTATTAACAAAAACATGACTGAAAAATAAAAATAATCGAGCTGGAGGGCAACTCATTGTTATTCCTCCAATTATCCATAATTGCTACATAAATTCTTGCAATCCAAATTGGCAACATTTTTATTTATTTTTATTTTCACAAAACACACAAAAATTCTTTTTCTCCAAACTTATAATCTGTCAAACACGAATTTCGCATCTTAATGAAATTCTAATGAAATTCACTCTCGGATGTCAGCACTATTAAAGAATTCCGCTGAGTGACTACGTTTTGTTTGTGGCTGTTCACACTAGCGCAAGCATGAACGCCTATCTAAAAGAGTGAGGCGTCTTTTTCTAACTACCTCTTTTTTCTACCTGTTTACCTCGCATGAACGCCTGTCATGCTTGCGCTCGTGTTGGGTGCCAAACGTTAACAAAGTACTATGGTAGAATTTTGTGTAAAACTTTTTCCATCTGGTGAGAAAAATTTTGAATTTTGTTGTGCTAAGCGATATCAAAGTACTCGAGTAAGTTTTGACAACAATGGCGGGCAAAACAACGACGGAAAATTACAAATAAAATTAACTAAACAAAAAAATAATTGAAAAAAGCAATATTGCGTTCATAAATTTCGAAAATTTTAGGCCATATTGTTTGCAATTTTCTTTGAAGCAAAATCAATAAAAGAATAGTGTTACACAGCTGCCTTTTTGCAGAAACCAATATCGAATAAAATGTGCGTTTGTATAGTGACACTATTGTTTGTTGTTTGTTTCTCTGCTGCTTAGTGGTTGCGCTCGTCTTTTGTTTATTCCATCTGTCATATTTTCATGTAGCCCCTTGGGTTACAATCATATTCACCGCACAAGTGTCAAAAATTTACTCACTCAATTACTTTGATACCATTTGGCACAAGCTCTTAGAATACAATTTTCAGTACTCTTTGAGAAGATTTAGTACACTTTTAAGATTCGATTCAATACGAAAAAGATGAGCTGGATTGGCAACACTGTTACGGAAGTAGTTAGTTTTAAAAATCTAAAGGGAAATTGTTAAAGTGTTTTTTTTTTTTAATAAAATTTACTTAAATATATTAGTAAAAATGAGAAATACATTGTTACAAGTGCAATCTTCAAAAAATATTGTTGTAATTTTAATCAAAGTGCCAGTGGAAAATAATGAAAAATTATCAATGGTGGAAGCTCTAGGAGCCCAGAAGCACAAAAAGCAACAGTGAAGTTGGTTTTTTTTTTTAGTGAAGAGAAACTAAAAAAAACTAATAAATGATTCCTTTAAGCAAAAAATTTGTCAGAAATATTTATTATTCCTCTAATCTTTGATGAAATGAAAAAAGCTTTTGATGCCACAGCCAACCACTACGTCTACATGCTGCAAAAAAAAAGAAGCCAAGTACGAACAATTGTTACACATAAATTCTTATAAATCACATATGTAAGTATATTTATTTTAAATTACTAAATTTATTGTTGTTATAAATTATTATTTTTTTTAAAAGTATCGTTTTTATCATTTGAATAATGTTTATTAATTTCATTATTAAAAAAATTTAAATTGGTTAATGCCACAATACCATCTTTACTACAATCTTGAACCTTTGCTGGTGCATGACTTATAATGCCTACCAAACGGTAATAGGTTTCACGATTATTATCTAGTTCTCTGATAGCAAAACCGCCACCGCTGTCTCCACGACACGAACTACCACCTATTGTATTTTTCACACAAAATTTATCATCTGGTAATTTATAATCTGGATTTATACTACGCAATTCATTTTTACAATCCCCAAAGGATAATGAATTCATGTTGAGCTTTTGTAATACTTCTTTCCGGCTTTGCTTATTAATGCCATAACCAACAATAAAACCAGGAATATTAGATTCAATATACACTCTTGCATTAGATTGGAAATTTAAACAAATTGGGCGTATTGCAACCGTAAATGTGAAATGCTGACTAAGCACCAGCAACGATAGATCATTGTGGTATTGATTATCTTTACCTATATAACTGAGAAAAAATATTCAGATTAGCTTGCACCATGAACAGTTATAAACAGAAAACATTCTTACTCATTAATAATAATATTTGTTATATTACGCATCTGCACTTCATCATTATTACTATAGTAATCAGCAAGTATTTTTCCAGCTAATACGCTAAAAAGGGTAACATCGAAAGGTATCCAATTGGCTATATCCCAGAAGCAATGTGCCGCTGTAAAATATAAATAAAAATTCTTTAATGAACCATGAAGAATTTAGCTTCAGCATCCCATAGTTTGAGAATGAATTGTGCAATTATTAACACTGATGATTACCCGATAATACCAAGTGTGGCGAAATGATGGAGCCTCCACAAATGCGCTTATAGGTCCTTTCATCGAATTGACTGTAGATACTGGTATGCCAAGGTGTTTCATTAATCTCCACATCGATGCCATCTTTAATAAATGCTGTTGTATATGGCTGTATAATGCCACATTCCATTTCACATGGAACTTTATTATAGGAATTCCATTTAGCGTTATCTTCACATAGTAATTTGTCATATGTTGAGGTTCTGGGAAATGCCATAATATTAAAAGTGTATTGTTTTAATTGAATAAATATAAACTATTACCTCCAGTAGGGCTTGAAGAAGCCACTAGCACAATTGATCTGTGCTTCAGTTCCGGGAAGTATATTGGTGCAGCTGACTTGACGTCCTTTATATGTGCAAGTTGCTATTGTTGAAACTCCAGCTTCAAGTATGGTAGGATCACAATATTCTGTGTGCAAATTTAAATGTTTTAATTTTATTTTCGTTTTTCGTTTTCTCAACTTACTTATGCATTTTGGTATGTCGTCATTCCATCCAATTGATGTACACACTGTTTTGGTTACTCCCACCAATGTATTACCGGCATTGCATTTAAAACTAACAAAACCGGAGCTTGGTATCATATCACCAGGCTGCTTAAATGTTCCAGTATTTTCATGTTTTATAATTAAATTGTTACGCACGCTGGGAATACGACAACTACCTCCACCGCCATCAGTACTAATTGTAGGAGTAGGCTTAGGTTTAGTTGGGGGTGGAGGTAAAGGTGGTCTTGGTGAAGATCCACCGATCGGCTTAGGTCGGCCGCATAAAACTGTAGCTTCATCAGAACCATCAGCACATTCTAGTGTCCCATTGCATTTAGCATCACCATTAACACAGCCACCATAGCCACAACGAAATGCATAGCTTGGACATTGTAAAGCTGAACAAACTTCAACCGTTTCATCATAACCATTTTGACAGTGAAGAATACCATCACACATATTTTCCATTTCAATGCATTTCCCGGGCTCACATTCCATTCCTGATGAACTAATGAACATACAAAAGTATTATGAACTATTTTTTGTAATATAAAATATTGTAATTATAAAATTTTATACCCGCATGATCCTTGTAGTTTATTATTTAATGAAGTTTTGTCTGGATTACACATAAATGCATTTTCATCGGAATTGTCGGCACACTTTTTAATACCATTACATTTTTCTGAGGCCGCTACACATGCTCCATAGGTGCATCGAAATGAAAATTTTGGACAAGTAACATGTATACAATTATCAGCAGTTTCATCTGAACCATCACGACAATCAACTTCACCATCGCATAGATTATCACTGTCAAGACATTCGCCATTGTCGCATTTCCAATCACATTGCGCTTTTGCTGTGCATCAAAAGATTATAAATGTGATGAATGAGTTTAATTTTAGCAGTGTGAACAACTGCCTAAAGGTCAAGGGAGATACGATACGTATGTGTGTGCATGTGTATGTGCACTTCAAGTTAATATGAGAGAGCAAATATTTCACATTATGCTCTCAATTGTGTAATTAATATTATTTGGTTTCCATATATTGTTTGTCATATATATAGATAGAGAACAAAATATCTCAATATCGGTAGAAGCAATTGAATCTCTCTTGAAGCAAATAAATCGGTTGAGTTCTGCAATATGAAGCCTTAAACACAATTGCGACGGGTGACGGGTACCCTCTGTCATAATTAAAACGCACTCAATCGTATGAATTGGCACAGAGTTGTGGTGAGACGGGTTTCCCGCCGAAGATGTTTCTCATCGCCTGAGATCTATTTCTGTTTTAACCATCGGCGATTATAAGACAGCTGATCAGCTGATTGTCAACATATTAAATTTATTTTGGCGCGAAATAATTAAAATGAATAAATTTTGTGAAAAACACAATAATTTATGTAAATAATAATAATAAATTAATAAATAGAACAATAAAATGAATTTGAATGAGTTGCTAATAGAAGAAGTGCAAAAGTGTAGATGTTTGTACGATTTGTTAATGAAGGACTACAGAAATGTACAAATGAAAAATGCAATTTGAGAAAAAATTGAGAATACTTTAAATTCAGGCTATAAGTATAATACATATATGAGTTCATTATACTTATTATTATATTAATTTAGGTGCACGTACTTATAAACAAAAAGATTTCATTTCTAAAATAATTTTCTTGTGCATAGAAAATGGTAGCTGATTGCCCGTCGATCCGTCACGCGTCGTAATTGTGTTTACTAGAACGAATTTCATGGCGGATACTGGCCAGCTGTTCACTTCTCCTTCAACTGGGTTTCCCGTCACCCGTCGTAATTGTGTTTAAGTTTATTATATAAATAGAGAAATATAATAATTTTGGTTTTTTTTTTCTCTTTCCCAAGATATATTTGTAATAGTGTTCGAGTACTAGCATTAAAATTTTAAAGTTTGCTTATCTTTCTCTTAATGCAAAAAGCACATATCCCTTACGTAAGGATAATTCCATTTGCTTAAGCTGTGGTTAGCTGTGGCGAGCTGTGACAGCAATCAACATTGTTAATATGTGTATTGAAGTAGAAATATGACTCAAATATAAAATATCTAGGTAAATACACGTACAAAACCACCAAACCAATATATTATTAAAACAAACATTGTTTTCATAAATTTTAAAAATCACATAAATATTTAAAATTAACATTTTGTATACCAATCTTTAAATTAGATTTATAGATACCCAGCACATGATAGACTCTCCGGCATACTGAAGATATTGCGCTTCGTTGGAAGCTCCAAATGATTTTAAGGTTTAATTTTAGCTCTCAAGTGCTGAATATCCGGTTCTCGAATCAAATGCATTTATAATTTGTATGGATTCTACTTGCAGAGAAATACTCAAAGTTAAAAACGAAAATGAGATAAATTGAAATCAGCGACTTCAGCTTCAGAATTCAATAGATTGTTGTGCCGAAATTAAGAGAGTTTTATAAATACTTTAATCAAAAAAAAAAAAAAAAAAAAAAACAATTTGATAACCAAATTGAGGATAATTTAAAAGCACCAAGTAACCATTCGTAAAATCCATGCACAATGCAAGAGTATTAAAAATACAAAAGTATGAATGTAAACACACACACATACGTATTTATAATGGCAATGAAGTTTTTGTTTTTATTGTTTCATTTATTTTAAAACCACGAACATTTTATTTAATCACACTTTTTTACTAAAAATATTTACTATATTTCTCAGAATCGCACTCAATTGGCGCCGGGTTTTTATTGTTGCTATTATATTTTACTCAAAAATTAAACAAAATGAAACATCACAATGGAGATAAAATTTTAATACAAAATACTACGTAATTTCTTTAGATTTCACTGATACTTACTTCTTTCCACTATATTGATTACAATTAACAATATTACAATTAAAGTTGAAAATTTATTCTTTCGCATTATTCTTTATTTTATTTTTAGAAAAATTCATATACGAATAAATTTAATTTGATAGAAAAAATCACGAAAATAAACAAAAATCCCCGCGTTTATAAAAATAAAAACAAAGCGCTCTTGTCTCGGAGCTATAACGATGCTCCAAACGCTACTAAAACTTGATTTCATTTAGCTGAGAATACATGAGATTTGGTTTACTTAAATTACAATCCAATCAAGCATTAAGAGCGTGTACTACTAACTGCTGTGTATGTGTGTGTGTGCTTATAAATATGAATTAAAGAGAAACTATCTGAGAAGCGTTGCTTAAGTTTTGAAAAGCGTGATAAGAACTCGATTTAAACTTCTATCGATATGATAGTGAATAAATTATGTGATAACTATAATCATTAGCAAAATTAAGTGATTTGTAATTTTTAAAATGCTATCGAAAGTCAAATTTTATTCTATCGAATTTAAATTGCGGAATTAGGAAGAAATAAAATATTGAAATTTTTTTTTTTATTCAAGTAATTTTAATTAATTTCTACACCGAGAGTAGTCTAAGCTTGAATGGCAGATTTATTGCTGGCGTTTTATGCGAAAAGCATCGTGAATTTCAGTCAGAAGTTATCAAAATCAAAGAAAGATCACTCCCTGACAAAGCGAAAAATAACAACTCTGTCAAGAATGATAGAAATAAGATGACGACTTGTGCAGGTCCGTTACTTTGTTTACATTTTTTTTGGCAATCTGCCGATATGGTTGTGACGTTACACCAGAAGAAAAAATTATTGTTGATTTGATACAAAAAGTTACTGTGTTTTGTAGAGTGAAAACTTGTTTTTTTTCTAATTTAACAGTTTTTTTATTTATTTTGTGATAGAAAAGTTTTTTAACGGAAATATTCGGAAACATCGCGTTATATTTTATTTTATAGCAAAAAATAAAATCTTTTATAAATTTTTGCGCAAAAGAAATAAGCAAAAAATACACTGGCTGTTGCGACTTCAGAGCTACAAAATCGCATAAGTATTTCTTTTTGTCGCGCTGAAGTCGCAGCTCACCTCGTTTTTTCTGCGATTTTTTCTTCTCCATCTTTTTTTATTTATTTTGTGATATGAAAGTTTTTCAATGGAAAAGTTAATAGAAAATGTGCGGAAACATCGCAGTTTATTTTATTTTATCCCAAAAAGTTAAATCATTTTTAATTTTTTGTGCAGAACAAATAAGCAAAAAATAAACTAGCTGTTGCGACTTTAGCGCTGCAAAATCGCATACGTATTTTTTTGTTGTCGCGTTGAAGTCACACCGCGTTTTTACTGCGATTTATTCTTCCTCGTCTTTTTTAATTTTTTTTTTTGGGGGGATAGGAAAGTTTTTCAACGGAAAAGTTGTTTTTTTTTCTAATTTAATCGTTTTTTTATTTCTTTTGTGATAGAACGGAAATATTCGAAAACATCGCGTTATATTTTATTTTATAGCAAAAAATAAAATCTTTTATAAATTTTTGCGCAAAAGAAATAAGCAAAAAATACACTGGCTGTTGCGACTTCAGAGCTACAAAATCGCATAAGTATTTTTTTTTTGTCGCGCTGAAGTCGCAGTTCACCTCGTTTTTTCTGCGATTTTTTCTTCTCCATCTTTTTTATTTATTTTGTGATATGAAATGGAAAAGTTGATAAAAAATGTGCGGAAACATCGCAGTTTATTTTATTTTAAAGCAAAGAGCAAAATCTTTTTAAATTTTAAGCACAAAAAAAATAAGCAAAAAATAAACTAGCTGTTGCGACTTTAGCGCTGCAAAATCGCATACGTATTTTTTGTTGTCGCGTTGAAGTCACACCGCGTTTTTACTGCGATTTATTCTTCCTCGTCTTTTTTTAATTTTTTTTTTTTTTGGGGATAGGAAAGTTTTTCAACGGAAAAGTTGATAGAAAATGTGCGGAAACATCGCAGTTTATTTTATTTTAAAGCAAAGAGCAAAATCTTTTTAAATTTTAAGCACAAAAAAATTTAGCAAAAAATAAACCAGATGTTGCGACTTCAGAGCTGCAAAATCGCATAAGTATTTTTTTTCTTTTGTCGCGCAGAAGTCGCAGCTCACCGCGTTTTTACTGCGATTTATTCTTCATCATTTTTTTTATTTCGTTTGTGATATTTCAACACAAAATTTATTGAAAAATGTTCGATATCGAAAAATTAATAGAAACATAATATTTTATTTTATTTTATGGCAAAAACTAAAATGGTTTTTAATTGTAAATGCAGAAAAAATAAAAAATAAACCAGCTGTTGCGATTTCAGAGCTGCAAAATCGCGTCAGTGTGAGATAACATGCGATTTCGAAATTTGAGAGTTTGAAACGCCGAAAACTCGGCGACATCGCTGCGACTAAATCGTGTCTGTGCATGCATACCTTTACTCTTTGAATTCAATATTGCATTAGAATAAAATTTTCGATATTTCAACCGACTTCACCCGAGCACACACAGTCACTATGGGTGCCTGGAATTCTCTGACATTTACTTTTATTTTGTGATTTAAACTTTTTGTTTTTATAAATTTTTTGAAAATCTCGCAACGAATTGCTGACGAGAAAGACTAAAATAATTAATAAAGAACGAATAAATACTGGAGAGCCACTCAGATACCTAAATGGAGAAGTCGCAACTTTGCATCACCTGTTGCACAGTAATATCCGCGATCAGTTTGATATTTGTACTATTTCTATCGGGCTTACAACATGAATGGAAAAAGTTTAAGGCTCTTTTGGTTATCATAGTTGTGATATTACTGATAAAGTTTCTAATCTGTGATACTTGTAAGTTTGCGATTCATTCGCTATACACAGCAATACGTCAGAAAAAACAATATGAACAAAAGCAATTAAACGAGGCAACGACGGCGTATGGTGGCGTTGGTGACGCCGCTGCTGCTGATGACTTTAAATCAAAACGTACAGATTTTCTGAAATTACGTCTGGCAAGCTATAAATCACAGCTGTTTCTAACCGAGCAGCAAAGCAATGAAACGCTGAATATTCACTATCGGCAGATTGTCAATGAATTGTGGTTGTATGGCAAATATTTTGTACTACTGTTATTGCTAATTGTTGGATCACGTGATCCTTTATCCTACTATAATACAAATACCATATATACGATATTAAACGAAGGACGCCTGAATACGTACAGTGTAGAAAATGTCATATCGATGCCACAACTCTATGAATTCATAGAAAAGGTCCCGATTGAGGCATTCATTAACGGTAAAGGCTATGATGATAAATTGATTAGTGAGCATGGTTGGATACAATATGAGATAGCGAAACTTTTGGGTGTGGTACGTTTGCGGCAAATACGTCAAAAATCAAAGAAAATTTATTTAAAAGTTCCGGATTATGATGAATCGAATTACATGCCCAAATGGCAATTGCCATTTAAGCATTTACGCTACGTGAATAAATATTGGCGCATTTATGAACCATGGATGGCCAATACGAATGCCGACTTCTCAAGTTACTTGCTGTCCGGTGAGTCTTGGGGCTATTTAAATGAGTACTCAAAAAATCGTGGTTACGTTGCATTGCTCGCGCGAAACGTACAGAATAGCATGAAAGTGATGGAGTATCTGCAGAATACCACCTGGTTGGATGAACGCACTGTGGTGCTATTTATTGAATTCACGCTGTACAATGTGGATGCAAATATTTTTAGCATTTGCTCGCTAATGTTCGAATGGACACCATTCGGTAATATACTCACCGATGTGGACGTCCAAAGTGCTGAGCTGCTGCTGAATTTGGATCACTTGTCGGTGGTGAGCCTCATTGTGCTCTTACTGTATATTCTGGTGTTAATACAATTAGCGAAAGTATTCTTCCTGCATGCCTGGTTTAACTGGAGTATACTACGTTCATGGTGGTATTCGCTGGATTTATTAATATTAGTGTTAAATTTCGTTATGCTCATATTGATTGTGCTGCGTGAGGCGAGTGTCGCGCGTATGATGACCCGGTTTGAGTCATCGTACAAAGTTGAGTTCATTGACTTTCGTTCGCCGGCTACGCTAGATAGCCTTACCTCATTTATAGCCGGCTTCCTGATCTGTTTTACCACCATTCGCATTTGGCGTATAATGCAATTTGCACGTGTATTTCGTCTCTTCACGCGTACCCTCTTCAATGCCAAAAGCGCCCTGGCCTCGACATCGCTCATCATTTTCATATTTCTAATTGGTTTCGGTATCGCTTCGTATATTATCAATGGCAATAATACTGAAACATTTACCCGCTTCATCAAAGGCATCACATCGCTGATGAGTTTTTCATTTGGCTTTGGCCATGAAGTTGATCAGCGTGATTTAAACTATGGAGGTTTCACTGTTGGTTTCATTCTGTACTCTCTGCTCATGTTTGGTGTATCGATCATTTTAATTAATATGTTTATCACATTGATTTGTGATTATTTTGAAAAGACTAAAATGGCTGAAGATGAGGAAAATCGTAAAAATGAGAATGCATTGAATTTTTGGCAATTTCTAAAACTTGAATACGCTTGCTGTTGGGCGTTTTTGAAACGTTTACGTCCGAAACATTTTAAGCGCAAAGCAAATGAAACTGTTAACGAGAGTGTAGAAAAAGCTATCGATAAATTAGAGCGGGAATTGGAGAAAGAACAGCAAAACGATTCGAATGTGCTTAATGAAACAGCAGCAGCAGCAGCAGCGGAAACGGAAACGGGCGATATTGAAAATGAACCGAAACATATGGATCGTTTGAGGCATATTGCGAAAATTTTACTCACACAAATGGAAATATTACATCGTGAGTTACAAATTTTAGATGTGGAATTGGATGATGATTCGGACGAAGGTGACCAAGAGTTGAGGTATAATATTACGCCACCGCCGTCAAAAAACGGGATGCGTAAATTTGATTTGCTTAGAGTACGAGCAGCGAAAATTAAAAATGTTCTTAATATTTGTAGGGGATATTTAATATTTATATTATGATTATTTATAAATAGAGAAGAAATGCGAAATTTCATAACCATAAAACCTGTGTAATTCTAGTTTTTATTTGACATCAGTAGGTTAGATTAGGTTAGGTTGGAGTGGACACACTTAAGCCTGAACGGTCCATTGTGATACCACATGATTGGACCTACAGTATAACGCCGGTTCCGAACGGCGTTTGTAGTCCATTTGAAAAAAATCGAATGCTTTCAAATACTTACGGTGAGGCTGCTCTGCGTGAAAGAACATGTCGTGAGTGGTTTCAACGTTTTCAAAGTAGTGATTTCAATGTCATGAACAAGCACTGTTGCAAAAATGACGAATTGGAATCACTTTTTAATAAAAATTCGTGCAAAACGCAACAAGATCTAGCTGAATCACTGGAAATGAATCAGCAAGCCAACTCGAAACGCTTCAAGGCCATGGGCACGACTCAGGAACAACAAAATTGGGTTCCGTCCGAGTTGAAACCGAGAGATATTGAACGGCGTTTATTTGCATGTTAACATCTACTTAAAAGACAGAATCGGCAGAGGTTTCTACATCGCATCGTAACCGGCGACAAAAAATGGGTCCATTTCGATAATCCCACGCGCAGAAAGTCATGGGGAATGCTGGGACATGCTTGCACGTCGACGCCAAACCGAATATTCACGGCGCCAAAATTATGCTCTGCATTTGATAGGACCAGCTCGGTGTGATATACTACGAGCTACTGAAACCGAGTGAAGCCATCACAGGAATTTTAGAAACTAATTTCTCTGCTTTTAAACGATTTTATTCAATTAAAAAAAGGCATACATTATTTATTTTTTATAATATCTACTAAAATACAAGTACGATGAAAATGTGTGAATTTATAAGATAGGTAGGCATGCCTCTGAAATTAGATGTGATGAAAATGTTAATAGATACGTTCGATTCGTCACTTTTTCTGCTCACTTTAATCATGATAAACTGAAATCTTTGTAGTTATGTTTCTAGCAGTGATAACAAACTCAAATTAGTTGATGGTTTGTGTATTTGATATGCGATTTTCTTATGCGCCAGTGCTGCCAAGTTTTTCTTTCAATATACTTTACTGGGTTACTGGCAAGTAACAAAACTAACTGATCGAATGCGAAAAATATTTAACTACTACTGATATTCAAATGTATAAAACTAACCTAGAAATTGCTTGAAATTTCATTAATTCTACAAACTCGTATAGTAGTCGTCATGTAATTGACGACAACTAACTTCAAGTGCATTTATCAGGAACATCAAAACCGGGTACATGTGCATGGGGTCGTTACTAATGGTATTTCAAATGCATGAATACCAAGAATTATACTAAAACTAATCACAATTTCTGCAGGACAAACAAGGTCTTTCGCTCTCTATCTCCTTCACTCTCTCTCTCTTTCTTCCTCACATTCATAATTTCATTTCCAACTCTTTCTTTCTCTCTCTATGGTCTTCGTGGTGGCAAATATTCGCGATTAGATGATGTTGAAGCAATCTGCCCACTTGGTGTATATTGTGTGCCACCACCACCACCACCTCCAGCACCAACACTACCTGCAACGCCACCACGTATAACTGAACCGAATGGTGCAGGAGTTGCTACCCCTGCAGCAGGATTGAATGCTTGAGCTGTTGCTGTCGTTGAAGGCATAAAGCGTCCCGTGATTGTATTGCCAGCTACTGTATTTTGAAAGTTTGAACCCGGTACTGGGGTGACTGAGGTAGCCGGATTTGGGAAATTACTACCACCAACAGTTCCACGTATATTACCACCACCGTATATACTTGTGGCAGCTACAGTTGAGGCAGTTGTGCGGGTGCCAGTAGGTGTTTGAGCATAACCGGGTTGTTGTTGTTGTTGTTGCTGGCGTGTAGTACCACCACCGATGCCTATTTGTGCATTTTGGAATGCATTTTGCTGTGTAGACGCTCGCTCATTACCATAGTCATAAATGTAAGCATTATTCCCATATAAACTTGGTGCAGTAACACAATCGAATTGATTCCACCAGACGCAAACTAAAGTTTCCTGACTGAAGACCGTCCCATTGGGGCATAGAAAAGAATATGTCCGATTCATGGCGCATATATGAAAAACTTGACATTGTGCTTCCACATCGGAATAGTAGCCGGGTAGCTGTTGTAAACAATCGAAATTTGTTGGTGGAACTTGCGCGTAAGTGGGATAATCGACATTTGGCACTCCCGGTATGGCTGAGTAATCACCAGCTTCATCATCATAATCAGCACCTCCCAAATCACCGCGACTTTGACCTCGACCAATGCCACCACCACCACCACCGCCTATACCGCCTGCACCTCCTCGTGCGGTGTTGGAAAATTGAGTTGGTTGTGTTCCTCCAATATTGGCAGCTCCTGGCCCTGCGTATATGCTGCCACCTGGACGTTGCGTTAGTGTTGATGTTGGTCTTTGTTTTGGTAGTCCTGCTGTTGAGCCGCCTGTAAACGCCGCTGCAACAGCTGACGGTGATGTTAATCCCGGTACAGATGGTGTAAATCCTGTTGCTGTCGTACCGCCAATACGTTGTGGCTGTCCTTGTCCTCCATATCCACCATAAGCCGCTGCTGTTGTTGGGTTTAAACCGCCCGTGCCTGGAGCAGCACCACCATAAGCTGTCGTGGCTGCGGTGGAAAATGTTGCAGCAGCTGTTGGGCCACCAGTTGGGAATGCGGGTCCAACAATTGGACGTCCACCCGCTGCAGTTGCTGCGATATTCGTTACTTCAGGACGAGCGTAATTATAGCCACTTTGTGCCTGAACAGAAGGGGGAAAAGAGAAGAGTAGTGATGTAAAAGAAAATTATAGATATTTTTACATGAATTGTTTCTTTAATTACTAGGTACTTACCAAGCACTGCTGACATGCCAGTAACAATCCTAAAAAGAGATTAAAAAAAATATTAATTAACTTCAAATGCAAATAAATCTTCTTGAAATTTGTTAAATTATTTATAAAATATACGTTATTGAACAAAATACTTTTTTTTAACGTTGAATTACAAATTTTCAACGTTGAATTTCAAATTTTCAACGTTGAATTCAACGTTTTTCCATTCCACCAATTTAACCGTTCACGTTTGTCTTCCTTCAGTCCAATAATTTTTCTCCTCGCGATCTCTTTCAACGACATGCGGCAGAACGAGACAACAAGAACATTCAATTTGACATTTAGTTTAGGTATTGGGATGCCAGATGTTTAAAATATAAATCTTACAATCAATTTGATATTTAGTTTAAGTACAAGGCTACCAAAAGGGCAAAGTATAAATCCTGCTTACATAATACTATTACAAACTAAAAATTTTTTGTAAGCTACTGTGAATTCACCGTTAAAATTAAATTTTTGTTTTTTTATTGGTGCGTAACTATAGCCGCAGTTTTGGTCAGTCACGGATCATTTTTCTAAATTTTAATATTAATTTATTTACTGGTACTTATTTAAATGACAAGAAATAATGCAAAATTACTGTCTTTAAAGAGGCTGTTCTCATTAATTGTGAGCTTACTAAAAAACCAAACAATCTGATTGACTAATTCGAAATTATTTAAAGAAACAAAGTAATTATGACAAAAATAAAAAGGAAAGTTTGTACTCAAAGCTGTCAGTACAAGATTAGTGCTGCATTATCAATATGACAAGTGATTCAAGAAAAAATTGACACCAAATCGCTAAGGAATGTGGCTCTCGATGGATGGCATTTCGCCTTTTGAAGCGTCCTCCGCACATCGTAATAGTATGTTCACAAAGCGGCTGAAAGTTTGATTTTGGTGCCCAAAATCGATTTGGCTGAAAATCCCTTGAAAACTGAATTTTCGTCATAGAACAATTGTCTAATGAAAATCTGATTTTCAGCCGATTTTCAACGAAAACGTGTTTTTGATAGTTTTTTAGGAGACTATGAAAATTAAATCTAGAGGTTAATTTTCAAAGTCATAACGTGTTTTGGCTATGATTTTTCTCTATGCAACTCTGTGTTTCTGAGAGAATTGAGTGAATGCTACTACAATATTCCATATATTACAATATTTAGTACTGGTTTTTGGTATCTGCCAAACATGATGACATTTGTTAATTGTAAAAAGTGTGTGCAAAGTAAATGATCTCAAAAAATTGGAAATAAAAACTGACAGATGAAAAATCAAATGCCGTCTGAACGAATTTTCTGAAAATCTAATTTTGAGCAACGAAAATCGATTTTCAACTTCCATGTGAACATACTATAAGGCATATACTAAAAAGCCATGCACAAGATATTGCATAATCTTGTTGAAATCTGCCGCCAATTTCCACAAAAACAAAAAATTGGAAACAGATCGGATTTATCGATCAAATCAAATATTTATCGATCCTGAAACCACTTAGTACTCCTATTGAACCTTACAAGGTCTGTTGACGAGATCTCCGCCAGGTCCTCCAGTTCTGCAAACAGTTTGTCTCCTAAGAAACGGAGTCGACGGATTTTGAGATTGGGGCATTCACAGAGGAGGTGCTGGATGACCTCATTTTCCTTTTTCCTCACTAGTTTTGTCGCTTCCTTCAATATTACTATATCAGAGTACCCAGTTTCTTCCCATTAATCCCTGCATAACTTTCCTGTCTCTCTAGTCTCTTCTACTGGATCTATCCTTGGGTATAGCACAATGGTCCTCGTTGACTGAGTGCTTTGGTTAAGTCCAGCCCACAAAACACTCTAAATTCGGCTGAGCTTGACTTAATGAGTGTTGTTTATTTCCTTAAGTGCATTAAAGTAGCTTAATACTGCTTTAGATCTTATGATCATATGATCTTATGATGATAATGTCTTGGTACCACTCTGATGCCAAATCGGGCCAAAAATATGTGGACACATTGTGCTCTCTTATGAAAGGAAGAAGTCTTTTTTTCAAACATTCTTTGATGTATATTTCGGTATTTATAGAGCCCACTGTAACAAATGACTTGCTTCTTTTGCCGCAACTGCATATAGCTTGCCATACTAGGAATTTTTTAAGAAATTTTGTCTGCTTTTAGATTCTAAATTGTTCTTCGACATTTCCTCGAGCATCAGCTACATACAAATTTTGACCCGGAAGCTGCGTAAAATTCTGCCAGTACATACGTTTCGTCGTCCATTATACAACATGAATATTTTTGTATGAAATTCGATTTTAATTTCCGAGCCCTACTTTTGGCGTCTAAAGTTTTTGCAGCATTCTTGTCTGGAACTTTTTGGACTTTTGTATGTTTTCAAACCTGCATTGGCTTTAACTTTCCGCACCAAATAGTCAGAGCACTGGGCTAACCGGGCAGCTTTTCTACCAGATGTGTTTTGGAGATCTTTTCAATATGCTTTCTATTTTCTTGGCTTTCCCAATATCCATGTGGTCCTTGTTTTCTTCCCGAATCAGGTTTCCTATCCATGGTCGAATTCTCCTGAAACTGTTTAATAACATTGGAAACAGTTTGACGGCAGACCTTCAATTCTTTGTCCAATTATTTGTAGGACTTGAATTTGGATTTTTTTTGAAAATTTTTAATAATTTTAAGACGTACTTCATTTTCTTCACTCATTTTGATCAAACTCACAATAAATCTACATGTTTCTCATTAAAAATAGAAACTGACATATTTTTCATAGATAATTAGATCAAAGAAATTTTTAAATTTTACACTCAAAAAAAATTACTAGGTAAAACGTGTGTTAAGATTTCTTCAATCTCACTCCTTAAGGGAATCGTTTGTTGTTGTAATTATGTTATAAAATAAATTATTTGTACTAAAGACCCGTAGTCTGTTATTTGGTTATTATTAAATAAGTATTATTGAATTCAATACGGGGAAAGATATGAATGAAGTATAAAATTCAACGTTTTTTTGAAGCTCATGTCGTTCATTCAACATAGCACCGCCTTAACTTAAAATGTGATGTGAAAATGTGAGCTAAAAAGTATAATAAATATGCTAAATTTTAGCCGCCGAAAATTCTCATGTTGAACCGATTTTGGGCCGCCGCCAAATATTTTTGTTTCAGCCGTCGTCGCCGTCAAAAAGTAATCGGCGCAACGCTCTGCCTGTGACTTCTAAGCAAGCTAATCTTTGAACTTTTAAAAGTTGATTGAGAAAATTGTAAAATAATTTACTTCGGGTGAAAGTTCTAAAGTGGATACCGTCAAGTTTTGCTAATACTTTTTTATGAACTGAAAAAGTTCGGTTTTGGTTTTGTTCTGCCCACACAGAAAGCTCCTTAATAAGTTGGTTAATTTTGTCAAATTTTCTTGAAATTTTTTTCCGATTTTCGGTAATTTTTCTCGACGAAAAAATTTTTTATTTGGGTTTAACTTGGAAAACTAACCTTTCACGTTGTGTGTGACTATTTGAAACTAACAGTCGCTGTTAGTGATTTATTGCCTGTCAGGACTTTCTGGGATTTTTTTCCTGTCACTGTTAGTAAACTAGAGACATTGGATAGAACAATTCCCTAGGATTTCTCTATTCTGTTATTTACTGTAGTTTTTCGATTCGTTTTATTTAAACGTTCGCAAATGCTGCTCTAATTTCCACCGTTAATTAATTAAAAAACACTTTTAAATACTGCGTGAATATGCGAAAATAAAACGCGAACTTGGAAACTTTACATTATCTATATGAAAAACAAAAGCTGCAACATCTTTAGACTTCATTTTTTAGGGCCAAGAACGTTGTATATTCGACGCCTACCTGCCTGCCTGCCTGCTTCTTCAGCTGATTGTGATCTTCAACTTCAATTTTATTTATCATCATTACATACTAACATATCATTTTGAATGAATGCTTTATAGTTTTTGGATTCTGCTTCCACTTTTGCCATTTTGAAGAAGAAAAACAAAGCAGCAAGAACATAGCCACTAGCCAGTCAAGTAAAAATAAAATTGGCAACAATGTTAACATAAATATGCGAGACATAATGAAAGCGTCAAGATCATGCAAATTTAAAGAATAAGAAATACACAAATACAAATGTAAAAAAAAATGCTACTAAAGAAAACTGAAATGAATATGAAACGCCAAACAGTTTCCCGCCAAAAGGAAATGAATCTTCTTCAAATAAAGTTAACAATGAAAAATTGTAAAAATGCAACATCAGTAAAAAACAAATAATTAAAAATAACAACAACAACAACCAATCAACTTCATCATGATGATGATCATCGGGAAGGGGGCAGAACGTATGCACCTACATCTTTTCCGATTTTATCTTTAATTTATATTTAGAATTTTTAAAAATTTTTTTCTTTGCTTCTTAACTTACCTAAAAATGTCCACAAATTAAATTTTATTTTCATTATGTTTCTTTTTTAAACACTTTCACATTTAGTTAAATAAAAATAAAATTCTTTTTCTCTTATAATATCCTTTTTTGAATTTTCTACGATATTTAACGCCCAATCACACACACTTACACATACACAGAGAGAGAGAAAGTTACACTGTTCACTGTGATGCAGCTTGGGCCCACTTCAAATGCACACTATTCTTGTGCTCTCCAAAGTTTTTCCTTTTTATATAAAACGTTCTGGTGGTCAAGTTAGCGTTTTGCTTGTTTGTTTGTTTTCAAAGCTTCTTCTCAATCGCCTACAAAAAAGTTCTTACGTTAACTACCCAGTTGAACTTTGGATGATCGTAGGAGTAAACATTGAGCGCTCCAAGGCAACCAATCGATTACTCCCTATTGCTCCAGAGCGCTTGCATTTTGTACTAACATTGCATTCCTAGGGCATGGAGTACTCGTTTTAGTCTCCAAAAGGAGTAATAAAGGAGGACACGATTACGAGCATGAGATCACTTGCATCTCATAGAAAAACAAAACTCCGAAATAGTTGCTTACAAAATTTATGACGCCGTAGACTAGTTCTCTAAACCGCCAGTAAGCACTTGTGTGTGCCAAGGTTCAAACCCACAACATTTATTTTTTATTTTTAATTATAATGTTATATTTTTTGGTTCGTTCATTATTTTTTATTTTTGATGTGTAAACATTTTAGCTCACGGTATGGGCAAAATGTATGTAAAATGTAAGAATAACTGTAAATGTGTAAAATGTAAGAATAACTGTAACGTCCAGTTCTCCTCTCACTCACACTACTGCGCTGCATGACTGTGCTACTCTATACAACAAAGAGAAGAGAGAAGAGAAGAAGAGAGGGAGAAATTAAAATACGATTTGCTCACACATACATGTACAAACGAAAACTAAATATGTGTGTACATTTATTCGTGACAGAATTATTTGTTGGTGTTGTAAACGTGTGGAGATCGACTATACCGTACAAGCAGAGAAGTCGCCGTACCATACACAGGCGTTTGATAGGTTTTGCATTCGGTTAATTAGATTGGATTAAAATTAAATATTTTTTAAAATTTAAAAACAATACAAAATGAAAAGTAATAAAGAATCTAGGTTTCAATAAATGTATAAACAAAATGTAGAGATAATGATAGCAAACCTCGGCATTATAAAAATTTTGCTTTGTGCATTAACCTTTTTTTTATCTATTTAAATAGTAAAAATGTTAAACGGAAAAAATCAAACTTATTTCTTATAAAATCACTTATTTACTTCAATAAAAATACATTGTTTCTTATTTTTATTAAATGCAGTTAAGGCAAATCTCTTTGCGGTGCTTTTAAAAAGTAGTGGGGTGACCGTTCACCCCTGTTGCCTTTCTAAGGTAAAATGCGGAAAACACTTATCGTCGCCTGAGAATTGATATGGCGTATGTGTGTACAAATTCATATACCTATACGCCAAATCAACCCTCAGAGGACGTTATGTAAAAATGCAAGACCATATACAAATATATATATATACAAAAGATAATGATATCTAATAAATTTTTAAGTTTTAAAAGAATTTTTTTAATTTGAATTATCTACCTAATCATATAGATATTATACATTAAAATCTCTATATATGCCTATAAATATGTGAGCTTTTGTTTATGGCATTCACAGTTAGCTTAACTGTTTACACATCAAATATCTTGCGTGCCTTGCACGCATCCATTTTTTTTATTATTTACTATTATAGTTTTATAATTTTATTATTTTTTGAGTTGCCTTTTTCCAGGCTCGAACTTGTGGCAGAAAAATTCGCATCGCGAATATTAAACGACGCGCCTTCCAACTGAGCCACACAAGCAAATTTATTATCATTGAATTTTGTTTCTTTTACTCTTGCAATGATTCTAGTACTAGATACTGATTTTTAACTCTTTGATGCACACGATTTTAAAGAAAATAAAAACACCAGTTGCACAGAAATTTTTTTGGTATATATATTATCAGCAGAATAAAATAAAATAAACTTTTCGAGGTGGGTTAAAATATATCACACTATGCATAAAAAAATGTGTGGGGCAGTTTTTACCCTACCTATCGTAAAGGGTTAATTGTGCAAGAGAGAGTAAGATATACAAATTTGAACTATTCAATTAGGCTGTCTTTGTTTATCATTATTTCTAAAAATAGACCATATAAAATTATGAAATTGTTTAGTGAAATTCAAAAATTTTGTTACTGTATTGGAGTTTCTCGTTTATCTCTCCTTTTGGAGTAATGAAATCATTAATAGTTTGAGGAGTACTCACTGTTTGTGCAACTGGGTACCTGCCTCACACACACACGCACACTCACACAAATGATCCCCTATTATTGTTGCAATTGTTTACTTACTCATTTCATATGGTTAGATATAACAATTAGAATCTCAGTGTATGTATATTTATTTGCATATTTGCGGTTTTGTTGCATCTCCTTTTTATAAAATTTACGATATGTGATTTTTTATCAATTTTTCTTGATGCACTGCTAACTTGCCGCTTACTGTGTGTTACTTGCTAGTTAGAGAAGCTTTTGCATAAGCTTCAAATTTATTACCATGGATAATCCATTGTATTTTTGTTTGTATTATTTGTTGCTGTGTGTTTTTTTTTTTTTTTTGCAATTATTTTTATTATTATTTTTTGGTTTAGGCATGAAATAATGGAATTTAACTAATCAATATGAAACCTACACAAATTGAGATTTGGTTCAAATTGATTTTAGAGCTGTTGTTTCAATGTTTGGAACTTAATACTACTACTAACCGACGGTTAAAGTTCTGATTAGTGCTTAACCGGACATTGAGAAAACAGGCCTAAGTCTACAAAGTTATTACTCGTTGGAATGGTCACAATATTAAGGTCAGATGATATCTTTCAAAAATTTCAAACAAGTCCTTAGAGTAGAGCGAAACTTCCAACTTCAAATTACCTAAAATTGACCTCAATGAGTGTTATACTAAGGCGACCCAGAACTTTCTCGGTCCAAAACTTAACCTATTTTTACGGGACTGGTAGATTAATAAAAATGTACCTTCTGACTCCGGAATTCTTTTGGCACATGGGAGATTTTACTTCAAGGGAATCCACTCTCAAAATCGATCTGGCTCAAGCTTGCATAAAGTTTAATCCTATTGGGTAGTAGTTGCCACACCAAATTTGAACGAGATGGGGTATTTCGAGTTACTAGACGTTCATTTTAATAGATAAACAAGCCTCAGCCCACTTTTGGATATCAAAGTTCGCGAAAAAGAAGACATGGGCTCTGTTTTGACACAAATAAAAAATGGCAAAAACCTTGTTTTGAAAAAAAAACGGGTTCAAAGTTTTGATTATCGGTTTTTAACATATAAAATATATTTCATTTTCTTTATGATGGCTAATCGTAGTTTGTAAGTTAGCAGATTAGTCAGTAAGGATTAAGAGTTATTAATAGGGAGGTGCTGGACTAAGGCATAGCTTTCTGAACGGTCGTAATAAAAGACGAAGCGCCGCGCGACTGTTTTGGCCTGACTGACACTCGGCGCTATAATCGTTTATATCTACGAAAGCACTCGGCGTCTCTCCGAAATTTTCACAAAATAATATTTTCGAAATATAATACTTTCAAATAGCACTCTTTTTTAAAAATCTATTTTTCCAACGAAGATTTTAAGACCCAAAATATGAAATATTGCGTAAGTTAAACGTTTTATATTACATAAAATTTGATAAAAAATATTCTACAGACTTTTATGACTAAAAGCTGAACAACTTCAAATTCTCCTCAAAAAAGTCTCCTCCCCGATTCCCCGCATCCAGTAAAATTCCCCGCAAATCGGGGAATTCCCCGCAAGTTGGCATCACTGGTGCATATACAAACAACAAAAGAAACACCAACGAGTAGTTTGGTTCTCTTTTGATATTTGTTTTTTTCATAAAGAGATTTTTTCCGCCAAAAAATAGCCCCAGTTACTGGGGCCTTACCGACTAGTAATTGTTAATATTATAAATACCCCGCATTCATTTAGCTGTACTCACTTGTAAATGCTCTAATTTTGTCTGGTAGTTAAATTAAATTTCTCATAATCTAAATTGATTGATTTGTGTTAGTGTTTATTGAATTTTTTATATTAATGAATAAAATACCTAAATTTATTTGCAAGCGTATAATAGATAAATATTTATTGAATTTATGGTAACATTCAATTTAAGTCAAGGTTTCTTCTTTATTGTAATTGTAGGTACGTAAGCAAGCAACTATGCTTTTGGGTATCTTCTAATTTGATTATATATAGCCAGTAAAAATTACCTATTGTATTTTAAAATATTCTTCTTTGTTTCTTATTTTTTTAAAATAAAATATAATAAGTAAGATGTAATAACATTTTATTTAAGTTTTATGCAAATTTTCATACAATTTGAAAAATGTAAATTTGTGAATTGAATTTATTTGATGTGTCCTTGAAATAGATCTAAATTTTAGATTCGGAAAATTGTAGTCATATTGAAATTGCAGTAAGAATTTGTAAAGCAAAGAAATCTGTCAATTTGTTACCAATTAGAAGGTCATGGTGTCTGTAAAGTCATTGGCTTATATTAGAATGATCAATTCATTTAATCCAGAGTAGTTTTAGTTTGACACAAATAACTACCAGTAAATACTCGTTACAAGTACTGAGTACTTTATGTACTTGATGTTTTTATGCAAGTGCTCAGTTCCTCGCTATGTATTCGTTTTTTGGTATGGCAACCAGTGTGGCCAACTCAGCGCTTTTCCCGCTGATTTTAGTGTTTTTTGAAAATTAAAACGCTCAGAGCGTTTTGTCAATTTAAAATATCTTCGAAAAATTATTAGTGAACAAGTTTAAATGTATTGAGTTTTCTCGCACCTTTAAAAGGAAACAAATTTAACGCTTTTTTGAAGAAAATACGCGTTTTAATCTTCATTTTAGCGGATTTTGAAAAACAAAAGTTGGCCTCACTGATGACAACACTGTTTAATAAAAAATTGCGTTGCTTCAGCGCTCCTGTTACTCATTGAACGTTTAGCACGTTTATCACTAATTCTGACGAAGCTCTCGTCGGGAAATGAATTGCAGTCACGAATACGAAAGAAATGATGTTCCTAATTCCAATATATTCGAGTTAAGCGTTGCCAACTATTAGAAGAAAGTTCGAATGAAGAAATCAGCAGCTTTGTATCAAAAATGAAAAGGAAGAATATTACAATTTTTAAGAAAATGTAAAAATTAATCAAAAATAAGTGTATGTACTACCTCTTTGAAAGCTCTCTTCGCAATCCTACATTGGTTGCCAACTTCACTTCTGGTTAAGCAACAAGTTAAGTGCTTTGCTCCTGGACTCTGTGCTAGACTAGATCGAACCTAGGCCATGCCAAGATTCTAATTCATGATACGTCAGTACCAACTAACGTAGAGTATATTTGATCTACGCCTAATTTAAACAAAATGTTGCTTACCGACATCCTCAGTAGAGAAGAATGGATGATGAGGTGGTCACTGACAATTCAATTGGCATCTATACAGATGGATCCAAATTGGAGGAAAGAGTCGACTGTGTCATCTTCTCTGACCTCGTTAGTCTAGTGGGCAGTGCACTAGACTTTCATCTGAGAGGTTCGGGTTCGATTCCCGTCTTCGTCTGGTGGTTACTCTTCATAACTTTCTTACATTCATTATCAGTATGAAGTGTATGAGAATTATAAGAAAGTGTACAAGTACGCACCTTGGTTGGTAACGGCAAAATCACTAAGCCAATAAAAAATTAAAAGTGGTCAACAACTAAGATACTTATAACATTTTTAAGCAATTTTATAATAGCTGCGTTTCATTCGCCAGCTAGTTTAACATGTGCGAATAAAACGACCACTTCTCTACTTCATTATATTGTTATTCAGCTAGAGGTTGAAACATCTCAGCGATTGCGGTCAATCGTGGGCATTGTTTTTAGTTTGTACTCTTTACAAAAATATTTAACGGTGATTTTAACATCTAATGGGCAACTTTCAAGCAACTTTTAAGCAATTTTCGGCCAACTTCTAGGCAACTTTCAGGCAACATTCAGGCAACTTTCAGGCAACTTTCGGGCAACTTTCAGGCAACTTTCATGCAACTTTCGGGAAACTTTCAGGCAACTTTCCGGCGACTTTCAGGCAACATTCAGGCAACTTTCAGGCAACTTGCGGGCAACTTTCATGCAACTTTCGGGAAACTTTCAGGCAACTTTCGGGCAACTTTCAAGCAACTTTCATGCAACTTTCGGGCAACTTTTAGGCAACTTTCAAGCAGTTTTAGGCCAACTTTCATGCAACTTTCGGGCAACTCTCAGGCAACTTTCGGGAAACTTTCAGGCAACTTTCGGGCAACTTTCAGGCAACTTTCGGGCAACTTTCAGGCAACTTTCAAGCAACTTTTAAGCAATTTTAGGCCAACTTTCAT
The DNA here is from genome assembly GCA_963691655.1 of Toxonevra muliebris. Lineage (NCBI taxonomy): Eukaryota > Metazoa > Arthropoda > Insecta > Diptera > Pallopteridae > Toxonevra > Toxonevra muliebris. The sequence continues at coordinate 100,580,591 of OY829327.1, forward strand.
GCAACTTTCGGGCAACTTTCATGCAACTTTCGGGAAACTTTCAGGCAACTTTAACAATAGAATTTGATGTAGTTGAACAACTTGTTAAGTACACATAACAGCTATAATTATAAGTGTTATCTCTGTGGCTTTGTTCTTGTTTTCCCATACAATTATCGCTGCTAGCTATACATAACCGGAAGCAAGTGGCGAATAAAAGGCTGCCAATATATCGTAGTTTAAAAAAAAAAAATTCCCTAAAAAGTATATTTTTTTCTAATTTTAAACTGGAGTGACCGCTTAAATTGGACCTTTTTTGAATCCTTGGGAATAGGAAAGCATTTTTAATACTACTTTTGTATACTTACGGTCCCGTATCGACAAAAAAACTGAACTTTATAAATATTTCCACATACGAATAAAATCAATTTAAGTATGTTTAATTTTTTTTTACAAACATATTCTTTATTTAAAAGTTTCATCAATATACAGAAAATAAAATTACAATGTGGCAAAAATAAATATTTACACGAGAAAGACGACAGTAGATTTATTTATTTATTTATTTTAGAGTGAGAATTAGAAATAAAATGAACGGACATAGTTTAAGGACTCGGTTTAAGAGTTACATAATTACGTACTAAGGTCTTCTCAACTCAAAATACAGAGTATTTTTTCATTCAGCATTAACTAAATTCATAATACAAAAAAAAAAAAATACAAAATAAGTACAAGTTTTCATTAAAAAACATAATAAACAAAAGTTTTTTAGGTTATGTACAAGTTTTGCGTGTTGTAAAATAATAAATCAAGGCAGTGTTTGCTTGGTTGTTGCAACTGATAACGGAATAGCACAGTCAGAAATACAAAAAAAAAAAAAAAAACTAAATGAAATTAAAAAAAATAATAATAATAATATAAAATAAAATTACAAAAAACTAAAAAAAACAAATATTTCGTTTAAATACTTAAAAATTATTGGCTAAATTTTAAAAATAAAAAAATGTTTTAAGGAAAAAATAAAAAATAATAATACAAAAGTATTTAACCTAAGTTTCTTCTTTTTTGTTTTTGTTTAGCGGATAATGCGAAGTAAACAGTGCTGCCAACTAATAAAAATTTCACAAACAATAACAAAAGTTAATTTCGAATTCATTGTCGAATTTTTAGTTAAGTTGGCAACACAGTCGTGTTTTACTGTTTAGGAAGTAAGTATGCGTCGGCAGAGTTTTGAACGCTCACAAAACTGTTTTGTTTTTGTTTTTTTTTCCCCCCTTTATCGTCTACTTGTGAATTTCGATGCTAGCGAATATAATGACTTAAGTAATTCCAGTGCACGCTTATCTGAATTTGTGTTCGGTTGCGTTGAACTAACAATAGTCGAGGCGGCGAATTGCTCATCGGGATCCTCAACATGTATCTCGAATTTTGTAGTCTCCTCAATGCTGCTGCTGCTGCCGCCGCCGCCGCCAGGCAACAATGTTGAAGCGGCTGAGAATGTCGTCGTCGCTGTTGCCCCCGCCGCAGTTAGATCGGTGGTTGTGGTGGGCGGGTATGATGTTGTTGTGCCGATATCATTACTGTAGATGGTTACCGGTGTGCGTGTTGTTGTTGTGGGTACACCCTTCTGATGTGAAGTTTTGCCACCGCCCTTAACATTTTGCAATTTACCATCCATATCGATGAGCGCATTCAGCAAATGTTTACGTGACCTTTCCAATGCTTTACCATTCTGATCGTCACAGGTTTGTATGAGGAGCAGTAGCAAACTTAAGACCTGACGATTGTGTTGAGCCTGTTGCATTACATTCTTAAGATGGAGCGCTTCGGTTTCATTGAGTCCGCCAAAAAGTTTATTCGCGATACGTTGGAGGCCGTTGCTCGATGGGAGCGTATCTCGCGAAAGATCGTATGTGCTGAAAATATCTTGCCATGTGTCTGATTCTGGAGCTTGTTGGTATTGTGATGTTGGACTGCGTTTGGTTGTTACTTCTGCGGAACCGAAACGTGTGGAATCGCCACTGCGGCCGCGTGTTGGTTGAACAATGTAACGTAGCGAATCTGACGAGAGCACATTCAATTTGCCTTGTAAAATTTTCGGCAATGGCGTTGTCGTTTTTATGGTCTCCTTGGGCAAATAAGTGAACGGGCTGATTGTGGTAGTGCGTGATTCTTTCATCAGTGCATCGTTGATTGTCAGCGGATCCAGAAAGTCTGTCTGTGAAATATGATTCCATGGATTCTCGGTTGGTTTCGCTATTAATACCGTTGCTGCTGATGGCGATTTCTGATCTGAGTTTGTCGACTTGTGTGGCTTTGTCTTGGCATTATCTTTGCTGGAGCTTAGATCGTTTCGTGACTTTACAAAAGATTGTGTCTGTTCTCGTTGCAGGAACTCATCCGCACCCTCAGCTGAGTCGGCATTAGGAGGACCTAACTCCCCGGACAATTCCAATCGCAGATTCCTCTCTTTAGAATCATAAGCGGGTCTGTAAGTCGTAGTATCAAAGACCTCTGTAGTGCTGAGATCGGGTAATTGTGTCGAGTAATCGAAATTATTATTTATTTCGGCTGCAATATTTGCTTGCGTGGTGGTGATGTGACTGCCTGGTGTCGGTTTCGTGGGCAAATATGTAGCGGCAGTACCCGCTCTAAAGAGTGACGAGTCCGTAGCTGTGACAGGTTCGAAGTTGGCTTTACCTCCTACAGGCGGTTCGGTCGGTCTGATTGCAGCCAATTGTGTGCGGAATTGTTCAGGATCTTCTAGATATGTAGTCAAAGCATTCGAAAAGACTTTAGCTATTTTCCGAGACTCAGGTTTCTCGGCGAGTTCGCGAATTGTTGTGCCAGTTGCACCGATTTGCGGGAAAGGCGTGTTAGTATTCGGTTTAGTTTTCGATGCATCGGTATTGTTTGTTGCGTGACTCAGTAAACCTTCACTTGGATCGCTGGCTTGTTGTCTGCCCTTGGCTTCTTTCAAGCCAAATAGATTGGAATATTGTGATACAGTCTTCTCACTCAGCAGGCTGGCTTTGATATCATCAGCCTTGGCATCAATGCGAGGAGTAGCTGCGGTTGTAATTGTTGCAGTTTTATCGGATGGTTTGGAACCTGATGACGGCACTGTTCCACGCAACACCGTTGCTGCGGTAGTTGTTGAACTTGAGACTGACGAAGAACTAGGGCGAGATTTGTTTGGTTTTTCATCGCTTAAACCATTCAGTGAATTAGCTGAAGAGCCATTCTGTTCACCAGCAAAGTATTTTGCCAAAGAAACCAAAGCATCTGGGCCTGATGATGGTGGAATTTCAAGTCCTGCACGCGCTTGCCCTTGGAATTTGATTTCTTCAACATCTTTCAATTTATCTTGTAGCAGATTCATTGTCTTGAGCATTTCATTAACATTACGTGAAACAGAATCATCTTCAGCCGGGCTGGGTGCAAAGAGCAGTAAGTCACCACCTGATGCATCATCTACTGTGCCACCAGAGCTAGACTTGGGTGTAGAGGCGCTCTTTGGCAGATATGTCGGACCTGTGGAGGCTGGACGCTCAGTAGTGGGCAAATATTCACGTGAATCCGGTTTCTTTACGGGCAATTCAACTTGGAATTGACTACTTGGGGAGACCGGTATGCGCTGTATCTCAGGCGCCGAGGAATCATAATGTCGCATGCCAATTATAAAAGGTCTGTATATGGTAGTGATGGGGCTATCGATTTCCGCGGAATTTGGTGTAGTTTTCGGAGCAGCAGAAGATTCCAAGAATATCCCAGGAGATCCAGCGCCAATATTAAAACGATTCGGGCTTGGTGTTGTAGCAACAATGCCTGAACCGCCTCCCTTAACGTAGAATCCTTTACCTTCGGTGGTTTTTGATTTGCTGAGTGATGGCACCGTAGGTGTATAGAATGGTGTACTTCTTGTGGTATCCAGACGTCTGGCAGTTGGATGTGTACCAGAGGGGGGATGTTGTGGTGTAGTATTGTGCGCTCTTTCCGTGGTTGTTGAACGTGCAACTAGTTGTGATTCATGGAGCTCAGGTTTGGTATCTTCAGGTTCCGCACTTATGCTTGAGGCGGCATTATTTGATTTTGGGCTTGCTTCCGCGGGTACAATTTGTTGTATGATTTTCTCGGGCAGTCCGGACTTTTTATTATCTTTGCTTTCCGTACTTTCAAATGACTCGGGTGTAGATTTCTCCTTGTAGCGTTGCTGTCCACGGTAACCATTACGAGCGCGTTCAGTTGATTCATTATTGAGATTGTTGGGTTGTAAATTTGCATAACCATTGCGTTGGGAACCACGGTCGCCGCTACCACGATCACGATCGCCATTAGAACGATCACGATCGCCGTTAGAACGATCACGATCGCCATTTGAACGATCACGATCGCCATTTGAACGATCACGATCGCCATTTGAACGATCACGATCGCCATTTGAACGATCACGATCTCCATTTCCACGATCACGATCACCATTTCCCCGATCACGTTCACCAATATTGTTACGTCTCGCTGAACCATTCGAACCATTACGTGGGCCATTTCTTAACTCCGCTGTACTCGGTTTCTCATAGATATAATTATTCCGTCTGTTGGGGTCTACAAATGAAGCAGTCTCGGCGGTAATTTGTGATTCATTATCATTATTGTTATTATCAATATTTGCGACGCCTTTATTTTTCTGTCCCTTCAGCTGTTTCTCTCCCGATAAATCATCAAAGTCTACATTCTCCAGCGAAGGTTCCTCATTTGAGTCCATGCGACGATCAGATTTATTACCATTATGTCTTGAACGTGGCACATTATTTGCTGGAGGAACCTTAGGTTTAATATTTAAACCACCACCGACAATATTAAAGCCCTGTACCGGTACCGATGGACGTACACGTTGTACTCTTTGTTTATTTAGGATTTCAGCACTTTCAGCATAATATCCCGGCGATCCAAGACAATTCACCTTAAACCACCAATCACATGTTAGTTCACTTTGTTGAAAGATTGTACCATTCGGGCAGAGAAATGAGATTTTACGACCCTCTTCGCAGATGTGAAAGACCTGAGGTGGGCAAGAAAATGAGCTTGAAAACGGTACTGGTTAATATAGAAAAGTTATTGTAATATACCTGACAATCTGTTTCCATATCAGCAAAATAACCATTGCCAAATGATCGACAACTGAATGATGTTTTTGGAATGCGTGGATATATTGGAAAATCAATACCCGGTCGTCCGACTACACCTTGATAGACCTCATAATCGACATCCTCATCAGAGGATCGTTTCTTTAAATGATGTTTATGATCGTTGCAATCGGCATGTGTTTCGTAACGTTCCTCTTCGAATTGTGTGGCACCAGTTTGTTTGGCCAGTACGCGCGCTGGGGTGCGTGTCTGCTATTTTGGGGGGGAAATATAAAAGGAGGGAAAATAAGATATTTAGTATTATAATATATGGTGGTAGACACTTACTCTAGTATCAGCAAATGTGACATTGACAAGAACAAGTAGCAGTAGCGCTGAAATATAAAAAAAAAGAAGATCAGTTATAATTTTAGTTTCAAATATAGAGACAAAGTATAATGAAATTGGAAGCAGATAATTTTAAATGAAAAACTAAAATCAGTACCTTCTGCACTCGTCACATAATGAGATGTAAGTGTATTCCACAACCGTTTCTGATATAGAAATTATGTGTTGCATACTTTTGGGCTTAAAGTAAAATATATACTTATATAAGAAAACTCACACATACTATGAAACCTCACACGACACCAATGTGACATTTGATTTTAATTTCTATCAATTATTTCTATCAAAATCATTTTATGGCGAATCTTGCCATTGAAAGCCCCTAATAAAGTTGTACGAGGAATCTTTTTTTAGAATACTTTAACCCATGAAATCCAGCCGGTATGGGTATTTTTGGCCTTTATTTTGAGAAATTCCAGGAAAGTGTTCTTTAAAAAGGTATTCAAAGGTTCAAATGTTCCACAAAACTATTTTACAAAAAATTTCATTAGGGTTCCCTAAAAATAAAACTATTTAATATTCCGTAAAATATTTTTGTGGAACTTTTTAACCCACTAACTCCTACCCATATGAGCATTTTTTGGTAATTTTTTGAGAAATCCCAGAAAAGTCCCATTTAAAAAGGCAATCAAGGGTTAAAGTGTTTCACAAAATATATGGCGGAAAATTTTAATAGGGGTCACTAAAGACAAGAAACACCTGCGGGTTAAAGGTAAAGCGTAAAACTCAACTTATTTTTATTATGATGAGAAACGTCTCACCTTTAACCCATAGGTGCTTTTAGTCTTTAGCGACCCCTAGTGAAATTTTTTGCCAAATATTTTTGTGTAACACTTTAACCCTTGATTGTATTTTTAAATGGGACTTTTCTGGATTTTCTCAAAAAAAATATCAAAAACACGCATATGAGTAGAAGATAATGGGTTAAAGTGTTCCACAAAAAAATTTTGCGGAAAATTTCATTAGGGGTGACTGAAAACAAAAAGCACCTACGTGTTAAAGGTAAGCCGTTTCAACACATAATAAAATAAAGTTGAATTTTACGCCTTACCTTTAACCCGCAGGTATTTCTTGTCTTTTGCGACCCCTAGTGAAATTTTTTGTCAAATGTTTTTGTGAAACACTTTAAACCTTGACTTCCGTTTTAAATGGGACATTTTTGAAATTTCTCAAAAAAAAAAAATCATAAATGTCCATATGCGTAGGAGTTAACATGTTCTAAGAAAAGATTCTCCGTAAAATTTTACGGAGAGTTTATGAGTTCTCATAGTGAAGATTTATGCTACACTTGATTTTTTATATTATTTCTGTCGATTTTTGACCAAAATTTAAAGATTTCAACCCACCGCTGCCAAGGGCCCGATCACACGCTTGTTCTCCAACAGGAACAAATCATCAGTTCCGCATTGAATGCCTGACAACTTGCACATCTTACTCTTATTTTATCAACGATTTTTGAACTTCAAAAATATTGGAAACTTATCAACACAGATTGTGGAATAAAAAGATTTCCAGATCGTACGATTCACCTTTAAACTAATAACCAAAACCTGCCAATTCTATAAAACCTTGACATAGCAATGAAATGAAATTGAAGCTATTCTTTTGTGCAGAGTTGCATTATTTATGTAGAGTTACACCAGAAAATATATTTGGATAGTGAGTGACGCACACATACAAGTGATTGTTGTCTTGTCATGTAATTTTTCTACATGTTTGCTTGCTTGTATTTTGACTCGTTGACTCTTGATTTGTCATTGTTTTAACAACACATAGTTGCATTTAATGATTAATGATGCGCAGACGCTAAAAGTTTTCTTCTATTTTTTCTTTTTTATTGTAGTATTACCTAAATATCATTGCGAAATGTCATCATTTTGTAACCATATTTAGAAATAAGATAAATGAACTTGATATATGTACAAGAAACCAAAACTCAGTTGACATACTCGTATATTGAAATTTAGGTTAAAATTTTCAAACCCAAATTGAAGTACGTGTACATTAGATTTACTTACTCATAGATACTCATAGTTATTGCATAAATTTGGCAAATTATTTTGACTTTCTTCAATATATGTACCTAGTATTTAAATTTGCCATTTGCTGACTAACCAACTAACTAATGTTGCTTGACACGACCCAGACCTAAATTAATAACCGCAATTTTTTATATTATATTCATAAAAATTTTACTACATAATTACACGCTACACACCTACTCTATGATCATTTAATTTTATACCTACTTAGTTTTTTCTTCTTCCCAAATATTTTGTGTGACTCTGATTGATCCCAGCACCCATGACAAAAGAGCATGATAATTTCTTCATTTTTCTTTTCAATAAAAAATAATTAATTAATAAATTATTTAAGTGCAATTTGTGTGCTGATTCATGCAATTATTAATAGTTATGCAGTTATTTTAATATGTGATCAAGAAAATTAAATATCTATATATTTGTATATTACACGCAAAGAAAAATATTTGTAAAATTGCAAAGTTTCTTTTTATTTAGAAAATTTATCCAAAATTTCATTGCACTCATTCGGAAGTAATAAGAAACGAATTTATGTTTTTGTTAGTGTTTAACGAACGAAGACGTAATGGGAATCGGCTACATACAATCAAGCAGAGAGTCGACTTCTCGCAGTTTTATCTCATTTGCTTTAGTGAGAGAGCCGACGTCTCTGCTTAATTGCATATAGCGGAACTTTCCTGTCATGTGTTATATACATACGTGTACTACGTCGTGTTTGTGCTGATGGGTGGAGAGAGTATTAAAAAAAACGACACAAAATGGAAAGAAAATGACTGCAAAAAGTTCAACAGAATGTATTAATAAATATTTTTAATAATTTTCAAATAAACAACAAAATTTTTCTTTGAGTGTTTGTGATATGCATGAGAGTTAATCATAGTTATTATATTAATAGATTTGATGTGATTTATCTTAAGCAAATTTAACTATTAACGCTTCATCATATTCACCGTTAGTATAAGTAAGTACGTGATAAAGTGTGTGGGTTTTAATAGATTAAATTATGTTTTGTTTGCTTTAGCGAATTTGGGGCTGCAAATCTATTTCGTGATGAAGTTTTGCAAATCAACTAACTCTTTGGAATTAGCGAAAAAAAACGAAGCAGATTTTGTGGTATTCAAAACCTTACAAAATTGTTAAATTACCATAAAGCGACAAAGAAAACATAAGACCAACTTGAGGCGTGTAATTTTTTAATGATTTTTACAACGTTTCATCTTTAATTTTTTTTTTTTGGAATTATTTTACACTTTTTTTTTTGCCAAATTTATTTACGAGTATTTCAACTTAAGTTTTCTTTCTTGTTTTTGGTGGTTTTCTTATAATTAAGTGTTATTAAATATTGACGTTCATTTATATTCACTCATATATGATTTTCGTATGTGATTTTGTCCTTCATTTTTATGGTTTTATTTCATTTTTAATGTTTTTATTTGCGCGTTTTTTTTTTGTATACAAACAAAAAAAAGATGAAAAATACTTTTAAGTTTTTTTTTGGTTTTATTTTCATTGCAGAATTAGTCATTACCTCTCTACCAACCGAAAACATTTAATTATTGCACATTTCAAGAATAATTGAAATTATCTTTAAATGTATGTTTATGTGAGTGTGTGTGTGTGTGTCTATCAGCTTAGCATCATCACCATCATTTTCTAAGGTCAGTAAGTTCTATGATTATAGAGTAAGTATCTCTATTATTATCACTTCAAATTATTAATTTCTGTTTCTAAGATTTATGATTTTCAAAGTTATTATGAGTATTTAGACATCATTATCAGCATTAGTGTTGTCTTAAATAATAGTTCAAGTTTATAAACAATTTTGCATATTTTTCATACATACATATGCCAGCAAGTACTTCTTAAGGCAGAAATTAAAAAAACAAAAAACTTTTCTTATTGTATTTTTCATATAATACTAGAGAAAGCAGCAACTACATATACTTTCCTTACTATTTTGTAGGTATATATCTTTCAAATGCATATTTCATGTCATGAGTAAAAAAAACAACATTTAAATATCTATCTACTTCCCTTACTAGTTACCTAGAGCAAAATGTCCCCCTAGGAATACAATAATTTTTTGAAGTCATAGGAATGCAAATCTTATAACTTCAAAATCAATGACTGCTTTGAAGTCGTTTGGGGTCAGTCGGAGTCACTTGAAGCCACATGGAGTCACTTGGAGACAATTGGAGTTACTTAGAGTTACTTGAAGTCATTTAGAGGCAATTGAAAATTGAAGTCACTTGAAGTCAATTGGAATTACTTGAAATCACTTGAAGTCAATTAAAAGTTGAAGTCTTTTGAAGTCACTTAAAGTCACTTGGAATCACTTAAAGGCAAATGAAAATTGAAGTCACATAAAGTCCATTGAGATTAAAAATTGAAGTCTTTTGAAGTCAATTGGAGTCACTTGAATTCACTGGAGTCATTTATAGTCAATTGAAGTCAGTTGGAGTCATTTGAATTCACTTGGAGTCATTTGAAGTCACTTGGAGTCAATTGGAATTACTTGAAGTCAATTAAAAGTTGACGTCTTTTGAAGTCAATTGGAGTCACTTGAATTTACTTGGAGTCAGTTAAAGTCACTTGAAGTCATTTGGAGTCACTTGAAGTCACTTGGAGTCATTTGAAGTCACTTGAAGTCAATTGGACTCACTTAAAGTCAATTGGAGCCATTTGAAGTCAATTTAAGTTGCTTGATGTCACTTAGAGTCATTTAAAGCCAATCGAAAATTGAAGCCACCTGAAGTTACTTTGAATTAATTGAGAATTGTAGTCACTTGAAGTCAATTGGAGTCGGTGGTTAAATTCAAAAGTCTCAATTTTTCATTTGACTCCAAGTTATTTCAAATAACTTTACATTTTAATTCACTCCAAGTAACTTCAACTGGCTCCAAGTGACCTTAGTTGACATCAATTGACTTCAAGTAATCCCAAGTGACTTCAAAGCATTCATTGGTTTTGAAGTCACAAGATTTACATTCCTTCATTTACATGACTTCAAAAAAAGAAAAATAAATTAAAAAATTGCATTCCCTTGACTCCAAAAGGAACTTTAAATATTAAATGAATAACCCATTGGTGATTCCAAAAAAAAAAAAAACTTTGAACTGCATTTTATATTCTGGGATTTATGTTATTTCATAGCTGCAATTGTATATTATGATTCTTACCCTCAATTGATCGAACTCTTTTAAAGCTCTCAAATTTATTAATCTTGAGAGGGTAAACCAGAGATGGATGATTTTTTATTTATTCGATTTAAGAAAAGGTTCACGATGAATTATGCCATTATTTACATCCTCCAAAGTGATAGAGAATTAGCAATCCGAAATCAATGGACGTTTCAGGTTTTAAGGTTCACTAAGTAAACCATCAGCATCCATATCAGAGACAAAATTAGATTGAAAGAAATCAGCAAAAAAGTTTGTATCGTATAGCATGCGCAATACGCTTGTTGAACATGAATGCAACTCTGTGCTAACATGCTGAATATGGAAGGCGGAAAGATGGTCCCGGCTCGGGAGTCTAATTGTCATTGTATTTTGAAAAGAATTGTCGTTATTTGTTGGGTAAAGAAAAAAAAAGAAAGAAAAGTGTTTTTTTAACATTATTTTCCATTTAATTGAAATTGTGTTTCATTTGGATGTGAGGCGGTCCCTGTGCCAAAACAAAGTTGGCAGCATTAGGTGAGGAATTAGCAGATTTCTCGTTAAGAAACACATCTGAGGGAAGACTCGAAGAGGCTCTAACAAAAGGAAAAAATATGTAAAAATAATTGAATTTTATGTTTAAATAGAAGATATAAAATCTGCATTTCGTACAATATTCACTGATAGTACATATAGTGGACCACTGTTAGATCCCAGAGGATCTTTCTCATTTCAAGAAAAGTTCCAGCAATGTCGAGCGTTGCCTTTGAATTTTTTTTTTTTAAAGAACGATTTGAAGCTCTGATTCACAAAATATTTAATATAATACAAAGCCTTTGGCCTGCAATTTGTTTGTAAAACTTACCACTAAATAAAAATTTATTTTTGGAATATCGTGTTGGCATTTTGAATGTTAAAAAATCTGCAAAGAGAAAAAAAAAACAAAATAAAATATTTCGTAAATATAATTATATATTTAATAATTGCAATTAAAAAATTATTAGTCAATAGTATATGTATGTAGGTACAATAAAAATGTAATTATTACAAAATATCAATGTTAACAAAAAAAAAAAAAATAAAAAAAAAAATTACGCGAAAATTATAAAGACATAAATTTTTCGCCCACAATTTTATTTACATACATATGTGAAAATTTAAGAAATCTTTACTTATTTTTTATAAAGACATTAAAAAAATAAAAAATATGTGTAAATTTGTATACATAATGTAAATATGTATATACATATTTACAAAAGTTTCGTTGTATTTTTGTTGTTTTTCTTCTTTTTTTTTTTGAAAGCATCAAAGATCGTGACATGATTTGAGCGCTATATGATGTTGAAATTGTCATGCATGTAGCATCATGCATGCTTTCATGCATTATAGAAAAAAAAGGAAGATGCTGCTGAGTTGATTTTCAATTTCAATTTGTGCTTATAAATTGATTATTTTTTTGTATGCAATGTTAACAGGAAATGTCATAAAAATGTCAAACAAAAAAATAAAGATGTTTTGAGTTGTTTTACTAATTTTTTTTTTTTTTTTTGGGCTTTTGAGTAAAATAAAATTTTGTTTAGTATAAAAAGATTTATGAAAAGTTCACTCCTGATAATTTGCTTGATCACAAGAGGATTTTTTGCAATTAGAAGTTCAATCAGCTAATTTGTTCTACATGTCGTATGAGTGATATTGCAAATTAAAATTATTAAAAAATAATTGTTAAATCAATTTTTTTTGGAAAATGAATAAATAATTTGCTAACCTATTAACGAAGAAAGAGTGATTACTTTGAGACAAACTTTTTTTTTTATTATTTTTATTATTATTTCATAATTTACCATGGCATTAAATTTATTTCCTGTGTGTAATAAAAATTACATTAAATCAAAAAGAAAAAAAATAATAACGAAACAAATAATAATAATAAAACCTTGACATTATATGGTATTAAAAGCAATCAAAAAGATTATATTTAAATTAAAAAACAATAAATAAATAATTGCATTGCAAAGAAAAATAAAAAGGAGAAGAAGATAAATAAAATGAAATAAAATAAAATAAATAAATACCAAGAAAAAAATAGAAACGTGAGCTTCATAGCTTTCTTAATCAAGGTTTGTTGCTTTTCTGTTACTTTTATTTAATTAAACAAGAAAAAATTTAAATCATGACTAATTTTAATTTGTATTCTCTTGAACTTTTGTAGAGATTTGTTTGCTAAAATAAATAAAAAAAAAAATTAAATTTCACTAAAAATGCAATTAATTTTTCAGACAAAAAAAAAAAAAAAAACATTTGTGAGAACATTTTATTTTATTTTTAAGAGTTGCTATTGATTATCTATTAAATTGCTAAAAAAAAAACAAAAAAAATCAGAAAAAAATATAAAACAAAAAAAAAATTATTTTTATCATAATAAAAGAAAATTAAAAAAAAAACACAGAAACTCAAATTCTAATTCTTTATTGCTATTCAATACAACGGAAATAAAATGAAAACATCTTTTAATTTTTTTATTTTTTTAATATCATCATTTTGTGTTTTGCTATTGTTATTTAAATTTTCTAAATATATAAAAGAATTTTATTAAAATTAAAATCACATAAAACCAGCTTAAACCACAGAAATCACAAAAACTAATGTTTAAGTCTTGAAATTCACATTGTGTTTGTATGTTGCCATTAGTTGATATCATTGTTGTCATCATTGTGTGTGAATTAAATATCAAACTGTGAACAATTGAATTAAAAAAATTACTTAATTTTTGCTTAATACCAAGAATTAAATAAAGCATAAAAAAATAGAATTTATTGCTTTTTAAAAGCTTGTAGTTTAACCGCACAATAAAATAATTTAGTCATTGTTAACGGAAGTTATTGTTAGTTGTAAATAGTAGCAGTAACAGCTGCGAAGAGTTGCTACTTCTAGGCGTGGTTGATATCGGTATTTTTTGCTGCTGCTGATAATAATGATAATTTAATATTTTTTGTGTTTTTAATAATCTCAACTTTGATTAATTTGATAATACATGGTGTGGGCATGGTTTCCTATGCACTTGGTGTACATTTGTTTTTGTAAAAGCACATAGGTATATGCTGTGCATTCTACACACACACAGTACTCCGCACTAAGCAATACGAAATACACAAACAATTTTGTGCTTTTCGTTTCTCATCTCTCTTCTTTGGCTATACCAAAGAACAAAGCAACAACACTTTCATATGCTTTGTTGGTATCTTCTTTGCCTATACCAAAGAGCGAAGTAACAACACTTTCGTATGCTTTGTTGGCACACATTGGTGACAGTTATCTTCAATCGTAGATTTTGTTGTTGTCTAATGTATCATTTCATTTTAATAAAGTTTATATGTATTAGTGTTTGCGCTTGCATAAGAAACTTTGGGACGCCCCCGCTCGAAGAGTAACATGAGTGCATTAGAAATTTCACATGTTCAGTACGCATTTCCATAAAAAAAGAGATCAGTTGATTTTTCTGTATGTTTAGGTGGCCATAACTGGTTTAAATGTATTGGTAGTGTCAACTCCGTTTTCAAACATACATATGCAAAGGGGCTGCTGCATCTAATATTTATTGACACAATACATATTAAACTCAATTACAACAAGGCGATAGATACTGAGAAAGTCGACGTCAGCGTCTCTGCCTCTGCTCATTGGTATGAGCTCGAACTTGACGTCGGCTCTTTCAGAGCCGTCTTATGTGTTCTATGATTACAACAACCACATGGATTTATTCGCTTGTTTAGACGAATTGCCTCGTATTCTCCATTTTTTCAAATGCTCATAATAGCAATAACAATACTTTGAGTTATTACAACAACCACATGACTTTTACAGCAGCACCTAGCAGTAGTAGAAACTGATAAATTTTTTTACGATCAAATATTTATAAAACTTACAGGACAAAATATTTTATTATTAAATAAACTAACTGCGCTATTTTAAGTCCTTAAATAATAGCATAAGGTATCAATAAATACACTTAAAGTCAATAAAAAGGTCTATATAATTAGTCCTTCATTTCACATACCTACCTTAACCGAATGACGTCGTATTCTACGTCAAAAATAAATAAAATTTAATATATTTAGCCCCAGATAGATCCAACTCGAATATCTAAATTTGAATCAACACTGATTAACTCTATTTGAAATTGTCTCAAGACTTTGACTACAGAAAAATTTTTCTCCAGATAATTCTCTGGTGCCCTTTAGAGCAAACAAATATAAACGTTTATTCTATTGGAACCAACTATGGGCCACTATGGACAATACAAGGACTACACAGCTACTCAAACTTAACAGAAATTCCATCAGCATTACGACTTCGGTGCTCACGGGACAATGCATAATGTGAAGACATGCTGCAAGATTAGGACTGCCATTCAATGACTGTCGGGGCTGTGGTTCTGAGGAAGAGCCTCTCCTTTCTGGCCATGAAGAGAATAAAACTACTGGGCTTATATTTCTTCACTGATCTGTCTGAGCTATCATCTATAAATATTAAGGACATAGCCAGATTCATTATGGAATCCTCATGGTTCTCTATTCCGTAAATGGGGGAGTAGCTTCATACTGTGCTATCACAATAAGCCTAATATGTGTTTAAGTGTGCTTTCAAGCAAAAGACTGCCACTTTAACCTAACCTAACCTATTGGAAACTGCTTTACCCCAGATGGATCCATAACGCGCGCATTCTAGAACCACGAATGTTTTTTGATGTGTAAACATCTTAGCTTATTCCCCCGTCTCAACGAACAATAATTCATTGCATGAAACTAAAAAATTTGTTGTTGTTTCCCGTATAAAATACAAAAATGTTGTTTCTTGTTCATGCAATGAATTATTACTCGTGGAGCGGGGTGTTACGGTATGGGCAAATTTCAGAAAGAATGTATAAAATGTAAATAATTGTATTGCCCTATGTTCCTCTCTCCCTCAGACTGCTGCGCGGCATTATGAAAGTGCTACTCTCAGCAACAAAGAGAAGAACAAGTTGAGTTTGTAAGTTTATGAGAGAGTATTTCCGATTCACTTGGCATGTTTCGCTCAATTTACTCACACATATACATAAGCCGAAACAAAATTCGTGTGTACATTTAATCGTGGCAGAATTATTTGTTGTTGGTGTTAAACGCATGGAAATTGACTATACTATGCTAGCAGAGAAGTCGACGTAGGCTCTCTCGTGAGTTTATGTATTTGGCTGGATATGTAAATAACATATCAAATTTCCTGCGTAACTTGCATGCATCCATTTTGTTTTGTTTTTTTCTACTAACATTTTACAATATACAAATTGGAGCATGCACAATTGTGTCGTCACCCACTGTATTAATAATTCAATATAATCATTTCTCATTCATTCACTGAATAGTATTTTGTTTATATACACATAAGTAGTATTTGTAAAGTGTGAAAATGCAATTTTTCAATTAAAATAGCAGAAGAAAGAAACTAAAAAAAAAACAAAACAGAAATGAAATTAAACAGAAAAAAGGCATAAGAAAAAAAATAATGGCAACCATGTCAAACTTATAAGCGTGAATGTCGCTTAAGCAGATGTTGTTGTTGTTGGATGATGTTGGAATATGGTAAGCTGCAGCAACAGTTGTTACTCTTTTTTTTGTTTTTGTAGCACATCGTATATTATTTAGTTTGTATTTGCTTTGTATAGAAAACGTGTTGTTTGTTGTTTTTTCTTTTTATTGTTGGAATGAGCTTAAATGCTGCAAAATATTCATCCGGTTCCGGTTTTTTTTTTTTTTTTTTTAGAGTGATGTAAAGAGCAACCGGTATTTTTTTCTTTTTTTTAACTTACAACAACAATAACAACAACTACTAGTTACTTTATGCTAATTGCGAATTTACAAATGCAATTGAATTATTCAATGCAAAACTAAAAAAGAGAAAAAAAAAAATCATTGGTTATAAGTTTTTATAAAAAATATTTAAATTTTATTTCAATTTCATATTCCAAATTTTAGCATGAAATATTTTTTTTTTTTTAAATGCCAAAGAAATTTCCACTACCAATTGACAATGTACAAATAAGGAAGTTTTTTTTATTGCCATAACGACGCAACGCCAACGACATTTTTTTTTTTTAATTTTTGTCTTTGTTGCTTGCAGCAGTTTCAACATTCAGCTATAAACTATTAAACTTTAAGCAACAATAACAGGTGTTAGTTGGCAATAACAACAGCAACAACAATGTTGTCTAACAGTCTCTTGGCGCAAAGCAACAATGGCCCAAACAATATAACATTTTTAACCAGCATATTCCTTCCAATTGTTATTACAGCTATGTTGCGTTACTGTGTGGTTGTTGTTGTTGTTTGTATTGCTGTTGTTGTTGTTGCATAGCTACAGCATGTGCGATTTTTTCTATACGATAAGTATAAAATTAAAGTTTTTTAAGCCTTTGAAGTCTATCAATTACTTTGCACATACCTCATGCTCACGCTCATGCCACCACCAACAACAACAACAGCAGCAAAGCTAGATTTGCGCTTCTTTCTTTTCTTATCTTCTATTGTCTTCTTCTCATCTCTTTCTCTAATGTTAGCCTAACTGTTTGATAATTTGTCCGTCTTCAACTCTATGTCTGCCTTTTTGTCTGTCTTCTTGTACCTTTGCCGCTAACAATAGTTTTAACCTTTTTGTCAAGTTGCCGCTTAACCTTTGCGCTCGCTCACTTCGTTTGTTGTTGTGTGATGACATGAAGGAAGCGTTTTTTGGTCTTTTTTTTACTTTTGCTTTTACTTCAACTTTTGTCAGGTAGGTATACAAATTTTATAACAATAAAGTAGCGTAGCAGTGAAATCTCTTTAAAAAAATTTGCAACTAAGTAATAATTTTTTCTTTTTACGCAAATGTTTAATTAAATTTTTTTGCAAGTAAATTCAATTGAATGAAGTTGTTTGGTTGTTGGCTTTATTTCTTTTGTTTTCTTTTGCATAAAAGATTAATCTTGAAAATTAAAATATAAACACACCCCCATTTCATTATCGATCCATTGCTTTCATTATTTTCTTAAGCTTTTACTTACAATATGAATGAACAATTGATTTTAGGTGATTTATTTACATATGAAAGTTTGGTTTGTATGTAAAAGAATTTCAATCAAATACATTAAGTTAACATTTCACTGGTTATGAAATTCGATCGAAATTATAATCTCTTTTATAATTTAATATATGAAATTTAATTTGCAAATGTTTTTTTTTTCTTTCATATATTACATAACTAAAGTGAAAACAAATAATAAGATTTATTAATAAATTTCTATAAATAAAGTATTAATTTGATAAACAAAATTTGAATGATATAAGAAAAAAATTAAAATTGTCCAATATGTAGGTCACTTCAAAAATGTTTGATTTTGATTAAATGAGAATATTTTCTATCAAAGCAAAAACTTTTTGAAGTGTACTAAATATAGGCCATTGGGCATATCTGGGTTAATATAACTTATATTGATAAAACCACAAACGAATAGAGAGGTTGAAAGGGAAGGCTTTAGATACCCAGATACCCCCGGCCTACACACATTCACTTTTGTTTTTGTAAAAGCATTCATGCAAAAGCTGTGCATTCTAATACACACACACACAGCACTCCGCCCTAAACAATACGAAATACACAAACGATTTTGTTTTTTTCGTTTCTCACCTCTCTTCTTTGTCTATACTAAAGAGCAAAGCAATCTCACTTTCGTATGCTTTGTTGGTACAGATTGGTGACAGTTATATTCAACGTGGATTTTGTTGTTGTCTAACGTATGACTTTTTGTTCCTTTATAATAAAAATGTTTATATGTATTGGTGTTTGCACTTCCATAAGAAACTTTTGGACACCCCTGCCATCGACGATACTGAGAAAGTCGACGTCAGCGCCTCTGCCTTTTCGTATTTGTATGAGCTCGATCCCCATACGTTCATATGAAAAAAAAACTCTACCCCCGAAGTCGGCTCTCCCAGTTTCGTTTCATGTTCTCTATGATTACAACAACCACATGACTTAATTCTCTTACCTAGACGAACTCGCCTCGTATTTTCCTTTTTTATATGCTAGTTATAGCAATAACAATGCTTTGAGCTATTACAACAACCACATGCCTTGTTTTTTTACGATCAAATTATTATAAAATTTAAAAGACAAAGTGAATTAAAATTTAGATATTTCGTTAATAAATAAACTGGCTGAGATATTTTGAGTCCTTAAATAGTATCAAAAAGTACCAATAAATACACTTAAAGCCAATAAAAAGTCTATAATAATTCTTCCTCTATTTCACATACCTATCCTACCGAATAATGTATTCAACGTCAAAATTTCCCCCCTCCTCTTTCCCATTGAATCTGCTAATGGATCTATGCATTTATTAGTACATCACATTATATATCAATTTAAAGAGCTTGCCCAGTAGGTTAGCCAAAACCTATCAAATTTGAAATCGGTTAAGCCAATTCTGAAATATTAGTGTCGGAAATTTTTAAGATTCGCTCATTGAATAAATAATTGCATTCATCGTTGTAAAAATCAATGCTTAAACCGGAGTAAATAATATATGAGAGAGAGAAGATATAAGTAACGGCATCTCTCAGAATTATCTCATGAATTATCTGCATACACAAATAACAAAAACACCAACGAGTAGTTTGGCTCTCTTTTGATATTTGTTTTTTTCATAAAGAGATTTCTTCCCTAACGGGCCTTATCGACTATGTATGTTTTTATTGTCAGTCATCACGGATGTGCATGAGGCAATATTTTTCAAACAAACGCGATTGTTTGTTAGTTCAGATTTAAATTGGTCATATTAATTATTCTATTCACAATATCTGTATTAGTTTATGAGTTATTTGCAATTGAATTTATGTTGGAATTCATCGGGAAATTATGAATAAATGCAAGAATCAAATAAAATTTTGCAAATTTTTTGTTTTCTTTTGTCTTCAAATGCTCTTCCAACATCTTAACTCAACAGCTTCCAAAAACCACAACCATAACATCCCATCATTTTAGCAAAACTTTTAAGTAAAATTCATTCAATAATTCATATGCAACGTGCAGCGATTTTGTTTATGCATGTGTATATATTTTTGCTTCCAACAATTATGGGCTTGTCTCAAGTGATTATATTTCATTTATATCATTTTCATTCGTTTACAACATTTTGTTGCTATATACAAATATTTTTTTGTTTTTTTTTTTTTTTTTGGGGGGGATTTTTAAACAAACAAACGAATAAAAGAAGAAAACAATTAAATCAAAATTTATTATTTGCTCATCATCATCAGGCCACAGCAGCAGCGACAGCAGCAACAAACATTCAGAGTATCATCATTAGCAATATTGTTAGTAGAGTGACTGCAGCAATATTAGCTGAGCGCCAGCAAATCTCCTAACAATATCCGTATGTTGCCAACGACATTGTCATTTATCCGCTTACTTGCTCGCTTCCTCTCCCCTTCGTTCGACTTGACTCAGCTAAGCCAATGCAAGTTTGCAATGATATTTTGTTTGGATTATTGTTGCTATGTTTATGGTTTGGTTTGTTTTAGTACTTCATTTCATTTTTCTTTTTATTTTTTTTTTCTTAGCTATAAATCATTTCAGAAACAAAAATGTTGATACATCTCTCGTTTAAATATTTGCATAATAATTGTTGTGATTGTTATTTTTGTTTTTTTGGCTGAAAATCTTTTTCTTAATCATTTGTTTTTTATTTATTTTTTTTTTTTTTGAGCAGCTTTTTGTTTTTATTAAATGTGTCTAAAAAGGTGTTGTAAGGCATGTGAATTAGGTCATTGTGACAATAACTTTAGTTACCTACTTACAACATATAAATATTTATTTAGCTAGGTCATAATTTCAAAAAATATTTACAGCAACAGATATTTATTGCAAGTAAAAATAATAAAATTGAAGATAAAAAAATTTAAGAAAGAGAGTTTCATAGAGTGCATGAGCGAACAGTGAGAGAGCCGACATCGTGATCAGACTTTTTTCATACGAATAAAATTTTTGCATGAAAACTGGGCAGAGACGTCGGCTCTCTCAATCTTATCTCAAACTAGCGAGTGATATATTTCAAAGGAATTTACTGTTGTTGTTAGTAGTGTTGCTTTTGCAAAAAATTCTTTTAGTGCAAATACATAGATAAATATGAGAGAGACTGCTGTTCGTGTTTTTCTTGCAATAGTTGACTTTGTTTGATGGGTCGCTCTTTTCTTTATTGCATATATAGCACATCCAAAAGTAAAATTCGGCTGTTTTCGTCGCTTCACTCCCCACCCCTACACATGCTTAACGTGCCTACAAAAATCTAACATAAAAAAAAAATCCGAACATACAACAACGCTTGAGAAGATGAAGAGAGTAGGAGAAGAGACAGAGAAAATAAAGAGAGAGAGAGTTTGTTGTAATTTTTTTCATGTGTGCATAGAGAGCCAAACAAAATGAAATAATTAGTGATACAAAGGGTTGCCGATTCAGTTCACAGTCCCCTCTCAAAAGAAGTTTGACTTCAAAAAAAAAAAAAAATGTTGGCTCCACATGGGATTGAACCATGAGTCCATAATACAAGTATTTGATTTTTTAACGTAATTACAACAACAAACAAACCAATTATTTACTTATGTAGTGTGAGTAGCTTGGTTCTAATGCTAAAAACTCGTTTTTTGAATTATTCTGGGAAATGTATACCTCGTAGATCATCCCAAAGTTTTAATTTTTAACAAGGAACATTTTTTCCGAAGACAATATAATGGTTTTCTCAACTTTTTTTTTTATTGACCATTTATTGAAATATTAAATTTTTATTACACTATGCTACCTAAGCCCTAAATAAGCTAATCTAATCACTGACATAGCTTCGACTGATTTCACTTTGATGTAGGCTTATAAAATTAATTTGATTTATTTTGCAGTCTTTGCAATCACATTTATTTATTTAAGTTTTTCTATTAAACATAAGTATTTTTTTATAAATTCAAAATCTAAAAAAAAAAATACCAAAAACTTCTTTTATTTCGTTTTTCTTATACAACTACTTGATGCTGTGTATTTTTCACACGATTAAAAACAATTAAGTCATAATTTTATCACATTGGCAATATTTATGTAGATATGTATGAATGCTTTTGTTGCATTTTTTTGTTTGTATTTTTCTTATTTGATAAAATATTAATAAAAAAAAGAAGAAACAAAAAAGAAACTGTTAAATGCGCACGTTGATTTAATTAACAATTTGTTCAGCAAGTGTTGAAATTAATTAGTTCCATTTGCATAAAATTGTTTAACTTTTTGGTATTTCATTTTGTTGTTGTTGCTTATTTGTTTGTTTGTATTTAAAACACATAAATGACTTATTTTTATTATGATTAAGTTGTATTCAAATATTAACGAAAAAAATGAAAAATTTAAGTACTTAAGCAAACAACTTAACAATATGCGGAAAATATTTTAATTTTAGGTAGGTACATAAAAATTTCATTTCAAAACTTTGCAGTTTTTATATATTTTTTCTTTTTTTTTTTGTAATTTTAAAAATCTATGGATGAAGACATCAGGAAATCGGCAGACTGCAGTGGATTGGTAAAATGCATTACCAAACAACAATGTAGATGCATTTTAGGTCACTCTCTTTCTCTCTCTCTCTTTCGCAGTGATGCTTAAATATCTGAGAGAGCGACAGCGCTTTGCTATTATTTACACTGTAAATTAGAAGTAAGGCCAGTCACACATTGGAGCGAAACTGTGAAAAGAGAGCGAACGAGTTTTTCATCTCCGAGTTGTAAACAATGTTTTTATATGCAGCGCTGCATACTTCAGCGAGAAATGTGGAAATGCGTTTTTTCGTCGAGAGTGTGCTCAGCGAACTCGTTGATACCTTACAAGTCTCAACGACGAGTTCAACTACTTTGCTCACTCATACATGCTTAGTTGCACGTGTATTCAATGAAAAATTATAATATGTGAGTGAAATTTTTTTTTTTTGACAATTCGCAGAATCTGTATGCAAAATATCACACAAAACATCTCTGACACTTTCGCTCTAATTTGTAGATATGGCGAAATGCTTCGTAATATTTTACAACAACAACAAATTATTCTCACAAATCTTCGCTGAAATGTGTAACGGTCCTAATATCATCGGTTTCTACTCTCACACTTCGGCCGAATGACATTGTTCGTCAATAGTGTTCATAGTAGCTACACGAAGTAGGATATAGTTTGACGATTGACAGCATTACTTCGGCAGCGAATGTGAGGGTATTCACATGTGAATAGGCAAAACAAAAATCAAAATTGCCCTACACTGGGTCTAGTTGTCACAGTAGTGACAAAATTGTTATTGTTTTCACATATAAAATAAAAAATTGTTTTTTCATGACAATAATTTTGTCTGTTAGTTATTATTTTATTTATATATGTACATAAATGCATTGTATTTAGCATCCAATAAATAAGTAATTATATTTAAAAACGGAAACACCTTAAGCAAAAAAAAACTAAAATAAAATTAACAACTCAACTAATACGATGTTTATTAATTATAATTAATAATTATTAATTATACATAACTGTGCACAATGGACGCGCCAAAAAAAAAAAAAAAAAACGTTATTGGCCAAAAGGTTTGCATACATATATCGAATGAACTTCATAAAAACAGTTGAAGATTGATTAATTTTAAATGCAAACGCATGTTAATTATCATTGAAATACATATTTATAATTTCTTAATTATAATTTGTTACACAGAAGAAATAAATATAAAAAAAGAGAGAAGTCAAAACAAAATGAATGGACGCCTCAATCACCTTCAAATATGTGGTGTGTGAGATGAGGGTAATTACATAAATAAACATATATATTTATACACTTAAGTATAGATGGATGATGAATATATGCTCCTATAAATTAGTTAACAAAGCAGCTTAATTAAAAATGCAATTAACAAAGCTTTAATTGCATTCGATAAAAAAAAATATGAAGATAAATAAGGAAACCCCAGTCAAAAAGAAAAAAACAAGCAAAAAAAAGAGTTCAAAAAGAAGCAATAAAACAGTTAATAATATTATTTAACAAAAACATAGAAAAAAAAATGAATAAAAAAATATGAATTAAAATATTCAGTAGATTATATGCAGCCGCAACTGTTTCTACTACCTTCGTCTGTTGCTCATTGTACAAATACAACATGTGTCGAACAGCGGGATGGCCATAGTCAGTCGCATCGTTAGCATGGCTTAGTATTGCATGCTTAAGTACTTGGCTTAAGTTTTATGAACTCAAAACTTATCTTACCTGCCCACTTTATAAATGAACAAATCATATAAGCAATTAACAAGTTAAATGAGTATTTTACTAAGTATTTACAAATTTAAGTTTTTTTTATTTTACTGAATAAGAGATAAAAAAATTAAAAACTAATATTTCTATGAATGTAGTGTGACGTTGGCTGTTACTGGCTGACTGCATAAGACATTTTAAGCTTTGAAAAGAATTGGTCTTCATTCGTATTTTTTTTTTTCTTTACACAGGGAGACTCTTCTTACATCTAATCTTCACAATGCATAGTGAGGAAGACGATAATTCTAGTTGGGCATATGGTCCAAAGTAACAGTAGAAATGAAACTTTGTTGTTTCGTTGGCCAATTCACAAGTTGTCATATAATTTTGTATGAAAAATGAGAAAATGTATGACAACTGTGAGGTACGACACCAATTCTGATGAAGTTTTTGCAGTCTTCTTCTCTCTATTTTGTTGTTGATTTTTTGTCTTTTTCGTTTCTTATCTCTCTTCAATGCCTATAAGCAACAATACTTTCGTATGCTTTGTTGGTACACATCGGCGACAGTTATCTTCAATGTAGATTTTGTTGTTGTTGTCTAATGTATGATTTCGTTTTAATAAAGTTTATATGTACTTCCTTAAGAAACTTTTGGACTATCGGCACAAACACAACGTAGTACACATATATATGTATAACACATGAGACGGCAGTTTAGTTATATGCAATCAAGCAGAGGCATCTAGTTCGGCT